>CM048749.1:111751715-113031001 GCA_026315105.1 Locusta migratoria | reverse complement strand
GCGAAAGGCAAAGGTCTCAGGTTCGAGTCCCGGTACCGGCACACAATTTCAATCTGCCAGGAAGTTTAATATCAGCGCACACTCCGCTGCAGAGTGAAAGATTCATTCTCAACTGCATAATAGTTGTCTTAACGTTGAATCCCGAAGTGTCTATTTCATCTGTAACCAGCCCCGTGATGTTCCAACAGTCAATGAGTTTTCTGCCGGTGAAATAACGAAGAGGACATTAACAGACAGTAATGATTCTGTTAAAGGTATCCCTAAAATTTCGTAGATACGTTTCTACTCTTAAGATACAACCGCAGTACGTAGTACATCACTTCGAAGAGCTTCACCAGTTGATGGACGTACTGTACGTCTCCCCATTTACCATTTACCATTTATTAGATAAACAGCAATATTTGCCTCTTACACATACTCATAATATTTATGAATCTTTGGAATTAATCAAAAGATTTCTCTGTGTTAGCATAATAGATTGATACATTTTATAATAATTTGGTTCCTTAGTGACATTAATTGTTGCTGAAGATACAACTGTACTGAAAAAAGCGATAGAAGTACGTAATTACATTCACCTATCGTTCATAACTTACACATTGTACCCTCCAATCAGCAGAATACATCTACATTGGCTCCAGAGTTCCAGAATTCTATAGTAACCAGCCTAGTTTCTTTCTGAATAGCTTGTTGACATTTTGAAATTATATACTATGGCTTCTATTCGCCACAATTGTGCCTTGTCAATATCAGTATCTGATCCTCATCCAGTCTGAAAGCAGAAAAGTATTTCAACAATATTAAGTCATTGGAAATTCGATTTTGCACTTCGCAGATCTCTGTCTATAGAACTATTAGATTTTCACGTCCTTGTGACGTGTGCCTTTAATGTCGTATAGAAGATGGCGGTGAACAATCCATCGAGCATTTTACTAGAGCCTCTAGATATTGGAAAAGCGTTATAGACACTGAGTAGGGGCACCGTGTTAAGTGTATCGGAAATTTTTACACACACATAGGTTAAACAGCTGCGATTTATCTCCGAGGTTGTCAAACAGATGATGTTTTTTTTCTAACATGGTACATGACAAGCAGCTTAGCAAAGAAATAAAATATTTTACATGCCTATAAGACTGGGTTGTAACTATGAATTCTATAGCAACAGTGTGAGTTACGGGTTATAAATCTTATAAGCTGAAAAATGTTCCTGTCGGAGCAGAAAAGAAGACAAATATGTTTCTCTTTAAAAAACAATAACGGAAGAGAAGGGTACCAGCTGCCTTGTCTTCATTCCGTCCTCCTCATAAAAATTTTTGCTTCCGTATTAGCACTCTTTAAAGTAAGTGTATGATAAATTATTTTACTCAGTCTCTTATTGTAAAGAACGTTTCAAACAAAATCTCCCTTTCACTGCCACTGTTCCATTTTCCAATCATTAGCACGATCTTTTGTCTGTCTCAAAATGTCAAATGTCTGTTAAGCTTAAGGGACTTAACTGCGGTGTCATCAGTACCTAAACTTAGAAACTACTTATGAACTATCTTAAACTGAAGACGACACAAACATCCATGCCCGAGGGGGGATTTGAACCTCCGACGGGGACGGACTCACGCATCGGAAAATAGTGCCTCAATGCGGTCGGCAACTCCGCCTAGGCACTGTCTCTCAGACACTACCTTCTATCCTTTATCTCCATTTGACAGACATTTTCTGCCATCGTCTATGTCCCTTTCTTTTCTTGTATTACTGCTGCCCCTTTCTTTCCCCAGTATCTGTTTTTTTTTTTCAGTCGTGATTATCTCCTCTCTATATTTATCTTTGGGCATGTTTGCTCGGGCTTCTTCTTAACCAAGACTTTAACACGTTGTTTTGGGATCTCAAGGAAAGCGGACGAAATTTTTGTTCCTAAAGATGGCTGGTTTGGAGGATTGAGAGCTCCAAATCTTACGTATAGTCTAATCTTTTTTTTTTTTTTTTTTTTTTTTTTTTTTTTCAGTATCACTTTCTATCTTTTACTCTCACTGTTACTGTCTCGATCGATTGATCTTTCTTACAGAAACTGCTTCTCTCCCCACAAGGACTATCAGTTCTCTTTTTCTCCCCTACTCTATTGAGAAATGTAACAGTAAATCCTTCATATTATCCAATGTCATAGTGTGATAATATTCAGATAGGCATTTGCGACTCTATTGTAGGTCGATGGACCGCCATCTTGTTGGATGAAAAAAAGGCATCGTCACCAAAGAATGTCCGGATGCGTGCCAAAATTTTGTGTCTTAAGGATCGCAAAGTAACTTTTTCCAGCAATAGTACGATGGACAAATTATTCCCTTGATATTAACCTACAAAAATCGTGGAATACCGGAGCACTAAACGTTTGCTCAAAACCCATGCGAATTTCGTAGAGCCCAGTACAATTGTGCCTGTTTGTAGTATCATTTAATTTATAATGACACATCAGACTACATCACTTGGGAAACAAAATGTTCATCATTTTCACCTTGAGCAAGATTTAACAGTCTGTCCATGTTCAATTTATTATAACAATTATTGTGATATATAAACCTTCCATTTTGATTAGGTAGTACTGCTGTGAAGCTGGTTAGGTCGCAAATTCTTTGTTATTGGTCATAACAAAGAATTTGCGAGCTAACCAGCTTCACAGCAGTACTACCTAATCATTTCATCATGTTCGCCTACCTCCTCAGCGACTTTATGTCGCATTTACAATCTTCCACTTTGATCTGTTCAAAATATTACCGTACCTTTTTTGTGCACATTCTGATGTAGCCACTTTAGAATGCTTGTTAGCTGCTCGAAAATCAGTCGTACTTACATCATTATCTCACTTTCCCTATTAAAACAGTAAAGCCACCTAGAGCGGATAACTTTTAAACACTGGCATCAACTGATTATACGAGCTCATAACTTAAGCATTTAGTCAATGCGACGTTCAACTTTTGGTGTTAACATATCGCATAGTCTTCATCTATATCTACATAGATACTCTGCGAAACACATTTAAGTGCCTGGCAGAGGGTTCATTAACCATTTTCATAATCTTTCTCTGCAGTTCCGTTCACTATTAGTGCGCGGGAAGAAGGAACAACTAAATCGTTCAGTTTTCGATTTGATGACTTTTATTTTATTGGGATGGTCATGTCTCCCTCTGTAGATGTGTGCTAGCAAAATAAGTTTACATTCAGAAGTAGAAGTTCGTGATTGGAATTTCGTAAATAGATCTCGCCGCAACGAATAACATAGTTCTTTTAATGATTTCCACTCAAATCGTGCAACATTTCCGTGACGCTTTCACCTCTGTAACTTGATAAAACAAAACGAGCTGTCCTCTGAACCTTCTCAATGTCTTCCGTCAGTCCCACCTGGTGAGGGTCCCACACTGGACAACAGCACTCCAGGAGAGGACGCACAAGTTTAATGTAGGCAGTCTCTCTGGTGGAGCGGCTGCATCTTCGAAGCTTTCTGCCAGTGAAACGCAACCCTTGGTTCGCCTTCCCCCAATATTTTACATGTGTTCTCTCCATTCTAAGGTGTTAGTAATTGTAACTCCTAGGTATTTGGTAGAATTTACGACCTTAAGATTTGACAGATTTATCGCGTAATTGAAGTTAGGTGGATTTCTTTTAGTTATCATGTGTATTACTTCACACTTTTCATTATTTAGTGTTAATTGCCAATTTTCCCACCATGTGGAAATTTTGTCTAAATCGCTTTGTAGTTGCTTTTGATCCTCTATTGACTTCACTAACCGATAAACGACAGCATCATCCGCGAACAGTCTAAGGGAGCTATTCAGATTGTCTCTTTAAGTATGAATAAATATTTATGATCACCTCTGTATTTCACTCTCACATCGGTGTTCCCAGTAACTGGTGCATTATGTGATGAGCACGGCGAATTGTTGCCCCAGCATATTTCTCTGACGGAACACTAGTTATCAGAGTCAGTGGTCTACTGACATGTTGGTTTCTTGATGTCAGATGCCACAGACAGACACCATAATTAATAAGAAACTATGGCAGTAACAGGTAGTGCATTACGACAAACAGTGGAGCATGGAACCTCTGAAGGGAATGCCACTCAATTCCTTTACAAAAGTCACTTTATTGTTTCAAAGAAGAGATTTAGGTTAAAATGTAATATAAGACGCCGGAAACCAAATAACGAAGTGTTGTTGTCGGCATTGTCATTACACGAACAGCACACAACAGGCTAGATTCTTTAGAAAGTTTAATTACCTGAATTTCTTAATTTTCCAAGCAAGGGATCAACTTCTTGCGGCGACATTCTTCAAACCTTTACGAATAATACACAAGTGTCGCGTTAAAACAGAAAAATCCGCTTGACGATGGGTATTTAAAACTTGGAAACGCTGTGTGTCTTTCTCATGTGGTACCCTGGTGGGCAGAGATTTAGGCACAGTTGCTTGCTTGCTTGAGAAACGGAGCAACCTGTGGACACAATAGCATTAATGCGTACAGTACTACGGCTTTTTATCCGATTTAGGCGTATATGCGGTTTTACCATTATTCTACTCTGATACACCAAGCTACTCGCAATCTGAAACCAATCAAATCTGCGTAAAGTTACTTTAAAATTGTTTGGAACAATCTTTAGGCTGAATAACCTGTGCTCTGTTGCAAACTAGAAATTCGCCTCCGCTCGTGTCCTCCGTTGCAAAGTCAGTCTTAAGTCAGACAGTGTGATACACATGAGTTTGTTCCCGCGTTCTCGTTTATGATATTTGTTTCTTTAGTTTTGTAGCTACTTCCACGGTAAAGCAGCGCTTGATACGGAAAAAAATGGTGCGGTTTATCAATACGCCATCATTGTATTAGTGTTCAAGTAGTAAACTTATAGAAAGTACTTGTGTAGGTATTTTTCCAACCTAAAATTCGTGAGATTCTGTTTTTCATTTCATCTCAGAAAATGGTATTTTGGATTGCAAGTACGTAAGCAATCAGTTGTTATCAATTACCCTTGCGCCTGTAGACATTGCGTGCGTGATTCGTCATCAAACAGGCAACTACAGCCTGCGTGGCTAGGTCATTCTAATACGGCGATCGGCAACACTCGTCCAGTAACCTGTACAGTCATTATTGCAGTTATGTTAACATTTTTTGAACTTTTTTCTGTTAACCGTTAGTATGGGAGGGAGAGTTACTAGCGCTGAACTATGGGATATTCATTTCATTTATGCCGAGGCAAAAGGTGTTATGGGAGCAGTTGTACGAATTTATCGAGAACGCTTCCCGCAAAGAAGATTTCTTTCATGATCGACGTCTGTTGCTGTTCACCAAGTGTTTGTGTCAACGTTAATCACTACTTTTGCGCGATTATTTTGCAATTAATTTTAGTATATTACAGTAGTAATCTTCATATTTATTAACTTACCGTTTTATGCGAAGCGTATTTTGTGTTATGCCATGCGTCCCTTTTCCGTTAAATAAATAGAGACAGAATGAAACGAGTACATACGTTAATCACTTAGACTGAGAGATAGTAGCTCTTTACTGCCCCGTGCTGACGGGAGAGGTCCAGAATACAACGGTCGTACATTGGAAGCTGAGAGTCCCAGAATCATCGCCAGCCAAGTGGGTGTATCGCACGCTGCGTTCATCGCATTATTAAATAGAAGCGTCTACTGTCGTAACGCATTCAATGGGTACTAGCAAGAGCAACATTTCTCTCCAAGACGAGAATTTTCAGTGTGCTTTCTGTTACAAACCACGCTGAACTATTTTGTAATTAAAATACTCGTCGCAGATGAAGCGTGTTCCACTCGAAGCAATTAACTTACATGACATGCACACGTGGAGTGTTTCCATCAATTCCATTCAACGTTCCGCACGACACTCGAGTGCTTCTGGCAAGATTGAGCCCCTGGTCTTCCATTCTTGTGCACTTTCGAGGATTTCGCATGAACCCAGATCAGATACACTCGACACTTGATGAGGAGATGGCCCATCTTGTGCAGCAACACTGCTGGCTATAGCTTGGTTGTTTGGACTTTAACATCTTAGGCCACGTCCATCGCCTTTACGCCGCCGCCAATTCCAACGAATGGGTGTGATTATTGGTTGTAATGATTAAAAACGTCTTTTCTTCGTTTAATATTTGGAACATCGAATTAATTATTGATAATAGGAAACAACTTTTGGTCGAAAGATGTTCAATAAGTCGCCAGCCTTTGAGGCCATGGAGACGAAGTATATTATATTTCTCGATCAAATAATGTTGTGTTGTATTCTTGGCTATATATACGCTAACCAGTAACCACAGTGACGGTTTATCGTTGTTTAAAAACTTCGCTGGCAATTCGATGATTGAAGTTATCATACTTGCTAATGCGTATTTTTCATGTAATGCCATCTTATTGTATTTCTACGTTTATTTAGTTACGTTCAAGTGGCGGAGTCATTTTTCACAGTGAAGGTACATGCTACAGAGCAGGTACATGAAACTTTTTTGTTGCAGCAGATGTTGCAAATTTCGAAAATGAACTTGAGGTGCTGCCGTATGAAGTGAAAAAATGAGGAGCGTCAAGGAGAAAATGCATTAGAAAGGCGATAAAATGACTTATAATTAGTAATAAATAATCATGTCCATTTGAAACGTGTCTATAGAAAATATTTACGTGTGTATATAAAATGTTTATTTCTGAATTTGTAAGAAAATGTCTAATATTGTGGCTCCTGTTTTGTGTCGAGTAACTTGCTTACAAGAAAATGTATAATATTGCTTCTATTGTGTGTATCGATATGTGTACTTAAGTCTGTGAAGTTTCATCTGTGGCGAAGATTATGTATCGCATAGTATTGTAGCTCGCGCAGAGAGAGAGAGTGGGACTTGTGGTTCAGCTCGCTTAGAGAGCAGTAGTGTGTATGGCTCCGATGTAGAGCAGGGGCTGCTGTGCCAGCAAGTGGATTTGATTGTATTTGGAATATATATTGTATTTTTTATTACTATGAAACCGTTGTACCACCTCTGGAATGAAGGTAATTGCTCATTATAGTCGACATGGTCGATTAGACAGTGTCCGCAACTGCACTATGTTATTTTAAATGTGTTTATTTCCGTCAACAGTTGCAATATAATTGTTTAATAACATGTTTCGATTACTTGGATCATCTTCAGATCTAAAAAACAAAAGTAAAATAGAAATGTACAATTTGATAAATATACTAAGGGTTAATTGAACAATAGTTTTAACAAACTGACGTTTAATAATTTTTTTAAAGTATGACATACGTAATTTTATACATCTCTGTTTTACACCTTCAATGTTTTAAATATCGTATGCATGTTTTAATTATCTTACCATATTTTTACACTTATATCACATACAGTTTTATAATTTTTATGTCTGGATATGTTCAAGACCCCACTTTTAGAAATATTTATATAACAAACAATTGTACGGCATAAGACCCTAGCTTATTAGGGCTCAAGCTATCCACTCCAATCCCTCCCTCACCCCCACCTACTCTTTCCTTCCCCACAACCACCTGCAACCAAATTAAAAATGCCAACATCGAACTGTAAAACTCAGTACCAAAAAAGTACTCAGCCAGACGAGTTGCGGATGGAACTATAAGGTAAAGAAAAATGTATCCATTTATGTACAAATTAACTATTGTTCTATTAACCCTTAGTATATTTATCAAATTGTACATTTCTATTTTACTTTTGTTTTTTTAGATCTGAAGATGATCCAAGTGATCGAAACATGTTATTAAACAATTATATTGGAACTGTTGACAGAAATAAAAACATTTAAAAGAAGGTAATTGCATTTCATGTCATTATGAAAAGGTTGTATTATGTAGGTAAGGTAATGGTGATCATTAATAATAAGTAACAAAGTTGACCTTTCTTTCCTGTTTCATTTACGTAGTTAGAAGATTAACCTACTTCCTTTATTTGATAATTAGTTATTTGTGGATTTAAAGAGCAGTATTGATTTTGGTAATCTTGTTAAACAGATTTCGTTATTGCTGCCGTAGTAAATGATTGTTATGCTACACTGCAGTTAATTGATTGTGGTACTGAATTTTGATAATCAGGTACTGATCTGAATAAAATTCTCTCAGTCTAACATTAAGACAGTGGCTTGTGTTTTTAATATCTTTCTCGCAGTCAAGTTTTTTGAGTATAGTCAGTGTGTGTTTCATGCAGGTTACTTGTCAAAGGTTACTTTCTCCAATGTTATTCAATTTGTACATTGAGAAAGCTATAAAGGAAAGCAGGGAGAAATTTGGTGAAGGAATTATAGTTCAGGGGGAAGAATTAAAAACATTACGTTTTGCCGACGACATAGTAATTCTGGCAGAGACAGCAAAGGATCTGGAAGAGCAATTGAACGGAATGCTGAGTTTTGTTACTTGGGCAGTAAAATAACAAATGATGGTCGCAGTACAGAGGATATGAAATGCAGAATGGCAATGGGTAGAAAAGCGTCCTTGAAAAAGAGAAATTTGTTAACATCGAATATTAATTTAAGCCTAAGGAAGTCCTTTCTGAAATCATTTGTATGGAGTGTTGCCTTGTATGGGAGGGAAACATGGACGATAAACGGTGCGGACAGGAAGAGGATTGAGGCTTTTGAAATATGGTGCTACAGAATAATGGTGAACATTAGGTGGGTGGATCGCGTAACTAATGAGGAGGTACTGAACAGAATTGGGGAGAAAAGAAATTACTGGCATACCTTGAGTAAACGAAGGGATAGATTGGTAGGACACATTCTTAGACATAAAGGAATTGTAACTTTAGCGTTGGAGGGAAGCGTGTGGGGTAAAAACCCCAGAGGAAGACCAAGAGATGGATACAATAAGCAGATTCAGACAGATGTAGGTTGCCGTTCTTATGTGGAGATGAAGAGGCTTGCTCAGGATAGGGTATTGTGGAGAGCTGCATCAAACCAATCTCCGGACTGAAGACCACAACAACAACACAACTTGTCACAGCTGATTTGTTAAAAGATCCGTTGCGCACATAATCAGGTTAATGCACTGTTTCTTATTTAACAGTATACACAGCAATATCAGGGCCATAATTATACCAAATTACTGTGTTAATGAAAAATTTGTTGTCTGATTTAACGATAGGTTCAACATCAAACAAAACGTACACAGCTTTTACATTTAAAGGTGAACTGCCCTCTTTGGGTAGTACCAGTAACTATCAGAATACAAATATGTTTCGTAGGCCCTACATATTTTTTTCGGCATAACGAAACAACATAATATGGGTATCTTTCCATATCTTCCCATTATAGATTAAAATACCATAATATGTAGCGATATTTTATCGCGTAGTGTTCTAGTTGCTGCAAACAAATATGAGCACAGCTGTGTTTATACGTTGAACGTAATCCATTAATATCAACAATATGGCTGCGCAGTTTGTCGGTAGGAAACAGTTGATATCTATGCTCTCCTTTTGAATTGCGCTGTGTAAGGAAGGAGCGAATCGCGACCAGGGTGCAGTATTCTTTTATCGCCCCTGAAACCAGGAGGTGCGACGATTCGAGCTCGTGAACGTGCGCGCGCGCTTCCCGGGGTGGTGCCGTAATATAATTTTCCTCCCCCGCCCCCACCCTGATAACCCCTCGCCGCCACCCCTCTGGTAATCGAGCGCAGCTGTGGGGCCCGCCGTTTGCCAGTGCGATGTTCACACATTTGCCGTCGCGAACCACAGCGTCACCCAGCAGCTGTTACTACAAATAACCCCGCTTTTTAAAATGGGCGTCGCATTCATCGCGACTAAATCCCTCAGGACTGGAATTCGCTGACGCAATGGATATGTAATTCTTTTTAATTTCGTTTCAGCTATTAAAACCGACGCAATCAAATAGTAATTGTTTACAGGGGAAATGGAACATTTTATGACCTATACAGTTTTCCGTTATCTGATTTGCTTCATGGTATGACAATGCTGATAGTTGTTGCACTAATATCTGCACTTGTTTTTATTTGTGGTGCATATATTGTTAATGGTAACCCGTAAGTCGTGATGTCGTGTCTGTCGCCACACATCATGAAGCATATGCAAGTACGCAGTAATGCTCTTTGCTACATAAAACAAGACCATCGCTCTTCCGACTTTGCACAGTTGATATTTCGAAAACTAAGTGCTGATTGAGCCAAAAACCCAGTGTACACTCTTTTATTTCAAAACTTTGCAGGAATTTGGGAACCTTAATATTACAGCAAGGGATGAGTGAGGTGGTGTATGCACTAATGATGGGCACCGTCATGAAATGGGCCATCTTGCATTTAAATATTTTTTTCTAGTGGAAAGGGTGTCTTGTGGTAGTCTATCAAGTAACATCAGCCTTTTCTGAGAGCCCCCCCCCCCCCCCTTCTGACAACTCACAACATCTTTCTTCCGCCCCACCCCCAAGCCTCTAATAATTTCGTTTTCATTCATTTATTATTGTTTCATAGCAACATGCATCATTTCACAAGATTCATTCCCCCACGTCACAAACACCTCTGATAATACCAAGCTACCTCTTGGCAAGCCGGTCATTCTCGCAGGCGTAACTCTGCCCATGCTGCTCTGTTTAACGGTCGCATTTATGTTCTGCAGTTATTAACAATACTAATAGTTGTAAACGTGGACCTGCCACGACAATGACTCCTCTGCTGCTGTGGTGAGTTTTATCATATAATAAGCATTCCACTAATTTCCATACCATACCCCTTTAGTCCCTAGTTATTCTAGTTTAAATAACCCTTACGTACTTTGTACGTTTACCTCTTTGCAGGGGCCCAATAACAACACATATTGTTAAGCTACCTCCACCACAGCTATAGATAGTTCATTGGCTCCGTCTCCGCCCAAGTAAGTGTGAATTTAAAAGTTTACTTACTATAGCCACATTAGATTCGCTGCCCACCAGGTACACGGACTGTAACAAAACATTTGTCTTTTTCCAGTCTGACGATGCGCTAACAGCGCGAAACGCGTAATTGGAGAATAAAAATATTGCAACAGAGACTGAGAATTATTTAACTTTCTGACAAGTTCATTCCCATAAACAGATTACACGTAGGAGATTCAACAAGTGCCTTGTGTAATTTAAAACTTTCCCGGCGCACAGACTCTTCCATCAAATTACCAGACAACATGCCGGATGTCCTGTTGGGAACTTTCAAAGACGACCTGGAGCAGCGTAAACGACCTGTTTACAGGATTTCGTGTGAATACGGAAAGATATATTTACGGCAAACGGCGTGCCCTTTGGAGGGCCGCGTTATAAGATAACCTGCAGCATACTCGCCTCTTGCATCCCCAACGAGCTTAAATGTCATATTGTGGCTGTCACACGAGTTACTGTGCTCTTTGCGGCAATCCGTGTAAATTCGGATGCTACATCTATGTTGGTCAGTACACTTGACAGGAGTATGTTTATCGTATGTTGTTGATATTGAAGTGTTGTATTTAGTGTCTATTGTATTTAGTGTTTATTGACTGTACAATTTTTGTTGCTGAAATATGTCTAAAGTGTGTTCAACATGTAAATACACAAATCGAAGTGATAAAACGACAAGTACTTCATGCAAGAATGCCAAATGTTTTTCCTTGTTTGATCTTAGGCTGTCTATACTTGGACAAAATTCCTGAGTAATGGCATTTAGCTGCCCCAAGAGTGAAGTTTCAGATGACCTATCCTACAATTTCCTTGAAGTACACACCATAAAAAGTCCTCAGGTTGTTTTTTTTTTTTAATTCTTATATTTTTTTTTTTTTTTTTTTTTTTTTTTTTTTTTTTTTTTTTTTTTTTACCTAGTGTTGTCTTGTTTTGCTGCTTCTGTGGTTGATGAAAACACACTTTTGAGTGTCTACACCTTCTTTAAAAATATTTTTATTTGTTGTTCAAAATAACTCATCGAGCATGGTTGACATGTAAGCAATAGTAACAGACAGAATTTTTTCACTTGTATATGTCTGTGTTCTTTACAATAAATATGTAATTATTTCAGCGTGGCAACAACGAACGTTATTAATGATACGTCATTTCGGTGTGGAATGCTTTTGTGGCAGCTGACCCAGGCGCATTTTTATTGCAGTATTCTGTTGTCACTTTCGTCCTTGTACTCAAATTTTACGTACCAAACGTTACTTGCTTCAGTATGACAACAAGGAAAGTTATTAACGACATCATATTTCGACGCGGACTGCTTTTGTGGCACACGAGGAAGGTGATTCTTAAGTACAGAATTTTGTTGTCACTTTCGTTTTTGTACTCAAATTTCGTCCACCAAAGTTCACAAACACTCGGACAGCAATTTTACAAGTTTGTAGACTTACTGTATTTAGTAAACACAAGATATATGTATACTAGACTTTGTGAAAGCAGTTGTTACACACATTAACAACAGATGCAAATCCGTGGTCATGATTGTTTGTCGTAAGTTTCACGGCTCGTTTAGACCATGTACTTTTCACAGTGTCACTTTTGTTGTTATCGCAAACCTCAGCTAACTGCTATACTTCCAACTGGAACTGTATTACTGACTGGTTCGTGATATTTCATTACCGAATTTTCAGAGAATACATTATCAGACTTCCATAAAGTCTGACTGAACTTGATGCTCATCCATATTCAATAGTCAGGCTATATTTAAAACGTGTAACTGTAAATAGGTAAAATTCTGGAGTGGATGTGGCGTACCAGCTGTCAGCCGATACCCCAAACAACATGGCGGATGCCCGTTCAATTTGCCTCAAATATGGCGGACCTATTGCTCCTCTATGAAATTCCAGCTCGTTGTTCAACCCACAATGTCCGTAACAGCAGAACACAGTATTTCCGTAGGTCATTCATTGACTTGCAGTGATGCTTTCTGACAAGGAGAGTCTCATCATTCGGCGATTTCCAGCTAAATTCTGCTTGGAATCCTGTCATAGAAAAACCTTACAGTCGGAGTAATTGTATGGTACAGAGTGAAGATAATCGATCTGATGTCGTCTCACTTCTCTACCGAAGAGACCACGCGGAGCAGCGTACAGAGCTGAATTGGAGACACACGCGCATGTGAATCTTCGCCTGAGACCACAGTGCGGTATAGCGAAGGCTTCTTCTTAATACGTTTCTCCTTTTGTTAATTTTTGTGCTGTATGTTCCCCAAATGTATTGCCAGCCGTAGCTGATGAAATCGAGTTTACACTTCTAGAGATATTATCTTCTCGTGTGCTTTTTTCTCATATTAATTAGTTATTTCGCATGGGCCTATTGCATTTACACTGGACAGGGCAGTCGAGAAGTGTGCACACGTGATGTGCCTCTGCACATGTGCAACTTACGGGTCACCGCATATCCGCTTAAGTAGTGCCCACGGATACTAGAATAGAGGGTTGGGGTCAACCGCCGGATGCGCAGTCGTATGCAGCACTACTGACGTCACCAGGGGACCAGCACAGTTTTCCCGCGCGACCATAGCGTTGCTATTATGAGTGTATCTCCACAGAAATGATTTCCCACTGGCTCTTTATAGTTTTTGTATGTATTAAATAGTTGTGAGTGATGGCTGATTTGTGACGATGGTGTGTTGTGCTGTTGCGTGCTGAATGCGATATTTCGGAGATTTCGGAGAGATAAAGGCGTAAGGTTAAAGTGGATAAACACGTGTAAGCTATTAGATGCTCTCAACCCTGATACTGGATGTGAAAGTTCAGAACATTTTAAAGAGTCTCATTATGTTCGAGGCTTGAAAAATGGACTTTTAAACCTTCCATTGAAACGTATATTAACGGCAGATGCAGTCACTACATAGAAGCTGCCTAAGTGCATCGACTTACTCAAGACAGGTTCATCTGAATGCTGTGAAGTCAGAGTAGAAAGATGGAACAACCGAAAAGTTGTACAGATGTTATTTTTAACAACAAATGACAATGATGAGAGCGTAAATTGTATAAACAATTCCGTTGAGGAAATTAGTAGTTGAACTAATTCCGAAACCCCCTCAGCGAGCACTGCCGTTGAAAATGATGGAATAATTGTAGCTGGATTAACTAAAGAAGTTGACCATTTAAGAAGTGAGAACAATAAACTAATATATGAAATAGTTACTTATTTCCACATGTTCACAACATTCATACGCAGGAACATATGTTCTACAATTAATGATACACAAAGTCTATGCAATGCCTTTTTACCTCTACAAAGTCATAAAATTTACTGCATCCATTTACTTCATTTATACAGCACAAAAATGTATGCACATAAAAAGAAATTCAGTCCTTCATCGGGCGGAGATGTCAAAGCTGTAAGATGTAAAACAAATTTTTTCGTCAAATAGTTTTCTGCAATCGTTTGATACGTTTTTCGTGGAGACCGTTCGTGTCGGCTCTCGGCTGTCGGCTGTGGTCACCGGTCACAGAGCACGGTCTGCCTCCCCCCCCCCCCCCCACACACACACACAGTCACACACATACACCACACCTGCGCGCGACCCCTACCATGTATTCTAGTATCCGTGGTAGTGCATGTTTCTACTCACAAGGTCGCCAGGGGTAAACAAGAGTTATAGAGGGACTGGCCAACTAGCTCGTGGCCGACATGTTTTTACCAGACGGCGAGTGGGAGGTGCATTTAGATAGCGACCGAGGCAGAAGTGCTGCCACTTGGCGATTGAAGTAAGGCATCAGTTCGACTTAAAACTGCTTGGTCATCAGTCCGTAGCTTACAAACTACTTAAACTAAGGTAAACTATATTATATAAGGAACTCATTGTTCGATGGAGCGATAATGGTTTTGCACCCAAGATCGCATTTTTCATTTATTATGTTACCGTGTGAATTACAACAGGTCTGAAGATGGCCTCGAGCACGCCGAAACCGGTAACATAATAAATGAAAAATGCGATCTTGGCTGTTAAATCATTATTAAACTAAGGTAAACTAACCTAAGGACAAACACACACACATGCCCCAGGGAGGACTCGAACCTCCGACTGCGAGCAACCGCGCGCTCCGCAACAAGGCGCCTTAGACCGCTCGACTACTCCACCGCGGCAGTTCGACTTACTTATCAGTATGTGGTTAAAAAAAATCCAGGATCTGCCATCCTACATAGAATCTTGAAATTTAGCGAGGACTTCAATGCGAGATGCCTACAATACTTATCACAAAGAAACTCTTTCTCGAAATTTCACTGAAAACCCAAAGAGATTTTGTTCATATATTATACTGGGGGCAAAACACAAACAATACCCTCACTATGTGATAATAATGGCGTCCTGCCGATGATAGCGCTACTAAAGCAGAGTTAATACCATAGCATTCAGAGACTCATTTACTAAAGAAGACGAAACCAATATTCTAATTTCGAATTACAAACAGAGGCCAGAATGAGTAACGTAGAAGTACGTACCAAGTGGAGTCCAATTGAAAGACTTGCACCAGGCCAATGAGCCACACGAAATTATTATTATTATCGGAGCAGCAAAGCAACTAAAATCATTTAACAAGAACAACTCTTCTGGTCCGAGCTGTATACTCATTACATTTCTATCTGATTATGCTGAAGCGATAGCTCCTTATTTAACAGCCATATACAACCTCCCTCTCAAAGAGAGATCTGTACCAAAATACTGGAAGGTTGTACAGGTCACACCTATATTCAAGAAAGACAGTAGGAGTAACCCACTAAACTACAGGCCTATTTCATTGACGTCAATTTGCAGCAGGATTTTGGGACATATCGTGTATTCAAATATTGTGAATTATCTCGAACAGAATGATCTATTAATCCAAGGTCAACACGGATTTAGAAATTATCGTTCACACGAAGTGATGGGTGCTATCGACATGGGTTCGCAAATCGATTCCGTATTTCTTGATTTCCAGAAGGCTTTTGACACCGTATCTCACAAACGGCTTTTAATCAAATTGCATGGTTATGGTATATTGCCCCAAAGTTGCGTCTGGATAGGGGATTTCCTGTCAGATAGGACACAGTTTGTAGTAAACGATGGTAAGGCATTGAATAAAGCAGAGGTGATATCAGGCGTTCCACAGGGTAGTGTTATTGGTCCTCTGCTGTTCCTTATTTACATAAACGATTTGGGAGAATATCTAAGTAGCTTAGGTTGTTTGCAGATAACGCCGACATTTACCGTCTAGTAAAATCATTTGCTGTAAATATTTGCAATTGACTCTAAATAATGAGAAGTGTGAAGTCCTCCACATGAGCACGAAAACAAATCCGTTAACTTTGATTACAAGATAAATCAATCAAAAGTGAAGGCCGTAAACTCCACAAAATACCTAGGAATTACTATTACTTCAGACTTAAACTGAAAAGAACACGTAAATAATGTCGTGGGAAAGGCGCACCAGAGACTGCGTTTTATTGGCAGAACCCTTAAAACATGCAACAGAACTACAAAAGAAACTGCATACACTACGCTTGTCCGACCATTTTTGGAGTATTGCTGCCCGGTGTGGGATCCTTACCAAATGAGTTTGACGAAGGACATAGAAAGAGTCCAAAGAAGGGCAGCTTGTTTCGTACTGTCACGATACAGGGAAGACAGCGTCACGAAAATGACACAGGATCTAGGGTCGGAATCATTACAACAACGGCACTTATCGCTGCGGCGTAGGCTACTTACGAAACTCCAATGGCCAACATTCTCATCCGAATGCGAAAATATATTGTTGAAATGATCATCAGAATAAAATACGAGAAATCAGAGTTAAAACGGAGAGATTCAGGTGTTCATTCTTTCCGCGCGCTATTCGAGAATAAATAGTATAAAGGTGGTTCGATGAACCCTCTGCCAGGCACTTAAATGTGATTCGTAGAGTCTCCCATGTAGATGTAGATGTTAATACCATTCTTTACGATGTTCTGGTAACTTCAACAGTTCAAAGTTGGATTAATTTTAAAAAGGGATATTTCATTTTACTTATCGCAAAGAAAGTGACGCTGTTTCAGATTTTTCTGTCTGCATACTGCATATCCACGGCTTAAATTAATACATATTATTGCTCTCCCCCTCCTCATATATTGCATTTTATGTGCGTTCCTGGCGATCAAACAACATTTTCCTACACTGCGAAATCCCAAAAACGTCTTTCTGCAATTATATTTTGGAACAAAGTACCACAGAAAATCTTAAGAATACTTTTGTGTCCCAGCCTCGTTGCCGATTTTGTGTCTCGTTTTCGCCGGTTGTCTGTGGTGTCGGTGGCCGAATAGAAAGAGACCGACACAGGAATAAAGGATGCACGCGTGTCCAGGTACGGAGGTGACCAGCCAGTGGGACAGCAGAAACTAGAAACACTAGAGTAAATTAGAACGAGATACATATATTTCATAGAGACTTAGTAATACTTAACTTTTACATAGTTCTTGATTGCAGAATGCTGATACATAGTTTATATAGAGGCCTGCCTACTGATAATTCCTAGTGCCTATCCGATAGCCAAGTCTTTACCGGTGCCTATCTGATTCCCAAGTGTTAACTGGTTCCTATCTCCGTTCCAAGTGAACAATGCAGCAGTCGTGGCCACGAGCGGAGTTGCTGCAGTGGGCGCTCGTGGCTGACGTCGTAAGAACGCCGCGCCGTACGTGCGCACTTTAGACTTGTGCGACACCACAAATATCAATAGTATCTCTACTGAAACTGCAAAAAGAGACTCAAAACAGGTAACTGAATATCTACAACGAGTCAATATGGCCAGCCCCCCCCCCCCCACGCTTTTCAATTCAATTAAATTTCAATTGTTTGTAGAGCTTATGGGACTTAACTACGGGGTCATCAGTCCCTAAACTTACAAACTACTTAAGAACTACCTAATACTAAGGACGGTACAAATATCCATGTCCAAGGGGGATTCGAACCTCCGACCGTAGTCGCCGTGCAGACCGTAAGTGGCGCGCCTCATTCCCCTCGGCCACCGCGGCCGGCCGACGCTTTTCATTTTACATCCTTCAACCAATTATAGGATTGTGAATAGCTACTAATACACAGCCTGGGGTAGGTACCATAGCCATGTAAAACTATTGATCATGTCAAAACGAAAACCATGAACTAACTAAAAGAAAATACTGATAAAAAAAGCTTGCCGGTTACCGGATTCGAACTCGCGACCTTCTAAGTTCGAATTCAGTTTGCAACCCCTACACCACGCGGGAAGTGCGCAAGTAGGAATTCATTTACTGATTTTCAGCAGCCCCTCTTCTTGTATTGGGCATGGGGCGAGGGTGGTGAATCTGCAGAAAATACGTACTTAACGAACACAGGAATAATTCTTAGGTTTCCATAAGTCGCCTTTACGTTTCCCGCTTTCTCGGGTAGCTTTCATCGCCCACTATTTCGTCTTTTCTCATTCCTTGCGTTCGCAAGAATCATACAGCAATCTTCAATTTTTACGGCCAACAGCGAAACAATGAGTTATATCTCTTAAATGTCCTTAATGATTTTGTAATACAAATTGTTAATTAACCTCAATAAATCTCTTCAAAGCAATATTTCATTTAAAAACTGCCTCGAATTTCTAAAGTTATCAACAAGCAACGAACAAGTTAATTTACGTAAATAGAACTGACAGAAGACGTGCAAAAGTGCAGCAGAAACTACCGTAATACAAGCTGTGTATAACTGTACTGTGAAGTCACTGTCAGAAGCATTACAAGCCTTCTACAGTATAGAAACGCACAGAGTGCTATTCAGACACATACGAAGACATGCCAAGTTTGATAGAAACATGGCGTCCTGGGCTCTCAGCCAATGCCGTATGGCCACTCTTTCCTATACAGGCTGTCTAACGAGGAGGGGTGTGTTGCTCTCTTGCTTCTACCGCATAAACCAGGAAGTGGTCAATATACACTCGTGTCTAGTAACAGCTGCTTCATTTGTGGGCACCTGTGCAGCGCTTCGGCATCTCTACACGGTGTGCACCGTATGGCCGGCATTGCACTAGGGCCACGAACCGATTAAAGCGGCCTGCTTCTTCAGTGCAAAGTACAAGACTGCTAATAATGGCATTTGGTGACGATCGAAAAGGCGATTTTTAGTCAGTTGTTTTTGATATTCTATTGTAGGAACACTTCTTAGTTGACGAAGTTCTGTGATAGTAAACACATCGAAGCGGCAATCCTCCACGGCGTGGTGCAGCGTACAGAGCTGCAGGGAGAGCGCGCGTTCTCCGGGTAGCTTATGTGCCTGTATGACGGACATAAGCAACAAAGCTCAGCGCGACGTCACCCGTACCTCGGCAGTACTTACGTGGAGACAGCTTTGTGTTCCTAGAATCTGGTATTACTGTTGGCTCCCCTGCTGCAGATATCCGCCTGGGAAATTGTAAGCTACGTGGAAAATGCGCCGCAGTGCTTTCTTCTGAAGTTGATGTAATATGTGTGGGTATTGGTACCAGTACCCCACGTAGGGCAGTCGTAATCAGTGACTGAAGGAAGATTCAAAATCCGCAAACCACTGATGTGAAGTTTTCATTTAAAAGAGTGTAGAGCGCTATTAGCACAGCCGACGTCTTCTTCCACGTTTCATCGACATGGTCAGCTGCCGATCAAGCGTCACTCCTGGATTTTCAGCTACCACACTGCGTCTTCTTGTAAATACAAGCGTTAAACTATATCCACCACTATTATGCTCATTCTTCAGTATCACCGCAGGTAGTTTTGAAAATGTTGAAATGTTTGTAGAGCTTATGGGACTTAATTACGGAGTTACCAGTCCCTAAACTTACAAACTACTTATGATCTACCTAATACTAAGGACGGCACAAATATCCATGCCCGAGGGGGGATTCGAACCCCCGACCGTAGTGGCTGTGCAGACCGTGACAGGAGCGCCTCAGTCCCCTCGACGACCACGGCCGGCAAGGTAGTTTTGAGACGGCGATGAACCACTTGTGGGTTTCGGTGCCGGCACATCACGGCCGTGTGCCGGAGATGTGCCGATACGGTCTTAAATAGCAAAGCTCAGCGCTTCCTCGCCAGCACTGCAGTTGTACTCACCTGAACGTGGCCGGAAGACACTTTTTACAGGATTCCGTGTGAATGCGGCAAATCTGTTACAGGGTAAACGACAAGCACTGTGCAGGGCCGCATTGTAGAACATCAGCAGCATTCTCTCCACGTTCAACTCACAAGGTCGGCAGTAGCCAAACGTGTACTTCCACATGTCACTCTATGAATGGCAGGAAGTTACAGACATCCGGCAGTTCTCCCCAATTTTGCTGGAACAATATCGCTGTTTCGCACAAGTTATCATAATTAAAATAAGACAGTCTAGATCGCAATTTGTTGCGTTTATTGCTGGCAACAAATTGCGATCTAGACTGTCTTATTTTATTTATTATAATTTTAAAGATCACTGTTAAAAAAATACTTTCAAAAATTACAAGTTACCATGTTCAGTGATTGTAAGTAGTGAAGTCGACCGTCAGAACCATACATACTGAAGTGACAATCATCCTGGATAGAAACCCCAAAGCTAGTTGGTGACGGAAAGTTTAATGTATGGTGTTGAAAATCGCCTGCCCATCTTACTGTTTCCATTTTCATTGTTGAAACCGTAAATAGCCAAACTGTTCTGGTAACGCAGCAACATGTGGCGCGTCTCCTCTGAATCAAGATGGCAGCTTTCAATAAAATGCTCAAATGTTTGTAGAGCTTATGGGACTTTGGGGTCATCAGTTCCTAAACTTACAAACTACTTATGAACTAGCTAATACTAAAGACGGCACAAATATCCATGCCCGAGGGGGTTTCGAATCCCTGACCGTAGTGGCCGTGCAGACCGTGACTGGCGCGCCGCAGTCTCCTCGGCCAGCGCGGCCGGCTGGCAGCTTTCACTTATATTTTCAGCACGAGGAGTACCACCAGACTAAAGAGCAGTTGTCCGTCAGAGGTTTGACGGTCAATTTCCTGGTCATTGGATTGACTGACGTGGTTTTCTGAAACGGCCAATCAGTAAATCCATCACACACAACTTGACTTTCAACTGTGAGAGCATCTTACGGCAATCGTGTACGCAGAGAAAATAAGGAATATACAATCACGAGTAATGCATTGAAGATGGTATTTCTGCGGAAATCGTTCTGGGTGTCAACGACAACTAGAATCACTGCATTCATGTGTGTGTTGACCAAGCCAGGCAGCATGTTGAACGCAATATGTGACTCTTCTTTATGGAGGGCAGTCCAGTCTGTACCTCCAAACTAAATGTGTTGTAAATTTTATCTGCTAGTTAAAAAATGAAGATTTTATGTGAGTTATCTCACGACCCGAGTACATTCAAAATAACTGGCTCACATTCAGTACTCTCCACTTCAAGATGGCGCCCATGTTCGGTACGTCCTTTTTGGAATATTCAAGGTATCCTTCTTTTTGAAGTCAAAGGGTATACATCGATATTTGAGTCATACTATCGTTCCGTGTTTCAGTATAGTGCGAGTGGGTATTGTAATTCATCAAAATTTCAAATTTCAAATGTTTGTAAACTTATTAGACCCAACTTCTATGGTCATCAGTCCCTAAACGTACAAACTATTTAAACTAAGTCATCATTTTAGAATAAATAGCAGCTAACCAGTTGCGTTAAAGTGGGTTTAATTACTACCTTTCCCTACTTTCGACAACATTAATTTTGTCTTCTTCTGAAGTCGGACCTAAAAACAGTAATATGCCAAACAGAAATACACAATTTTTACGAAAACATAAAAATAACAATTGAAAACAAAATAAAGTTGTTTGTTTATTGCAAAAACGGAACTGAAGATGACAACATAAAGCTAACGCTCTGAAGAACAAAATCGTAAAGGCTACCTATGGAGGCAAATAAATGAATACTTTCTGCGTATTTTGTATTGTTGTAGTCTTTTGAGGTGCTGACATTTCTTAGAATCTATTTGGAATATTTGTTGTGTACCTAAAGAGTATTATAATGAAGATACTTATGTAATCTATCTATGCAACAGAATAATATAAGTTTTCTATTGGCATATGCATTTCGCCTTTATTTGGAAGGCATCATCAGTGGCTATATTTCGTGGTTGCTGGTCTACATGTAGTGCTAATCGGTGACTTCAGGTTGTTTTGTTTTCAATTATATTCCCTTGCCGTTTTTGTATTTAGCACTTCACCACTAATACTACTGGGTACGTGCAATGCACACGGATATCTAGAATCTGCTGTATCGCGTTCAGTTTACTTATTATTTAACTTCTTTTAATTTTTCAGTTTTGTATTACTTCCTTTAATATCTCTTTTTTAGGTAGAAAATGTCACAACGAGGACAAAAGAATCAAATTTGGAAGTATTTAATGACGGTATCCTCGATTGATAACGAAGATTCTAGCTTACGGAATAGGTTCACAGATTTGTGACTGGCTGGATGACTTCCTAAGTAATAGAACGCTGTACGTTGTTCTCGACGGCAAGTGTTCATCAAAGACGAGTGTATAGTCAGGCGTGCCCCAGGGGAGTGTGACAGGACCGCTATTATTTTCTATCTACATGAATAATCTGATGGACAGAGAAACTTGTAATTTGCAGCTGTTTGCTGATGATGTTGTGGTGTATGGGAGGGTGTCGTCTTTAATTGAATGTAATAGCATACAGGATGACTTAAAGTTTCTAGTTGGTGTGAAGAATGACAGCTAGCTCTCAATGTAGAAAAATGTAAAGTGATGCGCATGATTAGGAAAAATAATCCCATTATGTTCGAATACAGCATTAGAAGTTAGCGTCTCGATGCAGTCGCTTCGTTCAAATATGTAGGCGTAATATTGCAGAGCGATATGAAATGGAACGAACATGTAGGGAAAGTTGTGATGAAGGCGGAAAGCCGACTTCAGTATATTGGGAGAATTTTGGGACGATGTACTCCTTCTGTAAATGAGACCGCGTATAAAACGCTTGTACGACCACGTCTTGAGTATTGCTCAAGTGTTTGGAACCCACAGAAGATCAGTTTTTAAGGAAGAGACAGAAGCGGTTCAGAGGCGAGCAGCTAGATTCGTTACAAGTTCGATCAATGCACGAGTGTCAGGAAAATGCTCCGGGAATTCATTTGGGGATTGCTGGAGGAAAGACGACGTTTTTTCTTGAGTTTCTGTAGGGGAAATTTGAAGCTGAGTGTAGTATGTAGTTAAGTGTAGTATGATCTTCCTGCCGCCTACTTACATTTCGCGTAGTGATCATAAAGACAAGAGAAATTAAGAGACGTGCGGAGGCATATAGGCACTCATTTTTTCCTCATTTCATTTGGGAGTGGAATAGGAAAGGAAATGCCCAGTAGTGGTACAGTGTACCTTCCGCCACGCTCCTTAATGTGGTTTGCAGAGTATGTGTGTAGGTGTAGATTTCTCTAAATCTGTACGTCTCGTATGTCATCTTCTGCGGGCTACTGTTTAGGCTTAAAAACGCTCGAGAGGGTTTAGTACAGGGACGGGATCTTGAAAAACTAGTGGTTAGTGGTGTAACGTAAATATACAGAAATTTTAACTTAATTACACAAGTTTCGGTTACGGTTTCGGTCGGACTCTAATTACAAGGCACTGTATGTGGTAAACATTGTAGAGGGAGACCGAGAGACGAGTATAGGAAGCAGCTTCCAGAGGGTGTAGGTCGGCGTTCTTGCTCCCATATGCAGAGGCTTGTGTAAGATAGGGAAACGTGGACAGCTGCATCAAACCAGCCTGCACAGTTCCAAAGACTTGCTAATACTTCAACGTGAACATGATATTTGATTAAAAAAAAAAAAAAAAAAAAAAAAAAAAAAAAAAAAAAAAAAAAAAAAAAAAAAAGGTATCGCCCTGACGAGTTTTACGGTCCACTTTAGATTTGCAAACAAAAAATATTCAAATGTTTGTTAAGCTTATGGGACATAACTGCTGGATCATCAGTACCTAAACTTACAAACTACTTATCAACTACCTTATACTAAGGACGGTACAAATATCCATGCCCGATGGGGGATTCGAACCCCCGACCGTAGTGGCCGTGCCAACATTTTGGACAAAAATAATAATCTAAATAATAAAAAATTAATTAATAAGAGTGTCTGAAACTCTTTTAGGAAAAAAAATTGGTAGTGGCGGTTTGAACCACTGACCTTCAGCCTGTCAGTCCGACGCATTGCCTACTACGCTACGAATAACACTTAGAAGTTGCGTGCTTTAATTTCATACTATTGATGGCCGTTGTTAACTGATGCTAATATGGCATTTGCAGACACTAGATTATCATTTATCGTACTAAGAACGACGTGCTTTTGTTAATTCTTCAGTGCGCCATTGCTTTGAAATGTATAGGAAAATTTTCTCCTATACAAATTCGTTTATTAAATTTTCGCGTCAGATGAACGGTTTATTTGCAATTAAATTTACATTACGGACGGATTCTTTTGGCATTACTAACGTATTTCTTGTCAGAAATATTTGAAAAACCGAGGTTCTGGTCTCTGGTAGCCAACAATTATGTCTGTAAAATTTGGTGCCGATCGCTTGAACAGTTCGACCTCAAAATTGGGAACACGTTACAGCCGGACAGACCTCGTCAAATCGCCGTTATTTCTGCAAATATCTCTGCAACGATGCAAGATATGAAAAAAAAAAAAAAAAATAAATAAGGGAGCGAAGTTGTAGAGAATGTTCCCCTCTACAAATTAGGTTCTTCAATTTTCGTGTTAGATGAACGGTTCGTCTTTCTGAAAATCGCAGCATTCTTGGTGAGACCTCCGTCCAGCGGCTGCGAGATTGGGCGCGACCCGGCGCCCAGGCGGTGCACGCCGAGAGCTGCTGCAGCGCCGCGAATGCATAAATTATTCATCAGCGGCTGCGAGTTTGTTGCCGGGGATGTTACACAAACAAATTCCTGCCGCGCCGCACAATGGCTTCTCATTTGCGGCGAGGTGCGGCACGGCACGGCACGGGTTCAGAAGCCGCGCCGCGCCACGCACCGGGAAATCGTCCGCCGCCAGGCCGCAAATCTATTATTCAGGGCGCGAATTAAATACAGCTGTAGCTATGCCCACCGTCTACGGCTCCGGCGGGCCTGCGCCGAGTTTGCAGCGGTTGTTGGCGCGCGACTACTTGCTCCCGCGGGAGTCACAGCGAAATCTTTAGAAAGTGGAGAATGCGTGCAGCCCACCGCTTGATGTCGCTACAGCCTGCACTTGCAGGACAGACAGACAGACAGACAGAGAGGGGGAGAGAGAGAGAGAGAGAGAGAGAGAGAGAGAGAGAGAGAGAGATGGGTGCATGGAAATAGGGAGGAGTTGCTGCAAAGTAGTGGAAAAAGCTCTGAGACCGTATGTGCAACGTATCACAATTTCCGGAAAAAGAAGAAACAACAATGAAGGTCATGGCCGCCGCCAGGATTGTCTCCTGGGGGGTTGCGTTATGACCTGCAATACCATAGGGTCACTAGGTACTAGTTTTATGGGGAGGGGGAAGCGACTATATACATATAGAGGACTTTAAGCAGACTGTGAGGTGACGTATTCTTGTTTTGTAGGAAAAGTACTGCCTAGTGGTGTGAATTAGGGTTAATTTGGCGAGAATCTAGTTGATCACTGGTGACAAGTTAGTTGTTCTCGTAATATTTGTAAGGTTTAGACAAAGCTGTACAGTGTTTACGTTAAAAAAAAAAAAAAAAGAAAGCTGAAGAGAAATACATAGCATAGCTTATGGTTAAAAATTACAATAATGTAGTTGCCTCTCTTATATTCTCAAAGGTGTAGGCAAACCCAACTAATTTGAAAGCTATCATGACAGAGTAAAGCATTATATTTTCTTATCGAGTATATAACTATTTAAGAGTCTTGTCTTGGCGCCCGAGAAGAATTAGAGGGTAAAAAAAGTCTGTCATCTTAGTGCTAACAAATATTCAAATTTTCCGTTTCCGGTTATCTTTTAAGTTAGAATTGACGTACAAAAGAAATGAATGACAAAGTGTAGTACAGAACTGGTTATTTCCAAATGACAAACTTGATCCTGATTGCAGTAAAGAATGTAAACTTGAGCCTGTTTTAACAGTATTAGGGTGCAAAGGTTGGAAGTGGCAGATTTCAAGTTCAACATAAAGTTTACCGATTTCTGTCGGCGCTTACCCCTGTGGGGCCGGCCGGCCTGATCTTGGTTTTCCGTGGTTTCCAAAGTTCTCTCCGGGCAAATTCTGGCATGTTTACTTGTAAAAGGCCACAGACGCTTCAGTCCTCTCTCGTTGTTCCACTTAGATTACGTACGCGCGAGTATCTGGCAAAATTGGGAATGTACCCGAAACCAATTTGAACTATGGCGTCGAGATGACGCACAGAGCGTATGAACTTGTCAAATAGGTATGGCAGCCAAAACACGCCACCGTGCTCTCCTCGAGAAATGCGGACGATTACAATTACACTCATGATATAATTTATACCAGTGCAATCTTATCTATAGTAAGGGCTCTGTATTAAGGCAAGCGGGAAAAGTACCAGTATTTGAATATAAATACTTGGAACACGCCTCTATCGGTGTTTTGGGTGTTGTTGGCCTTTTTGCACATAAAGTAAACAATGAACACTTTTTGACAACAGCACAGCCGCTTCAGGTTTTTATTTAGACACTAATTTGCACCAAAGCTTACCCCGCGGCGCCCATGATGAAGGCGAAACTAATTTCAATGGGTCTTTTCAGAAAGACCATGAGTCAGGTTTCTTCTGCGTTTCTGAGTTCGAATCCCCCCTCGGGCACGGATATTTGTGCCATCCTTAGAATTAGGTAGTTCATAAGTAGTTTGTAAGTTTAGGGAATGATAACCCCGTAGTTCAGTCACATAAGCTATAAAAACATTTGAACATTACTACCGACCAGTCTCCTTACGGGAAGAATTTACCTTCTGCACAATGTGACCAAAAGTATCCGGACACTCCCAAAAGTAGCGGTGTTGTAGTCGAGCGGTCTAAGGCGTCTCGCTGCGGAGCGCCCGGTTTCTCGCCATTGGAGGTTCGAGTCCTCCCTGGGGCGTGTGTGTGTTGTTCTTAGGTTACTTAACCTTATTTTAAGTAGTTTTTAAGCTACGGACTGATGACCACGCAGTTTGGTCCAATAGATTTACAAACGTTTAAACACTCCCAAAAGTATCTGTTTTCATATTAGGTGTATTGTGCTGCTTAGTCCATTAGTCCTGCCACTTAGTCCATATCATCTTTTTTCCCCTCTTTTTTCCTTTTTTTAATTGGGTCTCCTTCTCCCCCCCCCCCCCACACCTCATTTAAAACTTCCTAACTCACGCCATTAGAAAACTGAAGAAATCTCTATAACTTAATGACACCACTGTCAGTCAAAGTAAATGAAGTGCATTCTGCATTAAAGTGAATCAAAATACCAATAATCTACTAACAGGTGAACATTGAGAGATCCTTAAAACATATATAAGGAAACTTATAGCTACACCAGTACAAAAAGAAACAAATCTAGTAAGAGATGACAAATGCAGATGCAACATGACACTTACATGACTATTTCAGAAGCAGTTCAATGAAACGACATAATACCCATGTCGATTGTAAGTGATCGATCGCCCTCTCCACTATAGGAGAATAGAAATTGATGCAACATGTATCCCATTTTGCCAAATACAGAAAATTAATAACATTTGGTAAATTTAAAAGAGAAGTAAAAGAAACTTATGTCCACGCAGGAGACAAGCAGAAACGAAATCACCTTCATGGCCGTGAGGTAGGGGGGGTTAGGAGACATTACAGATCGTGAGACAGCAGAATGGGGAACTCCGACTAACAAAAAATGTTCAAATGTTTGTATAGTCTATGGGACTTAACTACGGGGTTATCAGTCCCTAATCTTACAAACTACTTATGAACTACTTACGAACTAGGACGGCACAAATATCCATGCCCTAGGGGGGGGGGGGGATTCGAGCCCCCGACCGTAGTGGCCGTGCAGCTCCGACTAACTCACAGACTTCGAACGTAGTTAGGTGGTTGGGTCTCGCTAGTGTTGGAAGTCTGTACGCTAGCTTTGTACTCTCCTAAACATTATTAGGTCCACTGTTTCTGATGTAATACTGAAGTCGAAACGTGAAGTGACATTTACTGCACGAAAGCGTACAGGCCGACCTCGTCTGACAGAGACGGCCAATTATTGAAGAGGGTCTTAAAGTATAATAGGCAGGCATTTGATAAGACTGTCAGTCAGGAATTCCAGACTACATCTCGATCCACTCTATGTATTATGACAGGCGGTAATTGCGATAACGTCGATTTTATCGTCGAACTGCTATAAGCCACACATCACCAGGTCAATGCCAAACGACGAATCGCTTGTTGTATGAAGAGTAAACATTTGACGACTGAACAGTGGAAAACGGTTCTGAGGAGTGAAAAATCGCGGTACACAATGTGGAGATCCGATGTCAGTGTGTGTGTGTGTGTGGGTCATCTTCCAGCGTGTGTAGTGCCAACAAAATGTGGAGGCGGTGGTGTTACGGCGTGGTCGTGTTTTTCATGTAAGGGTCTTAACGCATTATTGTTTTGCATGACACTAACACAGTACAGGCGTACATTGATGATTTAAGCACCTTCTTGCTTCAGACGGTTGGAGAGCAATTCGGGGACGGTTCTTTCAATACGATCGAGCACCTGTTAATAATGCACTGCCTGTGGCGAAGTGGTTACACGAACTTGTATATCAGGTGCCCGGATACCTTTTATCATCAAGTGCAGGGGTCGGCAAAACGTCGATCGCGATCTACCCGTACATCGCGAGTGCTCATTTAGTACCCTCATATCCGACCTCGGGATATACGACTCCTCGGGATATCCGACCAATTGCCCGACTGTCTTCTGCCGGCGACGAGTCAAACTTACTCAACAGTGCTGTGCATTGTTTCTCTGTTAAACCGCCAGTTGTGTTCTGATTCTCGTCGTGAACGTTGCTCTACTTTATTGTTTTTTGTTTTCGAGATTACTGTATCTTTGGTGATAAACTGTGTTGTGCGATTAGTGAAAGTTCGCTATGGCTTCTCTAAAAGGTAAGCTTGAAAACTTGAAGTGCGTTTCCCTTGAACAAAAACTTGAAGTGCTTCAACGTTTGGACCGTGGTGAGTCACTAGTCAAATTAGCCGCAGAACTATGGGTCAGCGTGGCAACTCTAAAAGACTGGAGAAAAAACCGTGAAGACCTTGAAAGTTATTCTATGACAGTTGAATCAGAAGACGCTTTAAAAAATCGGAAAACCTAAGCTAGTTCAAATGTTTGTAGAGCTTATGGGACTTAACTACGGGGTCATCAGTCCCTAAACTAACAAACTACTTATGAACTGCTTACGAACTAGGACGGCACAAATATCCATGCCCGAGGGGGGATTCGAACCCCCGACCGTAGTGGCCGTGCAGACCGCGACTGAAGCGCCTTAGTCCCTTCGGTTACCGCGGTCGGCGACTCGAAACAACGTGTTTTATTGCTCCTCGGTATATCCGACCTTTTGGCCGTCCCGACCACGGCAAGGTCCCGTGAAGGTCGGATATCGGGGGTTCCACTGTAGATCGCGCGAGTACTGTGAGCGCAGAAGAGAAATTGTTGAATAAAATTGACAACTGTGTTTTCGTAGCAATGAAAATGCGCTCATCCGACACAAGTTGGTTTCATTTATTAAGAATCATGTAGAGCTGGTAGCTTGATTCTATAAAACTGTGTTTCTCGCATTAGTTCGATCAGTCGCTACCTGCACGCCACTAGTTACTCCACTATTTCCATTCATCTTTGCGCAATGTGTAGTATAGTTGGGTACGTTTCCGTAGCAGGCGGTGAGTTTCGTGCAAAGATCTTGTTTCGTGCCTCTTCTCAAAGAACTTTAATTAGCTTGTTGCTCTTGCCGTTCATGCTTGTTAGAATATGAACTTCTTTGGTGTTCGCTCCCTATACTACGAACTTCAGTGCTTTTTAATGTGTATACGTTACAGAATGTGACTACATTCGAATGTGATTTGTACCAAGAGATAAGTAACGTCTTTAATGCAACGGCGCTTAACGCACAATGAATAGCCTTTTAGAAAACATAAAGTTTATCATTTTCATTCCGAATGGGAACACGAGTTTTTCGTAACGGAAAGAAATGGTACATGTGTTTGTTGCGTAAAGCTACGCTTGCATTTGTGAAAAAGACAAAACATCGAGAGACATTTCAAAACTATGCACCCATGTGTGGATACCGATTTTCATTTCTCCAGTGAAGTAAGAAAAGAAAAATCAAGAAACTAAAATATCAGTTAAGTGTTCAACAAAATATGTTCACAAAACCAGTAAATAAAAATTTTGCTGCCACCCTCGTTCGTGTCATGTTTCAAATGTACTGGCGAAAAGGAGGAAACTGTCCTCAAGTTTCACATTAAATGTAAGTTATAAATATTTGTAAAATATTATGAAATAAAATGTTAGTTTTAAACAACTATTGAACATGTAAAAGTTTTATTGTTAAATATAGTTGTTTTACAATATTGAAAACACTAACAATGTAACAATTATAGTATTTTTAAAAGTAGATCACTAAGGTACGCTGGCACAAAATAGTAGATCGTGAAGGCTTTGTGGTTGCCTACCCCTGATCTAGTGTATACCTATAAAAATCGATGTATGTATTTTATTCGTTAGGCTTGAAACACGTCCACTGAATGTGTGGTCGTGTTCTATTTTGTGTTCTTCATTACTCCAAAGTATTTCTCCACCATTAATATTGTCTATTTGTATCTAAATTATTCTATTACTTTTTTAATGATCAGCGCTCCATGTTTATATATGTTTCCACCCATGTGACTGAACTTGTTTTCATGTGAATGTGGAAGGTTGCTTTTAATATCGAATGACTGCCGCGCAATGATTTACAGTCGCCGCCTCGCGCTTTAGGCCTCTTTTACTTTAGTTAAGAACGCATGGCTTCGTAAGTCATCTGCATTTGAGTCTGCTGGGTGCCAGAGACAAGCTTACTTAGCAAGGTGGCGAAAGAGGTCGAAAGAGGTCGACAAATGAGACCTCTCAGGAGCTCTAGAAGACGGTATTATCTTCGTCAGGTAGCGAGGGTTGATAGACAGTACGCTATGAACGCGCGCATAATCATGGTCGAAAGATGTGACAAATGAGACCTCTCAGGAGCTCTAGAAGAGGGTATTATCTTCGTCAGGTAGCGAGGATTGATAGACAGTACGCTATGAACGCGCGCTGCATTGATTTTAGCGCGCCCTACATCCGGTGTGTGGACGGGAAAGCTTTTGGTGTGGACTTAGGTTTCACTCTTGCCGCCTACGCCGAAGTGAGTATATCGTAAAATAATGCTGAGGGGATGGCATGCTGTTCAAATTGTTTGTAGAGCTTATGGGACTTAACCACAGGGTCATCAGTCACTAAACGTACAAACTACTTATGAACTAGCTAAGACTAAGGACGGCACAATTATTCATGCCCAAGGGAGGATTCGAATATCCGACCGTAGTGGCCGTGCAGAACGTGACTGGCGCGCCGCAGACCAATCGGACACCGCGGCCGGCGGCATGCTGTTAGAACTTGACTTTTCATTGTGATAATACAGTCTTGGTTTATCTGTGATAGTTTTCTTGAGTAATTCTTTCGCCGTGCGAGGCGAAGTGTTTCTTCAGTTACAGAACTCAATTAATTCACTTTAATATTAGTATTTGCACTCTCATTCCGGCGATGATTTTGTGTGCGGTTTTTCTCATGTTGGAATACACGTGTGTGGCCTTCAGCCTTTGTGTAAACTTAGCATGTATGAATTTCCATGTTTTTCAACTAACTTTTCTGTGTCGTGTCTCTATCAGCGAGTATGCTGGATATTTCTCAGATTTCCTAGTTTGATTCCGTCTTTCCTGTCTTTACTTCGGCCTTCAGCCTTGCTTTCTTATATACTGTACTGTGGCCACTTGCAAGGTAATTTAGAGCAGCAGTGTGCGTTTTAACTTAAATTTGCAAATCTCAACTGCCCGAGATCTCACATAGAAAACTTAACAAGCTACATTCAGGGTCTTCTACCTAACATGATGGAAACACAATTCAAACTATCCTTATAAATCCTCAGCGTATTTAAACTAAATTACATACTAATTATACAGTGTAACGTAATTTTAAAATTTACGGAACGATTGTACAAACATTGTTGATCGAAAATCCAATTTGACGTTAGTTTAGAAATGAAACTCTGTTAAGTGCGCCGCTACATTGTGTTATACTCAGCCAAGATACGCCAAACCTCGTTCAACTAGTGATCACAAAGACAAGATCAATTTGGGCTCATTCGGAGGCATATATGCATTCTTTCTTTCCTCGTTCTATTTGGGAGTGGAATAGGAAAGGAAATACCTAGTAGTTGTACAGTTTATCCTCCGCCACGCACCTTACGGTGGATTGCGGAGTATGTATGTAGATTTAGAACTTTGATCTGAGTTGGTACCGAAGATAGCAGTACCGCTAAAATCGGCAATCGACATGGTTATTGCCCATCGACTGCAGATATTAATCGATATCCCACATTTGTTACTGAAGCTTTCATGTTGTTAACATGGAAGGAAGTAAGCAGGAAAAATAATTATATTTAAACTTCTACTAACACGAAAAAGATTTACTTCTAGAAATTTTTTCGGGACATTATGACACAATAGAAAGGAAAGAAACTTATAAAGCTACTACGGCCTAGAAGGTATAGGCATTGCAATAAATTTATTGATTTTAATTCGCGCAATGTCGGAACAGATCCTGACCGAAAGACTTTGCAAGTAGGTAATGAAAATATTAAAGTAATAACCACGAAAGAACTTGCAAATGAAGAGTGATTATTTTCTTAGACTCTCTTAACAATTATTAAGATATAGATCATCATTAAATAAGCCATACATATCAGAAAACATTAATGTGAAATAGTCACGTTGCCCAACAGTAGCCAAGAATACTCTGAAAGCTGACAGTATGCTTGAGTGTTACGGTGTGTAATGGTATGATACTGTCCCTGTAATTCGGTGAGATTTTGTAATGTGGTGCCACAAAATAAATAGTAATAATAATAAAATGAAAATAAGTCTTAAATACACGGTTATTAACTTCGTAAAGTACCACCACACATATTAAGATATTACAAAATATTCTCAATTATATCTCTCATAATATCTGTACCAAACAAAATGTAAAGGGTAACAGAAATAAACAGCGATCTTCTTACATAATGCTTTAATTGCTAAGAGTGAAGTAAGCTGCTGTCAGTTTCTGACAAAAGCGACTTCAGGTGACAGTCATTATTACTAAAGGCGAAACTAGAGAACAATGCACATTTGTTTATGAATGCAAAAAAAAAAAAAAAAAAAAAAAAAAAAAAAAAAAAAAAAAAAAAAAAAAAAAAAAAAAACACTATTGGCTATCTGCATCTGACTCGTGAGTCTACATGTCAAGTAAAAATTATCGACACCACTTTTGCTTCCTGAAGAATAGTAGGAAGCGATTGTGTTCGATTCTGCAAATGAAGGAGAAGGGTTAAGGTTACTTAAGCAGTCATTTCTCATTATCTGCTTCAGAAATGTAATTAGTATACGAAATAACAGAAAGTGAATAAATTAAATTCACTTCCCAAAATCCGCATTACGGATTTTAATCATATTACCGGCATATTAAATTAGAGCCGTTGAACTCACCAAAAGCAGGAACTTTATGACTTTGATAAGACAGCTTCAAAATAATCAGCCAATGCGAAGGGTATTAAAAATCAGTATGTCTCTACTTCTTATTTCAAAATTTCAATTTAAGGGCGATTGATTAGTTTTCTATGTTGCATACAAATGACTTCTCACAGGATATCATCCCTAAGGCATTCAGTCTTTCTACTTTCATGGTGTATCGTATCTTAGGGAAGTTTTAATTTTCTTGTTCACTGGGAAATATCGCTCAGCATCTGCTGTCGAAACTGCTAATTGCAATGCCTGTTGCCACATTTTAACACTTTCTTCAAAAGTTTCGGAAAGTTCGTTCTCTAGAATAAGCGAAAGAAACGAAAACGGAAACGAATATGAACTCAGGCCCAGCATAGAAAACCTGAAGTTCTCCCTTCAACTTTCTTTTCTCAAAAGATATATTTGTGTCAGTTATTTAAAGATCTGTATAAAAATAATTCCAGAGAAATTTGTCGAACTGGTTCGCAACGAATAAATTCAGGGTTGCAGGGAGGTGCCCAATGAACTGGAAACGTTATTTCACTAAAGGTTAAAAGGCAGTGCTTTATAGCAAGCAGATAAAAAATACTGATCATACGTAGTGTATACTTACCCGAAAATGTTCTTCAAATAAATAACCGTACCAGGTGAACACTAACATGGATCTCTTAGAGCAAGTCGCAGCGAAATTTTATTATTGCTGGCAACAAACGGTCAAATGTTTGTAAACGTGAGAGACATAACTACGCTGGTCAACAGTCCCTAGGCTTACAAACTACTGAAAGCAAATTATGCTTAAAACAAGAAATGCACCCATACCCGAGGGACGATTCGAACCGCAGGCCACGAGCAGCGGATATCTTCGCAGCTAGTCACCTTGGAACGTACGGACACTCCACCGCGGCTTGCTTGGAACACACAGGAGCAATTTGTTTTCTGGTGTTTTCACATGTAGCGCGGTACTATGTAGTAACTGTATACCATTTCCCGTAACATGAGTGCACAAACAATGCACAAACAATATATTACTGTTGTAAGGTCACGTATAGTGACCATCTGCGAGGTGATCACAGAGAGATGTACTCGTATTATACTTGTAAAAGTTTTGTATATTTTTGTGAACTAATATTTTAGGTATTTCTTTAATTGTTCATTTCTTGTATGTTATCTGTTTGATTTGTAATGTTAACTGAATATTCTGATTGTACATATGTAAACTATGTTGTGAAAGATATTATATATATATATTATTATATTCGCTACTATATTGTTGATGCTGAGGCAGTCGGCGAGAGACGGATTCTCGAGGCATGCGGACGCTGTCCGCGTGTGTTCCGCCAAGTTCGGTTCGTCGCGTGCAATCGCAGGTACGAAAACTACGGAACGTTAATTCATGTATATTGGAAGAAGAAGTATTCACAGTGAAAGTGTATTTTGAAAAGTGCTGGCGTGCTATTTATCGAAACAGTGTCTGCAAATGTTCAAATATTTGTATAGCCTATGGGACTTAACTACGGGGTAATCAGTCCCTAAACTTAGAAACTACTTATGAACTGGCTAACACTAAGGACGGCACAAATATCCATTCCCGATGGAGGATTCGAACCCCCGACCGTAGTAGCCGTGCAGACCGTGACTGACGCGCCTCAGTCCCCTCGCCACCGAGGCCGGCAACAGTGTCGTACGTATGCAATCGCGTCGCGCGTGTTAAAACGGGACTACCGAACGTGTCTCCGTCGTGAGACGATTCGTGTATCGCGGAACTGACCCACTCACGTGAATGAACATGCAATGAACTTGTGTGAAAAGTTCAGCATCATCATTGTTAGCTGGACCACAGTACGGATGTATAGGTCAATGCTGATGGATTCTTATGTGAAGATTATGTGAAGAAACGAATGCCACAGATGAGTACTATTTCGTAACTTTTATGTTAGAATGTAAGAGTGAATTAAAAGTTAACAAAGAGTTTTTCTGTTAATACCAACAGATCTTATAAGAACTAATTTGCGATAGTAATTGAAAAGTCATTAGAAAATTTGATTGGAGTGCGAAAGTTTAAATTACGAGGACTTATCACCTTCTTTCATTCAATAACGACTGAGTTTGAACTGAGAAAATTATATATTGTGTGCACTAGAAATGGAGATCAGTGATTATAGTTAGAATTTTGATTGAACAATAATAAACAATATCATATTAACAATTATCAGTTAGCCATTTTTGACAATATTGAGAGAGAAAATTAGTAATAATCATTGGCAGAAAATTTTTTCTAATAGTTAACGTCACTAATTTATCTGATTACGTGAATGTACTTGTGCACAGCTATTGTTTTAGTTTAACAAAACCCACAGCAAAGACAAAAAATCAGTCATTTTCAAAAGGAAAATCATAATTGCATTTTTATATTACGACAAGAAGAGGGCATACAGATCCTTTTATTTTTTTTTTTTTTTTTTTTTTTTTTTTTTTTTTTTACCAAACCATTACAGCCGTTCCAGTTAGCAGCATATGTATCCTCTCGATATTTTACAAGATGGCGTGGTAAGTACAATCTTCTGTGAAGGGATCAGGATTTAGTTAATTAATAAGCCAATTAATTTGATTAATAGTGACAGAGCGTAAATCAGAAAAGTAAACTGTATGTTGTGTGTGTAGATCTTACTAACTGTGACGAACTTTTTCCAGTGTGCTTCGAGCCAAAATAATTAACGAACCATATTATTCTTATTTTTCAATAAGATATAAAAATATTTATCCACCACCACACCCACCTTACAGTGTTAGTGAATTTTACGACAGCCGGAGCAAAATCGTCAAATTAAACGTCACTGGCATCACGTTGTGACACAACAACACAGTGACCAACGCCGTTTTCCAATCACGTGTGTGTACAGTATGTAATGTAAAACGATAATTCATGTATTTTTCCTCATTATTTGTATTTTTGGCAATTTATTATGTATTTGTATATTTTGTTTCTGTAGCACATTTTCATTGTCCTGCTAATTTCCGTATATGTCAAAAATAATACTGTAGTAGACATGCTGGTTTAGCGAGGGCTTTGCTATTTATAGAATCATCTTTGAGTAGGGAGTTTTATTGTTGGTAGCGCAGAGGCGCACAGCGAGAGAGTAGGAGTCGTTGTTGAGAAGTAGTAGCAGACAGTCGTATTATTGTAACAGTGCGCGCTATGGGGTACGGCAAAAGTACGTGAAGAAGGATGCGTGTTGGATTGGCACTAGTGGAGGAGACGGCGAACAGGCAATATTATATATTCATACGGGCACAGCTCAAATAATTAATAAATGCATCAAGAGAAATGCTGTGGGCCCAAAATTGCTATTAACATTCGTCGCCAAGAAGAGCCTGTGTTTGCCAATTGTTGAGTGCCAACAGTCTCCCAATCAGCAGCACGACGTCGCACACCAAAATACGTAAGATCTGTCCAGTTTGTCTTAGCATGTACAGCTAACCAGCGTATTAGTGATATTTGTTCAATAGTGAACACTGTTATTTGAGAACATGTGTTTAAAAATCATTGCTCATAGTCATTGTCCTGACAGCTTCCTTCCTCATCCATTGTTTGTCCGAGAATATTCACAAAGTTATAGAAATCTAAAAAAATCAAAGTCATCAAAGACAGTGTGACAGTGACTAAGTATAATTTATTCTGCAAAGTATTACTAAATGTAGCTTATGCCAGTGTTGCTGATCAATAGGTTTGCTAAGTGGAACGAAACTGCTAGACTAACTTTAAAATTCAAGAGATATTTCAATAAATGTGCAAAAGATTGTTTTCCATTGCATGGTATTTTGAGGTAAAGTTTTTACCTGCAAGTACTGATTAGTGAGAATAGTGTTTTCATTTTTTTTTTTTTTTTTTTTTTTTTTTTTTGTAAATGTTTGAAATGCTAATAATTCCCGGTTAAAGAGAGAGCAAAAGTTAATCAGATGGTTAAATAGTTCATTTCTAAATATTCAGTGTTATCACGTCAAGTCATTAATTATTTTTTTAGCTTGCTCTTAGTAAAGTTAATAGTTCAGTTACATCTTGATTATTGCTAAAGCACATGGCATACTCGCTGTTGAATAATTTCTGGTACTTATATAAACAATTAATTACTTGAAGCTGTAAATAGTAAGTATTAAGGTGAGAGTTTTGCATGATCTGCTGCATGTTGCATTTGCGTGGCTATTGCTTATATTTCACTGTTTTATATTCAACCCCTGTGTTAATTAACTATTTATCAGTAATTAGTACGTTGTCAGTGTCTTTTGCACCGGATGTGATGCGCATACTATGATTTCCTGTCCACCCAAATTTTACGTTATTTTTCACGTTGTTAATTAACTTTGCTATTATTGAGATCTCACTAAATTATTTGCTCGTACAACGAGCTGGCGACCGTAAATCAATAAGCTATTAATTTCTTATTGAAATGAATCCCTGTGTCCCGTTTGTTCCGCATTTTTTTCATTTAAACATTAATCATTTGATTCCAAATTTTACTTTCCACTTTCTTTATTCTTATCGATCTTTGTTGTCTACCAAAGAGGTACAGCAACGAGCCGGTTATAGCCTCCTCTACATCATCGGCTTCATTACTGATTGCGTTTCCACCCAATTAAGATACTTAGGCACACGGGTCAATTTTTCTAATTATCGTATACTAACCGGTGGTGTAGGATGGGTAGGGTTATAACGTGACTGTTAAAATTCAAATGTTTGTTAAGCTTATGGGGCTTAACTGAAATGTTCAAATGTTTGTATAGCTTATGGGACTTAACTACGGGGTCATCAGTCCCTAAACTTACCAACTACCTATGAACTAGCTAACACTAAGGACGGCACAAATATCCATGCCCGAGGGGGGATTCGAACCCCCGACCGTAGTGGCCCTGCAGACCGTGACTGGAGCGCCTCAGTCCCCTCGGCCACCGCGGCCGGCATATATATAACGTGACTGAAAAAGAGCGTTATGGCGGGCTCTCAAATTTTTATAAACAGCTGATGCTTCTAACGATAAAAAGCTTTATGAGCGTTAGATGGTATTATTGGCCATTTAAGACTATTTCTAGAAGTGGATGAAATACGCTATTATCAGCGGATACTTGATCCGCGCTATGGAAGGCCTCACGATCGGAGTCGGGCGCATTCCGGCGGCGCATAGCGGTGCCACATGCCGGCAGTGCTGGGTATTGGCAGGCCGGGCGCGACGCGGAGCTGCAGCGGCGAGACAATGCCGCAAATACGGCGGCCGCCGCCGCTGCCACTGCCGAGGCCGTCCCGAGGGCCATTGTGGGGCCATGCGCAACCACCTGCCGCGCTATTCCCGGAATCCGCCGCTCTGCAGACGCCCGCCGCCCTAGGAGGGGTCGGGCGTGCGTGCTGGCACAGAGACAAATATATACAGACTGGAAAGTGGAAACAGGGTCCGGTCACACGCTTAGTGGTGCGGGGAGAGAGGGCCAGAGCAGTTCCGTAAGATGTCCCATGACGGCGCTGAGGTCAGGAGCAGCCCTTTAAAACTAGCCAGAGCAGGCGACAGGTAGCGGCTGTCCCCGACCACCACCTCCTCTCAAACGCCTGCACACCGGACCAGTATTTCCAGACGTACGGAACTATCCCTGCACATAGGTACTTTTAAGCATTAAAATCATGTAGGGAATTTTCATCCAAAAGTCCCCAACGTTTAGATACTTTGGTAAAATTTTACAATTGACAACTAATGCCTAGCGGGTAATATTGGCAACAGAACAGTTGTCAGCACGCGGGAATGGAGCCGAACAATTGTGGCCAAGTTTGAAGTAGCCAATGATATTTTAGACGGCATAGTTGTTTTCTGTCCATAGTAAACAATATTAATTTGAACACTTAGTTTCGAAAAGATTAAAATTGACGCGAAATATGATGATTTCAATCTAGATCACTGGAATGGAGAATCGGTTTGGAAATAGTGTTAGGAAATGTCAGCACAAGGAAAATTTATTGTTTCCCTGAACGAAAGACGTTTTATTACCTTCACTAGACTGTTATTTATTGATGTCAGAACGATATACTAGATAGTACTTGTAAATGAGAAGCTGCTGGCAAGAAAACGCTCAAATATTTGCGACAGCCAAAGTTATAATTAACAAAGCGCTAGATATTCGTTGTCAACATAGCATTATTCTTTGAAAATATGAATCATGCAGACTGACTGTGAACTAAATAATTACTGCTGTTCCTAATCTATGGGTGATAGTCTCTCGGTGTAGCCCAGTGCGATCAAAAAACCAGTTACCTCGTGTAACAGTGTACTCGGAATTAGCGACTTATTTGGGGAAACTAATTAATGGTGTTTCTCTCTATGGTTGACAGGTTCTTGATGCACCCTTGTCCGATCGATAAATCAGTAATCCTCTTATAACAGAGCACTTGGAATTTGCGGGATAATCTACTCCATCAATCAGTAACGATCACTCAATGGAAGAACATATCTAGCAAGTGAATCATGATGCCAAATATTTATTTTATAGTTTTTCAAACTAGTAACATGTCACATTAATCAATTGGTTAACCTCTGCTGACTGGACTTCTGGATTCAGCCCCTCCCAGATGCAAATCCTGGCTACGACCCTGATGTAGGGGCATTAATGAGGTGGTAGGGAGAAAGTAGGGAAAACGCCGGTACATTTTTGTGAGACTGTAGGTATTTTCTCTCACTTCCATCTGGCAACACTTCTCCGTGGTCTCGTGGCACCCAGTGGTCTACCGGTACTAAGCCAGGGAACCGCCTGACACCTGCTTACGGATCTACGAGGGAAGCGTAGGACACTGATTTAGGGAGGGGGGCTTCCTCTCTGTCTATGTTACACTGTAGTGCTGGTTACGTAGACACTTAATATGTCATCTAAACGTGTCCACCGTGGAAAATCTGTTTGGTGCACTTTGACTGCTACGTATGACAGGTATCCGTTCAGTGCACAACATAAGCACAGGTTAGGTTACTACTGACAAGGAGTCCACATGGGTGTCGGATTTTAGAATTTTTTTTATATCTATGATACATGAAATTTAGTAACAAGCAGCCAAAGCCTTTCGACGCAACTCTCAAGATTTGTCGAGAAACTCGAATTTAAAATTTTGTAACTACATTGAAGTACCAGTAATTAAAAGAATTATAACATTTCTTCCTGTAGCTTATGCGGTAGTCGTCGCCTGTCAACACTATGAGGGTATGTGGTTCGAATCCTGTCGAGAATTTTTTTTTTAATATTTATTTGTTGTATTCGGATACTTCCACAATTTTAATATCCAATGTTAATTTTTACGAAAACTTTACGAAATTTTGTTTATTCGTAATGCTCTATATTTTATGAAAGGTTGATAATAATGATGATTCCCTATTGTTTGACGACGTTTGTCTCTGATTGTTCAGTTTATGAAGAGCTATGACGCTATTTTGGAAAGTCATTTCCATAGCTACTAATGGCTTTCCAAGCAGCTAATCTACTCAACCATCGTTTGAGGTGAAGACAAGGTGTTCAGATCGTCTACATATATATCAACAAAAACTGACAGAACACATGGGATTAGATATAACAAAATGATTTTTATAACTGAATTGGAAATAGGGTAAGTTTTCACCCTTCATGAAGTTACTCCCCGCAATCAATAACGTGAAAATTACTATTTTCCATATTTTACAATGCTGATCACCCCGGCATGTGTGAGACCACATCGAAATGAATGATTTTATTTTTTTATTTTTCAGTATTGACACAAATATGAAATTTGTATTCTTTTTTGTGTTATCATCTTTCTAATTTAAATCATCATTATTAACAACCCTTATAAAATATAGAAAATTACAGATAAACAAAATTACATGATTGGTTAAAAATTACCATTAGATATTAAAATTATGTAAGTATCCAAACACAACGAATAAAGATAAAAAACTATCATGGCGTGATTCGAATCACGTACCCTAGAGTTGACAAGCAAAGACGCTACCACCTAAGCTACACAAACAGGCGCTAAAATTGCTTCAATTTCTGGTACTTCGATGTACTTACAAAATTTCAAATTTGATTTTCTCGAGAATTTTTTGGTGTTGCGTTGAATGGCTTCGACTGATTGTTATTTAAGTTGTGAACTTCATGTACCATAGATATTAAAAAGTTCAAAAATCCGATACCCATGTGGTCTCCTTGTGAAATGTCTGTCTAATAGACTTTATAGTTCTGTCGCGCATCCCTTGCGGAGCCCAGCTATTCGCGGCTGTTACACTCGACTAATGACAGAGATTCAACTGTTTGATTTCCAAACGAGATGGGACTAAGAAGAGATGTTGAAAAAGTTTTTGAAACACAGGTAAGAATGCCTTTTAAATCAATTTACTGCAAATATTGGTTTTCCTCAGAGAGTCATTGTGTCGGTATTTTCACAGCACTACGATGTTGTCACCTGATGAGTCATCTTTCTTTTAATGGTTACACTTTTCTCATTTTAAGATGATAATGGGATAACAAGGAAACAAACAGCAAGTGGTACATATTACACGCGTTATTCCCATAATGACAATGTTTATACACATTATAGGGCAATGTTTAAGATTTTGTTAACATTCATAACAATTAACCGCCGGCCGCGATGGCCGAGGGGACTGAGGTGCTCCAGTCACGGTCTGCACGGCCACTATGATCGGGGGTTCGAATACCCCCTCGGGTAATGGATTTTTGTGCCGTCCGTAGTATCAGTTAGTTCATAAGTAGTTAGTAAGTTTAGGGACTGATGACCCCGTAGTTAAGTCCCATAAGCTATACAAACATTTTAATTTTAATCTGAATACCAATTAACCACTGTACTTTAAAAACGTAAAAGGAAATTTCTTGTGTCTGTATTACTATTTCTACAGAGCCGGTTTATTTCGATAAGTGCAAATATACAACACATACAATACCCACACTAGGTAAGTTTAAAAAATGTCCTCTTATGAAATGGCACAACTCAAAATGTTCAAATGTTTGTAGAACTTATGGGTCATAACTACGGGGTCATCAGTCAGTAAACTTACAAACTACTAGCTAATACTAAGTACGGCACAAATATCCATGTCCGAGGGGGGATTCAAACCCCCGACCGTAGTGGCCGCGGCCAGCGGTACAACTCAGAAGGAGTTTACAAGTACCATTAATATCTTAAAAAGAAATTAATTTAAACCTCACTCGCAGGTGACGATACAAAGATGTTATAATAATAAAAACACACAGTTTAAAGCATAAGATACACAAAGCAGAATAAGGCCAGAATTATGCCTAGAGATGTTGCCTCAGGCAGCAGCACGTGAACGGCTGAACTATACAGCCATCCTCTGTGCAGCAGCAATGACACCACCCAGAAGAGTATTTGAAGCCATGCTTTCAAGATGGCTTATGTCTCACCAATCTCTAGAAAAGCTTTCGCGGACTCAAGTGACTAGACGCCTCGCCAGCTGATAGTAGCGACGTGGTAGTAACCCTCTGTATTTTAGGATAGAGGTCTCGCATTTTCCCGTGGACAGCTGGCTTGTCAGAGACTGCGATCTTCTCCATCTGGCTCCAATCAAGTGATCACTACCTGTGGGTCGGTGATATAGGCTGCTTCACCATGGACTGCTATAATTTTCGCTTTCTTGAGGCCCTCTGAAGTTCGAAGGTGGGTTTCAAACAGCATTTCCTTACGAATCCCACTGGTCTTATAGGATGCAATGGCATCATGGCATGCTAGACGGGCCTCATGAGATCTCCAAAAGTACTGTATGACATCGTTCGCAGGTTCCACTGCGTTGCAGCCAGTAAGACATTTGGTGTCTCCCTCACGACTGCGCAACAGACATGCTCGAGGCGGTAGGGCATTAATACTTGCGCGTGAGCAGAAGATATATCCGCAGCCTCTGATAAACTGCGGATGTTAGAAATTCAGCTATGATGCCCTGGGGTCTGGCAGATCTCTGCAGCGCAGCGCAGTCGTCCCACATTTTGCCCACATCTGGTCCTCATAACACTGTATTAATAACACCGTCATTCGAAGAGAAGAATCTGAAGTTGGAGGGAAGCTTGAGGGGGATCATAGAGAGACCCCCCCCAAACCTCCCTGGGTTGTTAGCCACCTCCTCCTAAGGAGGAGACGATGCCAGTGAACAGAGGGAACCTCAAGACCCCCATATTAAACAGGGCATAAAAATATCCCGCTGGTGTGGGTGCAGGAAAAATCAGCCCCGTTCAGACGCACATGAGCATCCAAAGATGAGCGCGCATCTAATCGACTCAAGACCAGGCCGTCAAATAAACCTGGCTGGCTAATGGAGGATAGGGCATGGAGTATTTCCGAGACTTCATTTGCGCTTTCTCGCTTTCTTTCTTGCGACCTCCTGCCAAGGATAGAAATGGCTGTGGCCTAATGTTATGAACTGCAGGCCCAAGTACTTGAAAGTGTCAGTCATTGCCAGAGCTGGAATGATGTTGCCAGCCTGGAAGGTGACTCATTCCATCGACCTTGGTCTTCTTCTCACACCCAGAAGGAACCAGAGAGATAAAGAAGGCCGCGGCGGAGCGCGTTGAGGCGCTATGCTATGATACACGAGGCCGTTCGCCGTCGGGGGTTCGAATCTCCCCTCGGGCTTGGATGTTTGTGTCGCCTTTAATATAAGATAGTTCATAAGTAGTTTGTAAGTTTAGGAACTGATGACCTCTCAGTTAAGTCCTTTAAGCTTCACAAACATTTGAACAGATAAAGAAGCACTTCTTTGGATTGACCTCGAGTCCAAGGTCTGCAGGCACACATGACACAATGGTGAGTAATTCCTGCTCTGTACCGTTACCTCGGCAAACAGCATCAGGTCGACGTCGACCTTGCCAACCATCCTCTGCCCCCCCTCCCCGCAGAAGGCCGCACTAGATCTGACGACCCTCCAGCACAGCACAATAACCATGGAGCTTGCCCCATAGCAACCATGAACGTAGTCGACGAACTCGCCTGCAAGACCATAAGCTGTGAGGACAGGCCCGAGAGCATCATGGTCCAACGAGTCAAAAATCCCTTCGACGCGTCTACGGAAGTCAAGTGAGTCCCGGCCCCCTGCGTCTGTCATCACCAGATCCAAGGTGAAAGTGTTATGGAGCATCCGATCCAGTGAGATGAAAGCCTGCTGACGACCGTCCAGTACACAGCAGTGTATAAGGCGCCAGCCAATAATTTAGGAAAAGGTTTGGCCAGAGTCGAGAACACTGTGACATTCTGGAAGTCAGCAGAGAATGCTACAGCAGTCTTCATGGTAAGCTAGGTATTTCGGTATTCTAGGAGTCAGGAGGGAAGGGAGCAGGTCAGGATGAAGGGCTTTGACCATAACTTCATATGGAAGACAGTGTAGTTGGACAGGGGTGGGGCTATCGGGACCTGCAGCAGAATTACGAGGTGGGAGTTCTCCTAAGAAGTAATGGGTGCCGAATGCTCACTAATGAAGGGGAACAAATAGGATGACAGACGAATATTATCCTGTGGGCAATGAGGCCTACACCGAGATACTGTTAAGAGATGTTTCCAGAAATCAACTAGCCGAGGGACAGAAGGCGACTGATGAAAAAGTGTCCAATCTAAAAATCTATTTATACAGTGGTCAGAGCTCTTCTTAATAGTCTGCTGAACCATGGAATACTCCTACCTCCTATGAAGCCTCATACGCTCTGTTGGTAACTGGCGCTGAATGGGACATTCTTGTTGAAATCTGGTCACTTGCTACTGATTGCCTCGACTGGAGCGCCGCACACCGCTCGGCCACTGAGGCCGACGAACCGCTAATTTCAGCGCAATACACACTCTTTTTGAATCATAGTCGTTACCCGTACGTCATAAGTGAATGAAATTACGCAAAGTAGACTTTTTTCGAGTCGAAGTACCGCATATTTCAGAAACGGTTCTAATGGTAAACAACGCAACATTTAGGGTTTGAACAGGATGCTGCATATAGGCTTTGCACGACCGCTTATAACGCCATTGCCCAGTTTTGCCATTTTTTGGTAATAATATTTCATTTTTATGCTACGTAAGATACTAAATTTCATTCATGTTACAATCGATTCCACTATTGTATGGTATGTGATGTCTGTACTTCATGTGCTTTGTATGTTTTATGAATATCTACATCATGTTTATTTTTCCATATTATTTTTGTAATTTTAATTGGTTTCGGTAATGTCAATTTTATTTCTGATTCGTTTTATGTATGTGAATATCACGTAAATTTGTAATATCTCACGACCAGCATAATATGTATAAGATGTAGCGATTCCAATGTGAACGGAATTCCGTTGTAAATGAAAATGTGGTGTTGGCGCGCAGCTAACGCAGAGAGAGAAGTCAGTATCAGTTGGGAGTTGAGAGCAGTAGTCAGTCGAAGGTTGGCATTTCTGGTATCCCGGAACGACAGGTTTGAGAGCCCGCCAGACCACATGGACTATGACAGCAGCCGTTAGGCGGCGCGCACAACCTACTAGCGCTGCCATCGCCACTAGAGCGCTGCACGCCGTGGCGCGCCTACCGCGCCGCACTATATAGGGCCGGAGCCACAGCTCGCTCCTCAGTCTTGTGTTGACTGCGCTCCGTTTCCTTTCGCTATTCATTAGTTATCTGGCTTCCTATTCTGCTCTGTCACGGATCCGTTTGGATCTTTGCTTTTTCGATTAGTTGTTGTTATTGTCGTCTCTGTGGTTTCGTGGAGTGTTTCTCGTTAGCGGCGACGCTTGATCGGTTGGTCGTCGCTAGTCGCTCCCGACCCAGTCAGGTCTTCGGTCACAATAATTGGCGACGAGGTTCCATCACGTTTCATGGGCGAACGACTTGTGCAACTCGTGGAGCAGCAACAACAGCTGCTCCTATAGCAACAGCAAACTGATTTGTTACAACTGTTGGCGGAACGCTTACAGGTTCAGGGTTCCCAACCCGTCCAAGCGGTTGTCACGTCGTCGACGGATTTCCGCCCCCTGCGTTTCCGCCCTTTAACGACGCCAAAGAGGATTGGAATACTTACTTACAGCGGCTGAAACAGCACTTTTCCGCCTTTCAGGTCCTGATGACGCTCTCCAACGGTCGCTTTTTCTTTCTTGGGCTTCCCCCGAGACGTTTTTCTTACTAAAGAAGTTGGCCCCCCTCTCCAATCCGGTGGCACTGACGTTCGAGGAGATGTGCGCATTGCTTTCGAATTATTATTCCCAACGATTTCACGTTGTCACATCGCGCCTCGAATTCCATCAGTATCACAAACAGCCAGGTCAATCATATCGGTCATGGGTGACAGATTTGCAAGGACTGAGTCTGCGTTGCGAATTCACGTGCTCCAACCCGTCTTGTAAAACCTCCTATGCTGACTCTCTCATCCGTGATGTTGTCGTTCAGTTGGCTCCAGATTCAGAAGTGCGGACGGCGGCCCTCAAGCTGGACGACCCCTCTCTGGAGGACATCCTAAAGATTGCACATTCTTTCGAGATTGCACAGGCGGCGAATGAGCGCCTCATGGCTCGTCCTCAGGTAGCAACTGTACAACCGCCGCAAAGGGGACGTAACGTTCGGAAGGTCTTGCCCCGCCGGCAGCGTCGTGATCCTTCCCTCTCTGACGTGTCCATGGACTCTGAACGACCGGTCACTTCTCGTCGGCGTAGGCAACGTGGTTTACCGTCCTGTCCCGACTGTTTTACGGCGCACCAACGGGCGGACTGTCCAGACCGCTGGGCCCACTGTAGTCGTTGTGGAAAAGATGGGCATCTCCATTCGGTTTGTCGGCAAACGGCAGGACAGTCTTCCCCAAATTCTTATTGGCGTCAGGGGACAGTTCACGAACTGCAGGCTACGGTTCCCCAAGGTGATTCTCCCGCTACCTAATTGTTTATTGATCTCAGAATAGCTAACCATGACGTCCGCTTCCAGGTGGACACAGGGGCGACAGTCTCCCTGGTGAACCTCCCGACATATGCCCGTCTCGGCTACCCAGAATTGGACCCGCCCTCCCGCAGGTTGGTAGCATATGGTGACAGTGCGATTCCTCTGAAAGGTCAGTTTACCACTTTGGCAACTTACAAAACGGTTACACGTCCTGTAACCCTTTTTGTGCTCAATAGCCACTCAGCTGGCAACATTTTCGGCCTCGATGCGTTCTCACTGTTTGGGTTCTCCATCTCCGATGAGGTGCAGGTCATTTCTGACACTGTTCCTTTCCAGGAACTCGACGACCTTTGTGCCTCTTTTGCGTCTCTGTTCGAACTGGGTCCAGGGTGTGCAACCAATTTTGAGGAACATATTACTTTACGCCCCGATGCGGTGCTCCGTTTCTGCCGTGCACGCCCTCTTCCGGTCTCCCTACGGATGGCGGTAAAGCTGGAACTCGACCGTCTGCACGCCGCAGGAGTCATCGAACCTGTCAAAACGAGTGTCTTGGTCACACCACTGGTAGTGGTCCTCAAGCCTAATGGCACCCTCCGCCTTTGTGGCGATTTTAAATCCACCATCAGTGCCCAGGTACAGGTCGAAACCTAACCAATTCCATGGCAAGAGGACCTCCTCACGAAGGTTGTTGGCGGCGAATACTTTTCCAAGATAGACCTGGCTGACGCCTATTTTCAAATCCCGCTCGATGAGGAATCTCAACGAATCGTGGTGATCAATACCCCTTTTGGTATTTACAAATACAAACGTTTACTTTTTGAGATTTCTTCGGCTCCAGCCATCTTCCACAGGTATCTCGAACAATTAACCATGCCTATACCCGGTTGTGCCAACTATCTTGATGATGTCATCGTTACTGGGACTACACGCCAGGAGCACTTGCACAACCTCCGCACTCTCTTCACCACATTGCGGGACGCCGGGCTCAGGTGCCGCCTCCATAAATGCCAGTTTTTCCAGGAACGGGTCGAATACCTTGGCTACTTGCTCACCAAAGACGGAATCCAGCCCACAGATCGCAATGTATCGGCGGTCGATGCTCTACCACGCCCTCAAAACCTACAGGAGTTACAGGCGTTTTTGGGAAAGGTGAACTATTATGCAAAGTTCCTCCCACAAGCGGCCCACATTATGCACCGCCTCAACTGTCTCCGGAAGAAAGGTGTGCAATTCCGGTGGTCAGATGCTTGTGAGCATTCCTTTCAGTGGCTAAAGCGCCTGTTGCGTTCGGCACCCTGCCTTACGCCCTTTTCTCCATCACGTCCCGTTGTTCTGGCAGCGGACGCATCTTCATATGGCATTGGAGCAGTGTTGGCACACCGCAATGATGATGGTACTGAACAACCGATAGCCTATGCGTCCAAGACCCTGACGCCTGCTCAAAAGAACTACTCTCAGATAGAAAAAGTGGCGTTGGCGATCGTCTATGCGGTTAAGAAATTCCATGTGTATCTTTTTGGGGCCAAGTTTACCCTCATTACGGACCACAAACCATTGGTCGCTCTATTTGGGCCACACTCTCGGCTCCCAGAACGTAAGGCCCAAAGACTCCAGCGTTGGGCTCTATTTCTTAGTTCCTACAATTACACCATTAAGTACAAACCTACTACACAACACGCTAATGCAGACGCTCTTTCTCGTCTGCCTTCAGGACCTGATCCAGCATTTGACCGACATGAAGTCTCCTGTTTCCACATTGATCAGGAACGGCAAAATACCTTAGATGGGTTCCCTGTCACAGCAACGCGCATTGCTGCAGATACACGCCAAGACCCCCTCTTACGACGGGTCATCTATCATGTACTTCATGGGTGGCCCACTTACTTCCCGAAGTCGGCAGCCTCCCAGCTACGTGCCTGGTCCCATCTCTCTCGTCTGTCATTTATGGTGTTCTCCTCCTCGATGCTGAGGGCGATACCCACCGGGTGGTTATCCCACCTGCTTTATGCCCTCAGGTTCTGGATCTTCTCCATCGGGGACATTGGGGTATGTCACGTATGAAATCCCTGGCCAGGAGACTCGTTTATTGGCCAGGTTTGAACAAAGACGTGGAGGCCATCGTCCGCAATTGCTCTACTTGTGCTCAGCACCAGGCTGTTTTGGCCCAATCTTTCTCTCCCTGGCCTGCTCCACGTCGCCCTTGGGACCGCATCCATCTTGACTTTGCGGGCCGCTTTCTGGGATCTATGTGGCTTATTGTCATTGATGCCTATTCCCACTACCCCTATGTAGTCAGCATGGCATCCACCACCACAGCTGCCACACTCAATGCCCTCACACAAATTCTTGCTATCGAGGGTCTTCCCTGTACCATCGTCTCTGACAATGGGCCCCAGTTTACAGCAGCAGCCTTTGAGCAGTTTTGTGATGCAAATGGCATCAAACACCTGTTTAGTCCGCCATTCCACCCAGCCTCTAATGGTGCTGCTGAGCGGATGGTGCGGACGTTTAAACAACAAATGCTGAAATCTGTGGGCACCTCCACCACCACAGCAGCCCTCACATTATTCCTGAGTACCTACAGGACTACCCTATCCAGGATCGTAGCCCGGCAGAACTCCTCCATGGCCGCCAGTCACGCACCCTTCTCCATCTCTTGGCCCCACAGCCTTTGGGACCACGGACGCGGTACACTGGGCAATATGCACCAGGATCCGCTGTGTGGGCCCGTTCCTATGGTATGAAGCACTCATGGGTGCCGGCTACCGTAGTGGCCACTAACGGGCGACGCCTCCTCTCTGTCAACAGAGGGGTTTGGAGCGCTGACATACCAACCAACTTCGCCCTCATTTCCCTGCCTCTTCCCAACCAGTAGCACAGCCAGACCCGGATCCCCTGCTATCGCCAATTCCTCGATCACACGGCTACAATCTGCGATCTCGGGCGTTGTCCACGGCTCCAGTCGATGCAGACCCAGAGATGGCACACTCTCAGCTGCAACGGTGCTCACAGGGCAGATCACCCTCTGACACACCCCACCCATGTGCACCTCGGGGCGGCATCGGCAACCCCAGGGGACACGGGCATGGAAGTAGAGACCTCGCCTCCACATTCACCCTCTCGGCAATCGCCTTCCACACCACCGCATCCTTGTACCTCTACGGAGGCCCCACATCCGTACCTTGACTTAGCGGGCTCTCCACCAGTGACACCACTCGTGCCATCGGTCCACCTTCCAAAGCACCGTCCTGGGCGCTTCCGTCCCTATGCGCCCATTTCAGGGGGGAGGGATCTGGTATCCCGGAACGACAGGTTTGAGAGCCCGCCAGACCACATGGAATATGACAGCAGCCGTTAGGCGGCGCGCACAACCTACTAGCGCTGCCATCGCCACTAGAGCGCTGCACGCCGTGGCGCGCCTACCGCGCCGCACTATATAGGGCCGGAGCCACAGCTCGCTCCTCAGTCTTGTGTTGACTGCGCTCCGTTTACTTTCGCTATTCATTGGTTATCTGGCTTCGTACTCTGCTCTGTCACGGTTCCGATTTAGCTTTCGTTTGGATCTTTGTTTTTTCGATTAGTTGTTGTTATTGTCGTCTCTGTGGTTTCGTGGAGTGTTTCTCGTTAGCGGCGACGCTTGATCGGTCGGTCGTCGCTAGTCGCTCCGGACCCAGTCAGGTCTTCGGTCACAATAGCATTCGCATCAATCAGTCTATGGTGGGAGCTCACAGCAGTAGTGAGCCTGAGTTTGGAGTGCTCAGCATCAAGACCTAGTGGCAGACTTGTGCTACTGTACTCTAGGCCAAATATTTGTTTCACTTGAGGCACAAGACCAATCTACTTACAATGGCCTAGGTGAACGTGCAGATACAATGGCAACACTTATACTGTCTACATCGCTTTCCTGAGTGATAATCTCAAGTCTTTCAAAACTAAAAATGCGAGTTTAGATCAGTTGTGGCTTACTTTCAAAGACATAATATCAGTAGCAATCGAGAGATTTATACTAAATAAATTAATAAAAGAGGGGGCAGACCCCCCGTGGTACACTAAACACTGTTGCAGAAACAAAGAAAAACGCATGCAAAATTTAAAAAGACACAGAATCCACAAGACTGGCAATATTTTACTAAACACGAAACCTATTGCGGACATCAATGCGAGAAGCCTATAGTAGTTACCACAACGAAATCCTGTCTCGTAATCTTGCAGAAAACTAAAAGAAATTCTGGTCATATATGAAGTACACTAGCGGCAAAACACAAACAATACATTCACTACGCGATAGCAATGGTAATAGTACCGACGACAGTACTGCTAAGGCAGAATTACCAAACCCAGCTCTCCGAAATTCGTTCACCAAAGATGACGAAGTGAACACTCCAGTATTCAATCCAAGAACAGATGCCATCATGCGAAACTTAGAAGTAGATGTTCCTGGAGTAGTAAAACAACTTAAGTCACTAAACAAAAACAAATCTTCCGGGCCGGATTGTATACCAACTAGATTCCTCTCAGAGTATGCTGATGCAATTGCTCCCTACTTAGCTATAATTTACAACCGATCACTCAGCGAAAGATCTGTAACCAAAGACTGGAAAGTTGCCCAAGTTACTCCAATATTCAAGAAAGGCAATAGGAGTGATCCCCAAAATTACAGGCCTATCTCATTGACGTCGATTTGCAGTAGGATTATGGAACATATACTTTGTTCGAATATTATGAACTACCTCGAAGAGAATGACCTATTAACCAAAAGTCAACACGGATTCAGAAAGTATCGCTCTTGCGAAACACAGCTTGTCCTTTATTCAAATGAAGTGTTAAGTGCCATCGACAAGGGATCTCAAATCGATTCCATATTTCTGGATTTCCGGAAGGCTTTTGATACTGTACCCCACAAGCGGCTTCTAATGAAATTGCGTGCTTATGGAATATCTCCCCAATTGTGCGATTGGATTCACGATTTCCTATCAGAAATGACACAGTTCGTTGTAATTGACGGTAAGTCATCGAGTAAAACAGAAGTGATATCTGGAGTTCCACAGGGAAGCGTTATAGGTCCCCTACTCTTCCTCGTGTTTATAAACGATTTAGGGAACAATCTGAATAGCTCCCTTAGACTGTTCCCGGATGATGCTGTCGTTTATCGGTTAGAGAAGTCAACAGAGGATCAAAAGCAACTGCAAAGCGATTTAGACAAAATTTCTACTTGGTGCGAAAATTGGCAATTGACACTAAATAGAGAAAAGTGTGAAGTAATACACATGACCACTAAAAGAAATCCACTGAACTTCAATTACGCGATAAATCAGTCAAACATTAAGGTCGTAAATTATACCAAATACCTAGGAGTTACAATTACGAACAACTATCTCTATACTAAAAAAAAAAAAAAAAAAAAGAAAAAAAGAAAAAGAAAAAAAAGAAAAGAAAGAAAATATAACACATTTTTAGTGTCGTTTTGGCTGGAATTCTTCTTTACTACAATGTTCTCAAACAGTTACTATCCCTCCTGAAACACCCTGTATACTGAAAATATCAGGGATCATAAAAAACAGAACATTGCACTTTGTCATTTCCATAAAAATTATGAAAAACGTACCAAAAATACCGTAACTGCAGATGGAATGAACCCACTTATTCTCGTGATTAGAAGTTCCAAGGTACATGCTGTATAATCATGATTGTATAGTTTGCAAGCTAGAAAGCAATGGAGCCATGTACAACGTGTGTCCATTGTTGGATGTTGTACAAATAACGAAAAAAGGTGTTACTGGTACCCAAAGAATTGCAATCGGATGAGAAATACAACCATAGAAAATTTATTTTGTTTTCCAATCGAAACCAAAATAGTCACACATGCTTCAGTTTTAAATCCTTTTAAATCAGAACGCTAAGTGCAAACAGAACATCGGAGGAAGAAGAAAAATAATACCAAAATATTCAATATTGATGACATAAGTGAAAGCGATCTACCATGGCCTTTTTCGATGAATGTAGAACGGTTAAAAGACGGAAAGTAACCAGAAACTGTTATTAAAACTGCAACAGAATGACGATGGGAATTGAGAGGTAAAACTAAACTAGTGTCTGACTGTCAAGTAGTAGAGAGATGGAAATTAATACAATTGTTCACAATTGAAAACTTTGTAGACTCTTTGAGATTTGCATAGAACCCAGAACTTGGATCTCATTTTTCAAGAAGGCTGTGTGCAAGCTCTAGCTACCGCCATGTGGGTGTGGGCTGGTTGATATAACCTATGTAATGAACTAGCTCATCTGATACAACTTACTCGAGCGTTGAATGGAAATGTTTATATACGGCTAACTGAAGACCATATTTTATTGTGAAGTGAATGTCTGCCTATGTAGGTGGATGCTTGCAAAATATGTTCACATTCGGAGAAGAAAGTCGCTGAAAGGAATTTCTCTAATAGATCTAGCGACAACGAATAACGCCTTTCTTTTAATGATTTTCACCCAAAGTCGTGCATCATTTCCGTGACACACTTTGCCCCGTATCGAGGTAATAAAAAACGAGCTGTCTTTCTCTGATCTCTGTTTTCCACCAGCCTCATTTGGTAAGGATCCCACAATGCGCAGCAGTACTCCAAATTACAACGGACAAGTGTAGAACAAAAGGTTTCTTTAGTTCAACTGTTTCATGTTCTAAGTGCTTTGCTAGTGAAACAAAGCCTTTAATTCGCCTTCTTTGCGATATTTTATATGTGTTCTCTTCAATTACATTTTTCGTAAGCGCAATTCCTAGGCATTTAATTGAATTTAGGACTTGTATATTCGACTGATTTATTGTACAAATAGAGTGTAAAGGATTTCTCACAGGACTCATCTAGATGCCTTCACAGTTTTCATTATATATAAGTCAACTGCAAATTTTCGTACTATGCAGCCAGTCAATTTTCGCGCCATGCAATCTTTTTGCAGCTGCTTTTGATCTTAGGGTGAGCTCAGTAAGCGATAATCGAGAGCTTCTTATCTAAATCGTTTTGCAGCTGTCTTTTAACTTTGGGTGAGTTTCCTAAGCGATAAACGAGAGCATTGTCCTCGAATAATCTATGAGAGCTACTCCGATTGTCTCGTAAGGCCTTTTGCTTGATAAATAGGACCCAGTTATTTGCAACTAACTTCGATTCCTCTTATTGACAGTTTTTTTCTTTTATTTATTGTTTGTTTTTAGATATTTTGTCGATCGTCCTAAGTTGCAACATCTTTTTGCAAGGATGGTGTATTTCGTTTCCCTTTATTCATCGGCCCACTTCATTTTTCACAACATTCATACTTCCTTTTCAGTCTGTCGCGAACAGTGTGAAGTGGATCACTTTCTCCGAGAGAGAGAAGGAGACACTTTCGTCAAAGGAGACTTCTTTTATTTTTACTTCCTCAGGCTTTGAAGTTCATACCGGTGCAAAAGGCTCCCTTTTACTTTGGACAATGTCACAAACGTTACCCGCAGAGTACCAACTATGGAATTAAGTACTAACGCAGAAGATTCCAAATACGTTTTACCTTCGGCGGATGACTATTTCGTTCAGTCAATTAACTCTCACTTTTTGAGCGAAAGGATGGAGTGCAGGTGATATGAAAGCCCCAATAACGAAAAAATTGTTTTAAGGAACATTAGGGGCCCTCTAAGACTTCCTCGGGAAACGCGAAATATCAGTTCTGTTTTACTCCCCGATTTTGCGTCAATTAGTACGTACTGTGAATTTCTAAATATTCCTTTCTGTGTGAGGGGATATTCCGCCAGCACGTTGTTGGATTAGAAGTCGCTTACGAGGTACAGTGGCAAAAGCCTCCCGGAAATCTAGAAATATGGAGTCTATTTGAGATTCCTGGTCAATAGCACTCATGACTTTGAGCTAATAGGTAGTTGTGTTTCATAAAAAGGATACTGTGGTACCTCTCCTAAACAGTAGTAATTAATCAGTGAAGAAAGTACGCAAAGAAAATCTTTAGTCGCGGCGGAGTGGCCCAGCGCATTGAGGGGCTATGTTCCGAAGCGCGAGGCCTTTCCCCGTTGGTGTTTCGAATCCTCCCTCGGGCATGTATGTCTGCGTTGTCTTTAGTATGCGTTAGTTTATAAGTGGTTTGTAAGTTTAGGGACTGAGGACTTTTAAACTTCTGTGTTTTAGTCTAGGAGCGCAATTGACAATAGAAGTATACCCCGACAATGAATAGTAACTTTAAGTTTTGCGAATTACAGTATTCCAGTAATTAACGTTATTCCATGAACTCTGTAATATACAAGCATTGCCATTCTTATCTGGACTTGCTTGGCTTGTGTTGTTAGATAAGAACAGATGTCTATGTAAGTTTGTTTCTCAGATATTATTTTATTAATTGTGAAATGTGTTCATTATTTCAGCTACTCAACCCGATTAAACCTATATAATTGTCCAGTAAACATTTCTTATGTGTAAATGCTGTGAATCGACGTGACTCGCGACACAGATTGTCGGCATAATAGATGAATTATCTGCAGTAAGTCATTGTTAACGTCCACTGTTCAGAACCTGCATATTTTTACATTCTAGATTCATAAACCGATGCCTTCAATCTAATTTTACTTCATTTCAACAAGATCAAGTTATTAGTATGATTCCGATAGTATCGATAGTTTTCAGAGCCATATCGATACAGAATCTTATTTCAGCCCTGGTTTGCCGTGATGGTGCAGAATTTCTTCCACGGGTACAAAAAGCTTCTAAAACATTATTTCCCGGCAGCGCAGTGTAAATGTTCGTCATGTTATTCCAGAAAAATTCTCCACATCATAAAACATTACTGTTGTCTCAGGAATATCTTTACTTTGCACTTTCAATCCCAGTGGCAGTGATTCTAGAATAGCAAGCTCCTTTATTCAGCTAAAAAACTATTAATGATTATGCGGGGCACCGTGAATGGATTTACTTCATTTGTTTTTTATTAATAATAATTTTACTACGTTCGGTCTGTCGTTGGTCTCTGTAAGTAATGGCTGATATTACATATCGCTGCCTTTCCTTACTTCTTTCTTTCTCTTGAGCCATTTTCCCGCACATGCAGACATGCAGGGTCGGCTTTGTTTATCGGATTTGGTATGTTAACAGCGTCGGGTGACGGGATGTCCTTCCTGTCGCCATACCATACCCCTCGGGAGGAAATGTGCACTCGAAATGTCTGTGTATAGTGTTATACTAGTGAACGTGCAAAGTGTTAACGAAATGTTTGCGAATCGTGTAACTGAGACGATACTTTGGGATCAGCCCGGTATTCACCTAGGTGGATGTGGGAAACCGCCTAAAAACCACATCATGGCTGGCTGGCACTCCGACCCTCTCGTTAATCCGCTGGGCGGAATCCAACTGTGGCCGGTCCGCCTCCCCGTCTCGGTAATCGGTGCGTTAGACCACACGGATAACCGAGCGGGTAGGCCTATATCGCTCGCTGCCTTTCCTAGAGCCTGAAAATTCATATTATGTGCAACCAGAAACCGATGGAGAACATACTGCTTTTAATCCTCGGTCAGATAGTGCACAATTTAGCTCATCGGTACTGTAACAGAAGGTTCCTAATCTCTATGACATTCAGATTACTCGAGAACTATGAATTTACACAATTCTCAATAAATTGAAAAAAAAACCACGTGCACATAACATATTAAATTTTGAAATAAATTATTCTTCCAATCTAAACAGCACTTGAAAGAGTTCAGGTACGTCTTTCAGGAGAACTGTCCAATAATTAGCTTTACTATTCCAGTAATAAAACAGTTACCTTCCATTGTGCTCGCCTCAAAAGTGGAGAAGATTCTCAACTCTTGACACGCGGATTTTCAAATGTCTGTGGGCGGTAACGCAAAATCAAACATTCAAACGGAGTCCCTGAAGCTCTCCACTGACACGGATCGTACGTGATCTTGACTTGAGGTGAACTGTCCCTGTCTGCGTGCAGAGCTTTCTTACATACGCTCGGCGCCGCCAGTAAACGACGACGCGATATGCGCCGCATAGTGGTGCTACAGCAATACTCTATTTTTTAAGTGCTGATTTTTCTGCTTTCAGTAAGCATTGTAATGAATATTAAATAAATATCTTGGTATTTATGACATCTATAATTATTAAATTACAACCACGAGTGGTTTTCGAATGCTAAAATGTTTCTATTCCAAATTCCTGTATAATTTTCTATTTGTTAAATCTGCTGAAATTTAACACTCAGAGTGCCAATCACGTCAATTGTCGGGATACGGAAATTTCTGTAGAATGCCAAACACGTCATTTGACCTGATCTTTGTTTTCGTGCTTTTAAAAACAGAATCAAGTTTATTGAAGGGCTAGATCTACCTTAAATACCTTACTTGGTAAACCTAGTGTCTAAACCAGCCTATAGATCTTTTATTTAGTTTCTAAATCGTCCGACTGGTCGCATTCATTGTATGAAACGGGGCAGGCAGAAAGTGGTGTCCGTTCTCTCAGTAGGTAAATCAATGGACATGGCTTCACGCAAATTATGCTCCCCGAAAGTACTGACAGGTGACTATGACAGAGAGGTGACACAGCAACATATCGTAGTGACTCTACAGACTGTTTGTGAAGTAGAGAAGTTTTTAGTGGGGCCCTTTGCGTCGGAGTTATGTGATTTAGATGCTCTGAGTTCAGTTCTGGATTTATTTCAAAGATCAGAAAATTCTTTACGCCAGACTGAAGAAACTAAGTACAGCTGGGATTACTCCTGCAAGCAGAATATCTGGCACTCTAAGGGATGGAATGGTTTACGTGGCCGGCAGTCAATGTGTTAACATAGTTTCATCTATTCGCTTAGTAACTAAAGTGCTGTAATACTAAACTTGAATCTTCATTCTAAGGGCAACTTAATCTAAAACGATTTCATACTCTCGCAGAACAGATTTCGTTTCTGTCACTAATTTGTGAATTAAATAAAATACAATTATAAAAACACTTATCCAAGCATTTTACATTAATTTGGACATACATTAGAAGTTTATATATATTTTCACCATTAACAATGGGGAGTGAAAATTATTGACAGTTGTGCGATTCTTCGTAAATGTGGCTGTCCTGTAGCTCTGACGTGCTGATAGCGGACGTCATACCCAGCTGGTTAACCGTATGTTGTTGTTGCTGTTTATAGGGGACTAAACCACAAGGTTATCAGTCGCTGTTAATCGTATGTAACAAGAGGACCTGTGCAAATACTTCGCACCATTAGTGGAATAACAAAACGATGAAACTTAATGGAAGTAAAGTTTAATGTTCACGCATAGCTTCCTTCATAATCAATCAATGCAAACGTTTAAAAGCGCAAATGAAAGAGCGTGATCCACTAACTGTTGTTAGGTCAAAAAGAACTATGTGCCTTAATTAGAACAGAAGATACCGCAAAACAAACCGATTAAAGTATCCAATGCAAAGGATAGAAGGATATCGCATTTGAATAAACATAAAAGATGGATAGACATAAGTTAATTCTGATACGTGATAACAAATCTACGAATAAAGCAAAAATGAAGGTAATCGGCTGATAGAACTCCCTGGCCGACTGACTTTACAGCAAGAACATGCCCATAAGAAATATACAGAAGGAAATCGCGTAGAAAAAAGAAGGCAAGAGTTATGTAAATTCTGATAATTGATGATAGATTTGTGGATTAATACCTTTCGTTTACTTTAATATTCATAGATTCTTTTAATATATAAGATTATTGCAATACAGCAGGCGTACATCCCACAATACTGAAATTACATAGGAGAGAAAGTAAGGAAAGCTTGCCTCCCTACAACTACTTCGTTTCAGTGTAAGAAACTTTACGTATTAACTTATTTAACTAACGCTCATGTACGTTTGCCAACTTTCATTGCATACGTGGACGGAAATTTAAGAGTAAAGTTTAGGCACTTCATTCAGAAAAGACAATTTCAAATTTAATACAACAATTAGACATGTAATTATACTTTATGAGTCCAAAAGATTAAATACTTAGAATGCGACTCCCAAACCGGAGGCACCATCAGTATCGGGGAAGAAGACCTGCAGAAGACCATGCATTTTAAGTACCTGGGATCCGTTGTCACCTCAGACTGTGACGCAACTCTCGATACTAGGACGAGAGTGAGTGCAGCTTGGGTCAAGTGGAGACAGGTCAGTGGAGTCAACTGGGATAAAAAGATGCCTCAACGTCTAAAGGCAAAAGTTTGCAAAACCATTGTACGTACAGCAGCAATCTATGCGACTGAGTGTTGCCCTATGACGAAACAGCAGGAGTACGATGGAAATGAAGATGCTTTGTTGGTCCATGGTGCTGACCCGATGTGCCCATGTAAAGAAAAATCGCACTGACGTGCTTTACGACCCACTTTAGGTTTGCAGTTTAATAAGTTTTTGCAAACATTTTGGACCAAAATAATAATCTAAGTAATAAAATATTAATAAGTGCGTCTGAAATCCATTTAGGGAAAAAATTTTGGTTGTGGCGGGTTACGAACCAGCGATATTTAGCGTCATAGTACAACGCCTTGCCCACTACGCTACGGATATCAATCGAAATATGAATCCTTCAATCCTATACTATTAATGGCCGTTGTTAACTGATGCTAATATGGCACTTGTAGACATTAGATTATCATTTATCGTACGAAGAACGATGTGTTTTTGTTAATTTTTCAGTGCGCCATTGCTTTGAAATGAAAACGTGTAAGTTACAATAAGAGAATCATCAAATACGCGAGGAATGACACGTGACATTTCCGAACGGCTGGTTTTCGTTAATTTAATGGAGGCTGTCAAATCTCCGTAATTTTTGCAAATATGTATATATGTATTAAACGATACGAAATATGGAAAAAAAAAACCATAAGGGAGCTAGGTTGTAGAGAAGTTTCGTGGCAGATAAACGGTTCGTTTGCAATTACAATTACATACGGCTTCTGTTTGGTATTACTATCGTATTTTTTGTTCGGAAAATTTGAAAAAGGGAGGTTCTGGTCTCTGGTGGCCTACAAACATGCCTGTAAAATTTTGTGCTGATCAGTTGAACGGTTCGTCTTAAAAACAGGGAACACGTTACGGACAGACAGACGTACATCCCAAAATCACCGTAATTTTAGCAAAGTTGTAGAGAATTTTCTCCTCTACAAATTCGGTTATTCAATTTTCGTGTCAGATGAATAGTTAAGCCATTATTTTTATTTAAATTTCGAGTTGTCAAAAGACGATCGCAAAGGCCCACTTTTAGTGTTACTGCCGTAACCTAAAGTGGGCCAATACAAAAGTCCGGCAAAAGTTTGGTGTGGGCCCCATTACGAACAAGCTGAAAGAAGCCCTTCTCCGCTTGTATGGCCACGTCATCAGAAAGGAGGACAACTCGGATGCGAAGACAGGAGGAACAAGACCACGAGGGAGACCGGCAAAGAGATGGACTGACAACATCAGGTCAGACATGGACGCTGTTGGTTTAAAGCAAGAAGATATCAACGACCGAAAGAAATGGAGGAGACGCAGTGGCAGACCCCGCACGTCGGGATTAAAGCTTGGAAAGAAAGAGATACTTTCTGAGTCCGTGTTGACTGTGGCTCAATAGGTCGAAACACAAATCACGGCACTATAGCTCCTATTGTGAAATGGTAGGTGCTTAGTGCCACAGCTGTTCCAGAATGGATGGACAACAGCGACCGCGTGAGAGGTGGGGCACCCATCTCGGCGCAGGACGGCTGCGGAGTGGCTGGTGGCGGTGATTGGTCGCGGAGCTGTCGGTCCGGCCACGGAGGAGACTCGCGGCGGATTGGATGGCAGCGGACAGTGGTCCGAGGCCAGTGGCCCGTGCAAAAACAAGCCGGGGGCGGCGGTGAGGGCTCCGCCGCCGGAGAGCCCGGCGCTTCATGGATAATCAATGGCGGCGGACAGCGGCCCAGCTGGGGCAATAACGCCGAGTGGCGGCGGAAGCTCCCGCCCCCTCCCCTCCCCTCCCCCTGCCCCCTGCCGGCGAGTCGCCGCAGCCGCAGCCGCCGCCGCAAACTCGCGAATTTCCGATTTCGGGGTCGCCGTGGAACGCCGGCTGGCCGATACCTCCGAACGAGTCGCGCCGTGGGGCGATAACTGAGGGCGCTGGCCGCGCACAAGCGGAGGTTGCGGGCGCAGCCAGCCGCTCGCAGACCACGCACAGTGGGCGTGTAGACAGCGAAGTGCGATGCCCTGCTTTCTGTTTAGCTCTTTATTTACCTATAGACCAGATCGTTCCTAATTGGATGTCGCGACACCCTGGGGTGGTGCGTAGTAGTATCAAGGGTGTCGCGAGACTAACAAATTTAGACTCAAATAAATAAATAAATAAATAAATAAATAAATAAAATAAAAAAAAAATAAAAAACCCTTCTTATAAAATAACACAAAATATACTTCTCTTCATACCCTGAAGACTCGCCTGCAGCTAATCATCCTTCTCTTCATTCAGTGCACCACAGATATCGTATGATCGGTGCACATTAATCGCGTACTCGACCGGTAGGCGGCAGCTCTGCTTCAGCAGCAGTAGGCACACAGGGTTAGTTCAAGCAGTTGTCAATTGCCAGATTGCAGCAAACTGCGCATGCGCATAGATGCTGCTGATACTCGATAACAGCTCTACGCATGCGCAATTTGCTGGAAATGGCAGCTGCTCGAACGAACATTCACTGTAGTCTGCTTTCCTTATCAAAAAGCTGCACCTGAGCGTTTTTTAATGGATTTATCAAAGCCACGTCACCTTCGGTAGCATATCTTACAATTAAATGTCAATCAATGACACACTGGCTGTGAAAGCTGTTACAGATTGTAAAAGCAGTCACAATTGTCCACTGACTAAAGCTATTCAGTAGCGATGTTTAGTATGGAGTACGGACGGGTGATTAACGGGAACTCGTATTTTAAATGCAGTGATAGTTGGTTCGAACCCTGGAATGCGTTAATATGTTTTTCTCTCACTTTCCTGTATGTAATAGATTCCGGGACCAGAAATGACAATAATATTCTTACTTGTCATAAAGATTTATCCATTTTTTCCGAATATGTTGGTACTTCCGAGGTCTTGGTCAAGCAAGAACCTAATAAATAATAATTCATCACTTGTCATAAATACATGCTCTTTATTTCTGAAAATAATGTGATAATATTAAACTGAAAGGGAACAGCCACTGTGCTGTCTAAATCAGAAATCCGAGCAGCTAATTTCCAGATTCCGTTTTAAATCGATCCAGGAAAACCGTATCAGGCCCTGATAAGTATACACGACAGCGAAAAATGGTTTCCGAAATTCAGTGTTTCTGAAGTTGGCTCGCATGTAGAAGAAGCAAGCATTACTGTGTGAGTTAGGCATTGTTGTCTGAGGTGTTACTCTGTTGTACATCTCCGTATTTTTCTAATGTTTCCTTTTCTTGCGATGAGTGTACGTAATTGCTGCAGTCAGGATCAACATTAAACGTGTCAATCATGTCAACGCGTACGACCGTTCGAGGATTTCAGTTTCGTTTATAAACTACCCCCCCCCCCACTAGAACCATCTAAATTCTACCATATGGATTTATATTAGTGAAAGGGTGTCGCGCAAAAGTGTAAGCTATAAAAGGGTTCGCCATGAGGGAATGTTTAGAAAGCACTGCTATAGACTATTAAAAACAACATAACGCACGTCATCTGTAGAGGACAAGTCCCTGAATCGGTAGCAGTTTGTGGCATATAACTGCAAGGAGTATTCAAATGGAAAGATACGGAACGTCTTAGCATCCAAATTGAAATTTTTATATGTAGCTTTGGGATAATGCATTTCGACGTCTAGGAAAGCAAATCACGCGTCGTCACCTCCCGATAAAGAATTCAAGGCTGTGCCCTCAGCAGGCAGGGTGATGCTCACCATCTTTTTCGTCGTCCTAGGTCCGATACTCATTGATTTTAAGGAACACGGTAACCCAATTAACTCTAACGTGGTGCTGTGAGATACTTCGTGACCTATGCAAGTCTATGAAGAACAAACGGTGTATACTGCTCACAGAACCAAGGATTCTACTCCATGGTAACGCGCGTCCACACAACTCATGGGTCACACACACATTTTCTGGTCAAGTTCAAGTGGGAGCACTTTGAGCATCCGCCCTACAGCCCGGATATGTCGTCCTGTGAGTTCCATCTGCTTGGGCCGCAACATCTCAAAGAGAAGTGCTCCAACTCCAACAACTAACTGAAAGTCACAGTGGAGGACTGGCTCCTTCCACAGCCACAGGAATTCTGGGAACAGGGATCCTTCAACTTGTTAAACAGTGGCATCGTTGTGCTCAAGTCTTTGGTGATTACTTTTGAATAAAGAATTCAATTATACTCACAGTGCCAAATGTTCAAATGTTTGTTAAGCTTATGAGACTGGACTGCGGGGTCATCAGTCCCTAAACTTACAAACTACTTATAAACTACCTTATACTAAAGACAACATCCATGCCCGAGGGAGGATTCGAACCCCCGACGGGGAACAACCTCGTGCATCAGAGCATAGCACCTCAATGCATTTGGCCGCTCTTCCACAGCCACAAAGTTTCGTTAACCTCTTCATTTCTAAACCCCTGGTACATACATACTTCACAGTCCAAAGAAAGTGCGTGTAGGAGGGTACCTCGTACTAACACGGGCCTCGTACTAAACAGAGGAAAAGCTTACAACTTTAATTGGAAATAACAGAGAATAGAGTGGGGGAGTGGGGAAGGCGAACCAAAGGCTGCGTTTCAGTAAATGAATATATATATTAAAGGAACTGTCTCCACTACAGCTGAGCGTCCTATTTTGGACTATTTCTGCGCATTATGGGATCCTATACGGGAGGAGGGGGGATGATGGAGGAGATACAAAACGTCAAGAGAACGGACAGTTCGTTTCGAATTATCGCGATGCAGGGGACAGAGTATCACGTAAATGATGCATGTCTTGCGGTAGAAGTCATCAAAAGAAAAGCATTACTCCTCTCTGTGGAATCTACACTGGTCAATACAACTACGGGAACAGTTGAGTTATTTACGTTCTGAAAAATTATCATCGGCATAATGAACTGTCGGTTCTACGCAGTGGTGACAGCGATATTACGACAACCAAGATGGTGTTAATAATAGAGAATTTCTGCAGAATGGATCGGTATTGACTTGCCTTTACCAAATGAATTACACAAGCATTTTGGGTCAGATAGTGTAGTGAACAGTTACTGAAATGCAACAACTACGTTACTTACCCGATGTTATGAAATGAATTGGCGTAGGAAGGTTGTAGGCGGGACTGGCACATAAAGAGATAGCTGTAGGCATTTGAGTCTGCAAAAGTGTTATTTGTGGGGCTTGGATAAGATTTCAGAAAACATGGAACCGTTAAAGGAAGGCTACACAAAGGTCGTTCACGCGCTATGTCCAATTAACTGCCCGACGAGGCAGGAGGCTGAATGCAACTCAGCTGCAACGCACTCTCCAGGCAGCTGCAGGACGAGCAATATCAACACAAACAGTCCGAATTTGCTTCCGGGAACGTGGCCTCTACGAACCGAGGCCTAAGATATTTGTCCGGTTAAAGTCACGTCACCGCTTAGCCCACAGAACATAGACGAATTTATTTATTTAGCGTATGGCACTTAACTACATTTCAGTATCTGATTACATTATCGTACATATCATTACATATATTGCATTACATGTATTCACAGTCCTTGTATATATTCAATAGCTGTTTGGGTTGTCATGAGGAATTCTTCAAAGTCCCCACTGAACGCTCTGGCACTGCATTCTTCCCTGATGTGTTGGATGGTCTGCTTAGGCGCGCCGCAGTCACAAGGTTGCGAAGACATCAGTCCTCCATCTCCCCAGTCAGCACATCTCCCGTGGCCTGTTCTTAGCCGGTTCAGAGTTGACCAGGTCTTGCGGGGCTGATCTAACCCAGGAACTGCCGCAGTTATACAGGGCATTAGGTGGCAAGTTGTTGGGGCATTTTGGAGTCATTCTTTTCTCCAGGAGTTGATGTCAGCCCCAGTAAGGCTGTCGACAGAAAGAGGACGATGTCTTTAATGGAGCCTCTTGATTATCAGATCAGGTATATCTGAGTGTATCGGTAGTTCAGGGTTTGCTTCGATCTTGTTGTAATCCCTGAGCAAGGCTGTTTCTCGTCGCATTTTTGGTGGTAGTATATAACTCAGGGCAGGCAGCCATATGCCAGGGGTAGATCTAATGGTTCCTGATTTAATACGCATTGTATTGTTCAATTAAACATAGATTTTTTTTCACATGGCTGCAGTTTTACCATACTGGTTCACAGTACTCCACCGCAGAGTATACCAGGCTCAGCGCAGGCGCCCTCAGGGTTGTTGCTGATGATCCCCAGGTGGTTCAACAAAGTTTATGGAAGAACCATCACGACTGGAGCCGTGAAAGTGACGCCGGGTTCTGTACACAGATCGGTAAACACATTGTGTATCGACGGACAATCGTCGTTCCCTTGTCTTGCGAGAAACTGGAACTGGAATCAGTCATGCGTATAAGCAGGTAACAACAACATATTACGCTGTGGGCAGGAAGCACTGGCCGTCGTACGATGTCGTTCAGTATGGTGCTTTGACTACTCATAGGTGTAGAGACGAGATCCTTCGACATTTCGATGTGCCTTCGCTGGTGCCACAGGAGATGGGTTCCTTCTGGTGGACGATAACGCTCGACCCCATGGAGCTGTTCTGGCTGGCAACATGCTTGAAGCTAAGGAAATTGAACGAATGGAACGGCCAGCTTGTGCACCGGGCAGCGGCGTAGCGGCCGAGAGCATGCCCTCAGTCGGACGTTTTCTTTGCCGTTGCTCTCGAACCTGCACTTCACGGTCTACGAAACCGCTTGGAGGGCATTCAGCTACGCAGTGCTCGAGGACGTCGTTTTCTTGGTGAGGTCGGCGGAAGACGTCAGTACGGTGGCAGCGTGGCTACAACGATACGGTGAGGTGGCAGGTAGCCGTATCAGCTTGCAGAAGTCTCACTATATGGATGTGGGAAAAGGGTTATTTATCAGTACACCCATACCCGTTACCAAGGTCCCAGTGTTGAAATGCCTAGGACTGAACTTCTATGGGAACATCATACGTACTGCAGCTGCTACGAACCGTAAACTGCTAAACGTGATTCGTGCGCAAAGCGTCTCAATAAATTTCGTACGGTTGACATGATTATGCGAGTGCACGTTATGAACATATACCTCGCACCAAAGTTAAGCACTGCATGCAAGTCCTCCCGCTGGCTGCTACAATCCCCGCTAAGTTCCAAGCCACCTTTGGCCATTTTATCAGGGATGGTGGAGTGTTCAAAATCCGTTTTGAGACAATGACGTCGTCTTCACACTGAGAAGGCATTGGTGTAATACATGTGCAACATAGAGCACGCGCCCTCTTTCTGCGGACAATTCATCGCCTCTAAATCTCAAACAAGGATAACCTCACTGGTACACTGATTGAAGAGGTGAAGTCACCCTTACTTCACCCGCCAGTACCTGTTGGACATAACGCACCGCCGCTTCACCACATTAGAACGTATCTAATTGAAAGGAGCAATTTGCAAGACGTCTTACCAACTACAAGTGCGCCTAGTTGCAAGGACTTTTACCGGTATTTTCAAAAGAAACTGCCTGCCAATGTGATTGAATATCGCCATCCTTCTGTTGACTGGAGGAGGGTGTGGCGTAGCATACTCTCGCCTTTTCTCCCCACCGCTGTGAGGGCTTTGTGGTATATGGTAGCGACTGAGAAATTTCCCACCCGCCAGCGACTGCATTCCATTCCGAAGAACCTCTCTGCCACAGTTGCGCCTCGGTTGACACCGATAAACACTGTGTGGTTTGTGAAACGGCAGCCGACTGCTGACTGCTTGCACGCCGCATGTTGGCAAGAAAAAAAAAAAAAAAAAAAAAAAAAAAAAAAAAAAAAAAAAAAAAAAAAAAAAAAAAAAACTTACAAACTACGACGACGGCACAAATATCCATGACCGAGGGGGGATTCGAACCCCCGACCGTAGTGGCCTTGCTGACCGTGACTGGAGCGCCTCAGTCACCTCGGCCACAGCGGCCGGCCCGCATGTTGGCGTTGCTGTTGCGACGGATGCCCAACTCTGTAGAACCAGTGGAATTGATTCATCCTGACACTATTCACTTCCCAAACACGTGGCATAATGCCACAGTGTGGGTCGAGTGTTACTTACTAGTAAAAGTATTCATTATTAATCTCCATAAACCACATCGCTATAAAATGTAAATTACGTCCGCTAGATATTTTTAAAGAAAAATATTTATCTGGGCTCCAGAAGGTCGTAGAGCAACATTATCGGTTTTAAAATCTGTGAACAGGATGTCAGCAACATAGTTCTTTAACAGTTCCTCTCATAACATAAAAACAGAAATAGTCAGTTGAAGAAAACGGGCCAAAAAAGTGCAATTATTTTAGTCATTCTTTAAGACTTATAGTTAAATAAATCTAAAAAAATATTTATTAGTTTCATATTACAACTCTTCACGAAGGAAATACATGGAGAACTGTTTGTATAGGTCGGTTCCCTGACCAACTCTAGTCAGTTTTGTAGGAGCCTCTTTTTTCAAAAAATAGATATATCTCAAACAATACTGGATATTTTTAATTTTTTCGAAACAGGTCTTTTTTTTACTTATTTCGTGCCATATTTGTGGTAAATAGGAAGTTGTAAAAGTGGTAGTTGTCGAGTTATAAGGAATCTAGTTTTTAATGAATCTTAAGTGTTGTTTCCATATAACTCGAAACGTATCAAATCAATCATACAAAGAAGCAATCGATAGATAATTTTAAGGGCTACAACTTTTTAATTTAACATTTTCCCATCGGAGTTACCGTTTTTTATTTATTTAATAAAACCGTTTCTTTGGAACTTTGCGAATTTTTTCGGCAAATTTCGCCATCTCGGTCCGAGTTTCATAAAATAGAGACTCTATTTGAAATTTAATTTCCTTCACGCTCTAATTTTTTGTTTTCAATGCTTGGACTACAAGAATACTTGTAAACAGACGAATATTAATATGGAAACAACAGATACTGGAAAGAACATCGAATTGCACGTGTCAACCAGGCAAAAGGATTTAGAATTATGACATTCTCCTGAAACGTTTCTCTTAGCTTAAAACTATAGAAAAAGAGGTGGCTGTCGAATTAATTACATATAAATACACCCATTTTCAATATTTTTACTTGTATCATTAGTCAATTAATTTTAAGATTAGACATTTTCAAATGGCATCTATATAATAAAAGCCTACAACACCACAATTTGTAGCGAATTCAGGATTGAAATATTCCCCGCACAGGTAAAGAAAAATGATTCCAGTTGGATTCGGAAACTCGTCTTTCACATTCGTAAACTGTCACCATATCTATTTTCCTCCAGCAGGTCGCGACGGTCACTGAAATACATGTGAAAGAAGTGTCTTTGAAGTAATTGCGCCGACGTGTTCTTATAATTGAACTGTTTCTAACTACTCGAATAAAGATTTTAATAAAACGTGAAATTGTGAGTTAAACTGAAACGAATTTCGACGTTTACTGTGACCTAACAAATATAGTGCTTCTATCTGACGATGTAAACACTCAGTTGTACTTCTGGCCGTTGCAGCAGGGAACACAGAAGCTTCTGAACTTGGGTATGGGCAATGCCTTATTCTTAGACTATGTGTCGTGCAATCTGACGCCTTTTAATCTACAGAACTCACTAGTAAGTATAATGTTGGAGAGAAAATGGAACGTTATTACCATAGTAAGTCGTACAGCTAGAGCACGTAACGGCATGTGTTGGGTCGTTTGGTAGTCTCCTCTTATTTACAGCTCCTACAAGGTTATAGATATACCTTTTTTTTTTTTTTTTTTTTTTTTGTAAGTTAATGTCGTACAGCGTTACATTTTACTTAGGTAACTGTTTTAGCTACTTCGATTCTGTCAAGGGATGGCCATGTGTAAAATACTTATTGCACATTTTTATAGTGTCCGAAAGAACGGATACGACTCGAATGTAAAATAAGTATTTATATGCAAAGGCGGTGTCTGTTTCATTTACTTCACCACAGATACGGTCAAACGTTCAACGTGGTACGGGAATTTCAGTTGTATTATTTCAGTGCCTCAATGCACTTGTATTAATTCTTTGCCGCGGTGGAGTAGCCGAGCGGTCTAAAGCGTCTTGCTGCTTAGCGCGCGGTTGCTCGTCGTGGAGGTTCGAGTCCTCCCTGGGGCATGGGTGTGTGTGTGTTTGTCCTTAGGTTAGTTTACCTAGTTTTAAGTAGTTTGTAAGCTACGGACTGATGATCACGCAGTTTGGTCCGATAGATTTACAAACATTTGAGCATTTTTATTAATTCTTTCCTTCCTAATCATTCTTCCTTCCCAACGATAATAAATAATTTAAAAACTTAATGCTTAACCCTCCGTCGGGCGCAGTCGGCCTCACAGGCCAGCAAAACACTTTTTTTATTCCCGTGCTTAACAGTGGTGGCCCAGCGGTGGGAACCTCACACAGTGCCGATCCGCAGGCTGCCGTCGATTTCCACGCGGATCACGGGGAACTCCTTGGGCCTCACGGGCCGACTGCGCCCGATTACGTTATAGATTTTAAGTTAAAATTTTTCAAGATATTTTTATTTTATTACTTCGTTTCAGTCAAAATAAGTCTGTCCTCTGTGATTTTCATCGTTACCTTCGGAAAAAAAGAAGACTTTGACGACCCTGGCCCTTCAGACTGAGTGCGCCTGATCGAGTGCTAATTTCAGTTTTCCTTCCTTTTCCTATGTTATCACATCCATATTTTCTGCTGAAATGTCCAGAAAAGTATATTATGCCTCTAAGCCAATGATATTGTGGAAATAATGCGCCTCCTCGAGGACGAAACTGCTGAAGATCCATCCGCACTCGAAGATTTAGTCGATGAGAGAGACACCCACTCTCAGGATGAGGTAGGAGAAGGCAAGGAGGACTGAACAGGAAGTGTAGGGAAAAGAGAAGAAAATATTTTAGGAGTTTTTATTTTGGAAACGATAAGACGACGAAGTAGTCTAAGTAGATACCTTCTACTATTCATAGTGTGAAGAGTCACATCATTATTACACAACATCCAGTGTGAAAGATATTGCTACAAATGACGCCACCAATTGCAAAACCTTGTGTCATGAACTTCTAACTGGACAATTTAGCCTGTGTGTGCTATGAATATATGTGGAATGTCGATTCGGCTGCAAACTCGACTGAAAAAATTTTTACCCCACAAGGAACTGGAAAGTTCTCCCACATTACCTTCCAAATGGCTAAAACGTCGACCATGCATGGCTGAAACAAGAGTTAGGAGGATGAAGAATTAGGAATGTTCAGCTTGTCATCAACCAATCTGCTTGAGCGACGTATACGTTCTGTGCTATACCTGTGTTTCAGCTGTTGATTTGGGAGCTAAAGCATCGGTTTTTGGCTGCAAATGTGGCGAGAAAAGATGATTGAATGACAGAATAGACTGCCTAATGTCCTTTAAAAATAACTTCATTACTTTTATGGATGTCTGTTTGACCAATTTTTAATAGTCTTTGTGGGAAATCGGTAATTTTGGTCACTTTAGTTTAAGGTGTATTGTGTTCAATAAATCCATTATTATGCTTTAAGTTTGCTGTAAGTCCTTCCTTTAGATCCTCTTCAAGACTAGCCAACACGCATTTTGAATTTGATTTAACGTGGCGGAGCTAGTCCACAAAATATGTGGGTGGCCTCTCAGGCCGGGTGCGCCTGATTTTGTTTCATCTGGAGGTGCGCCCGACGAGTTAAAGGCGTGACGGGTATCCAATTTACAAGACGTAAGAAACTGAGGAGTTGATACCACATCGAAAGGCGAGGGCATTAACAGCTGTGTTAGCGTGGCTCTTCGTGTGTGGAACATCGAAATCGACGAAGTAGTCATGTTTATAAGATTGATACATTGTAGTTAGTAGTTCGTATTGTCTGGTGTTATAATTCCGACACTGTTTCAGCTACTACCACATTACCTCCTCAGCATGTCTCCGTAAATAGTGAGTTCCACAGGCCGCTAGATGTTGGAACACTGAGGCTTCTGATCTTGAGAATTCTCATTGCTGATTTCTTATTCGGAAATTATTCCGGTCGGGCAGTATTTTTGGCTCTCGTTGTGTACAACCTACTAAGGTGTATAAATTTGTCAAGAAAATAGTCTGTTAACACAGTGCATTGAATGGCTCGTGTCGACATGTGCTACACGTACATTCAAGGAAGAGAGTAGTCTCGTTATATTTATAAAAACTTTTCATTTGCAGTTTATATGGTATGGAACTTTCAGTTTGCAGTTAGTATCGTGTGGCCTTACATTTTAATTGCGAAACTACTTTATCTGACAGAGCCAGTTAAGCTTGTATAGTGTTAAACAATGTGAAACAATGAATTCTTCATTGGTTTCGTGGTTTGTAAATAACATACTACATCCGGATGGCGGATGCATTAAAAGATGTGTTAGCTAGGACATTTTGTGGCTGTCTTGTGCTACATGTGAAACCAAGGGAATATTTTTATAGCATGGTATTGCCTTTTAATTGGGAAGAGCTTCATTACCAATGCTTTTTATAGCGTGGTATTGCCTTTTAATTGGGAAGAGCTTCAATTACCAATGCTACTATCCGGTACTTAAGTGACATTAGGCGCTAATTTGTTAAATTATTTTAGATGGAAATGAAAATACAGTTATGCTGTTTATTTACTTTTATTCAATTTAGTGTACATGTTTTGCAAGTATGGGTATAGTGGTACAGTGGTCTAGTCTTCGTAGCCGCTTCCTCCAACAGCGATTTCGCCGTCGTCAGCGGCAGTATCAGCGCCGGCTCCTGTCGCGGCGGCGCCTTTCATGTGGAGGGGAGGCCACTACCGCCCCTCTCCACGCCGAGGTCAGATAGTGTCGCGTCCTGCAGTGTCAGCAGCGACGCCGGCGTTGCTCTCTGCGGTGCAAATGGCGGAGCCGCAGCGTCTCGTAGTGTCAGAGGGAAAACTCGGTCAGAGCATCGGAGCGGGGACCGTGTGTTAGCTACAGCACGGGCCGACACAGCAACTGTGCGACAACCAAGTGCCTCAGCTCACGGCCTCCCAACCCCCTCTCCAACCTCGGAAATCCCCCCTTCGCCCAGACTCTGGACTCCGCCTCCAGCCAAGGCATAAGGAGAAAGGCTCCTCCTTCTGCTACAGGCTCGGAGGGCTCCGCCCGTCACCGTTGCGGCTCACGACTGAAACAAGTCTGCTGAGACTTTTCCGTCCCGGTCGCGGCTCGGACGGTCCCTTGTCGCTTGTAGCGCCGCCAACTTGTGTTTGGTGACCACCTCAGCTGCGGTGGCCGTGCGCTGCTGGTGGCGAAACGCTCACTGCGGTGTTAGCTCTGCGCAGGCCTCTGCAATGCCCAAAAAATTCGCTGCTTTTCTGAGACTCAAGCTACAAGTGGTCTCAAGTCTTCCATAATGGAGCAACCACACTAGGACAACGAGCAATAGGCGAACAGTTAACCACTTCTTCGGGCATGTGTGTAATGGCGGAAATAACTCTTGCTTGAGGTTCGAAACATATAAAATAAAAATAAAAATGAAGAAAAGTAGATGGCTTGTTGGATATGTAACCCTTACCGAACCGAAGGTTTGTCAACTCAGTAGCTGTTAGTTGTGTTCTTTAAGGTGGTGTGTTATTTAGTGTATCGGAAAATACTGCAATATGGAGTGAAATAAGAAACATTGTAGCTATACAGTTTCGTTGTGAATGAGAATGTTTACTGGTGCGTATAATACGCATTTATAAGGAGTGAAAAACAGCTGTTGCAATCTATCATACATGATGTGAAAAAAGGAGACATTTTCTCTCTAAATGAAAAAGAATAAGCAAATGCAATAGATTGTCTTATGTCTAGAAATCTAGATGGTTTATCCACAACGTTGCAGATGAGCTGTTTCTATGTATTAAATGAGCACTCTATGCTGTCATGCAGATCCCCATCTAGTAAGTATCTCCCTTACTGGCCTCGTAAAAGTTTCAGATATGCAAATTACGTCCTATACAATTCAGGATTCGTTCAAAATCTGTAATGTTCAAGCGGAACAAAAAATGCCACCTTTAAATTCTGGCGTAAATTTTGTGCTACCACATTGCTCCCAAACGCATTCCCCTCAGTCGTTTCTTCTTCTTCTTTATCTACAACTTGCAGCAAAATAAATGCTGCACGTCTGACAATGAATTCACTACCTCAGTCATAAATTAGCCTCTTACATGGCTAGTTTCAAACAGTAGACTTAATGCCATCACCACAATGCCTCAGTTTCGTTAGAATGACACCGAATGCTAATGGGTTAACGACCAACCGACTCCACAGGCTGTCGTTCGTTGTTTCAGTGTGTCAAACTCGAGACGGAAGTCATCAGTACTCACCCGCCACAAAGGACGGACGACTGCATGGTGTGAATGGAGTATGGCAGCTGTCCCACGATGTAGCGCAAACTGCGCCAAGGAGGACAGACAGCCGCGTGCTGTTGAAGGAGTCCAGCAGCCGACCACGCCGTGGCGCCGACTGCAGCCGCCCCCACCTGCTGCGGGGCAGTGAGGGATGGAGCCGCCACACCAGCCGAGGGGCGCAGACCTGCCTCTGCTTCCCGCACCGGCTGATGTGGTTGCCGGGCACCGCGGCGCTGCTGTTTTTATAGCTTTGCGACAATGCTGGACGCGGTTACCGCGGAAATGTCTCCTCACCTCATCCTTACTTCCAGTATTTCCAACAATTTCTTCCAGAAATGTCGCAGTTGCACAATCATCGTTAATCGAAACAGCGAAAAATATACGGCTCAACATCCACTCGCCTTAATTAGCATTTTTGAATTCTAAACTTTGATTTTCAAGTGTTCTGACCTGTTTTGTGCAGCCATAAACAGCTTAGCAAATATTGCTTCTCAGTTCGATATTCGCGTATTGAGACACGTCCTGAGAGGATAATTCGCATCAATAATGGTCAATATGCATTCCACAAACACAAAAATGCCGTGACATTCAACCTCAAGCATCAATGGTGACACTAATCTTTTCTATCTTCTTTTCAAACTCTTCTGTAATAAGAAGTTAGAACTACCTAATTAATCTTTCATAATTTTTATATCATTCATTTTCTCCATGTTGAAGCATTAACATTTTACAATTAACGCCTGTTCTCCCATTTATCTCTAATTTGTAATTAATTGTAACTATCTTTGTATTGTCGATGTTATTATCATCATCCTATCTCCGTAGCTCAGTGTCAGCGTCATTACCACGCAGGGGGCCCGGGTTCGATTCCCGGCAGGGGACTGGGTGTTGTGTGTTGTCCTAATCATCATCATCTCATCATCATTGGCACTTAAGTTGCCCACGCGGCGTCAACTAAAAAGAGTTACACAAAGGCGGCCGAACAATCCCGCAAGGGATCTCCCGGCCAAGAAAGCCATACGATCATTTCCATCTTACTGTGAATTGCTGAAAGGTATACTGTTCAACCCCATATAATTAATCTTTACTATTTGTTCTATAATAATACGTAACAGTTCTTTAAATGAGGAAATAAATAAATAAAACATACAGTTCTGAAAACACATTTAGGTTACTGTGGCCACCATAGCTGTAGAAGACAAAAGACACGCGACGCCATCACGTACTAACGGTTCGTGAAGATAATACAAGTTTTGTTATTCCATTTCATCTCATACTCGTTTCTAACGAGTAGAATCCATAGAGGTTGCAGCTACTTCGAAAATACCACAGAAAGTGATATAGGCCCAAAATGATCAAGTAAGAAACATTGGATGTTCCTTGACAATATTGACGAATTCTGCTGCCATGAAGCAGGTATATTACAATGCAAGTAAACTGTAACTAAATGTGTGAATACACTACAGGAATTTTCTATCCATCATCAAATCAACGTAGCGTAATCCAGTGCTGTTAGAAGTAGTTGGCTTTAATAAATTGATTTTTAAACACGTTCTTGTTGGATCTGCTGCTCTTCAGCAAGTCATAGACACACCTAGGGGTGGCTGTGGCTTTTTTTGCATTTATTGATTAATGAAAGACGTAAATGATGCGATTACTAACATATTTCAGTACCACTTAGGGATTGAATCCCGCCGGCCGCGGTGGCCGAGGAGACTGAGGCGCTCCAGTCGCGGTCTCCACGGCCACTACGGTCGGGGGTTCGAATCCCCCCTCGGGCATGGATATTTGTGTCGTCTTTAGTATAAGGTAGTTGATAAGTAGTTTGTAAGTTTAGGTACTGATGACTCCGTAGTTAAGTCCCATAAGCTTAACAAACATTTGATTTGATTGAATCCCATATGTTCTGATTAGTATTCTGTCGCTTTTTTACTGTGTTACGAGGTACAGTAGGACCGTTGTTGTTGTTGTTGTTGTTGTTGTCGTCGTCGTCGTCGTCGTCGTCGTCGTTAGTCGACAGATTGGTTTGATTTAGCTATTCTTCCAACTTTGTCTTGGAAGCCATCTCTAAATACGAAAGGCTGCTCATATCCAGTTGAACCTGCTTAATGCATACGTCTCTCGGCGTCCATTTTAGATATTTATCCCAAACAATTCTCTCTAACGCTAAAATGACGATTCCTTGGCGTCTCAGCATTTTCAAAAAAATGTTTGTAGAGTCTATGGGACTTAACTACGGGGTCATCAGTCCCTAAACTTACAAACTACTTATGAACTACTTACAACTAAGGACGGCACAAATATCCATGCCCGAGGGGGATTCGAACCCCCGACCGTAGTGGCCGTGCAGACCGTGACTGGAGCGCCTCAGTCCCCTCGGCCACCGCGGCCGGCGTCTCAGCATGTATCCCTTCTCATAGCGAAGAAAAGTCAGATATTTCTCTTCATCCCAAATCTGTTCACTACCTCTTCATTAGTTTCGTGATCTACCTATATAAAATTCAGGATTTGTCTACCTATATAAAATGCAGGATTTGTCTGAAGCATCACATTACAAAAGCATCTGTCATATTTTTTTTCTGAACTCCTTGTCGTCCACGTTTCATTCCGCACATCTTTAATTCCTGCTTCCAAAATCTCCTTCACAGCTTGCTTGCTCAATGTACAGATTGAAAAACGTTGGGCAAAGGCTTCCTCCCTTTCCAAACCACAAAGGGTCTTTAATGCCCTTCGACTCAAACATCAGCTGCCTGGTTTTTGTACAAGTTGAATATAACAATACATTCCCTAAACTTTATACAGGCTACCCTCAAATCTCAGAGTGTACTCTAATCATCATTTCTTCAAATCTACAAAATATAAAAACGTAGATTTTGAGAATAATCATAATGTCAGAATTACATCAAGTGTTCATATATTTGTCCAAACCTTTAATTGATCTGGCCGATTCTGGATTCCACCAGTTCTTAATTCGTCTCTATATAATTATTGTTAACAACCGTGACCCATTAAACTACTATTTCTGTAAATTTTCCATATCTGCTTTTGCTTGGTTTGGAATTGGAATTATTCTCGAAGTGTAGGAGTATTTACCCTGTCTAATACAATTTGCACAAAAGCTGGAACAACGTCTTCATGGCTGACTATCCGAACGCTATCAGCAGTTTACAGGAAATGCCACCCACTATTGGGGCTGTGTTTCGATTCAAACCTTTCAATGCTGTGTCAAATTCGTTTCACATCCTTCTATCTCATCTTCATCTCTCAACCATTTCTACATTAGTACCTTCACCTATATAATCATTTCTATAAAGGCGCTCTGTGTGTTTCGTTCGTCTTTCGCCTTCTTTCCTTAGTAATCTCTATCTGAGCTCTCTTCAAACGTCTCTTACATTTTCCCTGTAGGCTGTATTCATCTTTCGCCTAGTTGCACTTTCTTCTACGGTCTTTTATTTCTCCTGTAGCCACTCATGCTTAGCCACTTTGTATTTCCTGTCAGCCTCAATTTTTAGTTGTCGGTATCTTTACTTGCTGCATTTTTTATTTTCTCCTTTCATCAATTAAGTCAAGTATGTCTTGAGTTATCCGGGAATTTCTATTAGGCCATATTCCTCTATGGCCTTCATACTTCATTTCTCAAAGCCACCCATTCTTCTTCTACGGCGTTACTTTCCCAAGTTTCGGCCAATCCTTGTCTACTTCTCTCTCAGAAACTCTTCGACAACCTTTGGTTCCTTTCGATTTTTCAGGTTTCATCTCCTTACTTTTCGACCAATTTCTAGTTTCTTTAGTTTTTGTCTGCAGTCTTAACCAAGATTTTATGGTCAGAGCTTATATCTGCCCCTTGTTATGCCTTATAGCTTAAAAACTGATTCATAAACCTATGTCTTACCATTATAAAATCAATCTGGTACTGTCCAGTGTCTCCTGGTCTCTTCCACGTATACGACCGTTCTTATTATGATTAACCTAAGAGTTTCTGATGATTAAATTGTGCTCTGAACAAAATTCTGCAAGGCGACCTTCTCTTTCATTCCTTTTTCGGAGTATATGCTCACAATTACTTTCCCTCCTCTTCTTTTTCCTACTACCGATTTCCATTCCTCCATAACAATAAGGTTTTCCTCTCCCTTTACTGTCTGAATAAATTCAACAATTCTACGATCTCCTTATCATTGGAAGGCCTAGTTTTCTAGTTGCTATATAAACTTGTACTATTGTGATCAGTGTAGGCTACTGCAGAGCGATTCTAGTGCCACCAACCAAAATTATGCGTAAAAGCCACAAAGATAAGATCAAACACACTAGGGCTTGTACGAATGCTTAAAAGCATTCGTGCTTCCATCCTGCTACATGGGAGTGAAGCAGGAAAGGAACTGACTGGTAGTGATACCGAGTATCTTCCAACACGCACCTTTTGATGGATTGCGGATTTGTTTGCAGATGTTGATGCAGATGTAGTCTTCCAAAACTATGCGGCAACATGTAGATTTTTGTTTTGAAAATACCCATCATCGGATGCTGGCGACTTGTTGGAATTATTTGCCACTGACGCCATGCTGACCGCCCGCAACAGTGTTCTCCGAAATTCTTCGATCAAGACGTGCATGCATCTTACCCCAGGGTGGCTGGCAGAAGCTGTTCTGCGTTCCTCTCTTTGAGCACGTTTCCTCCGAGAAACACACAAGCTGTTTTATTAGGGCCAGAACTCCCACGCCAATCACGGAGATGCCTCTTGCTCAAGCCCAACGCTCCAATGGGTAAAACTATCTCCTACTGCCCAGAGCAACAATCACATATGCACTAAATCGACCAATAAAGTGTATAAAACAGGAAAAACAGCAACTGACAAACTCCCCCAACCTTACAACATAAAGTATATTAATAAATGAACTCCCACCACCTTTCAAGAATTCTTCACTCTTATGCGACTACATTTGGTTACATTATGAAATATAAATTATTTGTTTGTCGTTAGGACGACATACATTGGGCGTATAATTATATTTACTCTTATATCATTAATCATGTTGCGATTGCGATTTTAGAAATAAAGATTATAATATTGATAAAGTCACTATAGTTGCTGGTAAATAACTAATATGATTAGAGATTATAAGAAAGTGTTGAATGTGTGGTTCCATAAACACTAATTTAAATGGACGACTTGATTACCCATCAGTTCTTACTCATCTTTACGGTGGAAGGAATTCGTCGCGAGCCTTAGAATTCGTAAAATTTATGTTTTCCATGAGGTTTTATTATTTTGTTGGTTTCAACACTCTTAGGTCCTGCACAGGTGTGTTATCTTTGTTTTATAGTGTGTGGAATGTCCCAAAACATCGACTGTATAGTAGAAATATCCACGAAATGATCACGGTGTCTGCGCATGCTCTCAGTCTTAACGTAGTCTTATATATAAAACATTTTGAAGCTACAGAAACTCAGACGATATACACAAATCACAGAATGGTAGAGATGGAAATGTGCAGCTATAATATGTGTCCCGAGACTACGTAACCATTCCAGCTAAATGTTGATAAGATAAAATCTGTTCTGCTCATCTCAATGCTCAATCAAGAGTTATTTCTACTCTATCGGTCTGTGGACCGATCGTACACTACCTATCGTTTTGTATATAACCTTTGTCCGATTATCTAAGTAGCTATATTCTCGCCCAACTTGATTCGAACGTGTCGTTATCACGACGTAACGCTGACGTAAAAAACTGCAACACGACTATCGGCTATAGTTATTTGTTCACGGCAACACAGTTAAAACAACAAAAATTTAAGCTGTAGTGTTTGATGATTAATGCCTGACCACAACGCTTTTCTTTTTTTTTTTAAACAAAAAAAAAAAAAACAAAAAAACAAAAAAAAACATAGTCTACATTTTACACCAGAATATAGGCTCCGAGCGCTGCTGGGTGCAGTTGGGGCAATTTGTACTGTTCCCTTCGATTCTTGATTCTTGCCCACAAACATGAATTGCTGCCTCACCTTATCCTTTAAAATGATGAAAAATTCGTAAAATAAAAGCACCTTTGACAAGATTGAATGTAGCTGTCAATAATGTTGGTTTCATTTTTAGATATTTAAGCTATATCTTACTAACGAATAAGTCTATAATCACTTCTCATCTGCAGAAGTGTTCATCTCTGTCAATGTACTTTGTTCGGCGACAATACCTATAGGGGAAACGAACTACAATGGTTTGCTTGTAGGTCAGTATTTTATTATCAACTATTCATATATTTTAAAGTAGCCAAACATTCGGAAATCACCAGGTGTTCGAAAATAAACAGCCAATTTGTTACTTGATCCCTGACTCTCTAATCACGTGCCACATGTAATTTCTGACGACCCATTGCATCATAGACAGGGGTAGGCTAGGATAAAATGAAAGTTTAAAAGAAAAATACATTTTCTCCTACCAGGTAGGGAACGTAGAACGTCTCACGCGCCGTCTATCTTTTTATTGTAAGAGCATTACCATCGCACAGCAATTACACTATAGTTAGCAGATAGTACTTCACTAATCGTTCTCACCCGAAAACAGGATAGAATTTTAGCTGTTTCAATTTTAACTTGCATTAAAAGCCAAACACTAACCAAACAACATCGCAAGTTTCTATATATGCTGAATGTTAGATAATCGGCGCATGAGTGTTACAACAAACGATATTAGATTACCAGGTTTTTGTAAACTATATGGTACAGAATAGTATAATTTGGGAATATAGATGGTTATAACAGACACTATTGGTTACCATTAGTTCTGGTCTGTACCCACAACGAAGATACAGGGTACTTGAAAGGGCTGAGAATTGCTTCCAGAAAAGTGATTCACTGCCATGCTCCCAGATATCATGATTCCTTGTTAGATAGCTATACTCTTTTCAGTGACGATTTACTCCAGTTTGTCACATGTTTCGATATTCCGAGTTGTCAATATTTCGAGGTTTTCGCAGTCACCTGTAATTAGTGAACCTGTATTGCATATTGTTTTACGTGATTATAGTTTATTCTTGTGTGATAATGTTCAGTTAGATAACAGAGTTAACATATTCATTATTATATGTAATATGCCTTAGATTATTAGGCTTTATAGTAACAAGATACTTCTCAAATTTTTTGATGTAACAATTTTTGAGAAGTCTGGACGACAAATGCATCTAGCTGGATTCCATTTAGCAATTTCAGCCAACCGAGCTTTGATACTAATGAAATTGACGTTCCTTAAACATTATCCGCCAAAATTTACAGTCTCGAAACTGCTGTGTTTAGTTGACCATATGGCAACACAAATCAAATGTTCAAATATTTGTAGAGCTTAAGGGACTTAACTACGAGGTTATCAGTCCCTAAACTCACAAACTACTTATGAACTAGCTAATACTAAAGACTGCATATCCATGACCGAGGGGGGATTCGAACCCCCGACCGTAGTGGCCATGCAGACCGTGACTGACGCGCCGCAACCGGCTCGGCCATCGCGGCCGGCATGTGAACACAGAAAAATCAGTCGGTGCACTGATTGGACCTAAAGTGTCTGGTGGAGTTCGAAACATATGTATGATGTGATTCTTCAGTTTCTCCCGGCGTATTTAATAATCAAAATATCCACGGGTGTACTGCCGGTCTATAGTGTCCAACGGACACAATATTTCGGCGATCAGACATGTCGCCATCATCAGATGAAGTGACGGACTGAGCTCCAGGAAACGCGCCGGCACGGAGATCCACACGCTACGGCTGCTCGAAGGGAACTGCGTTCTAGCTCGGTAGCGGGCGATTTAAATACTCTCGGCCCGCGGAGCGACCCCTCCGCGGTCCGCGCCCCGCGCCCCGCGCCGCGTCCGCGCAGTGGAACCGATTGCGACGGCGTCTGAGATGACGTCGGTGTGAGGGCTCTGCCGCCGTGGTCGTCACGTAGTTACGTATGCTAGATTTACTCTTAATTAACCCAATCGCTGGTTCCCAATCTTTGCTAAGATTATATCCACAGTCACGGTTTATGAGGTCGTCAATTGTGCGAATTTCAATGGCCTCTCGAACGACGCAGTCCCAGTATCTCGACGTCTGTACCAGAATCCTAGTGCGTTCATACTCCATCGCATGATTTTCCGACAAACAATGTTCAGCGACCGCCGACTTTCTCGGATACATCAATCGTGTGTGCCTCTGGTGTTCAACGCATCGATCCTCGACAGTACGCATCGTCTGTCCAATACATGACTTTCCACACTGACTCTGAATCTGGTACACGCCGGCCTTCCTCAAACCGAGATCATCTTTAGCGCTCCCCATCAGTGCACGAATTTTATTCGGAGGACAAAAAACAGTTCCAACCTGGTGTTTTTTTTCAAAATGCGGGCGATCTTCCCTGAGAGTGCGCCGGTATATGGAACGAACGCAGTGCCTACATTCTCCCTCGTGTTTCATCCGTTTCCACAGGTTGTGTTGTAGTTGTTGGGCGGAGAGCCCGCTGAATCTGCCACTCTGAGTACCAAATTTTTTCGAAGTATAATTCTCAGGTGTTCCAATTTCTGGGGTAGACTCTCTGCGTCGGAGATAGTGCGCGACTATTGCTTTGGTTGTTGAATATGTGTTTGTCTTGGCTACCATAATGTGATCATAAAGTTGTTTAGAATAGCTCAGCTACATTTCTATTTTATCTATTATTAATTTCTTGCATTAATTCCCACCAGATTTAGTATTTACAGCCATTTATTGATCTTGTTGCTTTTCCATATGCGCACACTCAAACCCTATTCGCCAGCTGCTGTGGTCGAGGGGACTGAGGCTTTCCGGTCACAGTCTGCAAGGCTACTAAGGTCGGGGGTTCGAATCCCACCTCGGGCATGGATATTTGTATCGTCCTTAGTATTAGTTAGTTCATAAGTAGTTCGTAAGTTTAGGGACTGATGACCCCGTAGTTAAATCCCATAAGCTCTACAAACATTATAAACATTTGAAACCATATTCCTGTATGATTTTGCGCCAGAAAGCTATACAATCGGTATAATGTATCACAGGACTAATATGTATAATTAAACAACACGAAATCACTTCCGGCAAAGCTGTGTTAGTGTAGATCATAATTCTGAAATTTTCATGAGAATGGCCCCTTTCATATTTCAACTCAAGTTTGATTTTTGAGTCATTGTAACCCAATATACAAACTATAAATTGACATTACTGCGGCGCTGGAGTAGCCGAGCGATCTAAGTCGCCTCACTGCGGAGCACGCGGTTGCTCGCCGTCGGAGGTTTGAGTCCTCTTCGAGGCATGTCTGTGTGTCTGTCTGTGTGTGTGTGTGTGTGTGTGTGTGTGTGTGTATTTGTCCTTAGGTTAGTTTACCTTAGTTTAAGTAGTTTGTAAGCTACGGACTGATGACCCGCTAAAAAAAAAAAAAAAAAAAAAAAACATGTGAAGGGGAAGCCCTTAAACACGGCCGACGAACCAGAGGAATTCCGGGAAAGAAGAATCCTTCTGCTGGTTAAACACCGTGGCGGTTGTAAACAGGCATCTGGTGATTAATGCTGAATAAAGACTTCAGTTACACCAACAGAGTCGTTTCGTACCTTTTCATTTGAAAACTCGTCATACATTACACAATACATGGTCACATATGATACAATTATGAAAATCACATATCAAAATACGCCAGTAAACACTAGTACCTCATTACAACCATCATGTAGTACTTGTAACGAATCAAATACTCACGTAAACAAACTATACAGAATACACGAGAGAAACACGTAATTACATATATACAAATACGTACCTCAAATCAGACCATGAAACTAATTACGTCATAACACATTCGATAAAATTCAACGACGTCTGATAATACACCCACACTTTAATAAACGGTCGTATAAATTAGCAAAATGCCGTGGTGGAGTAGCCGAGCGGTCTAAAGCGTCTCGCTGCGGATCGCGCGGTTGCTCGCCGTGGAAGTTCGAGACCTCCCTGGGGCATGGGTGTGTGTGTTGTCCTTAGGTTAGTTTACCTAGGTTTAAGTAGTTTGTAAGCTACGGACTGATGACCACGCAGTTTGGTCCGATACATTTACAAACATTTGAACATTTTTGAAATTAGCAAAATAACAAACTAATATCGAGTCAACTCGAAGTTGCCATAGGCCAAACTCAAAATAATCATCACATCTGCAAACCTAAAAATAAAATTACAAGCACGTAACACACACACAAAAACTAGAATGAGAAACTGAAATATTTATTTTTTGCAGATAATTTTTGGCACTTTTAATTGTTTTGAAAAAGGAAATTGGTCACAATGAGGCGATGTTGTTCATTGTATGTTAGAGGAAGAAAGAAGCTATAGTCGATGTTTTCTGAGGTCAAAATGGGTTTTACTGGTAGTGAAAATGTGTGAGTTATGAAAATATAAATCAATTCAAAGGAAGTAAAAAACAATTCGAAAAATTTATTTTCAGTGAAGAAATACAAAAGTAATCAACAGATTAATACTTGTGCTAAAACCTGAAAAGAGGACTACAAGACTAAACTAGACCACACAGGCCATAGAAATAAAGTTAAGTGAAAAAAAAAGACTTATTAATATTAGCGAATGTCTCCATGGGAGATTGATAAGAAAGTGATATTCAATATTTTTTAAGGTTCTTCTTATTTTCTCATTTCCTCCTCGTACGCCTTCTCTCATTCTACGGTCGTCTTTGGTCGGATTGGTTTTGGTTCCATCTAAGTGGTAAGCTTCCACTTTGTCAATTTTCCCTGTGTGATGTGTTTGTCATGCCAATTTTTTGTTGTCGTCAAATCCTTCTTAACTTCAGTTACACATTGTATTACTGCTTTAATTGATGTTACATAGTCCAAAAGTTGTTTTATTTACTTATTTCCAGGTAATCTATCTTTCCTTACAGTTTTTTCCCTATTTTCTTAATTATTTGTAAATCTAGTCTTTTATTCAGTGACTGAGTTTCACTTACATATGTGACTGTAGCATTGACAAATGCGATGTACTGTCTGATTTTGATGCCTCTTGATAGGCATTTTTGATATACCATATGCGATCAAAAGTATCTGGCCAATTGGCTTAAAAGACTTAACGTTCGTGGCGCCCTCCATCGATAACGATGGGCTCCAACGTGGTGTTTGCCCACCATTAGCCTTGATGACAGCTTCCAATATCGCAGGCATACGATCAATCAGGTGCTACAAGATTTTTTGGGGAATGACAGTCCATTCTACATGGAGTGTTGCCCTGAGCGGAGGTATCGATGTCGGCCTGCGAGACCTTGAACGAAGTCGGCGTTTCAAAACATCCTAAAGGTTTTCTTTAGGATTTAAGCCAGGACTCAGTGCAGCTCAGTCCATTACAGGGAAGTTAGTATCGTGTTACCAGTTCGCATAAGGCCGTGCATTATGAACAGGTGCTCGATCGTGTTGAAGAATGCAATCGCATCCCGGAATTATTCTTCAACGGTGGGAATCAGAAGGTGCTTCACTGTTTTTTTATAGTGCCACGCAAAACAACAATGTTTGTAAGCCCTGTCCATAAATAACAAGAGCATACAATAACATCCGCCACCGAATTTTACATTACACTTGCATGGCATCTGGAAGGACTCGATCCACATCTGGAATGACTCCACCCGGTACGCACAGAGAGTGCTTGTTGGCCTTATCCCCTCCTTGTCAGCCATCTCTCTAAGGGGCTCCAACACCCACCTAACATTGGAGTTCCTAACTACAATCAAACCCACCCTCTGTCAAAGCCCGGATCTTGCAAGCTGAGTGGTGACTTCAGGATGAGAGACACCATCCGACTCAGGAACGTTGTCTTGAACAGATAGCGCCTCAAACCTGTTCGCAAGACGAACCGGTGAGGCTTCACGATCGGTTCCCCGGAATGTCTTGCGCCTACTGCCACACACTGGAGCAACCTCCCACACAAAACTGCTAGCAGTATCGGGGCAGGTTGAAGGCGCAGGCCGATCGGTGGAGACGACGGGAGTCCGTTCGGTCCCCGCTGCCGGCCAACAACAACGACGACCCTCGATCGCAGCCTCCAGCTCTGCAACCGAGGTTTAACACAGCTTGAAGCTGGGAGCGAAGTGTCAACATCTAAGACTGCATCTGCACACAGCAATCATCGTCCCTATTCAAGATTACAGCGCCAAGAAAACAAATACTACAGTCGCAATGCGCTCACAGGAAGACTACACTGTTTGTTAAACTGCAGATTTGAATCTAATATGCATGAGAGCACAATATAAATTCACAAACTGAAAGGAAAACGCGCAGACAAAACTCTAAATACCGTATGTCGCTACAATCAGAAGCTGGTTTCACTTACAGAAGTCTACGTCTGCTGCTAATCTGCCGGCAGCTAAACAGACTCGTGTGTGGTTTACTTACTTATTCTAAATTAATGAGTTCATTTAGTGCACAGTATACTTAAAATATCAAGACACCTGCCATCTCGTCAAGACGCTGCCGACGCTTCGTTTCGTCTCTGTTATCCAGTGTTCTTACAGAGTAATTTTCCGCCAAGCATTATGTGAGTGTCTGTGAATGAATGAATGAATTTGCTTTCAGCTAGTCACTGATAATGGCGTTCACCCACCTGCCAGTGATATAAATCCATCCAGGCCATAACAGCGTTTCCTGTCAATGAATGAGTGCACTAAGACACATACATGCATTACTAGTTAGCGTGCTATCCGTTTGCATAATGGGGAACGTACACGAACTATCTGTTTGAGAGGGCGAATTGTGATAGCCTACAGACACGCTACGAGCAATTCGTAAACTACACGACCTGTCAGTTTTTCGAAGAGTGCTATGTTATCTGCAGAAAGTGAGTAAACCAAGGTAAAACCACATGGAATAATAGAGCAGGCAAAAAACTGTGGTGGAACTTTACTGCTAGTCTGGCTACTAGCGTGCGTGTACACGCATTTCATCCAGCACACCTGCCGATAGGCCTCAACGATGCATGCTTTTGCCCATATTGCCAGCACCTTGTGCACAGATTCGTCTGTAGCGGGCACTCGACCAAGTCACCTGAATCACGAATCACAATACCTTCTTTATTATTTAGATGAGACGGTTCGAACCCACCTTCTTCCAAGCTAACAAATCCCTTGCACCTTTACTGCATGATGGAAGCAAAGCGACGGCTCAAAGCTCTGGGAAACAATGATGTGGGCATTCATGCTTTCATACATATTTGCTGCACGGCCCTTCCTCGCAATTTCTGCCGGTACTTCGCCACCTACTTTCCAAACTTCTCAGAAGTTCTCCTGAAGTTGGGAAAGTAGGAGGCGAGGTACTGGCAAGAAGTAAAGTTTTGTGTCTCGTCGCCGCCAGTTCTCCTGGGTGTCTGTGGTCGGATGGAGAGAGACCGACACAGGGAAGTAGGATGCATGCGCGTGCAGGCACGGTGTCTGATGTGACCAGCCAGTGGGACAGCAGGAACTGGAAACACTAAGCTAGATTAGAACCAGATGTATATTTGGCAGAAATATTACAGTACTTAACTTTCATAGCTGCAGACTTGTAGAATTCTTTCCTAACATAGGCTATAAGATTAGGTACAAGCCTGACTACTAATGAGTAATCTAGTGCCTATTCTTTTGCCAAGTGGCCGATACAGTTCAGTGGTGGCCGTGAGCGGGGTTTACAGCAGAGGGCGCTCGCGTCTGTCGTCTTAAGATCGCCGTGCCATACTTGCAGGGCGGCGCGCGTAGAAAGTACGTGGCGCGCACTTCAGACTTGTGCGACACCACAGTGAGGATAGACCTTCAAGTGTGCTACGATAACTCAGATGGTAGATCGCGTGCCTGCGAAAGGCAAAGGTCCCACGTTCGAATCCCGGTTCAGACACACAATTTTGATCTGCCATGATGTTTCATATCAACGCAAAGTCCGCTGTAGAGTGAAAGTTTCATTCTGTACACAATCCCTTAGCCATGTTTTCAACATATCCTTTCTTGCCAGAGAGTCTAGATAAGATAAATTAGGGCTCGTACGGAGGCATATAAGCATCTTTTCTTCCTCGTTCTATTTGGGAGTGGAATAGGAAAGGAAATGTCTAGTAGTGGTACAGTGTACCCTCCGCCACGCACCTTACGGTGGATTGCGGAGTATCTATGTAGATGTAGATGTACCAAGATTCGCAGGAGAACTTCTTTGCTGTTTCTAAAGTAGTAGGTGAGGTACTGGCAGAAGTTATAAGTACGAACCGTGAAGCGTGCCATGATAGGTCAGACGAAAGAGCGCTTTTCCGCGAAAGGCAATGCTCCTGAGTTTGAATCCCGCTTCTGACACACAATTTTGATGTGCCTGTAAGTTTCATGTCAGCGCACACTCCAGTGTAGGGTGAAAGTTTATTCTAGATGATTTATGTCTGCTGAGTTGGTATCAAATCCTTCCAGAGACATACCAAGGCTATCTTGTTTCCATGCCAGGACGCGTCGCAAAAATGTAAAAAGCTGGACATACTAGGTATTAGCTACGTTGTCCTAATGTTGTTGCTGACCAGTGCGTTTCATTTAGCTAAATTTCCGAGTTTAATTTCCAAATCACGTATCTTCATTTTTTTGTTGCCTATTTGGACATTTATTCCTTCAGAAACGAAACACGGAGACTAAAAGTATGAATCACAGTACTTGTGTCAGACTTAAATGTTAAATTAATATATGCTTTTAAGTTGTTATTCTCTTTCACAGTTATAGATGCCGTAAATGAGAAAGTTTTCTACCACTGGTCGGCAAAGTTATATTAACCGTTTATAACGCGTCCACTGGAGATCGTTGGGAATAGGTCCATACGGCCCCCATTTGCATTGACAACCAGGCAGTTTAGAATGTTCTTAAGAGAATGAATTATTTAAATCGAATAAATTTCGGGTAATGGTATCCTTCCGTCAGACAATTTGTCACGGATACGGCTGCACGTTCAAGGTACCTGGTTAGCAAGGGAAATTCAAGTCTCCTTAAAAGAGTAACGGAAATCCACAGAAACGTTTCTCCAGAATCTATTCTTCTGCTAGCGGCGCATAGTTCTTCTGCCGCCACTTCTTTATATATTGTGAATTACAGTATTTCAAAGTACTTCAATGGTTCGCATACATTAATAAACGTCCGTATTCCCCTACGAAAGGGACTGAAGCTAAAATCTTGAATATCTATACATCGGTGTATTATGTAATATTTTCCTTAAGCACAATGTCAATTCCAAAAAATTAAAAACAGTAAATTATTTAACATGTAAATTAAAGTTCAAACGTACTGATAGCATCACGGTAACATTCCTGTATCGAATCTGTAATGATTTTCTAGTTTACATTTACAGATAATATTCTGTTTCTGAAGCTAACTTCATAAAATCACCAAAAGAATAAAATGTGGTAACAAAAATTAGAGGAAGGGTATGGGTAACTAGTAGAGAATAAATACAAAACAAAAAGTCTTATCGCCCGTTCTTCATTCCTCTCACAGTACTGATTGTTGTTGTGGAAAATTCAAAGTTATTCTCACCCTATAACAAAGTGAATGAACCTGAAAATAGTAGAAGTTCTATAAAAGTAAGTGAGTGCTCATACTTCTTTCGCGTTGAGAACAGCTTACGTCATAACTCCTGATCTAAGTACACAGCTCAAGAACGGTTGCCAAACACATGAATATGTATTGCCCACGCAGGTTAAAATACTTTGATGATATTGTCTGTCTCATATTTTAAGCTACAATGAAGGACTGACATTAAATTATTGGGAAACTAGGCCGTGAAAAGGACTGAAATGTGAAAGTCTACAGGTAGAATTGTTTCTACATATTGGCGCAGATTTCAGGACAAAGTCATAGCACATGGCCGATTACATAATTTTATATATACATGGTTAGGGAAGTAATTTGTTTGCATACTGGCTAAGAGCCGCGCGGTAATGCCCGTGCGCTCTAAGGCACCTTCCTGCGGAATGAGCTGCTCCTTCCCGTCGAAGATTCGAGTCCTCCCTCGATCATGTGTGTGTGTGTGTGTGTGTGTGTGTGTGTGTTGTTCTCTGCGTGTGTTTAAGTAATTTGTAAGTGTAAGGGACTGATAACTGCTACTGTTAGGTCCCATACCTTTATCAACATTGGAACTAGCTCAAAACCCGGTGACGCCTGGCTACTTATTTATTCCGACCTTTAATCATTGCACCTTACATTCTTCTCTCTTTGTCGATATTCTCTTTCCTTCTATTTCTGTCCATCTGATTCTTCCCCCATCTGTCCATCCACCCTCTCATTGTTTATATCCTCCAACCCCTCCCTCTGACCATATCATCCCATTTCTATGCCCATCACGTCCTCAGCTGTCTGTCGATTTCCACCTACACCTCCTCAGTCCATTGCCTTCTCCATCAGTGAACAAATATATATGTTAAATTCCTTGGTGATCAGTGGATGTTATAGCAAACTACCCTCCACGATGCAACGTATGAAAATCTTAGACGGGGAAGTTGCTCTTTTTTGAAATGTTAGGTATGCAAACTTTTGCACGATTCGAATAAAATGGTATATTTTACTAAATTTCGTGGGTAAAGTTCCATATCAAATTTTACGTGGATAGTTAGTCTTATCTTCTTTTGAATATAAAGTGTGCAAAATTTCATCAGATCCGTATAAAACTGTAGTCGTCGAGAAACATAGGTGAGAACCTTCAGCCATGTAAACTGCGAAAAATTATGTAGGCCCTTACCTTCCTGTTGTTTTGAAGTTCAAGGGTACAAAACTCCACAGAGATAGGAAGAAACTATAGTTATGTTGCTCCCATTGAGCTAGGATGGAAAAACGCGAGGCCCTACCAAATGATCGACAACGATACCAGCCCAAAGTTTGACAGATAATCATTGTAGATGACTTCCTTCAATAGTTTGCCACGCGGGAGAAGCCGAGCGGTCTGGAGTGCCACGTTGTTAACCGCGGGGTCTCCCGCGTCGGAGGTTCGAATTCTCCCTCGGACATGGATGTTTGTGTTGTCTTTAGTATAAGTTAGTTCATAAGTAGTTTGTAAGCTAAGGGACTGATGACCTCGCAGTTAAGTGTCATAAGCGTTTTGAACATTTGACTTTGCTGCAATTATTTGGTGTGTACTGACGTCATTCCGAACATACAGATAGCCAAATTTTACAACCTGATCTTATTTGTGTGTTTCTCCTTATTACTGAGCTGTAGATCATTGGATGTAACTTGGAATCAAAACGTTTCTTGACCCAAATATTTATGTCTTCGTCCTAGTGGGCAGAATGCGTCTTGTATTCCGTGCAGTACATTTGTGTTACATCCTGCATACGAAAGGCATAATTCTCACTAACGTTAACGAAATGCGTTTCTTTCACAGCCAGAAATTCTCTGATTCCTCTGTTACGTTGACAATTTGTCCTTAGAGCCAAGATGTTCGTTATTGTGTTAATTTCTAGCATCGGATATCAAGCGTGGTGAATTACAATCTGTTTTAGACCTCCGTCGTGTTTTTCCACTTGTGCTTGAAAACTTTGTATTGAAACCATGCCGCACATGGAAAGTATTCGTAGTACACCTGTTTTACCATAACTGGCCAGATCCTCCTCAAATAAATAGTGTATTATGACCTAACGTTCTGATGGAAGAAGAACTACGATATCTGTAGTGAAATATGGTAAAGCGCCTGGCCCCAACAATGTGAATGCCGAATGTTTTTAAGGTCCTCACTCAGGATAATGTGAAATGTTTAACTCAAAAATACAAAAACATCTACAAGTTTCGTAATGTTTCTCGAAAGTGGCTTCGATCAGTATTAATCAAATTGCCCGAAAACCTTGTACACACTTGCTTCTTGTTGTTCATAAATATATGTCAAAGTACCTTTCGAATTACATGTTCCATTGTCATTCTTATGTAAATAATATGGCACTCGATGCTTTACTTTTCCTGTTCATGAATTAATATGATGGTGTGCGTGAAGATTTGAAACGTTTGTAGCCCGAAGAGACAACGACTTAGAAAATGAAGGCAAATGTTGCTAAGGACAGCGCACTAACACACAAACACCAATGCCCCCAGGAGGACTCGAAACTCCGACGGTTGTGGCCGCAGTATCCGTATCATAGTGCCTCATACCAGTTGATCTTAACTGCACAGATTATGTGAAACGAATGTTCCATTTATTATTTCTCCATCTCCAGAGCACATATCTTCGAGCGTCTTAGTAGTACCGATTACAATTTCCTTAACTTTAAATCGCCTTTTCTTAATTTCATTTACAGTATTGTCTGATATATCACTTTCTTTCGGCATCTGGTTTTGAGCCTTGCGATGGTCTGCGAACCCATTTGACATCACGTGTTACAATTTTACTAAATCCCATAATTTAGCTTGCATCTCATCTTGAGCTTGCTGTACAATCGGATCAAGTGTACCTGTACTTACATGTCTGTCACCTGCGTTTGGACCTTAGCTTCAGCTTGATCTATTTGAGGAATACGATCAACGTGTACTCCCATTTATTAGGGATTTGATTTAGCTATATTGTGGAATAAACGACTGAGTTGCTTCATTATAGCAACTAAAGGATCAATAGCAATTTAGGAATTAGTCGTGGGCTCCAACGTTAATTTCATTCGCAAATTACATCTCATTTCTTGTTCGATTTGCACATCATACTGCGCGCTAGTTAAAACCATTAAAATAAACTCTGATTCCCACAATTTGTGTCACATTTCATAAATATTAATAACTTACTAATCAAATTTACTTACTTTAACATACCAATTTCATCATTATATAGAGCTAACGAAATAAAAATCTCCATAAATAGAATAATTCGATGCCTATAATCAGTAGAGATTTAGGGATTTTTGGCAAAACTATAGACCACTGACAGAAGTTGGCGGTATACAGAGATATATACTCTAAATTGCGTCCCACTGGTCTAGAAAGGCCCAGAAGGTACCAACCGGCACGCATGGGTTGTGGATGGGGCCATAATCAGCGTCTAAAACTACCTAGCATGACGGGAATGTCGCACCGTTATAAGCAGCTTACCAGAAATTTGTTGCCCGCTCTCGCTCGAGTTAATTCTCCGTCGGGATTTGGGTGTACATGTTGTCCATAGTTTTATATAGTTTAGGTAGTTTGTAAGCCTAGGGACTGATGAGCGCAGTAATTTCGTCCCAAGGATTTACAAACTTTTTAACATTTTGAACTCCTGGTCGTTGTGTCAGTTTCCGTCATAGGAGCCGCTACTTCTCAAACAAGTAGCTACTCAGTTGGCCTCACTAGAGCTGAGTGCACCCCGCTTGCCAACAGTGATCGGAAGACTCGGTCTATTCACTGCAAACAGATAATCGAAATGATATTCATTTCTATTTTCATTCTGTTGATCTGGATACGATGTTCTGAATACATTTGTTAAGGACTATATTATGATGGACTGCCTCATCACTGTTCTTGTCCAGGTTCTTCATTAAAAATAAAAAGATACATATTGTAACTCGTTCATGTAACGTGTCACTACACTATATAGGTAATTTCTCTTTCATTGTCCTACCTAGTGCTAGAAAGTCAACGGGCGTCAATCTAGTTCACTCTCTGCTCCTTATTCTGTGTGAAATTAAATACTTGAACGGGAAATTGGTGTATAAAAATTTATCGTCTCAGTCGCTAGCAGAAACGGGGATTATTACGTAACTGGGGAATATCTTACGGATGTCGGTACACTTCTGCAAATGAACAAGGAAATCAGAATCTGGCGTTCTTCATCATTGCGATCGGTATTTCTACATGTTTTAGGAATATAAAAAAACGCACTCGTACGCCACTGGGATGACGTCTGAAGGAATTTGCAGCGGTGTTCACTTTCCGCTCTTTTTAAAATATAATTTAAATACATTACAGTTCGGGAGATGACTTATTTGCAGAAATCACAAGTTGCAATGTTCCTTATGTGTTAGGAACTACCACTGATGGCTTTCCACAGAACGAGAAACAATGATTGACACATATTTTAAACATCTTAAGAATCTTATTATTTCCTTGTTGAGTTATCTTCTCTGGTACAGTTTCAATTACAATACGATTCTGTACGGCCTGCAGAAAGTTCTAAAATGCTTAAATGAAGAGCTAGGAGTATTGCTCATGATCGACACTTCTAAAATGTCTCTTATACTGGTGAAAGGTTGAAAGTTCTTCTGGTACGCATTTTAGTGACCATGTTCAATAGAGATTTTTTTTTCTTCATCTAAAAATTTAGAAAGCAAAGAGCTTACACTGAAAGTAATTTGTTTCATATTGTCGAAGATAGAGAACTAATAGCGTCACCAGATGACGTTCCCGGAGATCGCTCCTTAACAGTGTGTTAGGTATCACTCTCCCCGACATATCCACACGGTTTGTGAGAGGAATTTCCAAACAAACTGCATATGTAAATATAATCATTGATAACTCTGAACTAGACATACTCTGAATCAATAAATAAATAAATAAATTGGAAATATGTATAGATACTGAGTAATATGTAAACTTTACCATGGTGATATAATGCTGCATATATTCTTTATATTTGAACACCTTTGCATGGATAGTTTATGAAAACGACATCTTTCAACACTAGGAGACAAAACTATTTTTAAGGTCTGAAATACGTAATGTATTTTGGATATACACAATCAACATACATGGAGATATTCATCACGAGTGTTCAACAGAATTCTGGAGAATATTTCCGGTCTTTCGTCATTGCTTTCCATCACACTCAATGAATGTTGGAGAAAAAGAAACTAAGTAATTATTTGAAAAATGGTAACCATTGAATACAGATTCATCAACTACATACTAATACACTAAATCCTTAAATATAGCTTTACTTCCTATTCATATCCATGAAACTGATGAATTAACCCGTTTAATTAGTAAGAAATTGACAAAGGCGTGTAAATTTATTGTAGATAACTTTGAAGAAACACGTTTACAAGTTTTGTAACATAGCTCATTTAAATGTGAGACATAAAGTGGTAGAGAATGATTTCACGTCCTTTTCACTTCCAAACCGGCATATGAGATGTCGATTGTTAAGTTCGTTGCCTTTAATGATATTTAGGCAATCTCTATTGCAAAATTTATCACAAATGTATTGGTTCTTCCTCATACTTTAGTGCTCACATAACTGCAACAATAAATAACAGTAATATCAACTACAGCTTTAATGTAATTTTTTTATTAATGTCAACCAGTTGCAGTAGGCCATGCCACATGGAATTATTAAAACTCTGTGGGTAATAAAACAAAATGAAATACAAAAATAGCAACAATGCCTCTGTAAAATTGATTCACGAAAAAGTACTTTAATGTCGCATTTTTGGCATTGCCCATGACCGGTACGCAAGGCAAAAGTTGGCACCAACTCCAATTTTAGACGCTCATTTATTTGGCAGTTGGAGAATTTAAAGCATGACTAGAGCTATAAATATGAAAACATCTGCTTCTTTTGGTTCTCTTAATGGCTAGGTACACACATGATTCTAGTTTTGCATGCATCTATAGCAAAGCGTCTTTTGAGTTATGAAAGAGTTATTGGCATTCTTGTATAATTATAATCGATACGTCATTTTTCACGTTGATGTATTTATATAATGATTTCGGTGGCCTATGCGGCCTATTGTGCTGAAGCTGGCAGCAACCGCCAATGAACCCCATCACGTACAATGAGTGACATATACTCGCATGTTTACCATAAGGTTAATGAGGTTAGCAAATCGTTAAAGCTCTTTGGAAACCCAATTACATGGAATGAATCGTTTTGTTGACCATAAAATAACGTTTAACGCAGTTCCTGCTCTGCAATTTTTATACGTTCTTTTAAGAACCACTGTCCGGTCAATAAACCAATTATCCTTGTAAACTGAACATTTCGTTGCCAACATTACTTATCTAGGTTTATGACACCGTAAGTGAAATTTAACCTAGCAACTAATAACGTAGGCAGAGGGCAATTCTATGTTGTGTTTGCAATTTAACAGATAATTACGTCTGTGCTTTCTGTCGGGATGACAGGTTATTGTATGTACTTTTGTCCTGAGAGTAGATTATCATCATGAAAAGAACATTATGTTGCAACTTTAGCAAAATACGCCACTGCCTTAGGTAAAATTTAACCATTAGCGGAAAAATCCACCCCCATGAACCACAGACATTGCCGAGGTGGGGTGGCTTGCGTGCCTCAATGATGCAGATAGCCGTACCGTAGGTGCAACCACAGCGGAGGGGAATCTGTGGAGAGGCCAGACAAACGTGTGGTTCCTGAAGAGGGGCAGCAGCCTTTTCAGTAGTTACAGGGGCAACAGTCTGGATGATTGACTGAGCTGGCCTTGTAACATCAGCTAATGTGGCTTTGCCACACAGCTACTGCGAACGGCTGAAAGCAAGGGGAAACTACAGCCGTTACCTTTCCCGAGGATATGCAGCTCTACTGTATGATCATATGATGATGGCATCCTCTCGGGTAAAATATTCCGGAGGTAAAATAGTCCCCCATTCGGATATCCGGGCGGGGACTACTCAGGAGGATGTGATCATCAGGAAAGACAATACTGGCATTCTACGGATCGGAGCGTGGAATGTTAGATCCCTTAATCGGGTAGGAAAATTAGAAAATTTAAAAAGGGAAATGGATAGGTTGAAGTTGGATATAGTGGGGATTAGTGAAGTTCGGTGGCAGGATGAACAGGATTTCTGGTCAGGTGAGTACAGGATTATAAATACAAAAGCAGTTGGGGGTATCACAGGAGTAGGACTGATAATGAATAAGAAAATAGGAATGCGGGTAAACTACTATATGCAGCACAGTGATCGCATTATCATTGTCAAGATAGATACGAAGCCAACACCGACAACAGTAGTACAGGTTTATATGCCAACTAGCTCTGCCGATGATGAGGAGATCGAAGAAATATATGAGGAGCTAAAGGAAATTATTCAGACAGTTAAGGGAGAGGAAAACGTAATTGTGATGGGAGACTGGAATTCGGTAGTAGGAAAAGGAAGAGAAGGAAAAATAGTAGGTGAATATGGACTGGGCAGAAGGAATGAAAGAGGAAGTCGCCTGGTAGAATTTTGCACGGAACATGATTTAATCATAACAAACACGTGGTTTAAGAATCACAAAAGAAGGTTGTATACTTGGAAGAGACCAGGAGACACCGGAAGGTATCAGATAGATTTTATAATGGTAAAACATAGATTCCGGAACCAGGTTATAAACTGCGAGACATACCCAGGGGCAGATATAGACTCTGACCATAACTTGTTAGTCATGAACTGTAGGCTGAAACTGAAAAAATTGCACAAAGGTAGGAAAATAAGAAGATGGGACCTAGATAAATTGAAGGAACGTGAAGTTCTGGTGAATTTCAGAGGGAGCTTTAGGCAACAATTGACAGAAACAGGGGGGAATAAAACAGTAGAAGAGGAATGGGTAGCATTGAGAGATGAAATAGTGAAGGCAGCAGAGGACAAAATAGGTAGAAAGGCAAGACCTACAAAAAATCCTTGGATAACACAGGAAATACTAAATTTAATTGATGAAAGGAGAAAATATAAAAATACAGTAAATGAAACAGGCAAAATGGAGTACAGACGACAAAAAAATGAGATTGACAGGAAATGCAAAATGGCTAAGCAGGAGTGGCTAGAAGCCAAATGCAAATATGTAGAAGAATGTATAAGAAGGGGGAAAGTAGATACCGCCTACAGAAAAATAAAAGACACATTTGGGGACAAGAAAAGTAATTCTACGAATATCAAGAACTCAGATGGGAAACCACTTCTCAGCAAAGAAGGGAAAGCTGAAAGGTGGAAAGAGTACATAGAGCAGCTCTACAAAGGAAATGAACTTAGAGACGATGTTGTAGGAAGGGAAGAGGAAGTAGATCAAGATGAAATAGGAGATACTATACTGAGAGATGAATTTGACAGAGCCCTGAAAGACCTAGGTCGGAACAAGGCCCCAGGAGTAGATGACATACCCTCAGAGCTACTAAAGTCTCTGGGAGAACCAGCCATGACAAAACTATTTGAACTGGTGTGTAGGATGTATGAGACAGGTGAAGTACCCTCAGACTTTAAGAAAAATGTAATAATCCCCATTCCAAAGAAATCAGGCGCAGACAGGTGTGAAAATTACAGAACCATCAGTCTGATAAGTCATGCTTGCAAAATTTTAACACGAATTATCTACAGGAGAATGGAAAAGCTGGTAGAAGCTGACCTCGGGGAAGATCAGTTTGGATTCAGGAGGAACGTAGGAACCCGGGAGGCAATACTTACCTTACGTCTTATCTTAGAAGATAGATTAAGGAAAGGCAAACCTACATTTTTAGCTTTTGTAGATTTGGAGAAAGCATTTGACAATGTTGACTGGACTACACTCTTTCAAATTCTGAAGTCAGCAGGGGTAAAATACAGGGAAAGGAGAGTTATTTACAACTTGTACAAAAGCCAGACCGCAGTTATTAGACTCGAAGGGCATGAAAGGGAAGCATCAGTTGGGAAGGGAGTAAGACAGGGTTGTAGCCTTTCTCCAATGTTATTCAATTTGTACATTGAGCAGGCGGTGAAGGAAAGCAAGGAAAATTTTGGAATAGGCATTAAAGTTCAGGGAGAAGAAATAAAAACATTGCGTTTTGCTGATGACATTGTAATTTTATCAGAGACAGCGAACGACCTGGAAGAGCAGTTGAATGGAATGGACAGTGTGTTGAAGAGAGCATATAAAATGAACATTAACAAGAGCAAAACAAAAATAATGGAATGTAGTCTTAGGAAATCAGGCGATGCCGAAGGAATTAGATTACGTAATTAGACAGTGAAGGTGGTAGATGAGTTTTGTTACTTGGGTAGTAAAATAACATGCGATGGTCGCAGTACAGAGGATATAAAATGCAGAATGGCAATGGGAAGAAATGTATTTTTGAAAAAGAGAAATTTGCTAACATCAAATATTAATTTAAGGGTAAGGAAGTCTTTTCTGAAGGCATTTGTGTGGAGTGTTGCCTTGTACGGGAGTGAAACATGGACGATAAGCAGTGCGGACAGGAAGAGAATAGAGGCTTTTGAAATGTGGTGCTACAGAAGAATGCTGAAGATTAAGTGGGTAGATCACATAACTAATGAAGAGGTACTGAACAAAATTGGCGAGAAAAGGAATTTTTGGCATACCCTGACTAAAAGAAGGGATCGCTTGGTAGGACACATTCTTAGACATCGAGGAATCGTAAATTTAGCATTGGAGGGAAGTGTGTGGGGTAAAAATCGCAGAGGGAGACCAAGAGACGCGTATAGTAAGCAGATTCAAGTGGATGTGGGTTGCCGTTCTTATGAGGAGATGAAAAGGCTTGCTCAGGATAGAGTAGGGTGGAGAGCTGCATCAAACCAGTCTCCGGACTGAAGACCATAACAACAACAACAGCGGAAAAATTTACAGGTTACGAAATTATATACGTTTGTCCATATCCCTTACGATTATTTGCAGTTTGCACTGTGGGGCGCTTCTATTTGGCACTCAAAGTATCGATGTTCGACTTATATCAATTCGTTGAATAGCAAGGTCGTCTTCCCAGTCGTCCGATGTAGTAAGCGACTTTGCAAACAACTCCACTAGGTAATACTCAGTAAATATCAGGGGGCACTGTATAGACCACCTTCGAAAGAGATCACAACAGTTTATAACGCATAATATCTATATATAAAAGGCAATGTTCCGACTGATTAAATGAATGACTCATCATCGCCAGCAAAAACCACTAATGATAAGAACTTGAAATTTGCAGAGGGTGTCGTTTAAGAAGCTATTTTTCGATATTCTGTCCCTAAGGGAGGGGTAATATCATATGAAATGTAGCTAGACCTACATAAATCGGTAATGGATTCTTGGTTAGGAATTTAAAAAAAAAAGTCGTCGTTTATCGAAAATTAGCCATAATAAAGCCATAATAAAGGGGTGAAATAGGAGATGAAAAGATTTCTGAAAAATGCTGCTATTAAGTCAGTTTTGAAGCCTGAACTACAAAAATTGGTAATTGGAGTCTTTGTTTCGATTAAAAAAGCACTTGTGTATCCACTCTCCCCCACTCCGTCATTGCCTACTCCCCTGTAAGTCGTCTTAGAACCATGTTTAGTGTTAAGTTCTAAATCTTTTATCTCCGAAAGTTCTTGACCAAATTCTTTGAAACATTGCTACAACGTACAACTGAAATACGCGCAAGTTTTTACATACCTATTTTGTAAATAGATGTCATACATTAATTTATATAAATTTTACTATGTGGAATAGTAGCTTCCAAAATCGCAAAAGTGTCATATATATAGGTTATGTGTAATATGTTAAATAAATAGGTATCTAAAAACCTTCCTGTGTTACAGTGCAACGTTGTGACAGATTTGGAGCTGAATCTTTTTGAGATTTTGAAACACACACAAACCAACATAATATAAATATAAATAGAGATTATGTGTTTCTGCCCATCCGGTCCACTCTCTTGTTAAGATTTACACGTATTTATCCTGCTTCGTAGCTCACAGTTCCATAATAATGTTATTAAATGTAAAGGTCTCCAGTGACATTTTACTTGATCTAAATCGGTTATAGAGTAGAATTGCGGATATACAGCTGTATGTAAAAGGAGCGAGCACGATAATGTAATTTGGACATTCTACTGTGCTTACACGATAAACTGTGTGTAGCCATGCTTGCTGGCACTGCGAGTGTCGCAGAGGTGCAATCGGCGGCGTTAACGAGCCGTTTTGTCGCCTCGGGGCGAGAAGTGGCTCCGTTCTCGGGCGAGACTCGCAGAGGGAAAGAGAAGAGCCGGAGTCGGAGAGCCAAGTTAACAGATTGACTCGGCCAGAGAAGTTAGCCAGCGGTCGCCGCGGCAAAACACTCAGGGGCGAGCGGCGCCGTTTCTTGCAGCGGCGCGCGGCCGCCGGCGTGCGAGGAGTATCTTTCCGGAGGTGCTTTGCCGGCATCTCCACCTCACACCCTGCCCGCCGGCCGACCACTCAGGCGAGGCGTCCGAGCGGGGAGGAGGGGCAGGGGCAGCCGCGAGCGCAAGAAGCTGGGCCCGGCTGTCAGGCGCCGGCGGACCTCAGAACGCTATGCTGACGGCGCTTCCAGACCGCTGCCACGGTTCTGCCTCAGAACGCCAGGCGGGGATACAACAGTGTGAGTTGTGAGCTGCCCAGCTTTCAATGCATTCTGCAGTGTGCAATAGTACGACAACTTCAAACGTTGCTCTATTTGCGACGAATTGTACACAAAACGCTGAACGTGTGCAATATGAAGATATTTTTTTAAGTATCTAAAACCGTGTGAAGTAAATTATTTAAAAGTAGTTTCATAGGCTTCCCCGGCGTAATAGTTCTTCATAGTTTCTTCGGGTTTGCTGCCGGATTTTGAAGTCAAACTGACCCAATATTTCGGCGGTACACGTGTCCGCCATCCTCAGGGGAGCTGCTGCTGCTGGACTCGCCGACAACTGATGCCGAGGGCATGGAACGCCGTCCTATAGGCCTGCGAGTGGTGTAAGGCGCATGCGCGGCCTGCCACAGGTACTGCACACAGAAAGACCGGTTTTTTTTTTATATTTGATAAAACCGGGTTCCACGCCCTGCTAAGCGGAAAACCCTTGTCTCTATTAATTAAATTTTCTGACAGCCTGATTTGAATGGACTATTTATAAACATATTGAAGACAACCCATGACTGCGATATATCGGGAGGACCGCCTTTCCTCCACCGGCGGCGCCGCAAGACCTATCTTTGTGCAGTACCTGTGGCAGGCCGCGCATGCGCCTTACACCACTCGCAAGCCTATATAGGACGGCGTTCCATGCCCTCGGCAACAGTTGTCGGTGAGTCCAGCAGCAGCAATTCCACTGAGGGGTCAGTTTGACTTCAAAATCCTGCAGCAAACCCGAAGAAAGTATGAAGAATATTTAAAAGTAATTAGAAATGTTTAAATATAGTGGGAAATGTAATGTTACAATTGGTTATCAGGGTTGCTGTAAAAGCAATTTATCTCCCGCTCTTTATACCTCTCTTAAATTCATTTAATAGAAACACATTAATAATTCTTGGAAGTTACTGTACGTTATAAAATTACTAGCTGAAAACCCGGCGTTGCCCGGGTATTTATTTATTTATTCCTGCCATTTTTCAGGTATATATTTATTTGTATAAGGGCTGTAAGTTTGTAAAATCTCTTGGAAATATTAATAGTTTAAAACTTGGTCCGTTAAGGGCCGGGTTTCGATGAAGGTTTCTATTTATGTGCTCATATGAACTACGTGTCGTACTGTGATAAATTTAGAATGTTTGTAATTCTATCGGACCAAACTGCGTGGTCACCAGTCCGTAGCTTACAAAGTACTTAAACCTAGGTAGACTAACCTACGGACAAACACACACACCCATGTCCCAGGAAGGACTCGAACCTCCACGGCGAGCAAACGTGCGCTGCGCAGCGAGTTGCTTTAGACCGCTCGGCTACTCCACCGCAGCAAAAGCAGTTTATCTCCGGCTCTTTATACCTCTCTTAAATTCGTTTAATAGAAAAACATTAATAATTCTTGGACGTTACTATACATTGTTCGCCTCGGTTGCACAGTGGTAGAGTGCCAGGCTACAAACCCGAAGGTCGCGGGTACGATCCCCGCCAGGTCCTATGATTTTTTATCTGTCAATTTCCACTTCTTTCACCTCTGGCAGTATTGCTCATGTGGAAAATATCGAATAGCACCGTGGTTCGGAACCCACGTTAAACTGTAGGTCCCCCTATAACTGGCTGGGAAAGTCAGTTCGAAGGTCGGATTAAGGCAACGGCATACCACCTCCAAACAGGACCATGCCTAGTAAAGCACTGTGGTGTTCAAACCAACTAGCTGAAAACCCGGCGTTGGCCGGGTATTTATTTTTCAGGTATATATTCATTTGTATAAGGGTTGTACGTCTGTAAAATCTCTTGGGAATAGTAATAGCTTAAAACTTGGCCCGTGAAGGGCCGGTTTTCCATGAACGTTTCTATTTATGTGCTCATATGAACTACGTGTCGTACTGTGATAAATTTAGAAGGTACACTCAAGTATATGTGTGTATACTGTCTATAAAATTTCCTGCGGCTACAATTTTTAGTGTATAAATTATAAATTGTAACGTCATACCGAATTCCGTAGTTTTAGTCCATGAACAGTGGAACGTTACTGTTTAGGTGCTCATATCTCATGAACTATGTGTCGTACTGTGATGAAATTTAGATCGTACATTCAGATTCATGTGTGTATACTGTCTGTAAAATTTCTCCTACAGCTACAATTTGTAGTGTACGAATAACAAATTGTAACGTCATACCGAATGCGTAATTTTACTCCATAAACAGCGGAAAAGTACTAAGCGAGAAACTTTTATTTCCCTTTCATCGTTTTGCTATGGTTTTCAGCGACAAAATGTTTAATAAAGGTTTGAAATTATGTTTAAAGTTTGTTGCAAGTCCCTAAGTACTCTTATAGACATACAGAGTATTTATAAAGTCTCTCCGCATTATGTGGCAGTTTTTTGCGATTCCTGTTCCTGACGTCATATCTTGTGAACCATGTGTCGTATGTGATTCTTAAACCTGCAGCAATTGTTACCTCACGGTAAGGAATGTGTGTAGAAAATTTGGTTCATATCGGTCCAGTGGTTTATGAGAAAATTAGCAGCATTGTCGGTAAGCGCAACTCTTTTCTTCGCATCACATTGTTTATGACGTCATATCTCGTGAACTATGTATCGTACGTGATTCTTACACTTGCAGTGACCGTCCTCATGGATTGAAGCTTACGTATGAAAAAGTTTAAAACGATCTGTAGAAATCTGTAGATTTGTATGCAACACATACAAACATACGGACACTCTGCTTTACATATTAGATTCCCTAATTACAGTGTGTTATGTGGTTCCTTAAGGAATAACCTATTCCTTTCTTTAACCCAACTACGAGATCGAATATTGCATACCCATACACTATTGATGTGCAAATGGGCCTTGGGTAAGCCGCGCAGAATGACAGCGTGGTCTAAGGCGTCATGCTACAGACAGGGAGCCCATTTCCGCTGGATGTTTGAATCGTACTTCGGGCCTAGGTATTTGTGTGCTTTCCTTTGTGTAAGATAGTGTAAGTAGATTGTAAGACTACGGACGGATGACCATAGCAGTTTCGTCCATCAGGATTGAAAACGTAATTTCCCGGCGTATGCAGCCAAGTATAGAAAGTCGGCGTCGACTGATATTTTGGCAGCAGTACACCCTGCCATTCTCAAGGCAATGTTACAGCCAGGCAGCAATATGCAACGACGTTTAAAAGTTTAGTTCTCAATGACATCAGAAAGCCAACACACGCCGAGCAAGTAAGCACACAGCGTCATTACACGACCAAATATAAAACCGACTTTCATACTGACTGCATGCACATACGTGAATACGCCATACGTCTGGAGTAATTAAGGAATCACATTGTATACTCTCACCTCTACAGAGAAGAAATGTATCGTTTGTCGTTTTTGTTGAAGAGTCAGAATAATAGTATCATTCCAACTTTGCTATGCTTTTGCATCATATTTATTCTCCTGCCGCCAGTCACATTAAACAACGTTCTGAATTCGCTCTTGTCCGTGAAATGATTCATTACACCCGCCGAGAATTAGATTTTGCTTCTAAGTAATTATTTCTGCTTTAGTTGTATATTGCCTCTGAAATTTCTGAATTTCCTTGGGACTGGGTGGACGGTGCTTGCTGGTCACATTCTGAATAGGAATTTGTTAAAAAAATTACTAAAAATTTCCGGGCTATTATGCCGTGGTCTAGTGGATTTATTATGGAAACCCAACGTTTCGTCCCCGACTGCGGAGGACATTTTCAAGGGGGATCGTGGCACTTTTAAATGTCCGATGCACACCCTGGCTCGCTACTGACTGAAGCCAAACTCCGTTTACGAGGCCTCCCACGCAGAGATGTGACGTAATGTTTTTGACATGCGCGAGCAATTCGTCGTTGCCGATTGCCTCCGTCCGTTAATATCGTCCCATGGTGGAAGACTATTACATTTCTTCTTCGAAACCGGAATCCAGATTTCATTTATTTTCACGCCCTCCTCCACCCTATTGAAATTATTGGAGTGTTTTACAATTTCTATAGTCTCTCTGTACCGTCGTTCGTGGTATCCATTTGTGGCTGCTAAAACATGCTTCTTATCAAATTGAATAAGGTTGTCCCGATGTTGAAAAACATGTTCAGCAACAGCTGATCTGTCAATCTCTCCCCTTCTACAGTTCCCCTTGTGCTCATCTACTCGTTTTTGACTGTTCTTTTAGTGGTACCCACGAATACGTCTCCACAGCTACACGGAATCCTATGAATTCCCGTTTTTTCCCAGCGGTATACAAGCATCCTTTACCGATTTCAGGTGATGCTGTATCTTCCGAGTAGGTTTGTAAATAACGGCAACATTCCGTTTCGTCAAAATTTTACCGATGCGGTCGGTGACGTCTTGAATAAAGGGCAGGAAGACTTTGGATTTCTCAGAAACCCTTTCATCGTTTTCAACTCTACGTGTCGCCCTCAAAGCTCTCCTTATCTCTGTAGATGAATATCCATTACTCATGTGTTTCAATTCCGCGTCGAGTATTTCCGGTACGCAGATGTTTCTTTCTGTGTCCGCCAACGACTTTGTAATACCCTGCTTTTGCTGTGGGTGGTGGTTTGAGTCCCGGTGCAGATAACGGTCTGTATGTGTGGGCTTCCGATAAACTGTATGGCTCAATCTGCCATTCCCCTTTTTTGAAAACTGAAACGTCAAGAAAATTCAGTTTTCCGTCTGCCTCCTTCTCCATGGTATACTGGATTCTAGAATTAATCCCGTTTAGGTGTTGAAGAAAACGATCTAGTTCCTCTCTACCATGTCTCCACACAACAAACGTATCGCCGACCGTGGTGGCCGAGGTGACTGAGGCGCTCCAGTCACGGTTTACGGCCACTACGGTCGGGGGTTCGAATCCTCCCCCCCCCCCTCCTCGGGCATGGATATTTGTGCCGTCCTTAGTATAAGGTAGTTGATAAGTAGTTTCTAAGTTTAGGGACTGATGACCCCGTAGTTAAGTCCCATAAGCTTAACAAACATTTGAACATTTTGAACAAACGTATCGTCCACATAGCGAAACCAAATACTAGGTTTCCTGTATGCTGTTTTCAATGCCTATTCTTCGAATGTTTCCATATAGAAATTTGCTATAACCGGGCGTAAAGGGCTCCCCATTTGTTACAGTATTTGGCACAATTTGAACGGTATTGTAGTTTTTGCAACTAGACGATCTGCAATTCATCTCACAGAGAAAACCTTGGACGCCGCTGCTTTATCCGTTCGGGGAAAAGGTTTGAACTTTGCACCGACGCCTCAGCGTTCACCAGTTGTTGATTTTATTAGGCCACGCGGAGTAACCAAGTGGTCTAGAGCGCCACGTTGCGGATCACGTGGCCTCCCGCGACGCAGATTCGAATCCTCCCTCGGGCATGGATGTTTTCGTTGTCTTTAGTATAAACTAGTTCATAAATAGTTTGAAAGTTTACGGACTGATGACCCCGCAGTTAAGTCCCAAAACCTTCACCAACATTTTAATTTGATTTTATTTGTTCGATCTACCATGCTGCTTTTAAACTACCTTCTGACTCTAAACAGGAGCCGCGGTGGAGTAGCCGAGCGGTCTAAAGCGTTTCGCTGCGGAGCGCGCGGTTCCTCCCTGGGGCATGGGTGTGTGTGTATTTGTCCGTAGATTAGTTTACCTAGGTTTAAGTAGTTTGTAAGCTACGCACTAATTACCACGCAGTTTGGTCCGATAGATTTACAGACATTTGAACATCTAAACAGGAGGTTAGAAGGGAAACTTATGTGTACACTTGGGCATTTCCGTCTGTGAGTAATCTAGCAACGCCTGGAATATCTGATTTACGTTCACTTTGGGCGGATGATGATATCGTTATTTTACCTGCGGACATGGGAAATGCTACTGATGTTACAAACAAGTAGTATTAAGTTACAAATGCAGTTTTTATTTCATGATTTATCATATCATAGGATTGCTGCTGTCCCTACAAAAAGTGTTGAGAGGAAGACTAGTCATCTGCTTGGAGACAACCAAGAGTTTTAATTCTTATTGTGCTGCACTTCCTAGGTTATATAGTCTTCCTAAGGTTCGTAAGGAAGGATGTTCTCTTAGACCCACTGTGTGAAACTTTGGTGCTTCGACATATCGTGCAGTAAAACATGTTGCTGTTTTGTTGAGCCCACATGTGGGCATTGTGAGCATCACTTTAATAACTCTGCAGATATCTGACGTCGATTTGTGGGAGTGCGTTTGAATGACTCTCATATTACCTGCAATGTGGTATTTCTTTTTACTTGCGTTCCTCTCTCTGATTCGTTGCAGTTAATTGCGGCTAGGTTCACTACTAAATTAACGAATTTATTTCGACATGTTTTGACTTCAAATGTTCAAATGTTTGTAGGGCTTATGAGACTTAACTACGGGGTCATCAGTCCTTCAACTTACAAACTACTTATGTACTAGCTAATAGTAAGGACGGCACAAATATCCATGCCCGAGGGGGGATTCGAAGCCTTGAGCGTAGTGGCCGTGCAGACCGTGACTGGAGCGTCACAGGCCGCTCGGCCACTGCGGCCGCCTGTTTTGACTTCCACCTTCTTGTTATTTGATGACCAATACTATGAAATGACAGACTGAGTTGCTATGGGAAGTCAATTTTCACCTATAACTGTTAATCTATTCATGGAGGACTTTGAAAAACGTGCACTGCACTCAGCAGCGTTGAAACCTGCCAGTTTTTTTTTTTTTTTTTTTCTTCTCAGATATGTAGACGACACGTTTGATATTTGGCCTCATCGTAGGGAGAACTTCAATAATTTTTTGGAACACCTAAATTCAATCCACCCTCTCATCCGTTTCATCATGGAGGTGAAAAAATAATGATTGCCTTCCCTTCATTGAAGGGAAATACTGTTTATAAGAAGTCAACTCACACAGATTTGTAGCAACAGGCTACAGGTTTTCACTACCCAGCTCAACGTCTTCTACGTACTTGTAAAGGGTGCACGTTATCCCAAACCTCGGGAAGTTTGTCTACTTAGTTGTCACGTCTGGAGGTAACGGGTTGCGCTATCAACCAGATGTGTAACGAACTAGAGATGATAGTACACAAGTGGCACCCAAAGCAATGGCCTTTCTGTCATACGTTGCTAGCAATTCTAACAAGACCAGCCGTATTTTACGTAAATATGACGTAAAGTGTGTTTCGACCACCTTCAAAAAATAAGGCGCTTTTATAGTCCGTTAAGGATGATTTGGGTTTGGCAAGGTCGGTGTCTACCGTATTCCACGTAGCAGTGACATGTCATATATTTGTCAAACAATTGGGACTGTCGACGATCGATGTATTGAGATTAAACGTCAGACACGTTTGCAACAACCCAAGAACTGTGCTGTTACCGAAAGTTGCTTGGACACTGGTCATATGATGGAATACAACAAAACGGAAATTTTGGCATGCATTTGCAACTCCTGTGATTGTGTTATGAAGGAAGCTGTTGAAATAATACTACCGAATAACCAGCTGAGCAGGAACGGAGAATTTTATTTGAATTCCTGTTGGAATCCTGCCCTCTCACTTGTGCAAAATCAAATGGACAAAATTAATGTCACCTCACCAGCTGAAAACTGATGTTTATCATCGATATTGCATTTGGGTTACATCTTTGGTCGTGTGATGGCGCTGTATACTTGCTTGCTCGGAGTGTGTTGTCTCTCTATTGTCATTTGAACCGAGCTTTTAAACGTTGGTGCACATTACTCCTTCACTGCAAATGGTGCCTTGAGAACGGCAGGGTTTACTCCTGCCTACATATCTGAGCCGTAAGTTTTTTGAGTAGGTTTACAAACATTCGAACACTTTTTTGAACCTCGTGTATCCATATTGAATTTAAGACAGCCGTGGATTGAATACATTTGTTAACCATTTCTATAAGCAAGGACCCTTATGAACAACATAGACTGAGCATTTGGAAACTTAACCGATTTTAGCGAACGTTGTATTAAGTGATGCATTATCCGTTATCATGAAATCATATGGCTCCATGTTCATTGTAATAACTTTCTTTCGTACCTATTGCCCGCACAAAGCGCTCGGGATATAATTCGCTAATATTAATTCCATCTCTCATGAACTTTGCCATTTCAAAGCAAGATTTTTGCGATGTACGATATAGTTTTAACCTAAACATGTGCATTTCAGCTGTCATCGAGGTACTTCTCCTGTCGATAGCAGCGAATTTCTGTATAACACCTACATGCTATTACTACACGTGTGACTCGGATGATCTCTAGCGAGTTCCACGCTTGGGAGTCCTGTATTCAGTGTCTAGCGCAGACCAATATATAATTTGTTTGTACTTATAGAGGGAGCAGACGATAGACGTCGTAGACATTAATTTTTAAAACAGGGTTCGAATTATTAAATAAAATTTCCTGGAACATGGCCTACATGCGTCATCATTTTGTGAGTCTTTCACCAGTAGGAATGCAAGATAGCACTGTCATGTTAGCTTAGATATCTGAAGTCCCAAAGTTACCAAAAATAGACAAAAAGTACGTTTGTTCAGAAAAGCAGATAGAAATACACTAAATTGCTTCCTGAAAGATAGTTTCGACTCATTCCAAACCCTAAATGTAAGCGTAGACCAGATGTGGCTCCAGTTCAAAGAAGTAGAACAACAGCAATTGACAATTTTATACCAAATAAATTAATAACAGAAAGAGGTGATCCCCCTTAGTACACAAAACAGGCGTGGACACTGTTACAAGAACAACGAAAAAGGCATGCAAAATTTAAAGGAACACAAAATTCCCAGGATTGGCGTTCCTACACAGAGGCTCGAAATTTAGCGAGGACTTCAATGCGAAATGCTTACAATACTTTCCACAACGAAACTCTTTCTCGAAATCTGACTCAGAACCCAAATAGTTTTTGGTCATATATCAAATTTACTAGAGGCAAAACACAAACAATACCCTCATTACGTGTACAAATGGCGATCCTGCCGATGATAGCGATACTAAAGCAGAGTTACTAAACACAGCTTTTCGAAATTCATTCACCAAAGAAGACGAAACCAATATTCCAGATTTAGAAATACGAACAGAGGCATGAATGAGTAACGTAGAAATAGATATCATCGGAGTAGTGCAGCAACTAAAATCACTTTACAAGAACAAGTCTTTTGGTCCGGACTGTATACCCACCAGATTTCTATGTCATTATGGTGATGCGATAGCTCCTTACTTAACGACCATATACAACCGCTCGCTCAAAGAAGGATCTGTAAAAAAAGACTAGAAAGTTGCACAGGTCACACCTATATTCAAGAAAGGCAGTAGGAGTAACTCACTAAACTGCAAGCCTATTTCATTAATGTCAATATACAACAGGGTTTTGGAACATATCTTGTATTCGAATCTTATGAATTATCTCGAACAGAATGATCTATTGACCCGAGGTCAACACGGATTTAGAAAATATCATTCATGTGAAAGTCAACTAGCTCTTTACTCACACGAAGTGATGAGTGCTATCGACAAGAGTTCTCAAATTGATTCCGTTTTTATAGATTTCCACAAGGCTTTTGGCACCGTACCTCACAAACGGCTTTTAATTAAATTTCGTGGTTATGAAATATCGCCCTAGATGTGTGACTGGATAGGGAATTTCCTGTCGGAGACGACTCAGTTTGTATTAATCGATGGTAAAGCATCGACTAAAACAGAGCTGATATTCGGCGTTCCACAGGGTCCTCTGCTTTTCCTTATGACGATTTAGGAGAAAATCTGAGCAGCTGGCAAAGATTGTTTGCAGATGATACCGTCAATTATCGTCTAGTAAAGTCATCTGAAGGTTAAAATCAACTGCAGCTCGATTTAAATAAGATATCAGTACGGTGTAAAAGTGGGCACACGACTCTAAATATTGAGGTGTGTGTGAAGTGGTCCACATGAGTTTGAAAAGATTGAAGGCCGTAAACTGCACTTAATACCCAGGAATTACTATTACTTCAGACATAAATTGGAAAGAACACGTAGGTAATGTTGAAGGAAAGGCGAACCGGAGACTGCGTTTTATTGGCAGAACCCTTTAAAGATGCAACAGAACTATTAAAGAGACTGCATACACTACGCTTGTCCGTCCTCATTTGGAGTATTGCTACCCAGTGTGGAGTCCATATCAGGTGGGTTTGACGGAGGACATCGAAAGAGTCCAAAGAAGGGCAACTCGGTTTGTTTTGTCACGATACTGGGGAGACAGCATCACCGAAATCGTACAGGACCTGGGATGGAAATCTTTACAAGAACGGCGGCTATCGCTGCGGCTTGGTCTGCTTATGAAACTCCAATCACCAACACTCCGAATGCGAAAATATATTGTTGACTCACACCTACATGGGTAGAAATGATCATCAGAACAAAATACGAGAAATCAGAGTTCGAACGGAACGATTCAGATGTTCTTTCTTGACGCGCGCTATTCGAGAGTGGAATGGGGGATGAACAGTATAAATGTGGTTCGATGAACCCTCTGCCAGGCACTTGAATGTGATGTGCTGAGTATGCCATATAGATGTAGATGTATGTGTTTCGTATTTAATAGGTGCTACTTTCGGTTCATAGTTTTCCGTTATCATTGTTGCCTTGGAATCCATGTGTGAACCCCTAGACACATAGTTTCTAACATATTAAAGATATTCTCATCGTATTTTAGTATCTCGTTTCATGGAGAAATTTGGGTTATTATCTGTTCACAGAAGCGTTATTGAACTTTATTATGTCTTGTCACGAAATCAGTATTATTTAACTTTTTCTCATAGTGGAACGATGATCTTATCGGATACAATTATCTTTGCTAAATTGCATTGTTTGTATTAGCTTCCTGTTTCTAGAGAGTGAAAAGTTACTGTTGTTGTGCTTTTGAATTTGTAAGTTAGACTGCTGAAGTTACTATGACTGCAAAGCATATTTAGTAACAAGAATGCCTCCTTTCGAAGCAGCATTACAAAATCATAATGTAACATGATGTAATAAAGCATAAGACTCGTCGTATTAAAAGTCATTGTCATGGTGCTCTCCACTGAATGCGATAAAAAAACCAAAAACTGTTGTAAGTTAAAATAAAATAGAACATTTACAACCTACTTAAACGCATTTTAATGGAGCAGTTTTCACAGATTCGTATCAAGTATGGTGTACATGAGCCCACAATTCAATATTTAAGCAAAGCAGCCAGTGTTTTATTTAAAATAAATAAATAAAAAATAAAAGTAAAAATATGAAGTAATATAGTGCAAATAATAATAGCGTTCATCAAAACTGAGGCAGAGTAGAGAAATCTGTTAAAATGCTATTCAAAGAATGTAATACACACTAGAAGCGGTTATCTGCGTTGTGAAACCAGCATCAGTATCATGCCAGGCTCAAGTACTTATAAAGGCTACAGGCTCTAAATTACAAATCATAACAAATGTTGCATCACTAAGACTAGGGGTGAAAGTGTACAAATTCGTTGGCCATGAAACTTGTGTCTTAGTAGTTGTACGAGCGAAAGCTAGACAATCTGAATTTGTGTTCCATATTGGAGCATACACCATTATCCATAATACCCGATAATCTGTCCTCTGGTAGTAATGCATGCCAGTATTCGTCGTGGGACTGTGGGTTCAGTGGGTACAGTTTGTCTAACTCCACAACGACGATTTGGCGTAGATTTCTCAGATTAGTTTGTTGGTGGTCAGTCGTCATAAAACAACCCATTTCACTGTATCCCAAGCATGTTCAATAGGGATCACGTTTGGAGAACGTGCTGGCCATTGGAATCTTGCGAAGTCATTATCATGAAGGAAAGCATTCACAAGACGTGCGCTATGAGCGTGAGACTTGCAATCTATTAAGAAGTGTCCCTCACGGGTATGTTGTACCGTAGAGCAGTTTACTTTCGTTTAACGACCACCATTGGCGTACGGTTACACCACATAATGCTACACAAAACATCAGGCTGGACGGTGTGTTTAAGACGTTTAGGCTGACAGAATGCATGAAAATACGTCTCCGACGATTGTCTGCTTGAAGGCCAATGCCAGACTCATCTGGGAATAACACTTTATGCAATTCTGACGAGCATGATGTTGAGACCGTCTGTACCGCGTTGCATTGTGGCTAGGTGTGGACCTCGCCATGAATATCTTGAATGAAGTTCCAAGTCACATATTACGTATAGACTGGTGGCCGAGGGGACTAAGGTGCTCCAGTCACGGTCTGCACGGCCACTACGGTCGGGGGTTCGAATCCCCCCTCGGGCATGGATATTTGTGCCGTCCTAGTTCGTAAGTAGTTCATAAGTAGTTTGTAAGTTTAGGGACTGATGACCCCGTAGTTAAGTCCCATAGACTATACAAACATTTGAACGTATAGACTGAGACGAAACACGATGTTCTATGGCTGCAATTAAATTATTATTTAACAGTGAGCTAAAATCCTTGAGTAGACGTCAACAGCTGCCGTGTTACCCATTGGCCGGCCAGAGTGAAGGAAGCCATCGGCAATGCCTATATTTCTGCACCTCTCCGCGTCCGAACAACATGTGGTACATTACATCTCGATACATCTCAAATCTTCCCTTGATGAGAGTCCGACACTATGTAGTAATACGTCAAACTTAGGCATTCATCTTGTTCGTATCGCAGAAGTACAGTCAAATCAAGCAGTGCATCTCCTTCCTGGTGATATGACTCGGATTGTTCATGTAGGGTTGATTAAAATCTGGTTGAGTGATGTCTATGGACAATCTAATGAACTGTGTTTCTGATGCAATATTTACAATCAATGTCTGTGACTAGATGATCTTCGCTTTTCTTACGTCTAGCTTATGTCTCACAAATAATTAATTTGGCAATAAAAAACAACGAGAAACAAGGAAAGAAGAGACATTAGGTTTTAACCCGTAAACGGCGTTGTCATAAGCGTCGGAACTCACGCTTGGTTTGTTCGGGTTACGTTTGAAAGGAACCATCCATGCACTTGCATGAAATGATATAGGGAAATAAGTGAAAACCTAAATGTGGACAACTGGAAGTGGACTACCGACCTCACGAATGCGACCCCAGTGTGTTACCACTGCACGACCACGAAAACCTTTGAGTAAAATGTAAAATGTTTGTAAACCTGTGTGACTTCATTACTGCCATTTTCAGTCCCAAGGGTTACAAAATATTTAGACTGACCTAAGTACAGCACACACACACACACACACACACACACACACACACACACACACACATACAAAACCATGCCAGACGAAGGATTCCAACCTCCGACGGTGAGCCACCGCGCGCTCCGCAGCAAGGCAAGAGCTCTCGGCGATTCCACTGCGGCAAATGTTAAGCGTTTGTTGAGATTTAACGAATTTATTACCTTCTCAGGCCTGAAAATAATAGTAGACACTAGTACTAGACCAAAGTCATCTCGATATAGGATAAATGAAAAATATTGACAGCTATATCACCTATTTTGAATTCAAAACATATATTTTCCCTATTTCTTTTTTTCGTTCATTCGTTCACTTTCTGCTTACTTGGAGCGCTGCCGTCGTTCTATGTCTGCGTTTCTTAACACAGGCTTTACAGTTCTTATATATTCATGTTCTAATGTCGTAACGGTTCGTTCATCAGCTAACGTTCTGCATGCAGACTTCCGTGAATATTAACTAACAGTGCTAAAAAAATCAATACATGTTTCGGCATGACAAGTCTGACTATTCCCTTGTTAGACTAACCTAAGTACACCACATACACACACACACACACACACACACACACACACACACACACACACACACACACACACACACACAGAGTCATGCCCGAGGAAGGACTCGAACCTCCGACGGTGAGGAATCGCACACTCCGCAGCAAGGCAAGAGCTCTCGGCGATTCCACCGCGACAAATGTTAAGAGTTTATTGAGATTTCACGAATTTAATACCTTGTTAGGTCTCAAAATAATATTAGACACTAGTACTAGACCAGAATCCTGTCCATACAGGATAAATGAATAATATTGACAGCTATATCACCTATCCTGAATTCAAAAATATATTTTCGCTATTTTTTTTTTTTTTCGTTCACTTTCTCTTTACTTGGAGCGCTGCCGTCGTTCTATGTCTCCGTTTCTGAACACAGGCTTTACACTTCTTATATATTCATGTTCTTATGTCGTGTTGGTAGTGGAGGATGTTGCTTGTAATATTGACACAGTATCAAATAATGCATTTCAAGGGATAAGTTGATGGCTTGTAGAAAACAAGTTGATGTTAAATCACAGTAAAACTCAGATTTTACAGTTTCTAACACATAATTTGACGAAAGCTGACATTCTGATTACACATAATGGGCATGTGATAAGTGAGACTGAACAGTTCAAATTTCTAGGTGTTCATATAGACAGTAGGCTGTCATGGAAAGCCCATGTTCAGGATCTTGTTCCAAAACTAAATTCTGTAATATTTACCATTAGAACAATATCTGAGATAAGTGATTTTTCAACACGAAAAGTAGTCTATTACGCTTACTTTCACTCACTTATGATGTACGGCATTGTTTTTTGGGGTAACTCGCCTGATGCTCTGGCTCAAAAACGGGCGGTTCGAGCAATATCTGGTGTAAGTTCGCGAACGTCATGTCGACCCCTTTTCAGTAGTCTGGGAATTTTGACTCTGGCGTCACAATACGTTTTTTCTTTAATGTCGTTTGTTGTTAATAATACCAGCTTATTCCCACGTGTTAGTAGCTTTCACTCGGTGAATACTAGACAGATGTGTAATCTACATTTGCACCACACCACCTTAACACTTGTGCAGAAAGGGGTGCAGTATTCTGCGGCATCCATTTTCAATAAGCTGCCACAAGAATTAAAGAATCTTAGCACTAATCCACAAGCTTTCAAATCTAAATTGAAGAGTTACCTCATGGCTCACTCCTTTTATTCTGTCGAGGAACTCCTAGAAAATTTAAACAATTAAGGTAATTCATTTTTTCTTTATTGATTCTTTTCACTTTGTCTTAAGATTGTCGTGTGCAAAGGACTACTTAAAAATTTTCTATTACCATTCTTGTGTAACAATTAATGTATTGACTTGTTCCATGACCATGGAGTCTCACTCCTCAATTGGGTCCTATGGAACAGAAAAAACCAATAAATAAATAAAATGGTTCGTTCATCAGCATCCGACAAGTGCCATCGCAGCAACGGAGAAGCGTTATGATGTCAGTTACCGGGCGCGTCACGCGAGGCTCGCGTGGCCGCAGCTCCTGCCACTAGCTGCTGGTTTGCGCCGGCGTCGCGCCATGCATCCCGGCCGCCTGCGTCGCGTCGCCGGCGTGTAGCGCCGCTTGCGGCTCCCCACGGAGATCCCTATTTGGGTATTCGGGGCCGACTGACACCGCTAAGAGCATATCTCTGTTCGGAATATTGATACGAGCCGGCCGAGTGCCCACCAGCTTGTCCCCGGCAAGAGGCGTTTTTCACGCTCTGCGTCTCCTAGAGCCGTTGAGAGGAAACGACCCATCTCCACCTCACATGGAAGAAATCTCTAAAGGAACTCGGCTATATTTTCCGTAAAATCTTCTCAAGTAAAACGTACTTATCCAAAAAAAGCCATTTTTGAGTAGCATCCCGCCGCGGTGGAGTAGCCGAGCGGTCTAAGGCGTCTCGCTGCGGAGCGCGCGGTTGCTCGCCGTGGACGTCCGAGTCCTCCCTGGGGCATGGGTGTGTGCGTTGTCCTTAGGTTAGTTTACCTAGGTTTAAGTAGTTTGTAAGCTACGGACTGATGACCAAGCAGTTTGGTCCGATAGATTTTTGAGTAGCATCCGTGTGATCAAATGCCTTGAAACTTGACAAAATACGAGTTGGATGGAAATATCGAAGATCTGCGTTACAAAAAAAATGTACGGTGCTGTGTGGTACAAAGGTAGTTTGAAAATTACGTGGTATCACCGACGGATGTCAGCGATGGTACAACAACGTACTCAGAGTGATAAAGGACATCTTTTACGAGTAAACAGAAGTCTGAGCTCTAAGTATTTGGTGCAGACGGTTGTTGCTGTAAATTCTAGTGTGTTATTCAAGGAGGAAAAGTCCATTTCCGAGCGGTGATTTAACTACTTCGTAAACGAAGGTACAAAATCGGAAACGTGTCCATAGAAAATGTGTATTGCTGAATTTATAAGAAAATGACTAATATTGTGCTTCTTTTTTTGTGTCGAGTAACTTGTTTGCAAGAAAATGTATAGTATTGCTTCTACTGTGTGTATCGATATGTGTACATAAATGTGTGAAGTTTCATCTTTGGCAAAGTTTATGTATCGCATAGCATTGTAGCTCGTGCAAAGAGACAGAGAGTGAGACTTGTGGTTCAGCTTGCTTAGAGAGCAGTTGTGTTATGTATATGGCACCGATGTACGGAAGAGTGCCGGCCGCGGTGGCCGAGGGGACTGAGGCGCTCCAGTCACGGTCTGCACGGCCACTACGGTCGGGGTTTCGAATCCTCCCTCGGGCATGGATATTTGTGCCGTCCTAGTTCGTAAGTAGTTCATAAGTAGCTTGTAAGTTTAGGTACTGATGACCCCTAAGTTAAGTCCCATAAGCTTGACAAACATTTGAACATTTTTGAACAATTTTGTAGGGCAGAGGCTGCAGTGCCAGCAAGTATACATTGCATTTCATATAATTGGGAAAAAGGTTGTACCATCCCTGCAATGAAGGTTATAGCATTTCATGTAATTATGAAAAGGTTGTATCATTTAGGTAATGTAATGGTGATTATTAATAATAAGTAACAAAGTTGACCTTTCTTTCCTGTTTCATTTACGTAGTTAGAAGATTAAGCTACTTTCTTTATTAGGTAATTAATTATTTGTGGATTTAAAGTGCAGTTTTGATTTTGGTAATCTTGTTGAACAGATTTCTTTATTGGTACCATAGTAAATGATTGTTATGCAACATTGCAGTTAATTGAGTATGATACTTATGTTTGATAGGTACTTATCTGCATAAAATTCTCGTAGTCGAACATTAAGAAAGTTGTTTGTGTTTTTAATATCTTTCTCGCAATCCAATTTTTTGAGTATAGTCAGCGTGTGTTTCATGCAGGTTACATGTCACAGGTGTTTTCTTAAAATATCCGTTGCGCACATAATCAGTTTAATGCAGTGTATATACATCAATATCAGCGCCATAATTAAACCAAATTACTGTGTTAATGAACAATGTACGTGTTCAGTTAAATTTTGATGAAGTTATTTGATGACTTAGTGATATTGACTGTTAAACATCAGTATATGACAACTATTTGGACTGCAATACCAGATTCGATTTTGAATGAGTAACTTTAAAGTAAACTACTCTTGTAGTCTGATTAAACGTTAGATTCCACTTTAAACATCACGTACTACATTTAAAGCAAAGGAAATTCATTCCTATTTTCAGAACACTCTAGGGGAATAGTCCCTAGTACTCAACTGTTGCCGAGTAGATAAACGAGCCTACGAATTGGAAATAATCAAACACATCGCTGTTAGAGATCATTGAAGTAATTGTGTAGCAAAGTTCAAAATTTATACTGAACGGGGATACTGACTTAAATTTTCAGCTTGCGGCCGGTGGTCATCACAACCCATATCTTTAAATTCCTTTTTTGTTTTTTTCGATATGTTCCTTGCTCTCGTGAAGCGTGTTTGTTCGTTATTAATCGATGAATTCATTGCTGGTATATTCTGTTACACAGAGCGGTGAGCCATCTCATTTAGGCTTCCCACAAACGCTTTCTGTCCTGCGCAAATTGTCACCCTGCCGCAAAGTATGATGGTAGTATCCTCTGCCGATTACTTCCTCTTGCTCGCAGCTTTAACTGTATTCCCGCTACAGGCTCGGCGTACTCTTGAATCCCAACAGAAATTGTAATTTACCTATTGGATGCATAGATACAGTGCTGTAGTGGCCACGTGGCTTGTGGTATCATACTACGGACTGATCAGTAGCTCCTGTCGGAGGTTCGATTGATCCCTTGGACATGGGTGTGAGAGTGTCGTCCTTAGTGTAAGTTTTAGTTGTTTACTAGCTTACATGTCCGTGCTTCGCAACGGTTGTTAAAGAGGTATAGCATGATTTTTTAGGGTTCCGCACCTAGTTCAGCGAAAACAGAATCCTTGTTGGATCGCTCTGTCAACAAACTCAGTTCTCATAGCGAAGGTGTCATATTTAATGTTCATGAAGTTTTTCATACAAAAAGTGAAATTAATTTAGGTATGTAATCCGGAACGATGTAAATTCAATGTTAGGTTGTGTTCATAAGGATAAGAATGCGGTGTTTAATTGTCTGTTTGGAGTAAACTTCTGAAAACACTTCTGTCGTTGATATGAGACATGGTATTAATAACAGCGCCTTGTATTGGTTCTATGATGTACCACTACACTGTTTAACAGTAAGTGTTTGCTGAAGTATTAGTATGTAGCAGTGTTCCACTGGGGACAGTGTAGTTATTCTGTATGCAGTGATCCCTATTATCTAGAACTCGACGAATGCTGAAAGTCTGGTAATTCAATCCACAGAGCAGTTCATGTCTGTTTAAATAAGACGTCATGGTGGTGTCAATGTGCGATAAAGTAAGTCTGGGTAATCGTTGACGGAATGGCGTCAGCTGATTGTCTCTATAGAAATATCCAATAAATTAAAAATTTCTAGTGAATTGTCTTGACTGTGTTAGCAGCATTGGTCACTCTTTCAGCTAATACATGTCCCCACGTCCTGCAGTGATTATTTCGTAAAGCACGAAGTTGAAATCGACCTTGTGTAATCTGTATCTATAAATGTGAATGTCTGTTCGGTGTACGTTTATCACGTCTGAACCACAAGACATAAAGAGCTAAAAATTTTTACAGTTACTAATATCTACCCAGGGAAGGCTTTAGGAACGGTTTTATGGCGATCGGATAGCTATTTATCTATATATATTAATGTGAATATCTGTTCGGTGTACGCTTATTACGTCCGAACGACAAGACGCAGAGACTTGAATATTTTTTCAATTACTAATTTATACCCGAGGAAGGTTTTAGGCATGGTTTTATAGCGATCGGAGAGATATTTAGTAATTTTAAGAATATAACGCGAAATGTGGGACAATAATTACTCTTTGAAAATTATATTTACTCTTTGGAAGTGGTTTTATTGGTTGCATTGTTGCTTGAGGGTTGATGATGATAAAAGGATGGAGTATATTGGGATGGAAAGTTAACGGTGTATATAAAATTCTACGTGTGTGTGTGTTAATATTTCGCTCTGCAGCGAAAACTACAGAAAGCAAACAAATGGTCTGTGTGTAATTGTTGTCCTAAGTCTCATGTTGTACACCGTAGCAGTTCCATGCCGATAGCTATAAGGGGGTGGAAGATATGGTGGTTGAAAGTCGCCAAATTATAAAAAAATTCGTACTGAAGGCCAGCGATGACATTTTCGACTCTATAGTTAGGAGGTTAAATACAGCGAAACGTGATGCCACAGACCATATCTTTGGTCTATGCGTGCTACAATTTCTTCAGCTTTTTTTTCTGTAAGGAAATATAAGAAAAAATAAATAAACCAGTAAAAAAGAAATTTCTTTTAATACATCTCTTTAAAAAACTCGATTTGAAATTTCGCGCATTACATCAAGTAATCGATTTGTTATATTATTACAATCATTATTGTTTAATTTCCTTTAGTCCCTTCAGATATACCATTTCAGTTCAAAAGACTTCAGTTTCCAGTTCGTCTAGCTTTTGCCATGACAATTAACAAAGCTCCAGGACAATCATTAAACATCGCAGGAATCTATTTACAGCCCTCATGTTTTTCACATGGCCAATTATACGTCACTTTCTCAAGGGTGGGCAACCCAAAAAGTCTCTACATTTACGCTCGAAACAATACTACAAATAACGTAGTTTACTAGAATGCCCTAACATGAATTTGGACATTACTCTCAACATACATGTTGAGATATTGCAACACAGGCTATAAGGAATAAAGTATGTATTATTTATTGTAAATCATTAAACACTTCACATAATTTTATTTTTTTATTCGAATGTTGATTAAAAATGTTGGTTTCTAAAAAAGGTATTTCATAGCACACTACTGAAAGATAGCTTATCTATCATAATCAACCAACACGCGGGCGGAGCCGCGGGTTTAAGCTAGTGGAACTATATATTCAGAAGTTGGATTATAGCACGAAGTACAATTGGATCTGAAAAAGGAAACGTATTACTCTATCTTCATGTAGTCCGCACCAAAAGTAAGTAATTACAAACTATAATCACAATATTGTACCGAACAATTATGAAATAAGACATGTCTCTGATGAGTTAGTCTCTCGAGTGTTTATATTATCTCTTGAGGCAGACACAGAGCAGTCTTCAGTCACCATACAGACGCGCAGAAAAGATTTTGTATCCACAACATTAAGGTGGAAATGTCACGTAATACTGGGAAAAATCTACAAATCCTGACGTTATCTTAGTCCTTATTTGTTCGGTTAAGACGGATATGTGTAAATGGCACTTTTAGCGACTCTTCCACAACTCTCTTGTTGCTTCTGTGACACATTTATTTAGATATTATTTCATGTTATGTGGTTGCTCTGCGAGTGGGCTTCTTTGCACGTAGTGCGATACAAACCAATCGAATAACCAAATAAATGTGTGGAAAGAGTGGATTTATCTCAATACCACGTGGTAATTCCAACTGAATGTTGAGAAGCTCCACGGTCGCAATGCTCACTCCATAGATATTTCTATTCTGCGTAGAAAAGCATTCTATGTACAAAAGCATATGGCATACAGCTAAGAAGATTTTGTGTGTGTGTGTGTGTGTGTGTGTGTGTGTGTGTGTGTGTGTGTGTTTGGTCCTACCTGGGTTACAATTTACTTGCAGTTGCAGCGGTTTAGTGTGCTAACGTGGACAACGAACTATTCGCTTTAGTAGGATGAATAATTTACTGACTAGAACAGCATAAATCATTTATTCCATCATGAACAAAACGAAATATTCCACTCATTCTACATGACTAATTTTCGGAAAAGTATTAGACGACCATTGCAAACATCACCACACAATGCTATCAGCGAAAGTAAAATTGTACCCCTTCTTGTAGTGTATTACACCATAGTTATGCGAATGGACCAACTCAGTAACGCCAATATTAGTTATTTGGTGTACTATGTAACTAATGTCGCCTTACTTTCTCCTTTCCTGTACTGTGGCGTTTCCAGGCATTCTAATCAGAACGCACTCAAAATGTAATGAGGATAGATCGAAATCAGAAAGGGAACTTCATACATTCCATTTTGCTTGCAAAGAATTCATATGTAATTTAGAGCATCGATAGACGCTAAGGAATGTCGTCATGTTTTAAATTCAAATGTTCCCTGTCAAAAGAAGCAAAGAAATGTCGTTAAGCTGTGAATATACAAAGTGTCATCAGCAACTCGCTGTTCAATGTTAGTTTGTATTTGCAGTGTTAAGATTGCGGCTCTTAATTTAAAATACTTCTATTACTGATGGAATACGCACAAAACGATCATGTATTGTATCTTTGCACTACTACAAAACCAACAGCACCTATAGTGATTTGTTGTTGTTCTATGGCATTACCATCGAAAAGAAATAACAAAAAAAATTATAATAATAAAATAAAATAAAAAACGCACCAGCACCAGCACCAGCTATTACTTCTTCGGTGCACTACGTAACTAACAGGGTCTCTATTTGTTTCGTCCCGTACTACACCGTTTTATAGGCATTCCTAAACAGAATGGACTCAGGATGTAATAATTCCGCAACGAAAACAGAATGGAAACTACATGTATTCGTGTTTTCTTGCAAAGAATTCTTAGTAAAGGAAAGCATCAATAGACGCGAAGGAACGTTGGTATGTTTTTAAATTCAAATGATACCCACGAAAACAAGCACTTCTTTTCTTTCCATGGCGATGCAAGGCATGTGGGATACAGCTAGGAAGAAAAAAAAATTATTTTAGTGTGTCGTACCTGGGATTAATTTCACTTGCAGTGGTAGCGGTTTCGTATGTTAACATTGGCAACGAATTATTCGCTTTAGGGGGATCATTAATTTATTGATCGGAACAACAATATCCTCCCAGATATTCTCCGACTGCCATTGCTCTCGCCAGGTACAGCTTTCTTAACTTCCTACTGTCAGACTTCGCCATGCCTAAACCAGTCTCGATATATTCAAAAGTACATCTTCTATCTGCTAATATCAATGTTGTTACTTCTGTTATTACACCAGCAGCATCAGAAGGTGTCTCAGTGGTACTGCTAGTATTAATCCTATTAGAGTTAAGTCAATCCCTTTTATTTACATCCTTTTACATGTAATAAATCTGTATAAATTATGTTATTAATTGTTTATCTGTAAAAATCATTATTATGTTATAGGTAACTCACATGTAAAGAAATACTGTATGTGTAAAACCCTGGTCCGATGTAAGAGAGGGCCTGATGGCCCTAATCTGATCAGGCTAAATAAACAAATAATTAAATAAATAAATAATTTTGTTTACGAGTATCCCAGCTATAGCGTGAAAATACATAAACGTTCTTTACTCAAGCCTCATTCACTTTTGTATTAATTTATATTAGTATAAAATAAAGCAATGGAAACGAGATTTTCCGTCACCAACTTTGATTTTTTCAAAACTACAGAGTATCTACAAAAATCCGAAACACGTTTTTCATTACATTCAATAGCGATCGAAATCGGTAACCTACATGTCAGACCCTAGCCTTGTGTTAGTAATATCAGTAATAGGTGCGAGTACTGTACTGTTGCAGGTCATAATTGTTACCCGACGCAATGTACTGAAAGGTGCAAGTGGGGAGCGTGCGATGTTGTCGTGTGCGCGCAGTTTAATTTGCGAATTTGGCTGCATTTCCTGAGGAGACGCGAGGTGTGCCACCGTGCTGCGCCGCCCGTAATCGAGTTTTCATTAGTCGCGGAGTCTGGGGAGCGGCCTCCCCGCTGTCCTCCCCCACCCCTCCCCAAACCTGCCATGGAGCGATTGGCCGGTTATTGGCAGTCGCTCCTCATTAGCTCGTCCCTCCACACTGGGCCCTGACTAGCGGACGCGCGTGTCGCACTCACCACGACACTCACCAATGAAGAAACGCCACCTGTTAGGAAGAGGGGGTAGGTAGGGTGCACCCTGCTTCACTAATACTAGTTGCGAGGCAGGCTCACCTAGATAAATATCATCGGCTCTAATTAGGTGGAACATGTTCAAAAATGTTTGTAAATCTTATGGGACTTAACTACGGGGTCATCAGTCCCTAAACTTACAAACTACTTATGAACTACTTACGAACTAGGCACAAATATCCATGCCCGAGGGGGGGATTCGAACCCCCGACCGTAGTGGCAGTGCAGGCCGTGACTGAAGCGCCTCAGTCCCCTCGGCCACCGCGGCCGGCAGGTGGAACATGGCGTATCAGTGTTCTACATCTACATCTACATAGATACTCTGCAAATCACATTCAAGTGCCTGGTAGAGAGTTCATTAACAACTTTCATAACTTTTCTCTACCGTTCCATTCTCTAATAGCGCGCGGGAAGAAATAACACCTAACTCGTAACGTTTTCGATCTGATGTCTCTTATTTTATTGGGATGGTCATGTTTCCCTAAGTAGGTGCGTGCTAGCAAAATATTTTCACATTCAGAACTAAAAGTCGGTGATTGAAACTTCGCAAACGAATCACGCCGCAATGAATAACGTCTTTCTTTTAATGATTTCCACCCCAATTCGTGTCTAATTTCCGTGACGCTCCTCCCCCCCCCCCCCCCCCGTAACGTGATAGAACAAAACGAGCTGCCCTTCTCTGAACCTTCTCAATCTCTTCCGCCAGTCCCACCTGGTGAGGGTTCCACAAGGGGCAACAGTACTCCAGGAGAGGACGCACAAGTGTGATGTAGGCAGTCTCTTTGGTGGAGTTGGTGCATCTTCGAAGCGTTCTGCCGATGAAACGTAACCTTTGGTTCGCTTTCCCCACAGTATTTTCTATATGCTCTCTCCAGTCAAAGTTGTTCGTAATTGTAACTCCTAGATATTTGGTAGAATTTACGACCTTAAGGTTTCACTGATTTATCGCGTAATTGAAGTTCAGTGGATTTCTTTTAGTGGCCATGTGTATTACTTCATACTTTTCTTTATTTAGTGTCAATTGCCAATTTTCGCACCATGCAGAAATTTTGTCTAAATCGCTTTGCAGTTACTTTTGATCCTCTGCCGACTTCACTAACCGATAAACGACAGCATCATCCGCGAACAATCTAAGGGAGCTATTCAGATCGTCTCCTAAATCGTTTATAAACACGAGGAAGAATAGGGGACCTATAACGCTTCCCTGTGGAGCGCCAGATATCACTTCTGTTTTACTTGATGACTTACCGTCAATTACAACGAACTGTGTTCTTTCTGATAGGAAATCATGAATCCAACCGCACAATTGGGGAGATATTCCATGAGCACGCAATTTCATAAGAACCCGCTTGTGGGGTACAGTGTCAAAAGCCTTCCTGAAATCCAGAAATATGGAATCGATTTGAGACTCCGAAGGCAATTTCCCATGAGCGCTATCAGAAAATTCTCCCGCCTTACACAACTTCATTCTATAATAGTCTCAAAAATAATTGGGCATCAGGTGAGATATCATATGAAATATACTTGTGGTACCAATTTTTATTCGGATATTCGTTAGAATTGTAATTTGCTTCAAACATAGTACGATATTTTGCTGTGTCGTCTCTTTACTTGTCGTTTACTTGCGTTCACTTAAAGCTAGGCACTATAGGGCGACAATAATAGCGATGCCCGATAACATGGTGTGTGATCACATCTGACGCCAAAACAGTTACACACCTGCGTGGCATGGCCAATATGAGGTAATCAATCAGCTCTTACAGGATATTTCGCCTTTTTTCCGCGTTTGCAATACCCTTCATTGCAACCGCTGTGGAAGGTGCTGGTCTAGCAGCAATGTGTGTTCCGAATGCATCCCAGACTTTCTCACTGTCACTGTATTTGTTCAGTTCCCCCAGTTTGAAGCAACTTGTAAGCCAGTGCAGGTCTGTGGGGACGAGCATTATCGTCCAATAGAAGTAAACCATTTCCTAAGGCACCAGCGTAGGGCAAAAAAAAAATGTCTATGGATTTCGTTTCTGTACCTCTGAGCAGTCAAAGCGCCATTCCTAACGACATAGAGGTCTGTACGTCCGCCAGTAATGAGTACGGGCCACTCCATTCGTCTACCACCACATATTGTTACGAGGTCCAAGTTCTCTGCAGATGAGGGATAGAAAGATTACCTGATTGAACCGAAATCCTTGACTCATCTGTGAACATAACACGGCGCAATCCGTTAGTATTCGTTAGCATTCCACAGTGAAGTTTTATTATTCAGTACCTTCTTTGTAACAACACAGACACTTTCAGATAGTAAAGTCAAACATTGTAGTAATTATGCAACATTGTTAATTGAAGATTCGTCTAGTATTTGACTAGACATATTTTCAGTGTGGAAAGTAAATATTTCAATATGACCCATATAGATAAAAAAATGTGCTCCTCTTATTTATAGTACAGTATCTGGAATTAGTCGAAAATTATTATCTTACATAATAATTGTAAGCATAGCTTTATACCAGTACTAACTTTTGGATCCATTTACTCTTAAATTACATATACGTAAATATCTGTGAACTGCTGTGTCACCGACCGAGGTGGTACAGTGGTCACACACTGGATGGTGGTTCAAATCCACTTCCGACCATCCTGATTTAAGTTTTCCGTGATTTCCCTAGATGACTCCAGGTAAATGGAGGGCACGGCCGTTTTCCTTCCACATCCTTACCCAAACCTTCCGAACGTAAGCTCCGACTCTAATGACCACGCTTTAGAGGGGACGTTAAACACCAAGCTTCCTTCCTTCCTTCCCACTGCTGTGTTGAGCTACGCGGGAGTAGCCGAGCGGTCTGGAGTGCCACGTTGAAGATTGCGCGTCGGAGGTTCGAATCCTCCCTCGGGCATGGATGTTCGTGTTGTCTTTAGTATAGGTTAGTTCGTAAGAAGTTTGTAAGTTTAGGGACTGATGACCCGAAGGTAAGTCCCATAAGCTTTTCAAACATTTGAACATTAGCTGTGTCGAAGTGTACTGCATTAGTACTGTACTGATAACACTGCCTAATCTAGTGCAGTTTGTAGAACACTGTCTTTTGAAGCGAAAATTAATGTGGTGTCTTAACTGTGAAAATCAGTTTATTGCTTTTATGTATGGGGAGAAATAAAGGTGACTTCAAATTAAAACTGTGGGTTGACGTCTTCAAGAATAGATAATACTTTTAGCCTCTATTCCATGCTAGTGCCATTGGAAACAACACTATGTACTGCAATGAAACAATTAGACTATAAAATATCAGGGCAGGTTGTTAAAAACCTTGAGCCAATTCTCCATGGTCATTTCTGCCTATGGACTCACATTCAACATACAGCACGTTGAACTGGATTAGAGGCCGGGCTTCTCTATCGCGATCTAGAATACAAAGTGTCGCTGGGGTCTATTTCGACAATTTTGGAAATTCAAATTAACGGTTGCTTTCCTTTTAATTAAAATAAAGGGAATTATGTAGTTCATCTGAATTGTTTCATTGAAATAGTTAATTGAAGTAGTTAACTGAGTTTGTTCAGTTAGAAGAACTGTTCCGAAAAGAATGGTTTGTTATTAGGAACAACGGTTCTCAATTCTAGTTCCCACAATATCGAATACATCTGCTAAATGACAAGCCAAGAATAGCCTACACCGTGTAATCTCTGGCATTGTGGTGACTGCTACACCATAACAATACGTGTAGAGACTCTTTAAATTGATACCATGGAGTGAAGCAGCATTTCACATGGGACCCTATTTTCTATCACATTATTCTTGTATGCTGCCAAAATAATATTGGCGGTGATATCTCGGACCTTTCTTGGTCTTGTATTTTGGATATTCTGCGATGACAATTACCCTTGTGAAAAATTCAAAACCGTTGGCATAACTGCAGTCTAATGTAAACAAAATGGCGTGACACATGTATTGAAACATTAAATCACAAATGTGCCGCGTGTATGCATATATTGAGGCTACACCCTTTCCAACTAATAAGGAAATGTTAAGATAATTAGGATCGAAGATCTTTATCGAGGTATTTCAGCGTGTTAACTCCCGTAGCAAACTAGTCGACTCAACAACGATGCTTAGCCGCGTAGAAAGGGCGAATTAAAGGTCTACATCATTTCAGATGTTCTAATTGATTACCGATGAAAAATTTGTTGAGATCTGCTTACACTATCCCTAACCACACCATCATGCTATCGTCACTTACACTCTAACAATGACAATCTCCTATCAGTATTAGTGTCTTTTCATAAAAATCATACAATAGTAATCTAACAGTACGTCTTTCTTGCAAGACTAAAGCAAGACCCACGTAACATATGTTGTACTTGGGTAAAAGTAAAGGAAAATTCTTTAGTTTAACGGGATGCGAGGTTAAGAAACTCTCGATTTCCCACAAATGATATGCAGTGGAGGGTATTCCTTGTTAGATGACTCTTTATTGAAATGTTTTACGATGTTGTAAAAAAATAGAGAGCACCAGACAAATCACTTGTGATCGGAAATACTGTGATCCACGAATTGTAAGTGGTAGGCTACTGTAAACTTATTTAACTGACAATTAGCAACTACAATAATAAAACAATCGAACATTTGTATATTTGCTGTTGTATTCCTCAAGTTATAGTTCTTTGTTAAACTATCTACATTTAGATTACTCTGTATGTCATGGAATTTTATGGCAAGAAATTATTAAGCTATAGTAATTTATTATACATTCGTGTACTATTGATTGAACTGAGAATATAAAGAATTGTTTTGGTGTATTAAGTATTTGCTAATAAATCAATTACTGTTTGATATAATTAATTTCGTTTCATAAATAATGACTTGGTATTCCCATCTGTATGGCAGCTCGCAACTAGCAATTTCTCATTTTGTGTTCTACGCCAATTATTCGTTTTAGCGCCGTCATAAATTCGCAGGTTGTCAGGGGTAGTTTAGTGTTTCCCCTGTCGTTGTACCGGGCCAGCGGCGCTCCTCGCTACGGAAACAAACTTTAATTAAATTTCAAGACGTTTCCCGCTGTTAAAGTAAGGATTACGGCCCACCCTCAACCGCCGATGCAGAACGTAAATATTCTCGACAGGTCTGCTTCACGGAGAATCCCTCCGTTGTTAATTAACTGTATCACGTTTATAGCAGAATAACAAGGCCGTGCAGTCCTAAAATTTCCAGTGATTAAGTACGTCCTTATCGATTATTTTCGTTAATGACTCTGTTGGTTGTTATGCTTTATATAATCTCTTTTCCACTAACGAGACTTGCTCCACCCTGCTTTCATTTTGAAGGATATGCCGTTCAGTTCTTCAAAGGAGTGAAAATTAAATACGCCATTATGTTACTTGATCACAGGCGCTAACTAAAAGTGCTGCTTTTGACGTGAACAAAGTGTGAAACAACAAAGTAATCCAGCCAGGAGATACTGATTCTGCATTTGTAATTGACTGTAGTCGGCTCGGTGAATCAGTTGTGGACTGTTTAATAATATACATTAATCCTTCTTTTTGAAAACAAATTTACATCTTATTTTAAAGTATTAATTGCTACGAACTTTATGCACGTGCAACTTCAATGAACAACAATTCATATTGTTAGTTGACTACTTATTTTTCTGTGTAATTACGATCTCCTTTCGGTACCTTTACTAGCCAAATAACGTGAACGACTAACGACATTGCAAAGGAAGAACTGGCAGACGCCAGAGGTCATGAGCTACGCACAACATGCGAGCGCAAAACGCCAGGAAAAACCTGAAAGTCCTGCAGAACGTACCTCTAGTTGCCCAGTAAAGTCACTCGGGCAACCGGCAAAGGCGAGTGGAACTGCGATAGAACCCCTTCGGTAACAGAAAGTTGCAGAGTTCGTCCGTTTGGAGGACTGATTCTAGAGTTGGCGAATTCGAGAGTTTGGTGTAGGAAAAAGTTTCTTAATTCGCGTGAGCCTCTGATGAATAAATAGTGGGAACAATATATTTTGAAGTTTCGTACGTTCTCAAAAGCAACTCCAAGAAGGGTCAGGTAACCAGAAATTATTATTTATTTATTTTCTGACCAACGACTGTATAGTGCTCGAAGCGGCAACCATGCAGTAACAGAAGAATGACATTATACAAAGTGCTCTGTTTCCAATATTTGCACTACTGTCATTCCAAGTGCCCAGATCTCAACTTTTACGTCTACGTTGAAAATGTTGTGATCCGATAGTTAAACTTCACAGGATCAACGGCTGACATAATCTGAAGATTTCCTAAGGATATTATCAAAATTGCTCCAGCGTTTTGCTGTCTACAGTGAAAATACATACACGATCCATTTTATAGCCGAAGATTTTCGTAATTCAGACTGCTATAATATGTCCGAGGAAGAAAGACACGCTTGAAATTGATATTTTTTAAATGTTATTTTGTTGAAGTAAGACAAACGTAAAATGTCTGCTTTGTTTTTAAGAGTATATGTAAGAAAATATCATCCACAAAATAAAGTCACTTATTAGACGTTGACTGCACTGAACATTGATGCAACTTCTAGGAAATGTCTCACAAAATGTTGAAATAACGTCTAAGAATTAAATGGTAGATGACTTTTGAATTTATTTGTTTGTTGTATATGCTAAACACCGTACGTTATGAGGACCTAATATAGTGTACGTTGCTGGAATACAAGCTGCGTCTTACTTTAATGTATTTTGCCACATGGTGGTCTGGGTCGATATTGGTGTAGTAAATTTGCTGTGGTTAGGACGATCAGTAGAAAATCTAGGATGTAGTCCTATTCAGTAAAATTTAAAATGTTTAATCATTGGTTGTCTATCAATATGCATAAATATTTTCCATTTCGCGGATTCGTTGTGGGATGGTGTTATTAGCAACATGCTGTCCTTCTTCACATCATATGAGGTAGAGTAACTGCCGTTTGCACAAACTAGAATGCTTCTGCTTGACGTTTTTCCCGAATGCCTGTTTTGTCTTTGGAGTGACCGAGCGATCTAACGAGCCTTGCTGCGAAACACGCTGTTGCCCGTCGTCGAAGGTTCAAGTCCTCCTTCGGTCATGGGTGTGTGTGTTGTCCTTAGACTAAGTTAGTTTAAGTGTTTTGTAAGTCTATAGTCTGATAACCGCTGCAGTTAAGTCCCTTACATTGACAAACATTTGTAAATGCTAGTAGCTCAAAGAATTATATGAAAGAAGCAGCGACGTACCAAGTACTTAGCTATTCGCAAGAGAAAATAGTACGTCACCTAAATAATAAAAGTTTTCATTTTATTTTGTCTTTTTATTTTTTAACAGACGGAAGCGATAGATTGTATATTCAATTTCAATCTTTGAACATTAAAGTGGTCCATGTTTAAAATCAAGGGAATAACTACGAACATTGTACAATAAGACTGTTCAAATATATGTATAGCTAGTGACCAAACTGCAGGGGTCGTAAGTCCAAAGACTTACAAACTATTTACGATAAGCCCAACATACATACTCATGTCCATGGGTGGACTCGAACCTCCGACAAGGGGCAGCCATTTACTTCGCAGCAGGGCGCCGAATTCATGGCCATTCCTGCGTGGGTGTAAAATAAGATTTCGAACTGATACATTGGTGGCAAATTTATTCCACGTAAGAAATAGGGGATCGAGCGTGCTGGTATGTGCGAGGGAAAAATTTAAGATATGAGTGAAGTTGGTTAGGGAACTTCTGTAACATGCACTAGCAACAATGGATCTAGGTATACGATACCTGCGGTATCACATTGTGAGTCAGAAACAATATTAGACATGATAATTCCAGTGTTTTCATATGAATAGGAATTTTAGGCAGATGGAAGTGAATTGCACTGTGATTAGCTTATATAGGAAACTTGTGTATACCAGGACCTCGGCTTTGCATTTACTCGTCTGAATTTATCGCTATCAAGATTCATGAAAGTAGACAAGCAATTTGCAAACAAATTTCACCAGATATGACAGAGGAAATACCGTTAAGTGCGCTTCATGGCAATCATCAAGATGAATACGCTTCAATCGAACATTCCCAGTGGCTAGGGTGTAACACTCGATAAGATACAGGAAATCACAAGCATTGAGGTTTTTCCCAGCAGACTGAAGTCCACAGTCGTTATGGTGCAATGCTTAGGTTTTAATTTAGTTTTAGCGTTCCCCGCAGCTATGTATATGTACTGTTGTGACCATATGTAGGAAACAGTATTCACCATTTGCACAAAACAGAATATTTTCTACACTGTCTGAGTTACCAACAGAATCTATACATGTTACAAAAATCTGTGTGTGTATGTGTGTTCCACACCTCCTCATAAACTACAGGTCACATTTCAACGGAACTTAGTGCATATATGTCTTACTATAAGACAAAAATCACTGTCAAGTTAACTTAGACTTACGAAATAGAGTTCACAAGACATGACGTCATAATCATTGAAGATCATGAAGATCAGACACATCATGCGGCAACGTTCCCAACTCATCCTAAAGTAATGGAACGATCTGAAAGAAAGTACAGATATTCTTTAACGTCAGGAAACAATATTTGTATGGGTAAAAAAAAACCAACAACAACGATGGCACATAATACATGGGATATTGCGTTATATAGAATGAAAGTCACCGAACTGTCTCGCAGAATGCAACTCGTGAATGACAATGTTTATTTCGTCCATATTTTGATCGGGAGTAATTACCAGCCTGTAAAATCTGCACAAATAGTTTCAAACGGTTATGAAGTTTTTATCGTTGAGAAACCAAATAATAATCGTAAGAGTAGAAGTTAATAATTGTATGCTGTTAATGTACTAAAACTACGCCAGTAGGCATGACGTCACAATTTATTACTTCTACGCTACTAATTACATTCGCGAGACAGTTTACACATGTAACACTGTATATACTTCCAAACGTAATCAAAGTAAGTCAAATAATGAATGATATATGAGGTGACGTGCAAACGTGTGAAATACCACCTCTTCACTCATGATGGTGTAATTTAGTACACCTTTATTACAAACTCTCAGAAACACACTTTGCAGAGAGTTTCTTAATATTCCACTCTACGTTCCTGCATTATTATACTGTTGCAGGAAACACTGTTGAGGAGAAATGACGCCATAAGTAGTCCGATTCATGTAAATGAAATCCGCGTGTCTCAGAAGGCCACGAAAAGGAGGGCAAGAAAAGATGGACTACTAGAATAATCGAATAAACACGTATCCGGGCAATGCCGGGAGCTTACGATAGTTCGATACAGTGATTAATTCTGTAGTCTCGTTGTTCAATAGATTGAAAGATTGATGGGGTATAATAGTAGGATCTGACCGTAGGAGGGGAAATTGTCAGAATCCTTCCTCCGGTGACTGGGAATATGTTCTTGAAATTAAGGAGGAAGCTTTAGTTACTACTAACAGAAGAAACTTTCGTACTGATAGAATAAACAACACAGGATTGAATATAAGCGATATCTGGCCCCCTATTGTTGTCGGTGGCGGCAGGGCACCAAATGCTACATTTAAGAGCCCTTCAACCTGCACACGTTTCACCCACATGGGTACTCTACATGATATTTGACAGGCATTTTAATATTGATGGGATCATTAGGTATCCAATAAACACTTTAAGATGGGCTCTATATCCCGAAATCAGAATGCGCGATTGTGTACAAATAAAACATCTCCGTAATTACAAATGAAACGCATTTATTCACCATGGAAGGTTACACTGATCCGATGGGAACTCAAATAGGAATCGTTGGAAAAATGGCTACATGATATTCGAGACGCAATATCGCCGAATTTTAGATGGCTGGAATTGGAAGCTGACTGTAGAACGATTTTGCTACCAATGACTTAATTTTGTGTAAGGACGATAAAGAGAGAGATAAAGAGGACACGTACAGAGAGATAAAAATATTCGTTCTCACTCAATCTGGCCGCGTAAAAGGCACATACCTCATGGTGAGTTCAGGATTTTTCTGTAGATTTACTTGCCTGACTGATACTAAATTTCAACACGATTTTGTCCATCTTCATTGTAGACGTATGTAACCAGTCTTTGAATTAGAATGAAACTTTCACTCTGGAGCGGAGTGAGCGCTGATATGAAATTTCCTGACAAATTAAAATTGTGTGCCGGAAGCGGGACTCGAACCTGGGACATTTTCCTCTCGCAGGCAAGCGCTCTACCACTGAGCTACCCCAGCACCGTGAGTCGTTTGGGGTAGTTCAGTGGTAGAGCGCTTGCCCGCGAAAGGCAAAGGTGCCAGGTTCGAGACCTGGTTCCGGCACAGAATTTTAATCTGTCAGGAAGTTTCAGTCTTTGAACTGCTGTGCAATGAATGCCAGAACTGTGACAGTCTGCTGTGGAATGACATTATTTCTTGTTGAGCGTCGGTGTGGCATGTAGCCCTTTCGACACCTTAGGGTTTAGCTTTCAACAGCAGGTGAAAGTTCAGTGAGGATACACCGTTCTTTTCATTGGTGCCGAAAGGCTTCCCTGTACCACCGGCTGCTAAGTAGCATCGGTGGCTGGCTGGTGCAGGAAAGGAGGGTTTGTAAAGAGCATACAAAGAAGTACAGAAGGAACCGAATATAGATACAGATAATTGCCCTGTTTTTGGACTCTTTACTTTTCACTTTTCACAAACTTCTCAACCTTCTTTAACATATCCGGGTGTCTCAATTGTCTCCGTCAGAGGTTCGAGCCCTTACTCGGTCAATGGTGTGTGTTGTCTTATAATAAGCTAGTTTAAGTAGTTTGGAAGCCTAGCGACTGATGTTTCACCGGATGATCAAAAAGTCAGTATAAATTTGAAAACTTACGAAATCACGGGATAATGTAGATAGAGAGGTACAAATTGACACACATGCTTGAAATGACATGGGGTTTTATTAGAACAAAAAAAAGTTCAAAAATGTCCGACAGATGGCGCTTCATCTGATCAGAAAAGTAATAATTAGCATAACATATTAAGACAAAGCAAAATAATGTTCTTCACAGGAAACGCTCAACATGTTCACCATCATTTCCCAAAAATAGCTGTACTCGAGGAACAATGTTGTGAACAGCACTGTAAAGCATGTCCGGAGTTATGGTGAGGCATTGGCGTCGGATGTTGTCTTTCAGTATCCTTAGAGATGTCGGTCGATCACGATACACTTGCGACTTCAGGTAACCCCAAAGCCAATAATTGCACGGACTGAGGTCTGGGGACGTGGAAGGCCAAGCATGACGAAAGTGGTGGCTGAGCAAGGAATATGGGGTGGAGCGCCATCCTGCATAATAATAGTACGTTCCAGCAGGTGTTTATCAGCCAGGTTGGAGATGATGTGATTCTGTAACATATCGACATACCTCTCACCCGTCACGGTAGCAGTTAGAAAACATGAATCACGCAATTCCTCAAAGACGAAAAGTCCGATAACGCTAGATGGGGTAAATCCAACCCATACTGTGATTTTATCGTCATGCAATGGAGTTTTCAAGACAGTTCTAGGATTTTCGGTAGCCAAAATTCTGCAGCTGTGGGCGTTGACAGACCCTCGGAGCGTGAAATGAACTTCGTCGGTTCACAACACGTCATCTTCCGCCATCTTTTGAAACTCTCTCCGCTTCACTAAATCATCAGGTAACAGTTCATGATGCCGATGGATTTTGTAAGGATAGCATCGGAGGGTACGCATAAGTACCAACCAAACAGTAGTCTATGGAATGCCGGTGCGACATGCGACTGCACTAGGGCCGACTTCCCCGTGCATAGACGAACCGGCTACAGTCTCCAATTCTTGCTGAACTGTCTCGGCAGTATTACGCCTTGTGCTCGGTCGGACACTACGAGGTCTATCGTCTAAACAACCCGTGGCTTCGAACTTCGAAATCATTCTCGCCAAAACTGCATTTGTCAACGGACCTTTACCCGTTCGAATCCCCTTCTTATAACGATACGATCGTAACGCTGAACTAGCACATTCCCCATTCTGATAATACAGCTTCACTAAAAGCGCCTTTTCAGGTAATATCAACCTGTTGTGACTGCTGGAGAATCTGATTCTGTCTCTCATTACAGCTCAATTTATACACGATTTCCACGCGCAGTCAATGAATTTTGCTTTCCAGCACAAGCTGTCGGACTTTTTTCTTTCTTTTTTTCTAATAATACCTCATCTCATTCCAAGCATGTGTGTCAATTTTTACTTCTGTATCTACGTTATTCCGTGATTTATTACGTCTTCAAATTTGTACTGACTTTTTGATCACCCCGTATATAAAAGAAGTCTAAATGTATGATTCAATTTCAACTAGTTCCAAATGAATGTTGGGTCATCTTCAGGATGTTGCTCCGAAATCTGTAACACTGTAAAGCGGCACAGGAGCTGCGAGTTCCTCAGGGCGCTGTTATCGCCCCCCCCCCACCCCCACAAAAAAGTTCCAAAATATGCTGACAACAACAGCAGTATGGTCCCATAGCTTTATAAACATTTATCTCAATTGCGGACAGAAATATCACTAAAGGCTTGTCCTTTAATTTTTGATGCAGCTGATGCCGTCAAAACGAACTGCCCAGAATTCTTTAGAATTCCTTGTCTGGTTTCGGCATAACTGTTGCTTTTCTGTGTTGCTTTTCAGCTTCTAAGGAACACCAGTTTCCAATAATTTACCAGCAAGCACAAAATATTTAGCTAGAAATAAAGACCAGTTTAGAGGAGTCTAGTGGCCAAAACGTTCTATTCCACTGACGAATTTTGAAACAGAACCAAATGATGTATGTATCTGTATTCATACTATCAGTATTATTATGTTATTAGCTACTAACAAAAAAAAATTACATGTTACACATCCACGAGGATCTCCTCAACACGTATCTATGGAACGAACAACTAATCTAATCTAAGCTTCATAGCTCCATCATCTTTTAGATTTTCTAAATGTGAAGTATACAGTGTGTACCTGAAATGAATGTTGAGAATGAGAGGGCTCGTAGAATGGGTAATAACGAGCATGTTTCACATAGCAACTCATGCCCACATCCCTTTGCGTACGGCGCTAGGCGTCGTTAAATAGCGTTGCGCGCCGCAAAGAGGGTGGGCACACAACATGCAATCCGAGTTGTCACACCAACGGGACTGCCGGCAACGTTTTCTATGTACTTGTGACACAAAGGTAAATGAGACGTTGGGTTGTAGATTTATGACATTTATTTACAAACGCTTTAGTCGGCATACTTACAGCCATTACATGTGGTACGAACTTCCCTTTTTCGCCGGTTACTGCGAAGTGAACGCGTTGTCTTGTTTGATAGGATTTGCATAGACGGCAGCACCTGTGCTCATTTCAGAGTCCGGGTCGCCCTGCCACAGTCATGAAACGGAGATATGCTTGTGTTTGTTACACTATGGAGCGGACATGAAATGGGCAAATACGCACTCTGCTTACGGGGCAGAGGTTGGCGACCGTCACGCTGCTCAGTGATTTACTTCAGTAGTTTCCGAGTCATCAAGTGCCAGATCCAGAGAAAGAGACAGGATCACTTGAGGTAAGTTTTCCACTGGCACGTTCCCGTAATCGCGCATGTTACCTCTACTTCAAAACCCGATGTGATGCGAAGGCCCGTTGGACACGAACGTCAACTTACGGTGCTTACACCAACGTTTGGAGAGGAGGCGTTAGCACTGCTGCAAAGCACACAAAGCTTTGCACTAGAAATGGGTGTAAGGCATTCCAGAAATTGGCGTGTGTGGCATTAAGATGATTTTAACCCTTACGGCCTACATAATGTTCAAGTCCTCAAGCCAGATAATTTTGTTTGTCGTATTGAATTCTACCGATGGTTTTCGAAAGGTATTCTATCTAACCAGAATTTCCGAACTGTATACTTTTTCGGATGAAGCATACTTTACACGAGAAGTTATGTTCAACAAGAACTAATAACCCGTATGGGAAAGGGAAAATCCGAAACTACAATCGCCAACATTCTCCTCCGAATGCGAAAATATATTGTTGACTCCCACTTACATAGGTAGAAATGATCATCAGAATAAAATACGAGAAATCACAGCCCGGAGAGATTCAGCTGTCCATTCTTCCCGCGCGCAATTCGAGAATGGAATGGGAGATAAAGTAGTATAATCGTGGTTCGATGAACCCTCTGCCAGGCACTTAAATGTGATTTGCAGAGTATCCCATGTAGATGTAGATGTACCACCTTTCTCGCTGACAATCCAACTACATGATTTGTTGGTGTTGTGATCTTCAGTCTGAATCTGCTTACTGTATACATCTCTTGGTCTTCCTCTGCGGTTTTTACCCTACACACTTCCCTCCAACGCTAAATTCACAATTCCTTGATGCCTAAGAATGTATCCTACTAATCTATCCCTTCAGGGTATGCCAGAACTTTCTTTTCTCCCCAATTCTGTTCTGTGTCTCCTCATTAGTTACGCGATCCACCCACCTAATCTTCAGCATTCTTCTGTAGCACCAGATTACAAAAGCCTCAATCCTCTTCTTGTCCGCACTGTTTATCGTCCATGTTTCACTCCCATACAAGGCAACACTCCATACAAAAGCCTTCAGAAACGACTTCTTTAGGCTTAAATCAATATTCGATGTTAACAAATTTCTCTTTTTCAAGAACGCTTTTCTACCCATTGCCATTCTGCTTTTGATATCCTCTGTACTGCGACCACCATTTGTTATTTTACTGCCCAAGTAACAAAACTCATCTACCTCCTTTATTGCTTCGTTACCTAATCTAATTCCTTCAGCATCACCTGATTATCTTAGACAGCACTCCATTACCCTAGTTTTGCTGTTGTTAATCTTCATCTTATATGCATCTTTCAGCACACTGTCCATTTCGTTCAATTGCTCTACCAGCTTTTCCATCCTTCTGTAAATAATTCGTGTTAATATTTGGCAACCATGACTTATTAAACTGATGGTACTGTAGTTTTCACACCTGTCTGCACCTGCTTGTGGGGATTATAACATATTTCTTAACGTCTGAGGGTACGTCACCTGTCTCATACAAATTCTAGACACCAGGTGAAACAATTTTGTCATGGCTGGTTCTCCCAGAGACTTCAGTAGCTCTGAGGGATATCATTTACTCCAGGGGCCTTGTTTCGACTAATGTCTTTCAGTGCTCTGTCAAATTCATCTGTCAATATAGTATCTTCTATTTCATCTTCTACTTCTTCTCCCTTTTCTACAATATTGCCGCTAAGTTCATTTCCTTCATAGAGCCTTTCTATATACTCTTTCCACCTTTCAGCTTTCCCTTCTTTACTGGGAACTGGTTTTCCATCAGTGTCCTTGATATTCATAGGGCTGTTTTTCTTATCTCCAAATGTTTCTTTTATTTTCCTGTAGGCTGTATCTATTTTTTACCTATTTATACATTCTTCTACATCCTTGCCTGTTTCATTTACTGCATTTTTATATTTTCTCCTTTAATCGATTAAATTTAGTATCTCCTGTTATATCCAAGGATTTTTTGTAGGTCTTGCCTTCCTACCTATTTTGTCCTCTGCTGCCTTCACTATTTCATTTCTCAATGCTACCCATTCCTCCTCTACTGTTTTATTTTCCCCCGTTTCTGTCAATTGTTGCCTAAAGCTCCCTCTGAAATTCTTAAGAACTTTCGGTTCCTTCAATTTATCCAGGTCCCATCTCCTTATTTTCCTACCTTTTTGTAATTTCTTCAGTTTCAGCCTACAGTTCACAACCAACAAGTTATGGTCAGAGTCTATATCTGCCCGTGGGTATGTCTTACAGTTTAAAACCTGGTTCCGAAATCTATGTCTTACCATTATAAAATCTATCTGGTATCTCGCGGTGTCTTCTGGTCTCTTCCACGTATACAACCTTGTTTTGTGATTCTTAAACCTGGTGTTTGTTATAACAAAATTATGTTCCGTGCAAAATTCTACCAGGTGGCTTCCTGTTTTATTCCTTTTGCCCAGACCATATTCACCTACTATCTTCCCTTCCCTTCCTTGTCCTACTACCGAATTCCAATCTCCCATAACAATTAAGTTTTCCTCTCCCTTAATTGTCTGAATAATTTCCTTTAGCTCCTCAGATATTTCTTCTATGTCCTCATCATCGGCAGAGCTAGTTGGCATATAAACCTGTACTACTGTGGTCGGTGTTGGCTTCGTATCTATCTTGACTATGATAATGCTATCACTGTGTTGCTCATAGTAGTTTACCTGCATTCATATTTTCTTATTCATTATCAGACCTACTCCTGTAATACCCCCAACATTATGTATTTATAATCCTGTACTCACCTGACCAGAAATCCGTCTTTCCACCGAATTTCACTAATCCCCACTATATCTAACTTCAACATATCCATTTCTCTTTTTTTAAATTTTCTAGCTTCCCTACCTGATTAAGGGATCTAACATTCCACGCCCCCATCCGTAGAATTCCATTGCTGTCTTTCCTGATGGTCACATCCTCCTGATTAGCCCCCGCCCGGAGATCCGAATGGGGGTCTATTTTACCTCCGGAATATTTTACCCGAGAGGATGTCATTATCATATGTTCATATAGTAGAGCTGCATGTCCTCGGGAAAAGTAACGGCTGTAGTTTCCCCTTGCTTTCAGCCGTTCGCAGTAACTGTGTGGCAAAGCCACATTAGCTGATGTTACAAGGCCAGCTCAGTCAATCATCCAGACTGTTGCCCCTGTAACTACAGAAAAGGCTGTTGCCCCTCTTCAGGAACCACACGTTTGTCTGGCCTCTCCACAGATACCCCTCCGCTGTGGTTGCACCTACGGTACGGCTATGTGTATCGTTGAGGCAGGCAAGCCACCCCACCTCGGCAATGTCTGTGGTTCATGGGAGTGGATTATTTGTTTATCGTTTCCTAATTTTGCAATTTTCATGCACTAAACGTACACCAATCTGACTGACGTTACAATTTATTATTTCTACAGGACAAATTATATTCGCGTGAAGCTTAACAATAAGTACACAGATATACCACAGAATACGCTATCGAAATTGCGTCACAGGACACAGAGTTCATGAGATGTATTATAAACAATGTGATTACAAATGTGCACCGACTGCCGGAGCAAGGGACGCCGATCGACTAGACCGTCATATGTTCCCTTAGTAGAACATTTTACTCCATGGCTCGCAGCAGGATCTGCTTTCCAGCCACGAGTTCGGTTCTCGAGTGCTTCCGCACTGAAACAGCAATAAGTTCTTGACATGGAGATTTAAGAATTCCAGCGTCGAAATGTTCCTAAGACAGGTTTGAACTGGGGTTCATAGCCTCACCTGCTGTTGGATGTAATCATACAATGTGGACATATGAACATTTGGGATAAATTCTAGTGTCCGATACGACCCGTCAGCTTTGAAAAATGACGTATCTCCTGCACAGATTGTACGGTAACGCTTAACAGTTGTATGTGGCATGTGAAACAATTTATTACAGGGAAACTTACGAATTTTTAAGTTATTTTCAACAAAATGAAATTGAATTAAGAAATCAAAAAGAGAGAAATGTGAAACTGGCACAATTCTGAAACAGAATTACGTAATACTACTTAAAAGAGCCGAAGTACACATTAGAACATAAGTAGATCATTGTGCATCGAGGAATACTGTATGAGGGAAACTTAACAATGTTGTTGTGGTCTTCAGTCCGCAGACTGGTTTAATACAGCTCTTCACGCCACCATGTCCTCTGCAAGCATCTTCATTTGACAATGCGTTCGGCAACCTATATCCTTTTGAATCTCTCTCTACAAATTTTACCCCACACACTTACTTCTAATGCTAAGTTCACTATTCCTTGGTGTCTCAGAATCTGTCCCACCAACCTATGCCAGAAACTCCTTTCTCCCCAATTCTGTTGAGTACCTCCTCATTAGTAACGTGATCTGCGCATCTAATCTTCATCATTCGTATGTAGCACCACGTTTCAAAGGTTCTATCATCTTTTTGTCTTAACTCCTTATTGTCCACATTTCACTCCCATAAAATGATACACTCCAGACAAATGCCTTCAGAAAAGACTTCTTAACATTTAAACTAATGTTATATATCAACAAAATTCGATACTTCAGAAACACTTTTCCTCCCTTAGCCATTGAGTATTTTATATCTTCTTTACATTGGCCATCAAAAGTTTCCTTGCTACCCAAATTACAAAAATAATACACTACTTTTATTGCCTTCCTTCAGCATCGCCTGATTTTCTAACACAACTTTCCATTACCTTTGTTTTACTCTTGTTAATGCTCATACGTTCCTTTAATTGCTGTTCCAGGTATTTTTCTGTCTCTGACGGAATTACTATATCGTCATCTAACTACACTACTGCCCATTAAAATTGCTACACCAAGAAGAAATGCAGATGATAAATTTGTATTAATTGGACAAAAATATTATACTAGAACTGACATGTGATTATGTTTTCACGCAGTTTGGGTGCATAGAGAAATCAGTTCCCAGAACAACCATCTCTGGCCGTAATAACGGCCTTGATACGCCTGGGCATTGTCTCAAACATAGCTTGTATGGCATGTAAAGGTACAGATGCCCATGCAGCTTCAACACGATACCACAGTTCATCAATAGTAATGACTGGCATATTGCGACGAGCCAGATGCTCGGCCACTATTGACCAGGCGTTTTCAGTTGTTGAGAGATTTGGAGAATGCGCTGGCCAGGGCAGCAGTCGAACATTTTCCGTATACAGGACACGCAACATGCGATTGTGCATTATCCTGATGAAGTATAGGGTTCGCAGGGATCGAATGAAGGGTAGAGGCACGGGTCGTAACACATCTTAAATGTAACGGCCACTGTTCAAAGTGCCGTAGATGCGAACAAGAGGGGTGACCGAGACGTGTAACCATTGGCACCCCATAACATCACGCCGGGTGATAAGCCAGTATGGCGATGACGAATACACTCTTCCAACGTGCATTCACAGCGAAGTCGCCAAACACGGATGTGACCATCATGATGCTGTAAACAGAATCTGTATTCATGCGAAAAAAATGACGTTTTGATTCGTGCACCCAGGTTCGTCGTTGCGTACACCATCGCAGGCGCTCCTGTCTGTGATGCAGCGTCAAGGGTAACCGCAGCCATGGTCTCCGAGCTGATAGTCCATGCTGCTGCAAACGTCGTCGAACTGTTCGTGCAGATGGTTGGTCTCCTATTGTCTGTTGACTCAGGGATCGAGACGTGGCTACACGATTCGTTACAGTCATGCGGATAAGATGCCTTTGATACGCCATTGAGATCGAGCACGGCGTTCCGTATTGCCCTCCTGAACCCATTGATTCCATATTCTGCTAAGTCATTGGATCGCGACCAACGCGAGCAGCAATGTCGCGATACGAAAAACCGCAATCGCGATAGGCTACAATCCGATCTTCATCAAAGTCGGAAACATGATGTTAGGCATTTTTCTTCCTCACACGAGGCGTCACAATAACGTTTCACCAGGCAACGCCGGTCAACTGCTGTTTGTGTATGAGAAATCAGTTGGAAACTATCCTCATGTCAGCACGTTGTAGGTGTCGCCACCGGCTCCAAACTTGTATGAATGCTCTGAAAAGCTAATCATTTGCATATCACAGTATGTTCTTCCTGTGGCTAAAATTTCGCGTCTGTAGCACACCATCTTCGTGTTGTATCAGTTTTAAAGGCCAGGAGAGTGGATCAGACAGGAGGAAAATAAGGGCTTTTGAAATATGGTGCTATAGAAGAATGCTGAAGATAATGTGGGGGGATAGCGTAACTAAAGAGGAGGTAATGAAGAGAATTGGAGTGAACAGGAATTTTTGATATATTTGTCTAAGAGAAGGAATCGATTGGTGTAACATATTCGCTAGAAGGAATTTAGCATTGGAGGGAAGCGTATACGGTCCAAGAGACGAATACAGTAAGCAGATTCGAATGGATGTGGGTTGTCATTCTTATGAGGAAATGAGGCTTGGTCATAATTGAGTACGGTGGAGAGCTTCAGAAAACTGGTCTCCGGACTGAAGACAACAGCGACTACAGTGTTAAAGATTCAATGAATTTTTAATGATTATTAAGTCATTAGTTGATCAGCCTTGGTTTGATATCAGTTTTCTCATATGTTATTTGAAATTAGAATCTGTGATCATAGATAATTATTTATATGCATAGCTTTCTCTTTCTACGTTCAAAAAATGTTCAAATGTTTGTATAGCTTATGGGACTTAACTAAGGGGTCATAAGTCCCTAAACTTACAAACTACTTTTGTATTAGCTAACACTAAGGACGGCACAAATCGAGGGGGCATTCGAACCACCGACCGTAGTGGCCGTGCAGACCGTGACTGGTGCGCCGCAGTCCCCTCGGCCACCGCTGCCGGCTTTCTATAGTTTGAGGATTGGTGTGAACATATTCTGCGTTATCGCCACGTGTCTTCCATGGTTCACAACGATACAGCTTACAAAGCCATGGTGTATGGGCCAACGTGGGAGGTGTTCGTCGAAAGAGTAGATTCTGGGGTGGTTGGTGCAGGTGTGTTAACTCCGTGTGCCTGGTCTAGCACTGACGTATAGTGTAACTGCCAAGTGATCAAGAGCTCATTAGTTCGTATCTAGGCATCTGCAGAAATCTTCATATGACCATTGTGTGTGTACCTATGCCATCAGCGAGTGAAGTTTACGACCGAGACACTTTGTTTTTACATGTTCATACTTCGTTCTTTTATCAGAATGAGAACATCATTGAAAGCTCCTAACAAAATTCCTGGTTTAACTAGAAATCGACAGAGGGTGGGTTTGCTTGTAGTTGGGAGCTACAACGTTAGGCGGCTGATGGAACCCCTTAGAGAGATGGCTGCCAAGGAGGGGAAGAAGCTCAACGTGCATTCCGTGTGCATACCGGGTGGAGTCTTTCCAGATGTGGAACGAGTCCTTCCAGATGCCATGAAAAGTACGGGGTGCAGCCAACTGCAGGTGGTGACTCACGTCGGTACCAATGATGTGTGTCGCTTCGGATCTCAAGAGATCCTGCTGGCCGCGGTGGCCGAGGGGACTGAGGCGCTCCAGTCATGGTCTACACGGACATTACGGTCGGGGGTTCGAATCCCCCCTCGGGCATGGATATTTGTGCCGTCCTTAGTGTAAGGTATAAGGTAGTTGATAAGTAGTTTGTAAGCTTAGGGACTGATGACCCCGTAGTTAAGTCCCATAAGCTTAACAAACGTTTGAACATTTTTTCATTTTATTTTTATTTATTTATTTATTTATTTTTTTTATTTTGAAGAGTTTCTCTCAGTTTTGAGCGGCTATCCGAATGCGAAAATATATTGTTGACTCCCACTTACATAGGTAGAAATGATCATCAAAATAAAATACGAGAAATCAGAGCTCGAACAGAGAGATTCAGGTGTTCTTTCTTCCGGCGCGCTGTTCGAGAATGGAATGGGATATAAATAGTATAATGCTGGTTAGATGAACCCTCTGCCAGGCACTTAAATGTGATTTCCAGAGTATCCCATGTAGATGTAGATTGTTGTATGTCACCGAATACTTTTGACCGTCTATTTCTTAATGTTGTTCTCCTTTTCGAAAACGAAAATATATTGTTGACTCTCACTTACGTAGGTAGAAATGATCATCAGAATAAAATACGAGAAATCAGAGCTCGAACAGAGACACTCAGGTGTTCTTTCTTCCCGTGCGCTATTCGGGAATGGAATGGGAGATAAATAGTGTAATGGGAGATAAATAGTGTAATGGTGGTTCGATGAACCCTCTGCCAGGCACTTACATGTGATTTGCAGAGTATCCCATGTAGATTGTTGTATGTTACCGAATACTTTCTTAATGTTGTTCTCGTTTTCGAAAAACTTTCTTCCCTTTTTTTTTATTGAAACTTTGTCCACCGCGGATTTCCTCGTTACGTCTTCGTTACTCACAGCCGCAGGGAAATTGAAGTCAGTCCGGCATTATGAGGTCAGATTTTTGATTAAAACGCCATTTCCTAAGCGCGGCCCGGCGCTGTTTGATCTCCATTACTTTCTAACGACCCCGGGCCCCCGTCCCCTCGCCTTTCCGCCGCAAAGCCGGCTCTCACTTATGAATAACGGTGCTGATAGATTAATTAAACGGGTCGCAAGTCGCCTTGCAGAGCTTTGGCCGGCGCGGTACAGGCGACGTGAATGAGGGCGGCGGCTGCCGGCTGCCGGCTGAGGCCAGGCCTGTCTGTCCCCACTGCCGCCGCCGCGTCCTTTGAAGCCCTCTGTTCCTCGAAAGCGGCTTTGTGCCGGCGCGGCGCTCACATTACTGCTCGCCGCCACCAGCACTACTGTGCCAGACGTCCCGCGTCGCCCACAGGGCCCCCCGAATTTCCCGCGCTGTTCCTCGGGAAAAATACTCGCTGCCACGTCACACAGAGGCAGCGCGACAAAAACCTTCCTTCAATTCGCCGGAGCTCACCGGTAACTAAACGCCGAAGCCAAGCACTCTTCGACTGTCTCCAATTTGCGTAATGTTCTCTTTCCCATGTAGTGACATTTTGTACAGTAGTTTGTGTGAAGTCGTGCAATTTATGCACTGCCGTGTCTTGTTGCACGCAAAACGAGTTAAAGAAAGGGTTTATTAGTATTGACTTTGGGCTTAAATAGTCCATATTTGTTTAATATTCACAGAATATATATCAACTGCGATTGGGCAAAGCTGAAAATGTGTACCCAGCCGGGATTCGGACCCGGGTCTCCTGCTTTCTAGGCAGTTGAGCTGACCCCTACACCACTGGGGACACAGTGATCACCGCACCTGCAAGGACTACCTAAGCACGTCTCCCGTCAGATACAAATTCCCAGCTTCGCCCTTCCCACAGTACTCAAACTCGTAGTTATGAAACTAATTCCCGTAATATTAAATAATAACAACTGCAGGATCAGAAGTGACGTCTCTTCTTTCGGAACAGACTCCACATATATATATATATATATAATATGCCGGTGACGGGCAATGATCCTATCGTTAGTGGGAAGGGGTGGGCAAGTTTGAAGCCCTTACTCTTACGGGAATTAGTTTCATAACTACGAGTTTGAGTACGGTGGGCAGGGCGAAGCTGGGAATTTGTATCTGACGGGAGGCGTGCTTAGGTAGTCCTTGCAGGTGCGGTGATCACTGTGTCCCCAGTGGTGTGGGGGTCAGCGCAACTGCCTAGAAAGCAGGAGACCCGAGTTTGAATCCCGGCTGGGTACACATTTTCAGCTTTGCCCAATCGCAGTGGATGTCATATATTCTATGAATATTAAATAATAAGAACTGCAGGATCAGAAGTGACGTCTGTTCTTTCGGAACAGACGCCACATGTATATAATCTATATTTGTCCTCACGATATATAAAAGAATCGTGACATACAAATGCCAAAGAGAGCCCCACTTCATAGCAGAGGAGCGCGTAAAGTGGAAGAAACTCCACCTAGTACACTTGATCATAATAGTTCGCGATCGGGAGCGCTCACTTTAGTTCGCGGCTCTGCCGCGGAATAGTTCGCTCTTTCAGTTCGTCCGCTCCAAGTGACGGCTGAGCGGCGTGGTCTGCGCGTGCAGGTGGAGGGGGAAGTTTCCCCACCTAGCTGCTTCATGCGCTTGCTGCTTGAGCCGCTAACGATACCATGCAAACCAAAGGAAACATTTTCGTAATTGTTGGGCCTGCAGCATCATATATGTCGTAGAAATACATTGCAATAAAGTTCCGGATTGCTGCTTAAATTTTATTTAATAGTGCCACAGCTGTTTCGACAGTTTGTCATTCTCAAGCGCATCTACGAAGTTTGGACGTTATATGCTGACATCTGGCGTAACTGTTGCATAAAGTATACGGAAATATACACCTATTTAGTTGTTGTATACGGTTTTTAGCTGTCAGGTATTATGGAGCTTTTTCGCTAAAACGTTAAATTAAAGAAAACTTTTTTTTTTCGTAGTTAACAACAGCTTTGCCAAAGATACATGTAAACATCTCAACCGATCGGCACCAAATTTTATATACATAATAGATGGCCCCCAAGACCAGAACCTCCCTTTTTCAAATGTTCCGAAAAAGAAAAGAAAAAAAAAATTAAAAAAAAATACGTCAGTAACATTAAAAAAAGAAATGGTTTTTAATGTAATTGCATAAACTGCCCCAAGTGAAACCAGCAACCATAACACCTGTAACCATTATCCCAGCTCACTCAATCTGACCCTATATTGTGGTTCTCAAAAGCGGGCTGATTCGATATTTTATACGAATGTGTCATGATTTTGAATTGAATACAATTAAATTGATGCGAGTATAAGGGGAAGCAATAATGTCTAGCTGAATTACTCTCAAATTTTCCTGAACACAAACTTTCAATGTTACCTACAACGAACTTGGGCGAACAATTTAAAAAAAATGCAGCGCTTAAATCTCTTCTTTGTTCGGAAATTAAACTTAGAGGAAAATAGCATGGAGTGTCGAAAGCATCTGTCAAAAAAGGCTCGTGAATGTATACAAATTATGAAGATGATACCTGCATGACAGCAGGGATAGATGGGAATACAGTTATTAAAATAGCAGTAAAAGTAATGAAATAGTGACGTGAGTCTTCGTTTAGTCAACTGTAAATAACTTACGCTTGTGTGTCAAATGTGCTTCATAAGACTACCATCAATGTCGATATCAAAGTGTTCAACATTTGGGGATTTGGAATGCAAAATTCAGATGTTGTGCAATGCAAGGTATTTAGGCATATAGTGGTGGTGTATTGAAAAATTCATCAAATAATGTGGCAGTATTTTCACATTGCAGTGAAAACAATGCGACATGAATTAAAGATATTGTTCTCTTAAATAATAAGTTGATGATTTAATACAGCTTCAACGGTCAGCCGGTGACATGCAGTTTCCATATATTGATGAGGTTGTCTCCAAACCCTTACAAGTACATCCGCTCGACACAAGTGGAATTAAGATTCGACAGACCAGGAAAGATGCATCCTGCCATCGACAATCCAATCTCGGCGTTGAAAGATCCAGGCGAGGCATCCATCTATATCTACATACATACTCCGCAATCCACAGTAAGGTGCGTGGCGGAACACTGTACCACTACTAGGTATTTACTTTCCTATTCTACTCCCAAGTAGAACGAGGAGAAAAAGAATGCCTATATGCCTCCGTACGAGTCCTGATTTCCCTTATCTTGTCTTTGTGATCACTACGCGAAATATAAATAGGCGGCAGCAACATCCTACTACACTCATCTTCAAATTCCGGCCCTATAAATTTCCTCAACAGAAATTCACGAAAAGAACGTCGTCTTTCGTCCAGCGATCCCCAATTGAGTTGCCGGAGCATTTCCGTAACGCTCCCGCATTGGTCGAACCTACCAGTAACAAACCTAGCTGCTCGCCTCTGAACTGCTTCTATGTCTTCCTTTAAACTGATATGCTGCGGGTCCCAAACACTTGAGAAATACTCGTGGTCGTACAAGCGTTTTATACATCTTCCCAAAATTCTCCCAAGTCGTCTGTCCGTCTTACGACGGCCGCGGTGGCCGAGCTGGATGCGGCGCGTCAGTCTGCACGGCCACTACGGTCGGGGGTTCGAATCCCCCCTCGGGCATGGATATTTGTGACGTCCATAGTATTAGCTAGTTCATAAGTTTAGGATGACCCCGTAGTTAAGTCCCATAACCTCTACAAACATTTGAACATTTTTGTCCGTCTTACTCACAACTGTCCTTACATGTTCGTTGCATTTCATACCGCTCTGCAGTGTTATATCTAGATATATTAACTACGCGACAGTATCATGAAGCTCACTACTAATGCATTATTCGAACATTATGGGATTGTTTTTCCTACTCATGCGCATCATCTTACATTTTTCTACATCGAGAGCTAGCTGCCATTCTTCGCACCAACTAGAAGTTTGTCTAAGTCATCCTGTATGCTATTACAGTCAGTTAAAGCCGACACCCTCCCATAAACCACAGCATCATTAGCAAACAGCCGCAAATTGCAACCTACTCTGTCCATCAGACAGAACTGCGTTCTGTTACTTAGGAACTCTTCCAGCCAGTCACAAATCTGTGAATGTATTCCATAAGCTCGTATTTTCGTTAGCAGACTGCAGTGTGGCACCGCGTCGAACGCCTTTTTGAAGGCGAGAGAAACACAATCCGCCTGTTGCCCTTCATCCATGGCTCGCAAGATGTCATGTGAGAAAACGGCAAGCTGAGTTTCACATGAACGATGTTTTCTAAACGCGTGCTGATTCATAGAAATAAGCTTTTCCGTTTAAAGGAAATTTACTATATTCGAAGTGAGAATATGCTCGAAAATTCTACAGAAAACTAATGTCAACGATATTGGCCTGTAATTGTGTGGGTCAGTTCTCTTTCCTTTCTTACAAATGGGAGTCACCTGCGCTTTTTTTCTATCACTAGGAACTTTGCGCTGAATTAAAGATTCCCGATAAATGCAAGCTAAGTAGGGGGCTAATGCCGCACAATTTTAAAAATCGAACTGTTATTCCATCCGTACCAGCAGAGGTATTTAGCTGTCTCAGCTGCTTCTCTACACCGGAAATACCGATTACTATGAAACTTCCTGGCAGATTAAAATTGTGTACCGGAACCGAGATTCAAGCCTGGGACCTTTGTCTTTCGAGGGCAAGTGGTCTACCGACTGAGCTACCCCGACACGACTCACGATGCCGCCCCACAACTTTACTTCCGCCAGTACCTCGCCTCCTACTTTCCAAACTTCACTGAAGCACTCCTGCGAATCTTGCAAGACTAGCACTCCTGGATGAAAGGATATGGTGGAGACATGGCTTAGCCACAGTCTGAGGGATGTTTCCAGGCTGTGGCTAAGCCATGTCTCCACCATATCCTTTCTTCCAGGAGTGCTAAAGTTTCGCAGGAGTGCTTCAGTGAAGTTTGGAAAGTAGGAGGCGAGGTACTGGCAGAAGTAAAGTTGTGAGGCGGCATCGTGAGTCGTGTCGGGGTATTTCAGTCGGTAGAGCAAATGCCCATGAAAGGAATTGGTCCCAGGTTCGTGTCTCGGTTCCGGCACACAATTTTAATCTGCCAGGAAGTTTCATATGAGCGCACACTCAGCTGCAGAGTGAAAGTTTCATTCATTCATACCGATTACTATGTTCTCCATATCGGAATTAGTACGTTGATCAAATGATGGTACATTTGTGCGGTCCTCCTGCGTGAAAGATTTCTTGAAGGTTAATTTAGAACTTCAGCTTTCCGTTTGCTTTCTTCTATTACTGCCCCGGAATGATTAACGGCTGACTGGATAGTGGGCTTTGACCCGCTTATCGATTTTACATAGGACCAGAATTTTTTCGATTTCTCGGAAAGATCTTTTGGTAAGGTATGGCTGTAGTAATTATTGTATGCGTCGCACATCGATCTTTTTATAGACGCACGAATCTCTATTAACTTTTGCCTGTCATAATTTGCGTGTTCTTTTTTGAATAGGGAGTGAAACAGTGATTCTCAGCAGCTTAGTATCCCACTGTTAGCAAGGTTACAAGCGTGTCTTTTCTAAAATCCGTACCGATGATGTTTTCGATGAGTTGTTTGCATGCTGGTACTTGTTGGCCCAACATTGAATTCCATGGAAGTTGTCAGTTGTCGTTGGTTACGTTCCTGCAGGGTCTTTTTCCTGCCACAGCAGTATCGGAGATTTGATGTTGTACAGGATACTCGATATTCACTTTGCGTTCGTGAAATGGTTGTACTGGGAAATCCTCACTTCATTACCGCCTCGATGATGCAATCTCTCGTGTGCCGATTACAGCACAACGTTAAAACTTATTTGAATCATGACGACATACTGTTATGTAGACCTTGCGGCGGTGACGTTTTACGATTTCACAAGGCCTACACACAACAGATAGGCGCTAGTCAGGACGACCTACTCACTCCTAGATAGAGTCAAAGATGGATTAATTCGCTACACGGGAAACAATTGCTAACCTTGAAACATAACTTTTAAAATATGTCATCTGGCAGTAGTTCGTGCAGCCTTTAGGTACTAGACATAGCAGAATCTACCTAAGAGGGCAAGTGTGGTACTAGTTGTTAGTTCTTACGTTGTTACTTGTTAATCATAACTGCTGCTGGAACAGAAAAATGAAGATGCCTATCAGCGGATATGATTGCTACAGCCGTGAACTATTCTGCTACGAGTTCTTCGTGGTGACTACACTGTACTCGTGAGCTATTAGAACTGAGACGTGGAGTTCATTGCAGTGTGCGTGACCTTGACACATGATTGAGTACCTGAGATGACACTACTGCCTATCCGCGCTACGTGTAGTATTGAACTGAGATGCTAAACCTACCATTGTTGCAGCAATAACCATTCTGACGTCGGCGGCAGCAACCCATCGTTTCATTTAAGCGCTCCCGACTGCAGCGACGGAGTCTGAGTGTGTACATTTGATTGCATAAGCATCCCTGTACCATTATCTTTGGCTGTTTAACGTACGTAGAACAAATATTTAGTGACTAAGCTATACTGGTCAAAACAATTAGAGGATCACTTGAGATGTGTAGGTTCTGAAATCCTGCATTCGCAGAATGAACTGAAATTGTTGGATGCCTTTCGGACGCTACTACGGAGACAAGTAGTAATAACAGAAAGTTGCTACAGAGGGGTTTGGTGTTTACTTGTGGTTACTCTACCAAACGAATTACGAAAGATATGGCATCGGGAGCTGTAGGAAGGTTGGAAGCGCAACGCGCCATCCAGGCAGCGACAGGAGGCGCAATATCAGCACAAACAGTTCGAAATCGCCTTCGGGAACGAGGTCCCTACGCACTTAGGTCTACGGCGTGTGTCCTATTAAAACCACGAGACCGTTTAGCCCGCTGAAACTGGGAGGCAGTAACGGATGGTGCCTGGATCTGTTGAGAGGTGGGTCAAGATTCTTTGTTCAGCCGGACGATCTACGCTTCCTCATCTGGACAAAACGTGCAGTTCGGAACTACCCTGCTTATGTGCAGGAAACATCATGGATATGGACAAATAGTGTGGACAGGAATCGTAAATGGAATTCCACTGCAAAGATTTTGTGCAGGACGTTCTTTTTCTTCAGCCGTCTCTCTTTCGTTATCTGGAATATCTTCACATGCTTGTTCATATTCCGCACGACCAGGTCGAAGACTTTCTTCACCTTTCCGTTTTATTACAAAATATTTATGTGTTTCTTCAATTGGAGCCATATTTACATCGCCACTGTCATATCCTTCTCGAACAATATGTAGTGGTCCATCAGATCAACCACGGCGTCCAATACTTCATCTGCAATATAATTATCACTAGCAACATCAGCAGTGGGTACCAGAACCGAATGTATTAGCTCTTGCGACTTTAATTCTTCTTATTTCGGCCCAAGATAACAAGCGTGTTGCACCTATCATTTTACATATTTTTGGAAATATTTTTGTTTCTCTATTTTTGGGTTAACAGCACTCTATTTAAATTTATTAATAAAGAACAGTCTAGAATGCACTAATTTATTTCATTCAACTAGTTTCAGTCTTATGTAGACCATCTTCAGGCAGTGACGCACTGGAAGGCTCCATAACATCGATGGTGACAAATTCCTGAAGATGGTCTACATAAGACTGAAGCTAGTTGAATGAAATAAATTAGTGCATTCTAGACTGTTCTTTATTAATAAATATACCTATCATTTTGTCTTGCCACGTTTTTGAATTAGGCATTATATACCCATTGATCACTGCAGTAAACTGAACTCATGTCTTGTATTGCGTGCCTTTTATATCCATATTTGATTACAATATTTGGCCGGGAACCCTTGACTGATCATTTGCTATAGCCCATCACCATTTGTGCTTATGACGTCAGCAATGCACATTTGAGTTCTCAGAGACATAGAGACGAGAACCTTCGACCTTCTGTTGTGACCTACTCTGGTGTGACAGGAGATGGCTTCGTTTTGGTGGACGACAACGTACGTCACGAAAGCTAAACCGGTGGACAATGAGGTAGAAGTTGAGGGAACGGAACGAATGGAGTGGCCAGTTTTTTCAATGAACCCTTTCCTTACCAAGCTATAAAGTATTCGAGCAGATAAAGACATATTTGGTTATTTTACTACCAAAATAACGCAGTTCCGTAAAGCCGGAGAGATCCGGTCCGACCCGCGCACCTAGAGTGCTTTCACGATTCCGTGGCTACCACGGCCGGCGTCGCCTCGCAATATAGCTACCTGCTGAGGCCGCTCCAATCGCAAGCAGACACGCCACAGCTGACACGGTTACGGCGGGCATATTCCTAAGCCACCCGTCTGTTATAAACCCACGCACGACCGCTCGTGCTGATCTTCGCCTTCCACGCCATCAGCACGTCTCGCTACGCTTCGACATACTTGATTGGGACTCAGTTACGGAGTTCGGTCTTGCAGCCCTCCACCAACAAACCTTTGTGTAACGGATTGTGTCACAACACTTGTTGTAATAAACTGTATTGTGGTTAATCCCACGCCTTATGTTAAATGTTGTGTGCCATTTTCGATAGAACAAGTGTATTCATTCATTTTTGCATTCCTTATTTGACACAAAAATGTAAATTTGAAAAATTCAAAAATGGGACTTCAAAGTCCAACAGGATACAATGAAGTTGAGAGACATTATGAAATGCTTATCTCTGGTAACATAAGGATTTACAACCAATAAACAGCAAAATTTTTATATCGAAATACCATCTCAAACTGAAATTATCCCTGAATCGTATTCATATTTTGTAATTCGTAAACAAAAGGAAAGAACAGTACAACCATTTATTACTGACACCTAGCAACAAAGACCATTACAAAGATAAAATGCACAAAGTGCCTTTGACACACTGCCTCTATTAAAAACTTACAGGTACATTTTTGAACGTTATATACATGAAGAGAGCTCAGTTTCCTGAATAATATTAGTTTAAATTAGCTAAAACAATTCGAAACGGAATTACCAACTCGAGAACACGCAACAGCGTCGTTTTGTGACACCAAAACTTACCTGACAAAATCGTGTACACAGAAGTAAATCAGTCCGTTGTCTACTGCTGTCTGTGAGCAGTTGATACTAAACGATCTCCTATTTCATATGATACCTCAGAGCGACCCTAATGACCCGACAGGAACACAAGTCAGATATCATTTTGTACTTTGCTTTATGACGCTGTAAATGGGCAATGTCTTGTAAATACCGTCGGGCAGAAGAGGGTAGAAAGCTGACTGACCATGTCTGGGATACACTTGGCAAACGCAATGCAGACAGACCAACACCTCTCAATGGCGGTAGCTCTACAGTGCACTCGTGGAAGAATGGACAAATATCCGTTAAGACCAGATTCATAACCTCATACTGTCCAAGCCACGGAGGTTTCCAGCTGTTCTGGCAGTCGGAGGTGATCACTGAATCAAATACGTTACTACATGTGCAGGATGAACCGAAATTCGAGCACTCTGGCATCACAGCAAGATCCCTCACATGTCAGCTATAAAATTGTCTGTCACAAAATTTCGTCCAGCGCATATTTCTGGCAGTAAATAAAGACTGAGATGGCTGTCTGTTTCATTCTTCAATGTGTTACAAAATTACACAAGTACACCAACAAACTTGTGAAGGATGTATGAGGCGTCTTGAGGGAAAAAGAATCGCACGTGTTTTACGGCCCACTTTAGATTTCTAGTTTTATAAGATTTCGCAAACATTTTGAACCAAACTAATAATCTTAACAATAAAAATTTAATTAATAAGAGTGTCTGAAACCCTTTTAGGGGAAAAATAGGTAGTGGCGGGTTCGGAACCACTGACCATAAGCGTCATAGTCCAACGCCTTCCCCACTACGCTACGGCTATCAATCAAGCGTGGGCCCTTTAATCTCGTAGTATTGATGGCCGTTGTTAACTGATACTAATATGGCATTTGTAGACACTATCATTTATCATACGAAGAACGATGTGTCTTTGTTAATTCTTTAGCGCGCTATTGCTTTGAAATGACAACGTGTAAGTTAAAATAAGAAAATCATCAAATACGCAACGCAAGATCGCGTATGCCAAAGAGAGTTCTGGGATAGGAATGTCACGTGACGTCCCCGAACGGCTGGTTTTCGTTAATTCAATGGAGGGTGTCAAATCTCCGTTATTTTTGCAAATATCTCTTATACAATACGAGATACGAAAAAAAAAAAATGAAGGAACAAAGTTGTAGAGAAATTTCTCCTCTACAAATTCGGTTATTCAATTTTCGCGTCAGATGAACGGTTTATTTCCAATTAAAATTACATTGAGAACGGCTTTTTTGGTATTACTAACGTATTTATTGTCCGAAATATTTGAAAAAGCGAGTGTCTGGTAGCCAACATTTATGTCTGTAAAATTTGGTGCCTATCGGTTGAACGGTTCGACCTAAAAAGAGGGAACACATTACAAACAGACAGACATACTCACATCGCCGTTATTTTTGCAAATATCTCTGCAACGATGCAAGATATGAAAAAAACATAATAGAGCGAAGTTGTAGAGAATTTTCCCCTCTACCAATTGGGTTAGTCAGTTTTCGTGTCAGATTTCAATTATATTACAAACGGCTTTTTTGGTATTACTACCGTATTTTTTGTCCGAAAAATTTGAAAAAGGGAGGTTCAGGTCTCTGCTGGCCTACAATTATGTCGGTAAAATTTGTTGGTGATCGGTTGAACGTTTCGTCTTAAAAACAGGGAACACGTTACGGACAGACAGACATCCGAAAATCGCCGTTATTATTGCAAATATATGTGAAACGCTACGAGATATGAAAAAAAAAAAAAAACACAAGAGTTCAAAGCTGTAGAGAATTTTCTCCTCTACAATATCGGTTATTCATTTTACGTGTCAGATGAATAGTTAAGCTGTTATTTTAATTTTAATTTCGAGCTGTCAAAAGAAGATTGCAAAGGCCTACTTTTAGTTTTACTATCGTAACCTAAAGTAGTCCAAAATAAGCGTGGAAACCCATGCTTGCAAACGTCATCCAGCGACGCTACAGTTCATCGAAGTTGTTTGACGGGCTGTCTAGCAGCAGGCACCGGTGTCTGTAACTTGGAGTCTCCGTAGCGTCGTTGAATGTCATTTCCGGACATGGGTTTCTATGGTCATTTTGTTCCTTAAGAAGCCTTCAACATCCCCTAGATATCTGTTGGTGTAATTTTGTAATTCTGATAAACACTGGCGGAAGAAACACACAGCCATGTCAGTCTTCGACGTCTGTTTACTACCGTAAATATGCGCAGGACGAAATTTTGTGATAGATATTATTTTATTTATGCCATGTGAGGAATCGCGCTGCAAAGCCCGAGTGCGCGAATTTCGGTTCACCCTGCATATTGTGTGTGATGTCTGATTCCCTACTGGAGCACTGCATTTTTATCGTTTTAGGTGGTGGTTGGCTAGGTCTGCCGCGGCAGCCGCCTGGTGAAGTGCTCGGGGTCCCCGCGGCCGCACGCTGTGGAGGCTAGTCTCAGCGCTGGCTCCTGGCGGGCTGTGCTGTGGTCTGTTCCCAGACCCCTGGGGAGCCGCAAGTGGCGCGGTGAGGTCCCAGACGGCCCCGCTCACCGCAGGCGCCGCCGACGGCGACCGGCCGACGTCGAGAGTGCCCGCCTTAAAGAGGCACTTCGTGTGGGGTCCCTGTGTGTGCGGCCAGCTGGGGCGGCGGCGGCCACTGCACCCAGCACCGGCGCTGCTCTGCAAAGTGTTTCCGAGTCTGCGATCGCAGTGCCACTAACGTCAGCTCGATGCAGCTCACGACCGACAGTCAGAGAAGACGTGCGACGTTTCCAAAACAGTATGACAATACGTGCCCCGTCACACTGCAAGCGATTTCATTGCCACAACGAATAAGCCGTGTTTTTCAAGTACGTGAAGTACCGTTTTGAAATAAAAATAAAAAAAAATCTAAGATATCTCAATAATTTTATTTTTACATGAAAGACTGTACCTTAATCTACTTTTCTACATGATATCCGACAATATTGAGGCACTTGTCGTAACGTTGTACCAGTTCTTGAATACCTTTCTCATAGAAGTCTGCCGCCTGACTTGTTAACCACAGCGACACAACTGTTTTGATTTCGTCATCGTCTTGCTCGGCCACAATGCCATTCAAAACACTACGAGAAACATTAGGAAAGTCATCCCGCAATGAATAAATCGTATAGCGTCTGTTTTCTCTCACCTTATTGTCCATTTGCTGCACCAAACTTGCATTAGCGACCGAAGGACGCCCATTCCGTTGTTCGTCATGCACGTTTGTGCGGCCATCTTTAAATGCTCTCACCCTTTTTTTTACCATTACATCACTCATAATGTTTTCTCAGTAAACTGCACAGATCTCACGATGAATATCGATAGCTTTTAGGTCTTAGCACTAAGAAATGTTATAACAGCCCGTACTTCACAGTCGGTGGGACTCACGATTATCGGAGGCATCTTAAAACACTTACCACACAACGTAAACAAGGAAGAATCAGACTGTGTGGCGACAGTGGATAGACAACAGATGAAGAAATTATTGAGGTATTTCGGAAGGTCTTTTTTATTTTTTATTTACTTATTTATTGGAAACAGTACTTACTTAAAAAAACCTCCTCGTACATACTTGGAAGACTTTTTTTTAACGGAGATATTAAAAATGCACTTATATGTCACATTCGCTAATTTACTTTTATTATGTACAATTAGTTTCGGTGGAATTCTGTAGCAAACTATGAATTTCTACATCTTCACAATAATAAACTTAAATACTGTCTCTGCACTGCTAGAATAATTATAAAAAATTAATACTGATATGCTAAGGATGTTACTTCATTTTAAAGAATCAGGTCTGGGCTGAACAACTGTTAGCAGTTGTTCAAAGTGAACAATTGTTTGTTCTCTTAACTAGTCATTTGTTTGTTCTTTTGAATGTTCAAAAATGTTTGTAAAGCTTATGGGACTTAACTACGGGGGTCATCAGTCCCTAAACTTACAAACTACTTAAGAACTACTTACGAACTAGGACGGCACAAATATCCATTCCCTGAGGGGGATTCGAACCCCCAACCGTAGTGGCCGTGCAGACCGCGACTGGAGCGCCTCAGTCACCTCGGCGACCGCAGCCGGCCTTTTGAATGTAAAGTTAAATTCAACCTAAAAAGTAAATGGTTAAGAATTTTTTTATTATTTATTTATGTTATTTCACGCTGAACCATACAAACATACCGCCAGCAGGCTGGCAGCAGCTTAGGCGCTCCTCTTCAGCCGAGATAATTTACAAAACAATGGACATGATGAGATTAAAATAACAATTATATCGAGTTAAATGTGGAGTATTAAAATAATTGACATATAGAAGTAATCGACGAACATATATAGTAGACAGATGATAAAAACACAACACGGGATGAGGTCGTAAAATTTCCCCATGTACCTGTATGAAAGTGATACATTCTATTAGATATTTAAGAATTTAATAGAATAATGCATACTTCGTTTGACAAACAGATCACAATTAACATACCTGGTCAGGTGGAAACAACATCGTTAATTAGAATAATCATTAAGCCCATTAGCCCTATGTTCAACAGTAGGAAATGTAATACCCTGTTCTATAGTTGAAAGAAGACTGAATTGTATCATATGCTGCTTAAGGACTACTGTTTCATAGTTCGTCACCAGATAGCGCCAATGTTTACTTCCTTAATATAATTGCCCACAAGATAGTCAAGGTTACAGCGATATCTATATCATAAAAGATTTGGAAGATATCGGACAAATTCCAAATTCCAGATTTGAACTGGACCACGTGGCAATCGTTCAACAGACTACTAGCAGGTATTGGCAAAACTAAGGATAGCCTTGCTAAATGCGGATACCTACAAGAATCAATACTTTGTGACTTTGTGAAAAGGTAGAGACTACAAAATAGTTGTCAGTAGTGAGAAGGAATTGTTTAAGTCACGAGAAATGCGAATGCTATCATCCGTGTCTGGGCAAAGTTATTAGCGGGTTCTTCAGGATAAAAGAAATGTTTACATTTTGCTCTGTGTTAAACGGAATGCCAGCAACTTTAATTACCATACCACCCGAGAACGATTGGAGTAAAGTGGAAGACTATACATACCCCAAAAAAATTGTAACACATCGAAGGTATTGTACTGACATCTGCTTTTAGTTCCACAGTTTGCACCAGAGACACTTCCTTTCTTCTGTATTGGTTCATGACCCTCTAGATGACAATGGAATAGAGTAATTTAAAAACATTTCACTTCTCATTATTTCCGATGACAAGAGACATTGAAGACTTGTACAACAATGCCACACAGGTTCTGAATTTGTGTTGCCGATTGCAGCACACATCCCTTAATGCCCAGACATGTCCTCTTGTCCTCTTCCTGAGAAACACACCCGGTATTCATCATGGCATGCCGCCCATTAGATCATCCAGGGATTGGTGGTCCACATGGTCGCAGTCCTGAACGGTTATTCGGTGTAGATCTCTTAGGTTCTTTGGTGGGTCATCTTGTCAAGGAACAGTTCTATATGGTGCATGTTTTACGAATATCTGGCAATTTTAATCTTGTGATGCAGTAATCATGAAAGATCACATCCACAAGATGTGCTCGACGAGCGCGAGAATTGTCCATTAAGACGAATCCCTCACCGAAATGCTGCCGGTATGATTGCAGTATACGGCGGAAAATCTCATCCCTATATCATATGGCCTTTTGACTGCCTTCTACGACCACCAGTGGCGTGCGGTGTCCCCACAGAATGCAACTACGAAACGCCAGGGACACCACCCTGATGCACTCACTGGGTGCGTCTCCGACGATTGTACGGATGAAGGTAGATGCGAGTCTCATCTGTGAGTAGGTCATGATGTCAATTCAAACGATTTCATTTAGTACTTTGTTATGCTCATATGTATCGCACTGCATGGTATCTCACAGGATGTCTCCGTGCTGAAATCCTTGAGTAGCCGTCATCAGTTGCTATTATAATCGCTACCTCCGAACCACATCGCTTTGGTTCACTCAAACTAACTGTAAGGATCTGATCAGAAGTTCAGAATTGACTTCTAGTGATGGCAGTACTTCAGTGAACACATCAGTGTGCTTTCTACTGGGTGTTATTATTCGAACTGATCGGCCGTCTTATCCACTATGTCGCCTTGGAACTGTTCATGCGCGGTCGTTAACATTTTTCTGCGTGTTGAGTGACGTCTGTGGAAAATCCAAGGAAATCTGTTATTGAAGCAATATATTCAAAGACAGTGTTCAGGAGACCCTGAAACCAAGGTGATGCAACACTTGTTTTAGCGAAGGTTCACAAAACGACTTGTATGTACAGTTCGTATAAGTAGATTACCGTGTTTTGCAATGGTAAATTACTATAATTAAGACCAGACGTGTTTCGCTTGATTTCAAAGCATCTTCAGAGGTCAATTACAGAGAAAATTTAAATTCGGTCATGAACAGTTCCCATTCTGTGGGTTTCTTTTATTCTGAATGAAATAAACTGTTGAGATTAGTTAGCTTTTTATGTTGCCTTCTTCATTTGCGTTTTGTAGCACTCACATTGCTACTTAACATATCACTATTTTCAATTACAAAAATGTTCAAATGTTTGTTAAGCTTAAGAGACTTAACTGTGGGGTCATCAGTCCCTAAACTTGGAAACTACTTATTCACTGAATGAAACTTTCACTCTGCAGCGGACTGTGAGCTGGTATGAAACTCCTGACAGATTAAAATTGTGTGCCGGAACCTGGGACCTTTGTCTATCGCGGGCAAGCGCTCTGCCGACTGAGCTATCCCGACACGACTCACGATGTCGCCTCACAACTTCACTTCCGCCAGTACCTCGCCTCCTTGCCAATGTCCCAGGTTTGAGTCCCGGTTCCGGCACACAATTTTAATCTGCCATAAAGTTACTTATTAACTACCTGATACTAAAGAAGACACAAACATCCATTACCGAGGGGGGATTCGAACTCCCGACCGTAGAGGCCGTGCAGAATGTGACTGGCGCGCCAGAGACCGCTCGGCTACTGCGGCCGACTTTCAATTAAATTTTACAAAAGTTGCCGAAAACTCACGAATTCTGAGTCCTGGCCCGGGGTCCTGAGCCTTGGGCTGTGTCGCGCCAACAGTCCACTATACCGTAAGCTCTGTGCGTGCCTCAGTGACCATCGTTCGGCGCGACGGTGGAACGTCGTACGTTTCAGAGCCCGGGGATCTTGGCTTAATCGCCCGGGTCGCGAAGACGGTACAAATCTCTATAAAAAACCTCAATCTCAAGGTGTGCTACGTGCCGTGGAGATGCATGGCTGTTGAGGTTGAACAGCCGCTAGCGAGTAACTTCTGAGGAACCTGCCGCCAGTTGTATAAGGCTTACCCAGGCAAGCGGGGCTCTGCCAGGGTGGACCTTTTATTTCCCTAGCTGCTCGTGGAACCAGAATGAAACCAGCAAATAAAAGCGTGGCCGGCCGCGAAAACGGCGTCTCTAAGCGAGGTAAAACTAAGTTCAATGCGTCTGCCTATAATCCTAAGACGTTTCCTTCCCTGGCCACCCCGTGGGAGGAACGAAGGGCCCTCAATAGAAAAGAACCTTACTCGCCACAATATCTCGTGTGCGCGCGTTCCGATGGTGAGTCATTCATGACCAACAAGCCTCAGTTCTTTGTTGAACAGCTGGAGGATAAGTTTGGCGAAGTGGAGTCGTTCTCGAAAATGCGAAGTGGGGCTGTGTTGATACAGACGGCGTCCCCAGCACAGTCAAGGGCATTACTTGCCTGCGACAAGCTGGGTGATGTTCCGGTTAGTTTCACGCCCCATAAGTCGCTAAACATAGTCCATGGCTTAATTTACCAAAGAGATCTCCTCTCTCAGACTGATGACGAGTTGCGGGCCAATTTCGACTAAACCGAATACGCTCCGTGCTGTCAAGCCGTCTACCGTTGCATGGAAGACGTCCCTGAGGGCTTCTCCCAGGGAGTCGGCTGTCCTTTGTCGACTCCGTATAGGCCATACTTGGCTTACGCATGGTCACCTCCTGCGTCGCGAGGACCCTCCCCAGTGTCGATGTGGTGCGCCTTGATAGTTACCCACATCTTACTTGAATGCCACAATTTAGCCGCAGCGAGACGAAATTTTAATATCCCTGACGCTTTGTAGCATGCATTAGCTGACAATACCTCCACGGTTGACTGTTTTAAATTTTATACGTGAGTGTGGATTACAAGTCAATTTGAAGTTTGTGTGTGTCTGTCATTGCTCTGTCCTCCACCTGCCTAAGTCTGATAGGTAGGTGGTTTTAACGTGTCCCAGAGTGACTGGATGTGTTCCTTATATCCCCGTGACCACCCAGCAAAAACACTCGTGTACTGTCTCAGATGTTTTATCCCTTCTTCGTTTTTAATTGTATCCTTTCTTTATATTAGTCTGTGAGTTTTAAACTTTGACTTCTTAACGCATTTACTTAGGAACGTTTAACAAACTGTTTTGTCTCTGACTGGAACAAGGAACTGATAAGCGTCGCTGTTTAGTCCCTTCCAAACCCAACAACAACGACAATAAATGGTTCATTTTATTCGGAATAAAATAAACCCAAAGCATGAAAAATGTTCATGATCGAATTGAATAAAAAGCACATAGAATTGTAAAACAAAAAAATATTTCCTTTACATTTCACCACTGAAGATGCTTGAATTAAAGCGAAACATGTGAGGTCTCAAATAGACTAATTTCCAGTAGCAAAAGACGATATTCTAACCTATACAAACAGTTAAATGAAATTGCGGAGAAGGAGGCCAAAAAAGTAAGACGTTTTATGTATGGTATGCCCCCTATTGTTGGTAACACTGTAGAAGAAAAGGATTGTCTCACTTTTCTCAAGTCCAAAAGATTTCAGGTGGAAATATAACAAAACCAGTGGTGGTCGGCTTTAAGAAACGGGATGCTCGCAGAAGAGGTATCGGCGGACGCAGCCTCAGGCTCGCCACAAAAGGACGCTACGCGTCCGGCCTGCGCGGCGGGGGTTCGCCGGCAGGCAGCGGTGTTTATGTGGCCAGGCAGACACCTGTTGCGGCTGAGTTAGGGGCTGCGGCCACGCGCCACTGCCCGGCCCTGCGATCTGCACTGTGTGACGTCACGGCGCGGTGCGCTGCAGGCCCGCGGCGGCCGCGTGTGTCGCATGAATATGCCGCTGACAGCGCGTTTACCGTCACCGGGCCCACGGCTGCAGCGCCACTGGCAGCGGAGCGCCTCACATCGCACATTCCATAATGCCATTTCTCCCGTGCAGCTGCGTTCCCACCGCCTAATGGGGTCGAACGAAGTTACCAGGAAATTGGATGTCCTGTGCTATTCGCTCAAATAGTATGAACACAGGAGCGATCTGTTGACTTCCTTTTAAGTGCCTAATGAATGTCAGAGTGACTTCGCACACAGTACTGTGCATTTACGGTGTAATAGCACACATCTAATATATAATGAAGAGTGTCGGTATATTTGTACGTGTTGCATACAAATCTATAGTTTTGATCCAATCTTTATCAAATTTTATACAAGTAAGCTTTAATCCATGAGAACGGTCGCTGTAACTAAGAATCACGTACGATACATAGTTGACGAGATATGACAACGTAAACAATGAGATGCGCGAAAAACTGCTGCATTTTGCGACAATTCTGCTCATGTTTCTCCTAAATCATTGGATCGATTTCAACAAAATTTGGTATACACATTCCTCACCATGAGGTAGTAATTGCTGCGTGGTTAAGAATCACACACGGCACGTGGTTCAAAAGATATTACGTCATAACCACTAGAAATAGCAAAAAATACCATTTAATGCGGCGAGACTTTCAAAATACACTGTATGAGAATGACAGTACTTAGCCACTAGCAACAAACTTTAAATATAAATTCAAACCTTTATTAAACTTTTTCTCGCTGTCGACCATAGTAAAATGATGAAAGGAAAAAATGTTTCTCGCTTACTACTTTTTCGCTTTTTATGGACTAAAACTACGGCTCTCGGTATGACGTTACAGTTTTTAATTTCTACACTACGCATTGTAGCCGCATGAAATTTTACAGACAGTATACACTCATATAGTTGAATATACCTTCGAAATTGTATCACAGTACGACACGTAGTTGATGAGATATTAGCACATCAACAGTAACGTTCATGGAAAACCTCACCATCAGACACCAAGTTTTTATCTATTACATCTGTATTACTAATTTTGTTTCCAAGAGATTTTACAGACATACAGCCCTTATACAAATGAATATATACCTGAAAAATGGCAAGAATAATTAAATAATTACCCGGGCAGCATAGGGTTTTCAGTTAGTATATAGCACATGGAACTGAATGTATTTTGTACGCTGCCGTACCGTGCTCGAAAACACACGTTGTTTGTACTTTCTCGACGGTTACATTCATAATTATGTCACAGTGTAACTCGTAGTTCAGGAGGTACGACGTAATGTCGTCTACTCAAATTATTTTTGGAACAACAAATTTCGGAGTTTTGAGGAAGGCTTTTTTATTTATATGTTACCGTAATCCAGAGGCTCCTCCACATAAAAATAGCGAGTATTTAAGACAAAGTCTAAGATAATTGAAGCATCAATTTGTTTCAGAATTTTCTTGAGCCATTTTTAAATACGCAGCAATAGACTTTCGTCACGTAATTCTTCCTACATTATTTATTTTGCTGTCTTTTACAATAACCTGTTATCAAGATACTGAAACAGGTCGTATTTTGCACAGGTAATTGATTTTTCACACTGAATAATTCCTTCTTACAGCTAGTTAAGTATAACAATATAGTTAAATTTAACAATATACAGTTTAACTAACTTATGAAATAAAACTATAAATAATAATTAGAAAAATTAAATAAATAATGCATATACATTTAAGAAAAAGGAGTCGTATCATCAACAACGTTTGTGGTGTTAATCTAACTGTTGTGCAGAGCTTGTGTGTTGACTAAGAATGGGATGTCATCTGCTAGATTGTAGTCGTCTGGTAGCAGGCCCATCTGCTTGCGCCAGGCTATCGCTCTCTAATGATTTCGACAGATGTTGGAGGAAACTTGTATTTATGCTTTTCCAGTATATTTCCTACATTTGCCATGAACCTTAATTTCAGTGTTCCTCTGAAACATTACAATTTTTCCGTACTGTCACTTTTTACTACCTTGAATGAAAGCTTTGCCTCTTTCTCTCACAACAGCCGTCCCAACTTCAAACAGATTTCACAAATTTCACACTCCACACCAGACGTTGTTGTTGTAGTCTTCAGTCCGGATACTGGTTTGATACAGCTCTGCACAGTAAGTTTGAGCATGCCTCTTTATCTCTTCATAAGAACGGTACCGTACACCCATTTAAATCTGCTTACTGTATTTATCTCTTGGTCTCCCTCGGCGATTATTACCCCACACACCTTCCTCCAATGCTAAATTCACGATTCCTTTATGTCTAACAATGTCTCACCGACTTATCCCTTCTTTTTGTCATGATATGCCAGAAATTCCTTTTCTCCCCGATTCTGTTCAGTACCTCCTCAGTCGTTACGAGAACCACCCATCTAATCTTCAGCATTCTTCTGTAACACCACATTTCTAAAGCCTCTACCCTCTTCCTGTCTGCACTGTTTATCGTCCATGTTTCATTCCCATACATGGCCACACTCCACACAAATGCCTTCAGAAAGAACTTTCTTACGCTTAAATTAATATTCTATGTTAAAGTTTTTCTCTTTTTCGAAAACGCTTTTCTTCCCATTGCCATTCTGCATTTTACGGCCTTCACTTTTGATTGATTTATCTTGTAAACAAAGTCTGACTGATTTATTTTCGTACTTATGTGTACCACTTCACACTTCTCATTATTTAGAGTCATTTGCCAATTTTTACACCATACTGATATCTTATTTAAATCTTTCTGCAGTTGGTTTTTATTTTTAGATGACTTTACTAGACGGTAAATGACGGCATCCTCTGCAAACAACCTAAGCTACTTAGATTTTCCCCTAAATCGTTTATGTAAATAAGGAACAGCAGAGGACCAATAACACTACCCTGTGGAACGCCCGATATCACATCTGTTTTAGCCGATGTCTTACCATCGATTACTACGAACTGTGTCCTCTCTGACAGGAAATCCCCTATCCAGTTGCAAATTTGGGGCGATATACCATAACCACGCAATTTGATTAAAAGCCTTTTGTGAGATACGGTGTCAAAAGCCTTCTGGACATCAAGAAATACGGAATTGATTGGCGAACCTTTGTCGATAGCACCCATAACTTCGTGTGAATAAAGAGCTAGTTGTGTTTCGCATGAACGATATTTTCTAAATCCGTGTTGACCATGGGATTCTTAGAACAAAAAAACAAAAAAAAAAAAAAAAAAAAAAAAAAAAAAGCCTTACCTTTCTGACTGCAGGACTATTACCACAACAATGGAACATCAGAACAAAATATGCACAAAACTAAATGTCCCCTGGTTTGCAGTTCCAGTACTTATAACATTCAAGTTCACCAATCTCGGACGTCGGTGAGAGGGATCTTTACTTCTTCTGTTCCCACAGTCGACGGCGGTGCTGCGGAGACCGATGGCGTCCTTGGCGGCGGAGCAGCAGCAGCGGTGACGTCAGAAGGCGGAGAATTTGCAGGTCCCTTGGCGGAAGTCGACTCCCCTGGGTAGGCTGTACGCGAGTTTAAGTACTCACGCGGAAGGATATCTGCATTCCCCATTTCCCGATCATATGTACGGAGGACGGAAGTAGGTCCCTGCTTTCTGCGCCCTCTGGGAGTGCGGCTAGCGCTGCCTGCGAATTGGTGTTGTCCCACGGATTGTTCGCCTAACTGCCTGGCAACCCGCGACGCCTTTGCGTTGTGGGTGTTGCCTCTGAAGTAGGCGGACAGGACAGGTTTCCCTATTCTTAATCTGTCTTCTAAGATAAGCGGTAAAGTAAGTATGGCCTCCCATGTTCCCACATTTCTTTTGAATCCGAAGTGATCTTCCCCGAGGCCGGCATCTACCAGCTCTTCCATCCTTCTGTAAATAATCGGTGTTAAAATTTTTCAACCAAGAGTTATTAAATTTATGGTTCTGTATTTTCATATCTGTCTGCGCCTGCTCTCTTTGGAATTGAGATATTACGTTTTTGGTAAAGCTTGAGGGCATGTCCCCTGTCTCATACATGTTACGCTCCAGGTGAAATAGTTTTGTCGAGGTTGGCTCTCCCAGTTTTGAGGGAATGTCGTCCACTAAAAGGGGCCTTGTTACGACATAGATTTTTACGTGTTCTGTCGAATTCTTCTCTGAGTATAGTATCTCCAATTTGATCTTTATCTACTTCCTCTTCCCTTCATGCAATATTTTCTCTGAGTTGATTTTCTTTGCATAGCCCCTCTATAAATTCTATCCGTCTTACAGCTTTCCCTTCTTTGCTGCTTTTCCATCAGAGTTCTTTATATTCATGCAACAGTTCTTTTTGTCTACAAATGTCTCTTTTGTTTTCCTAAAGGCGGTATCTACTTTTCCCCTATTTAAACATTCTTCTACTGACTTGCATTTGCCTTTTAGACACTCCTGTTTAGCTGTTTTGCACTTTCTTAGTCGTCTGTACTCCATTTTGCCTGTTTCATTTACTGCATTTCCATCCTTTCTTTTTGCATCGATTAAATTTAGTATTTCCTGTGATATCCAAGAATTTCTTGTAGGTCTTGCCTTTCTGGCTACTTTGTTCTCAGTTCCCTTCACTATGTCATCTCTCTACTCATTCCTTTTCTACTGTTTTATTTCACCCTGTTTCTGTCAATTGTTGCCTAAAGCTGCCTCTGAAATTTTTTAGAACTTCAGGTTTCTTCAATTTATCCAGGTCCCGTCTCCTTATTTGCGTACCTTTCTACAGTTTTTTTTCCCCTTTTTAACCCTACAGTTCATGACCAATAAGATATGGCCAGAGTCTAATCTGCCCCTAGCTGTGTTAAAACCTGGTACCGAAATCTATGTCTTACCATCATAAAATCTATCTGGTACCTTCCGGTGTCTCCTGGTCTTTTCCATGTATACAACATGTATACAACATTTCTTCGATCATCGCCAGAGCTAGTTGGCAATTAAAACTTTATTTTAGTGATCGATGTTGGCTTCTTGTCTATCTTGACTACAGTATAGTGACCAGTGCACTGCTTATAGTAGTTTACACGCACTAATTTATTCTTCTTAATTATCAGACCAAATCCTGTAATGCCCCCAAATGATTTCATGTTTATAATCCTGTACTCACTGACCATAAATCGTGTTCTTCTTTTCATTCAACCTCGCGATATATGAATCAAAAATAAAAACTTGAAACTACACTTGCCAGGTGGCGGTATATACAGTTCTTTTTTTATCTTTGTCTTTGAGCATATGGGGAAGTTCAGTCTCGTTTTGATATACTATCTTATCAGATTTTTTAGCACTTCTATTTCTAAGAGGGCATTTAATCCAAGGAAAAGTCCTTCAATTACACCAGTTTCTTATTTAAATTTTCTGTAATTCTTGCTAATAGCTGCTGTCCAGTGGACAGCATGGCGACGGCAAGGGGACAGCTGACGCGCTTTATCTCACGTAGTCCCGGAAGTTGGTATACAGGGGTCCACAAATTAGCGTTTTTGGGCATTTGCTTTTGTAGAATTTCTCTGTAGGGAAACAGCCGATTCAGCTCTATAAGGGCGGCGTCCTGTCGTGGCGTGGTACGTGTGAGGTCCCGTTCGGTGGGCGGTGGATAGAGAGATCGGTAACTCTCGGCCGGCTGCAGCTACCTGACAGGTTTTGTTTGGTATCACTGGTAGAGGAGGACAATGCACTGCAGACGCCATACCCGTTGCCGCAAGACTTACGCCACTTCGAGACAATCGACCGTTTCGCCACAGAGCAAAATTCAGAATATGAATATCATCCCACCAGGCTGGGGCGTCGTATTTCCTGTTACGAATACCTGGACGGTGGTTGCGGAAATGTTCTTCTGACCCTCCAATTTTGAGCACTTTGCTGGGCGCATAGTCGGTTGTCTGAGCCAGTGGGGGCCTGTCGAAAAAAAATGTATGTATTTTGAGGCCTGGGACCGAGCGTCCGAAAACTCCGGACGGGTCGTGAACCCGTGTACGGTAACGTCTCTAGGTTCATGAGGGAGGATCTTGTAGGGGCATATGCAGAATGCTGTGTGTTTCGCCTAAGCTTAGAATTGTGACAGTTTTTTTTTTTTTTTTTTTTTAATTGTCAGCGGCTTTTCGCCATGTGACTGGACAGACAATTAGCTGTCTGTGGTAACTGGGTCTCGTATCACGGCCAGGAACTCATGTGTGGAGAAATATTATTTTGGGATTCGCCTGTAGATATCCGCTTACGTCTCGCGTCGAGGTCTCTGAAATGTTCGGACCTCTTGATTTCGTGATTTGAATTTTGTCCTGTGCGTTCTCTTCCGGCGGCCACTGTTGACTTAGATATTTTGGGAGTCTCACTTTGAGCATTCGCCCTTTGCGGATCGTGCATATTTTTAGATTCTGTGTCAGAAGTTGTAACTGGCGATTTGTATTTGTGAACACTGTTTGAGAAGTACACTACGATCGACTTGTCTTCTCGCGTTATAAAATTGTGTAGCCATTGTCTTTCTAGCAGTACCAACGCTAGAGACGGTGTTAGTTAAACATCCTTTCTACCGCACAAAACGAAGTGAGAAAACGGTCTCGTTTTCTTCAAGCTCTGATCTGCTGTCATCACCTGCTGCTGCCGTCTCCTGTACGTGCCCATCTTCTGCTCCAAGTATTTGGTAATGTGCTGCCGGCATAATTGATATGGTCAGTATAATGCTGTTTTGAAGGATTATACTTACAACCGGAGTTATTTGTTCCAATTGGGAAACTTCATATGCCCTTTGAGGTTGTATATCTGCGGCAGTAGTTGGTTTAATTATTCTTCCTAAATAGGTTTATTTCTTCCTTGAATCCGTCTGTCATTTGTTGTTGTAAATGTATAGCCAACGTAACCTGAAATTGCTATTCGTGAATCATTTTTTTAGACTGTTGCGAGCAGTATAACATTTTATTTCAAAGTTTGTCTAATGTCCCGTTAGCTTTGTCAAGTGCTGGATGAATTGTTTATTTAAAATACATTGTTCATTATGCTAAAAAATGTTCAAATGTTTGTAGAGCTTATGGGACTTAACTACGGGGCATCAGTCCCTAAACTTACAAACTACTTATGAACTAGCTCATACTAAGTGCGGCACAAATATCTATGCTCGAGGTGGGATTCGAACCGCCGACCTTAGTGGCCGTACAGACCGCGACTGACGCGCCGCAGACCTCTTGGCCATCGCGGCCGGCCTTAATTATTTGTCCCGTTAATTGAAAATATTGTATCAAATTGGGAATTTGCACACTGAATACTGTCGCAGTTGACAAAACTCCCACACAATGAAGAGAAATTCACCCACAGTCAAACATCAGGTTACAGGTTGGCGACCCTGCAATAGGATCCTTTGAACAATAGGATAGGATGTGATGTTGTCAAATGCATTATATATTGCATTATGTAGTTACAGTTAGTTTAAAAATAAATTGTGTCCGAAACGTACTTCTTACAGTATTACGTCTGCTGTGGTTTTTGCGCCACACAACTGCATTGTTTACAGCGTTCTGTCGATATACTCGTGGGATATTTATGTAAGTGTTTCACGATAAATCGTCTCTGTGTTTTTAGTTGTTTTAGGTATTACGATGTGTATTAATTGCGTCCATACACAGGTCAGGACGTTGTAAGCTGAGTGGAGGTGTGTAGTAATTTTTATGATTACTAGGAGTAAGACAAATTTATTGGATAGTAAAAGTGTTTTTGTTGATTACGCCAGAATGAATGACGCTGATCACCACTCAGAGGAATCCGATAGCCTAGTGCCTCATGATCCTCCCAAGAAATGTGTCATGAGCAAGGAATCCGGTAGGACTTCCAGGGAAATGTATAGTAGAAAAGATTCAGATAACCATACTAGTAAGAGTGAGGTAGATATTCTCCACGAGCGCAGCTACAATAAACATTGTATTTATTGTATTAAATTTTGGAACTTGATAATTTTGTTTTAAGAGTGGCAACAAAGTGAGGCTGGTATGATTTGTACGAGAGAGCACGTTGTCGTTTGTCTGTCTTTCTGTCTGAGTCCTGATAACATCGCTTGCAGATCTATATGCAGACACGATCCTGTCACAATGGCATGTTCCGGGTATTGCGTCGTTTGAGTGACCGAATGGGCTCTTGTCGCCTGTTGTGGATGGTCGATAATATACTGAGTGTGTATGCTGCAGTATTCGAAATCTATAGTTTCTATGCAACGTTGTGCTTGAATCATAAGATGTCGTTGCCAATTTTTGATATTTCCGTCACAATTTTTTATAAACATTCTGTCTTATGTTGTTGTTGTTGTTCTGTTACCGAAAGAGTGTTTGTTAAGATGGGCCGGCCGCGGTGGCCGAGGGGACTGAGGCGCTCCAGTCACGGTCTGCACGGCCACTACAGTGGGGGGTTCGAATTCCCCCTCGGGCATGGATATTTGTGCCGTCCGTAGTATTAACTAGTTCATAAGTAGTTTGTAAGTTTAGGGACTGATGACCCCGTAGTTAAGTCCCATAAGCTTAACAAACATTTGAACTTTTTTTTTTTTTTGTGTGTTTTTTTTTTTTTGTTAAGATGGGCACACGGGTTTGTGAGTATTGTTACCGTGATATCCCGTTTATTATCTAGCAAGCTGTCAGATGTTGTGTACGTAGTCTAAATGAAGAGTGTGGAGAGAGAATGCTTAAAATAATAAAAAATTTATAATATTTTGTTTAAACGACTAGCGAATGTTTATAGACAGTATTGTAAGAGATTTTATGAAGCTTGCCGAGAGAACACAGTGTGTGTGTGTTTGTGATCATGTTGGAGAGCGAGCTGTATTCACGTTACTGAGGCGTTTTTATTTTTAAAACGAAGTTCTTCTGTGGATCGTTCTTTGCTTGTGGTTACCGTTTCCATGGTATCTATCGAGAGAAATTGTTTTCGGTAGCTGTGTTAGACATCTAGACATGAAAAGAGTGTTTGTTAAGATGGACACACCCAAGTCTGTGGCGATCGTTACTGTTATATTCTGTTTATTATCTAACGTGCGCTGCTCTTGTAAAACACGTTCGTCGACTGTTGCAAGCATCGTCAATGCGAAGAGATACATTTATTTTGCCCATGCTCCTTAGGGGGGCGAACGATGTTTGGTTACAATTGTTTTCAAAAAATTGTTGATCAATATACGAAGGTTATGTAACACTTAGAGTACATAAACCCATAGCATTACACCGAATTTTTTTTTAATCTGCTTCTATATTCAGCTGCAAAACTGCGTTCCATATGAGTTGTACATCAGGTTCAAAGTATTACATTACTTAAACTGTATGTACCGTTTCTGAGAAAACCGAATGTTTTAATTGTTAATGCAATAATACAGGATTTCACAATTAATTTGATATGCAAATTAGGAATAAAAAATAATCGGGAACAATGTTGGATGGTCTTGCGGCTTGCGGTGGCGGTAGTTCACGAAACTCTCCTGTTAAGTGCAGGTTATTATTTAATTTCTACCAATCGGTTCAAACTTTGCGGAAAGTAGATGAACGATTTGCATATTAGTAATAGATTTGAAAAGCAATATGTAGTATGTCATTTGCTTACCTTACAATTCGAGGTGTGACTTCCAAATATTTCGAATTGGTATCTGATCAAAGACACAAGGCATTAAAAGTTGCATCGAAGCAGGAGAAACAAAGAGATTTCACATTTTTTACTGTGACGCTGACATGCAGTACGGTACATTTCTCACTTTTTCTACTACCAATATCAAAATGATGTGAAACAATTGTAGACGATTCTTTAATTGTAAGAAAAAATAAATGGAGACTGATTACACTTAAAGATTAGTTTTGGTCAGGCTGGCTTCCTCTATTGTCCATCACCATCGATAAAAGACAGTACTGCCAATAGATGTAAAATATATTATGAAAACGATTGCGTATTATTACACTACAGTCTACCATTTCCATAGTAAGACGTTGTGAAATTCCTTTGGAAACACACTATTATTTGAGCTACCTTCTTTGTAGAACAGTTGTGTAATTACTTTAAATTTTATGTTTCCAAAATCATAGGTTTTGAGAAGGATAAATGATCGTGTTAAGTTAGGTGAGCAGCTTGTGTTTCTCTTTCCTCACATTTCACGACATTATGAAATGTAAATGTTTTCGGTGGACAGATATGTTTGTTAGTTCCAGATAACTAGTGGTGTCCACGGTGTAGGTTTCATACGGAAGTGCCTGGAGCAATTTCTTCCGCATAATATTTTCTGTTATCAATCTACACCAGGGGCGGGGAGGAATTGTGCTAGTATGAAGCGCACTCGCACGTGTGTAGTTAACTGTGTGAAGCGTGAAGGCAGGGGCAAACAGGCCACCCGCTTCTCTTGCCTCCCCTCCCCGTCATACCCTTTCCTGTCCACTCACCGCATCTTTAGGTAATACCTTTTTTCCGAGCTTGATTTATCAAGTAAAGGAACACGGTTAATAGAATAGCTGAAAATAAATCATGGTTTGAGTCCTATTACCTATGATTCATTTTATTTAATGATCACTTCTTGTGTTTACAATACGGTTAATGTCTGGTACAAATTTTTTACATATAGACAAACGCAAACAATTACTCAAATTTTTCATTACTCCTGTTTGCTCGTAAACGTTACTAAGTTTCATTACAGAAAAAAATCGCTCGCATACGTAATATGCCGAACCAAACACTGACATGATCTTCGCCGCTTCATAATTGAGACGGGGAAACTCTTGTTGTGGAAAGTCTTTATAAAAATCTATTAGACGTTTTGACAAAAGGAACTTGCCTTTTAGACGAGTATTACGCTGTAGATCTGTTAGTTACATTTGCAGATGAATATCATCTACAGAAACAGCAAATTATCTCGAAAACCATTCTAAAGCTTCGATACATTTGATACAGCCCAAATCCCTTGAGAAATTCCTCTTGTATGGCCATAATTACGGAAACACATTCAGCGTAGCTCTTTTATTCGACAGCAGATAGAGTAGGGAAATGAACCGCATTCTCTGATATGAGCTGTCATTTCCACAGCGCAAGCTTCTGTGAGAACTTCCACTTTTTGCTCATTTCCCAAATTATTTGATTTTTGCCTCGCAAACTAATGTTCAGTTTATTCATATGTGAAGTAATGTCCACTAATAATGCAAGTTCGGAAAATCACTCTGGATATTCTAATTTGGGGTCGGGCCATCCTTTAAAAACTGATCTACTGGTATCCTCAGTTCAAAAATCATTTTAGTACATTGCCTCGAATGAGCTAGCGGACTTCACTTTTCCCCAATTCCAGCTAAATATTGTCGACACTGCCGATGTGTAAGGCCGTGGGATCTCAAATAATTAACTGTACGAATAACATTTTGAATGATGTCCCCTAGTTTTGCTACTTTGTCACAGAGTACTTCTTGGTGCAAAATGCAATGAATGCTCCCATTCCCATCTAAAAGAGGGCAAATTCCCAATCGCTCGTTTCTTCGATTCACTCTGCATTTTGTGGTGCTTGAGTTGTGGTGCTATGTAGTGGTCACATGGCATCAACGTCCACAGCCACGACTGTTGCCACACTGCCGCAACTTGCGAGAAACCGCCGCTGCCCCACTCCACGATTGCTCGTGTGCAGCATACCTGCGGCGCTAACCGCACGCGTGCTGCAACGTTTGCCCGTCCCTGATCTATACGATAAATATTAATTCAAAATTGCTTGATCTCTGAAGCAAGGCATAGAACTCTATACGTGTTTATGTGTCTTACGCACTTCTTATTTAATGAATTTATTCCTTTTTAACACAGTTTTATGGCGCTACTGCATTCTAGTCTAACGATATGAACGAATACGACCGTTTGCTACAATCACGTCATTATCTGATATCGATTTGTAACGCCTGGCTGATCGGCAACCCTTCTGTCGAGCCACGGCGCGGGTTTGCCAACTTCGCGAACTTCACGTCGCATCGGTTTCCCATTTCCCAGCGACTTCGCCGGTGGAACGGAGCCGCACCATCAGCACTCGCAGCGCAGGATACTGCTCCCTTCCGCATACAAAACGACCGCTACTAAGATCCACCACGTATCCTGCCGAGGGTGGGTATTTGGGCAGGCGCCACCCACCATCGGCTGTGCCGCTCGCTCGCTCACTGTTGTCTTACTCGCTGCGGGATACATCCATCCTGATGTCGACAATCCCTACAATTTTGTCATGACCCGTAAGGGGCATCGTATAGCATCCAACTGCCATGTTATAAGAGTTGGTGGGTGACGCAATGCACATGAAGCTTGGTCACGTCGCCAAATACTGTAGGGTAGCAGTCATGTGTCTCGAGTGTTCCGAAGCGCATGGGAAGCGTGCCCGTCAGAACCCATGGAATGCTACTTAATTTCACTAACAATAAAAGTAATTCCAGAATAAACGAGCATTATAGTATTTTAATGTATGAGGATCTTGGCTAAGTACCGTAAGACTTTAAGAAAAATATTATAATCTCTATTACAAAGAAAGCAGGCGCCGACAGGTGTGAAAACTACAGAACCATCAGTTTAATAAATCACGGTTGCAAAATATTAACACGAATAATTTACATAAGGATGGAAAAGCTGGTAGAAGATCAGTTTGGGTTCAGAAGAAGTGTAGGAACACGTGAGGCAATACTCACTGTACGGCTTATCCTAGATTAATAAAGGCAAACCTACATATCTAGCTTTTGTAGATTTGGAGAAGGCTTTTGACAATCTCGATTTTAATAAACTCTTTCAAGTTCTGAAGCAAGTAGGAGGAAAATACAGGGAGCGTAAGGTTATTTGCAACTTGTACAAAAACCAGACAGGGGTTGTCAGAGTTGAAATGCATTAAAGGGATGCAGTGGTTGGGAAGGAGTTAAGACAGGATTGTAGCCTTTCTCCAATGATAGTCAATTTGTACATTGACCAGTCTAAAACGGAAAGCAATGAGAAATTTGGAGAAGGAATTACAGTTCAGGGTGAAGAATCAAAAATATTGCGTTCTGCCGACGACATAGTAATTCTGTCAGACGGCCGCGGTGGCCGAGGTGACTGCGGCGCGCCAGTCACGGTCTGCACGGCCACTACGGTCAGGGGTCCGAATCCACCCTCGAGCATGGGTATTTGTGCCGTCCTTAGTGTTAGCTAGTTCATATGTAGTTTGTATGTTTAGGGACTAATGACCCCGTAGTTATGTCCCATGAGCTCTACAAACGTTTGTTTGTTTGTTTTAATTCTGTCAGAGACAGCAAAGGACCTGGAAGAGCAGTTGAACGGAATGGACAGTGTGCTGAAAGGTGCATATAAGATGAACATTAACAAGAGCAAAACTAGGGTAATGGACTGCAGTCTAAGAAAATCAGTTGATGCTGAAGGAATTACATTAGGTAACGAAACAATAAAAGAGGTAGATGAGTTTTGTTACCTGGGCAGTAAAATAACAAATGATGGTCGCAGTACAGAGGATATAAAATACAGAATGGCAATGGGTAGAAAAGAGTTCTTGAAAAAGAGCAATTTGTTAACATCGAATATTGATTTAAGCCTAAGGAAGTCCTTTCTGAAGGCATTTTGTGGAGTGTTGCCTTGTATAGGAGTGAAACATGGACGATAATCAGTGCGGACAGGAAGAGGATAGAGGCTTTTAAAATGTGGTGCTACAGAAGAGTGATGAAGGTTAGGTGGGTGGATCGCGTAACTAATGAGGAGGTACTGAACAGAATTGGTGAGAAAAGGAATTTTTGGCATACCTTGACTAAAAGAAGGGATAGATTGATAGGAAACATTCTTAGACATCATGGAATTGTGAATTTAGCGTTGGAGGGAAGTGTGTGGGGTAAAAACCGCAGAGGAAGACCAAGAGATGGATATAGTAGGCAGATTGAGACAGACGTAGGTTGCCGTTCTTATGTGGAGTTGAAGAGGCTTGTTCAGGATAGGGTATTGTGGAGAGCTGCATCAAACCAGTCTCCGGACTGAAAACCACAACAACAACATGGCTGCTGTGTGTGTAATATCATCGCCGAGATTAAAAAATAAATGATATTTTTTCACTGGAGAAATCTTGCATCATGAGATGGTCTCTTCTGAATCGGAACCTAGTATGTTTCAGTGTATCTTGTACTACACTGTCTTACATGTTTCATGGCGATGTGGCTGATGTGTTTTATTTGGCATGCCTTGCAGAGATGACCACCCAAGAGAAACCCACTCGCTTACATGCTGTATCCGAGAAATACCTACAGAGAGTGATCCGTTCCAGACTTTCTGTTTCCCGTATAGGTAAGATGACCACTTTTTTTTTTTTTTAATGTATGTGTTATGCACTTTTAAATGAAAACAAATATTTCTTAAATGTTAGTATGAAGTTTCACACACGATAGTTTCCCAAAGCAGCGAATTACATTATAGTCTCAATGAAATGGTCGTAATTCTAAATTAAAAATAGAAGGATGAATGATACGTCAATGCCGAGATGCTTAGCACTTGCACATAAGATGAGGCAGGCAGAAAATATTTCGGAATATGCAGCACGGAGCTTGATTTCGTGGAAGAGCGGCAGCGCTCGGTATGCAAATTCGAAAGGGGCCCTCGGGAATGGGGGAAGGGTGGGTGGAGGTCTGCCGGGCGCACGAAACAAGCCGACAGGCCGAAACTGCAAAATTCCGCAGCAATCTGGTCGTTATGGAGCCTTCGTCTGTTACGAAGAGTATGTTTGGCGTTTCCACAGCGAAATCCCTAGGCACCCGGCTGGGAAATAATTCCTGTTATTCACAATCGGGCCTAACAGCTGCCTGTCTCGGGTTGTGACGCACGGCTCGCAGTCATGAACAGAACACCGCAATAAAGATGCGATGAATGGTCTGCAGTGACGTGGCGCTGCGGATGGAGTCTACGGCTCGTGTTCGGGACTGGCAGCCTCAACCAGTTATTGTGATCTCAACTCCGCACTTTCTCTCATTCAATTTGTGGCACCTGCTGCTGATATCTCGTTCTCTCCGTCTCCAGGAAAGCTTGTGTTCCACCTATCGTAAATGGAATGGGGATGTAAACTTCTCTCCGTATCGCCCTCACGCTTGCCGATTAGACGTTGTTATTCAATATGGCTCCAACTCCTAAATTTTTAACGAGAGCAATTTTAGCTCAGCTTTACATATTCAAATTTGACGTTCTCTCAAAACCAGCTGCCGCATTATAAAAAATACTCCAATATTTATTGATCGACCGAGCATACGAAGCCGATGTTAGAGTTGATTCTCATGTAGTGTCCTTAATATATACCACGAGGAATTGGATCTTATAGTTTGTACTTGGAATTAATAAAAAAGGAGGCACACTAACACACTTGAAATATATATTGAGGAACCTACGAAAAAATAATATTTCAGCAAAAGGAGGGTGAACTACTGAGTGTGGCAGAGAAGCTGTAAATTTGATGTTAAGTACGTGCTCAGTGAGGTTAAATTAGGACAGTCCTAGTAAAAAAGAGCATAAAGTATACCCACAAATCCTAAATAAACAATGGTGAGTTACTTTCAGCTGGCGATTGGTTTAATTCACTCCAGACGAGAAACCGAACCAACACAAACAATTAAAGAGCAACCAGAATGAGGAAGAGGCGACAAAATAGAGACAGTAGGGCGTTACAGGACCGTGAAACAATTGATTAGTTTGTGTAATAACAAAAATTCGGATTCGTTTAGTATTGTAAACAGTTTCTTTCGCTGAAATGAAACAGGAGAGAGACTCAATAAAGGCTGGATAATAATACGTTAAGAAATTTCGTATTCATGATCTATGGAACATGTGCTAAAATCATCTAATAGCGAGAGAAATGTTCATAATTACTATCAGCGGAAGAATACAAGGAAGAAAACAAGAAAGGGCAGATTTATTACAATTATGAGAGAGTGGGTTTTCTAAATCAAATATTTATTTTTAATATGTACCCAAAGGGAGACGAATATCACAGTTTATGAATGATGAAGCGTACAATGAAAGCATAAGGAGGTCCGTTTCTGAAATACAGACAAATGATGTAGAAAATTTTCAAATTGACAATCTGACATCACCAATATATCAAACGGTGTGTACTTGATGATTTGCTCTATTGCGTAACAGTGTATGGAAATAAAGACGCAAATGATGCGTTGAAAGACAGCAGCAGTGTAGGTTGTGGACGAAGTATTGGGCACTGAGGTCACACTCCTGTCTGCACATTTAACTACAACACACAGTTCTACTACCTGCTAGATGTCTTGGGAAATAATTTCTCGTAACCTTTCATGACTGTACATTGTGAACCTCTGCCCGGAGTCAGTTTCTGTGCTCTTGTACGTATGTGACATGTGTTTAGTCGATCAGTGCAGAGTTTAAACCAGAGTTAGTTAGTAAAATAGCTGCATACCGCTCAGCATAGTGACTCGAATCAGACCATGAGAGAGCCGCAGTTAACGTGGCGATATCTCAGAGTTCGAGCCGTACTCTACTGATTAATAGACTGAAGTATATTACGTGACCATCAACACAAAAATGAATTGCCATAACCTGAGATATCCGTCTGTGTTCGATAATTGTCAAATTACGAAGTAATGGATAAAGGAATAGGAGAGTATCTCTGAATTAAAAATAATGCGTGGCTAATGTACGTTTCTATTTGAAGGTGCCCGCCAAGAATGGCACTAAGTCAACGAGGTTAAGTTAACAAACTGAGCGGTATTCCAGACGGGGATGAATGGCGACATAAATGTCGGTAGGAAGAAAAAAATTCCTTAACGCAGCGTCAAGGAGAAGGAAGGATGCTTAGTGCTGGAAGTCCCATGGACAGCATCGTCACTACAGACGGAGCACATGCTCGCGTGTTTGAGTAAGAAATAGGAAGGAGATCCGCTGCGTTGTTTCAAAGGAAATGTCCCGGCATATGCTTTGATTTGGAAAGCACGGAAATCGTTAATCTGTATGGGTGTAGGTGGATTTGAGCCACTGTTCCGCTGAACGCGAGTCCAGGGTGTTCCACTGCACCTCCTGAATTGATGCAGCAAAGGGTGATTACCAAAAGGCGAAAGATATTAGACCCGACGATGAAGGCGGAAAAGAAGTAATTCTTAGAAGACGAGTTGCTGAGAATATATACGAGGCACTAAAATGATATTTCGGCGACTTCATAAAACTCTGACCGTACATTGAGACGATGCATCAGAACACAACTGAGCGTAAAAGGATTAAAGTTCATTAATAGAATAATAATGACAAGTACATATAAAATTCTCATTACATCAGTGAATACAAATCCGTTCTTAAAAAGTAGTAGTGTCATCGATGCTTCGCTATGTTGAGGTTGGCAATGGTGGGCGTTGCGGCGGCGACGAGTTCGGCCTCCATTGTTACGCACGGATTGGGGCGTGACGTCAGCGGTAGCCGGTCAGGTTCCACATCGTCGCCTTTGGACTCCCTCCATCTTTTTACACCAGGATTTGCTCATGAAAAGAAAATAATAAAATGGAATTAGCAAAGATTTTGTTGATTACAGATAATTAATTTTCGAGGAAGAGAATGCACTTTTGATTACTCAATTCATTCACACGTTGATATCATGTGAGTCTCTGCTTGGTTACTGTAAAATTGTATCTATTAACAGAATACTTTTAGGGCGAAGATGAATATGTGCTTTCTGTTGGGTGGAATGTAAATGTAGTACGTGAAGTGACATGAACATGCGTCTTCTATACTTAAGAAATGTAATATTTGCATTAATTGAAATGACCCATGTCCATGACTTCGATCTAAGCTATTTATAAGCAAAAATCTTGCATAAAATTTCTCTCTGAACGAATGTATACAAATAGATAGGCAATCAGTATCGCTTTGTCTCAGATAACGTTCATCGCACATCTGATCATATTTTAATGACTCAATCAGCTGATTTGTTGCTTAGTGGCTACATACATATATTCACAAAAATATTCATCATAGAAAAATCTTGTTTGAAAAAACTCTCTCTTACTTACTAAGGCTTACAAATTAAAAATTATTTACCAGTGTTGTCACGCCACCCCTTACAGTCCGGCAAAACACACAACACTGAAGCGGCATGAGATACCGCGCGCACAGGCGGCCTCGCTCGCCGATAAACATCAGCTTAGCGGGTTGTTTACCAGCCGTGTAAGCTGCCTCTGCGACGGCGCGGTAGATCTGTTCCTACCGCGGCAGCTGGACACACCTGACCAGCCTGTGTGACCGCAATTCTGCAGCTAGTATGACATCGCCGCACTGGTAGGCCGGAGTGATATATTTAAGGACGCGCTCTGGCCGTCACCAGCAGTTCGCTTCGCTTCTCGCATGCTGACTACATTGCTCCTTTCGATTGATTATACTACGACGACCGCTGAATATACTTGGACTTCGAGAGGACCTTTCTTCGAAGTGTTAACGCTGCCAGATTACCGGCCAATCGGTATAGATGAAAACTTGAACTTTACAGAATCTGTGTAGAAGTTTGTTTTGTTTTCGGTACTTTCTTGTAATAGGCGTGAGCCTTGTTGTTGTTGCCTACATTGCAACTTGTGTAACTTCGGACAATAAAGTTGTGCAAACTCTGACGTTTGAGCTACAAGTGGCGACGAGAATGGAGGTTCGAGTCCACGCTCGGGATGCCGGAACAGGGAGACCAATTGCAGAACCTATAGAGTCTATGGATTCAGGCACTCTTTCAACACTTGGTATCACACCAACAACAGCTCTAGAAGCAAAATCAAGAATTTTTCTCACGTTTCCTGATGGAAATTGTGCAAGCTCGTCTGACGACACCACCAGGCTCAGCACCACCGCTACCTCCTTTTTCGACTTCAAGAAGGAAGCTGAAGAATGATATATGTACGAGAAGCAAATCAGGCAGCACTTCCGGATACATCGCATCACAAGTGAGATATACTAACGATCATACTTCTTGTCACGGATTAACTCCACGATATTCGCCCTGTTGACGAAGCTACAGCACCATGACACGGATGAATTGACGTTTTCGGAGTTATGCGACTCCCTTACAGCGTACTACAAGCGCCGTTACCATTCTTGGCCGCAAGGGTTGAATTCCGTCAATGCAGAAATAAGCCTGCCCTACATGCAACATCTGTGGCTGCGAGGGACATTTGGACGCCGTTTGTCGATTTCAGGACCAGCCTCAACCGTCGCAGTCCACTAGACTGGCGAGATATGGAAATCTACGAAGTCAAGACGTCACACGCCTCCAAGCTTACAGTGTTTCCATCAACGGCGTTCCCATCTGCAAGCAAGTGGTTACTGGCGCATGTCTCGCTCATATACCTATGCTGCCGTCGGTGAGCCTACCCTCCATTCAACGCCCCGACGCCTTCTTACATATAATCAGCAAGCCATCGCCGTCTTGGGCACCTACGACGCGGTTATAGCATACAAATCCGTCTCCCGACGTCTACCAGTCTTCATGGTTAGCGATGCCGCAACCGCTGAATTATTCACCTTAGACGCATTTCGCCTCTTCGGATTCTCCATCGATGATGCGGTCCATCTCGTTTCACAGACGTGCCATTTCCAGCAGTAGAAACACTCTGCAAGGAATTCCAAGATCCTCTCCGGGCATTGGCCGCGCCACATCATATGAGGCGTCTCTCACATTGCAACCAACGGCCCGCCTTCGCTACTTTCGGCCTCGTCAAGTTCCACTAGCGCTCCAGCAGCCCCTACAAAAAGAATTACAGCGTCTCCAAGACAACAGAGTCGTAACACCGGTACGGTACCGTCAATGGGCCAAACAATTAAAAGTAATCAAAAAGCCTTTAGGCGGCCTCCGAATCTGCGGCAATTTGAAGGTTACGTTCAATCACCATTTGATGGTCGCCAATACCCACTGCCACACCCTGACGTCGTCTTCGCCAAACTGGCCGGAGGAAAACACTTCTCCAAAATAGACCTCACGGAAGAATACCTACAGATTCCTGTGAAGGCTGCCTCCTCGGATCTCCTCGTCATCAATACACCGTTTGGTCTCTTTCGCCTCAACAGGCTGATGTACGGTGTAACCAGCGCAGGTGAACTTTTTCAACGCTTCTTGGAGCAGCTCATCGCCGATATTACGGGGTTCTCTTTCGCCTTTTAAGTGCGGCAGCTTAAAATGCAACCGTTCTAAATGTGAATTTTTCCAACCATCTATATCCTACTTAGGCCACGTCATATCCGCGAAGGGTATCTCGTCATCTTTTTCATATATTTAGGCCATAGCTGGACTACCGCGTCCCAAGGATGTATCACAGCTGGAAAATCTCTTACTATCAAAAATCATTCATCAAGCGGGCACCCTGGTCGCACCCGTCCATCATCTCTGGTGCAAAGACTCCCCATTTGACTGGTCCATAGCTTCTGAACGGGCGTTTGCAGCTCTCAAGTCGGCACTGCAGTCCGCATCATGCCTCACCCAATACGATCCTTTACTGCCCCTTTGAGTATTTGCGGACGCCTCGGACTATGGGGTTGGTTTGGGTGGTGTTAGCTCACCGTTTTCCTGATGGGTCAAAACGACCCATAGCCTACGCCTCCAAATCACTCACGCCTACCCAGCAAAATTACTCCCAGATTGCGAAAGAGGCCCTGGCAATCATATTCGCATGCACTAAATTCTATCTGTAGTTTGTCGATTTCGGGACCAGCCTCAACCATCTCGTGACAGGCCCCCAGCCCCTCCATACACCTCCCCATAAGCGCAGTTACCAACCAAGGCCTCCCACCACTGATGAGCCCTGCACCTGTCTCGTTTTCGATATGTCTTACATTCCTGCCTCCCCTGTGGCTGAGATCCAGCGTTTGACAGGGAGGATTATGATGTTCCAGATAGACGAAGATGTCCGAGCTTTCTTAAACTGATTTCCTGTCACGGTGGGACTGGTCACCGACGCCACGACACGAAACGACCTCCTGTCCACGGTCCGCAGATACACACGTTCCGGGTGGCTGCTGGAACCGCCTGCACGAGGCCTCCGCCGACCTCAAATTCTACATCGGCATCCGACACCAACTGTCCCTGGTCGACAGAGTGCTCCTCCGTCTCAAGGCCACCGCCACACCGAGGGTCATCATCCCCGCATCGCTCCAGGCCGCGGTCCTACGGATACTCCGTTACAGTCATTGGGGAATGACCAGGACCAAGGCGCTGACAACGGTGGTAGAATCGATGTTAAAACAATGCCCACAATGTTCACGACATCAACCATCCTGCACTCAACCTTTTCAATCCTGGCTGCCCGCAACTGGGCTGTAAGAACGCATCTACGTTGATTATGCGAGACCCTTCCTCGGCTTCCACTGGCTACTAACCACCAACGCATACTCCCACTTTCCATTTATCTTCAAATGTCATACCAGAACTTCCATCATCACAATTCCTGCCCTATCAATAGTTTTCGTCCTTGAAGGGCTTCCTCAGATAATCGTCTCCGATAATGCCCCACAATTCTGAAGTCGAAAGTTGTAGACATTTTACTCCACCATTGGGATAAGACACCTATGCACTCCTCCTTTCCATCCCCAAAAAGTGGCAGACATGAGCATCTTGTACACACGTGCAAGTTACAGAGGTCAAAGTACGCTGAAAATTGAATCTCTCGACGAGAGCCTTTTACCTTTTCTCTCTACCTTCCGGACCACGCCCATAACCGATAAGAGCCCAGCGGAGCTTACGCACGGCCACCAACCCCACACAATCCCCCATCTCTTATGCCCCACCCGTCGCCCACACCTTCCGATTCCTCGCACCCAAGTTACACCAGGTGTTCTTGTTTGGACATAGGGCTCAGACACCAGCCGTCCTGGCTCCCTAGGATCATCCTAAGTAGGCAGGGGCGACGCCTCTTTGATGTACTAGTGGCAGACCGAGTAGCCCCCGGCATCAAAGCCAGGTCCGGCGCCATTTTATCGACCCCCTACTCATCTCACTCCTCACTCGCGTCGCTCCCTGTCCGCTCCTACAGTCACTGTTTCAGGCCCCGCTCCCGCGCGTCAGCCACCGCTGTTCCCACACAGACCGCTCCCGAACTTGTCAAAGACGGACGAAACCATGCCGCTGGACAAGCAGAACGTCGACGATATGCCCGCCTGGCCCAGCTACCGGCAATTTATTGTTTTAATTAATTTTTATAGTACTTGCACTGCACCTGATGGCGTCGGTTTATTCGTCACACGACACTGTTAATTTCACGGAAATGAATGTTGATGTCCTATCTTGTCGTTTGATTCATACACACGCATTGTGAGAGCGTCCTATGTGCATGGTTATCACTGTTTAGATTTTATTTCATCAGGCGTTTTTTTTAGCGGCGTTACAAATTGTCTCTTTACGTACGCGCACTGTTTGCATAGAAGGCCTCAAGTTTCATACAAGTTAATGTTTGTGGTTGCCCGCAGATGAACTGCACAATTTTAATCACTGTCCTGTTTTTCAAAGGCGTCTGTTCGCTAGTTCGAATGATTGTTCTAAAATTGTAACTTTCTTTCACAAAATTATTTTACTCTCATATAAATATAGCACCGTTTTGGGTCCTTCCATAGCTATATCAGTGTAAATATTGCTGTATTGCAGATTGAGTCTCACAGTACATCATTTCATCATTACACGAATATTTGTCTCCTTACTATCATTACATTACACTTCATCTTAATTAGTTTACAGTAACTAGCTAGTCAATCTAGAATTCCAGAGAAAGATGGGTATTGACAAGCAACCGGACTTCAGAAAAAATTTACGTGCAAAAAGAAATGATTGCGGTTTCTATGCCACTAAAATGTTAAAAATACGGAATGAAATTGGGAATAATGGAGTGGCAAGTTACACGAGATAAACAATTTCAATACAAGCAAATTCCGAACCATCCAACATCGTAATTATTCGACACAACTGAAAACAGCTTCATTGATAGAAGGAGGAAATGATAAATATTGAACTGAAATTCACTAGAGGATTTATTAATGAGAAACAGAAAGCTTTAGTTTTCATCTCTACCTGAGTTTACATCCCGGTGGTACATCGGCTACTAAGAATATAATAATGAACAGAAGAAAATACATCAAGCTGGTCTCACAAGGACACCACAAGGGTATTAGATTTTAGTACGTGAAGTTCAGAACTCAAATAACGATTAGCAATAGCCATTCGACGCAACTCTAAAAATTCTTGAGATAATCGATTTTGAAGTTTTGTGGGTAACGGTAAGTACCAATAGTTAAACTATGTGCTGCATCCGTCGGCGTAGATTACGTGGCAGCGTTCTGGCGTTAGAACCCTAAGGTTGATGGTTCGAATCGTTTTGTAACTAACTCTTTATTTTTTTCGTTGTTTCGAATACTTACACGTTTTAAATATACAATGGTACGTTTACGAAAACTACACGTATTTTTGTTTATACGTAATTTTCTATATTTTAAAGAAAGTTGTTAATCTTGATGGATTAAATAAAAGTTACATTTTTTTTTCAGTATTGGCTTCACTATTAGTTGACGACAGTTGTCCTTAATTGTTCAGTTTGTGAAGAGCTACGACAGTGTTCTTGTAAAGTCATCTCCATAGCTACTAATGGCTTTACGAGCAGCTAACCTATATATAATTATCATTTTATGCGATGACAAGTTTTTCAGCTCGTCTACATACACATAAACAAAGACTGACACAAAAAGTGTAATTATAGATCCCAAAATGCTTTATGTAACGGACTTACAAAATGATAAAAAATAGTCACAATGAGACTCGAACCACCGGCCCTATGGCTATGAAGCCAGAACGCAACCACCTGAGCCATACTGACACGTACTGCAAGCGTCTTAATTATTGTTACTTACGTGTACTTCGCAAAATTTCAAAGTCCATTTTCTTGAGAATCTTTTAGAGTTGCATCGAATGGCTTTGGCTGATTGTTATTTAAGTCCTGAACTTCACATACCATACACACACACGCACGCACACACACATATATATAGTTCAGGGTGTTACAAAAAGCTGGGGCCAAACTTTCAGGAAACATTCCACAGATACAAACAAAGAAAATATATTATCTGGACATGTGTCCAGAAACGCTTAGTTTCCATTTTAGAGCTCATTTTAGTTGTTTCGTTACTGTGTACTGTACTTCCTCGATTCACCGCCAGTTGGCCCAATTGAAGGAACGTAATGTTGACTTCAGTGCTTGTGTTGACATGCGACTCATTGCTCTACAGTACTAGCATCAAGCACGTCAGTACGTAACATCAACTGCTTAGTGTTTATCACGAACGTGGTTTTGCAGTCCGTGCAATGTTTACAAATGCGGAGTTGGCAGATGCCCATTTGTTGGTGATGTCTTGGTTGGGTCTCATGTTCTGCCAGCCGGCCGCGGTGGCCGAGGTGACTGAGGCGCTCCAGTCACGGTCAGCACGGCCACTACGGTCGGGGGTTCGAATCCCCCCTCGGGCATGGATATTTGTGTCATCCTAGTTCGTAAGTAGTTCATAAGTAGTTTGTAAGTTTAGGGACTGATGACCCCGTAGTTAAGTCCCATAAGCTTCACAAACATTTGAATTTTTTTTGTTCTGCCACCTACGCTCACTGGAGCACGTTATCGTGATTTCATACGGAATACTCTCAAATCAAATGTTTCAAATGTTTGTATAGCTACTTATGAACTAGCTAAGACTAAAGACGAGACAAATATCCATGCTTGAGGGGGGATATGAACCCCCTACCGTAGTGGCCGCGCGGAGCGTGACTGGTACGCCGCAGAGCGCTCGGCCACCGCGGCCGGCACGGGATACTCTGCCTGTGCTGCTGGTACATGTGCCTTTACAAGTACGACACAACATGTGGTTCATGCACGATGGAGCTCCTGCACATTTCAGTCGACGTGTTCGTACGCTTCTCAACAATAGATTCGGTGACCGATCGATTGGTAGAGGTGGACCAATTCAATGGCATCCACGCTCTCCTGACCTCAACCCTCTTGATTTTCATTTATGGGGGCATTTGAAAGCCTTTGTCTACGTAACGCTGGTACCAAATGTAGAGTCTTTTCGTGCTCGTATTGTGGGCGGCTGTGATACAATATGCCATTCTCCAGGGCTGCATCAGCGCATCAGGGATTCTATGCGACGGAGGGTGGTTGCACGTATCCTCGTTAATGGAGGACATTTTGAACAGTTCCTGTAACAAAGTGTTTGAAGTCACGCTGGTAAGTTCTGTTGCTGTGTGTTTCCATTCCATGTTTAATGTGATTTGAAGAGAAGTAATAAAATGAGCTCTAACATGGAAATTAAGCGATTCCGGACACATGTCCACATAACATATTTTCTTTCTATGTGTGTGAGGGAGATATATATATATATATATATATATATATATATATATATATATATATTCTAAAATCAGATACTCATGTCGTCTCCGTAAAAGACTGGCGTAAGAAGCAGAAGTGAAATACACAATCTTTTGTCTTACTAGCTTCCAGGAAGGAATAAATGAAAGTAGTAATTACAAGTACTCTCTGATACTTCAGAGTATAATAATTACGCTGGCTATCGATTAAATTGCCCCGTTTAACAATGCGAATGGTACATGAAATGTCCCGTGAGCCATGCAAATACAGTGGAAAATTGATGTTCATCTATTACAATAAGGTATATACATTAAAAGTTCATAAATAAAATAATTATGAAAAATACACCTAAAATTATCATTACATCAGTATGTAAAGTTCTTTCAATACACCACTTGATCAAGTCTTTCACAAAAAGTTTTTTGTTATATTTCTAATTTTAGTAGGGTTTGGCAGTGGTGGGCGTTGCGGCGGCGGCGAGTTCGGCCTCCATTGTTACGCACGGACTGTGCGAGTGTACGTCAGCGGTAGACGGTAAGGTGCCAGATCGTCGCCCCAGGACTCACTCAGTCTCTGTCTCTCGTTTTACATCAATTTTGCTCATGGAAAGAAATTAATAAAATGGAATTAGCAACGCGTTTGTTTAGTAGAGATAATTAATTCTACCTGGGTGAGAATGCACTTTGGACTGCTCCATTCACTCACACATTGATATCGTGTGAGTCTCTGGTTGTACAATTGTGTCTATTGACAGAATACTTTTAAAGCGAAGATGAATATGTGCTTTGTGTTGGGTGTTGAGTGGAATGTAAATGTAGCAAGCAAACTGACATGAAGATACGCCTTCTATACTTAAGAAATGTAATATTTTCATTAATTGAAATGATCCATGTTCATCATAAAAATTATAAATGAGTCCGGCGACGGGAACGACACGTATATTATGATTCTTCTGGCCACAAAGAAATTTATTACCTATGACTTTTTAGATTTATGATGCCTCAGCAAAAAAAAAAAAAAAAAAAAAAAAAAAAAAGTTCCATCCCAAACTAAAGCGTCAGATAACATTTTTTCTAGCCCACGATGCGAACTTGTGTTTATCCAACAAAAGTAACATGCCATAAAACTGAGTGAAAGAATCTCTATGCAGCCGCATTATCCGATTATGGTCTAAACATTTTGTGTCTCAGCATGATAAAAATATCTTAAAGCTAGCTACAATGTGAACAAATGTGCTGTGAACTCGTGCGTAAAAATGGCAAAGGGCAAACTACGTGATACTTGAATGGAATATCTTAAACTTTGAATGCGTTGTGATATCCTTAAGTGGTTACAACAGCTATTAAGAATTAATATTTTTTGGTATGGAGACGTGTGGCATTAATTGTGTGATAAAATGTATTATCTGTTTTTCGGTGTTGCTTTGCGCGTTCTGCGCAAGTGTGTTCATATTATAGTCAGGCTGATCAGTGCTACATTGCTAACAAAATGTCTCTGGCATGGTGTGTATATTGTCAATGAAAATGGTTACAATAAGTGTTTTCTTGTTTCCGTAAAGCTACATAAAATAATCTCTTGTCTCTCTCATCACAACTATCCTACTTACATAAATTATAAGCCTACGTTTGGAGGGGCAAAAATAGTATATATGGACTGTGTGAATTGTGCGCTCCACGTGCAAATAAGTAACAAGAGTTCCCATACAGAAACTAGAACAAATCACCTCCATACCTCCATACAACATACACATAACTATCCCATAAATAAAAATATTACTCCTACTCACACAGTTTATCCCAAAACAAGAGCTTAAAATCAAAGAAGGTGAACTATCCATACCTACTAAACTGCTATAAACTGTCTCTGCCTACTGGTCATTGATTGTGAGGTAGTGTGAACTGAAAATACATGTATATGTTAAGCACTTACATGTAGTCTTGACCGTCGTTTGACAAAGTGCTGCACATGATGTCTTGAGGCTTATAACTATAAATATCCCGCTGTTGTTGTCACAATACGCTTTACGCTAAACACGAAATCTCTTTAAGTCTTTGTGTGGATAAAGTCCTTTTATTCTTCCAAAAGTAATATCTGCGAAAAGATAACTGCCTTTGTGTGGTATGTGAACAATTCGATACGGTACACTGTACAAGTGTTGCCTCTTGTTATTCATTTTATGTATAGCTGAAGCTTTTGGATGATTGCGTATTAACACTAAGCTGCATCAGTTATGGCTAATAAACCATCTCTCACTTTCTCTTCTAGTGTGGCGTTGCTGCTGGGCACTTTTGGTATGGGGTGGAGCCAGTCACTGCTTTCTTTGGTAGACAAGATAAGATCTTAGAAGTTTGTCTGAGTGGCAGAAATCTGCTGGTTAACTTCTGTCGATTCAGTAATCGTTACCCTAGATGCTGGTGGGTTCCAATTAGTTTGTTGAGCATTTTTAGTCATCAAATTTGCCACAGGTACGAAATCAGTACGTCTTAAGTCATTCGGTGGATTATGGTTGGGGTATTGTTTCCCTGTATAGTCGGCATTTGCCTGAATAATTATTCCTGCCCCCGTTCCGGCTGTAGTTTGCTGTATTTCCCCTGGTTTGATATCCCGGGTTGTATCGGTAATCAGTCCTTTGTCTAGGTATGTTTCCCCTATTGTTGTAGTTTCTGCTGCGTCCAGTGTTGTGGTGACGCGATACCTGTGCGCCTACCTGTACCCTTGCGGCGTCTGTGTATTGGAACGCTGCGGTTGCCTATCCCGCGGGAAAAACAGCGGCTTCAGCTGCGCCGATCCGTTATTGTTATTATAATGGCGAGAGTTCCCGCTTGAGTTGTTGCTGTTTCCATTTCGACCATGTCTTGTTCTATCATCCTCATAGATCAGGTCTAATGCGTCTACGGTAGAGAGAAAATTTTCAAGGTTACGGATCGGTATATGGACTAACTCTAGACCAGTGCTTTCCAAACTTTCCGTCATGGCAACACCCTTTTATAGCTTACAGTTTTGCGCGACACCCTTTCACTAATATAAATACATATGGTGGAATTTAGATAGTTCTTGAAGGGGGGGGGGGGTCAAGTATCGCTTAAATGTAGTTTGTAAACCAAACTGGAATCCTCGTACGCATTGGCATTTTTAATGTTGATTCTGATTGCAGCAATTACGTACACTCATCGCAAGAAAAGGAAACATTGGGAACTACGGAGATGTACAACACAGTAACGCCGCAGACAACAATACCTAACTCACAGAGTAATACTTGCTTGTTCTACATGCGACCCAACGTCCGAAACACGAAAACTGAATTTCGAAAACCGTTTTTCGCTGTCACGTGTACATGTCAGGGCCAGATGCGGTTTTGCTGGGTCGATTGAAAACGGCATCTGGAAATTAGCTGCTCGGATTTTTTATTTAGATTGCACAGTTGCTGTTTCCTTTCAGTGCAATATTATCGCATTATTTTCAGAAATAAAGAGGATGTATTTATGACAAGTGATGAATTATTATTTATGTCATATTCTTAAGTTCTCGCTTCCCCACGACGTCGGAAGTCCCGATATATTAGGAAAAAATTGTTAAATATTTGTGACAAGTACGAACATTCTGGTCCCAGAATCTGTTACATACAGGAAACTGAAAGAAAAAAGTATTAACGCATACCAGTGTTCCAACCAACGATCACTGCATTTAAAATACTACTCTCTGTTAATAATTCGGCCATACTCCATATTACACATCGCTGCTGAATAGCTTTAGTCATTGGACAATTGTGACTATTTTTACAATTTGTGACAGCTTGTACAGCCACTATGTCATTGATTGACATTTAATTGTAAGAAACGCTACCAAGGGTGACGTGGCTTCGATAAATACATTAAAAAACGCTCAGGTGCAGATTTTGTGAAGTACAGCAGACTACAGTGAGCTGCCAGTTCCAGCAAACTGCGCAGGGGAAGAGCTGTTATAGAGTATCAGCAGCAGCCTTGCACATGCGCAGTTTGCTGGAATCTGGCAACTGGCAACAGCTTGAACAAACCCTGAGTGTCTACTGCTGCTTAAGCAGAGCTGTCGCCTAGCAGCTGAGCAAGCAATTAATGTGCACCGATCATTCCTTTAATACGTGATCTGTGGTGCACTGAATGAAGAGGAGGAGGATTAGCTGCAGGTGAGTCTTCAGAGTAGTATGAAGAGAAATATATTTTGTGATATCTTATGACAAGTTGTCTTTTTTTTTTTTTTTTTTTTTTTTTTTTTTTTTTTTTTTTTTTTTTTTTTTAGAGTCTAAATTCCTTAGTCTCGCGACACCCTTGATACTACTAAGCGACACCCCAGGGTGTCGCGACACCCAGTTTGGAATGCTCTGTGTAGACGCAAGTGACCCGGAAGTCGTCTCAACACCTCATGATGAGACATGGGCTCACCAAAAAATCGCGCCTTGTTTCGGTATTTCTAAGACTACCTCCTGAGGCTGCCTCTGCGCTCATTGAGCGGAGAAGGGTTATAGATTTCGTTCTTTACTCTTTCCTTTATACCGGTAGAGAAATGTTTATTTAAAAATGCGTCCTCCGATTCCTGAAGAGTGGAGCAGTTGCGATACACTCCGGAAGCCCATATTTTTCATTCACCTTGAATGTACCCCATAATAAAGTGTATTTTTCTGCACTCACTCCAATTTACTGGTATTAATTCCCTGACTGACTTATGAATATTACTGGATGTACTGATTTTGTCTCCGGAATGAATGTCGGGAATTTGTGGTGGGTGGGTATGCTTTCCTCGATCAAAATGGACGCAAGACTCGTTTGAGGTGAATGAGATTTCTGTAGTCCGTTACGTCTGTCTACGTCATACCAGTTGTCATCGTCTGCGTGTGCGTGTATTACATCACCGGTAAGGTTACGTTCTCTTTTAGAGGATGACGTCTCAAAAGATGTGTGTCGGGCATATACGTCAGGAGTTAATGCTTCTGGCCGGTGCGTCATCCTGTCGTGCGCTGTTCCGTCAATTGAAACCTTTGTGAAAAGATGTTTTTGACGCTTGTCCACTCATCTTGTAAAGATGGTCTGTTACGCTATGGTCTTCATACACATTGGTTGTAACTTTCTGTATTGCAACGTTTAGATCACGTGTTAAATTCTCATTGATTTGTGTGTCAGTCTGTTCAAGAAAGGCTTGAACACGTTGCTCGTTTTCTATCACGATAGCATTGGCCTGGGTGGTTATGCGGGTAACAGTTGTCTTAAGTGTTTCGTGGTCTAGTTTTAATGCTGAAATATCTTGTTTCACACTTTCAATTGCAGAAGGCAAGTTCCGGGTGGTTTGTGTAACCATATTTAAGCAACTTTCACACAGCTAAAAATTAGGTGTCAAAATTGTAAGACTCTGAATCCCGGCTGGTTACACATTTTCAGCTTTGCCCAATCGCAGTTGATGTCATATATTCTGTGAATATTAAATGAAAGTCCTTGGTCCACTTGAGCTGTTATTTTTATTGGAGTCGTGAAGACCCGCACAACTGGTTTCGCAACCTACAGTTGCGTTTTCAGGCGCTTTTTACTGTACAAAATGATAATTGTTTTAATAATTGAATGTTTAGAATGAAAATTACATATTAAAAACAAAAAATCCTAACTAGTATCTATGAGAAAGTTACATGCAAAAATTTTTTTTTATATACAAGCCAGTAGGCTATTGATAGCAATAAATATTTTTTTATATTACTTACAAAGTTTTCCATATAAGTGATTTATGATGTTAAACGGGGTTAATGGTCAAAAAGTTCAAAAGAAGTCTACCGTGCGGTTGTTGTCATTTTTTGTTAAAAGAATAGAAAAGTCGGCAATTGTTAAAATTTGTTTGGCCTGTGACAAAAAGCGACGTGATGGGTAGCCCTACAATCATTATAATGATTAGTGAAAATCACGGATGTTTTTGGGAAATCAGATTTTTGCGTAGAATAAAGATACATAATTATTTAAACTTATAGATTGTTGTCGGTGTAGTGAGGATCATCAGATCCATCCAGGTGATCAAAAAGTTGCATTTTAGCTGCGGTTGCCCGTCATACAAAGTTCTTTGCGATGGTTTGCCTAACACGGCAAAAAGGGCCTTTTATAAATTTTAGTAAGTGGTTTGTGTAACGTTTCCTAATTGTTGAGTTACCGCGGTTACTTTCTGCTCCACAGTAGCTAAAAGACTACTGGTTACCTGCTCTTCGACAGTGACAAATTTGCTGTATACTTGTTTTTCCATGTTGACAATCTGTGTGCGTAACTGTTTATTAACTTAGCCTGAGATTAATAATGGTAAATTCTCCTGAGTGGCTTCTCGTTGTTTAAAACGGCTTTCTATCTCCTCCCGAGTCATTATTTGTTCAGCGAGTTCACATTCCTGTGTTTTTTACAGTGACTGTGTTGTTGTGCCTCATATTGATTCTTTTTGAGATTCTTTAAGGTCACTTAGTTGGCTATCCATTTGTTGACTAATCTGGGTAACTTGCAATGTCAGATTCTGAAAGATAGCTTCGAAACGTATAAACCAAGAACCGGCAGAGTCGGAGACACAACGTACGCCCGCGGCAGACGTACTTTCATCTGCCACGGATGTTTCAGTTACATCAGTGGCAGGCAAAATACTCTCGATCTGCCGTTCTGACGAACTGCTCTCCGCTCCCCGATTCAGTTGTTCTATCGTACCTAAGCTGTGTGTCCTCCATCTCAGGTGCCGCTCGTCTCGTCCTTACCATAGCAAAGATGAAACTGGTTATAGCAAGTCAAAAATATAACTGGCGCTGGATGGCATACTGCAAACACTGCTAAAGTGGAAAACAAGAAGATCGCGTTACAAAATCGACACGGTAGCCATATTGTGTAATTGTAGGAAAGCCTATTGTTCCGGTAATTAATAATGGAAAAAATATGGAACATTTGGAAATTCACGAAAAATGCAAAATTGACACTGCGAAAACAGGCGATAGTAAAAGAAGGCAGGAAAAGTCTAACAGAAGTGGCTCTTACCTTGATTTGATGGATAGAAGGAGGAAATAGTAAATGTTATATAAATTTAGCAAACGTAGAACTGAAATTGACTGGGGGGGTTTGTTAATGACAAACATAAGGCAGATAGTTTTCATCTTTATCCTAGCTTACATCCCAGTGGTACATCGCCTACAAATAATACAATAATAAACACAGAAAAATATATCGAGCTTGTCGCAGACTGGCGTAAGAAACGGAAGTGAAATACTTCCTCGCAGGAAGGAATATATGAAGGTAGTAATTACAAGTACTCTCTGATACATCAGAGTAAAATAATTACGTTGGCTATCGATTAGCGGGTGTTCAGCAATTCTGCAATCTTAAAATTTACGAGGCGCGTCCAGTAAGTAAGTTCCGTTTGGTAATAAAATGAAATTGTACACAGATACAGAAGAAAAACTTATTGCACAAAATTCTACAACTCTTAAACTACTTTTCCACATAACTGCCGAAATTTTATAGGTACTTGTCATAGTGTGCCACAAGTTTTTGCATGCATCCTTCACAGAAGGCTGCCGCCTGTATATTCAACCATGAGGTAACAGCTCTTTATCATCGTTGAAGAATTGACCACTAAGGACAGATTTTAGGTGTAAGAAGAGATGAAAGTCGCTAGGAGAGAGGTCCGAGCTGTATGGAGGATGATCAAACAAGTCCCATTGAAATTTCCGTAAGAATTGTTTGGTCACATTCGGTGTGAGGTCAGGCATTATCGTGAAAAAAAAATCGTTTCAAAGTAATCCACTTCTTACACCTAAAATCTGTCCTTGGTGGACAACACTTCAACGATGATGAGGAGCTGAAAGAACATGTTACCACATGCTTGAATACACAGTCGGCAACATTCTATGAAAAAGGCACACAATACCTTGTGCCATGCTATGACAATTGCCTACAAAATTTCGAAAGCAATGTAGAAAAGTAGTTTAACAGTTGTAGATTTTTGTACAATCAATATTTGTTCTTTTCTGTACCCGTTCGTTTTATATAACCGAATGGAACTTACTTTCTGATCGCGCCTCGTATATCTAACTTACTTGTATTTTAATTTTGTATTTATTAATATTTGAAATTCTGTATGTTTTGTGATGTTGTTATATTAAAATAGATATTGTGCTATAAACTAACTGTATGGCAATCATGGAGTAAGTACAACCTCAGAACGGAAAGTAGTGATGCGTTGGAAAATTTTATGTTTAGAGGGAGGAAACTAGGTGGCTGTACTCGTAACAGGTAGCTTCTAGAAATAGTAGCCCGCCACACTCAAAACAGTTCTACGTTTCCTTAGTGAGTTGGTGGTGGCACAAAAATTACTTGAAATTAACCAAATGGTTCCTCCGATCTGGAATTTTTGCAATTAATAAGACATCGATAATGACAGCTGTATGTGATTCTTATACGTCGCCAAGAGGAGAATTAATCAGTTCCTGTCACATCCAGAAACTTGCTCTCGTTTGGCGTCCATAGTTTAGCCGTAAGTGTCTGCTACCACCGCGAATAGACTCCCAAATAATAGCTTTTATTTTTGTTTCGTAGTACTGTCTGAAGCAGGTGACTGTGTTTTTATTAAAAATACTGCTTCGCGGAAAACTGGAACTGTTTCCGTACTTTCATCTTTGGTCGTGTACCTTGTTAGGACCCCTTTCCTTGAGTTTAATTATTCTGAGAATGTTCTTCAAAAATGAAAGGCCAAGATCTGGAATTAATAATTTATTGAATGACGACTGGTTTATACATTTTATAGGCTCGTCTTCTTATTTAAAAAATGGATGTAAAATAATAAGTGCAACATAGCACTTAGTCATCATATAAAAATACATAAGTTAAAACATGACACATTATTTTATATACTTTTTTTTAAAAATAAGATGACCAGCTTATAAATTGTATAAGACCAGATGATGGTGTCGCAATCTTCCGAAAACGTTCGTCATTAAATAAATTATTAATTCAAGATGTTGGCGTTCCATTTTTGAAGAATATAAAACTGTCAGGCCGCCTTCTAAAACTGCAATGTCAGGTAATTTTAATATTCTGAGAATCGTGCATATTATTACTGAACAGAGTATCATTATGATTTATACAGAGTAATAAAAGTAGAGCAAGAGAGTTAATAATTAAAGGTATTGCAATTTCATACGCTCCGCAGATTACTCTAAGTGTGTACTCAAAACTCAGTGAAAGTCGCTTGATGATATTGATAAAACTAGTGGATTATTGGGATCTTCTGCACTGCTGGAAACGTAACTCTGACAAATATATTACACAAATGAAAGAGGTTAGTATCAAGTCGGTATATTTTATATGTATTATTAAAACTATAATTCTTGGTGTCAATGTTTTACATCTCCTTATAAATCCACTTTTCACTTTTTCCTTGCTTCTGTGCCTAGCGTGTACCTATAATCATGTTTGAGCTACTTCGAAAGTATCAAACTCAATGTCTTCCAGAATGTGATGTGCTTATATTAACAGTTTATTCACGGACTTACTACTTTTTTAAACTAGTAGGTAACCGCGAAAATATGTCGGTACATAGGCTTATAACTTTTATGAAACTAAAGTACGAAACTATGAAAGCTATACTGAAATATTTGATTAATAAAAAAAAAAAAAAAAAAAAAAATGTTCAGACATTACTTTCATACAGCAGTAATATTATGATGTAGTTGTTAAGCATTTTCGATCTAATTAAGAGTTGAAGTTTCGAAGGGACTGAATTGTTAAAGGTTTCCCTCCATGCCTAAAACCTGTAACTGACAACCGTAAATGAACACATGTTAGTCGTAAAATTATTCTTACTTCCTGGCAAATGAGAGAATTCCGGATTATATTTTTGAAAGCTGCTACAATTTCAGCGCCACAAATGCTCCTATATACGATGGTACTCAGAATGTGCTGATGCAGTCCAAATCCACATTCAAAACACAATCGCTTCGCGGTATGATTTTACGTCCCAGCCGCTTGGCAGCGCTGCAGCTGCGAATTTGCAGAAAGTCACTGGCATTTTGTGTCAGCAAGGTCAGAACAGTCGACGGACTAATTCGCACTACATACAATATCTCAACCGAATTTAAAAACTGAGCGAAACATCCGTAAGCATGCTCTCGCAAAGAGAGAGTAACATTTTATTCCGTTTGCAAGAAGTAGATTGTGGCCTGGGGATCGGAGATAGCATGTTTCGCTTCCGGGATTTATTTATTTCTGGGATCTCAATTTATTATCGGCAGGAAGCTATTCAATATTGGTAAACAGCATATCCTTCGAACAACACGTAAAGCAAAAAACAAAAATAAAGAAGAAGAAGAAAGAAAGAAAGAAAGAGAGAGAGAGAGAGAGAGAGAGAGAGAGAGAGAGAGAGAGATAAAGCCTTGAGACAGGAAATTCGTAAAATTCGTATTCGCAGGACTCGTAATCAGTACGTTTTGCAGAAATGACTAGATTTTCCGGCGCTGCTCCACCTATCGGTAAAATATTTCTGCGGCTCTCATTGTTATGAAACGAAGATAAAAGATCATCGTGACTGCAGAAGACTTTCTGAATACGTCGCAGACATTTGAGTTGAGTGGGCTTGAAAGAGGACACAATCTTGCCTTGAGAGAATTTGATGCATCCTTTCGGGAAATGTATTCTCTTGTGAGACGAAGTGTTTCGGCAGTGAAACGAGGATGCTCAGGGTAGTTCCCAGAAAGTAGTAGAAAACGGCGCGAAGTGTAGGCCGCATCACACAGACCCCACCCCCCCTCCAAGAATACTGACAATTCAGTTGAATCACATTGGAGGTGAGATGTGAGTCCTCTTCGAGTCTGTCGATGCATTGGTACATTGTATCAGGAGTGGAGCAAGCAGTACAACACGTCATACACAATCAGCGATTACAGTCCGTAGCCGTTATTACATCAACTTCTCTTTGACTAACGTGCTGAGAGATTCTAAATAGCAGTACAACATGGAAAAGGAATGGCATCAGGTAGTGTATTCGGCAAATCCACATATTGCACGTTTGAAAGCGACGACCGCATTTTGGTTCGCTGACGACAGGAAGATCATCTTCACAGTGACTGCATAGCCACAAGACATACAGAACCAACTCAGGAAATTATTATATGGGTGCTAATGGGAACAACCGCAAATCAAAGTTGGTGCCAAAGTGTAGTGTCGAATTTGACATTTGTGAATGACATCCTACTACCCGTAACACAACTCTCCAAATTTCATGTTTCTACACGATAATGAATGTTCACATATTGGTGCATGAACTCGTGCCTTCTTGGGATCACAGGAGGTCACGAAAAAGCTTTGACACGCTACATTACCCGACTGATAGGCAAAGAAAACTGAGTGGGATATTGTGAAAGGGCACACACCATTATAATGCTTGCGGACTATGGAAATGGGTATAGACAGCTGCAGGCGTATGACCTGATGCCAACCTCTACAGATAGACTTTGGAATCAGGCAAATGCAGCTTGGATGGCTATACCATAGGTCGTCAATCCCGCGTTACATGCGTCGATGTCATCACACATGGAAGAATTTATGAGGCCTCTTGTTGGACAGTCAGCCCACTAGGTAACAGGACGCGTGCTGAATCGAGATGATTGAAATGCCGAGCATTTATTCAGAACATAATAATAAAATACTTCCGGGATCATATACTTCATCTAGTCTTTCAAGGTGTTCTTCTTTTTTAACACGAGCGTAGTTTCCAAAAAAACATTCCAATAACTGCCATATCGATTCACGAGGTTCGATATACCTTCTGCAGCAAACACACCCACCTCTGTGTAGGCACCCACTGAAGTTCTCCTTCGCCTCCGCATCCGTTTGCAACCGCTGCGATATTTCTTTGGTAAGCTGGAAGTCGCTGGGATCTTATTCAGTACCATACGTTTATTAAAGCAGAAACACGTCCCACCAGACTAGTCTCAAGACAATTTATGTGTATACGGCATTACGCGGGCCGGCCGCAGTGGCCGAGCGGTCTGCAGCGCGCCTGTCACAGCCTGCACAGCCGCTACGGTCGGGGGTTCGAATCCACCCTCGGGTGTGGATGTTGGTGCTATCTTTAGTATAAGGTAGTTTATAAGCAGTTTGTAAGTTTAGGGACTGGTGACCTCGGAGTTAAGTCCCTTAAGCTTAAAAAGTATGAGTAATCTTTATGTGCCATTTTGTTGTTCTAAATTACTCTATTAAATCTGCGTTAGTCGTTGTCACGCGTCCATGAGGATAACTGGCGTCAGCTTTTGCTGTGAAAATGTTTGTATGGTTTTGCAGGGAAGTTGATGTGCCCTATGATCATTTGTTCGGAATTCGAATATCGATCCCACGGCTCATTTTCAGGTATAATCTGCTCGACAGACCTCTGAGATATAATCTGGCAGTGCTGAAGAAAAGTCGGAATTGCTCCCATCCTGGTGTTCTTGAACAGAAATCAGACATAAGTTTCCGCACGCAGCTGTAACAAATCTTGCAATACTGTAACCTCGATGTCACCACTCATAAATTCAAACAATACGCTTGGACCGATTTTCATACAATGCTCTGAGAATTCATAAATGTCGAAACGATGATTCTACCTTACTTCATACGGTTTTGTAACAGGGGTATCTGTCAAACTTCATTCTTCAGTAGAAACGCTAATGCATCCCTTACGAAATGAGCAACACTGACTTCCACCTACATTGTCACTCAAAATGTTGGAGAAAATATCAAATACTGTTGTCATTCATTGTTGTCATTCACTTTGCTACCTCATGTACCACTTACTCAGTGGGTTCTTACAGTTATGGGAGTGCATTACACCACGACATACAACAGAAAAATACTAATGATGGCAGCGCGAGACATTCTCGTGACATAAGAGACAGGAAGTAGCTTTCCGTATTGCCCCCGTAAAATATCACAAGCGTAAATGCAAATGTGAATTTGGCAAGGTAGTGTTCAATTTGGCACAAAACAGTGACAGTTAAGTGGAATGAATACTATGATTATTGAATGGAAACAAATGTAACGTTTAGACACACACATTCTGAAAACTAGCCGAGGTGCTTACTGCGGGAGCAATACAAGCCTTACACTGACGGGGTATACTAGGAGAGATATAATCAACCTTATTTTGAGGCAATAACTCGCAGTCTTTCTACAGAGTTGACTGAAAGTCTTGGAGGGGTGTTGGAGGGTGCTGAAAAGACGTGATCCACCTCCCTACTGTATCCTAGACGCTCAAATCGGCATAACTAGCAACTCATACTATGGACGAAATATATTTTCTTTACAATAAAGTATTAGCGATGTGTTGTCCTTGAGGTACAAAGCATGGGCTCACAGCAACCCATTACAACTCCAGATGACATCCAAGATGTTGGTATGACAGGTAACCCTTACGGTTCCACGGTGTCTGATTGGTCAACATAGTCCCTGCCCACGCTGTCCGGCCAGTTAGTAATCCTCCTTGATACTGGCCTCTTTTCACAATGTTTGGGTCGAAAAATCGTGTTCTATGTTCCTCCAGATGCGATTCCATCGTGGACTTAAACAGAACTCGTCTTTAAAAAAGAAATTGGACAACTGTTCGAGTTTTCAGGTGTCATGTTGAGAACTCCACTTGATTCCGTCGTTCATGTAGCCGTGGTAGAATGGCCAAGGGCTCTAAGGCGTCTTGCTTCTGAAAGCGCGGTTGTTCCCCGTCGGACGGTCGAGTCCTCTCTCGGGCATGGGTGAGTGTGTGTGTGTGTGTGTGTGTGTGTGTGTGTGTGTGTGTGTGTGTGTATGTGTGTGTGTGTGTTTGTGGGTGGGTGTGTTGTTTTTACGCTAGTTTAAGTTATTGTGTTGCACAGGTCGCTTCTCTTTTTACCACATTTACCGGTTTCGACTGAGCTTGCACTCATCATCAGATCTGAGGAACTGTGGTGAAGTTAGTCATCCCAGTAAATGTACGTAGCTCTGTCTATACGGCGTTCTGGGGTTCCTCAAATAGATAGAATTCCATAGTCATTTAATAAAAACCATGCATGACCACCACAACCTACACGTCCGTTGACATGCATCTACGTCTGGTTTAATGTATTGGATAGAGGCATGTTGACGGACATGTATATTGTTGGGGGCCATGAATGGTTATTACTATATCACTACATAATTTCACAAATCCACAGAATGTCGTATAGACATAGTTTTACTGGTGTGACTAGATTCATCACAATTCCACAGAACTGAAGATGACTACAAGCTCAGTCGAAACCGTTAAATTTGGTAAATGGAGAAGCGATGTTGTCAAAACGATAACAAGGTTCCGAATGAGAACAGCACCCAGCAACGTGTGAAAAATTGTTTGGCTTAAATAGTTTGTAAGTCTAGGGTTCCTGATAACCACAGCAGTCACGTCCCATATGTTTACAAACATTTGAACATTTTGCAAAGAAGCAAAGGCGGTTAGGGTTAGTAACTTGACACACCAAGTATTTGTGATACACTTTTTGACAGAAATACAATTACATAACCTTCTTTGTTTTGGGGATTGTCATGAAGTATTAAGACAACATATTCACAAATATATAAGTACATTACTTACGGTATTTTAACACTTTGTTGATATAAAAATCTTACGTTAATTGCTTGTAAAAGGAATTATATCCATGTAAACCGGTCATCTTGCATATTTTGTGATCTGGTCTGTTATGTGAAAGATTTTGAAGCTTATTATTACCGTTTTTATTACTAATTTGAAACAATTTAATCATATTGTAGAGTATTTGAACTTCATGATATTTTTCAGAAAGCACCACAGAATCCATACGAGATATTATTATGAATTATTAAAACACCCCTTTTGTCATTTTTCTTCTTTGTTTGTTTATAAATTTAACTGTCATTGATTTAATTTCATGTCAAAAATGTATAACTGTATATATTTTAGTACGTAAACCAAAGATAAAATTTACGATTTTTGTGTTTCTATAAAACCTGATTGCACTTATGCTCTTGGTCAGTTGACGTCCGGACGACGTGCTACGAGTCTGTATTGTTTGCAAACATAGTATCCAAAGAACCTGAGGTTGCAAAGACTATATACTTCACAGGGCAGGAGCCAAGATGACGGAATGTCAGTGTCTTCTGTTTTGTGAGTTAATAAGTTAAATAAATCATAATTTGTGGCTATTACTGAGTTTCGCTTGTCTCCTTAAAATAAGTACTTTTGTCTTTGTGGGAATCATATTCCAAGGCAACGTGACCATCTTAACTTTGAATTCTGCATCGAGATAATTGAGAGGTATTGTGTATTCCGCTACCATATCTTCTCAATGTGTCATCTTTGTCGTGTTATGACACATACACACGTGCGTCCACGACTCCTATTGCCTAATATCGCAGAGAGTCTCTTGGACTTCTATGGATCATCTGTTATTGTTTTCAAGAGGATTGCAGATGTGGGACTACACATAAAAGAGGACCACGTTTAACAGATGCTCTGATGTAATTGTTGACTTGGTCGAACGGTGACAGGAAATAAATCTTCCTTGCGGAACTCGGGATGTAAATACGTCTGTTGACAGTTTGAATGATTAATTGTGAATTAGCCATCGGACAAAGCCATCTCTAATGACAACATTGTCTACGGGACGTAGGGTATACAGAATCGGATTCTGGGTTAAAAAATCGATTTTCGTTTTATTGTCTTATTACATTGCGCCAAGTTTTCTCTTTAAAATAACAAATCTACTACACTTGTAACTATTTTATATTTGTAGATTAGTGAGATTGCGTATTGCGCTTTAGTTATACGCGTCTCAAATGCCTGACCATAAACTTTTCGGCAGTACATTTATAAGATGTGAATTTAAATATTTCGCTTTCCAGCGACTCTTTACACACTATATGTCCGAAAATGTTTCTCTCTGGGTTCATCAAGCTACTCTTTGACTTTATGAGTTAATTAATACACTACATTTTGGTGTGTATGATGCTGTGGCAATCTTCAATCTTGAGTAAGGTTAAGCAGACAACAATCCGAAGATTGGTTTGAGCACCACAGGGCAGTTTCTTTCTACGTCTCCTAATAACATTATCTCAGGTAATGAAGAACCTAGAAGTCATAAATTTTTATGACATAGTAACATGGGTTTCTTTAACATACTGAAACAATGATTTTGTAGTTACTTGGTTTACAAAAGACTTAAGGTCGATAATCCAGTAAAGAGTGATGCAAAATAGTATACATTATTTCTCATTTTTTATGGGTTCGCAATATCTCCCGCATTACTAATTCAATATTAATGCTTGAGTTGTCAATTTCAAGGTTACGTTCATCACTTAAGACGAAAAATACAAAGACAGTTTAAAGTCATAGTTTTAACAAAAAAACTTAATTAAAAAAATTGTACCGTCCGTTCAATCTAAGTTGATAACCGACGAACGATCGTAAGTGGGACATTTATTCACGTTTTTTTCTTATTTTTTGTATTATTATTATTATTCTTTACCCAAGCGTTTACTCACAACAGCTGTTGAAATTGTTCGCTTCGTTCAAGCAAGCATTGTGTACTGCGAGAATGAACTGGATTTTCTGAAATAAACAAATTTTCAAAAGATAAAATAAGCGTGAAAAAGTCAATATCTGATTTTATAAATGTTTCACAATTAATCATATTCTGTTTAATTACATACATTGAGACTAATATGTGTTACTACTATTGAAGTTTATTATCTTTTATACATATGTACTTGCATCTGCCTTTTCTACATTAGTATGTTACCTGTCCGTGATTGATCAGGATAGAGTGCGAAGTGCGAATTATTAGCACGGGTTAACTAGTTCGTACTTTAAAATAAATGTAACATATCTCTGTAAGAAAATACTTTGGCAATAAACTGTTTTTCGGTGTTGTTGTAACATATCCACACACAGTAAAAAAAAATTTCTCTGACTCCAGCATTTTTTGATAAAATGTCCCTATAGTAGGCGTGGATAGGCGATTCTGTATCGCCTTAAATAATAATCTTCTAGAAAGGGTAAATAGGACTTTATCGGTTTAATTTTGGAATCGGTGTACATGCACCAAAATGGACAATATCTCGTCAGACAAAAGCAGCAACTTTCAACTAGGCACGGAGTCTCGATGCTACCAGAAAACGGATACTTTTAGGCCGCGGGTGTCACTGACGCACACGGACGGCCCTTTGGTGAGCGCTGTAAGGCAGACGGTCCCTGCAGGTGTCGGTGGCGGCAGCGGGTGTTGCGGGCAATCGGGCGGCGGCGGCGGCGGCTGGTTGTATTAATGGGCTCATTAGGAGAGTGCGCGCGCTAATGGAGCGGGGTGGCGGTGGCGGCGCGGTGTCGCAGCCAGTGCATTAGCGCGAAGCGACATGCGGCGCCGGCCACCGGCCGACAGGCCCCGCACCCCTAACCGGCCGCGGCGTGTCGCCACTCGCTGGGAGCCAGCGGGCGCTGTCGCTAGCGCCCCGCACAGTGGCCGCCACAAAGGGCTCACACGCTCCTCTGGAGAGCCGTGTGTTCCGAGAGGACTAACGTTAACGATGACGAACTAACTACCACGCATAACCGAAATGTTTGTTACTATTTTCTTTCTTCCACCCCCCCCCCCCCCCCCGTCCGCCGTCTCTGTCCATGTACTGCTTCCCCAAGCCATCGCCTTTTTCGCTCCGTCTTCCGGCCATCCATTTTCCACCTCTTCCTCTCGCTCCATCCCCTCCTTCCTCGTCTGTCAGCACCTTGCAGTATTCCAACATTTGAGATCAACCAATTCTGTGCTCGTGTATGTCATAATTACCCCGCTTCCAAATCCGAATTTCGTAAACCGAATTCCCAATTCCGCATTTGGTTGGTCATGTAAACACTGCAAAATCGATTCTGGAAATCCACTTCTCTAAAGCGGTTTTACAGTTCCACAATCGATTTACGTGCCCATGTAAACGCAACCGTTTTTGAAGCGTTTTTGGCTTGTCAGATTGTGTTTTCTTGTTAATAATTTTCTGCACGTATATGAAATATAAATATTAGAGTGAACATAAATCTGTGTATTTAAATACAGAAAAAAGCGATTGTGCGGACTAAATCAGGAACTGAATCAGCTGTTTTTCAGCCGACATATTAAGTGAGCTAGGAAATCCGATTCAGGCTATGCCATGTAAACACGACGGCGAAAAACGGTTTACGAAAATCGGTTTTCGTCTTCCGAAAGATGTGTTGCATGTAAACGTAGTGAGTACGACAAAGACGGCGAATTGACTACACAGCAGCGCTCTACACAATATCTCTGTAGTGTATTGATGAAAAATTCTTACTAGGAGTCCACTTTGATATTTTAGGTTTTTCATTTATGGTGGGTGAAGTTCAGAACACAAATAACAATCAGCCAAAGCCATTCGACCCTAAACTGGAGAAAATCGACAATGAAGTTTTGCAAGTACACTTTAGTACCGATAATTAACAGTTGAACCATCTGTCGGTGTAGCTCAGATGGTACCGTTCTAGCCTTCAAACTATACGGTCGGTGGTTCCAGACTTGCCGTGCAGTTTTTATTCCGTTGTGTTGGTATACTTACTCAGTTTCGATGTCTAATGGTAATTTTTACGAAAAAATGCACGTAGTTTTGTTTATTCGTAATTTCCTGTATTGCATAACAGTTTTTTTTAATAAATGATGCTTTCAATCAAATAACATAAGTTAAATTTTTACAGTATTGTCTTCACTATTAGTTAAAACGGTACTCTTTGTTTCTTTGCTTTGGACGGTACACCAGATGTTTGTTTCATACTTAACTGGAAGAGTGGAGATATTTGAAACAAAAGCTTTACATAATGCAAAAAATCAGATGTATGATCAAATTGGGGAGCTGTCAAAAACGGGGTAACGCAGGGCTCGGCTTTGAGTCCTTCACTGTTCTTAATATAATAATTTGCCGTTCTGTATTCAAGAAGATGAAAAGTCAGAGCTATTTCCTAACGATACAACTATATTAATCACACGTAACAAACAAGATTTAACGGATTAATTCGAAAATAATGTCTTTCAAAAAACATTAAGTGTTCCTCTGAAAATTAGCTAAATTTCTTTCAAACACAATTATACAGTTGTGTAAATGGCGTAATACTATTAATAAACACTTACTCAGGACACATGTCTATAGTTACGTTAGAATATTTTTAAAAAATTGGATGTTCATTGCGAAATTGCATGAGAAAATGAACTGGATGATACACATTGACCAACTGCTGAAACGCTTGAGTTCAGCTACTTATCCCAACAGGGTTAATCAAAATTTTGATTAGAGATATATCACTAAATTAGCATACAGTGCCTACTTTTATTCACTTCTATCATATTCTATTATATTTTGGAGTAATTCATCAGTGAGTAAGAAATTTTTCATAGCACAAAAGGGTACAATCAGAATAATTTTTGTAGCGCATCCAAGGTCATCCTGTAGTCATTTATTCAAGAACTTAAGAATCTCTACAATAGCCGCACAATATTATCACAACGATAAAAAGTCCATTCATACAGGATATCTTAGTGATTCTTTTAGTTGTTGCAAAATTAATAAATGTGCCAAATACATACGTGTTATTTAACCACATACACTTTTGAAATTCCTTATTAATAACCAAAATCTTTTCAAAAACTGTTACAGCTTACGTAACTACAAAATAGGAGAAAGGATCAATCACTATCGAAGGTTAAATAAATATCTTAGGCCAAGAAAGAGGTGAATTATGCACCCACAAACGCTTTTGGTCACTTGAGAAATAGCATTAACAATCTGATAGCAAACTACAATTTGGAAAGAATTCAAAATACTTTTTAAATGGCAACTCCTTCTACTCAGTTGATGAGTTTTACATATGAATTAATGATGTTACGAAGAAAACATAAAAATAAAATAAAACATGTCAATAAATGAATGCACGTCTTCAGATATCGTGTAAAGATACCTTACACTAAACTGACACGTTCTACATCATTACGAAATGTCTTATATATAATATCTGGAACAAACACCAATCTAATACAGTGTAACCTCTACCCCTTCATCCAAGGATCGCGGGGTGCCTTGTGAGGTAAGGGAGAGGTGAGTTTCAACCACTCATGTTTCCTGTAACCGTGCTGATTGATTCATGGATCGAAGCCTTCCTGTCACAAGGAAATTCAGTAAGTTTGAAATGAGAATAATTTCAATAATCCTACAGCACTTGTAACACAACAACACAGTGACCAACGCCACTGTCTGCGTGTGTAAACGCGATCAGTATAAATGACAGCGGATAGTATGAGAAATATTTATGGCCTATATGTATATATATCACGTGTAAATTGGTTAATTTTCTTGTGCAAGTAAATTATGTAAATGACGAAAGTTTAAATGATTTCATATTGTACTGAGAAACAAGTGTAAAGCATTGTAGTAACTTTGGCTTAGAAGGGCAATGTTCGTATCTTCTTTGCGTGCAGCAGTTGTTATCGCTGAATGCAGCCTAGCGTTAGGCGCGAGAGAGAGATAAGTTATTGGTGTTGAGCTCTCGAGGTGAACGGTAGAAAAGTTGGTCTGCCGCAGTAAACTGCAGTAGTGTGGTTTTATGACGTGTTAGTACAAGCAGCGGTATTGGCAAATGGACACTGGCAAATAATTAACGTGGGGCCAGCGTTAAAACTTAAAGAGGAATAATGCGAAGAGGAATGCTGTGGACCCAATGTTTAAACAATATTTCGTCGCCAAGAAGATACTAATTTTGCCAATCATTATAAAGTGCCAGCAACAATCACCAGCTTCACCACACCAGTGCTCCAAAGTAAGATCTAAAAAATTAACTATCTTAAGATTGACAAGGAGTCAATAGCGAACTTGTGTGGAATTAACTAGTGTCGATAAAATTATTTACCCGTGGCACTATCCAAACAGGTTTCTATTCCGTTACCTTTAATATTGCGAGGCTCAAACTGAACAGTAAAGGACGTTTGCGTAAATCTAACTACAAGCAGATGTGTTCCAAAAGATTTCAGTACTCGAAGAGTAAGTATTAGTTCTGTTACAAAAACTCAAAGTACAGTTAATACCAACTGCAGATCATTGACTATGAACATGTTGTTTAATCATTCATTACTACCAAGCAGTGAATATTAATTTTGTGTTAAGTATTCAATTCACGGGTACTTTAAGACGCACTGCAACACTTGGTTAATTAATTATAGTGAATAATTCAATTATACTGCTAAACATGTTTGATGGCAGATTAAATTGTTGATATTATATGGAACATTGGTACATGCCATAATATTAGTTCTCCAAATTAACGTTTTATCCAATTTATTAAAGAAAAATTAATTGCTTAAGTCTCAGTAAATGACCCACTTAATCAGTGAGTTAGTCATTGCAGGCACAATTCAATCGTAATAATTTTAATTACTATTGATAATCAAGGTATGGTAAAGTGGCTTGGAAATTATTATGGTGATAGTTTGATTTTTACCTAGAATTGCTGCATACATGTTTATTCTTTTTTTTAAAAAAAAAACCACTTTATATTCATTAGAGGGATTTGTGATAATTGTTTCCCCTGCATAAGTAACCTAAATTCGCTGATTTTATGTTGCGCTGTGTTTCCTGCTGCTGTGGAGTGTGCGCTTAATCTGCATTCTGTGGCCGCGTTGTATACCAATTAACCAATCGGTGATTATTGCTATTGCACAGTACATTTCACTAATTAATTTTTTTGCTCATACAACGATCTGGCGACGGTATATTTTTACCTGTTCAAAACTGTTCTCTTGGTACAATTTTGTTCCGGGCTTAAGTTTAAGATTTCGCTTACCTAACGATGGTTATTGTGAATTAAATCGCGAAGTGTCGTTTGTTGTGTAACCTCCACTACGTTATTGGTTTAGCCTCTGATACCTTTATCCGGGTAAATAATTTATTAGACTCAGGGATAATTCTGAAGTCTAATTACTCGCAACTGTCGTTAGCTTAGGCTGGTAAGGTTACACGGTGTTATTGCTAGTGTGGTATTACAGATACAGGGGGAAGCTAATTGTTTCCATGCGGGTTTCGCCAGGGTGTTGGGTTCCCCAGCCGGCCGGCTACCAGTTTGGACCTACTGGATGGGATACAGCAGGTAGACTGGGTTTCCGTAATGTACTCGGAAACAGGAAGCGACTCTCTTTGATGAGCGAGGGTGGCTAACCCAGATACCAACTAAAATACAATATAGCCACGCACATTATTCTAAAAATCCAAAAAAAGTCAGGGAATGATCATACGGCAAATATAATTATATGAATGGATTATCGAGACTTTGGAGAACCACACACTGTAATTACAATTTAAATACAGATAAAAAGCCCATAAATTGCAGTATTATAATAATATTATTATAAGTCTTATTTTTACAATTATTGATATGTGGTGTTTATCGGTAACAATTTAAGACGTAAATTGGCAGCATTGTACCACGATTCCTATCGTAAAAGACGTACCACATTATCTCCATATTCTTTCAATAAACTTTGTTTTACTCTCTTCTTCTGCTTTCGTTGAGGTAATAATATTCTTGTGTCAGAACATAGATTCCATTACAGAAACACAAAACATTAACCCAGCAAAAGGCATTACGTCTATATATGTATTTCATTATATTTAACATTATACTTAGTAACTTTCGTTTTATGTTGTAGACTGCCACTTAAATATTTCATGGCCGACTAAAAATATGCAGCAGGTAACTTAAATATAAACAATTTAATATTTTAATATTGTTAAATATATATTTGTTTCTTATATATAAACAACATTTGTAGGAAGGTGGTCAAAGAATTTAATTCTGTGATATTCAAAAGTACTATATTTTGGAAGGGAAATTATATTTTAGGATGAGGCATTAGGATTCGCGGAAGGATACAATTTTGGGACAGAGAGAGCACGCTTTCGAACGCTTGGGAGGGTGAAAGGTTGTGACGCTGTTCGGTCTGAAGCCACTTTACGAACTTGTGATTTGAAGATATAGGCATGTGTGGATTTACGGGGCTGTGGCTGCAGAACTTAGTGTCTGATTGGAAAGTGATAAACTATGCACGGTAGTAGGGCTGTGGAACTGTGATAATTCAGTAATCGTGTACTCGTGTGATGACAAACTGCGTTCTATAACAAATACTTTTATCTCGGATTAACGTGGAACTGCAAAGTTCGATGCTCTGCTCTAACGTACGAGTCATAATTTGGAACTTTTACTCTCGAGAGCGTGTGATACGTATTGTGCCTCTCATGAACTATAGTTGAGGAAATATTTAGTTATTTACCGATGTATAAAGTAGGACCAGCTCCGCTTTTCATGGCTAATAAGAGTAATAAACTTCATTTATAAAGAATTACTTCTTAGAATCCATTTTGTTGGTCATTCAGAGGTTTAACTTATGTTTGTTAAATATATTTTCACGTCATTATATGCAGATTGATAGACTGGCTAAACTACAGATTAAGTATTGATATTGTTTAAACAGATTGGGCATAGAAGCAATGAACACAAACAACGAGCCATAAACTTTTACTACCCTGAGTTATGAACTGCCAAATTCTTATTGGTGAGTACTGATAGTAAGGCCGCACTAGTAATTACACATGTCCGTTCTTTAACGTAACTTGTAATATGCTAGAATAAAAGAATTTCTTGGATGCAAAATATTTTGATTTATGACACGTTTCGCACTGTTAGGGCATCTTCAGATATCTGACAAAGAAGAAACATGGGCCAGAACTTTCAATATTTACATGACAATACTTCAATTTTTTTTAAATATTTAAATATTGTAAGTTATGGTTCTGGTTCAGTTTTCTTCTTTGTCGCGTATCTAAAGTTGCGCTATACAAGCGAAACGCGTCATAAATCAAAAATTTTTCAACCAAGGCATTCTTTTATTCAATAATTCGACTTAAATCGGTTATTGTACCACACCACGAAAAATGAAATGGGAAGATTTTTAACTTGTAATTGGGAGTCCCCTGAGCTATTTTTAAGTCCCTTTGGACTTTGCGCTAAATAAAAATTTCTCAATAAAGCAAGTCCTCCATTTAAGAGTGTGTGCGATGAAAAAATTACTAAGTTTGAATGGTCCGCCATCCGGAATAATTTCTTAAATATTAAGTTTAAAACTTTAGCTTTCCCTTTGCTGTCACCTTTCACCACACCAAAGTGTTAGATATAGGCCGTAGAAAACATATCAATTTTGGAAGTACACGATTATGTTCCATAATAAATCTATGAATAGCAAGGCTTCGTGCCTATAGGAAAAGTACACGACGACAAACAAGCCCAGTGATTAAAGATGTTAACGCAGTTATTTTAGTTTTTGAGAAGTTAGTAAATGTGCCACATGCACACGGATTTTTACCAGTAGACGACGCTTCATCTTTCTGGAAAATACATTCATACTGCAGGTGAGATAGCGGCATACGTCTAACATATTTTAACACCGTTGCCTCTGTGTAAATATTTCAGGACATGCTATAGAAAAGAGATTTTTGAATTTTATTCTTCTGTTGATCTTCCAACTGTTTTCTTGCCATTACTTAAAAACAAAACAGTAATTTCACCTTTAAAATCATTAGCATTTTAGTGGCAAATGAGAGAAACAGACCACAACTTTAGACGTGGTGAGAACACTCATGGCTAAATGTAATTGGTGTCGTTTCCTATAATAGTTTGTACCTCAAATTGAAATTGTGTGATATCTGCGGACAAGCGAGACGTTATATTAAGTTTCAAGGATAGCCTGTGTGATATCTACATAGAAACAAACGTTTTGCATTTAATGTAATTTGACCTGATTGGGTAAAATTTGGTCTTTAATCTGGTGTATGTATATATGACAAGGTGTGACTATATGGCTATTGTCATGCTAGCTCAGGTTACTGATATTATTAGACATCACACAGTGTTTTTATGTTTGTCAGGGTTTGCAGATGTTGTTTGGTTTGGATTGATAATGAAGTTCTAACACAAGGCAGTTTGGAGTAACTATTCCGACATAATGGTCATCAATCTTATTTTCAAAGTATTTGAGGCTTAGGTTAGCTGGAATGAGACTCATAATACTATTCTACAGAAATGTGGCATTAATAATTTGGCCTTCGACTTTTTGTCGGTGATAGAAATTCATTTTAGAGCCCGTATTAGCAGTGATAAATGTCTGTACGTAACACACAGAAGTAACAAATTTGCTCAAAGTTTCTTTAGCATGCTAGTGATGGATTATAAAACCTCTTTAATTGGGGTTGCATCTTTACTGAAGCTGTGCCACTCCTGCTTGAAGTTAAATAACTGATGTTCAGGGAAATACTGAAACAATTATCTCATTAAAAATTATTTATTAGTCAAAAACACACTAGTATCCTCACAGCAAGTTTAAACAAATCTCCTTGATATTAAAATCTGAATAATTAAGAGACAAAGTTACTATTACAACCACTGTCTTTATAAGTGAATCCTATGATGATGATGGTCATGTAAACAGTTGAGAACAGGTCATTATGGGCATTAAAACTCGTAGCAGATTTACAGTAATAAGATTGATATAAAAATTTTATGTGAAAATGCAGACACCTGCGCAATAATAAGTAAAATATTCACATTAATTCTAGCAAAGTCATTCTTCGGCTATTATTTCTGGGTTTGTAAATCACTTCGTTGCACTTAGTGTTTCGCGTCTGACGGTATTTACTTAAGTGTAATTATTCATAGCTATTTTTTCCAATAACGTAAATTGGCTGCTGTTTAGTATTTGAATCCTGAAATAGAAAGTTTCTGTCGCGTATTTGATGCTGAAATAGAAAGTTACTGCTAGTCTTTCTAATAGCACTAACCCTATCTCAACTAAGGTTCTTATTGAATTTTTAAGTTGTTATTGAATTTTTACTTCCAACGTAATGTTGGCGGTAGCTTTGCTGCAGCAGATGGCGGATTTCATCGTCATCGATTGAGTTCTTTGCTGTTGTTAATATACATTAATGTCGTGCCATTACATATTAACGAAGATGCTATATTAGTTCTTCTTGCTGACGATACAAGTATAGCTATCACGCCTGACAAACAGGAATTAACTGATGAATTTGTAAATTATGTCTTTCAGAAAATTATGAAGTGGTTCTCTACAAATGGACTTTTATTTAATTTTCACAAAATACATTATACACAGTTTCATACATTAATATATACATACTTTGAGCAGAATTCAGTAGCTAATGTAGAATATTCATTTAGGATTTTACATTGATGAGGGATGGAATTGGAAGAAACACATTGAAGATCTGCTGAAACGTTTGTGTTCAGCTATTTATGCTATCAGGGTCATTCTACAGTTTGGTGATACACCTCTATGCCTGTTTGCATTCACTACTTTCGTATAGGAACATATTCTACGACAATTCCACATTGAGTAAAAAAGTATTCATTTTAGAAAAGCGTGTACTCAGAATAATTAATGGAGCTCACCCACGATCTTCCTGCGGTCATTTGTTTAAGGATTTCCCTTCTTCACAGCAGGCTCACAATACATGTATTCTCCTACGAAATTTGTTATTAACAATTCGAATAAATTCAAATATAATATGAGTGTATATAGCTACAACATTAGAAGAAAGGGTGATATAGATTATTCAAGGCTAAATCTAGCTTCGGCACAGAAATGCTTGACACAATAGTCTTTGGTCACTTACCATGTAGCATCTGAAGTCTGACAGATGCCAACTATTATTTTAAAAGAAACTAAAAGAATTTCTGAATGTCAACTCATTCAACATATTAGATGAAAGTTTAATTAAAAGTTAGTAATTTCGCTAAAATATAAAAAATAAAATAAAATAAACATGATTCTTACATATTTTCATGAATAGACTCCATTGATTAAACTGTCACATTCCACTTTATGGCGAAGTATCGTATTTGTTATACATGGAACGAGTATCAATCTGTTAATCTAATTGAAGATTGTTTCGTTGAAAATTTCTCAGGTTCTGTGTTAAGACTAGCCACTAAGTTATAACCAGGGAAAAATATTTTTGTCCGTCTTATTCAAGTACGTCGGACTTCTCATACATTCACTATACAACTCATTTCGTTGCAGTAATGTGAATTACAGAAGCAGTCTAAAATCGAATGGCGGTTACATTTACTGGCTCCCAGCCTTACGAACTCAACCAAGGAAGAACAATGTTGAATAGTAATTTTTCATGTATTGTAAAAAGGACAATTTACATGAATGGCAGTACAACACTCGTTGACACTTATGTTGAAAGTCTTTGGCAAGGTGTTCCGTTTACACAAGTTGCAGCTTGTACACAGTATTTCTCATTACATCGAATGTCACATAATGTCATTCTATGTAGAAATATTTATATGAGAACAAAATGAATATTACTCAGTATTACAGGTCTGACAATCTAAACGAACATTCCTCGTCCTTCTGTATAAACTTACGTGCGCTTATATTCTGTAATTTAATTTCTATTTGCACCGAAAACTAGATTGTTCACTTCACAGTTATGTATGAATTTCATTGGAAACGTTTTTAACATTAAGTAATAAGCGAATTGAATGTAATGTTAAGTAATGACTTCCAATTTTTCTTCATTTATGCCTGACTATTTACAGAGATGATAATTAATATTAATTTGACACATAAATGTAAACTACATCTCGGATAAAGTGAAAATTATTGACCCTTCGAAAGTGAAAATTTAAGAATATTGTTGTTTACACATTTTTATCCTTTAGAGCAGTACAGCCGGTGAATTGGAGAATACCTGGCGTAAAATATTTATTGACCAAATCTTCTTCAAATAATTTCTAGGTGATACCGATATATATTGTTCATTTTAATGCATGAATAGAACACCACTACAGACGTTTCGTTAGTGTTTATCGTTTTACAAACAATGCTTGTTTTGTTTCATCTCTGACAATATTCGCCAAGCTCTAAACTAATATTTTTTGATTGAAAACATTTACATAAGACACGTATTTAATCATTATTATACTTGAGAATTATTACTATGGATCAAAATGAAATTTGTGTAAAGTTTTACCGTAACGAATAGCCTCGAGAAGTAGGGACGTAAACTTTCGGAAGCAACCCTTGGAATTTTTTAATTCTGTGAGTACGACGGAGCTCTGGCATTAAAAAAAAGATTTTTTAAAATAAATGTGTTGTCAGGATCTGAGTATTCACGTCATAGACGTAGCATTCCTTAGTGGGGCTTGTGGCTGCATCAATAGGAAGCTAATGTTGTCTCTCTTAATTTTTTGCAGGTTGTCCCAGCCAGCGCTGCTATTTAAATTGACGGAGCGAATTCCATTTGCGTCTTAAGCAGCCACTCTTAAATTCGTAAGAGCACATTCCGCTCTAGCACTTCATTTTCACTCCTTCTGTAATTCCATTTGGCATCGCTAACTTATTAAGTCACGTTATGCAGGACTCAGTCCCTGATTGAGAAACAACGTTCTGAGAACGAAACCTTGTGCGAGAAGACCCATCCGAACAAAAATACATACTCGTCCCTGATATTGGTATTGTAGTTAAAGATTCCAATATATAACCCATATTACTCGTATTATCACCATTGAAACACTTCATTAACAACATATTTCAGAATAACACTAGGTTATCGTTTTGAATGTAATTGTTTGTTTGTTATTATGGCTTCACATAACATATTTTCTATGGGATTGAAGCTGACATTCTTTATATAGCCACTTAAGACTGAAGTCTCATCGCGCTGTGTGCACGTTCTCTGTTAGAGGTTTAAGTATTCCCTTGGGCATGAATTCGTGTGTATGTTGTTTTTAGCTTATGTTAAAGTAGTTTGTAAGTCTGTGGGAATGCTTAAAAGACTATTCTATTGAATTAACTATGCCGTCTAACAGAAAATAGCCGATGTGAAAACAGAAATTTAATTTATATTCGATAGACACAGAGCAGCAACATTCTAACATTCAATTATCATTGAACGTTACCTAAATACCTTATCAGCATTGTATATAGAGCACAGATTAACGGACAAAATTATCGTTAAATCCTCACGCGCAGCAATGGAGAGCAACATAATGTAGTGAGCAGTCAGTTAAATAGTAGAATGAAAATTAGTTCAAATCAAATGTTTGTGTAGCTTATGGGACTTAACTACGGGGTAATCAGTCCCTAAACCTACATACTACTTATGAACTACCTAACACTAAGGACGGCACAAATATCCATGCCCGAGGGGGAATTCGAAGCCCCGACCGTAGTGGCCGTGCAGACCATGACTGGCGCGCCGCAGTTCCCCCGGCCACCTCGGCCGGCTGAAAAATAGAAAGTGATGAAGCCACGAAATCACAGTTTTCTGCAATGAAGCCTGCCCTCGCCAGACTATCACGTCAACCCATGGGGTCATGAACACTGCTCTCTCTCTCTCGCTCTCTCCCTCTCTCTCTCTTACACACACACACACACACACACACACACACACACACACACACATACACACACTAGATATCCGAATTGTGCATTATTTAGTGCAACTTAAAAGATAGGATAGCTTATATCTGGATTAACAACCTCGATATTATTTTAATTGCACTGGGCTAGCGGCAGAGTGTTCAGCTAGAGAGGGGAAGGTGATGTGTGCGAAACTCGCCGAGCTCATGGATTTTTTAACTTTGGCCTTCGATCTACTCTTCACCTGTCAACGATGAGAGGAGTTTACGTTAACTACAGATTCCCTTTTCCCAGCAGGATAACTTGGCTATTTTAGCGACATGTTGGACGATGCAGTGGTGTCCATTCGAAAGAGCGGCATCAGATCGCACAATTTTATTGTTATATTCGATTTAGAAAGTTTCCTTGATGCTACCACTTTCACATTATAATATATTCCTAACTTAAATGGAGTTGTCTTTTCTTTCAATTTTTGCTATGAATCATTATATATATTCATACAAGAGTAGTTACGAAAAAATAGAGAATGAACAAAGGAACTGCAGAAGATCGAAACTCGTAATTGATAATTTTTTAACGGGGGCATCGCTACTTCACATTAGATTCTTATATTAAGCCCTGACATACCGTTCATCATACTGCGATAAATTGTAGCGTCCAAGAAACTCCCGCTCAGTGATCTGGTGGAAGTCTCTCGGCGCGTAACAAGTCACGAAACTACATCAGTTATCGAACCGACAAAAGGAGATCTACATTTTAACGTGGTATCCGAACAACGCGTAGTTTCTGGCAACTCAGATCGTTGAGAGGCTAGGTTCAAATTCAAAATGAAAAACCCATGAAACCGGCAAGTATAGAACACACAATCTCCCTCTTTCCGATCCAGAATGTTGCCGCTACTCTATGCTTAAAGCTCAAGTAGAGTCCCGATTATTGATTACTTTTCGAGGCAAGAAAACAACATTTAATTTGCAATAAAATAATATTAGGCTATTAATAGAGATAAAAGCTATCCTTACTTTGAAGTTGGACCAAATTGGAGTTCATCGAAGACAAACATCGTGCACTGGATTTATAACTACTTGTATACGTAAATCTAAAAGTCAATGTAAATAGCCAAATAAAAAATGTAAACTAGATTGCAGTACCCTTCTCAACCTTTTTTGGCCCCATTTACTTAAAAAAGAATATGGAAACCTGTAGCCGCGATGAAGTTGCCGAGCGGTCTAAGGCACGTCGCTGCGGAGCGCGCGGTTGCTCGCCGTCGGAGGTTCGAGTCCTCGTAGGGCATGTGTGTGTGTGTGTGTGTGTGTGTGTGTGTGTGTGTGTTTTGTCCTTAGATTAGTTTATCGTAGTTTAGGTAGTTTGTAAGCTACAGACTGATGACCACGCGTTTTGGTACGATATATTTACAAACATTTGATTTGATTTGGAAACCTGTAATAGTGAGTGTAAATCATGGTGCCAGTCAGATATAGATCCGCCATATTTAACCCACCGAACACGCTTGTGCACAGAGCCGGTTCTGTTACCCGTATCGGGAGTTGACGAGCTCAACTTTAGCGTCAGCAGACAAAAAGTGCCACAGTGTGCCGTCGATGCCCGAATGTCGTTGTGGTATTAGGCAATCCCGCGACGAACCTGGTCGCTATGTAATAGCAAAGGGGTCAGCACAGACCTGAGCAGATATGTGAGCAGAAATCGCTCACCTTATGTGCGACAAACCAACAACTGTTTTGGTGTTTGTAATTTTTAACATAGGGCAACCACAACTGAAATGTTGATACATTTTTCTAAATGACAGTGGTCCACTGCAGCTGTTTTTAATGAATTCTTTTAGACTACACGACCGTTATCGCAGCGTTTAATAGATACACATTGTGGTGTATCAAATACCACATCAATTACCAAAAATGTTTTTTAAATATTTGGTTGAATTTCATTAAAATTATCCGTTGTACCACGCATTGTAAATTATCTTTATTTTGCTGCAGGTTACACGTAAATATAGCACTTTATAAGATCATAAAAGTGGGTTGCTAATTTAGAGAACTCACATGACTACTACTTCATGTTCCTCATTTACAGTTAACAAGGCATGCTGGTTACTACGTTGTTACCCAAAGCCCACAGCTCAAAGAGTGACCGAATTTACTTGTATTCCTTATTAAAAGATCCTGTAAAAAGACAAAGTAATCATTGTTAGGTCTCTTCGTAGTTCTGAGGCAATGCCGTCCACTCCAGAGGCCTTGTTTCGACTTAGGTCAAATTATTCTCAGTATGCTATTTCCTATTTCATCTTCATCTACTACCACTTCCCCTTCTACAATATTATCTCTAAGTTCAATTCCTTTGTGAAGCATATTTATATACTTATTTCAGCTATCCCTTCTCTGCTGAGAATTGGTTTTCCATATGAGTTCTATATCTTCATACAGCTGCTTTCCTTGACTCGAAAGGTTTCTTTTATTTTTCTGTAGGTGGTATCTATTTTCCCCCCATTTTAAACATTCTTCCATTGACTTCCTAATGGCCTTGTAGCCACTGCTGTTGAACTATTTTGCACTTCTTGTCAATGTCATTTATTAGTCGTCTCCATTTTGCATGCATTTTTCTATTTTCTCCTTTCATCAATTAAATTTACTATTTCGTGTGCGATTCAAGGATTATTTTTGTATGTCTTGAATTTCAACCTATTTTGTCCTCTGCTGCCTTCACTATTTCATCTCTCAATGCTACCCAATCCACTTCTACTGTTTTATTTCCCCTCGTTTCTGTCCATTATCGCGTAATTTGGCCTCTGAAATTCTCAAGAACTTCAGTTTCCTTCAATTTATGCAGGTCCCATCTCCTTATTCGCCTATCATTCAGTAGTTTTTTTCAGTTTCAGCTTACGGTTCATGACATGTAAGATATGGCCACCGTCTATATCTGCCCTTGGGTATGTCTTACAGTCTAAAACCTGGTTCCGAAATCTATGTCATACCATCATAAAATCTATCTGGTGCATTCCGCTGTCATCTGGACTCTTCCATATATACAACCTTCTTTCGTGATTCTTAAACCAGGCTTTACGTTCCGTGCAAAATTCTACCAGGCGGCTTCTTCTTTCATTCCTTTTGACCAGTTCATATTCATCAACTAATTTCCTTTCCCTTCCTTTTCTAACTACCGAATTCCAGTCTCCCATCACAATTAACTTTTCCTCTCCCTTAATAGTCTGCCCAATTTCCTTTACCTTCTGATACATTTCTTCGATCTTCTCATCATCGGCGAAGCTAGTTGGCATATAAACCTGTACTGCTATGGTCAGTTGGCTTCGTACCTATCTTGACTGTGATACTGCGATCACTGCACTGCTCACAGTAGTTTACCGCATTCCTATTTCCTCCTGCAAAAGCCCCAAATGATTTTGTATTTATAATCTTGTACCCATCTGACCAGAAATCCTATTCGTCTTTCCACCGAACTTCACTAATCCTATATCTAACTCCAACCTATCCATTTCAATTTTTAAATTTTCCAACCTCCTTACCCAATTAAGGGATCGAACATTCCACGCTCCGATCTCTAGAATGCCAGTGTTGTCTTCCCTGATGATCACATCCTCCTGAGTAGTCCCCGCCCGGAGATCCGAATGGGGGAATATTTTACCTCCGGAATATTTTACCCGAGAGGATGCCATCACCATATATTTATACAGTCGAAGTGCATAACCTCAGGATAAGTAAAAGCTGTAGTTTCCCCGTTTAGTCGTTTGCATTAACTGTGTGGCATAGCCACATTAGCTGATATTGCAAGGCCATCTCTGTCAATCATCCAGACTGTTGCTCCTGTAAGGCTGCTGTCCCTCTTCAGGAACCACATGTTCGTTTGGCCTCTCTACAGATCCCCCTCCGCTGTGGTTGCACAGACGGTATGGCTATATGAATCTTTGAAGCACACAAGCCACCCCACCTCGGCAATGTCTGTGGTTCATGGGACACATACAAAATATGTGTTACACATATCTAAATATGGTGTCTCACTTTTTGATTAATAGGTTGTGACATAATTATAACTATTATACTGTCCTGCACAGTGTACGTAGTAAATCTAGAGAGACTTTTGGAGAAGAGAAAAGCAGCTGTGTATGAAGGGATATAGCACTAGTACAAACTCAGACGAGACAGCTGATGTATATAAAGAGACCATGCAGAAGAAATGAAGCCATTATTGTACAAACGGACGAGGAAGTAGAACAGATTGAGAGAGGAGAGACGATATTGCAAGAAGAATTTCACATGGCACTAAAAAACTTACGTTGAAATAAGTCTCACAGAGGAAACGTTATTGCCTCATTATTACCAATATTTTTGTGACAGCACGCAGCAAGAAAACTATTCTCCTAGTTGCGCAAGGTGTACGAGAGAGGCGAAATGCCCCCAGACCGCAAGAAGGATGTAATAATTCCAGTTTAAGAAATGCATGATCAGACAGGTTTTAAGATTGTAAAATATCATTTTAATAGGTCAAACATGAATTATTAACAAATGAATGCAAAAATAGTTGAAATTCGACATCGGAGGAGATTAAAACATTCAAATGCCTATTGGCCTACGGTACCAAACCATCGGACTTACAAGTTACTTAAACAAACTTGCTCCAAGGACAACACACACACACACACACACACACACACACACACACACACATACACACACACACATGCGCACATACCCGAGGTACGACTCAAACCTAATGCGGGAGCGACAGGAAACGATAAGTTTCGTTTTTGGAGACATGTAACTCTCGTGGGGACACTTATCTGAGACAGGAACAGACCTGTAAGAGCAAGTGAATCGAATGGATATTGTCTTGAAGGAAGGCAGCTCGGTTGTTAGAGACGGAGCACAAGCTAAGACTCTTATGATAGGGTTGAGGAACGAAATCGGCCGTGTGCTTCCAAGGTCACCATCCTCGTGTAATTTAGGGAAATTTCGGAAGATGTAAATCCTGATGGCCAGAGGTGGATTTGAACTGCCATACTCGAGAATGTGACTTCATTCTGCTAAACTTTGTGGCACCTCGCTCGATAGTACTGAAGGGGCTATAAGCTAAACATAAGAAAAGAAAAGCTAGGAAAATGGAATTTTGGCAATGCTGATGGAATTACATTACTGCACTACGACTGTAGTATATGAGTGTTGAAAATGAGCTATGATGGCCAAGGTAGAGAAGTCATAAAATTCTTAGTGGGAATGAGAGAAAAACTTTTCTGTTAAAGAGAAGTTTAGTAATATTTAATATCAACTATAGTAGGTTCACGCAAGAAGAGCATAGAATATTCTAAAACGTACTGCTACAAAATTATACTCTTGACTAGACGGGTAATGTGTGTAAACAATGAGAAGTGTCTGAACAGATGTGGCAGTAAAATAATGTGTGGCACAACGTGATCGACTGATAGAACACATTCTGAGATAGCAAAGAATTGAGAAATTGGTATCAGAGGAATTGTTCTTTTTTTTCGGGGGGGGGGGGGGGGTTACCTTTGTAGTGGGACGCGAAAGAGATGCAGGCAGTTCCAAAAGAAAGGGGGTTTCTGGTTATTACAGCAATGAGTAGCTTGGAGAACTACATTAAGCCATTCTCCTGACTGTGGCGACAATAAAAAAATAGCCGCAGTGAATGTCTGAAAAAGTAAACCGACCAATGTTGCAGTGGAGCGGATTTAAGATGTGTTTTCGTTTAAATAAACTGTATTGTATCGTCATTGTCAACTTTAATGTGTTTTCTCTTCGCAGAGACATTTGGCGATAACAATAGTTGGCCTGGATTGAATTAACAACTGCTCAGAAGCACAGAATTGTGGTAATTCGCAATTCATTACCTTCCATTCGTAATTCAGTGCGATGTTGGGTGCAACTGATAGTTGAACACGGAATTAGCCTAATAGTTAACTGGCAGCTTGGGATTTACAGTGGCACAGTTGCAGTACGCAACATAAAATTGGAGATACAAGCTTCCATATGTAGAGCAACTCGGAATTAGGTACACAGTAGTGTTGTGTTATTGGCTAAGTGCGGTGTTGCGGGCGCCTCAGTTACTGTACATAGCTAACCTCATTTTCTAGCCACCGATACAACAAGCCACCGTGTTGTTGCAGAGGGACTGTTAATAACTCTCTGGACGTAACGGTGACCTTCCATTTGTGGTACACGTAGCCAAATTTTTCCCGCTTCATTATTCGTTTCGAATTATTTTATTTGCTTTCCCTCTCTCTCTGTCTCTTCCCCATTTATTAAAGGCAAAGTTAATACTGGAGGAAAAATAGTAAAATGTCGGTAGAAACATCGAATTTTTAAGTATTTTCGGCGGGGATCCACGTAATAGAAGAATTAGAATAGATCATCGAAATATACAAGGTATTACTGAAAACTTACAGACGTTTCCGCTTAGATTATTCCTATTTCAGTGTAGTTCCTAAATAACGTCGCGAAGCAGAGACTTTCTTTACCAGGTTAGAAGGTAGATTCGTCGAGGAAGTGTCCATGCGATCTGAGGCGCCTTGCTACGAGTACGCATCCACTCCCCGTCTGAGGTTCTAGTTTTCCATCGGGCAAGGTTGTGTCTGATGACCATAGCATAAGTTAATTTACGTAGTTTGTTAGTCTGGGGACTGATGACCACTAAATTTTGCTCCCACATCTTCACAAGCATTTGAACATTTTTTACTAGTTAGCCGTTCAAATTCAAATGTTCAAATGTTTGTATAGGTTATGGGACAAAACTACGGGGTCATCAGTCCCTAAACATACAGACTACTTATGAAGTAGCTAATACTAACGACGGCAGAAATATCCATGCCCGAGGGGGGGATTCGAACCCTCGACCGTAGTTGCAGTGCAGACCGTGACTGATGCGCCGCAGTCCCCTCGGACACCGCTGCCGGCCTAGTTAGCTGCTTGTTTTTCCAGGAGTTCTTTGCTCTGTGTTGGAAAACGGCTGAGTCCATCTATGTTTTAAAATACTGCAGCACTATGGGGAAAATATATTTGAATATAGTGTAGGTGAGGCTGAATTTAGCGAAACTAAACTTCTACATCTACAAATATTCTCGGCAATTCACAGTAAGGTGCGTGGTGGAGGGTACACTGTACCACTACTAGGCATTTCCTTTCCTATTCCACTCCCAAATTGAACGAGGAAAAAAAGAATGCCTATATGCCTGCGTACGAGCCCTAATTTCTCTTATCTTGTCTTTGTGATCTTTACGCGAAATGTCAGTAGGCGGCAGCAAGATCGTACTATATTCAGCTTCAAATTCCGACCCTCTAAATTTACTTAACAGAAATTCACGAAAAGAACGTCGTCTTTCATCCAGCGATCCACAATTGAGTTGCCGGAGCATTTCCGTGACACTCGCGCATTGGTCGAACCTACCGGTAACAAATCTAGCTTCTCGTCTCTGAACCGCCTCTGTCTTCCTTTAAACTGATCTGCTGCGAGTCCCAAACACTTGAGCAATACTCAAGACGTGGTCGTCCAAGCGTTTTATACGCGGTCTCCTTTACAGGTGAAGTACATCTTCCCAAGATTTTCCCAATAAACCGAAGTCGGCTGTCCGTCTTATTCACAACTGTCCATACATGCTCGTTCCATTTCATATCGCTCTGCAATGTTACGCCTAGATATTTGAACGACGCGACAGCATCAAGAAGCTCACTACTAATGCTGTATTCGAACATTATGGGATTGTTTTTTTTTTTGTTTTTTTTTTACTCATGCGCATCACCTTACATTTTTCTACATTGACATCTAGCTGCCATTCTTCGCACCAACTAGAAATTTTGTCTAAGTCATCCTGTATGCTATTACAGTCAGTTACACACGACACCCTCCTATACACCACAGCATTATCAGCAAACAGCCGCAAATTACAACTTACTCTGTCCATCAGATCATTTATATAGATAGAAAATAATAGCGGTCCTATCACTTTCCCCTGGGGCACGCCTGACGATACACTCGTCTCTGATGAACACTCACCGTCGAGAACAACGTACTGCGTTCCATTACTTTCCTGCCAGTAACAAATCTGTGAACCTATTCCATAAGCTCGTATCGTTATTTCTAGTACTATATAATTTTAAAACAGTTCTGATCAAGGTGGAGAGGGTTCTACTTTTACTTTTAAGTAAGTTAGAAGATTAGTTATATGCGGTGATTTCAGGATCAATTGTGTGAGTAATGATGCAAGAAATAGGACGCGGTAGAACCTCTTTAAATCTTATCACATGTTGCAAAATGTATTTTTTCAGCCGCACCACTGGTGAACAGACACTTACTGGTTTGCTGCTTTCGTTAACACAGACGCAAAATCGATTCACTTTTGTTTTTCCTTGTTCCGGAATTGCTAATTCTGTATACGCCGCCATCCATGATATCAAACAAAACGTTTACTATCCTTCACCTGTGACCTATTCAATACCCTAGGACGCTTTCACGCTTGCAAAATGAACGTAGCGTGCTGCTTTCCATTGGATCTTTTCTACGTTTCTATCACCCTAACTAGTATCGATGCTACACGGGCGCTGATGACCTCGCTGTGGAGCGCCCTATAACGCCAATCATCATCATCATCATCGATGCTACACTTCTGAGTTATGAGTAAGTATTTGCGACAAGATTATTTTAGATGTGACTTCCTTCACTGGAGCTTCTTGAAAAAAATCACAAACTTGCATCTGCCTGAGCAATGATTATTATTATGTGGTCCTTCATTTCTAATCGCTCCTTAAGTAGCTACCAGGCATTTTATAACGGTAATTAACTTCCGTGTTTATTACACTTTTGCGTTTTGATACAATAAAGATTCTAAGAATTCGCAGTACATTCGATTATATTGAGATGCCAATAGCAAAATTCCTTCACCATGCGTCGATACGCTTCTGATTCTCCTGCATTTTGCTCAAACCATTTTTGTGACTCTTCTATACAATACTACAGCATCATACGCGCGAATCCTTACTGAACTTCCGACGTCACCTACGAAAATGAAACGCCATATACCAAATGTTGTAGAATATCAGAAATCACTTTGACTTTCGGAATGACATGCTGCGTTGTGTTAGCTAGAAACTCTTCAATACAGGAACACGGCTGATATCAAATTCCATACGCTCTTATTTTGTTTACTAGGCGATAGTGTAGAACACTGTCGAACGTATTGCGGTAGTCAAGAAACATGTCATCCACCTGGGGGCCTGTAACTGTCCACCTCTGGGACTCGTATAGGAATAGCACGAGCTGGGTTTCACATGATTAGTGCGTTATGAATCCCTCTTGATACCTAAAGAGAAGGTTTCCCGTTCCGGAAATGTTATAAGACTCACACATAAAACATGTTTCAAAATTCTACAAGACTACAATGTTAGAAATATAGGCCTATAGTATTGCACATCTGCACCACGACTTTCTTAAAAGTGCGATTATATGAGCTTTCTTCCAATCATCCTAACACTGCTGGTTGAGGAGCGGACAGGCATACTGTTTAGTGTCTAAAAATGCGCGGATATCGCTTCTGTCTGTAAAGTCAGGTACTGAATTTTCCAACACTTAAAATTGGCGCCTGTGGAGCGTCAGTAATGAAGCGGTTTGTGGATTTTCACACATTTCTTGTTTTACCGTTCCGTAATGAGTAATTAGATGCGGTCATATGACTTGAATGAAAACGTCTAATATACGGTACTATTTGAGAGGTTTATTCACTTTGTGGAAGTGTTTGTATTAGAGGATAAAAATGCAGCCCTCGGTCGCGAATCTAAAATTGTTTAACCTGGATTCGCCAATAACTATGATTGCCTTCATCAGAAATTATAATTAAAAACGTAAGCTTTAAAGCTGAGTTGTAACTTTTTATTATGTGATTTGTTTTTAATTATAATTTCTGATGAAGGTAGTCATAGTTATTACCGAAACCAGGTTAAACAACTTGACGTTCTAACGGTCACTATGTTTAAAATTAAATTTGTTTTTGTGTTAGTTCACTTTCCTTTATGTGATTTACATGAAGTTTTCAAACTATTCTAACAAGATATTCCAAAACCCACAACCCTTCCATCCCCGCCACCCTTCAGCAGAGGTTATACCCATTCGTCACGTTCAAAAGAATTCCAAGTTCAGTCATTGTATCAAAAGACCTATTACACCAGACCTAATGTTATGATAGCGAAAAAAATTGACTAGAGAACGAATCCTCTTATGGCAATTACTAGAGTAGTAATATTAAGAATTAACTTACCTATTGCATTTCTTCAAATCTAATGAAATTCAAATTCGGAAAAGGTTCACAAGTGTTGTTCTGGATAGACACGTTTTTGGACCATTTGATATACTCTGTATTTATAATAAATTAAATTACTTATAGGTAACAAGCACTAAGGGTCTTCTGCTTTACAGACTTGACACAAAACATCTTTTCCTTGTACTTTGGAGAGAAAAAATTCATCAATTATTTCCTAAAACCTCAGTACTGAAACCGCGTCGTGTTCCACTGACTACATGGCAAGATAAACATTCGTTTTTGCGATATGCTGCTTCTCAAATAATTCTTGAATTGCTTTAAACGTAAAAAGTTCCTTTCAGGGCAGGCAATAGTCACTGGCACGGTTATCACAATTCTTTGAACAATATAAATCTTGGGATATTGATTTTCAGTTGTATGGAAGTATCTAAATATTGACATAGGAAATTTCACATCTTCATACACCATTTTTCTTGACACTTTCTGTCGAAAAGTCTGATGCTACGAGTCTTTCGAACAGTCACCATTTAGTGCACAGGTAGTCTTTTCTTAAGGTTTGCACAAAGCATTTTCAGGTCTTTGATCTGTACGTACACTACCGCTCATTAATTTCAATACACCCTGATATTTCAGATTTACATTACCAATCAAACGTTATTTCTCACAAAATATAATTATATTAACTTACACATGTATAATACAATCACAATCATTATATTTTACTTTCCTCAAACTATCTTCCTTTGAATTTAGTGACTGCCTCACAAACTCGAGGCATGAGGTCAATTAGTTTTTGTAGGTTTCGTGAATCTATATGATTCCACACATCTTTAACAAATCTCCAGATGCGTTCCTTGTGGATATATTAACTTCCCTTAGAAGTCTGTCCACTGCATCCCACACCATTTCAATGGGATTACAGTCGGGGCTTTGGGACGGCCATACCATATCTTTCAGTAGTTCCCGTTTTTCCTTTGATGCAATGTAGTTCCTACAGTATGTCGATGTTTTGGGTCATTATCCTGTTGTAAGGTGAACCCTTTCCCTATTAAGCGCAATGCACTTGGAATTGTGTGATTTTGAAGTATGCAGTGGTACTGCCTCTTATCCATACATCCTTCTATTTTCACAATGTCGCCAACTCTCTCTCCGGCAAAACATCCCCAAACCACAACAGAACCTCCATTGTGTTTAAATGTAGATTGAACACACTGATGGGCTCCCCTTTCCCCTACAAATCGGCGAGCAAATGTGCTCCTTCTGGTACCAAAATTCTCGAACTTCGATTCGTCGGTGAATAACACCTTTGTTCACTCTTCCGATGTCCAATTACGATGTTTTCTTGCTCATCTGTTTATTTATGGGCGTTAGAGGAAGTACTCTTCCTGTGACACAACCTTTCAAGCCGGCTTTAGTTAGTTTCCTTTTTATTGTTGCAACAGTTATTTTTGTCGCGTTTATTTTTATCAATTCTGCATGAATTCAGAGCGCCGTTTTGAATCTATTTCTTTTACTGGTAATTCTGATATATTTATCACCACTTTTAGTTGTTTTACTAGGTCGTCTTGGTCATGGTATGTCCGTATTGCTAACTTTTGTCTTCTGCCGGCGAAGGGTGTAGTGCACTCGCCTATAGACAGACTATACTGTTTCGCAATTTGGCGAATAGATAAACCTGCTTGGCTATGTGCTACAACTGCAGCACGTTTTTCTATGGATATCTCCACTCGTGGAGCCATACTAGCGATGTGTGAATTTCAGCTGTCACGATGGAACTTACAGGCAGGAAACACATGTTACGTATCGTAGCAGTTCTCGACGTTCGTTGCAGACACCACATCACTACAGGAAACAACACAGGTGCAGCAAATGCGACAAATAGGTAAACAAACATATTAGATAGCTACATAACGTTTTTGTACACAACATTGTTTATTGGATATTATTGTATCTCGATGAAAATAAATCATGACTGTTATACTAATCCTTTGCTCCCTCCACGGTATTAGATCTTATCTACGGAGAACTAAATGCTAATTATTGGGTGTATTGAAATTAATGAGCGGTAGCATATTTTTAAGCAAATAATTAAATATTATGTTAAAAACTATTAAATAAAGCAGATGAAATCTAAAAATATACGAATAAAAATAAAAACTCGTGAGAATGATGTCGATGACCATCAGATTCGATTCCGTTCAGGGGATTGCGTGTTATTGGGGGTTATAATAACTATCATGATCATCAACACGAAAGTCGCCAAAGTAGAGTAAATGAAAACTCCGATGGGGTTATTCCGGCCAGTAAAAGACATAGAATCATTTCGTTTCCTATTTCTCTTTGACAGTATATCGCTATGTTATAGCAGTTACGAGTAGGAATTTGGCACTCGTTTAAGGCACAGCACACGGGCGAAAAGTCTCGCCGTTCCACCTGCGGAGGGAAACTTTTGCCAACGGACAAATGTAATGCTTGATTATCAGTCACAACAATGAGCAGAAAGAGGGCGGAGAGGCGCTGAGAGACAGTGAATCGCCCACCTCTTAATTTACGGATGAGCAGTAGCCTTGAGTTGACAATGGATATCACTATTGCGAATCAGTATCATAACCTCTGGTTCCTTGTACCCAAATATAGGCTTAATTTTCTAAATCCGAATCGTATATGGGTATACAGGCCACTCGAATTACATTACATTAAAAGTAGTTTCAGGAACAGAATTACGGATGACAGTTGTCACATAATGTTCTAATGTTTTGCACAGGGTTCTTAAAAGCGCTGGACCCCGAGCGACTGCATCGATTGCACATATCCAAGGACGATTCTGGTTCTCATCTACGAGGGTTGGAACATAAATTGGTAACTATTTATTCACAATCGACACAAAAGCGTTACATGGCCTCACTTGCTACTGTCCATTTAGTCACCATCGTTGTGTAGAACCCGATGTGGAAGGCGTAGTATACCGTCAGCAGAGCATCTTCTGTTAATGGTGCGATTGGAGCGGTCTACTGCATGTCGAATCTCTGGAACAGTTCTGAAGCGAATGCCACGAAGTAGTTCGTTCGTCTTCCCATTCCCATCGACCTACCAAAGCAGCCACAGATTGCGCTGTATGAACCCGCGCATTGTCGTGCAAAATGATGAGCAGGTTGGACAAAAATGGTTGCCACTTCTTTCACGAAGCTGGTCGCAGGTGATGCTCCAAAAACGAGCTGTAATACTGTGCATTGTTCCTCTTTCGAAAACATAGTTACACCGACACTTTGGATCACTCGCTCACAAGTGACTACGTTTCTCTCCTTGTGTGCTCGTTGGGACGTGGGACCAGTGAATCCATTTGCTCGGAAGTAAGGTAAGTATGTGTGCTATCAGCGACAATAGTAAATTCCATTGCATAGTGTCTCCGCAGCAGTACATGTATGCTCGACAGGAAATATTGGCGGAATCAATCAGCTGCAATGTAATCCAGAAAAGCAGTGTCATATTATCGAAACAGTCAGAAAATTATTTAAAACCTCGCTAACGTGATGGATGTTTCCGCTGCAGTATATTCCTTCGACTGAATGAAACTACTTTGATGAAGACTTTCTCACAGCAACTATGTATGAATTGTACAAACATTTTTGTATCAGAAAAACCTAAGGATAAGAATTTAGAGGACCTGATAGATCTGTTGGATGAATATTAATCAACAAACGATTTAAATGCAAACATTAGGATAATGGTAAGACAAGCTTTATTTGAATGCAACAGCATACTAGCCTCAAGAACTGATTTTACGCGGACGATGATTTTGTAATGTCAACATCAAAAGACGGTTGCGCATGGCTAAGAAAAAGTGTTCAGAGGTAATGAATACCATGGGTACTTAAATGGCGGCAACTGCAGAACCCAGTCCTCTCAATGTGAATGCCGGTAGGCTCTGCAACGGAGTAAGGGTTGGATTGCTAAAAGATGTAGTCAACGCATTCCTGTGCAACTCCGCAATATGCGAAAAGTCCCTGCAGCTAACGTAACAGACGAAGGAAGGGATTACAGTTGCAGCTTGTCTGGCCGCTGACCGTTGCACAGTCCCAGACCACATGTTTGGTTTCATCAACTGAAGCGATTCCTCAAAACGCGGGCAACTAATTTTCATCCACCACTGTTCGGAGACAGGAATTATATTTAGCGTTTTCCATACTCCTGGCCATTAAAATTGTCACACCACGATTATGACGTGCTACAGAAGCGAAATTTAACCAACAGGAAGAAGATGCTGTGATATGCAAATGATTAGCTTTTCAGAGATTCACACAAGTTTGGCGCCGGTGGAACGTTTCCAACCGATTTCTCATACACAAACAGCAGCTGGCCGGCGTTGTCTGGTGAATCGTTGTTGTGATGCCTCGTATAAGGAGGAGAAATGCGTACCATCACGTTTCGGACGTTGATAAAGGTCGGATTGTAGCATATCACGATTGCGGTTTATCGTATCGCGACATTGCTGTTCGCGTTGGTCGCGATCCAATTTTAGCAGAATATGGAACCGATGAGTTCAGGAGGGCAATACGAAACACCGTGCTGGATCCATACGGCCTCGTATCACTAGCAGTCGAGAAGACAGGCATTTTATCCGCATGGCTGTAACGGGTCTTGCAGCCACGTCTCGATCCCTGAGTCAACAGACAAGACAACAACCATCTGCACGAACAGTTAGACAACGTTTGCAGCAGCATGGACTATCAGATTGGAGACCTTGGCTGCGGTTACCCTTGACGCTGCGTGACAGTCAGGAGCGCCTGCGATGGTGTACGCAACGACGAACCAGGGTGCACGAATGGCAAATCCAAGTTCTGTTTACAGCATCATGATGGTCGCATCCGTGTTTGGCAACATCGTGGTGAACGCACATTGAAAGCGTGTATTCGTCATCGCCATATTGACGTATCACCCGGGTGACGATATGGGGTGCCATTGGTTACACGTCTCGGTCACCTCTTTGATCAATGGCCGTCACATCTCAGATGTGTTATGAGCCGTGGCTCTATCCTTCATTCGATCCCTGCGAAACCCTACATTTCAGCAGGATAATGCACGACCGCATGTTGCAGGTCCTGTACGGGCCTTTCTGGATACGGAAAATGTTCGACTGTTGCCCTGGCCAAAACGTTCTCCGGATCTCTCACCAAATGATAACGTCTGGTCAATGGTGAGAGAGCAACTGGCTCGTCACAATACGCCAGTCAATACTCTTGATAGACTCTAGTACCGTGTTGAAGCTGCATGGGCATCTGTACCTGTAAACGTCATCCAAGCTCTGTATGACTCAATTCCCAGGCGTAGCATGAGAAATCAATTATTACGGCCAGAGGTGGTTGTTCTGGTTACTGATCTATGCACCCAAATTGCGTGAAAATTTAATCACCTGTCAGTTCTAGTATAATTTATTTGTCCAATAAATACCCGTTTATCACTTGCGTTTCTTCTTGGTGTAGCAGTTTTAATGGCCTGTAGTGTTTATTTATGGGCTCAATTCTACTTTATTATTGTTACTTTTTCTTTATTTTTTTCTATTTTTATGACCATTGTGACCACTGTCAGCACATTTTACAGTGAAAGCTACCAGACCATGCTCTGATTTGTGATTACCTGGTTGGGAACACCACACTGATTAATGCAGGACGCTGGTACAGAACAAAGTTGTCGAAAATTACGCTATTGGGTGGAAGACAATTTTCCCCTGCCCATTGGTCGTAGAGAAAACGTGGAACGCGCCACACGTAATTTTCAAAGCGTACACAATGAAAATTAGATACAAAAACCATTTAAAAGAGTTCTTCTCAAGTGTGGCATTCAACTACACTTGGATTAGTGACTAACATTCTCCAGAACGCAGGAGATCGATTTCAATTTTGTTTTGATTGTCACGGATGCCATATCGAAGACATTTTGTTCATTAAATTGCAAATGAAAATGCAATTACTTCGTATTGTACTTCAGTTAATTCTCATCTCTATGCTACTACACTTTACTGACACCCTTACACAATACATCTGTAATGTCTGTGGACTTGGGAAAATCATTGTAGTAGTGAAATGACGCAGCTATGTTGGAAGGACTAACTGATTAATGGATCAGTCTCAATTTGCTATTTGTTTACTCAGAGTTTTATTTGAAATTAGAATCTTTGATAATCAAGATAGCGTTGTTATTATATCTCTCTTTCTTGTCCTGTGGAGTCGTGTGGATTGATGCTGCGACCTCGTCTAGTCTCTTTCAATGAGTCACACAGACAGTACGTTACGTTTTTGTTTTGATATTTCACGTGACATGCGTCCTGTTCACATTACATCTTTATATAACTATATGTCTGACATAGATAGGACGTAATAATATTGAATTTTATTAATACAGAAACTATTCCAGCAGTAACAGGAACGCATTTGTTTATCAAATGCTTGTGAAGCGTATTCTGGCAACATTGCGCCAACAGCAACGGGGCAGTAAGGCTGGCCACAGAAAGGAAGAAAGCTCCCTCCCTCCCATACGCTGTGCAAAATTGAATTGGTATCCCATCAGTTCCAGCGGCCTTTCCTCTGCTGAGCGATTTCAATTGCTTTCCTATCCCTCTGTCCCTGCGACGATTTAGAGGAAGGACTACAATGCAATCTGACTGCGTGAAACAGCCTCCTATAAAAGTTGGTATTTCGACCAGTGCTGTGCTTTCTCTATTTGGGAACTATCACGGTCGCAGTGTGTCTTGTCATAGAGTTTCGATCCATTTACCGATATTACATAAGACAGGAATCTCTTAGAACCGTATGCCCAGTTGCTACGTAGAACCTTAGTGTCGAATTCGTTAAACGCATCTTCTATGCCCCTTGTTACATACATTTTGCGTCTTATTATTTTTGCTTCTCCTTAGGTTCGGCAACGATTATATTTGCAGGAAAGTTCTCTTCTATTTTCAACTATTTTATAACATTGTTGTTGAACCACGGTGGATCTTTCCAATCTCTCATAATTTTATTTGCGTATTTGACGATGCTCTTCAACTTCAAGTATGTTGCTCTTAAAGTTTGTTTACTGATTCTCATCAAACTCTGCGCTGGAGAACTGAACCGTCAAGTACTCTTCGTCTCTTGTCACTTCTCCTAAATGATGGACTTTCCCAAGTTCGTAAATACTCCTTTTTCTAGCTGTATTCATTGACACTGTCACGGCACATAATCTGTACTGAGTCGGAAGGGTCGGATCTGTTTGTCATTAGCAGGTCTAATACATTATCTTCACAAATCCGTTCTTTCTTTAACCGCTAAAGGTAGTTTTCGGATAAAGCACTACGAACCGTTTCGCTCGATATTCCGTCCCTACCACCCCTGTTGAATATTCGAGCCTCCTAGTCTATATCCGGTAATAAAATATCTGCCTCTAATACTGTGATTTCTTTGGGAAACATACGTGAAAGGCCGCGGCGGAGTGGCCGAGCGCATTGAGGCGCTATGCTACGATGCGCGAGGCCGTTCCCCATCGGGGGTAAGAATCCCCCCTCTGTCAAGGATATTTGTGCTGTATTTAGTAGAAGTTAGTTTGCATGTAACTTTATGGACTGATGACCCCGCAGTTAAGTCCCATAAGATTAACAACATTTGAAAACACACACACACACACACACACACACACATACACCCATTCCCGAGGGAGAACTCGAACCTCCGACGTCGAGCAACCGCAGGTTCCGCAGCAAGGCGCCTTAGAGCGCTCGATCACTCCATCGTGGCAAATACATTCAGGTTTTCTCTAACACGTAACATTATTACTGCTTTATATTAAGGGTTCTACAAAAATATCAAATTGTCACATTAGAGCTACTATTAAATCTGACGTTCCATGTATTATTATGATATTTCGTAACTGTACTAAGATCACTCGACACTTTTTCCTTATTTATAGTTATAAACACCCAACACATTAAGTTTTCAGCCTGTCTCTGCGATGTATGTTACAGTCATTTGTGAATTTCCATGTTTCTTTCATGCCAGCTATGAATATTCTATTTGTAAGTGACGCCAGTGCTGGGATAGCAAGATTCAGCTTGCCGAAATACCGCGGCTTTTAGACGACGCTACCTTACCGAATTCCCGAGAAAGTTTCAAGATTACCATATGCCGGGAAAACATAAAATCACACAAAAATAAATAAATAACACATGTAGTAGGAATACGTTAGCTGTAATCGAGATTTACGAATTACCTAAGTTCTGTAGTAAAGTACAGTTTTCTATCATTTTTTCCAAATTAAATTAACAACAGTAATTATCACTAAAATAGATAACGTGGAATATAGCCTAATGTATGTGGACAAATAATTTTTATAGATTAGTATAATGAAAACCTGTGAAATATGTGTTGTACTGGTTTAAAGGTTATCACTGTATTAAGAGAAAACCAACTGGAATTACTGATAGTATATTTAATCGAAAATTTTGTGGAATTGATGTGTGAATATGAAAAGTGACTGACACAGGGGAACTTACGTCCAAAAATTCTTTATCATTTGACGACTATTAGAGAATTGCAAAAACTTTCTTCATGTTCAGAACCATAATTGAAATGCGAGAAAAATTGTTCGATCTGGCGTATCATTAACATCGCCGTCTATAGAGATCGCAGATTTTTATTTTACTATAACGCTATCGCTTGTCAGTACATAGTTGTTTTAAAGTAAGAGTGATAGCAGGTTTCAATCAACTTGTGGCTAATAGCTTTTAAATTCTCATGCGTAATTAGGCTGTGCGACAATTAGGACATTATTTAGTAAACTAAAAATTCTTTCTTTTTATGGTTACCCATCTTTTATCAGTTCGTCTATTCAAAGCTGCATACCTGTGGGAGGTGTCTCATTCTTAGTTACACCCACGGTTGAATTCAAAAAAATCCCATAACTTGTGGTGACTTTACATTCATTTCTCGCCATGATTCATAGTATAATAGGCTTATAGAGGATTTAGGGTGATTTGAAGTATTACATATGGTAAGGTTTCAGTCTGGCCTCTGGTTTCAGCCTTCCAATCTGTTTAACACACGAGAACTCCGACCGGTTCTAGTTCCGATGCTACAAATCGATAGATCTGCTTCTACCCTGCAGGAACGACGGTAACTGTTTTCATCAAACCCCTAGGCGAAAAGAAGATTGGCTGACAAATCAACCGGCAAGCGTCATCGATGCCAATATGAGAACGATTTGCAGCCGGATGCATCCACTGTTTTCGTAGCTTCGTCAGCGATTGCTCCGTTTATACAGTACAAGTATTTGAGCGGTAAGCATTGGCAGGGCAAGTTCTTAGTGATCTAATTATTACGGATTGTGTTACGTAGGCAGGTTTTTTAAGTATTATGTCAATATTGATACATCAAACATCATACGGGTATTTTACAAGTAATGGACCTACATTTTTGTTATATTCGTCGTTATTCCTTTAATTATATGTCTTCCTCTGAAGTGGAGCCCTTCAAATGTAATCAACCATTTTGTTGCCACAAAGAATTAATGCGCTTTAAAAGTAGAGTTTAAGCCAACCTAACAAGATTTTACTCTGGATGTGCTACAGAAGATTACTGTTGGATGCAGAATAACACTCATACGGAGAAACTACTCGTGATAAGAATAAGCAATAACAGAAAAAAAATCGGAATGTAAAGTCTGTGAATAAAACTCTTATTCATGGTTACAGAAAAATAATGCTCTGCAACAATGTCTAAAGTAATGAAATTAACATCTATTTATGTTACGACTGTTCCATCCCCATGGAAATCAATATTTGTGATTTCATTTTTTCCATATGTTTCGTATTATCCCTGTGGCCTTGAAATTGTATATTCTTTTTGTCTCATTGGTCAACCGAAGTTAACTGGATTACTTTATATTTTTCATTTAATTACAGTCTGCTACTTACTGTGAATGTGAATCGTGTGCGTTTGTTTCAAATCCGATCCGCTCTCGGCTATGAAAGGCATAGAAAATTCACTTTAATTGACTGAATTCGTTTATCTCGTATCTTGTCAAGCTTCATTAATAGCCACCTTTATTACTGCTTGGGCCTTTAAAGTCGTGAGGGTTCCTATAGGTAGATAAAATTTTCTATTTATTTTATTGCTTGAATTTATTAGCAGATATCGTGCACGAGTCGGCGGCAGACACATTTTAGTTGGGAACGGGTAGGCAGCTCGCCGACGGTAAGAGGCGTTGGTTATCACGGCAGAGACCCATAATATGACGTTGGCAGAGCAGATGGGATAGCAAAAGCGCCAGACGCTGTATCCGTGAGGCGCGTCACACACGCGGCGGATTTTTCCACCGCCGTCAATTGACCGTCGCCGCCCGTTACAGCAGTAGTGTACTGGAGTAAATCAGATCGTGCGCACTAAGCGGAAAAAAAACCGTGACCGCCTACTGCCAATGGCGCCAAAGGTATTTCTACCGTCGCTGCCCAAGTTGTGGAGGACTGGACCCAGTGCACACTTACACAGACAGTGGTTTTTCTACCGTCGACAGATTTGTTCAGTGCGAGTTGAGCCTTCGTGAGTGTACACCGTTCTTCTCTCTTGTTCAAATATGTTCAGATGTCTGCGTGGTCATCAGTTCGTAACTTACAAACTACTTAAACGTAGGTAAAGTAACCTACGGACAAACATACACACCCATGCCCCAGTGAGGACTCGAAACTCCACGGCGAGCAACCGCGTGCTCCGCAGCGAGGTGCTTTAGACCGCTCGGATTCTCCACCGCGGCTGTTCTCTCTTGAAAACATGGATAATATGCATATAAATAACGACATTTTAATTTCATTTATTCAAGAAAGGGCTGTTTTGTGGTATAAAGCCCTCGCCAGATACAAGGACATTCAATATCTGTTTTTAATTTTTTTTATTATTGTGTATGTAAAGCAACGTAATCAGAGATATTTTATATGTTTTTAGAGATATATCAATCAGTACTGTTATCTTTGAAAATGATTATCCCACATTTACCTCAGTGTTATTGGTAGCATTTCTACAGGTTTAATACAGTTCCTCATTTGGTATTTGTGCTCTGAAGAGCAGTCTGACAAATGAAGTCACCGACATTCTGAAATAGTTGAAGAATTTCGTGTCATCCTGCTTCAACTCTTAAAACACCGTGGAGAAAGCTCCAGGCTCCACTCTTCGTTCATCAATTGGATGAGTCCGAATTAGCCGCGGTGGAGTAGCCGAGCGGTCTAAAGCGTCTCGCTGCGGATCGCGCGGTTGCTCGCCGTGGATGTTCCAGTCATCCCTGGGGCATGGGTGTGTGTGTTGTCCTTAGGTTAGTTTACGTAGGTTTAAGTAGTTTGTAAGCTACGGACTGATGATCAGGCAGTTTGGTCCGATAGATTTACAAACATTTGAATCCGAATTAGTTGATTTTTCTTCTCCTTTTCGCTCGTCGATGCAGCAACAATGAAGGAAGAATTCGGTTCTTGTTCATTTAAGTCAACAGCGCACGCTTAAAAGCAATAAATAATTTAAACACAGCAAAACGAAAGTGATCTGGTTTGATGATGAAAGTACACTGCCAATAGTTGCGGTGGAATGTGGGATGGGCGAGCGTCTTAAGCCGCCTTGCTCCGGAGAGTGCTGTTCTTCCCCTTCGGAGGTTCGTGTCCTCCGCCGGGCATGGATGTGTATGTTGTCCTCAGTTAAAGTAGTTTGTAAGCCTAGGGACTGATAACCACAGTAGTTAAGTTCCATACATTTAAAGATATTGCCGCCGTGTGTGTAAACGCTAACTTTCTGTCAGCAGGGACGGTCACTTGTCCGCGGCGGAAAAAATCCGCCGCTTGTGTAAACGGCCTGAGAGTTCTCGTTGCAGCCGCCGTGCTTCTAAACCGGGAATTTTCGAAGAATATGGCGTGAATCTAACGTCTTAAATTTATTAAAGTTTTTGTTTATTATTTTTTACTTTATTTTATTTGACATTCTTTTGGTGGCATGTAGACCTTAGTAACAGACTAAAGGTCGACAGAAGTAGGTGCTGATCATTTCATATTCTTCATTAGTGTTCAAATAAATAAATTAATTACAAGGCCTTTCAGTGAACTTTTACCAACACTTTTGAAGATGTAGGAAATTTACCGGAAGTCTCGGCTGCGGGCCACTGTCGTCAGTCGGCGTTAGGACCAAATCCGGACCAGCCTCGTAGGAACCGTGTTCTGAATAACAGCCTTAATAATTATAATTGTTAATTTCTAAGGCACTGAACACTCTTACATTATGGTGTGGCTAGTAATAAAACCATATAAATCGCATACCTGACTTTTTTAGACGAAATATCTACCCATAACTAATTAATTGCAGCCCTTGAAATAGCACTTCCAGCAATACACCAGAGTAGGCCTACTATCTAGTTGCGCAGGGACTATACCGTTGAGAGCACTTCCTACAAAACTGGTAGGAGGAACGCTTATCAGTAGGTTCACAAATCTGTCTCAAATGTGGATAGGCTCAATTTGCAGATTCTGGATGTACAGTGTGGGCCGGTAAACCCAAACGCCCATTATACCATCGTCTACGGACTCCTAACTAGGAGTTGATTCAAAAAAATGTTTGTATAGCAAATTCAAATTCAAATGTTTGTAAAGTCTATGGGACTTAACTACGGGTTCATCAGTCCCTAAACTTACAAACTACTTATCAACTACTTACGAACTAGGACGGCACAAATATCCATGCCCGAGAGGGGATTCGAACCACCGACCGTAGTGGCCGTGCAGACCGTGACTGGAGCGCCTTAGTCCCCTCGGCCACCGCGCCCGGCGTTTGTATAGCTTATGGGACTTAACTACAAGGTCATCAGCCCCTAAACTTACAAACTACTTATGAACTAGCTACTAATACTAAGGACGGCACAAATATCCATGCCCGAGGGGGGATTCGAACCCCCGACCGTAGTGGGCGTGCAGACCGTGACTGGAGCGCTTCAGTCCCCTCGGCCACCGCGGTCGGCAGGAGTCGATTCATGCAAACTCTAGATGCGTTACTGTTCCAGAGATATACATACAGATTCCATTACATTCAAATAGTGGCATTAACTAGAGAATTGTCTACTTTTCTCCTACTGATAAATCTAATTTTTTATTCAACTATTAGCCGTTGAATGCTTACGTCTTAGTCTAACTTATGTATATACATGTGGCGTCTGTTCCGAAAGAATAGACGTCACTTGTGATCCTGCAGTTGTTATTATTTAATATTCATAGAATATATGACATCAACTGCGATTGGGCAAAGCTGGAAATGTGTACCCAGCCGGGATTCGAACCCGGGTCTCCTGCTTTCTAGGCAGTTGCGCTGACCCCTACACCACTGGGGACACAGTGATCACCGCACCTGCAAGGACTACCTAGGCACGCCTCCCGTCAGATACAAATTCCCAGCTTCGCCCTGCCCACAGTACTCAAACTCGTAGTTATGAACTAATTCCCGTAAGAGTAAGGGCTTGAAACTTGCCCACCCCTCACCACCAACGATAGGATCATTGCCCGTCACCGGCATATTATATATATACATGTGGCGTCTGTTCCGAAAGAATAGACGTCACTTCTAATCCTGCAGTTGTTATTATTTAATATTCATAGAATATATGACATCAATTGCGATTGGGCACATGTATATATATATATATATAATATGCCGGTGACGGGCAATTTAGAAACTCGTTCTTTCTATACAGAACCATTAACATACTGTTAAAGCTCATGTTAATGGGAACATGAAGAATACAGTAAAGAACACATATCATTTTCGTTGATTACGTAAAGGCTTTCTATAAAGGAAACAGGCAAATATTGTAGGAAATTGTAATAAGAAGAGATATACCAATACATATTCTACAGGTAATTAAAAAGAGCCATGCTAATATGAAACGAAATAACTGGGGCTAATGAGACAAGAAAGAGGATATTAATTAATTAGGTTGACAAAGTTCCAGCCTTTTCCATTTCTTTGCATTATATGCACTGACGACATTGTATGGCACTGAAAAAAGTCTAAAAATTATACACATGAATATAATGAACAAGATTATATAATGATATTGCTAGTTCCACGTCATCAAGGCCTTTTTTTTCGAATAACGAAGATTGACTACTGATAACTAGGTCTCTCTGTGGGAAAATCCCGTAAGAACGAAAATAGTGAGTCAACAAGCAGATAAATTCAAATATTTAGAAAACATGCTGTCGAATAGTAGAGACCTAGATTTAAAAAACGATATTGAAAAGTTGAACTTCTTAAATGGTAATATATGACCCGTTTAAAACAAAATAAGAACAGAAATTATGTAATGCTGGCTCCTACATTGCTGTATGTAGACGAATCTTGGGTAATGAAACAGAAAGACAAAAACAAGATTCCTGGCCAACGAAATGAAATATAAAAGGACACGCAAATATAACAAAACAGCTACATATATTAGGAATGAATTTAAAATGTTTTGCATGAAAAACAAATACAAATATGGGTATTTCATTTGCTGTCATTGGAAGAGTCGAGATGATTATTATGTTTTTGGCGAATATTCCGCGAGGAAATGATGCAATGGAAGACCTACAAGTAAGTCCGAAAATTAAAAACGTTAACAGGCTGAGGCAAAGTCTAATGCATGACTGAAGAAGAACCGTTTACAATACGAGTATTATGGACTGTATTGTGTATTTCTTACTGCATCTCAGAGTACACATTAAGCTCCGGTGACAAAGTGCGAAACAGACGACGGGCGGCAGTAAATTAGCCAGCGATGCTCCTTCCCCCCTGGACTTCGGCATTCCACAGCGTAAAGCATCTCTCGCTGGCGCCGTTCGAGTTCCTCAGAAGAAAAGGAGCCCGCAAGATTTATCGCACCCTTACTTTCCCGGGCGGCATCGGAACGCGCCTCCAGTCCTCGTAATAGGACTGACGGGCCTAATATATGGAGGCAGCAAGAGGCGCTGCTGCGTGGGCGCCTTCCCCATCTGCCTTGCAACGGTACGTTCTACTTAAATGTACAGTCAACGCGGATCACTCAACTCGTCTTTCTCGATGCACATTAACATGATAAATAAATCAAATTGGCCAAACCGTATGACTTTTTAGTAATTTAACTCTCAAATAATACCAAAGTCATCGACTTTCAAGAGGATTTAAAATTGCTGTAAACAATTGAACATTGGAACAAGCACTCTGTTAATGTTACTCAAAGTGTAATTTAATTTGCTTCGAAAAAATGACATCGAAAAATTAGACATTTATGTTAAAAATAAATTCTGGTCTCTCAGAAAGGAAGCACATCGTAACGTGAAGCAAGGCAGTAACAATGTAAGCACACTGCAGTGGAGAGAGACTTATTGACTCAGAATTGGTGTTACATTTATCATTAATAAATTGTTATTTACGTAAGCCGTGTGATAACCTCTGCAGATGATCAACAGAACTGCTGCATCTCTTACCCTAATTAAGCAGTTACGTGTTTAACGTAAAAGTAAATGCGAAATGAAAGATGGTTTAAAAGGAGACAAATGGATTATAGCCGTAAAAACATCTTACAATTATGCCACGGGATTCACAGTCGCACGAGGTGGAATGGCCGAGCGCATTGAGGCGCTATGTTACGATGCGCGAGGCCGTTCCGCGTCGGGTGTTTGAATCCCCCATCCCCCCTTGGGCATGGATATTTGTGCCGTCCTTAGTTGTAGGTAGTTCATAAGTAGTTTGTAAATTTAGGAACTGATGACCCTGCAGTTAAGTTTCATAAGATTAACAAACATTTGAACATTTGAATTTGATACACAGTCACATATAAACCAAGGCTACGTTATAAGTAAAACGTACTCTCGTGGAATCATATTATGAAAGAAGCTCAACATTAGCCCGTTGGACTCTATACACTGTAGACTATTGCCATGGTATCTGATTCAAAGATCATTTACAGTTCTTTTCTTCCCGTTTGCTCCCTAAAATTGCTTTCTAGTTTTAAAAGACAAAATGCAAAGTGAACCAAGTCCTCATATTTTAAAGCGTAATGTAAATGCGGTCTAGGCAACATTACATTATTGTTCATTTTAAAACACAATTTCATCATAGTATTCAGTTCCTCATTGTTTGTCTTTCAGACGTTATCACAAAATTTAATTACGTTTACTTTTAGCAAGAAAAAACGTCTAGAAGACAAACCTGGTAAATGTGCTGCATGTTACACTATTCGTTATAACTACTGAAACAAGTAATACGGGAAAATTAGACGCTATTTATTAAGCATCAGTGTACACGAAAGACACCATCATAATTTAAGAATTGTTTTTGCCATGATGTTTGATTGTGCAGTTTTAAGCTTCTTCCATTAATCAATCTGAATGCCTTCAGTGATGCAATAACCCAACTGAAAGACGATTTCGTTAACGGGAATACCAATTCCTAAGGTGTTCTTGTCACGATCAGTTAAGGGATCAGATATCTTGAAAACTGACAACTCTATTGACAGATTTCACACAATAAATTGTCTATGACGTACATTACACAAAACTTAAGGTAGTTAGAACATTTAAGAAAAATTTACAAACCTGCCGTTGTCGTGATGTTAAATGTTCTAATTCTCTTCATTCAGTCTCCTACAGACTATCAGTTGTGTTCAGTCCGAATTGTTGTACTCTGATCCCTGCAAAAATTAAAAGAAAAAGCAATCTAAATACCCGGAAATACACTAAGAAAGGACTTTGACTGTGAGAAATGTTTTGATTTCACAGTCGATTTAAGATGTGCAACATTCTTTAGTTTAAATATTATACCGCTGGAAAATCAATAGTAAAACTTCATCTCTACCCGCGGCTGCTTTCCATCTTCATAAACGCACACAGACACTCATACGTAAGACTACCATTTTGTTTCCTATTCAAGTCCTCCCTCGTGCATGGGCGTTGTTCTTCTTGTGAGTTAGTTTAAATAATTCGTTAGTCTTGGACCTGATGTCCATAACAGTTTGGTCAAATAGGTTTATAAACATTTGAATGTTTGACCACCAGCAGCATGGGTGTTGTGCTGAATGACCTTGTACAGAAGTGAGTCGTGTAATGATTGCGCAGCCGCGCCCGCTGGAGATTCGAGTCCACCGTCAGGAACAGTTTATTTCGTAAACGGGTATTTCAAATTCCTGTTTGAAATCCTTAGTTGTTGTTGTTGTTGTTGTTGTAGTTATGGTCTTCAGTCCGGAGACTGGTTTGATGCAGCTCTCCACCCTACTCTAGCCTGAGCAAGCCTTTTCATCTCCTCATGAGAACGACAACCCACATCCACTTGTATCTGCTTACTATACGCGTCTCTTGGTCTCCCCCTGCGATTTTTACCGCACAGACATCCCTCCAATGCTAAATTTACGATTCCTAGATGTCTAAGAATGTGTCCTACAAACGATCCCTTCTTTTAGCGAGAGTATGCCAAAAATTCCTTTTCTCACCAATTCTGTTCAGTATCTGCATTTTCAACTTTTCACGGCGTAATGTACAGTCCAATAGATTTCGGGAATGCAGCCGCGTAAAATTCACTTCTTCTGCTGATATTTCGGCCGCGTACCTTCCGGCCATCTTCAGAGTGAGTCGAAGACTGCATCCCCCAAAATCTATTGGACTGTTCAGTATCTATTCATTAGTTATGCGATCTACCCACCTAATCTTCTGCATTCTTCTGTAGCAACACATTTCAAAGGCCTCTATCCTCTTCCTGTCGCCGGCCGCGGTGGCCGAGAGGACTAAGGCGCTCCAGTCACGGTCTTCACGGCCACTACGGTCGGGGGTTCGAATCCCCCTCGGGCATGGATATTTGTGCCGTCCTAGTTCGTAAGTAGTTCATAAGCAGTTTGTAAGTTTAGGGATTGATGACCCCGTAGTTAAGTTCCATAGAATATACAAACATTTGATTTGAACTCTTCCTGTTCGCACTACTTATCGTCCATGTTTCACTCCCGTACAAGGCGACACTCCACATAAATGCCTTCAGAAAAGACTTCCTTACACATAATATTCGATGTTAGAAAATTTCTCTTTTTCAAAAATGCTTTTCTTCCCATTGCCATTCTGCATGTTATATCCTCTATACTGCGACCATCGCATGTTATTTTACTACCCAGGTAACAAAACTTACCTACCACCTTCATTGTTTCGTTACCTAATCTAATTCCTTCAGCATCACCTGATTTTCTAAGCCCGCATTCCATTATTTTTTTTATTTGCTCTTGTTAATGTTCATTTTATACGCTCTCTTCAACACACTGTCCATTCAATTCAACTGCTCTTCCAGGTCCTTTGCTGTCTCTGACAGAATTACAATGTCATCAGCAAAACGCAAGGTTTTTATTTCTTCCCCCTGAACTTTAATCCCTATTCCAAATTTTTCCTTGCTTTCCTGCAGCGCCTGCTCGATGTACAGATTGAATAGCATCAGAGAAAGGCCACAACCCTGTCTTACTCCATTCCCAACTGATGCTCCCCTTCATGCCCATCGATTCTAATAACTGCGGTCTGGCTTTTGTAAAGAACTCTCCTTTCCCTGTATTATAGCCCTGCTGACTTCAGAATTTGAAAGAGTGTATTCCAATCAACATTGTCAAAAGCTTTCTCCAAATCTACAAAAGCTAAAAATGTAGGTTTGCCTTTCCTTAATCCATCTTCTAAGATGAGACGTAAAGCGAGTATTGCCTCCCGGGTTCCTACGTTCCTCCTGAATCCAAACTGATCTTCCCCGAGGTCAGCTTCAACCAGCTTTTCCATTCTCCTGTAGATAATTCGTATTAAAATTTTGCAACCATGACTTATCAAACTGATGGTTCTGTAATTTTCACACCAGTCTGCGCCTGATTTCTTTGGAATGGGGATTATTACATTTTTCTTAAAGTCTGAGGGTATTTCGCCTATCTCATACATCCTACACACTTTAGTAGCTCTGAGGGTATGTCATTTACTCCGACCTAGGTCTTTCAGGGCTCTGTCAAATTCATCTCTCAGTATAGTATCTCCTATTTCATCTTCATCTACTTCCGCTTCCCTCCCTACAACATCTCTAAGTTCATTTCCTTTGTCGAGCTGCTCTATGTATTCTTTCCACCTTTCAGCTTTCCCTTCTTTGCTGAGAACTGGTTTCCCATCTGAGTTCTTGATATTCATATTCTCCTGTAGGGGGTATCTACTTTCCCCCTTCTTATACATTCTTCTACATCCTTGCATTTGGCTTCTAGCCACTCCTGCTTAGCCATTTTGCACTCCCTGTCAATCTCATTTCATTCTCGTCTGTACTCCGTTTTGCCTGTTTCATTTACTGCATTTTTATATTTTCTCCTTTCATCAATTAAATGTAGTATTTCCTGTGATATCCAAGGAATTTTTTGTAGGTCTTGCCTTTCTACCTATTTTTTCCTCTGCTGCCTTCACTATTTCATCTCTCAATGCTACCCATTCATCTTCTACTGTTTTATTTCCCCCTGTTTCTGTCAATTGATACCTAAATTTCCCTCTGAATTTCTCCAGGACTTCAAGTTCCTTAAATTTATCCAATTCCCATCTCCTTATTTTCGTACCTTTCTGCAGTTTTTTCAGCTTCAGCCTACAGTTCATGACTAACAGGTTATGGTCAGAGTCTATATCTGCCCCTGGGTATGTCTTGCAGTTTATTACCTGGCTCCGGAATCTATGTTTTACCATTATAAAATATATCTGATACCTTCCGGTGTCTCCTGGTCTCTTCCATGTATACAACCTTCTTTTGTGATTCTTAAACCACGTGTTTGTTACGATTAAATCATGTTCCGTGCAAAATTCTACCTGGCGACTTCCTCTTTCATTCCTCCTGCCCAGTCCATATTCACCTACTATTTTTTATTCTCTTCCTTATCCTACTACCGAATTCCAGTCTCCCATCACAATTACGTTTTCCTCTCCCTTAACTTTCTGAATAATTTCCTTTAGCTCCTCATCTATTTCTTCGATCTCCTCATCATCGGCAGAGCTAGTTGGCATATAAACCTGTACTACTGTTCTCGGTGTTGGCTTCGTGTCTATCTTGACAATGATAATGCGATCACTGTGCAGCTGATAGTAGTTTACCCGCATTCCTATCTTCTTACTCATTATCAGTCCTACTCCTGTGATACCCCCAACTGATTTTGTATTTATAATCCTGTACTCACCTGAACAGAAATCCTGTTCATCCGGCCACCGAACTTCACTAATCCCCACTATATCTAACTTCAACCTATCCATTTACCTTTTCAAATTTTCTAATTTTCCTACCCGATTAAGGGATCTAACATTCCACACTCCGATCCGTAGAATGCCAGTCTTTCCTGATGACAACATCCTCCTGAGTAGCCCTCGCCTGGAGATCCGAATGGGGGACTATTTTATCTCCGGAATATTTTACCCGAGAGGATGCCATCATTATATTTTCATACAGTAGAGCTGCATGTCCTCGGGAAAAGTAACGGCTGTAGTTTCCCCTTGCTTTCAGCCGTTCGCAGTAACTGCATGGCAAAGCCACATTAGCTGATGTTACAAGGCCAGTTCAGTCAATCATCCAGACTGTTGCCCCTGTAACTACTGAAAAGGCTGCTGCCCCTCTTCAGGAACCACACGTTTGTCTGGCCTCTCCACAGATACTTCTCCGCTGTGGTTGCACCTACTGTACGGCTATGTGCATCGTTGAGACACGCAAGCCACCCCCACCTCGGCAATCTCTCTGTTTCATGGGGGTGGAATCCTTAGTTATCATTCAACAATTGTGGTTTATTAAGGACTGGCAAACATAATTAAAATGAAAGTGACAAATGTTTCCCACTTATTACTACAATTACCATTAGGAATGGTTCCATTTTAACAGGTAAAGTAGCTTTTCGAAAAGATTTGTATTTTCTTCAGCATGTCAACTCGTTGATGTGTCGTCAAACAAACAGACGATCACTTGGTAGCCGAACAGAAATCAACACGGTGTCTTTGGGTCATTGATGCCATTCTAATGTGCTACATTAAGAAAAGTTATTAAAAAATTAAGAAGCATGTGCATCATGTCTAAGTTCCTCTGATAATAGAATTAAAACAATTTGGAATATTATTAAAATGGAGACAGGGCAACCAAAAGCAGAGGAAGAGGGTATTACCATCAAAAGAAATGGAAACTTCAATAACAAAAAGTTCGAATTTGAAAAGAAAACATTTCTAATGATTACTCTCTAAATGTTGTAGAGGAAATAGTATCTAAATGTTCCCTAGAAATAGCAAAGCAGGTAATGGAAGAGGCCATAACTACACAATTTGATATAATCGAAATTCCACCCAGCTCACCTTCAGAAATTAGCAGAATAATAATCTCTATCAAGAAATTTATAGCATTTCCTGTAGGGTATTAAAAGCTTGTTCCCAAGAGATAAGTAGGATTCTCAGTCATATATGTAATAGCCCTATAAAGCAGGGTATTTTCCCAGATAGACTGAAATACATTACCGTTAAACCTTTGCATAAATAGGGGATACGTTAGATGTCAACAACTACCGCCCTATCTCACTCCTTATATATATATATATATATATATATATATATATATATATATATATATATATATATATAGTTCTAACAAAATGTCAACTTGGTTTTCAAAAAAGCTTTTCAAGAGAAAATGCTATACCTACCTTCACTGATGAAATATTAATTTGAATACTCGAACATCACCAGTTCGTATTATTTGTGATCTCACAAGGGCTTTTGATTGTGTAAATCATGGGATTCCTCTACATAAGCTTAAGTATTGAGGTATGAGTGGCACAGTGGACAAATGGTTTAAATGATACGTAACTGGAAGAGTGCAGAGAGTTGAAATAAGTATGATATACAAGAAACAATTAATTCCTCTAACTGGGATCCTACTATAAAGTTCGGTCTTGGGTCCTTTGCTGTTCTTAATATATATTAATGACTTGCCATTCTACATTCACGAAGATGCTAAGCTAGTACTTTTTGCTGATTATACAAGTATAGCTATCACACCAGACAAACAGTAATTAACTGATGAAATTGTAAATGATATCTTTCAGAAAATTATTAACTGCTTCTCAACAAATGGACTCTCATTAAACTTTGATAAAACCCAGTATATGCAGTTTCATACAGAATATGGCATGAAACCATTAATAAACTTAGACTTTGGACATAAATCTGTAGCTAAGGCAGAATATTCAAACTTTTAGGTGTTTGAATTGACAAGGGGGTTGAATTGGTAGAAACACATTGAAGATCTGCTGAAACGTTTGAGTTAAGCTATTTATGCTATGACGTCCATTGCAAAATTCGGTGATATACATCTTAGTAAATTAGCTTACTATGCCTGTTTTCATTCACTGCTTTCATATGGGATCATGTTCTGGGGCAATTCAACCTTCAGTAAAAAAGTATTCATTTCACAAAAGCGTGTAATCTGAATAATTGCTGGAGTCCATCCAATATCATCCTGCAGACATTCATTTGGGATCTAGGGATCGTAACTGCAGCTTCACGATATATATATATATATATATATATATATATATATATATATATATATATATATATATATATTCACTCATGAAATTTATTATTAACAATCCGATCCAATTCAAATATTAAAACAGTGAGCTTAGCTACAGCTCTAGGAGAAAGAGTAATATTCATTATTCACGGATAAATATAATTTTGGCACAGAATGGGGTGAATTATGCTGCCACAAAAGTCTTCGGTCACTACCAAGTAGCATCAAAAGTCTGACAGATAGCCATCTAGTATTTAAAAAGAAATTGAAGGAATTTTCGAACGGAAACTTCTTCTACACTCTGGATGAATTTTTAGATAATACTTAAAATTAAAAAAAAAATGAAAAATAGATAAATAATAGTGTTACACTTAAAACAAACTTTTAAGAGAACTCTTATGTAGTGCTTCTACATTCAGTATTTAGAAGCCTATATTTATGACGATAGGACCTCTGCAGTTTTATCCCCCTAAAACATCCAATCCTTATGACAATAAATACGGAAATGGAAAGGTGCTGTCCAGAGAAGCAACAATCCTAATATTCAACGGTGCGAAAGCATCAATTTCAAAATATTATTTGAAAGTTATAATTTACGGTCTAAACATAGCCTTAAAAAGACTTAGACACAAATTGGTCTGATAGAGGAAACTGTTCATAATCTCCGGATTTCGCTAAAATAACAACCACGTATCACCAACATAGAAGCAGTTCAAAATCGAGTATCATGCTAAGAAAATGAAACCAAAGGAGATTCATTCATTACTGCTGCGATCAGGTATGAGCGAATAAAGCAATTATCAACCTTCCTAATATTAATAAAAAATATATGTTGCAGAGACGCTGCATTTCTTTCTACCGACGTTTTGTGCTTGAATCGTCGCTACATTTCATTGTTGTAAGTGCATATGCTGTGTGTGGTTTTTTTTTTTTTTTTTTTTTTTTAAAGATCCGTGTAATACGAAGTGTTTACAACGATATAAGCCGGGAAATTACAGATAAACGAAATCACCATTACCCACACGAAAACTATTTTCACAACATTTAACAAACATCAAAAGAAATAAACAGCACAACTCAAAATAGTGGAAAAAATTTAGAAATAATGAGAGGGTAATTTAATATAATGTTCCAACAATATACCGAATGTCCCACATCACCTGATGAAATAACTCTTAACATAAACATCGTACCCAAAAACGTCCTGGACACAAGATGAAAATCTTGAAGGGGGACGTTACCCATACCTGAATTCAACCAGCACCATCCCTCTTCCCCCTGAGGAAGGAGGTAGGGGTATATTTGAAATATTAAAAAGGAACCCCCATTTTTATTTCGGATTCCTCGGTACAAAATACCTAGGATTTTCTCGACAAACTATTTTCTACGAGTGGTTGAGGCGCTGTAATAAGTTAAATTACCATTTATCTTACGTTTAGAAACATTACACAGTAAAGTGGACAGTAAAATTTACTATTTGTGTAATGTAAGAAAACATACGCCACGGTCTTCAATTTATAATCCGTCTGATTGCGGAGCAATGATAAGTTCGGTATGAACAATTAGATGCGATGAAATGTGTTACAATCCCAAGGAAAATACTCATAAAAGAAATGTAGTACAGATCTGTTGAAAGAAAAGCATAACAGCACCATCCATGGATGTTGTTTTTTTTATTTTTATCCGCGGTGTTATATTATACATGACATTGTAATACGGCAGCACTGCGACGGCTATACTGTGTATTACAACTTATAAAGGAAGCACTGTGGTCGGGAATCAATTTACAAATCTCAGCAGAACGTCTTGGTGGGGCTTCACTCGTATAGGTAGGTACGGTTCTTAAGATTTATTGAAAAGATATTAATGTGTTATTGAATCTCAAGTGTGATTTCATGACAAAATCCTTTTTTTATAATAAAGTGTTAACGGTTGCGGGATTACTCTTTTGGTTTATAGTATTTTGTAAGCTGTCATGTTTTTAACTTATGTATTTTTATATAGTGGCTAAGTGCAATGTTGCACTTGTTATTTTATACCCATTTTCTTTTAACAAGATGACCCGATTATAACATATATGTGACCAGATGATGGTGACACAGTGCACCGAAACCGGTCATTTAATAAATTGTTAGTGTGCGATTTTGGCTTGTCATTTTGAAAACTATAATACGATTAGATCGCCTCCAGAGCAGACTATGTCAGGTAATCTTACTCTTTTGGTTTGTACCTTGGATATATTGATGTACGATGCGTACTAATAATTTCGATTTGTCAGGTTAAATCTGACACTCGATAGTCTATACCACGTTCTTTCATGCGACAACATATATAGTCCCAATACAACATGTTTTTCATTGAATTGGAACTTTGAATTTAGGAATCTTTATGAAAGTTACGAACGTCTGTCCCTTTTTCGACATCATTAAATTTTTCCAACCTAAAATTAGAAATATATAATTCAGTAAAATTTCAACAGTATTTATCTCGACGGCTATTTTTTCTGTGAGAGAGAAAATATAATTGCCGTAATAGAGGTAACACATTAATTTAGAAGGTACAGATTTTCATGTAAGTTGTACATAGTTTTAAAAAGGAACTGAATAGATCATGGCCTTCTTCAAGTATTTCTAAAAGCTTACGCACTGAAATGTATAACAGATTCATAAAACGCCATCCAGTCGAAGTTGCACTTCTAGTAGACACCGATCGCTATACTGACTAAACGAACGACTAAATACAAATTCCTATGTTCACTTACTGGGGGCCTCTCCATTAGATCTTCTCTTGAAAATTATTCATTCTAGCTTCCTTCTTATCTCTCAAAACTGAGTACAGTTTCTATAGTCAGTTTTCTGATCATTAACTTCGTATTACCTCTAAATCATTTTAATCATCTTCTACATTTAGTTTGTAGAGCACATATTGACTGTAGCCTAATATGCAAATGTTTCAACAAGTGAGAAGATTGTCAGTAAATTTTGCTTGTTTATGCAATTAACTTTCCTTTGTATTTTTCTGTATGGTCTAAAAACGTATAAATTATTAATCCAACCTCAAGTATCTGTATTTGCTGTTACTAGACAATTTGAAATGAGATCTTTCTTGTTGCAATCTTTCAGTTTATACGAAGGTGATAAATTTGATGTCATTGCTTGTTACCGACCTCCAGGAAAAAGATGTAATGCAAATGGACGTTTAACATTTCATTAAGATAAGTAGGATGATGCGACAAGGAGCTACAAACCTCAGACATAGTATCGAACATGGTTTTCATTAAATGTTAATGACGCGTTTCGCTGTATAAGGCACCATCAGATCACCAACAATAAAACGAATTACCGGAAGATAGTGAGGTCTTCTCGTGGTAACTAATGCGAATTGTAATGTTCTTCCAATTTGATTACTTTGAGACAGTAAAACTGTGTATGTAATGAAAGAATGTTTCATATGCGCCACTTGTGTAAACAGGAGATGCCATCAAAGACATTCATGTTTATTAAAACTCAACGAATATCATGTAATTATAATAAAAATATTTATATCTCTGTTCTAATTAGTATATAAATATATGTCGCCCAAGAAACTGTTCATGTTCCTCTTGCCTGATATAGGTATTAAAAACAATACGTGTGTCAACTTCAAGTAGTGTTGGAACATTTTAACCCATTTTCAACAATTTTTTGAAACAATGTTAGCAGTTGTCGCAGCGAGCAGCCATCGACCTGGATTGCAGCATCCTGCCGCCATTACGTGGCAGAAATGAAAACCCGGTTCCGGCACACAATTTTAATCTTCCAGGAAGTTTCATATCAGCGCACACTCCGCTGCAGAGTGAAGTTTCATTCTGGAAACATCCCTTAGGCTGTGGCTAAGCCATGTCTCCACCACATCCTTTCTTCCAGGAGTGCTAGTGTTGCATGTTTCGGAAGAGAGCTTCTGTGAAGTTTGAAAAGTAGGAGGAGAGGTACTGGCGGAAATAAAGTTGTGGGGCGGCATTGTGAGTCGTGTCGGGATAGTTCAGTCGGTCGTTCGTTTGCCCGCAAAAGGCAGAGGTTCCGGTTCCGGCACACAATTTTAATCTGCAAGGAAGTTTCATCAGTAAATGAGATTGTCTCAAGTTTCTCCAGACGACGGCCGTGTAGAATTGGAAAGGAAGCTTAGGGTTTAACGCCCCGTCGACTGCATGGTCATTAGAAATGTATCTCGTGTTCAGGTTTTAGGATAAGGATGGGGGAGGAAATCGACCGTGCCATTTTAAAGGAATCATCCCGTAATGATTTAAGAAAATCACGGAAAACCCTGATGTGAATGGCCGAAGGCGGATTTGAATCACCGACCCCACGAATTCGTGTCCAGTTTCTCACCACTGCGCCACCTCGCTCGGTCAGAATTAGGAGTTGTAGCTCCCATACAGCATTTGAAACTTGCAGTCTGTAGATGACATCAGTTAGAAAATAAGCGTTGCTATGTTGTTAGTTATCCCCAAGTTGGAACTGGGCCGCAACTTGCAGTGCTATGGTGGTAACAGTGCCAGGGCTCCGGAGAGAGCAGCCGCAGTTTTGGTGGCGTGCTGTGAGGACGGAGTAGTGTAGCGAGCCGAGTAGTCACAGTCTAACACACCTGTCACGACCGTCGAGATAATTTTTGTTACCACCGCGGAAGGAGCCCGCCAAGCGGCCAGCAGGAGACACTACTCGGCGATATCTCGTTCATTTTAAGTTTTTCTTCTTCTTCTTTGTTGTTATTTCTATTCCCCTGAATGGGGTGGTCTGTCAGCGCACACAGGCGCTCTTCAGCAGAGAGACAAATACGATAGAGTGTACGAAGAAAGTAAAGGTGATAAAATTAGAAGGCAATTGGAATGTACATGGTGATTGTTGGAAAAAATTACATGAGCTTAAAATGAAGAAAAGAATGCAAGCTTTTTAAGTGGACGTGGTGACAATGAATATAAAAAATTAATAGACCCAGAGACCACATTAAACATTTAAAAGAACTTCAAGTAGTACTATTCGTAGCTTATATTCACTTTCGTGATGGTTTGTTGAACGGGGAACATTTGCAGTGCAATGAAATGCAGCAACGCCACATATGTCACTTCTTAGATTTTGTAAAGAGCCTGAGAGTTACGTAAAATAATCATATTCCTGAGATGGTTTCGTTGCGATTCACCTAAAAAATTAGTAGGTAGGAAACCTACCTAGCACGGTTTCCACACTGATGAATCAGCCTAACGAGCATTTTGTAACATAATTTGATTGTTGACGGACTACATTACGTCTGAGACGAAAAATACCTGGATGAGCAACAGAACCGAAAGGTCAGTGTCTTGAAAGAAGGGTATAAAAAGAACATTTACAAGAGCAAAAGAAGGTTAATGGGACACAATCTAAGAAAATTAGGCGATTCAGAATTAATTATATTAGGTAACGCGCAAATAAAGTTGAAGATGAGTTTTGTTACGTGGTTAACTTGTGACGGACGAAATAAGAAACAGATAAAACACAGAATGGCAATAGGATGAAATACATTTTAAATAAATAAATTGCTGACATTCAATATTAATTTAAATGTTAGGTAAGTTTTCTGAAAATATCTTTCTGTTCGCAGCATTGTACAGCAGTGAAAGATGGACGGTAAGGTGTTCAGACAAAAAGAAACATATGAAACGTGGTACTTCTGACGAATGTTGATGATTTTGTAGGTAGATGACGTAAGTAACGTGGAGGCACTGAACAGAGTTGGGAATAAATGATCCGTATGACTAAAAGAGATTATAGCTTGGTTGAAGACGTAATGAGACATCAATCAATCGTTTAGAACTGGAATTAAGTGTATGGGCTAAAAGTCGCAAAGGGACACCGAGAAACAAATACAGTAAGCAGGTTGCCGTTCTTCTTCGGTAATGAAAAGGCATGCACAGGAGAATGTGGCATGGATAGATGCACCAACACAGTCTACACACAGACGACGAGAACAACAAGAAAAACGTAAAACCTCATTAGATGTTTGTAAATCTAAGTCTCTAAACTGCTCACGTCATCTATCTTTGAACTTATAAAATTTTTCAGCTCACACACACACACACACAATCTGAGGAAGGATTTGAATCTCCGACAGGAGACACCGCGCATTAGATTCCCTTAGACCGCTTTGATACTCCCGCATGACAACAGCATCCTAAGTGATCCAGCGGACTTTTCTCTATTGAGAGATTTCCAGTCTGTTTGCCTCGTATGGCAACTGTGTGCTTTCCATACACCTTTTAGCCTTCTCTTTTCAACTTGGTAGCTACTTTCTATTGCTCTTCGTATGCCCCGCGTCTGCGAATCAGTCATCTAATTCTCTTCTTTTTGTAACAAAATTACGAGCATATGGAATAGGTATCCAAATGTCTGGGTTGCTCCAATATTACCTACATAATCGAAGCCAATACGTTATCCTCGATGGCGAGTGTTAGTTAGACACTAGGGTGTCATCAATGGTACCCCATGAAAGTGCGGTAGGAGCGTTATTATTTTCATTCTATATAACCGATCTGACGGCCAGAGTCTTCAATGTGTGGCTGTTTGCTGATTATGCTGTGATGTGCAGGAAGTTGTCGTCATTGAACAGCTGTAGTAGGATACAGGATGATTTGGACCAAATCTCTAGGTGGTGTGAGGAATGGCTGTGAGTGTCGAACAAAAAATCCAGCAAGTGGAACTTATTACTGAATAGACGATTGTCTCAGTCGAAAAAATCTGTTCTTTATACACTTTTAACGCGTTATGCCACGTTAGGGCATCTTCAGGTACTTAACAAAGAAGAAAAAAAAGGACTAGTATAAGAGTCAATATTTATATGACAGTGTTTCAAATTTTTATGTCCTTAAAATAATTGCTACAAAACCATGGTGAAATTGATACTAAAGAATTGTAATAGAGTATGGTAATAATATTTTACCTACACTGTGATAGAAGGTCTTTTAAGATGCAGTCTTAAGGTATCATACAGAAGCAATAATGAAAACACCCTCTAAGCTTAAATAGGCAAAGCATTTTTATGTAGATTATTGCAATTCTTTAGTACTTACTTCAGCATTTTTTCTAGCTAAAATCAGTTCAAAACATTTGAAATTTTTTGAAATATTGTCATGTAAATATTGTATTGTATGTACTAGTTCTCCTTTCGTCTTCGTTAAATATCTGAAGATGTCCTAACCTATCGAAACACCTGAAATCTCAATTAAAAAATGAAATATATATATATATACAAGAAAGAATACTGGTTTTTGCAACGAAGACAGTGTTGTTTCAAGAATTTTTTCACGCGGTTGCTTTACCATACCACATAAATGGAATGGTAAACTGAAGGAGAGGCTTCGAATTTAAATTTATATTGTGGCCGGCACCTCCTGCTTGCTGATCCTCTTCTCTTTGTAACGAAGTTACGAGCATATGGAATAGGTATTCAAATATCTGGTTTGCTCCTATATCGCCAAGGTAATCGGAGCCAGTACGTCATCCTCGATAGCGAGTGTTCATCAGAAACTAGGTTATCATTAATGTTCAAAATGTTTGTTAAGCTTACGGGACTTAACTACGGGGTCATCAGTCCCTAAACTTACAAACTACTTATGAACTACCTTATACTAAAGACGGCACAAATATTCATGCCCGAGGGGGGATTCGAACCCCCGACCGTAGTGGCCGTGCTGACCGTGACTGGAGCGCCTCAGTCCCCTCGGCCACCGCGGCCGGCTATCATTAATGGTACCCCAGGGAAGTGCCATAGGAACGTTATTATGTTCTTTGTATATAAACGACCTGACGTTCAGTTTCTTCAGTGTGTGGCTGTTTGCTGATTATGCTGTGATTTACAGACATTACCTTCTTTTCTTTTCTTTTTCTTTTTATTTATTTATCTATATTTTTATGCATTCTTGTCGCAGTTATTCAATTACAGAAGATTTTCAGCCCTCTGACGGGGCGCGCTGTGCCATGGGCGCCCCGCAAACCATTAAGTCATAGAGACTTAATGGATACAGCAAACGCACAGATTGTATTAAGACATGTCCTCCTCCACTACATAAATTTCAACTCTGCCTCACGTTCCCTTATAAATACGTATCAATGGAATAGTAAATAATAGTGGTACAAAGTACCCTTCGCCACGCACCTTCGGATGGATCGCACAGTGTGTATTTACATATTGATGTACAGCCTCCCACATCTCTGGTTTTCATTGTTGCTCTGGTAGTCAGATACTAGGTAGCAATCAGACGGAATTGAGCCTTCCGCCCCGGTGGAGAAGCCGAGCCGTCTAAAGCGTCTCGCTGCGGAGCGCGCGGTTGCTCGCCGTGGAGGTTCGAGTCCTTCCTTGGGCATGGGTGTGTGTTTGTGTTTGTCCGTAGGTTAGTTTACCTAGGTTTAAGTAGTTTGTAAGCTACGGACTGATGACCACGCAGTTTGGTCCGATAGATTTTCAAACATTTGAACATTTTTTTGAGCCTTCCGCTGTTGAGGGTGGTACGCAGGGTTGGAGATGTGGAATAGCCGACCGCCGCCTGCAGCGGTGGCACAGGGCGCGGTGCGGCGGCAGAGCTACGGCACCGCCGCTTTCGCAGTCTCAGTGACGGCGACGGCGGCAGCCGGACGGAGGCGGTGGCGGCGGCGTTCCGGAGCGCTGCAGTGAGCGCGCTTCCGCCCCACCTCCGGCCTCGCCGCCGCTATTTATTGCCACCCTGCTCGCCGCGACTCTCTGCCGTCCGGGAGGTGAGCGGCGCGGCAGCGACAGAGCTCCCCAAACGTCTCGTGGCAGATATTTTTGTTTCCCAAACAACAAACTGGCCGAAAAGAACACCGCGACGCAGGGATGAAGAAAAATAACAACGTCGCGATGCGGAAAAATACTGGAACGATCTCTCTTCTGTCGATGAGAAAACATTTCCCGGAACGGTGCCGTCAGACCTATCTACAGGTTGCTTGTGTCATTCACTCACTTTCGGCCGTAGACTAAACAATAAGGCATCTTCAATTTCAGTGTGTACAGCAGCAAATACAGTAATTTTTTGTGACTCTTCAAGCTTTCGCTGCGGGTCTGCTGCAAATACACTTAGCGGTTATGCCGCCGGATGATATTGTGAATCTCCCACAATATTTCGTCGAGACAACTGTTCGACATCTTCAGTTGGTGGTAGCTGTCAGTACTGCACGGAGAAACGACAAACGAAAAAATCGAATACACGAAGAAATGCAGCGCAACGCAGATACGTAGTTCCAATTTCCACCAAAGGAGCGTCCGGTAGCATAGTCATTGCCCACGGCGCACGCACGGAGGACGCCTCCTGGGCTCCCAGCAAGGGGTACCATAAGCGCCGCCGACCAACACTGAACTGTCTCTCTCGCATGCGTATTCTCTGCTCACGCTCTGTTAAATACCGCCGCCGCCGCCGCGCAGTTGCCATCAGAAAAGCCGTGCAGTACTTAACAGCCACCACCACCTGAACATGTAGAATAGTTGGGTCGGCCAAATAATGAGGGAGATTCGCCATATTATCCGGCGACAAACCCGCGAAGTGTATTTGCACTGGAATTTATTGTTTAAATTCTTATATTTATTTAGTGATTTTGAGGTAAGTGTGGAGGATGGGGTTAGCTTCTGCAATCTTTAAAAATAGCTTTCTCAACCTGGAGCGAATTATATTTACAAGTGAAATCGTTAGATTTAAATTGTTTTACTATGGCTTGTTTCGACAGATACAAACTGCTACCATCTGTGTTGGGCAACTTTTAATGTAAATAAGATGTAACACATGTATATAGAAATATTGCTTGTAATCGTGAAAGGGTTACGGAGATCATTGATAAACTCCAGTGAAAGACTTTGCAAGAGAGACGCTCTGTAGCTCGGTACGAGCTTTTGTCGAAATTTCGAGAACATACCTTTACCGAGGAGACTCACAGTATATTGCTCCCTCCTCTCGCGAAGAGATCATGACGATAAAATCAGAGAGATTAAGGCCCACACAGAGGCATACCGACAATCTTTCTTTCCGCGAACAATACGAGACTGGAATAGGAGGGAGAACCGACAGTGGTATTTAAGGCACCCTCTGCCACTCACCGTAAGGTGGCTTGCGGAGTATGGATGTCATTACGAATCTCTTCAGTTTATACATTAAAATTCGAATGCTTTCAGTTTAGGCAGGTTGTTTGTTTGTAAATCTAAGGGAAATAACTGCTACGGTTTTCAGTTCATATTCCTACAAACTACTTAAACTGACTTACATTATGTACAACACAAACACACACACACACACACACACACACAGATATACACTGATGCCCGACGGAGGACTCCAAACTCTAACGGCTAGCGACCGCGCCTTCCACAGAAAAGGCGCCTTACAGCGCTCGGCCACAACAGCGCTACAGTTTGGGTAACACTTTCACACATTTGTAGCGCCAGGATGCCTACTTTCCCAGAGATCAGGGGTTGAAACGAATAACGCTGTATTACACGAGCAGCTTGCTGTTATGGAGGGATCCGTGTGGATTGGCACACCGAAATATTTATTCCTATTTACTATAAAGAACAGAGTGCAATAATATATTTCATTCAACTAGTTTCAGTCTTATTTAGACTATCTTCAGGAATTTTGACTCCATCGATGTTGTGGAACTGGCAGGTAACTGGGAGTCTTCAAAAATGTTCAAATGTTTGTAGAACTTATGGGACTTAACTACGGGGTCATCAGTCCCTAAGCTTACAAACTACTTATGAACTACCTAAGACAAAGGACGGCACAAATATTCATGCCCGAGGAGGGATTCGAACCCCCGATCGTTGTGGCCGTGTAGACCGTGATTGGAGCGCCTCAGTCCCCTCGGCCACCGCGGCCGGCTGGGAGTCTTCCAGTGCGTCACTGTTCTACTCCCGCTACCATTAAGCGAAAGAAATATAATTACGATTTCGTCTTAAATATGTGTTTTTCCCCATTTGGCGTAACAAGGCATTGTACCTAGAGAGCCGGCCGCGGTGGCCCAGCCGTCTGCGGCGCGCCAGTCACGGTCTGCACGGCCACTACGGTCGGGGGTCCGAATGCCCCTCGGGCATGGATATTTGTGCCGTCCCTAGTATTAGTTAATTCATAAATAGTTCGTAAGTTCAGGGACTGATGACCCCGTAGTTGAGTCCCATAAGCTTCTACAAACATTTGAACATTTTGTACCTACAGATTCATTTGCAAAAACGTCGTCACACTTTCTCCGCCCATCCACCAGGAGCTACAGCACATAGGGCTACCCGTGCAAAACCCGGGGCGGTTCGCCGCTTGTCTTTGATAATCACAGCCATTTGTTAGGACAATTCAATTCCTCACTCATCTTGTATACGTTCTTTGGAAACATCTGGCAGAAATTCTCGGACGCAGTAAAATTTTAAGCATTGTAACTTTCCCTTTATTAACAGTGAAACACGAGAGATATCGGAACCGTCAGAGCGATGAGAGAACATCTGTCGTTTCTGTTCCTGCACATGCCATATGGCCAAGTTGTCGGACATATGCAGTCGTGCGTGACGCGCTACGTCAGCACCAAATCGCGTCAGGCTGCATCCGAAGCGCGTGCGGGGGGTTGGGCGCCACGCCACGCCGTCCTGACATGTCGCCGCGCTAAGCTCCAATCACGCGTGCGGCCTGCGCGTCGGCCAAATGTCAATAGCAGGGCGTGCGAAATGCACGGCAGCGAGGCGGACAATCGCCCCGAGTCGGCTGCTCTAAACAGCGCCAAAGACTTTTCTGTCACTGAAGCTAACCTCTGCAATCATTTTGTATTCTGCAGGTCCCATTCCTACAATTTTTATCTGTTGAATCAGGTTTCTAAATGTAGGTGTAATCAGAATGTTCATGTGACAGCAGTTTATGATGTCAAACTGGTATCATTGTGACTTCGTAGTCCACCTAACTCTTTCAGGCTCGGTGGTTATCGATGTGAACCACATATTTTACAACGCCTGGCTGCCAAATGGGCATCAACTTTCATTGTGAGTGATATTGTGACTTCTGAAGCTTTCCCGGCGTATTTCTTCATCCAAAAACTTTCGGGTGTGCGGCCGGATCCCGTCGTCATTCTGACACGATATTTCGGCCTGGAAACGTCCGGCCATCTTCAGGTGAGTAGCGAGTACTGAAGAGCCCAGGTGCAGTCGCAGTATTTATAGTGGTTCTTGCGCATGCCAAAAGTACTGGTATCATTTTGCACATGCGTTAGATGTTCGCGATACAGCCGAGTTGTATGTGCTGCCCTCGGTGGTGGGAGAGAACAGTCTACTAATCACTGATAATCGATGGATGGCGTCCATTACGCTGTGACTGGAGTATATTAACCACAGGATTCAAATTTTTGCCAAGCTGAAAGCCGTTGTCACGATTTGTAAGATTGTGGGCAAGACGAATTTCCACTGATTCTTTAATAAGTGAATCCCAGAAACTGGAGACTGGAGTTAAAATTTTAATTTTACTATATTCCATTGTTTGTCCCATGGAAATGCAGTGTTCTGCTACTGCCGATTTTGATGGTTGGAGTAGACGGGTGTGTCTTTCGTGTTCTACACGTTACATCTGTACAGGAACGATGTGTAGAATACGAAACACACACCCGTCTACTCCAACCATCAAAATCGACAGTAGCAGAACACTGCATTTCGTGGGACACACTATGGAATATAGTAAAACTAAAATTTTAACTCCAGTCTCTAGTTTCTGGGATTCACTTATTAAAGAATCGGTGGAAATTCATCTTGCCGACAATCTTATAAATCGTGACAACGGCTTTCAGCTCGACAAAAATTGGATTCCTGTGATTAATATCATCCAGTCACAGCGTAATCGACGCCATCAATCGATTATCAATGATTAGAAGACTACCCCCACCGAGGGCAGCACGTACAACTCGGCTGTATCGCGCATGACACCACCTAACGCATGCGCAAAACGTTACCAGCACTTTTGGAATGCGCAAGAACTTCTATAAATACCGCGACTGCACCTGGGCTCTTCAGTACTCGCTACTCACCTGAAGATGGCCGGACGTTTCCAGGCCGAAATATCGTGTCAGAATGACGACGGATTCCGGTCGCACACCCGAAAGTTACTGAATGTGAGTAATTTTGTTTGTTGTTGAGGAAGTTACCGAGATAGCTCCGTCAACTAACAGAGCGATTCACAAGGACTGCTCACATACTTGGTCGCAAGGAGTCTTAAAATACGTGCTTAACATCGGTATTCACCGCCCGTGAAAGAATTAAACCTCACGTGATATTCTCAGTTTTTAATTTTGACGTGTTGCTGTCTCAAGTGTCGCAGTCTCCAAAAATGTGACCACAGGCCATCTCGTCTTCGCACCATTTTAGAGGACGACTGTAGGTATCCTTGAGACAAATTTCTAACTTCTATGTTAAATGGGACCTAGATATGATGTGTGGAAGACATCAGTCTTTAATTTCGTTGGGCGGTAGTCAGCTTGGGTCTCGTAAAACTTGCGCCCCTTTCATACCTCATCTTTAATGACCATGCTGTTGGCGGGACGTTTAACCGTTATCTTCCTTCGTTTTTACTTTGATTTTATGAAGGATTGTGAATATCGAAGCGAGGTTACGAGCACATGACAGTGCGCCAAAGGACACGTTCTATGGACAGAGATGAGGAGTCGGATGTTTTCTTTAAATTGAACCGTTAGTTTTCATAATTACATTCAACAATTCGTGGAAAGACAATTGCGCCGTTTACAACGAAAATCAGATGAATGCCGAAATTGACGAATTCGCGTGTTTTAACTTATAATTCATAAATTTGATGCTTGATCACATTTATAATATTTCATGACTGAAGAGCAGCCGTAGCGTGCGGATCTCCGTGCCGGCGCGTTTCCAGGAGCTCAGTCCGTCAGTTCACCTGATGATGGCGACATGTATGATCGCCGAAATATTGTGCCCGTTGGACACTATAGATCGGCAGTACACCCATGGATATATTGATTATGAAATACGCCGGGAGAAACTGAAGAATCACATCATACACCTTTACGGGGAGGAGATATATCGCAGCATGAAGAAATTTGAAAAGTTGCGCCACCGTAGATGTCGTTTGCTAAGTACTCTTGCTTTTCTGAAGAGATGTCGTTCCGAGAATGTTAGTCCAAATTTTGCTAAGGTTACGCATCACATCGATTCTGCAGCAGCCAAGAGAATCAAGAAACGGGCCAGCCTCGCATTGCTCCGTGAGAGAGTGCATTTCACCCGCCGTAGCCTTGAGTTCGTCTCACTGGAATTATTCAAACTGCATTTGCAACTGGCTAGTCACTTCACGTCTTTTTCGTAGGATTGGATTGATGGTGTTACTTCGGTTGCAGCCGATTCTGCCCATAAGAAGGCAACAGGACGTCAAACAGCAAAGTTCTCACGCCTCATTGACAAACCATCTCTGTAGGTTCCGTGCAAGACTGTCATCAATCTGAGTGGCATGGAGTTGAGTGATGATGCGGTCTCAGTTTTGGAGAAAGGACTCAACTTTGCTCCTACCCCCAAGTTCACACCGGTCGCAGAAATTATTAGTGCTGTTAAACAGGTTGCAGCTCGACTTCCGCCTGAATCAGCTGGGGAAAAACGTCGTGATACTTGTCGTGCGTTGACGAAATCCAAGCCCATGAAGTCAAACATCACTAGTAAAGAGAGGGCGGCCATTCGTGACCTGAGAGAGAGCCCTGAAATTGTTGTCTTACCGGCTGACAAAGGCAATGCTACGGTTGTTGTCTCCCATAAGGACTACACTGAAAAGATGCAGAGCCTGCTAAATGACGATTCCTACCGGAAGATCAGCGTTGACCCCACAAAGAAGGTGGAAAACAAGACGAGGGCGCTTCTCAAGGATGCGGATTTACCGGAGGGTGTCGCCAAGAAACTGCTACCTCAAGGTCCGGTACCGCCAAGACTCTATGGACTCCCTAAGGTTCACAAAGATGGGGTGCCGTTACGTCCCATTGTCAGTAACATTAGAGCACCTACATATTTGTTGGCCAAATACTTGACGGGAATATTAAGTCCTTATGTGGGTAAATGCCTTCACCACATCCGTAATTCCGTGGATTTTGTTAAACGCCTTAACAGCTTCAGGCTTGATGAGTCAGATATCATGGTGAGTTTTGACGTCGTTTCGTTGTTTACGAGGGTGCCCCTTCGAGATTCAATAGATTTGATTGGTCAGAAGTTTGACGAGAACACCACCGAACTTTTTAGGCATGTCTTGACCTCCACGTATTTTCTTTTCAATGGCGAATACTACGAACAAACGGAGGGAGTCGCCATGGGTAGCCCACTCTCCCCTGTGGTCGCAAATTTGTACATGAAAAATTTCGAAGAGGAAGCCCTGGCATCATCTGAATGGAAACCTACTTGCTTTTTCCGTTATGTGGACGACACTTTCGTCATCTGGCCACATGGTATGGATAAACTCCTCGACTTCCTTACACATCTGAACTCCATACACCCCAACATCAAATTCACTATGGAGACTGAAACGGAAGGTAAATTACCGTTCCTTGACGTCTTGGTCAAGAGAAGAGCTGATGGCACCCTCGGTCATAGTGTATATCGGAAGACAACGCACACTGATCTGTATTTAAACGCAGACAGCTGTCACCACCCTTCACAGAGGAATGTGGTACTTAAAACTCTAGTACATACGGCGCGCACTATATCCGACGCAGAGAGTCTACCCCAGGAATTGGAACACCTGAAAACTGTATTTCGAAAAAATGGGTATTCAGAGTTGCAGATTCAGCGGGCTCTCCGCCCAACCACTACATCACAACCTGTAGAAATGGTTGAAAACACGAGGGAGGATGTAGGCACTGCGTTCGTTCCATATACCGGCGCACTCTCGGGGAAGATCGCCCGCATTTTGAAAAAACACCAGGTTGGAACTGTTTTTTGTCCGCCGAATAAAATTCGTACACTGGTGGGGAGCGCCAAAGATGATATCGGTTTGAGGAAGGCCGGCGTGTACCAGATTCCGAGTCAGTGTTGAAAGTCATATATTGGACAGACGATGCGTACCGTCGAGGATCGATGCGTTGAACACCAGAGGTACACACGATTGATGTACCCGAGCAAGTCAGCGGTCGCTGAACATTGTTTGTTGGAGAATCATGGGATGGAGTATGAACGCACTAGGATTCTGGTACAGACGTAGAGATACTGGGACTGCGTCGTTAGAGAGGCCATTGAAATTCGCACAAGTGACGACCTCATAAACCGTGACTGTGGCTATAATCTTAGCAAAACTTGGGAACCAGCGATTGGGTTACTTAAGAGTAACGAAAACGAAGTGACGAGCACAGCGGACAGAGCCCTCACACCGATGTCTTCTCAGACGCCGGCGCAATCGTTTCTACTGCGCGGCCGCGGCGCGGGGCGCGGACCACGGGCTAGAACCCAGTTCCTTTCGAGCAGCCGTAGCGTACGGATCTCCGTGCCGGCGAGTTTCCAGGAGCTCAATCCGTCAGTTCACCTGATGATGGCGACATGTATGATCGCCGAAATATTGTGCCCGTTGGACATTATAGACCGGCAGTACACCCGTGGATATTTTGATTAAGAGAAGGGATAGATTGGTAGGTCACATTCTGAGACATCACGGAATTGTCAACTTAGCATTAGAAGGAAGTGGTTGGTGTAAAAATCGTAGAGAGCGACCGAGGGACGAATACAGTAAGCAGATTCAAATGATGTAGTTTGCCGAACGTATTCTCAGATGAAGAAACTTGCACAGGACAGGGTAGCGTGGAGAGCTGCATCAAACCAGTCTGCGAATTGAAGACAACAACAACAACATGGATTTTTATCAGAAATATAAATAATCCATCAAATGAATAAATAAAGAAACGAGCCTTCAAGAACTTGAACGCTCACACTACACAATATTTACCTAAAGTTACTAGAAAAATACGCAAATATTCATTAAATAGTTCGAGAATATGAGGACAAGAGGGACAGGTCGTGCTGTTTGCAATTGCTGGGTTACTGTGAGGATATGCTGATGTGCCTATATTTCCACCATACATTAATATAAATAGTGTAGTAAATCCTTAAAAACAGAGACAATTGCGTTGCTTTCATGATGATAGCTCGAGGTAATAAGTTATCATCTAATCATTCAAAATTTTAAACTCAGGTTTGCTATATTCATATATTATGGACATAAACTTCCGTATCTTTCAGACAATAAAATATTTATTCATGAGATGAGCCTAACTTTTCTAACATTTCAGATGCATTCAGAATTGATGGGAACATCTGACATTTATTACTTAACAGTAACTTTAGAGAGTGTTCATCTTTTACGTATCTGTCAGAGCGTCTATTACGACATGCCTGTCCTTTCTGTAACAGGGTTTATCCATTTCCGGAGGTTCGCCACTGTTAATGAAGGTTCTACCGGAAGCTAAGCGGTTGCTGTCCCGAATGCTGGGTTCCTGATCGTTCGTATCCCCTTCCTAAACGGAAACCCCACGCCTGATCTTCTACCATGTGTCGCTCTGTCTTCCATACATTTCTAGAATGTGAATAATTATGTCACAAGCTCGACCTCACAATGGACGTCGGGAGTGAAGTTGCATGTGGTGCAACATATTACCTACAGTTGTATCGCGGGGTCCTGTGGCTGCACGAAAACCATTTGTCAGCATGGCGCCTTTTCTGTCTGGGTTCGTCTGAGCTTAAACTTCGTAAGAAGTGGACACCAGCTTCTGTGGTAGCTTTTGGGAGCCAAGAGTGAGGGAAGCCTTTGGCAGTTGCTGTGCCTCTGTACCTCCTACACGTTCGAAGATCATCGCTTTGGTTCACTCAGAAACGTCTGGAAAATTCTCGTTCTAGGCGTGTCAGCTCTACAGTCAACACAGGCGTGTACTTCATTCCTTGTATTATGAGTATAACAAATCGTACGTCTTACCCATTCCGCCATAATAGCAATGCCTATGCGTGGTTTTTGAATCTTTATGCGTGTTGAGTGATATCTATGGACCATATATGTAACTGTGGTCTTATGAAATATACACATTCAATGCCAGTGTTCAGGATGGAACCCAGGTGATACAATACTTTTGTGAATATGTGTTATATACATTTCAACGCCATTGGCGTCGAGAAAAAGATCTCAAAGCGCGTCGTTTGGTTCCTATCGTGTGTGGGTGATGGGGTAATTCCTCGGCGTTAGGCATTGAAAAGACGTATCGGAAAATCCACTGCAGGATAACTGTGAAGCAACCTTCCTCAAACTTGCATGCCAAATTGTTTTGATTCCACGATCTACCTAACTCGAGAATGAAATTCGTGGAAGAAGGTTGACAAGCATTGCATTTTCTACCTTTTCGTTTCTTGACAGTCACAGATGGTACAGCTCCTATCGACATGAAATAAGTACTGTTTACGCAAACCCTCTCCCACTGTAACATGTTTTATTCAAGGCAATTATCCAATTAAAACACGTTAAATACATGTATGAAGCAGTTCAAAATTTTACATATGTCAGTGGCATGAAAGAATTTCTGTACGTTGGTAAACTAAGCCCATGTTTATTGACAGTTGTGACCTCAGGATTCACTAGTAGAAAACATATAGAAATACGGCGTGGTAACTGCACCTGTCACAATTAGAATAGTATGGAACTAATGATGGAAGTCATTCTTTTCCTAGCAGGTTACTACGACATAATCGATCCTGAATCCTTCGTTTCTGGCTATTCCTGCATGCCATGTGAGAGAGGCTTCGGTTTTGTGAAGAAACAAAGACGAAGAGTAAGGAAGAATATGGTTCAAGAGTTGTTGCCGGAAATGGCGAGTTCTGAAAGACTCCAAATTCGTTCCATTAAAAAGTGTAATTAAAGGTACAAGAGTGTTGAGTGCGTCTCCGATTCGTTCCTCAATGCAATGCTCCAATATTTGAGAACTATCTTGGATTGGAATATAAAAATCAACACTTCCACTGATCCACACCAAAATGTCTAGAAACGATTTTATTGTGGGGAGTCGAGAAGTAAAAATTATGTGCATTCTACCAAATAGCTACCGTCCATATCCTGGATAAATTCCTACTCTGGAAAAAGGAATGAAGAAGAACTTGACAGAAATGCTATAATACCTCGATGAAAAACATGTCAACTTTTATGAGGAGATTTGCAAGTAATTATTTTTTTTTTTTTTTCTAGCCACGTACAACTTCCCATGTTTCGAGAAAAGTTTTATTGCTTGATTTGTTGTTTGATCTAAAGTGTCTCTGCACCATTAATGTTATCTATCTGTGCGTTAATTATTTTATTCTTTTTATTAATGATGAGTGCTCCATGTTTATATATGTTTGCCCCATCCGTGTGATTGAACTTCTGTGTTCGTGTGAATGTGAATGTGTTCTCTTAATATTGACTGATTGCTGCACAATGGCTTACAGTGGCCGCCCCCGCTTTAGGCTCGTTTTGATGTAGTAAAGAGCGCATTGCTTCGTTTGTTGTCTGCACTGGCGTCTGTTGGCTGGCCAGAGGCAAGCGTACTTGGCAAGGTGGCGAGGTGGTCGTGGTCTTGGTGTCGTAGCAATCTAATCTTGCACGAAAGAGATGACTGGCGACCTCTCTGGGAGCGGTTGTAGAGGGAATTGTATTGGCCAGGAAGGAAGGGTTGCTAAACACTAGTCTCTGAACGCACACTGCGTCGCCATCAGCCCGCTCTACATCCGGTGTATGGGGTGAAGGTTTTTTCCAATGCCTTAGAGCTTTAGTCTTCACTCTTCATTCTGGTTTCGATGACTGTGGAAGTAAGTACTCTGCCGAACCATGCTGAGAGAAAGGCATGCTGTTATGATTTTGCTTTCCTTGTGATCAGGAAGTCTTGGATTTTCAGTGAGAGTTCTCTTGCCTAATTCTTTTGCTATGCAAGGTGAAGTGTTTCTTAATTTACAGAACTCGAGTATATTCAGTGTAAATTTATTATTTGCATTTTCATTCCAGTGATGATTGTGTGTCCGCTTTTGCTCGAGTTAGAATACTCGTGTGTGGCATTCAGCATTTGTGTAAACTTTGTATGTTTGTTGTTCAAAATGTTCAAATGGTTGTAGCTTATGGGACTTAACTACGGGGTCATCAGTCCCTACACTTACAAACTACTTACGAACTAGCTAACACTAAGGACGGCACAAATATCCATGCCCGAGGGGGGGATTCGAACCCCCGACCGTAGTGGCCGTACAGACCGTGACTGAAGCGCCTCAGCCCCCTCGGCCACCGCGGCCGGCTTGTATGTTTGAATGTCTTTTGTGTTTTTAATTAACTTTCCACGTCACGTCTTTATCCACGAATATGCTAAATATTTCCCCATTTTCTGACTTGATTACGTCTTTCTTGTTTTGTATGACCAATTGCACCATGTGTTTCATAACGGTCTTTACCTCGGTCTTCAGCCATGCTTTTGTTAATACTAGTTTTCTTCTATTCGAATTCTTGCATGTAAGCTAAATTAATTTCTGTTTGTAAGTGCTATGAAATTTGGTGTGGACGCACACCACATGGGACATAAGGATAGTGAGCCACTGCCTCCCCAAACATGAGTTCATTTAGTACACAGTATAATTAAATTTGTGATAAAGACACCTGCCATCTCATCAAGACACCGCCAACGCTTCGTTTTGCCGCCACTTTCATGCGTTCCAGGATTGTAATGTACTGCCTAGCCTTATGAGCATGTCTGTAAATGAATGAATGTGCCTTCAGCTACTCATTGTATACTTGAAAATTTCCTCCCACGTTACTTCCAAATTCATAAAGGGCAGAAACAATTAATGATTTAATTCACTTTTGTGTGTGCTTAATTTGGTCTCCCAAAATTTATTTGCTAATTATTTTACTGAATAGATTATGGTTTTAAAGTATCAAACCTCTGCTTTATAATTTCATGCTCCCCATCCTATGTTTAATTATCTATTCATTTATTTTGTAACATTGATTTTGAGTTTTTTTTAAATGTTGACTACTCCCTTAAGGAATGGGCAGTTAGATGACTTTCCATTGTGCATGTACTGTGGCCCACTCATAAAGTAATTTAGAGCAACAGTGAGCTTTTTAACTTACATTTGCAGATCTAAACTGTCCAAGATCTTGATAATTTTAATAACAGGCTACTTTCATAGTATATGAGGTTACTTGGTGTGTTGTGGAAAGCTCCTTTCCACTTCCATCATCTTAAAAAGGATGATTGAAATGTGCCTATATGTGTTGGATTGTTGTACATTTAGCATCAGAGAGCCCTTGCGCATTTTGAGATGGAAGGAGTAACTACCAATAATTATCAATCATTTGCAAAACTTGTAAACTTCAAAATCCATACAGAAATTCTGCGGAAGTGCGGTCTACAATAGCAGATAGTGTAGACACAAAAATATGTTACTGATTTAGCATTTGTGTTACGTAGGTAATGAGATGTAATATTAAAATGTCCGTTACCTCCAGTTTAGATGAATTGCCGGAGGGTGCAGTTGTAAAATAGGTAGATTAGAGAAAGATTTTACTTATTGGATTTCGAAAAATAATCATGTGTGTAACTGAAGGGTGTTCCTGTCTCTAATATTGTCCTTAGCGGAGCGTACATCTCCTATCTAAGAGGCGGAGCGCAACAAATCTCAGTCCATGTTCCTTAAGCACTCCTATCATGATGGTCTTTTGGACCATCTGCAGCATCACGATGTCACATTTGGTGGGGTTTTCTAACGAAAGCTTGAGAACTGAATTAGTGGCATATATACTGAAACTGAAACTTCATTAGGTAGGTCACACACAGATGTAGTGAACTAAAAGTGATTTACAGGATGCAAATCAACACATGAAAATGACTGACCTGTGCACTGATCAGATGGTCATGAGGCTGGATTACCGAACCTGATCAAATTATTCATACCGTTAACGACAGAGGATGTTTTATTCATAAAATTAATATTAGAGCCGTTGTCGTAGATCATCTTCATTCAAGGTGAACATACTAAGTTTTAGTGGGGAATGCCACAGCGAAAGACTCCGAGCACACCTATCCTTCCTCTACGCTGTGGACGTACGTCCAGCGTGCGACTGCTCGAAAAACTTCTGAAGAAATCATCACATCTGTTGAGCTCGTTATTAATTTTGCATCGGTGGCGGTACATGGAGGTACGTCCTCATTTTTCTAAAGTGAAGAACCAGATTCTAAATCATGCAATAGATCGAATATTGCGGAAGAGCAATTACACCATAATTAGGCACCTTATGCCACAGTGAAGCTATGTGCACGATGTTATAGTAAAATCATGCTTGAATATTATCTATTTCTGGCATCATTTTTGTCATCGTTCCCTAGAGAGTGTGGTGACGTAGCTACGGCAGTGCAACAAATCTACCAGAAAACTGCACTCAAATGAATAGTGCTTTTCATGCTGCTCAAGAGATTACCTAATTGATATCCGCTAGTTTGCAGATCCGCTCCTGTGGGCTAGGTGTAGTGTCTGTGTATCATACAATGTATGTCCTACGTTCCGGTTGTGAAATAATTATATAACAGGACATCAGAAATAAAGGCGACCAATGTTCTTCTGGAAAATGAAATCGCTCTGCCAACGGCTATTCAGCTGCGGTTGGAGTAGTCGGAGGATCAAATGTTCAAAAGTTTGCAAACCTGGACAACACTGCTATGGTCATCACTCTCTAGACGTGTTAACTACCTCAACTAACTTACGCTAAAAAAAAGTAAGGACAATTAGTCGATAGGAAAGGAGATAAAAAATTAACGTCACCATTGGATACCTCCCGATGAATTTAACGAAATTCTGCTTCCTTAGAATTTGAATAAAGTACGACGGAGAAGGAAGGAGTGTATAGAAAATTTACTGATAAAGGCTAGATGGCTATTCGTAGCCAAGAGGAGTCTGCAGGTCTCAAAATTTGGCATTAATGTTCGGCAGATATCTGGGTATGGAACACTATATATATCGAAGTGACACTTTCACATTGCAAAACTCGAAACCGAGGGAAATGTAGCATTTGGGAAGTGACGCTATAAAATAAAGTGGAAACATTTGATGGACTGACAAATGAATTGAGGAGATGCTCTACAGAATCGGTGATGATAGAATCGTTTTGAAAACACTGACTGGAAGATGAAACAGAAATTAAGATCGTGGAAAAAACGGTCATGGTACTTGAGGATACTATTAAAAACAAACGTTGGGGAAGACCAAGACTGTACTAGGCCTCTATCTCGCAAATAAATGAATACATAGGATATCACTGGAACTGAAATGGAGAGGTTGGCGCAAGAGACGAATTCCTGTGGTGGGAGCTATCAAACTAGATCTAAGAAAAAAAATTAATAATAAAAAGATATAGAATATATTGACTGAGGAACTAGGAGACACGTTTGGAGCACGTGTAGTATGTGAGGAATCAGAATGAAATATTTTTTTATATGTGTGTAAAGTTCCGTGTCAATTTTTCAAATAATATAGCTAAAGGTAAAGCTGTCAACAATCCGAAGACTGGTTTGAACACCACAGTGCTTTACTAGGCATGGTCCTGTTTGGAGATGGTATGCCGTTGCCTCCTCCAACCCAGCCAGTTATAGGGGGACCTATAGTTTAACGTGGGTTCCGAACCACGGTGCTACTCGATATTTTTCACATTAGAAACAGCTCCAGAGTTGAAAGAAGTGCCAAGTGACAGATAAAAATCCTAGTACTGGCGGGAATCGAACCCGCGACCTTTGGATTTGTATACTAGCACTCTACCACCGTGCTATCAAGCCGCACACAAATAACATACCAACAACACACCTGTAAAATTATCTGCAATGTGTCTCTTCTGATATTTATGGCATTAAGTCCGGTAAATGATGGATGAAGATTAGATAATACTGGGCACAATTTTATTTTAGAATCTTCTCTGATGCTGTATTACATTTTCAGCCTAAAGGGTAAGTGAAAAATGTTTGGGAAAGTAAGAGGGAGGGAGCAGAGAAGCGTGAAGAGGGGATGGAATTCTGGAGGTTCGTGGGATGTGGGGTATATGGAGATTCACCAATTAGTTCTCCTAATATCGCAAAAGTATGATACTCCCCTGCTATAATCCTAAAAAATTTAACTCTCTGCCCACTCTCTCTCTCTCTCTCTGAAATTTGCAACAGTCGCTTTCTTTCAGCAGAAATTTTGTTCAGGGTTCTCTCCAGTAGCAATTAATTATTTGTTACAAAGAAACTATTTAACACCTAGGAATCTGTCCACTTTTTGGTTTGTAATAGTCCTTGGATCGAAGAAGATAATATTGTTGGTATGAAGGTAGTGGGGAAAAAGTAAGCAAATTGCAAACGTATTACATTAAAGTAAGTGGATGTTATAATCGGCGGGGAACATCATCCTACAGACAGAAGGGCGCAACGTTCTGGCGTGGTCGTAAGATAAGGAAATGAACTTGTTTGCCTTTGGTGGTTAGTAATTGGTGTTCTGGGTTAAGTGGTCGTATGGCACTGATATGAGTCATCGGGATCTACAACACAGAAGAAGCGTCCGCAGTGCAGTGCACGTTCCTCCAGGCCACAATCTAGTGCTGATTCCAGATTATACCTCGACACAATAATTACTGGAGTCGTGACAAGAATGCTTGCGGTAGGTTTAAATTGTGGTCCAGGTGAATAAGCGTCGAAACACCTTTTGACTCGTACCTGTTTCAGCGTCTGAAGTGATTGACATATTCAGTGGTTTACTATAGGCGGTTTCCTTTTCATTTGGGCATCAAATGCCTCTTGGCAATTGCTTGTTCCTATTGTGATGCACATTCGAGGCTGGAATAAACTGAGAAGACGGGCGAACCCAGTAGGAGACAATGGCTTTGACAGAGACAATAGGTCGCACAACGGAAGCATTATTCCTCTCCGGCTATTGCTGAAATCATACGCTGACGATCGTGTTCGAGAAGGTGAACCCACAAACCAAGCAACGGAGCTGTGCTTTATAAATCTCCCTGAGACTCTGAATGGAATTCATTCTCAAGCAAAAAGATACCTACTTCGTTAGAAACTCTTTGATGTAAGAAGCGAAAATACTTCATTTTTGTAATTACATTTTGTTCAAAAGAAGCTACTAATTTTAATTTAAAAAAAATTAACGAAAGACATCAGGACATCCTATACAACGAAGGTAAATTAATCAAAATTAATCAAGCAGTTCAGTGGAATCACCTTCTCTCATCCATAGCCCATCTCTGTCCACCTGGTCCTACCATTCCTTCGTTCTTGTATATTTTCCTCCCTCTTCTCTTCGTCCAGCTTGTCCTCTATCTCTCTTGTCCTCTCTCTCTTCTTTTAGTTCCTCGATGTTTCAATACCTATGACTAGGGAAATAAAAAATAGTCATAGGTATTGAAACATCGAGGAACTAAAAGAAATTGTAACTTACATGAAATATTGAAGTAAAGTGGAGTAGGATCATATATTTACATTTTGGGAAAAGTAAAGGATAAGACGATTAAAAGAATAGAAATAAAATAAAAACAAAGAAAAAGTTTATTTTGCAGAAATTCCTACGACGATGTCTTGGAGCACGGCTAAGAACTTCAAAACATACAAGCTGCGTCATTTTACGTGTGTGATACTGCTAATTATGTATTTACATGTAAATTTGTCTGGAACGTCATGTCACGGATCATTGTTAGATTTTTGTGGCTGTTTTACATATCATCTGATTGCTACGCTAGGAAGAAATTGGTAGGAATTCAATTTCCAGTATTCACTTTTTACGAAGGTTTGAGATATTAATGCGTCATCGGAACAGTAATACCATTTTAATTGCACCATTGGCACACGGATTTAATTTTGTAGACAACTGTGGCAAATCACCTATCTCAATTATTGCCTGTATTTATTTATTTGTATTACTTATTTACTCATTTATGTATGTTGGCAAGTAAGGGCCTTCACGCCCAGCCTTACACCTATCCAGGCATTATATAAATTATAGATATATATTATAGAAATACCTAATCTACAAATATTAAAATTTTCAAACACTACAATTTATCAAAAGACAAACACGCATATTCTATTCGCATTACAATACGGAATGGTTTTAGTTATGGCTGCTACCAGCAATGGGCATGGGGCAAGGGGTGGAAGAAAAGTGAGTGTAATAATATATAAATAAAGGTCAATAACGGGAGAGCAGTTGGCGTGGTTTATGACGAAAGAAAAATCGTTAAGAGAAATAATGGAGAGAAAAGCATTGACATTGCTATCAGACTATGAGAAAGTTGACCTTATACATCAGTATTGCCGAGAGCTCTAAGAGGTTGACATAATTTTTTCAACTGTTCAGTAAACGCAGCAGAATGAATCGTGCAATGAGAACAGGGCATCAAGTACCAGAGGCGAATTGCTGTGGAGTTTGAAATTTTTTTCGTTTAATGAACGGGGACACTTATGGCTCTAGGTTATTGGGATCTTGTGTTAATATTATCAAGACACGAAAGGTGTTTTCCTTCTGAGCCGAGGTACTGTGGTTACTGTGATGCAAAAATTTTCAAATGTTTGTCGAGCTTAAGGGGTCATCAGTTCCTAAACTTATAAACTTCTCATGAACTGTGATGCTTGCTCATTTATCAGAGGACGGAAAAGACACAGAGTGTGATGGTACCGTAGTTAGTCTTGTCATAGTCACCCTAACCGGCTTTACGAAGCACTAATGTGGTCGAATCGACGCATATAGTGCATGTACCATACACAAGCATTCATGGTTAACTCTAACCGTTCTGTATTTTCGCTACTCTCACCAAGATGAATAATATCACAATACTGTCGGTTTGGTGGACCAAGTAAATGCACCAGTTTGTATTTTAAATGACGTGGAAAGATGTTAAAAACAATTTGAGGGCATAGAGGTCTTCCTGGATACGGTGACGGTATTAGCTGCCCATTTGAAATGTTCGTCGATATTGCCAACAAGGTTCTTATTTGTTTTCTGATACGGTACTGGGGAACCGTAAAGTTGAATGGGAGATAACTGGTCGCTTAATTAATTAGTGGTGGGCTACTAAGATTACTTGGGAATTTTAGGCACCCGTGTTTTTCGCCCATGTTACGACTGAAGACAGATTCGTATGGGCAATTGTAGCATTTATTTCTTCAGGTCTGGTGCTTTGGTAGAGCTGGAGTTCGTCTGCATGTAAGCGATATTTACATACAGTTAAAACCGATGAAATATCATTGCATTACAAGGAAAACAAAAACAGATCTAAAACTGACCCTTTTGGTACCCCAGAAGAAAAATTGTCCAGGCACTTGGCTGTCTCTTTTTTTAAATAGCTTTCAAACCACTTCAGTGCACTATTTTAGAACTGCCGGCCGCGGTGGCCGATGGGATTGAGGCGCTCCACTCACGGTCTGCGCGGCCACTACGGTCGGGGGTTCGAATTCCCCCCTCGGGCATGGATATTTGTGCCGTCCTTAGTCTTAGTTAGTTCATAAGTAGTTTGTAAGTTTAGGGACTGATGACCCCGTAGTTAAGTCCCATAAGCTATACAAACCTTTGACCTTTTTTTTTTAGAACTTACGTCGTCACATTTTAGTTTGCAGTATGTCAAGACTGACAGAATCCAAAGCTTTGCTGAAATCTAGTTTCATCAATATATTTACTTTGCAGTTCTTCATGGGGAATTTAAGGTGCTCAGCTACCTTGATAAGTTAAATTTTTGTGCTATGGTGTTTGCGAAAACGAGACCCTTATTTGTCAAATAAGCTGAATTCGCAGAAGGGTTCTTTAATGTGGCCATGAATATTGCATTTAAGGGCTTTGGAAAAGACAGACAGTATGCTATCTTCGGAAATCACCAGGTGATTTTGATGTGTCTATTATAGAGTTAGGTTGGACTATTCTCGTCCAGGAGGTAGAACAAGAACCATTCACCATTTGATTCTCGTATAATTAATATTAAAAATAGGTTCTTCATCTTTCATGTTTACTTGTTAAAAAGCTATTTCAATATATTGCGATTTAAGATTTTATCAAGAAATTGTTAATTACTTTAACCTTGTGACACCCATAGATAATTCAGTGTGCCCAGGTTACACTGAATCAATTGGTTTACAATGTATATCCCGAGAGGAGTATGCGGCTGTAGGGTAGGCTAACAATTTACTAAAGCATTATGTATACCGGGTCAACAAAAAGTCAGTATAAATTTATAAACTTAATAAATCACGGAATGATGTAGATAGAGAGGTAAAAATTGACACACATGCTTACAATGACATGGGGTTGTATTTCTAGACGCGTAAAAGGTCTCTTGCGCGCGTCGTTTTGTGATGATCATGTGTTCAGCCACCACTTTCGTCACGCTTGGCCTCACAGGTCCCCTGTCCTCGGTCCGAGCGATTATTGGCTTTGGGGTTACCTGAAGTCGCAAGTGAATCGTGATCGACCGACATCTCTAGGGATGCTGAAAGACAACATCTGAGGCCAATGCCTCACCGTATGCCAATGTTTTGCAGTGCTGTTCACAACATTATTCCTCAACTAAAGCTAGTTTTGAGGAATGATGATGAAAATATTAAGCATTTCCTGTAAAGAACATCATCTTTGCTTTGTCTTAAATTTTTATGCTACTTATTGCTCTTATGATCAGATGAAGCGCCATCTGTCTGACATTTTTTGAACTTTTTTTTCGGGTTTAATAAAACCCCATGCCATGCGAAGCATGTGTGTCAATTTTTACCTCTCAATCTACATTATTCCGTGATTCGTCAAGTTTTCAAATTTATACTGACTTTTTGATCACCCCCACTAACGAATCTTATAATGTACTGTAAATGCGACACAAAGTCGCGATAGAGGCAGGCGACCATATTGGTGATTTCAGCCACTGTCACACAAATTACGTTAACATATATCGTGTAAACTGTTTTTTTTTTTTTTTTTTTTTTTTTTTTTTTTTTTTTTTTTTTTTTTCGTCGACATGTGCTGATTACTCCTATACATGCCCATGAAAGAAACAGCTTATAACATCTACGTAAAGGTATCTTGTGTGAGAGTGGCTGAATTCGCCAACAGATACAAATCCGATGACGTAATCCCCGAAACGCGTATTTAAGGAATAATTTCTATCGAAATGTTTCGCGACCTATTCAGCATACCCACAACAGTAACAATGAATCATATAAAAACTTTTTTATTGTCTCTGAAAGTTTGTACGAAGTGCAATTTTATCTACAAGCAGATATTGAAGCTACGTGAATTGAAACTACTATGCAATAAACAGAAATTATTTTAAATGTTTTCAGTCTATTCCAGTGTGCTAAAATGAAGTATCTATTGTTTTACAGTAATGTTAGTTTTAGAAATACGGATAGAACTTTAATTTTTGCGAACTGTGAATTATGCTTCCCGTTTTACCCAGACACATTAGAACAAACAAATGCATTCAGCATTAAATTCCCGAAGCGTTGCGCCATAAAATCCGCCTGTCGCGGAGGACGGGCAGCGAACGCAGCTCGATCGATGCCCTCGGCCGCCTCCACGGCGCAGACACGTCAGTCCGGCGTCTGTGCGGCCGCAGCCCTAATCCTGGCGGGCCTCCGGCCTCGTCCGCAGCCTCGTCAGCCGACGGGCAACCGCCGCCGCGTCAGACGGATCCCGAAAACTTTCAAAATGAGAAACACCGCCCGCAATTACGTCGAGTTCGATTTCGGCGCGGCAGGTCGCGGCATATCTGGGGAGGCAATCTGTCGCGCGCAGGTGGCGCCCCCTGCGGCGCGCGGGGGGACTACCGCCAGCCGCCAACTTGCCGCGTATGCCGAGTAATTACCGGTGCCGGCGATGACGTAACGGCGCGAGCGGGTGGCTGGACCCCGCCCATCCACATCATGGAAGTGGTGGTAATATGAAACATAATTCCTACAATTTTGAACTTGGCCTTATATGCAGCAGCTGTATGTAAAATAATTTTGACAAAGTGCAGCCCCAAAAGTTGTTTTAAAATAATTAAAATTTCTTTTATGTCGATTTCGACCACACTACGGAGGTCGTCATCAGAAGTGTAAAATTACCACACGAAACTTTTACACAAGTAAGGACTGCGCATTTAATATATAAAGCAGAGTGTCCGTATGTTTGTACATATTTGCATACAAATCTACAGTTTTGTTTCAATCTTTATGAAATTTTGTATATGTAAGCTTCAATCCATGCGGACGGTCGTCGTAAGTGTAAGAATCACATACGATATATAGTTCACGAGATATGACGTCATAAACAATGAGATGCTCGAAAAACTGCTGAAATTTGCTAAAATGCTGCTCTTTTTCTCCTAAACCATTGGACCGATTTCAACCAAATTTGGTATACACATTCCTTACCGTGAAGTAACAATTGCTGCGTGGTTAAGAATCAAATACGGCACTTGGTTAAAAAAAAAAAAAAAAAAAAAAAAGACATATAATGCGGCGAGACTTTCGAAATACACTTTAAACATAATACACATATGTAGTTCAATGTAAATTCTAAATTGTATCACATTCCGACACGTAGTTCATGAGATATAAGCACATAAACAGTAACGTTCCGCTGTTCATGGACTAAAACTAAGGCTTTCGGTATGACGTTACAATTTATAATTTCTACATTACAAATTGTAGCCGCATGAAATTTTACAGGCAATATAGAGGAAAAAATTTGAGTGTACCCTCTAAATTGTATCACCTTACGATAAGTAGTTCATGATATATGAGCAGATAAAAGTAACGTTCATGGAAAACCACCCCTCCCCAGACCAAGTTTTAATCTATTACTTCTTTACTACTAATTGTATTCCCAAGAGATTTTACAGACTTACAGCCCTTATACAAATGAATATATTCCTGAAAAATGGGAGGAACAAATAAGTAAATACCCGAGCAACGCCGGGTTTTCAGCTAGTCTAATATATAAGGCAGAAAGTCCGTATGTTTGTACGTGTTGCATACAAATTTACAGTTTTGATCCAATCTCGATGATATTTTGTACACGTAAGGTTTAATCCACGAGGACGGTCGCCGTAACTGTAAGAATCACGTACGATACATAGTTCACGTGATATGAGGTCATAAACTATGAGATGCGCGAAAACCGCTGCATTTAGAGACATTGATGCTCATTTTCTCCTAAACCACTGGACCGATTTCAACCGAATTTGGTACACACATTCCTTACCGTGAGGTAACAATTGTTGCAGGAGTAACAATCACATGCGACACATGGTTCAGAAGATATGATGTCATAAACATTAGGGATCGCAAAAAACTGCCACATAATGCGGCGAGACTTTATAAATAAGCCGTGTGAAAATGAGACTTGCAACAAACTTTAAACATAATTTCAAACATTCATTAAACTTTTTCTCGCTGACAACCATAGGAAAATGATGAAAAAGTTTCTCGCTTACTACTTTACCTCTGTTTATGGAGTAAAACTACGGCATTCGGTATGACGTTTTACTTTATAATTTGTACACTACAAATTTTAGCTGCAGGAAATTTTACAGACGGTATACACACATATATTTGAATGTATCTTCTAAGTTGTATCACAGTATGACATGTAGTTCATGAGATATGAGCACATAAACAGTAACATTCATGGAAAACCGCCGCATCATGTGCCAAGTTTTAATCCATTACTTCTTTACTACTAATCTTACTCCGAAGAGATTTTACAGACATAGAAATGAAGATATACCTGAAAAATGGCATGAGTAAATAAATAAATATCCGGGCGACGCCGGGTTTTCAGCTAGCATTGTATAAAGATTTTTTTTGAAAGAAAGTCTGATGCCGCCTTGATCTGCTGACACATCGGGGGCCCCATAGCGGCTTGCCACTATGTTAAAATATTCTATTTGATCAGACTGGTAGCCAGTAAGCAGCATATTGTTTTTTAATCCTTTAAACAACATGAGCATTCCTCACTTTTATAAAAGCCTCAAGTGGTAACTTTAGATTTCTGATTATGCCCTCAGTAGCGTGGTGGTAATCAAGATAACAAAAAAATTTGTAATTATTTTAAAGCAACTTGTGGGGCTGCAATTTGTCAAGATTATTGATCATAATACTTAATTTCAAATGTTCCTACTCAATCAAAAAAACGCACTGGCGTGTTGTACGGCCCACTTTAGATTTCCATGTAGTTTTATGATTTGTTTACAAACATTTCGGACACAAATGATAAAAATATAAATATTAGAATTGATAGACGATACGATTACGACTCTACTGTTGAGATAATATCTATTCACTCAACACGTAATATCCTTTCAGACCGTATTTTAACAAACAGCCAAAATTATTTGATATTTGAGTTTAGCGTCGTGAAATATACTCTGGTTTGAACTTTCAGCTGTTTAAACTGTTATTTTAATATATCTCCCACATTTTCATTTTGACGTCATTTACTCACCTTAGGGACCGTTCATATTGTATAAATAGGATAGATACCAAGATCGCAATTTTTATTTTATTTATACAAGACGACCGGTTTGAACTCTCTATGGTGTCATCTTCGGGTCTCATTGTCATCAAACAGCGTCTTATGGTGTGTCACATAATATCTAGTAGGTGTACTGGATGCTAGTTGTATAGAAACTCATATGCTGGTGGATAGTCAGATATAGAATGGATAGCTGGTAAAAATTAAAAGATTAAAATATACATAATTTTCTCCGCTAAAAATTCGGTTATTCAATTATAGTGTCAGATGAACGGTTAACTCGTTATTTTAATTCAAATTTCGAGTTGTCAAAATACGATCGCAAAAGTCCGCTTTTGATGCTACTGCTTTACCTAAAGTGTGCCAAAATGTAACGTTGGTTATTTCATAAATCTGTTACGCTGGATGAATGACAACAGTAATAAATGAACCTACTCAATCATTACGACAGATATTTTAACTTGCTGTTAATTATGAGCATTTTTAAGCGAGTAGGTAATATGAAACAGGCTTAAATAAAATTGTAAAATACACAGTGCCAGTTTACCTCCTTTTAAGAAAATTATCAAACTATATTTTGAACTTACCTCGAGTAAAATCACAAATTACCGCGTATATCTGTATGAAAATTATATTTATGTCCCATATACAACAACTAGAACGCACAATTTAATGTCCGCCATGAACGAAAGTCGCAAAAGAACATTTCAGGCCCACAGCCACTGCGTAACATATGAGCCCACTCTTCACACATCGATATCACTTTCTCTATGCGTCGCTACTGAGTGAAAGATGTGTTCTAATATCTCCCCAAAATCTCCTGTCTATCCTGTCTACCTCATGCTCGACATTATCCATCTCGTACTGCACTCACTATTTCTTGCCCCTGATACGTAGACTAACCTGGGGAGCAGGTCATAAGGCAGGCTGATACGATTCCCACGCATTACACTGGTTGTACAAGTTATCATATTCGGTTGACACAAGATACCACGTTTTTGCCCATATCTTCGCTCATAAACCTGATAGTGTTGAACGCAGTATGTGTAAATATCTGGTTGATGTCGATATATTAGTTTCGGAGGAGATGTGGAACATACATACAAACATACACTCATTTTTAAAACATATATTAATTATCGAATGATCTTATGTTGTACAATATTTAATACACCTTACTACATTTTGTTGTTTGTATATATCGTGTGTAAATGCGTTATGTGAATTTCTAATGTTCAACTAGTTGAAAATTGTGCAATGACAACAAAATTGTGTAGCAGATACGTTGGCTTAGCGAGGGTAATATTCGTATCATGTTTGCCTCGAGCATTGTTTAACTGTGAGTGCAGACTGGAGCGAGGAGCGAGAGAGTGTTTTTGTTGAGCTCTCAAAGTGAATGGTAAAAAGTTGGGCAGCAGCAGCTAACTGTAGTAGCGTGGTTATTTACAACGTGTTGGTACAAGCAGCAGTTTTGGCAATTGGGCACTGTCAGATAATTAACATGGGTACAGCGTTAAAACTTCAAGTGGAATTATGTCAAGAGGAATGCTGTTGCCCCAATGTTTAACCAATATTTCTTCGCTAAGAAGATCCCATTTATGCCAACAATTATAAAGTGTCAGCAACTATATCCAGCTACACCAGACCACCGCTGAAAAGTAAGATTCAAGCAATTAACCATCTTTAGCTGTGTAATGCTAAGCCAACGTTTAGTTTCTCAAAATGATCAATAGCGAACTCGTGTGCAATTAATTAGTGTCGATAAAATTATTCACCTACGGCACTAGCCAAACAGGTTCCTATTCCGCTACCTTTAATATCCTGAAGCTCAACCTGAAAAATAAAATACCTTACGTAACTCTAATTAAAGTCAGTGGAGTTTTGAAAGAATTCAGTAAGCAAATTACAATTAGTACCATTATAAAAATTCAAAGTATAGTCAGCAACAGTAGCAAGTCATTGATTGTGAGCGTATTGTGTAATCAGTGAATAGTACAAAGAAGTGAATATTAATTTTGTGTTAGGTATTCAATTCACGTGTGCTAAAAATGCACTGCTGCACTTGATTAAAGCATTAAAGTGAACATTTCAATTACACTGCAAAAATGTTTCATGGTAGATAAGTTGTTGATATTACAGAGAACAATAGTTAATGTCATAATTTTATTTCTCAGAATTAAAATTTTATTCAACTTGTTAAAGATAAGTAAAATTGCATAATTTCTCAGTAAATAACACACGTAATAAGTCAGCTACTCATTGTAGGCACAATTCAACCACAACAGTTTCAGTTATTATTGCTAATAAAGGTACAGTAAATTGGAATGGCAAGCAATATGGTGATGTTTTGATCTTACGACGAATTATTGCATGCATTTTTTCTTATAACACCTCTCATTTTCGTTTAAGGAATTTGTGCTAATTGTTTCCAGCGCATAAGTAAACTAAATTTACTCATATTATTTTTCTCTCTGTTTCCTGATGCAGTGGTGTGCGCGGTTAGTATGCACTCTGGGACAGCGATGTTCTAAATTAACGAATCGGTGAATATTGCTACTGTAAAATATATTTCCGCTAAATAGATTTGTTGCTCATACATCGAGCTGGCGATCGTATCTAGTTACCTATTCTAGACTTTTCACTCATTACATTTTTGTCCCGGGCCTTCAATTTTAAGACATTTATTCGAAACTTCCCTCACCAAACGATTGTTGGAGTGCGTAACCTCCACTACGTCATCGGTTTCGCCACCGATAGGCTTATCCAGATAATTAATTCATTATGCATGCGGGTCATTCTAAAGTTTAATTACTCGCGATTGTCGGTAGCGTAGTCCTGTGGCGACACAGGATAATTATTCGTGCCGGCCGCGGTGGCCGAGGAGACTAAGGCGCTCCAGTCACGGTCTTCACGGCCACTACGGTCGGGGGTTCGAATCCCCCCTCGGGCATGGATATTTGTGCCGTCCTAGTTCGTAAGTAGTTCATAAGTAGTTTGTAAGTTTAGGGACTGATGACCCCGTAGTTAAGTCCCATAGACTTTACAAACATTTGAACATTTGAATTATTCAAACTTTGTATGCTCCTGTTTTCATCCCTTACTGATTTTACATTAGGTTCATGTTATCCTTTCATAATTTTTAATAAATATTGTGCCACAATGGTAAAGGTAAAGCAGTCAACAATCCGAAGATTGGTTTGAACACCACAGTGCTTTACTAGGCATGGTCCTGTTTGGAGGTGGTATGCCGTTGCCTTCCTCCGACCTTCGAACTAACTTACCCAGCCAGTTATAGGGGGACCTACAGTTTAACGTGGGTTCCGAACCACGGTGCTACTCAGTATTTTTCACATGAGCAATGCTGCCAGAGGTGAAAGAAGTGGAAAGTGACAGATAAAAATCCCAAGACCTGGCGGGGATCGAACCCGGGACCCTTGGATTTGTAGTCCGGCACTCTACCACTGTGCAACCGAGGCGCACAATGGTATCAAAAGCAAACATTAAATATTTTGGTTTGTTTAGATATTTAATGATTCGTTACGTGCCCCCTCCCTCAGATTGGAATCGGGCCAAGTATACTTCGTCGATCACGGGCCAGAAGTCCATCTACTCTTAAATCGTCAAATTTCAATCAGTAGTAGTACTAACGAAATTCAGAGCCTATGAAAATTTCAACAATTAAAATAATTTCCCTCATTTCAGGCCTAATTAAAACTTTCTCATCTGTACAAACCATCTGAATGACTTTGAATAATAATGAGTTCATAATTACTCGATAAACACTCTCATGCTTCGCTGATTCTTATTTTGATAAGAAACGAATTGTAAAATGAATTCGTGAGGACATAGAAACAACGAATAAATGAGCTACAAAATTTTATATATACCGTGCTTTGTGGTATAGTGGCTCAAAGGAAAGTTAGAAAACTTATGTTTTCTGAAAAATATCACTGGGTGGACAAATTTGAGAAATTTGTTTATTTCTCCGATTTCGCTTAACGGTACATATCTGTTTACAGCGTATGGACCTTCTAACATATAACTGCATTTTAGAAAATAACCGTTTTCTACATTCTGTCTAATTCACATTCTCACTTGAAGCCCCTTCTTCACCCTCCCCTTTTCTTTTATCCCTCTTTGCAACAATCGCCCCCGTTCCCTTTCTGCTATGCTCCATTACATGGTTCATTTTCCCTAGCTGTAACAAATGAAACCTACACATAAGAAATTCGGAACTTACTTCATACTTTATGGTAGTGGTGGAAATGACCATAAGACTGCTCCTACAGAAGAGGAAAAATGCCGTGCAGTGTTATTTACGGAGTTCGTTATTACTATGCTATGATTTCCACTGCTGACGCCTTCACTGACCTGCCCAATGTGTAATTTGTCGAAAAATAACTACTTAAAAACCAACAACTTTGCAATTGGATTTCACGAATTGTAAACACTTCCATGTGTCCCTTTTACCGTAGCACTGGAACGATATACAGAGGAGACGTTAGTAGCACTTGTTGTCGATTTTCACGCGTGATTGAGAACTGAAGATCAGAGTTACAGATACGATGGCATACATTTCATTTTACAAATGAGTTTTGTTTCATGCACATCATCAAAGCACGTTCTAATTATGTAAGATTCATGTTTCTCGTCGTGTCATTAATAATACAAATTAATAATTCATTTCCTTGGTCGTGTATTAACGTAACTAATGATTACTCCCATAAACAAATCGCTAAAATGTCTGTATTTCCTTGAACCTGCCAATGAAGAAACGGTTGAAAACTGATTTGGAATTCAAAAATAATGTTGCACAAAGTTCTGTTAATGTCGTCTGCGATGAGTTTCAGCCAAGTTTCGAGTTTAGCAAAAGTTGTATTGTTCTCTTGCTCCAGTCAAGAAATAGTTCTATGTTTTCTGTATGTGCCAATTTTACGTGGGTTAGCTGTACTGCAGTGGCACTATTAATTTGTATTAGCTGATTTTAGTGTTCGATGTTTGTGCCATTCACTCTTTCCGCTTCACTCTTGTTTTATTTCATTTCACATTATTGTTTAAGAGAACGTTATTCACAGGAATTAAAAGTAGTAGACTATCCAGAAAATTGTCATGTGCCTCGTGACTTAATTTCCTTCGATAAAATTTAAGCATCGGTATCTGCTAAGTTTCTGTATCTACGTTGATTGGAAACCACGTACACGAACAGAATGTATTTCAAATGACGTAGGGACACAAACAAAACAACAGGGTTGGAAAACCTGGCAGCAGCAGACGGCACAGCAGAAAAGAAAATAGGAAACTAATACTGCAAACTATTACATCTTAAACAACAAAATACAGCGGATGTTGCAGGAAGATACACTAAATATACTAACTACTTCTACTTCACGTAGTCGTTAACAACACACTCATCTCAGATAAACATACCATCATTCAACAACATAAAAGATAGCATACTGTAAACATCTGTGAGAGGTTCATATAATCCGACCGTTGTCAAGCAATAAACGTATGTATTCGAAACGTGATAGTACAACTTTCTCGGGTTACTTTACTGCTAATTGCTCCATATTAGGTATCAGATCTAATAGACCCCAAACATAAATGAAGAAACGGTAATTGATTACACTGTACAGAAAAATGGCGTGAGTTCAAAAGGTAGTAACATTGTATCACAAGTACAGAAACGTATCAAACGATCAAATACATGATGAATTACCTCTACTCAGTATCTGGTAAAGCAGGAGGGGTGGCCATTATCTTCAAAAATTATGGAGATTGGCAAAACAAGTGAATCTGAACTGACAGCAAGTGGCTTTCGTCTACTGATTTACGCGCCTTTGACATGGCATCCTGGGCAGATTGACTCACCCTCTGCAGCGCTACGTGTCGGTCCACATGCTGCTATTGTGCTTGGGGCACGTCGTCTCATTGGCGTAATATCCGTAGGGTAAGGTCCGACATAGAAAAGCCGTTTGATACAGGTGCCGATCCACAAATGGTAAGGGAAAATAGGTAGGTGCGTTGCAACGAAGTTTATAAAGACGTTATGTTCAGGGGGTGTACAAACATACAAATTAAATACTGCCATGTCTACAAAAAGACAACTGTTGTCCTCTCTCCTCTACTCTTAGCACTGCTAACACAGTGACAGATAGACTGCTCATACACTGATTATTTACCGTCTTAACTCCCCAACTGATCACTTTCTGCTTTTTCCTCACATTTCCTTCAATTCACTCACTGACTGATATTCACTCTCTTTTGACTGAATTTTCCCGCTTATATCGTTCATTCCCCTTGCGCACTAAACTTTTTCTCGTATCGTATTTGTCGTCAGTACACTCATTTTGCTACCCAACAAATGATATATCGACTCTGTTTGACCACACATCACAGTCTATATAACTGGTGGGAATATCTCTTTTTATACTGACTGCGATATAACCTGTGAATCTCGATGTTACTACGATGCTGTTCCTCGCCGTGGTATATCATACAGTATCCCAAGCTTCTTGGGGACATGTCTGGTTTTTGTATAGTATTTAGTTGTCAAAACCGCCAGCAAACAACAAACCAACGGCACTGTACATTCTCCTCATGTGATTGTGACTTGGTTTTGTCTGTCTTGTTCAAATGTTTGTAAATCTATGGCATTAACTACGTTTGTCATCAGTACCTAATCCTACAAATTACTTTAACTTAAAGTAAGGACAACACAAACACCCATGCCCGAAGGAGGACTAAAACATTAAGACGGCGAGGAACCTCAGCTCCGCAGCTAAGCGACTAAGAATGCTTGGTCACTCCACTGCGGCTGTCTTGCTGACATTCTAAATTTGAAGGTGGTAATCCATTCCGAGGGTAGTAAACACTTCATTCAGGCCAACCTGACAATTAGACCTTATGACCTTACTACGATCTTGCCCGCAGCACCTGGTACAGATGTATTAAAGCATAAACAAAATTTTTGTGTACTTCAGCTATATCCACATTGTAATTATTTTAATAGTATTGTAGAACTGGATGCTTTAGACAACCGATACGTATACACACAATACATCCAGCAAAATATTATGTACATAATATTGGAATTAAAAAGTAGTACCTTAAACTACCGCAAAGTTTCTAGTTTCCTTCGCAAACGTTTTGCTTATAGATACGATTTCATATTGCCTATGGCTATGAACGAATAGTAAAGCAGTAAGTAATATGAAGCAAATAACCGCGATTTATTGTTCTTTCGGCAATGCCACATCTGCAACAGAGTGTGTGATAAACCTGTTACCTCAGTAAGTATAGCTAATGGTTTGTTTTATGTACCTGCCTCATACAAGTATAAGCTTTCTACTGACGCCAGTAAAGATAAAAGTTCAATCTCACAAGAATGGCCGTTACCAAACTCTATAACAGCAGCTGTAAGCATTAAAGTCGGCGAGTCAGTGAAATAAAGCGCTTAACGGATGGACGCAACATCATGCTGTTATGATCTACATTGTTAAATGTCCGGAGGGACGTTAGAGGTCGAGAGCAATCAACCTGTTAACCGCCCATCGTTCAATCGCTTACAACGAGTTTAAATTTCCGTGTTCCGATGTTTATCGGCAGCCGTAAAATGCACTTCTATCGCGCCCCATGAATTCGAATAATGGCCAGCTTAAAACGAATGACAGAAAAACAAGTACTATCCGGGCTCTGTTGCGCTCACTTTGTTTGACTGAATTTGGTTGGGAGTTTTCGTAACACCTAATTTGACAACTTCAATTGAAATTTAGAAAAAAAGAAAATAAAAGGAAGAACACTTGTTCCGAAATATTAACGATTACCGTCTGCAACAACGTAAATACGTTGTGGAAGCTATTACACTCCTATTCCGTAAAATTCCCTTTTTCTTCTTGTCGGCACTAATCACTTTCGTTTAAATCGTTAAGTTATTATCAACATTCGTTCGTTCCAAATTTACCACAACTGAATTATATCTGTATTGGATAGATAGATAGGATGATGTGGGCGCACGACAGCTAGGTCATTAGCGCCCTTATATATATATTGATCGTTTAATCCGCTACATTATGGGAAGAACATTCACCGAAGTTTGCTTTATTTCTCAAATACCATTGCTTAGTCGTGTTTTCTTTTGCAACAAATTTGTTAATACCTTCACAAATTTTCTGTTCAAAATTTATTTAAATCATTTCAAATCTCATAAATATGAGATATTACGAGGTATTCATTTATATAATTGAAATGTTAATGATTAAACTGTGTGGTGAAACATTTTATGGAAGAAGTCGTAAAAATTGAAAAAGATCGAACACACTCCACGTTCAGAAATTAAAAATGTGTCCGTCACGTATTATCTAGTACACCGTTCATCGAGCAACAATCAAATAATTATAAAATTTATTCTAAGGAGACAAGAGTGGCCAGTGTTCAAGTGTTACAATAGCCTTTAACAATACAGAGTAGTTGAAACCTCAAGTCAGTGCGTGGCGCTGTTTAACTGTCTGAACATGGTTTGAGTAGCCAGTATTCGTATTTTTCTCATGCTGTAGTGTATTCTAAGTAATGTAAGATTATATGTTATCCATCTCATTACTATCTTTTTGATGTATCAAAAGTTTTTAAGCAATCACATGTTGCTGAGAAACATCGCTTAAAATTTTCATCAGCGATAACATTAGTTTGATTTCGCCAAACTCTTCATTTCAGAATGGCTCTGGCAGCCTAGGTCTTAAATTATTTAATGGATCTCTTCCAGTGTCATTAGACTCCAATATCTAGAGCTCCATCTGTGCTATAGATCTCTCCTAATGTTTTCATTCACGTGTGATCGCTCAGGACATTATTATCAGGTTATAATTTTTTTTCTTAGCCAATTATATAGAAAAACTATTTCTCACTCATTAACAAAACTTGACACCTTTAAATAGACTGTATCTTGCCTATGTATTTATTAGGTTCACGTGTTGCAATAGCTTTCAAACTTACTTATAACTTTCTAAATATCTATAAAAAAAAAAAAAAAAAAAAAAAAAAAAACTAGACGAGAGTGCAGTATTGCTAAATTTTATTTCTGGTTTCTGGCGGAGGGTACTTTGTGTGTAACTTTTAGAACAAATTGCCCTAATGATTCTGAAATTCTGATGAGGTACAGCAGTATTTTTCAATCTATCAAGTAAAAATATTCCGGCGACCCTCTTTCCCCTTACCGCAAAGAAAATATGTGTGTGATTTCTAACGCATCAACCTGAATTTGCTTCTGTTGATGTAACAAAAAAGAACAACAGCATTATAATTATACGGTGATTTTTTATTAATCTTTCGGAATGGAACACACTGTCTTCATTACAGATCCAGCACTATGGCATAATTTCCAACTACATGAAAATGAGCACTTGAGCACTTTAAAATGATGCCATAGTGCATCGAAACAGGTTGTGCATTACATATGAAGTTTCAAAAATATTTTTAACAAGCAACCATGCCTTGGAATACACTTGTATTCCATATCACATAAATTATAAAGATAGCTAGCTAAACATTAACCCACTGAAAACGGAAATGCGTGTCTTTCATCTGCGGTACAAGGGGGCTAACAGACAGATTAATATCATATGTCAAGGCGGAAAGTTTGAACATTGTGCTAATCCAGCTTACCTGGGAGTAAAGCTGAAGTATAACTTTCATAAAACATTGCCAGAACTTCATCATTCACTAATTGTCAGCTTCTACGTGGGGAGTTTGTAACCTCCATTCACCCTACTCGTACAGCCGAAGTTAGAAGCTACAACTAAGTCATTATTTATTCACTGATTATTACCCCCTATCAGACCCTGCATCTGCTAATAACTTTAACAATGACGTTTTTTTTTTCAGTGGCAAAATACAGTTTGCAGTGGAATGACTGAAGATTTCTTTTCAAAAATCCTCAAAAGCGTATAAAACAAATTTCACAGACATTAAATACCAGATTGTGTGCCACTAATTATTAAGATATACACCCTGAATGAATCAGCTCAAATAACACCTCGACTGTCCGAGCTCAATAACATTACGCGACTGCTAGCGCTGAACCAAACAACTGCTGCGCCAGCGATATCCATTGAAACCAAAGAATATACGCCTAAGTCAGGGAAACTACTATGTATCCTTAAAAGCTCAACCGGAATTGCACTACATGCAGAAAGCGGCTACAAGGGTAACGGAGTACGGTGGAGTGCAGATGGGTTTTTTTAGGTTAGAGAATTCCCTCCCTAGGCCCGACAAGACGCCTCCTGAGCCGCGAAAAGGTATCAGTAAATGCAGGAGCGTCTATAAATGTTCCCAGAACTGCTGTCATTAATAAACAGTCAGAATGTCCACAAAATACTAGGGCCAGAAAGTTGGCTGAAAACAGATGTAAACAGTAAAGAGATTCTAAACCCAGATTGGAACGTATAACACTGAGATAGGGTGGACAGTGAAGGGGCATGCGTGTTAATAGCGATAAAAGCGCACTAGTCGAAGTAAATTGACGGAGGTCCGAAATGTGAAATAATTTTGATGAAGGTCACGGTGAAAGCAGGCTCCAACATGGTACTTTGATTTTTCTATAGGTCTCATGGCGCAGCAGCAGTTGTCGCAGAACACCCGAATGAAGATTTGGAAAATATTTCGAGTAGATTTCCCGATGATGTTATTGTTTTGAGAGGAGATTTTCAAATCAAATCAAATCAAATGTTTGTTAAGCTTATGAGACTTAACTACGGGGTCATCAGTCCCTAAACTTACAAACTACTTATCAACTACCTTATACTAAGGACGGCAAAAATATCCATGCCCGAGGGGGGATTCGAACCCCCGACGGAGATTTTAATTTACTGGATATAGACTAGGAAATTCAAACGTTTATGAAGGGTGACAGGGACAAAGAATCCAGTGAAATTGTTTAAAGTGCATTATCTGAAAAGTACCTTGAGTAGTTAAACAGAGAACCGACTCGTGGAGACAACATTTTAGACCTTATGGTGACAAACAGACCCGAACCATTCGAAACAGTTAACGCAGAACATTGAATCAGCGATTACAAAAAGGTTGCAGCATCGATGATTTCAGCCGTAAATAGGAATATTACAAAATGTAGGAAGATTTTTCTGTTCGGAAAAAGTGACAAAATGCATCTTTCAGAGTACTTGACGGCTCATCTCAAGCACAGATATTGTTGAGGAATAGTGGACAAATTTCAAAAGCCAGAGTACAATATGCATTAGATGAGTATGCACCAAGCATTGGAATGGAGCCAACGGGGTACAACAACCCAGTTAGAAAACTGCTACGGAAGCAAAGGGAACTTCACTGCAAACATAAACATAGCCAAACCCTTGTAGACAAACAAAAATTACATGAAGAGAAATGTAGCGTGAAGAGGGCTATGCGAAATGCGTTCAACAAATTCGAATGTAATGTTCTATTTACTGACGGCTGAAACTCCTAAGAAATTTTGGTCTTATGGGTCAAAACAAAATATCCAGGCACTCTGTTACGAAAATGGTACTGAAACAGAGGATAACACCCTAAAGGCTGAAATACTAAATGTCCTTTTCCAAAGCTGTTTCACAGAGGAAGATTGCACTGTATTTCCTTCTCTAGATTGTCGCACAGATGGCAAAATGGCAGACGGATAGAAAAACAATTAAAATCGCTCAAAAGAGGAAAGGCCGCAGACCCTGATGGTATACCAGTTCGATTTTACACGAGTACGCTAAGGAACTTGCACCCCTTCTTTCAGTGGTGTACCATAGGTCACTAGAAAAGCGTAGCGTTCAAAAAGATTGGAAAATGGCTGGTAATCGAGAAAGCGTTACGGAGATGATTTATCAACTCCAGTAAGACTCTACAGGGGAGACGCTCTGTCGCTTAGTACGGGCTTTTGTAGAAGTTTCGAGAACATACATTTACCGAGGAGTCTAGCATTATATTGCTCCCTCCCACGTATATCGCGCGAAGAGGTCATGATGATAAAATCACAGAGATTAAAGCCCACACAGAGGAATACCGACAATCTTTCTTTCCGCGAACAATACGTGACTGGAATGGGAGGGAGAACCGATAGTGGTACTCAAGGTACCCTCCGCTACACATTGTCTGGTTGCTTGAGGAGTATGGATGTAGATGTAAAATTCCTGCCAACAACTGGTCTGGCACACAGTTTAGCTACAGGTGAATCTTCAGCTACTTGCTCACGTGCTAAACAATGGATGTTGTGCTGAATGCGTCCGTAATTTCATTGGTTGCCTGTGACCTATACTAGTAATTAGAATTACACACAGTCTGTAATAGCATCACCACACGTGAGATGCACGGTGGCAAGAGAAAAGTATAGGCGGCAAAGTTCACTGACACCATTCAAGTAATGTATAATCACACAACTACTGCTCCATGCTGCAAGTAACGAAAGAGTTTTATTCAGAGAACCAAACAATTAAGCATGTATCCTTAAAAACGCCCTGCATATCTATGAAAAGTATCTGTTCCAATAGTTTTTGATTCCGAGATCAAGGAGAATATTGCATAAGGGTAAAAAGGACACTGAATCGTCTGAGGAGTTTCAAGAGACTATTCTTCTCGTGTAAGAGTATTGCGTATCGACTTTTGATTCCGGGATCAAGGAGGATTTTGTGTAAGGGTATGAAAAACAATATATGGACATTGAATCGTCTGAGGAATTTCAACAGACTATTTTACTGGTGTAAGAGTATCGTGTATCGACTTTCGCGATCGTTAAAAACTTTTAGCTACTACAGCCATTGCTGACGATTTAATGCATCTGCTTTCCACATAGTGGGTTGGTAAAATCAGTACAGTTTTAACCTTTAATTAGACGGGCAGAGACTGAGCAGACCCCAGGAGATATTTTTTGTTTATATTTTCGATTGTTGGCGCACTACAGTTACTTCGCTTTAGGTATTCTCGGTGTGCCGCAGAGGATTGCAATAGGTGGTCTTGCGCCGCCATCTTTCAACAATAAGTACCAGTTCTACATTGTTGGGGTATCCAAAGACCCAACTCATGATTTTAAGTAGCATTTATTTACAGTGTGCTAATGCAATAATTTACGATGTTTCGTTATCTGCATGATATTTTACGAGTCTTACAAGAAGTCGCTGGACTCACAAAGTGTAAAACGAAAAAAACTCAAAAGAAGTTGATAACATTAGTGAACATCTACCTTGTTCAGAGATCGAGAAAAGTGACGGCTCTTCCCCTACAGGAGGGAAAGAGGAAGAAATCCCAGAGAACTGTTTTTACCGTAAGAAGAGAAAAATTAATTCAGTAAATCGGTCCCATATTCATCTCATGTACGGTAGCACAATATTGTATTAGAATGCGCGGTAATCAAAGGACCAGCTGGTTGCAAATGTGAAATTACTTTGTAGAAACATAATAGTGTGCTGTAATGTTTTTCCATATTATTAGTTATATTTGTTTTTATAATTTAAATTTCATATTATGCTTTTACTCCGTTGAAAACGTAGATTTTAATTAGAGATTAGTTTTGAATTAATGTTTATGTCATTTTCGATGATGTATAAGAACAGAAAACGAAAACGACATCTTTTTGTAATGGCTTAAAGTTTCTGTGAAGTCTAAAATGTTCAAATGTTTGTATAGTCTATGGGACTTAACTACGGGGTCATCAGTCCCTAAACTTACAAACTACTGATGAACTACTTACGAACTAGGACGGCACAAATATCCATGCCCGAGGGGGGATTCGAACCCCCCGACAGTAGTGGCCGCGCAGACCGTGACTGGAGCGCCTCAGTCTCCTCGGCCACCGCGGCCGGTTCTGTGAAGTCTCATTATTATAAACACAATAAACCATTGGAATTATTAATACGTTGTCTTTTATTATGTACAAATATAAATATGCACGTTATTTCCAATAATTACTTATAAACGAAGCTAAACTTTGTCAGGGTGTTTCTAGACGACACACGTGAATTTACGTTACCAAAAACAGCGCGTGTACTTAAAGGTTAAAATAAATTGGTTTCTTATCTGTATATGGAAGCATAAAAGTGGCAGCTTTATTAATTAAAAAAGTGAATACTCTTATAGGTACGAGTATTTCTGCAGGCGTAGCGTAGCGTGGTAAGTTGTGTACACGATTACGTTGCGGTGTATGTCAGGTCCCGTGTTCGTAAGTACATTAATCTTCTTTTTTTATTTCATTTTTGAGTCTGAAATATCAGTTAATGAATTGCAATCAGAATCATTGCGCGTTTGTCTGATTTTCGCCAAAACTAGAAATGAAATGAGCTGGATATTAAAACTATTACAGTAACCTTGTAAATACTCTGAAACTTACATATCGAAAATAAAACGTCTGCTTATTTACTGACAGAGTTCAGTTACTGTAATGTAGAAGGACTTATGGTTGGACCATTTTAACATCGTTTTTAATATTTTTGTTTCATTTATATTCAAAAGGAAATCTAAATTTTTCAGTTTTGTCAAGGTATTATATTGAACATCTTTTTCAGTTTCTTTTATATTTAAGGAGATCATTTGTTCATCAGAAGCCTATAAATATGAATAATGTAAACATGTAATCAAAGAAGTATACCTGACATGTGACATCTGGTAGTTTAGTGGTAGTGTTATTTGTAGAAAATTCTGCAGGACTATAGGATATGAGGAGAGGTTAGTTGACGTGTTAGTTACCACATATGGAATGTTTCTCATGGAAACATGAACAGTGTCTGAAGTTCTGTTGAATGAAAAAAGGTAATTTGAAGATGCATTACATTTACTCGCACTTCCACTCTGTTGTGAATGCATCGGTTACACTGGCCAGGGCGTTTAAGATCTGATTGATGGAGATTTCGAAATCATAAATGATATCTGATAACTACATCATGATTGTAATTGTAGCAGATTCCACACTCCACCACCGTTGATGAGTAAACTACCGATTGATACATGTTTTAGGTATTATTCTGAAGTTAGTCGTGAGATTAGCTTTGGACTGGAGGACGACTACAAGTAGTGTTACAGTTTAAAAATTAAAGTGCTATGAAAACTGCGTTCAACTAACAGAAAACCAAGCCATAATTTTAACATAGGGATCTAATTTCAACTGATATGAATTAATAACGTAATTATTAACAGATCATCATATTCTCTAGAGTTACACTGAAAGAGTAAGAACATGATTTACCTCTCGTATATTTAATTTAGCGTGTCAATTCATTGTATAGTTTGACAGAAATTTACGTAAATATTGTTTCTCATTTGTGGTCAAGCTCAAGAAAGTTGGCTTGTCAATGTAGTGATTTCAGACATATATATTTTTGACGACGTTACAGCGTTCACTTTTAATGAAATAAATCGCAATTTGCGATCACTTATGGCTTCACTGTACTAGGTTTAGATATAATACTAATGTGCGGCGAATGAAAATTTGTGCCCGGCCGGGATTCGAAAGCGGGATCTCCTGCTTACTAGGCAGACCACTCCGCCACCGAGGACACAGTAACCAACCCGACTGCAGAGGACTCTACCATGCACGTCTCCCGCCACACCCAAATCTCCATTCACCACACTGTCTCTTTCCTATTACCACATCCTCGTAATTCAGTAATGCTCACAGCCAAATTACTGTATTTACACAAAATCTGGAAGGGATGTATTTAAATAATTTAGTTCAGCTTTACATGGGGTGGTATGTTCTATAGATTAATTTGTCCATAATCTTATTATGTATTCCGATATGCATTTGTATCAGGGCAGTTTTCAGAGCATCTATGAGGGACGTCTCGAAGTGTAATCTAATTTCTTTATCATACAGTATATTAAAACCTATGTATCAACTACTTAAATTTTTTACATAATGTAATATGCCGAATATTTTAAACCAAATAAGAATTGGGTTACCTAGAGGTAGTGGGCAGAGTTTTGGAAGGGGGTAGTACAGAGGGTTTATTGGTGTGGGATTGTGGTACTTCGTTGTAGATGGGTATTGCATGGAAGTGCAAGGCTCAACTCTATTCAGGTATCTTTCTTTATTCTAGTGAGTTGCTGTTCAGGTTAAAGACTGGGATGCGGTGGTCAATTAGACTGTTTTGATTAGTATCTCATCAAGTATCTACTTGACAAGTGAATCAAGACAGTTTATTGCCTTATAAATCTTTACACAAACTAGTAAGGACTGTCTCATAGTGTAACTTATCTCCTTACCAGAAGGAATTTTTATAATCATATGTTTCAACTCCTTATGCTTTTAACATGAAGTGGTATTGAGGGGAGGAGGACCTCTAAACTTTGGCAATGATACACAAAATATCCACCATAAAAGTAATGAAATAATTACAGATTCACTGACACCTATCATCACCAGTATAAGTTATTGATTCACTGTTCATCAGCTACTGCAGCAGCTGCTGTTCAACTTAATTTTGAAAATTACATAAAATGTTTTAAGAGCTTGAACTTCTAATATTTGGTTTTGTAAGATAAGCTAAAGTAGATGGAGGTGGTTTTCCAGCGGATAGGGATGCAGAGATTGGAGAGGGGCAGTGTGATTTATTTGGGGTACTAATGTGTAATTTCTTAGTCGTCTGTACTCAATTTTGCCTGTTTCGTTTACTGCATTTTTATATTTTCTCGTTTCATCAATCAAATCTAGTATTTCCTGTGATAGCCAAGTATTTTCGTACTTTTGCCATTTTACCAATTTTTTCCTCTTCTGCGTTCACTATTTCATGTCTCAGTGCTATCCATTATTATTCTATTTATTTCCCCCAATTTCTGTAAATTGTGGCCTAAAGTTCTCTATGAAATTCTCCAGGTCCCATCTCCTTATTCGCCTGCCTTTCTGCAGTTTTTTTTTCAGTTTCAGCCTATAGTCCATGACAAATAAGATATGGCCAAAGTCTATAGCTGCCCCTGGGTCTGTCTTACAGTTTAAAACCTAGTTCCGAAAGCTATGTCTTACCAATATAAATTCTGTCTGGTACCTTCCGGTGTTTCCTAGTCTCTTCCACGTAAACATCCTTCTTTCGTGAATATTATACATTTCTTTATTGTAATTAAATGACGTTCCGTACAAAATTCTACCAGGCGGCATCTTTCATTCTTTTTCCCCAGACTACATTCACCTACTATTTTTATTTCCTTTTCTTTTCCTACCACAGAACTCTAGTCTCCCATCACAATTAAGTTTTCCTCTCTCCTAATTGTCTGACTAATTTCCTCTACCTCCTCAAATATTTGTTTAATATCTGCATCATCGACAGAACTAGTTCGCATGAAAACCTATACTATTGTGGTCGCTGTTGGCTTCATATCTATTATGAGTACCATAGTGCGATCACTGCGCTACTAATAGTAGTTTACCTGCATTCTTATTTTCTTCTTCATTATGAGACCAACTCTTGTAATACCGCCAACTGATATTGTATTTATAAACCCATATTCACCTGACTAGAAATCCTGTCCCTCTTTCCACAGAACTTCATTAATCGCTACTGTATTTAACTTCACCCTATCCTTTCTCTTTTTAAATTTTCTAACCTCCCAACTGAGCGATCTAACTATCGACCCCCCCCCCCAATCCGTAGAATGCCAGTGTTATGTATCCTGATGATCACATCCTTCTGAGTAGTCCACGCCCGGTGATCCGTTGGGGGATTATTTTAACCGCGGAATATTTTTCCCTATAGGATGTCATTATCATATATTCATACAGTAAATCTGCATGTCATCGGGAAAAGTAACGGCTGTAGTTTCCCCTTGCAGCCGTTTGAAGTAAATGTGTGGAAAGCCACGTTAGCTGATATTACAAGGCCATCTCAGTCAATCATACAGACTGTTGCCCCTGTAGCTACTAGAAAGCCTGCTGCGCCTCTTCAGAAACAGCACGTTTGTCTGCCTCTCCACAGATACCCTTCCGTTATGGCTCCATCTACGTTACGGCTGTCTCAATTTAAATGTTTGTTAAGCTTATGGGACTTAACTACGGGGTCATCAGTCCCTAAACTTACAAACTATTTATGAACTACTTACGAACTAGGACGGCACAAATATCCATGCCCGAGGGGGGATTCGAACCCCCGACAGTAGTGGCCGTGCTGACCGTGACTGGAGCGCCTCAGTCACCTCGGCCACCGCGGTCGGCTACGGCTGTCTGTATCGTTGAGGCACGCAAGCCACCCCACCTCGTCAATGTCTGTGGTTCATCGGGGTGGCAAAATAGTTTAATTTTCCCGAACACCGTTTCTGCACTCGTAAGTTCTTTGTAAAAACATAAACACATATCAGTTGGCCGGATTTTAGTGTCCCGAGAAGCGAATCTATCCTATAATTAAAGAGGGTTATTCTTCCGCTAAGACTATCCATGGAGTCCCATTCTCCACGCATCCTTTCAATAACCTCCCCTCTCTCAAACACACACTCGCCACCAGTTCTGTCCCTTGGCTTATTTCCCATTGACCGATCGCAATACACTCAAAAATAGTGTACGTTTTAATATTAGATATTCCTTTAATTCTTACCATGTGAATCCACATCCTTACTAACATAACAATGTTTAAATAAACATAATAGAAACTTTCATCCCCAGAGGACTAGTAATTAGTGTCACATACAGTCTGAAATGCGGGAATACAGTAATTTGGCTGTGAGCATTTCTGAATTACGAGGATGTGGTAATAGGAAAGAGACAGTGTGGTGAATGGAGATTTGGGTGTGGCGGGAGACGTGCATGGTAGAGTCCTCTGCAGTCGGGTTGGTTACTGTGTCCTCGGTGGCGGAGTGGTCTGCCTAGTAAGCAGGAGATCCCGCTTTCGAATCCCGGCCGGGCACAAATTTTCATTCGCCGCACATTGGTATTATATCTAAACCTAGTACAGTGAAGCCATAAGTGATCGCAAATTGCGATTTATTTCATTAAAAGTGAACGCTGTAACGTCGTCAAAAATATATATGTCTGAAATCACTGCATTGACAAGCCAACTTTCTTGAGCTTCACCACAAATGAGAAACAATATTTACGTAAATTTCTGTCAAACTATACAATGAATCGACACGCTAAATTAAATATACGAGAGGTAAATCATTTTCTTACTCTTTCAGTGTAACTCTAGAGAATATGATGATCTGTTAATTATTACGTTATTAATTCATATCAGTTGAAATTAGATCCCTATGTTAAAATTAAGGCTTGGTTTTCTGTTAGTTGAACGCAGTTTTCATAGTACTTTAATTTTTAAACTTTAACACTACTTGTAGTCGTCCTCCAGTCCAAAGCTAATCTCACGACTAACTTCAGAATAATACCTAAAACATGTATCAATCGGTAGTTTACTCATCAACGGTGGTGGAGTGTGGAATCTGCTACAATTACAATCATGATGTAGTTATCAGATATCATTTATGATTTCGAAATCTCCATCAATCAGATCTTAAACGCCCTGGCCAGTGTAACCGATGCATTCACAACAGAGTGGAAGTGCGAGTAAATGTAATGCATCTTCAAATTACCTTTTTTCATTCAACAGAACTTCAGACACTGTTCATGTTTCCATGAGAAACATTCCATATGTGGTAACTAACACGTCAACTAACCTCTCCTCATATCCTATAGTCCTGCAGTATTTTAATACGCTTTCTAGTTGAATCACTTTACCATCAGATTGACTGTACATTTAAAGTAATAAATTTTTAATAAATATCAGCGTACATAAACCATTTTCCTCCTAAATTTTACGTATGTACAACCCTTCCAAAATATCAATTAACCAACTGAATTGCACCATAGAAAAAACTGTGCGCATAGTTTGTGCAATTCTGCTTCCTCCTACTCATAAAGCGTTTAGTTAAATATGTTGGCCTCCAGTACACCTGTGCGTTCATGCTTTCCATATGTCTCCATCCATCTAAACAAACAAAGATACTATAACTAACCCCTAGGAAATCTTTCCAAACTCAGATTACCTTTCGTTCCTCATACGAATTTATACGAGTTCTAGGTGTTCTTGGCCTTAGGTCTCTCACCATTCCTTGCAATAATTTGAATCTTGTACTAAAAAAATAAGGACTTCGACTTATCAGAGAGGGAGACCATTTAGCGTTTAAAATCACCTTTTGCAAATCCAGAATCATGATTGCTGTAGAAACGTAACAAGTTGTTTTATTGCAGTCTTGTCATTATTCTGATTATAACGTAATTGTAGCGTAGGAAGAAATATTTGTTTACAGGTATGGTATCTTTTCTTACGGACATGTGTGAAAGAATAGACTCAACATCTATAATGGTATAACTATTCGTAAGAGACAAACACACCCAAACCATTTCGTGAATACTGTTAAAACTACGACGAGAGGTAGTTATGGGCTGTGGCTATAAGTTGCGCATTTGAGCAGGACAGAAGCGTATTTTGATAATTTCGCCGCAGTGGCACAGCATGTTCAGTGGAAGGGCTGGAAGCCTTTTCTTCATAAAAAATCCGAACCAAGAAATTAACAATCAAGTTAAAACAGACACGATGCAGATTTATCAGAAAGAAACGAAGTGAGCCGACAGCTGGCCCGTAGGGGCAAGCGCGAGTTCGAATTCTGAGTAAGAAGAAATAATTTTTAACTTCCCAAATGAATTTATTACAATGATCTGGAAAACTGGAATGTTTCCAAATCGTTAATATATGTTTAAAACACCTCTGTTCAAATGATCGATTTTTTGTTTGCTTTGATAGTTGAAGTCTCTGATTCCTGAAACAAGCATTATCTAATTTCATTGAGTCTGAACTGAAAGTCAAATCTGGAAGAGATTTGTTACGGACTGAGACTGATTTCGAGAAATTACTGTAATTAATTTTATCACCCAAAATTGTTATGCGTAACATGTGCTGATAAGAATTTGCACAGGTTGTAGATAAGAAGACGGTCGAAGTTGGGCGACTGTGACAATTACATTAAGTAGACAATTACTACCAGAAACAAACATTTTGTAAGAGTGTGATGTACGGAATAGATTTAATCCTAACATTAAGCTCTATTTTCGTTATCATCTGCAAAAATGCAATATTGTGAATATACACATATGTAAAATAATCAGTAGTCAGTCATTAAGTCAACAAAATATTTTCCGGTGCGTAAGTGGCGCCATAAATATGTTCGTTTGAGTTTCCGACACCTGCTCTCCAAGTCATTAAGAGGACAATTTACAAAAGTCCACACCTCTAGAGCCTAAACTTACAAACTACTGATGAACTACTTACGAACTAGGACGGCACAAATATCCATGCCCGAGGGGGGATTCGAACCCCCCGACAGTAGTGGCCGCGCAGACCGTGACTGGAGCGCCTCAGTCTCCTCGGCCACCGCGGCCGGTTCTGTGAAGTCTCATTATTATAAACACAATAAACCATTGGAATTATTAATACGTTGTCTTTTATTATGTACAAATATAAATATGCACGTTATTTCCAATAATTACTTATAAACGAAGCTAAACTTTGTCAGGGTGTTTCTAGACGACACACGTGAATTTACGTTACCAAAAACAGCGCGTGTACTTAAAGGTTAAAATAAATTGGTTTCTTATCTGTATATGGAAGCATAAAAGTGGCAGCTTTATTAATTAAAAAAGTGAATACTCTTATAGGTACGAGTATTTCTGCAGGCGTAGCGTAGCGTGGTAAGTTGTGTACACGATTACGTTGCGGTGTATGTCAGGTCCCGTGTTCGTAAGTACATTAATCTTCTTTTTTTATTTCATTTTTGAGTCTGAAATATCAGTTAATGAATTGCAATCAGAATCATTGCGCGTTTGTCTGATTTTCGCCAAAACTAGAAATGAAATGAGCTGGATATTAAAACTATTACAGTAACCTTGTAAATACTCTGAAACTTACATATCGAAAATAAAACGTCTGCTTATTTACTGACAGAGTTCAGTTACTGTAATGTAGAAGGACTTATGGTTGGACCATTTTAACATCGTTTTTAATATTTTTGTTTCATTTATATTCAAAAGGAAATCTAAATTTTTCAGTTTTGTCAAGGTATTATATTGAACATCTTTTTCAGTTTCTTTTATATTTAAGGAGATCATTTGTTCATCAGAAGCCTATAAATATGAATAATGTAAACATGTAATCAAAGAAGTATACCTGACATGTGACATCTGGTAGTTTAGTGGTAGTGTTATTTGTAGAAAATTCTGCAGGACTATAGGATATGAGGAGAGGTTAGTTGACGTGTTAGTTACCACATATGGAATGTTTCTCATGGAAACATGAACAGTGTCTGAAGTTCTGTTGAATGAAAAAAGGTAATTTGAAGATGCATTACATTTACTCGCACTTCCACTCTGTTGTGAATGCATCGGTTACACTGGCCAGGGCGTTTAAGATCTGATTGATGGAGATTTCGAAATCATAAATGATATCTGATAACTACATCATGATTGTAATTGTAGCAGATTCCACACTCCACCACCGTTGATGAGTAAACTACCGATTGATACATGTTTTAGGTATTATTCTGAAGTTAGTCGTGAGATTAGCTTTGGACTGGAGGACGACTACAAGTAGTGTTACAGTTTAAAAATTAAAGTGCTATGAAAACTGCGTTCAACTAACAGAAAACCAAGCCATAATTTTAACATAGGGATCTAATTTCAACTGATATGAATTAATAACGTAATTATTAACAGATCATCATATTCTCTAGAGTTACACTGAAAGAGTAAGAACATGATTTACCTCTCGTATATTTAATTTAGCGTGTCAATTCATTGTATAGTTTGACAGAAATTTACGTAAATATTGTTTCTCATTTGTGGTCAAGCTCAAGAAAGTTGGCTTGTCAATGTAGTGATTTCAGACATATATATTTTTGACGACGTTACAGCGTTCACTTTTAATGAAATAAATCGCAATTTGCGATCACTTATGGCTTCACTGTACTAGGTTTAGATATAATACTAATGTGCGGCGAATGAAAATTTGTGCCCGGCCGGGATTCGAAAGCGGGATCTCCTGCTTACTAGGCAGACCACTCCGCCACCGAGGACACAGTAACCAACCCGACTGCAGAGGACTCTACCATGCACGTCTCCCGCCACACCCAAATCTCCATTCACCACACTGTCTCTTTCCTATTACCACATCCTCGTAATTCAGTAATGCTCACAGCCAAATTACTGTATTTACACAAAATCTGGAAGGGATGTATTTAAATAATTTAGTTCAGCTTTACATGGGGTGGTATGTTCTATAGATTAATTTGTCCATAATCTTATTATGTATTCCGATATGCATTTGTATCAGGGCAGTTTTCAGAGCATCTATGAGGGACGTCTCGAAGTGTAATCTAATTTCTTTATCATACAGTATATTAAAACCTATGTATCAACTACTTAAATTTTTTACATAATGTAATATGCCGAATATTTTAAACCAAATAAGAATTGGGTTACCTAGAGGTAGTGGGCAGAGTTTTGGAAGGGGGTAGTACAGAGGGTTTATTGGTGTGGGATTGTGGTACTTCGTTGTAGATGGGTATTGCATGGAAGTGCAAGGCTCAACTCTATTCAGGTATCTTTCTTTATTCTAGTGAGTTGCTGTTCAGGTTAAAGACTGGGATGCGGTGGTCAATTAGACTGTTTTGATTAGTATCTCATCAAGTATCTACTTGACAAGTGAATCAAGACAGTTTATTGCCTTATAAATCTTTACACAAACTAGTAAGGACTGTCTCATAGTGTAACTTATCTCCTTACCAGAAGGAATTTTTATAATCATATGTTTCAACTCCTTATGCTTTTAACATGAAGTGGTATTGAGGGGAGGAGGACCTCTAAACTTTGGCAATGATACACAAAATATCCACCATAAAAGTAATGAAATAATTACAGATTCACTGACACCTATCATCACCAGTATAAGTTATTGATTCACTGTTCATCAGCTACTGCAGCAGCTGCTGTTCAACTTAATTTTGAAAATTACATAAAATGTTTTAAGAGCTTGAACTTCTAATATTTGGTTTTGTAAGATAAGCTAAAGTAGATGGAGGTGGTTTTCCAGCGGATAGGGATGCAGAGATTGGAGAGGGGCAGTGTGATTTATTTGGGGTACTAATGTGTAATTTCTTAGTCGTCTGTACTCAATTTTGCCTGTTTCGTTTACTGCATTTTTATATTTTCTCGTTTCATCAATCAAATCTAGTATTTCCTGTGATAGCCAAGTATTTTCGTACTTTTGCCATTTTACCAATTTTTTCCTCTTCTGCGTTCACTATTTCATGTCTCAGTGCTATCCATTATTATTCTATTTATTTCCCCCAATTTCTGTAAATTGTGGCCTAAAGTTCTCTATGAAATTCTCCAGGTCCCATCTCCTTATTCGCCTGCCTTTCTGCAGTTTTTTTTTCAGTTTCAGCCTATAGTCCATGACAAATAAGATATGGCCAAAGTCTATAGCTGCCCCTGGGTCTGTCTTACAGTTTAAAACCTAGTTCCGAAAGCTATGTCTTACCAATATAAATTCTGTCTGGTACCTTCCGGTGTTTCCTAGTCTCTTCCACGTAAACATCCTTCTTTCGTGAATATTATACATTTCTTTATTGTAATTAAATGACGTTCCGTACAAAATTCTACCAGGCGGCATCTTTCATTCTTTTTCCCCAGACTACATTCACCTACTATTTTTATTTCCTTTTCTTTTCCTACCACAGAACTCTAGTCTCCCATCACAATTAAGTTTTCCTCTCTCCTAATTGTCTGACTAATTTCCTCTACCTCCTCAAATATTTGTTTAATATCTGCATCATCGACAGAACTAGTTCGCATGAAAACCTATACTATTGTGGTCGCTGTTGGCTTCATATCTATTATGAGTACCATAGTGCGATCACTGCGCTACTAATAGTAGTTTACCTGCATTCTTATTTTCTTCTTCATTATGAGACCAACTCTTGTAATACCGCCAACTGATATTGTATTTATAAACCCATATTCACCTGACTAGAAATCCTGTCCCTCTTTCCACAGAACTTCATTAATCGCTACTGTATTTAACTTCACCCTATCCTTTCTCTTTTTAAATTTTCTAACCTCCCAACTGAGCGATCTAACTATCGACCCCCCCCCCCAATCCGTAGAATGCCAGTGTTATGTATCCTGATGATCACATCCTTCTGAGTAGTCCACGCCCGGTGATCCGTTGGGGGATTATTTTAACCGCGGAATATTTTTCCCTATAGGATGTCATTATCATATATTCATACAGTAAATCTGCATGTCATCGGGAAAAGTAACGGCTGTAGTTTCCCCTTGCAGCCGTTTGAAGTAAATGTGTGGAAAGCCACGTTAGCTGATATTACAAGGCCATCTCAGTCAATCATACAGACTGTTGCCCCTGTAGCTACTAGAAAGCCTGCTGCGCCTCTTCAGAAACAGCACGTTTGTCTGCCTCTCCACAGATACCCTTCCGTTATGGCTCCATCTACGTTACGGCTGTCTCAATTTAAATGTTTGTTAAGCTTATGGGACTTAACTACGGGGTCATCAGTCCCTAAACTTACAAACTATTTATGAACTACTTACGAACTAGGACGGCACAAATATCCATGCCCGAGGGGGGATTCGAACCCCCGACAGTAGTGGCCGTGCTGACCGTGACTGGAGCGCCTCAGTCACCTCGGCCACCGCGGTCGGCTACGGCTGTCTGTATCGTTGAGGCACGCAAGCCACCCCACCTCGTCAATGTCTGTGGTTCATCGGGGTGGCAAAATAGTTTAATTTTCCCGAACACCGTTTCTGCACTCGTAAGTTCTTTGTAAAAACATAAACACATATCAGTTGGCCGGATTTTAGTGTCCCGAGAAGCGAATCTATCCTATAATTAAAGAGGGTTATTCTTCCGCTAAGACTATCCATGGAGTCCCATTCTCCACGCATCCTTTCAATAACCTCCCCTCTCTCAAACACACACTCGCCACCAGTTCTGTCCCTTGGCTTATTTCCCATTGACCGATCGCAATACACTCAAAAATAGTGTACGTTTTAATATTAGATATTCCTTTAATTCTTACCATGTGAATCCACATCCTTACTAACATAACAATGTTTAAATAAACATAATAGAAACTTTCATCCCCAGAGGACTAGTAATTAGTGTCACATACAGTCTGAAATGCGGGAATACAGTAATTTGGCTGTGAGCATTTCTGAATTACGAGGATGTGGTAATAGGAAAGAGACAGTGTGGTGAATGGAGATTTGGGTGTGGCGGGAGACGTGCATGGTAGAGTCCTCTGCAGTCGGGTTGGTTACTGTGTCCTCGGTGGCGGAGTGGTCTGCCTAGTAAGCAGGAGATCCCGCTTTCGAATCCCGGCCGGGCACAAATTTTCATTCGCCGCACATTGGTATTATATCTAAACCTAGTACAGTGAAGCCATAAGTGATCGCAAATTGCGATTTATTTCATTAAAAGTGAACGCTGTAACGTCGTCAAAAATATATATGTCTGAAATCACTGCATTGACAAGCCAACTTTCTTGAGCTTCACCACAAATGAGAAACAATATTTACGTAAATTTCTGTCAAACTATACAATGAATCGACACGCTAAATTAAATATACGAGAGGTAAATCATTTTCTTACTCTTTCAGTGTAACTCTAGAGAATATGATGATCTGTTAATTATTACGTTATTAATTCATATCAGTTGAAATTAGATCCCTATGTTAAAATTAAGGCTTGGTTTTCTGTTAGTTGAACGCAGTTTTCATAGTACTTTAATTTTTAAACTTTAACACTACTTGTAGTCGTCCTCCAGTCCAAAGCTAATCTCACGACTAACTTCAGAATAATACCTAAAACATGTATCAATCGGTAGTTTACTCATCAACGGTGGTGGAGTGTGGAATCTGCTACAATTACAATCATGATGTAGTTATCAGATATCATTTATGATTTCGAAATCTCCATCAATCAGATCTTAAACGCCCTGGCCAGTGTAACCGATGCATTCACAACAGAGTGGAAGTGCGAGTAAATGTAATGCATCTTCAAATTACCTTTTTTCATTCAACAGAACTTCAGACACTGTTCATGTTTCCATGAGAAACATTCCATATGTGGTAACTAACACGTCAACTAACCTCTCCTCATATCCTATAGTCCTGCAGTATTTTAATACGCTTTCTAGTTGAATCACTTTACCATCAGATTGACTGTACATTTAAAGTAATAAATTTTTAATAAATATCAGCGTACATAAACCATTTTCCTCCTAAATTTTACGTATGTACAACCCTTCCAAAATATCAATTAACCAACTGAATTGCACCATAGAAAAAACTGTGCGCATAGTTTGTGCAATTCTGCTTCCTCCTACTCATAAAGCGTTTAGTTAAATATGTTGGCCTCCAGTACACCTGTGCGTTCATGCTTTCCATATGTCTCCATCCATCTAAACAAACAAAGATACTATAACTAACCCCTAGGAAATCTTTCCAAACTCAGATTACCTTTCGTTCCTCATACGAATTTATACGAGTTCTAGGTGTTCTTGGCCTTAGGTCTCTCACCATTCCTTGCAATAATTTGAATCTTGTACTAAAAAAATAAGGACTTCGACTTATCAGAGAGGGAGACCATTTAGCGTTTAAAATCACCTTTTGCAAATCCAGAATCATGATTGCTGTAGAAACGTAACAAGTTGTTTTATTGCAGTCTTGTCATTATTCTGATTATAACGTAATTGTAGCGTAGGAAGAAATATTTGTTTACAGGTATGGTATCTTTTCTTACGGACATGTGTGAAAGAATAGACTCAACATCTATAATGGTATAACTATTCGTAAGAGACAAACACACCCAAACCATTTCGTGAATACTGTTAAAACTACGACGAGAGGTAGTTATGGGCTGTGGCTATAAGTTGCGCATTTGAGCAGGACAGAAGCGTATTTTGATAATTTCGCCGCAGTGGCACAGCATGTTCAGTGGAAGGGCTGGAAGCCTTTTCTTCATAAAAAATCCGAACCAAGAAATTAACAATCAAGTTAAAACAGACACGATGCAGATTTATCAGAAAGAAACGAAGTGAGCCGACAGCTGGCCCGTAGGGGCAAGCGCGAGTTCGAATTCTGAGTAAGAAGAAATAATTTTTAACTTCCCAAATGAATTTATTACAATGATCTGGAAAACTGGAATGTTTCCAAATCGTTAATATATGTTTAAAACACCTCTGTTCAAATGATCGATTTTTTGTTTGCTTTGATAGTTGAAGTCTCTGATTCCTGAAACAAGCATTATCTAATTTCATTGAGTCTGAACTGAAAGTCAAATCTGGAAGAGATTTGTTACGGACTGAGACTGATTTCGAGAAATTACTGTAATTAATTTTATCACCCAAAATTGTTATGCGTAACATGTGCTGATAAGAATTTGCACAGGTTGTAGATAAGAAGACGGTCGAAGTTGGGCGACTGTGACAATTACATTAAGTAGACAATTACTACCAGAAACAAACATTTTGTAAGAGTGTGATGTACGGAATAGATTTAATCCTAACATTAAGCTCTATTTTCGTTATCATCTGCAAAAATGCAATATTGTGAATATACACATATGTAAAATAATCAGTAGTCAGTCATTAAGTCAACAAAATATTTTCCGGTGCGTAAGTGGCGCCATAAATATGTTCGTTTGAGTTTCCGACACCTGCTCTCCAAGTCATTAAGAGGACAATTTACAAAAGTCCACACCTCTAGAGCCTTGCTTTACTTACTACCGGGAAAGAGAAATGTTACCCCCGCGACAGGGTGAGAAATCGGCTCTTAGGGATGATAACTGTCCCCAGGCGTGTCCACGAACGATGGGGCAGACGCCCAGCGTCATTAGTAGCCCCTGGGAGGTATGCGCGCCCGCTCTACAGCCTGAGAAGAGCAACGCCGCCCCCTCCACTGCAGAGCCCCACGGCGCCAGAATTCCGGGAAGCAAACATTCTTTCTCTTTGGCACTCCACCTTTTTTCCGGTTGTTCCTTCCTTTCATGCCTGTGGAAATGGAACATTCCTCTCCTGGCGCTGCCTTTATTCGCTCTTGCATCTCCTTTCCTTCCCACCTCTTTCCCCGTGCGGCTGGTCGCGGCACCTCACTGCCTCCCTCTGGTTCTCTCTCTCTTTCACGTGTGTATAAGTGTTCGTGTGCGTGCTTGCGTGTGCGTGTGTGTGTGCCCCTCTCTTTCCCTCTATCTCGGCCACAGCGTCCACAAGCTTTGTGACGGTGTAGAGCTGCAGGACAGCGGATCTTTGTAATCAAGCCACGAAGAAAAGGAGGACGTCCGTAACGTCCTCCATGAAGAGACAGTCGCGCACTGCTGCTGCAGTCGCTGGAAATTCTTTTGGGCTGTGTCACTCGAGTATGAAATTCTTCTTTGCGAATGTCTCGAAAAGCATGACCTACAGAGTTAAACTCATCTTTCCACCAAATACTTTGTAGCTGACCCCTGTTTTAATTTGAGGTAATGAAAAGTCACTTGTAAAGACACCATGTAACCACAAGCAAAAACTGAAAATTTTATTCACACTTGTGAATATGTGGCTATGTGAGAAAGAATATACTGATGCGACCAAAAAGTACTACGCAAAATTACCTTTTCCGGTTTAATGTATATGAAGTAGTTCCAAACAAATATTTAGATTCCAGTATCATATTTTCCAGTAGTAAATGTTTTCCTCATGTCTTTATTCCATGGTCATATAACGTCGCAAGGCATTTCACACTTTCTTGATATATTTCTTTCGACAGGTATCGCCTATTTGCATTACAGCCTCATTTCCTTTTTGCTTGTTTCATTATTTACAATGGCTGCAGTGCCAACAATGATGTATGTTCATTCGAACATGACTGAACGATAGACACCATACCAACACACTTCTGTCTTGCGGCTCTTCCATGACTGTTGATATTTTGACCACTCTGAATGTCATTCATCATTCCAGGTCTTCATTCTCTCCAACTCATGCCTTACATATTTTCTTCTATTACTCGTGAAATTGTCAAATTTTTTGCAGTATATTACCAACTAGAGATATGTTCGTATTCTTCTTACCAGTTTATATTTTTGCTCCAATCTTAGAAGAAATTCTTAATTCAATAATTGTTGTTACTCATTTTATTTTTCTAAACAACTACATTTCAAAACTTTTAAATTATATCTAAGTTTTGTTTTTGATTGTCATTGTTTCCTTGTCAAATAATATTCATCTTTAACTTTAATCACGTAAAAAACTTCATAAAAATTAACTTTTTCACCAACGCTATCATTCACGTGGCATGTAAATAAAATCTTCCCCATACCGGCCTTAATCGTTTCCTCTTCTTCTATTACCACCTCTTGCTTTTCTAATGCTTTCTTTTTTCCTGTGTTACACCAAATGTTAAAAAGCGTTTGTGATAAACAATATATTTTATAACTATTCCTATAGCCGTGCGATTACGTTTATCAGCAGTCCGTTTTATATCTCCTTGTCTTGTGCAGTTACTCAGTTTCTGTATTGTCCTACCTGTTCACATATTTAAAGTGTTATGCAAATACCGCTTTCTCATAGTAAAAGACATAAATGTTACAGTCAATAAGTTCTGATAGTTGACACATGGAGGGAAGTCACCCTTACTTACTCTATATGTCTTACACGCTGCCGTATAATGCGTCATACACCTTCACACACTAAATAGTCACCGTTAGTCGTTATGGAAATTTGCCAACCTTGGTGTAGCTGCTGAAAGCATTCTGAAACTAGTTGGCAGTAATGTTCCTCAAGGCTTCAGTTGTGGCCGTCAAGACCTCTTTGGACGACCAAAACCCGTACCCACGTAAGAGTGCCTTCAGGCGTGCAAAGAAGAAAACATCCCATGGTGCTACATCAGATGGGGCAAAAGCTTCACCTGCTGCCTTGCAAGTTCCTCTTGGACCAGGACAGAGGGATGTGCAAAGGCGCTGTTTCTGGCCACGGTTTGTACGCAAAAGCCCAGGACGCTTACGGCGAATTGCGTCACTTAAACGACCAAGGATCACCGTTGCACCGTCTGGAAGGAATTCCTGATAAACGATTCCATTTGAATCAGAAATCTTTTCCAACATCACCTTTTTGACCTATGTTTTCTACTGTCGTGATGACGATATATTCCAGGTGGTTGATTGTCGTTTCAGTTGCAGATCCTAAACGAAATATCTTGTTTCGTTTCAAGTTATTACACGAATGACAAACTTCGGATCACCGTCCGCACAACTGATGGCGTCAAACACAGGATTCGTGGCACACTGTGCTGGGTAACAGGAGACACGCTGATGTCGTTCGTCAGAATTTTGTGCCAGGTACCTTAGCTGACTACTACTGGTACTGCGAGAGTGTTTACCGATTAGAAGCGATTAGCACACTCCAGAGTTGCAACTTCCAGGATCTTGCGTTCCGTTTGAACAGTTCGTAGTCGACCAGTACACACATATCTTCCAAACTGTCCTATTCTTGCAGAAAACTTCTGTGCAACATAAACACAATACCTATTGGAGCAAACAGCTATGGTCATCAGTCTCTAGACAAACAAATTATTTAAATTTACACTAAGAACAAGACACAAAACCCATTGCCGAGGGAGAAATCGAACCTCCGGCGGGATTCGAGTCTCACCCTCAGTCCGTAGCATGATGCCTTAGACCACACAGCGTTTTCGCACCATTGTACAAAAGAGAATAGTTACATATAACTATTGCTAACATTACCTACCGTACTTTCCCAGTAACATTACAACGTCAAACATTAAATCTTAACCGCCAGAAATTGTCATACTCAGATATTTTACTTTATTTTCCATTTTTGACTTCTCACAAATCAAACTATTATCTGACTACCCTCTGTCTTGGAGAGGACTAACCGGTCACACAGGTGCATATTTTAAAATTTACGAGTTACAAATTAAATTATATTAATTTTTTATGAATCAAATTTTCATACATGTCAGGCCAAATTTTAACAAAACAAACCTGAAAAACTAGTTTAAAGCACCAACGAAGAGATAATCCACAATCGCTTGATTTCAGTGATAGTAATACACTTCATAACATTGCAAACAAAATTCTGCATCAGCATTTCAACATTGTGGGTGAACAACTGGTGCTGGTCACTTCTGTTTGCAGAATACATAGACTCAGTTTTCTGTATGTAGTGTTTTATGCCATCGTATCTGATGTTAATTTGAACACGTGATGTGTATCGCCGCGCGGGAATAATATTGAGATTGCCTGCTCCTTTTACAAGTTTGAAATACCGCAAAGTTCTGGTCTCCGTTCCTCTCCTTAGCTACATGTACCTAGCAGCCAAAAATGTAAAGCCAAATGCTCATTTCCTCTTCCAATATTTATTCTGCACATCACAATTTTTCCATCCAGTTAATAAATTGAGACTGAAAGTCTCTGCTCAAGGCCTCCAGCAACAGCCAAATGGTGAATTATATCGGAAGATCGCAACAGATTTAAAAATAAAGACTAAGGCCGAAATTTTAGTGTAGTAAATGAAATTGTATTATCTCAACGCAAGGTATACAATTAGACGAGTAATTAAAAAGATTCTCAGAATTATTTCTCTGATTAAAGTCTCGAGAGGGTGTACAAGAGTCACAAACGCAACGTGCTGCAAATACTGATGTTTCGAAAGCGCGCAGTAAACATGACGGAATACCACATGACACGCTAACGAAACCAGTAGCAACCACACTCGGCCACACAGACTGTTTGCAGATTTCTCGGACTGCGGGGAAAATTTTAACGCGGCGCGTATTAATTCAGGCTGGAGATACCACGCGGGAGCTGTTAACATAAATCAGGGTGAGAGACGGCGCGTGTGTGGTTGCTGTCGCGGCCGCGGCGAGGCGCTGCTCGTTGCTGTCACTCAGGGAAACAAAGTGTGGAGGCCGACGGGCCGTTCTGGCCACGCGACGCCAGCAGCCGGCGTCCGCCCCGCCCCTCTGCAACTCCATAAGCCGCCTCCAGGTCGCAGCACAGGCCCTACCTGACATTTCACTTCACTGATTACGCCCCAAATTACGTGCAACACAGTCGCTTCCCATGCGACTATACATCATCCACGCCATTTTATCTCACTACGCAGGGTACGCCGTAATGGGGACATCGCGATACACTACGAAACAAGGCGGGAAAAAATGTTAAATTGAATGAAACGTCCCTTGCATCGTGAAAGACCATAATTTTTCGTCTACTGGATGTGAAATATTTTAGGGGGCAGATTTAACCCTCCGGTAGGAGGGCTGATTTTTGTAACTTCAGTAGCAGAGGGTTGCAGTTTTACTACCATTGTGTTTTCCGAATTAAAAATTTTAGACATTGCTACAAAGTTCTATATCTACACATATAATCCGCAATTCACCGTGAGGTGCGTGGCGGAGGGTACACTGTACCATTACTAGACATTTCCTTTCGTATTCCACTCCCAAATAGAACGAGGAAAAAAGGATGCCTATATGCCTCCGTACGAGCCGTAATTTCTCTTATCTTGTCTTTGTGATCACTACGCGAAAAGTAAGTAGGCGGCAGCAAGATCGTACTACACTCAGATGCAAATTCCGGGCCTCTAAATTTCCTCAACAGAAATTCACGAAAAGAACGTCGTCTTTCCCCCAGCGATCCCCAACTGAGTTCCCGGAGCATTTCTGTGACACTCGCGCACTGGTCAAACCTACTAGTAACAAACCAAGCTGCTCGCCTCTGAACTGCTTCTATGTCTTCCTTTAAACTGATCTGCTACGGTCCCAAATACTTGAGGAATACTCAAGACGTGGTGGTACAAGCGTTTTATACGCGGTCTCCTTTACAGGTGAAGTACATCTTCCCAAAATTCTCCCAATGGACCGAAGCCGGCAGTCCGCCTTACTCACAACTGCCGTTACATGTTCGTTCCATTTCATAGCGCTCTGCAATGTTACGCCTAGATATTTGAACGACACGACACCATCAAGAAGCTCACTACTAATGCTGTATTCGAACATTATAGGATTGTTTTTCCTACTCATGCGCATCACCTTACATTTTTCTACCAATTAGAATTTTTGTCTAAGTCATCCTGTATGCTATTACAGTCAGTTAAAGACGACAACCTCCCACACACCACAGCATCATCAGCAAACAGCCGCAAATTACAACTTACTCTGTCCATCAGATCATTTATATAGATAGAAAATAATAGCGGTCCTATCACACTCCCCTGGGGCACGCCTGACGATACATTCGTCTCTGATGAACACTCGCCGTCGAGAACAACGTACTGCGTTCTATTACTTAGGAAGTCTTCCAGCCAGTCACAAATCTGTGAACCTATTCCATAAGCTTGTATCTTCGATAGCAGTCTGCAGTGTGGTACCGTGTCGAACGCCTTTTTGAAATCGAGAAAAGCACAACCGCCTGTTGCCCTTCATCCATGTCTCGCAACATGTAATGTGAGAAAAGGGCAAGCTGAGTTTCACATGAACGATTCTTCCTAAACCCGTGGTGATTCATAGAAAGAAGCTTTTCCGCCGCGGTGGAGTAGCCGAGCGGTCTAAAGCATCTCGCTGCGGAGCGCGCGGTTGCTCGCCGTGGAGGTTGGAGTCCTCCCTGGGGCATGGGAGTGTGTTTTTGTCCTTAGGTTAGTTTACCTAGGTTTAAGTAGTTTGTAAGCTACGGACTGATGACCACGTAGTTTGGTCCGATAGATTAAAAAAAAAAAAAAAAAAGCTTTTCCGTTTCAAGGAAATTTATTATATTCGATCTGAGAATATGTTCCAAAATTCTACATAAATCTGATGTCAACGATATTGGCCTTTAATTGTGTCGGTCAGTTCTTTTTTCCTTTCTTATAAACGTGAGTCACCTGCCCTTTTTTCCAATAACAAGGAATTCGCGATAAATGCAACTTAAGTAGGGGGCCAATGCTGAAGAATACAGTTTGTAAAACCGAAGTAAGCAGAAAAGGTACGGAATAAAAAACATACAAACGACTTTTAATACTGTCTGAAGTAGTACAAAAAATATTTTAGGATTCATAATGAAAGAATAGTCTCTTAAGAATAATAGATTTTGGGAGTATCTGTTGTTGTTTTTTTTTCTTCAAACGTCGTAAGGTTTACAGTACCGTAAAACTGTATTCCTGTCACAATAATGGCGAACAGATATTGAATTTTTGTGTGAATCCCTTACTACGTTCCTATCACGCACAGCAGTGTTTTTCAACCTGAGGGTCGCAACCCCCATGGGGGTTGCAATGTGTTGCTTGGGGGTCGCCGTCACTGGAGGAAGTACTTCACCGTAAAGTATGTAGGGGTTCAGTAATGACTAAGTGAAATTTATTTAATGTTAAAATTACGGAGTTATTTGTGTATTATTCATTAGGAATAGAATAGGTCATGGATTCGTTTACAATAGAAAGTGTCAATCATTAACAAGCAGAAAGTCTGAAAACTGTTGTCAGGAAAGAAATTTGATACAATAAGTAATTCTGAAAAATTCTTTACAAATTTTTGATAGAGAGAGACTTTTCTTAATTAGCATAATTAGCTTCTGAGCCTTACCTGAAATGCGAAATACTAGTTGACATAATATATTTTTCAGTAGGAAATCACGTAAAAATAGGATATGAATACCACTTTGATAAATATACAAAAAACTTCGTCCAATAATTTAAAACAAAACTCAAGCAGAAGAAAGAAGATAAAGTTTGTTCCTTTTGAGATAACAATTTTTTTAGGGTCTGTCAGGTTGTGGGGGAAGGGGGTTCCACAATATATTTATTTGAAAGGGTGTCGCCAGAATATTTTTTCTTGGGAGGGGATACAATATTCGAAAAGATTGAAAAACACTGATCTAGAGTAAACCCAATAGTGCTATCATTTCCTACTTCGTTGCTTCTCTCTCATTGAGCCGCGTTAGATAATTATGTGCCTAATACAATTATAAGAGATGGGGGAACATCCGCCTTGGTTCAGCAACCGAGTTAGGAAACTGTTACGAAAGCAAAGAGAACTTCAGCGCGAATGTAAAGGTAGCCAACGTCTTGTAGAAAAGCAGAAGTTAAATGATGCCATCATTAACGTAAGAACTGCCATATTAGACTTCTAACGGATATAGGTGAGTTTTGAGAGCAGATGTGGTGTCAACTGGCACCACCGACCTCATCACCTACATAACAAAATCGATTTGCTGCTGTTATCCGTGCAAAAGGTGGACGTGCCGGCTATTACGCAATGTTGTGGCTGAACTGTGTATAATTTTATAGCGTGACGTAACGTTAAAGGAGAAAATCATTTCCTAAAAGGAATATGTAATGCTAATCCAGTAACATATGGTAGACATCAGATTGAAGAAATATATTGATCACTATTTCGCATTGCACGTATTCCCTAACTTTGTTTGCTGTAAACGTTCTACGCCGCAGTACTACGGTTTCAAAAGTTTCCGAAGCTACCAGCATTGTGATGCGGCTGATTTGCATTTGGCCCACAAAACGTAATTTAACCTAACTTTGACGTCCTCCATTTGCAGAACAGTCTTACTGCCACATGAAATAGTTATAATAATAATTTATTCATGTGACTGTATTACGAGACAACGAGAGAACGATTATCAGGAAACATATACAGTACTGAATATTTGCAAAGTCCAATGCAGCTGATGTTACAAACGTTCAACTAAACCCCCTATTTCTTTCTTAACAATTAATGTCTTAAATTGCCATCGATCGGGTATATCGTAGCACGCGTTGGTAAATGATTCATTACACGGTATAATATCCATGCAGCTAATCGTGAGTGGAGGACATGTTTTCTGGTACGAAATATGAAAGTTGTAACTGCAGAGGATTTGAGTTAAGCTACCGGATAAGTATGTACGAAATACATTCCCATGTCTGATACCATTTTTACGTACTACGAAGGAAGAGGTATTCTATTTTTTGTGGTGTTTCAGTAACTATTTTATATCGCATGAACTTAGGTTCTCAGATATTTACAAATTTTCAATAAGATGCTTTCATTTGATAGGGCCGAGCGAGGTGGCGCAATGGTAAGACACTGGACTCGCATTCGGGAGAACGGTGGTTCAAATCCACCTCCGGCCATCCAGATTTAGGTTTTCCGTGATTTCCCTAAACCAATCTAGGCCAATTCCGGGATGGTTCCTTTCAAAGGGTACGGCCGAATTTCCTCCCCTCGTCCTTCGCGAAAAATCCGAGCGTAAGCTCCGTCTGTAATGACCACGCTGTCGGCGGGACGTTAAACTCTAAGCTTCCTCTTTTTCTTCATTAGATAGGAGTAAAACTGATATCTTTGCGTTTAACAAATTTAAATAAAGGGTTTTTAATAGTTCCACTGAAGAAAATATTACGCAATAATGATTGCTCAGCTGTCCCAGTATTCTACGCATTGAGTCTTTGCAGAATTATGTAAGCTCCCCGTCACTTATGGTGCTATTTGAAGATGTATAATGAACACTTTGAAATAGAAAGAACGGCAAGAACGACTAAGACACATAAGAAATTGAGCTATACAAAAGATATTTTATTACAAATATGTAAGTTATTTGTTAAGCTGATACACGTCCGAATTAACAAGGAACCACTTGTCGGAAATGCACACTACTCAAACACATAGTATGGCTGAGTTTGTTGGCTGTTATGGAGAGTAGCACGATGTTGGATTTCAGATATTTATTTTTATGAACACCTTTAAATAACATTAAAGGTTTTAAATGAGTTCCATTAACCTTAGTGCAGACGCGGTATCTACGAAGCATTTATCTACATCTAAATAAGTACTCTGCATCGCGTTGGAGTGGCCGATTCCTCTAAGACATCATGCTGTAGAGCGAGAGGTTGCTCGCCATCGCAGGTTCCAGTCTTTACATTGGCATGTGTGTGTGTGTGTTGTCCTTAGCATAAGTCAGTTTATGTAGTTTGAAAGCCTAAAAAAAAGGAACACTAAATCTGTTCATTTTCAATCCGATTTATTTTATTACGATGATGGCTCTCTATGCAGGTCGGTGCTATCAAAATATGTTCGTATTCGGAAGAGAAAGTTAGTATAACAAATTACGCAAATAAATTTCGCTGTAATGAGTAATGTCTTTCTTTTAATGATTTACACACTAACTCCTGCATATTATCTGTGACACTCTCTCCCCTATATCGCTATAATACAAAACGCGCTGCGCGACTCTGTTCTCTAAATCCTCCGTCAGTCCCACATAGTGGGGCTCCCATAATGCGAAACAATACTTCTTAATTGGACGCACAAATGTGGTGTAGACAGTTTCTTTAGCAGAACGCCTCTTTTAAGTGTTCTATCTATGAAACGCAGCATTTGGTTCGCGTTCCCTACAATATTTTCCGTGTTAATTAAAGTTGTTCATATTTGTCATTCCCATCAATTTAGTTGAATTTAATGTCTGCTGGCTTGACTGAATTTTGGTTTAAAAGAACTATAAAGGATTCCTTTTGGTGCTTATATGGGTGACTTCACTTTTTTTTTATTATTTAAGGTCCAATGCCAGTTTTTGATCCATGAAGGTATCTTGTCGAAAGACCCATGTTGGCTGTAAAATGCGTGGTGTGTCAATACTTGCGTGGATGGTGCTAAAATTCTCGCAAGCTATTCCGCCTGCGACGTAGAAGGGATTCTGTATACTTCGGCTTTCTTTTAGCCTCAGAGAAGGAACCATAATGAAGTTCGCACCGTATTCACATTGCATGTCTCTCCGTTGTCAAGTGCAGCGCTCGAAAAAGACACTCTAAATCATGCAAGCAATAGAGGTAAATGCTGTTTACAGACTAAGTGACATCACAACACACTATATTTCTGGTATGAGCCATGTTGGTTTGTACACAGATTTGAGAATACTCTGTAGTTCAACTACGTATTTAGATTCGCAAGGCTGCAAAATTGTAATGCACGAGTTAGTCTGCTTCCCCGAGCACAGCGTTCCCTCCACAGATGTCTACAGCAACAGGAAAGCTGTGAGCAGCTAGTGGGCTGTCGTAGACAAGAGGTCAAAGCGGAACCAGATGTTGTGTAGTGCAACTCAGACCAGTTTCTGGGTCCGTACAGAGCTCTGCCGAGCTCTGCTACCTGCTGCCTAATGCCGCAGGCTAGAGTAAACATACACGACAGCGCTGCTTGTTTCAGAGTTGCTCATAGTAGAGGCAGGTGACTCCATCTCACGTTTGGTACCCTTAACGCACAGGAATGTATTAAGAAATGATATATGTCCAATTACTGCCTTTGCAAAAAGCACCAAATTAGCGTTTGTGCAGGAACTGCGAAACAATTTCTGGTCAGTGGTTGAAGAAGGAGGAAGAAAATCACCATTAAGCGTAACTCTGATTACAAGTTGGTCTTGATAAGTATCGACAAAGTTGTTTTATACATCTGGCCATAATTACTGGTTGTTAGCAGTAGGCGTGCTTTTTCCCGACTGCGAATCACATAAACTTGATAGACACATGTACTGTACCTGTATTAATAGCTTTAATGCATTTTGCAACAGTAAGTATCAAATCAATTACGTCTTCCGGTGAAATTTTGCTTTAGGCTATATAAGTATATCGTTATGTAAGCAGTGCAAGACTAAAGGTGGTATGCAACTTGAAGTACGTGGCATCTTAACCTATCGCAGCTAATATGAAATGTGTCGAAGGTTGTCCAAGGCTTTTAAGTCGTTTTTACCGAATGAAATTCAGTGAGTCAGATGCAAACTTGTGCCCAGACTGCGATTCGAACCATTGTCTACTGATTACTCGGCAGATGCTCTATCCAATAAGCAGCTGCAGAAATACCGTGGCAAACCTATAGCCTACACTACCATCGTATACTCCCTTGTCCATCTGTCTTGTTTACTATTAGCAATGGTTAGCCGAATCCGACATATACAGGGTAGTTGATGTAGATAATAAAATATTTTAATATACTATTTTACAATGAAAGTAAATAAAGGAGTTCATATAAACGTAGATCCGCAAATGTTACGGAATTACGTCTAATAAAAGATTTTGTCTGAAATTTTGCAACCTCGCAAATAAGAAGCTATCGCGAAACCGTACGAGGTTAAAGTAAAGCGCGATATTGTACTAAGTATTTTAATAAAACATTTCATAGTCATGTATCTGTAGCAGTTTTCCAGAAATTCCAGAGAAGCAAAGAACAAATATGGGAAAATTTGTAATTTATTCTCTTCATCATCGTCATAATTAGAGACTGATTATGCCTTTCAGCGTTCAGTATGGAGCATAATCCTCCTAATAAAATTCCTCCATGATCTCCAATCCATTGCTAATACTGACGCATCGTCTAAAGTCAAGCCTTTTACTTCACACGTCTTAGTTCGTCACTTCCCCCACCTTCGTGTTTATTTCTTACCTCTTTGTCCTGCTAGGTTCTCACTATATTAGCTATCTAAAATCCGGCGTCTTTCGGGTATTTATTTATTCTCTCTACTTACCTACCTGACTACCTACTCCCTCGTCGTCGTCCTCCTTCTCCTATTACTCCCTCTATCCAATGTCCATACCCTTACCTATATTATTACGTTCTCCACTCTCTCTCAGTTCTCTTCTGTGTTCCCGTCTCTTTGTTCTCATCCTTCTCCTGTACAGGAAAATTTACAATACCTGCCACAATCATTGTTAGCGTTTAAACAGTGTCAGAATCTGGAGTAAGGCACCCTGAGCCATGTATCGTTCCAAACTTTGCGTAGTAGTGGTGGTTTCTTGTTTTGAAGGTAAACATGCAATATTTTATAATGATGGGAATCAAACCGTGTATTTTTGTCGCAGTCCGTAAACTACCTACCGCCAAGCATGTTATGAATTATTATGTACACAGCAAGTCTGTTAATTTTAAACAGAATTGTGTAACATTTCACCGCAATCAGATTAAAGTTTTGACAGTGCATAAAACACGAATCTAATCTGATTTGGCGGTGGCCCTATATATATATATATATATATATATATATATATATATATATATATATATATATATATATAGGGTGTCCCATCTATCTTGTACACCCAAAATATCTCTGGACCAATAACAGCTATTGGAAAACGACTTTCACCGGTATCAATGTATGGATATACATATTCTAAAACGAAAGCAAATGTGTTTTTTAACACAAACGTATGTTTTTTTTAATGGACACACTATATTTTTTCTTCATCAATCCATAGAATGACAAATCACATAAACAATGGCGTTGATTGCATCGCAATATTCAAATTACATTCCGAGATATTACGACGCGAAGTTGACGCTTGAAAAATCCTAAATACGCTGCTAGCGCATGTCCTGAGGCTCAGGTCAGGCGTGAATCCCATGCTGCCCGTAATCGCGATGTGATTGACATGCATAATCGCACTTCCATATGTACCAAGAGGTCCGAAACGAATAATACGGTCTGCTGCCATCCTGCATTATAGTCATACATTCCAGCAGGTATTTATCCCATGGGCTAGGGGTGATGCGGTTATGTAAAATATCTGTGTACCGCAACGTTAGTCACAAAGTTAACTTCGCTTATCGTTAATCCGTTACTAAAAAGGTAATGCCATTCAACGTTAAAACTTTGCTTTACTGTAGTTCTTGCGCAAGTGACAGTGAATCATTCACTCATAATAGTAAAATTCATGTTGTTGGCTTTAGTGAAACTAGCAAGTGGACTAAAGGTATTACCGTTGTTTACGTAAAAATGTTTTGATTTGGGAAGTTCAGTTGAGACATAGAAGAGGAATGTAAACATGTTTAACCAATTAGTTTTATTATCACATAATTGTCAGTGTTATGTTTATTTAATGCGTTACATGACAAATTGTTTCAAACAAATGTTTCTGAACATCACTGGATAAAATGGCCCTTTGTAGAAAGTTGCATTGTGATACTACATACTAAAGATAGCGTTCACATATCATGCTCAAAGTGATTACCATTCCCTTGCATACATAAGGTCACTCTGCGGATGAAGGATGCCCTACTTCGTGCTACTGTTTCTTTTTTGATGGCTGGAAAAGCATCTATAATGCGTTGCTTCATGTCCTCTGGTGTTGTTGGTTCATGTTGGTAAACAACATCCTTCACTGCTCCCCAAAGAAAAAAATCCAGCGGTCGAAGGTCCGAAGATCGAGCTGGCCACCTAACTGGGCCACCACGTCCAATCCACCTACCAGGGAACTTACGGTTCAGAAGTCGTCGTGCTCTTAAGTCGTTACGTGCAAGGCATCCGTCATGCTGATACCACATGACCATTCATAGGTACGGTGTCCAAGAGAACAGGAAGATTGTGTCGTATAAATCTAGAGTACTGTCTGCCATTTTGGACGCCTTTTACAAAGAAAGGTCCGATAATTGTATCTCCAATAATCCCACACCAAACATTCACATTCCACGGACGTTGATGCTCTAACTGACGGAGCCATTTTGGATTCTCTATGGACCAATAATGCATATTCCTCATACTGACAACTGCTTTGTTGGAGAATGATGCCTCGTCGGTAAAGAGGACATCTGCGAAAAAAATTTGGATTAGTCAGAAATTTTTGCTGAGCCCACCGACAAAATGTTACCCTGTTGCTGAAGTCATTTCCAAGAAGACCCTGATGTAAATGAACATGGTAAGGACGAAATTTATGACGTTGAAGAATACGATCTGCACTTGATTTCTACACACCAACTTCACGTTCAATGTGACGTGTGCTGATGTGAGGATTCACAGCTACGGTAGCGAGCACAGCAACTTCAGCACGTTCATCTGTGCGCGTTCTAGGACGATGTCTAGGTCTTGGATTTAAGCTTCCCGTTTCACGCAGACGAGATGTGAGACGACCAAACATCCGGCGCGAAGGCGATGGCTTGTCAGGGAATCGTCTTCTATACAGTCGTTCTGTCTGAACAGAATTTCGCCCGCCTACAACACGGTACGGTACAGGTATGTAGAGCAGGGTAGAAAACAGACATATTAAAGTAATAATCATAATGTTCTCCAACAGTACTATAAACAAATATACAAACTAATAACGTATTTCCCGTCAACGTACATTCTCTACAGATCAGCAGCATTTCTACCACATCTTCATGTGTGTATATAATGCAGTATAAGTCCCACAACACAACGATTATTCATAATGGTTACTACCTCCGTGCCGTCACTAGATTACTCTGATGCATGACTACACTGGCAAGCGGTGTACTGCACGCCAAAGCAACAACAAATGGGATGCTCGGAGGTTGGTGAAGTACAGGAGTTTGCATGGGTCGCAAATCACAAACAACGCGAAGTGATAACTGTGGCTGTAGTGGAAACTATTTTGGACACGTGTCTAGGTAGAGCTAGGCCCCGGATGAACGAGTGCGCGAAAGGCACAATGGGTCATTTAACGCATTCGATAAACCTTATTTTGGTTGTGCAGGATAAATAAGACAACATGACTGGTGTATACCGATCGGTACTGGTTCATATTGTGTACATAGACACATAAGACATGCAAGATGGAAACCATTATGTGCTTATGAAAGTTGATGGCAGGAGACCGTATTATTCATTTCGGACCTCTTGGTAAGTATGGAAGTGCGATTACGCATGTCAATCAAATCGCGATTACAGACAGCATGGGGTTCACGCCTGAGCCTCAGGACGTGCACTAGCAGCGTATTTCGGGTTTTTCAAGCGTCAACTTCTCGTCGGAATATCTCGGGATGTAATTGGAATATTGCGATGCAATAAGCGCCATTGTTTATTTGATTTGTCATGCTATGGATTTCTGAAGAAAAAATATAGGGTGACCATTTTAAAAAAACATAAGTTTGTGTTAAACACATTTGCTTTCGTTTTAGAATATTTCCAAATATGTACATTCATGGGCCCCAGCCGTACATTGATACCGGTGAAAGTCGTTTTCCAATAGCTGTTATTGTTGCAGAGATATGCAGAGATGGGGGGTGTCACATGTGTAAGCTGTGAGGTGACATGTTTATTCAGGATCTGGGGAATTTTTAAGTAAACCAATGACATTTCGACAGTTTACTTCGATGGATGTTATGATATAGCCTGAAGATGGTATTAATTTATACCGAAACAGGTCGTTGAATAAAACAACAAAATCTTTACGACTGTTGGTGGATATGTTAATTATATGTAATTAAAACTTGACTGGTAGGGTAAGCACAGTCAGCCGTTGCTTAAATGTATTTAACAAAGTTATTTTAAAATAAAATATACAACTCAATAGTCTGAATATTTAAAGAACAAACATGAAAATGAGATGTACAGGTCCTGGAAACGAGATCAGTTTTAAAAACAATAAAACCCAACATGTTCTAATAATATAAAAGTTAAAGCTCAGCACATATCAGGTACAACAACAATTTATCTTACAACCTCAAGGTATCAGTACCCTGAATTCTTTTTGATTATCGGCAGTGAAGATTAACAGATATATAACCTGCAGTGACACAGCCAAGTAGAATCAGGATCAAATTATAGTAGAAAACTTGGGGTTTCGCCAATTTAAAATTTCCTTCAGCCAAAGTATCCTTGTAAATAAAAGTAACAGGATGTAATGTTACAATGCATGATGAAATTTAGCTAAATAAGCTAAGAAATAAATTTATCTTAGCCAAAACTCCAAAGGATTTGGTTTTAAACCCCAACATTAACAGCAACAATGAAGCATAATAACACAGCATATAAATTGATTAAAATCTACGTGCGAAACTTGATCAAGAGCACAACAAAAAGAGTGGGATGAGCTCTCTTAATTTCAAGTGAACGAAAGTGGTAGACCGGCAAAGGGTGACGGCACGGCATAACAAAACCGCCCCCTCTCAGGTAAAATGGCAGCTGGTGAATGGACACTTAAATGAATGAATGTGGGACAACTTTAGGGAACCCAAACAACTGTCTTATTACATTCACGAGGTGAGCAGGAACACACACGTAAATGGAAAAGCGCACTCCTGTACAAAAACCTGAACTCCGGTTAGATAACGGTGAACAAACGCACACTAACCAGATAAACAACCCCAGAGACTCACTAATCAAATGTGACAAAAATTATTGAAATAGCTTTATGGCAAATTTTATAAAAACCGGCGACGAGGACCTAAATGGTTCATTTAGTCCATTTAGGACATACGAATCAAACAAGACCAACACTGCAGTCAAGAATAGCCGCTTGGGTTCAGATATCAAGAACTATGTATATATCAGACGCACATCAGGTCATGGCAGCACACAGAGGGAACTGCAGCCAGTATAACGGTCAAGAAAACTTTAATATTCATAGAATACATGACATCAACTGCGATTGGGCAAAGCTGAAAATGTGTACCCAACCGGGATTCGAACCCGGGTCTCCTGTTATGAACTAATTCCCGTAAGACTAAGGGCTTCAAACTTAGTTGAAACCCTTACTCATATGGGAATTATTACATATTGACTACGAGTTTGTGTACTGTGGGCAGGGCGAAGCTGGGAATTTGTATCTGACGCTAGGCGTGCTTGGTAGTCCTTGCAGGTGCGGTGATCACTGTGTCCCCAGTGGTGTAGGGGTCAGCGCAACTGCCTAGAAAGCAGTTGACCCGGGTTCGAATCCCGGCTGGGTACACATTTTCAGCTTTTTCCAATCGCAGTTGATGTCATATATTCTATGAATATTAAATAATAACAACTGCAGGATCAGAAGTGATGTCTGTTATCTCGGAACAGACGCCATATGTATATATATGGTCAAGAAAACAATTACACAACACGGCTAAAGTCGCCTATCGGGTGCGGCCCAATATCGCCGATGTACCAGCAAGTTGTACGTAAAAAGTGCGGTGATGCCGAGGCACGTTAATGCCTCACACTCCGTAATAGCCCCATCATCCATCTATCTCAGATCTCAGACTGCTGGCCGTTACTCCCTCTCTGCGCGTCGCTGCGACACATTCGATCTGAACCACTGGTCGCGCAAGGAGCGTAGACAATAAACAAGTGGGATACACTAGGTAGAAGCGCCATCAACTGTGAAACTAGGTAGCACGATCGATAATGAGGGAAATAGATTACACCAAAATACTTGCGCCAACACCACGAAAGGAATCACAAGGCAATAAGAAAGCCTAAGGTCAATAAAACCGACGGTTAAGAAAGAAAAGAACAAAACACTTGGAGATGAGTAAGAAGAGTATAGAACAGGAAGGAGGAAAATAAAGGAAAAGAAAACTCCAAAGGAAAAGTAACACGTTAACAGGGCTCCGGGTGCTACTATATCTAAATGTAGTTTTGCAGGTCTGAAGATGACAAGTATGATCCTAACAACAAATACAAATTTACGTAGCTCCTGCTTTGGATTATATACAGGGTGTTACAAAAAGGTACAGCCAAACTTTCAGGAAACATTCCTCATATACACAGATTTTCTGTGAACGTTTGAGCAGGAATTGTTGGTGATGTCTGGATTGGGCCTCATGTTCTTCCGCCTACCCTCACTAGAGCACGTTATCATGATTTCATACGGGATACTCTTCCTGTGCTGCTAGAACTTGTGCCTTTACAAGTACGACACAACATGTGGTTCATGCACGATGGAGCTCCTGCACATTTCAGTCGACGTGTTCGTACGCTTCTCAACAATAGATTCGGTGACCCATGGATTGGTAGAGCTGGACCAATTCCATAGCATCCATGCTCTCCTGACCTCAACCCTCTTGACTTTCATTTATGGGGGCATATGAAAGCTCTTGTCTACGCAACCCCGGTAACAAAATATGCTGAGAATCTTCGTACTCGTGATGTGGACGGCTGTGATACAATACGCCATTATCAACGGCTGCATCAGTGCATCAGGGATTCCATGCGACGGTGGGTGGATACATGTATCCTCGCTAACGGAGGACATTTTGAACATTTCCTGTAACAAAGTGTTTGAAGTCACGCTGGTATGTTCTGTTACTGTGCTTTTCCATACCATGATTAATATGATTTAAAGAGAAGTAATAAAATGAGCTGTAACACGGAAATTAAGCGTTTCCGAACACATGTCCACATAACACATTTTCTTTCTTTGTGTCTGAGGAATGTTTCCTGAAAGTTTGGCCGTACCTTTTTGTAACACCCTGTATAAACAAAGTAGAAGATCCTTAAATTAAGGTGCGGATGCACACATGCCTCGAGCTCTTGACGGGAATCGCGGGTAAATGACGCTATGGAACTCTACGGTAATATTACAGGCTATAAAATGACAAATTGGGTTATAGCGTGTCAGATTGATATCCCATCTGTCCCGAAGTACAGAGCATCTGCCAAGTAAACAGAAGGGCCACGATCAATATTCAATCTGGAAACAGATTTTCGACAGACTCATTGAATTCAATGCATACAATAAGCTGGTAAAACGTTTTTGACATCCTTGATAGTTTACTAAACAGGAACACCTCAGTCTCTTGATTATGCGGCGCATGAAAATTGAACCTTCCATTGTTAAAATATACGGTTTTAAATCGAGGTAACTAAATGCTCAGTCGCACAAAATTCTTTGAAGCACATCCATATAGTAAGTGGAAATGGAATAATAGAAACACCCCTTTTATTGCATTTTCGCCCGATATACCTAAAAATTCTTGCGGTTTACTCAAACCCTTGTTTTCCATTCAATGCTCACAATTTGTGAAAGAGGCTTGAGAGGAAGGAGAAGATACAATATGATATATGACATAAAGGTTATTGGAAACTACGCAGACGTGAGGAAGTTGCATAAGATAGGGCAGCACGAAGAGTTACCTCGCGAAAACCTGCCTGTTGTCTGGAGACAAATGATGTTTACTGTTTCCCATTCTTGGAAGCTGACGCTGTAATCCAAAAATATCAAGTGTGCATCTTTCCAGCATTACAGTCCGATACATGTGATGGTACATCTAATTTCTAACGTAAATGCAACCCTTGGTGTACTATCGGTTGATATTTTATATTCATACATTACATGAACGTACATATGGCTGTACAATACGGATATTATGATTACAAACTGAGATCTTTCATATAACCTACTTTTATGCTGACGTAGTTCTCTAATCGCCCTCTAACTCCTCCCCCTCTTCCTCGTCCCTCTATCTAACACTTTTTATATAGGCGTTTCATCTTCTGCCTACTGTCTCTAACAATTTTCCTGTCCCTCTGTCTATCCTGTTTCTGTTATCGTCTTATCTATTCACACTTATTGAAATGAAAAATCATAACGTACTTGATTTGTGGTAATGGTGCAGGTGACTTGAAAGTTACGCTTACAGTTATGGATGTAAGATATCGAAGCCAATAAACAATGTTACGAGAGAATTTGTTACTGAAACGTCTTGATTTCCACATCTGACAATATCATCGACCTAAGAATTGTGGCGTTGTACGTAGGTGATATAATTGTACTGTCGCAAATGATCCGTTTAAAAATAAGCGTGCCTGGAAAGCAATTTAACGAAATGTTGTTCCTTTCGTGGGGCTGATCGGTAAGCAGGTTTGGAATTGGATATATCACAATTTAAGAGGTCCATGTTTTATTAATAGAACAGAAATCTAATCATATATAGATTGGATTTCTGTTCCAATAATAATACATGGACCTCTTAAATTGTGATATATCCAACTCCTAACCTGCTTACCGATCAGCCCCACGAAAGGAACAACATTTCGTTAAATTGCTTTCCAGGCACGCTTATTTTTAAACGGATCATTTGCGACAGTACAATTATATCACCTACGTACAACGCCACAATTCTTAGGTCGATGATATTGTCAGATGTGGAAATCAAGACGTTTCAGTAACAAATTCTCTCGTAACATTGTTTATTGGCTTCGATATCTTACATCCTTAACTGTAAGCGTAACTTTCAAGTCACCTGCACCGTTACCACAAATCAAGTACGTTATGATTTTATATATATATATATATATATATATATATATATATATATATATATATATATATATATATCCTTCTATTTCTGTTTATTCACTGCTTCATATAGACAAGAAATTAATTTTGAGAACATCTAAGGTACAATTATATCCGAAAAATAAACATTATATTTGCCTCTTTGTTTAACTGCTGATTAAAAAATTAGGTCTTTCGGTAGTCGTATTCACCTAGTATTATTCCACTTACTTAAGAACATTTGCACAATTGTATCTACGCTACTGATTTTCAAATACACACACTCTAGGCGTTAGAGTGATTTCTATCCGTAGTTATATTTGCAGACTTGTTTTCCATGCCATTCAGGTGCAAGGGCCTCAGACTGGGTTAAACCTAATGTATTCGTTACAGCTATCACTCAGTGAATATAATACCTGTCAAGATGGTGACAGAGACATATCTTCGTGTCTCGGAAATCATATTTCACTACTGAAGATGCGTGAGGAAATAAAGCATCCAGGGCAAAGTTTCGCATGTTTGCCAGCGCTTTGAACCTTTAGCACAGAATAATCTATATCCTGTCTGCGTAGCGTGCCTAAGAAACGTTACCAAGAAGCTTCCACAGTAGCGATCTCGCAAATTTGTGCACGCACAAGACAAAGAGACAATTCTTGCAAGCTAACACAGTATTCTGTAGAGAAAAACGGATAGTCTCATAATACTTCACATTCGCCCTATTAACTGAAACACGATCTTACAGTTCTGGATTTAGTGAGGGCAATGGGTTTGAAAATACTGTAGATGTTGAATTTACCTTCGAAAATGTTAACCTTTTCCATTTTATTATTAATTCTGCACTGCCGTTTGTACGTTACGTGAAGAGGAATGGATTAATACACACACATTCCATGACCTTAATGCTATGTAGGATGTTGGTTTGACGCTATTGTATAAACTACCTCAGAGATAAATTATCATATTTGAGAGTTAATATACACAAAGCCGAAACATTTGATAAAATATTATGGAGGTCTTTTCTTTCCGAGCATCTGAAGGTATCTATCTGGAAGGGAATTCTCTAGGAGGAAGTATCTAATTTATACTATTGAAATCTTAAATGGCATAGCTTAATCTTCGCATCTTTTAATTTTGTTTTTTCACTGACACAAAAATTATTTCATGAAAAACAGAACTCGAGGTCGCTTTAAACGTCAGTACAACTCTCCGAAGTTGAAAGACTTTGGGAAGACGAATTGCACACTTATAAACTATCCTTTAATTTTATTGTTACACTTTACAGAAAAACGATCGTTAAATAAAATTTGTTCTTTTTAATATTAATTAAAGTGCGTAAAATTCTGATATTAAATAGGTATTGGGAATATCAATTGATGTATCGGAACCTCCCACTCAGAATTGCTTCTCCATTGAAGTGTTAGTGTATGGAGCACAACGTTGCGGATCGCGCGGCCTCCAGCGTCGGAGGTTCGAATCCTTCGTTGGTCATGGATGGTTGTGTTGTCCTCAGTATTAGTTCATAGGCAGTTGGTACATTTAGGGACTGAAAACCCCGCAGTTAAATCCCATAAGCTTTACTAACATTTGAACTTTTTGAACAAGTCGAAGTGTCATACTCACAGAGTATATGATATCAACTGCGAACTGGCAAATCCGAAAATGCCTACCCAGCCGGGAGTGTTTTTGTTTTTGTTGTTGCTGTGGTCTTCAGTCCGGAGAGTGGTTTGATGCAGCCCTCCACCCTACTTCATCCTGAGCAAGCCTCTTCATCTCCTTATAAGAATGACAATCTAATTCCGTTTGAATCTGCTTACTGTTATCATCTCTTGGTTTCAATCTGCTGTTTTTACCACAAACACTTCCCTCCAATGCTAATTTCACGATTTCGTGATGTATAAGTATTTGTCCCACCCTTCATGTAGGACTTCCTTACGCCTAAATTAATATTCGATGTTAACAAATTTCTCTTTTTCTAAAACGCTTTTCGTCCCATTGCCACTCTGCATTTTATATCCGCTGTACTGTGACAATCATGTGTTATTTTACTGCCGAAGTAACAAAGCTCATCTACCACCTTCACTGTTTCGTTACCTAATCCAATTCCTTCAGCATCGCCTGATTTTCTTGGTCTGCACATTATTACTCTTGTTTTGCTCTTGTTAATGTTCATCTTATATACTCCTTTCAACACACTGTCCATTCCGTTGAATTGTTCCTTCAGGTGCTTTGCTCTCTCGGACAGAATTACAATGTCATCGGCAAAACTAAATTTTTTTATTCCTTCACCCTGAACTTTAATTCCACTTCCAAATTTCTCCTTGCTTTATTTTATAGCCCGCTAATTTTACAAATTGAACAACATATGAGAAAGGTTACAACCCTGTCTTACTCCCTTCCCAACCACTGCATCCGTTCCAAGCCCTTCAACTCTAAAAATCGCTATCTGTTTGGTGTTCAAGTTGTAAATAATCTTTATTCCAGCTTGCTTCAGCATTTGAAAGAGGGTATTACAGTTAATATTGTCAAAAGCTTTCTGCAAATCTACAAAAGCTAGAAATATAGGCTTGCCTTTCCACAATCTATCTTCTAAGATAAACCGTAAAGTAAGTATTGCCTCCCGGGTTCCTACATTTCTCCTGAATTCAAACTGATTTTCCAAGACGTCACCTTCTACCAGCTTCTCCATCCTTCTGTAAATAATTTGTTTTAGTATTTTTCAACCACGACATATTAAACTGATGGTTTCGTAATTTTCACATTTGTTTGCGCCTGCTTTCTTTGTTATGGAGATTATTAGATATTTCTTAAAGTCTGAGGGTATTTGGTCTGTCTTACACATCTTACAAACCAGATGAAATAGTTTTCTCACGGCTGGTTCTCGAAGGGCCTTGTTTCGACTTAGGTCTTTCATTGCTTTGTCAAATTCATCTCCTATTTCATCTATATCTACTTCTTCTTCCCTTCCTACAATATTGTCTCAAAGTTCGTTTTTTTTATAACCGCTATATATATATATATATATATATATATATATATATATATATATATATATATATATATATTCCACATTTCCGCTTTTTTGCTGAGAATTGGTTCTTCATCTGAGTTCTTTATATTCATAGAGTTGTTTGTCTTGTCTACAAATGTCTCTTTTATTTTCCTGGGGGAAATTTATACATTCTTCTACAGACTTTCATTTGCGTTCTAGTCACTCCTGCTTAGCCATTTTGCACCTCCTGTCAGTATCATTTCTCAGTCGTCTGTTCTACACTTAACTGTTTCATTTACTGCATCTTTATATTTTCTCTTTTCATCAATTAAGTTTAGTACGTCCTGTGAAATCCAAGGATTTTTCTAGGTCTTGCCTTCCTAACTCTTTTGTCCTCTGCTGCATTCACTACTTCATTTCTCAACGCTACCCATTTCTCTTCTACCGGTTTATTTCTCCCCGTTTCTGTCAATTGTTGCCTAAAGCGCCCTCTGAAATTTTCTAGAGCTTCAGGTTCCTTCAATTTATGCAGTTACCATCTTCTTATTTTTCTTATCTTTCTGCAGTTTTTTTCAGTTTCAGCCTACAATAATATATGGTCAGAGTTTATATCTGCCCCTGGGTATGTCTTACAGTTGGAAAGCTGGTTTTGAAATGTATGTCTTACCATTAAAATACCTATCTCATACCTTCCGGTGTCCCCTTGTCTCTTCCTCGTATAAACCTTTTTTCCTACTACCGAATTCCAGTCTCCCATAACAATTAACTTTTCCTCTCCCTTAATTGAATGAATAATTTAATTTACCTCCTCATAAATGTCATCGATCTCCTCATAATCGGAAGAGCTTATTGATCTGTAATAGTGTGATCAGTGTTGGCTTCGTATCAGTCTTGACTACGATAGTGCGATCACTGCGCTGCTTGTTTTCCCGCATTTCAATTTTCTAGTTCATTATCCTGTAATACCCCCAACTGATTTTGCGTTTATAATACTGTATTCACCTGATCAGGAATCCTGTCAGCACTCGCGGGGCCAACGTCATACGTGCAAACGACGATTACCTGCTACAGGCAGATGGCTGCAGGTGTTTGTGTGAGCAGCTGCACTGCTGACAACCGTTTGGCATCAGTCTGTCTCGACACTTCTGGGGTCACAAACCCTCATTCCTGTGCTATGCTAGCTGTATGACCTGCCACTGTCACCCTTACAACGCGTCGTGTTTGCGATCGTCCATGGTTGTATGAATGTCTAGAACTTAGTCCACATGTTTGATAATGTTGACGTGACCACTGCGACAAGCATCATTGCCATCGTAGAAAAGCTGACACAACAAATCTAAATTGTGTGGTAATTTTCTGAAAGGGCAGTCACGCCACTCGAAATGCAAAAATTCGACCCCTTCCCACATCGTTCAGTTGGATGTAGAACTCAGGAGTACGTGTCTGTGGCATGGTGCCTCTTTGCTTCACACGTTGGTGTCACACAGACGTTCATTTATTATTGTAGGGTGCACATAGATGGCACTCTGGCAGCTGCCTCACTGCCTTATCTTTGGCATACGACGTTGAAACCAGTAGTAATCTGTATATATACTATCCACGAGGTGGCAGCTACCTCATATAATGAAGATCTACATTATCTATCACTTAGAAACTAGGGGATGTATACTAATACCTGAAATTTGTACTTAGGATTTCACGGAAGCTTCATTCACCGACAAACTGCTGTTGCGCAGAGTTCCGGTGCCAAACTTCTGTCCGTTTCCTATCGTATGCTTGTTTCCGATATCAGCCAACAGCGTCACACGATGTCAACTTGTTAATCTAAGTATGGTAAACCAAATGTGACGGGTTTTTCTTCGTGCCACCAGCTTTTGTGATTGCTTATAGTGTTAACCCATTCGAAAGTGTCCGAATGTTTTCAACTACTATATATCCTACAAGGTGATAACTATTTTTACGGTACGACCCTGTATGGAACACAATGATTATCTGCTTCTTCATAAAACGTTTGCTTCTGACATAAAAGTTCACATAAAATTGAATAGTAACATTATTGTAATGCATTTCATAAGCCAAACCAGTGGAAGTGGAAAAATAGGCTATACAAATGTAGAACAAAGATAATTATTTCGCAGACTTGAGAATTAAAACAGAGACAGAAGTTCGTTTTCCGGATTTGCTAAAGAGTCATTTCGGTGATCAAACCTCGACATCTGGACTAATGTTCGAAATTTAGTTAGCAGTCGATCCCAATCGAAGTTTTGCCGCTCTTTGTTTGTTTCTTTTTTTTTCACAAATTGACCTAAGCCTCATAAATCAAACGTTAAAGTTGACTGTTCACATGAAAAGCGGGCACCTACTTAAGAGCTTGACACTTGTTGAATAAAGCAGTGTGCACCATTTGGAACACAGTATATGATCACATGACCTAGAATATCAGACATGGCGACAGTATGTGCTCGGTACTAAGACGTACTAGCCCGTACTTACCTTTTTCGATAATTTTTTTATATATCACCAGCGTCCGAAGGAAAACCTAGGAAGCGGCTGAGACAACTTGAAAAGTGGAAAATAAACATTGAAAGAAACAAAGGTAAGATTAGCTTGTAAACTGCACTGTTTTATTGTGAGGTCTGTTGTACGAAATTATCACTTGTTGTAAAGAAATTCAATGTCAGGAATAACGTAAGGAAGTTTAGGGAAAAATCTCACTCTTTCTTACCTTCAGATAGTGTTCGGCCTAATAGAAAGAGATCTAAGGAAAAAAGATACCATCATTAATAAAGAAGAAAACCATTCAGGTTTGGAGAAGTATGGAATAATAAAACTAATTGGCAGAGACTGGTTACCAAGACTGAAAACAAGAAGCCAGACAGCATATGAAGACAGCATCTCAGCTCCATTTCAAAATGTCAACATATAAGTTGATAATTTTCTGTAAAACGAAGACAGGAAATGTTGTGGTCAGAGGTGAACTTACGTACTTAGATGTGGGTGCGGAGAGGCCAATCTAGAAAGTGAACAGCAAACAGTGAAGTTAAAAACATGTCAAATTAGAAAATAAGCTGTCATGTTTTTAATATATGTATTTTTTCTATAGTGACTAAGTGCAATGTTGCTCTTGTTATTTTATACCCAATTTTTTAACAAGATGACCAGATTATAACATATATGTCACCTGATGACGGTGACACAGTGCACCGAAACCGGTCGTCATTTAATAAATTATTAAAGTGCGATCTTGGCTTGTCATTTTGAAAATTATAAAAATAAGGTACGGTAAAAAGGGGTAGTAGCAAGGCCAGTGTAAATTATCACAGTTACTAGAAACAGGTCGCAAAATATGCCTGATTGTCATATTTGTTTCGACAACTTTAATGCGAAGGACACAGCGAGCTACTACACAAGTGTTCAGAGCTGCTAGCTAACTGATGAGAAGTGACGAGGCCTTGTAGCAGCCAGTAGTCCTCACGACTGGTGGTTCACTCGGCTACCTGAGTGCATCTGCCGAATTCCAGTCAGGGATTAACTGAACCCATTCCAATACTCTTCCTTTGCTCGTTAAAAGGTACCAAGTACCTGGATGCACGAGTGCTCATCTCCATTCCCACACTTTCGTATGGAAAAGACAAGGACTTCCATAAATATTCAGTTCTCAGCAAAGTTTCCCTAATCCCTCCTCTACGCCCAGCTAATTGCAGTCTGTTCGGAAAACCTACGGCCGCCGGCGGCGCTCTCCGCTCCCCTCCCCTCAGCTGGTTCGCCGGCGCGCAATTCCTCACTTTTAGAGCTGACGGCGCGGCGTCGAAGCGCAGGCGCCCTCGGATGAGGGATCGCCGTGCAAATCTGAATGCTCAGCGCGGGGCTGCGTGATGAATGTGCTCCAGATAGCGGTGGCCGTCTTGCGCCGGGCGCGCACATCTATCCCGCCGTCAAACGCTCTCTGCGCGACATCTCCCACCCGCCCCGCCACTCGGCGGACATCTTTCTTGGGCACGCACACCCCGGAGGACTCCCCGCGAGAGGGCCGGAATGGGTGAATTTCAGAGACAAAACGCTACATCCATCTTCGTCTTGAGCGATGCTCCAGGCCTGTCTGAAACCTTGTACGCACCAGACCCACCTACTTTTTCACAGCTCTAAATAAACACAGCTGCTGGTCGAGTTTTATTTCTGCCGCAGCTTTCATTCCTTTTCGATAAATCATTATACCCCTTTCAGGCCCTACATGCACACATGTGCGTTTCGGATTTGCTCTCTTTATTTCTTTGTGATTCAGGCTAGGAAGTTCGGGCCTGCATCACACAGTCCTGGATGGAATGTGGCAGAATGCGCAACGTGTTGTAATTTCATGTTTCTCACTGTGTTGCACCAGCCTTCAGTAAACTTCCAGTACTCTCACAATGGCGGCAAGAAAGACATTTCGACAAGGTGCTGATATCGTTGTTTTGACATGTGAAGCAATTATATCTGGCTGTTAATTTCATATGATCCTGTGATGTTATTATGTCATTTCTTTCAAAGGTATGTTACATAAAAATTTAATAGCGATGGCCCAAAAAAGACGATTGTGTGGGTACAAAATTTTTGAATATCAATTTATTTTCTATCAAAAAATGTTCAAATACTTGTAAAACTTATGGCAGTAACTGCGGGGTCATCAGTCCCTAAACTTACAAAGTACTTACAAACTTCCTTATACTAAAGACGGCACAAACACCTATGTTCGAAGGGGGGATTCGAACTACCGACGGGGAACGGCCTCGCGCATCGCAGCATAGCGCCTCATTGCGCCCGGCCACTCCGCCGGTGTGTGTGTGTGTGTTTTTGTTTTTTCTTTTTTTTTAATGGATAACTGTATGTTTTGTATCTTAACCCTTTAACATAGTTATTTGAAGCTACTACCATGATTAATGTACATTGCGTATATATATATTGAAAAATCTTTAAAATTTTTGTGCAGTACCAGAAACAAAATGTTTATTGCTGGTGAGCTATATAGTGGTTCGATGATGTACTTGATTTAGTAAATGTCACTATTATGCCTCTCATCTTTCGATAAAGCAGCTCATATTGCAACAGTAGTACGTGATTGACTACTTTCACATGGCGAAGAAGGAATACCGATGTAAACAAATGCACATGTTAGGAGTAACTCAGTGCAGCTAACCGTCGAAATGATTCACTAGCACTCCGCAATTTATAATTTGTAGGACGAACTACTAGCATATGTAGCACTATGTATACAAGCAGCTACAAATGTATTTGTAGTATAATGTTGATAAGTTTGTGAGGTAACGGAAAAAATAGGGTATGTACCTGACAAGCTACGCTATGCGTTAAGGGGTTAAATGTTCCTCTCTGTAATAATGGAGCATCACCTACAACCTTGAGTCTGAAAGGGATACGTTGTTATATGGACAATTTATTACTTATTTACGAGATCTGCACCTACAAAGAGAATCACCAAATATCACTCTAAACATTTCTTCTAGTTCTATATTGGTAAGAGTATTTTCTTTTCACATGCTCTTGCAATGCTACACTAAATTATTCTTAAGCCACTCTACGTCTTAGTCACCCAGCTAACGTCCTTCAATGTACCATCAAAGGCATACACCTTGCATCTGAGTATATGTTCTTTTGACTGTATTCGCTACAACTACTATCTGACAGGCCCAACTTGTTATTTGAATCCTGAAGCGCTCGTTCTGATGCAGTTCAGAGCTGTCCATAACTTTCTTAGGAGAGAGAATCCACCAATCTTCTTTTTGGGGTCTCCACCAAATTCTGGTACTGATTTTCATTTGCAGCTCATACTTTCTTCCAGTCTTTATTTGAGTCGAAAAAGTCGGCGACAATTTTCCATAAATGAGTCCTGGATATAAATCTATGGATAAGGACGTCCGGCTTCTCAAGCATTTTGCAGTATACTCTTAGAGCCATCAGTGATCGACCAAGTTGAAGATGCTTTATGTTTGATAGGACAGAAAACCAGGCGAAGAGGTTTGCCATGAGTGTTCCTGATATCATTCGCATTGTCTCCCTGAGCTGGAAGTCCACTTTGAGTACATGTGCGCTTCTCTTCAACACTGGTGACCAATATTCTGCTACGCTGTAGAGAAGATCCAGTGCTAAAGTCCTCAAAGTGCTCACTCAATAATCCCATGTCGTTCCAACTACTTTCGAGAGGACAGCATTGCGAGATATTAGTTCCTGTTACGTATCTTCTACTAGAGTGGGATCTTCTCCCAAGTACAGGATGTCTCACGAAAGACACCTGCCAGGCGACCGCAGATCATGCGGTAAGGCTTCCGGCCACCGCAACCGCAACCGCCGTATATATAAAATAAAATAATAATAATAAAAAAAAACGAATTGAATACGACGCCCATGTTTAGTGCATACTGTAAACTTAGACTACATCAGGCATACCTGCTTGGAGTATTCAGGTTTCAAGGTTCCTGCAGAGTCTTTGAAATAAACAGGTGTAATGCAAATTTTGACTCACACTGCGCTATAACGAAGATATGTAAAGGTAATGAGAAAATACCATTACAAATTTCGAAGACTCGTAAACAGGAGTGAGTAAATAGTATTTTGCTAAGAAACCCAGGTTCAAAAATGTTTATAGGAATTCGAGTCCTTCCCACATCAAGTTGTTGCGCTTGGACACGCAAAATGAGATGCGAACAAGTTCAAACGTTCAAATGTTTGTAGAGCTCAAGGGACTTAACTGCGGGGTCATCAGTCCCTAAACTTAGAAACTACTTATGAACTACCTTATACTAAAGACGACACAAACATCCATGCCCCAGGGGGGGGGGGGGGTTCGAACTCTCGACGGCAGACGGCCGCGTGCACCGCAACACGGCGCTCCAGCATGCGCGGCTAATCCACCGAGGCTGCGAACAAGTATTAGGAGATATTGTATGACTTTGCATCTCACTATAGTCTCTGGGACCTCACCATCAATGAATCCACTAGTGATAATCCGCTACCTGCTACGGTTCTTGGACTTTAATCAAGAAATTTCGTTTACTGGTAGTGAATCGAGGAAAGTACTGATCTTTTCTCTTCTTCAAATACTAAAATATTTTTCTACCTTCATGGATATCTGATATACAGAATATTTCACATTCATCACCTGGACAGCCAACTAATCAAGGTGTTACTGCTAATGAGAAAAACATGGTGATAAGCCGTCCTTACTGCATTCAACACCATCTGAATCACAATACCGAACTCACGAAATTGTTATTTTTCGTTAAAGACAGTCACGTTGAAGTTTCTTGTTCAGTGGAAGTCTACGGCCTTCGCTATTCGCCACAACGCCGGAGGTCTACACAAGTAGCTGCGCAACTTGAAGAAGAGGCAACAAGTTGCAACACAGTAGTTCGGCCACCGGAGGCGCCCGCAGCTCGTTATCTGTTTGCCTGCTTCCCGCGCTAGCCAATAGAAGAAGTGGACCCTGCTAGATATGGTGCACCACAGACACGACAGTCAGTACGAAGAGTACAGAAGTTCAATCAGTACAAGGCAGCACCAGGAATACTATAGTCCAGAAGTTCACCATAGAAGAGCCAGCCTTTTGTCCATTCACAAACCAAACAGTTTCTATGGCGTAGCAGAATTATGTAATAGTTCAAGAAGTTTGTACCAACAAAAGGACCCAAGTTAAGTATTGATTTCTTCTATGAATAAATCCTTTCTGGACTAAGCAATTCTTTTACTTGCAGACCTCGTTCACATCCTTGCCAGTCACAGGCTACCTACCACGTACAGTACAGCATCCCAAGGCCACAACGATTGTGGACGATGATTTTCGACAATTTCATTATTACTCGTTTCTCTTTCCGCTCCAAGTTGCGAGAATTTTGCTACTGTGTGCTTGTGGAAACTTTTTTTTAAGGTGGCATACTAAATTGGGTTATAGTATCTCCAATTTTATACATTGTCTTCTAATTCTTTAGATTATGTCTATGCCAGCCCCTGCGATTAGCCCTCTAAATGCCCACACTGCTGCAGCCACTCCACTACTTACACCTCCACCCCTATCTCCATTGCCAAATTATCTAACATAGATTTTTCAATGGCAGATGCAGTCGATTAACCAATTGACCATCCTGATGAAAACTTTAATCGAAAACCAGGAACAACCTGCAGGACCTGCCGCGCAACAGCCACCAGCCACGGCGCCATCACCTGCCACACAGCCTACAATACTAGCGCCGTCTCGACAGTTTTGTGAAAACGAAGGAGACTGAACGGTATACTTAGCGCAACTCCGAAGCCACGTAGCAGTGCATCAAATACAAAGTATTGTGTTGCTACCTTACTTCTTGTCTCAAGTGGGCCGGAACATTTATTGCCTCAGTGTCCATTTCCCCACTACATACCCGGAACTAGCGGTGTTTGCAATTATTAACCATTATTAACCATTATGCACAAACATTGAATGTAGCAGCAACTAGATTTCACTTCTGTAATTGTTGTAGGCAGGCAGGACACTCTCGTGGACAGTGGGTAACTGAACTTAACTAGGAAGTGTAAATTTCTTTGTGACTGTTGCAAGTACTATTCAAATTTCATAGAAACGTGTCAGGCTCGCTCATCCGTGAAAAAATCTTAAATCCGATCCCCCACTTCAATAAGTGTTTCACACGATTATCAGGACATGTGTGACTTTATGTCCTGTAGCACGGGACGACGAAAGTGTACCGTCTCGACCAACTACACCTGCTTTTCACAACAGCTCAAGTCACACGTGGTTACTCTGTAAGTTCTGTAAACAGCGACAGTACCAGCCTCGTGGTAAGCCATCCAATATTACGTCCTGTGTCTTTCTGGAAGGTGGTAGATGAGTTTTGTTACTTGGGTAGTAAAATAACATATGACGGTCACAGTACAGAGGATATAAAATACAGAATGGCAATGGGAAGAAAATCATTTTTGAAAAAGAGAAATTTGCTAACATCGACTATTAATTTAAGTGTAATGAAGTCTTTTCTGAAGTCATTTGTGTGAATTGTTGTCTTGTACGGGAGTGAAAAATGGACGATAAACAGTGCAGACAAGAAGAGAATAGAGGCTTTTGAAATGTGGTGCTACTGAAGAATGCTGAAGATTAGGTGGCTAGATCGCGTAACTAATGAAGAGGTACTGAACAGAATTGGGAAGAAAAGGAATTTTTGGCATACCTTGAGTAAAAGAAGGGATCGCTTGGTAGGACACATTCTTAGACATCGGGGAATCGTAAATTTAGCATTGGAGGGAAGTATGTGGGGTAAAAATCGCAGAGGGAGACCAAGAGACGCATATAGTAAGCAGATTCAAATGGATGTAGGTTGCCGTTCTTATGAGGAGATGAAGAGGCTCGCTCAGGATAGAGTAGGGTGGAGAGCTGCATCAAACCAGTCCCCGGACTGAAGACCATAACAACATAAGTCTCTTTCTGAACATAGAGATTATAAGTGCTCATCCCGTAATGCAAGTTGATTTCCTAGTGGCAAATGAGGACATTATCCATGGCAGAAGAACTTATTTATCTACACGACGAGTAGACTCTGTTTTCGCTATTTGTGCTTATCCTCCAAGCACTAAGACAGACTCTTGTGTTCCGGTAACTAAAAATTCTAACGGCACTTCTCTGCAACGTCACACAAATAAACTGTTTGTACACTTGCATAGTGCTGGGAAAATACTTGCCGGCCGTGGTGACCGAGGGGACTGAGGCGCTTCAGTCACGGTCTGCACGGCCACTACGGTCGGGGTTCGAATCCCCCTCGGGCATGGATATTTGTGCCGTCCTAGTTCGTAAGTAGTTCATAAGTAGTTTGTCAGTTTAGGAACTGATGGCCCCGTAGTTGAGTCCCATAAGCTTTTCAAACATTTGAACATTTTTTTTGGAAAATACTTGCTTCACTTTTGCTCGATGCGGGAGCCACAGTGTCGTTAATAAATCGTGCCACATACGAACTGTTAGTCGCACTACAATTGCGAACAGTGCACTCGTTGCTTAGGGCATATACAGGACAAGACATACCTGTGCTAGATACTTGTAGCTTTCCTGCAGTGTATGAAGATATACACAAGACAGTTTTTCTTTTTGTTCTTGAATCCTATGACAGTACTAATATCTTTGGGTTGGATCTGTTTAATTTGTTTGGTCTTTGTGTCACCAGGAACGTTCTGCCAGAGATGTCATTCGGCCAGATTGCATGTAGAGCTAACCTGTGTGCCGTATTTCCTGAACTCTTTTCCAGCATACTTGGACGGGCAACTAATTATTCCACGCATTTGACATTAAATGATAATGCGCAGTCACGTTTTAGTAGGGCACCCTGCATTATGCGACCAAGTCGCACTGCACTTACAAAGTGGCAAAATCAGTTAATGCTTCCATGTCAGCAAGCCAGTGAGCCTCTCCTTCAGTGATTTCCAAACAACGATCTGGCAAACTCAGAATTTGTGTGGACTTTAAGCGCACTGTGAATCCACAAACAGTGATCGACACTTTTTCATTGCTCTACCTTTACTAACTAATGGACAGATTAGGAGGTGGCAAATATTTTTCTATAATTGATCTCTGAGATACATATTTGCAGGTTCCACACGAAGAGCAGTCACAGAAATTTCTAGTTATCAAAACATAGATGGGTTACCGTTCGGTTGTGACGCTGCCCCATCAGTCTTTCAAAGATACTTTGAACAAATAACAAAAGCAGTGCCTTGATGCTCAAACTATCTGCACGATATTGTTATTCTTAGCCGCATAGATGAAAATCATTTCAACAATTTACGAGCACTTTTCAAAGTCCTTTCTGTAGATGATCTCAAATGTAACAAGTACCAATGTGTTTTCTTTCAAACTGAAATTGATTATTTGGGACATGTCATCAATTCGCAGTCGTATTTGCAAGCTAGTCACGAAGGAAAGACGTCCACAAACATTACAGAACTGCAATCTTACCTAGGCAATATCTCCTATTATATAAAACTTCTTCCTAACGCAGCGCAACTAGCGGCACCGTTGCAGCGCCTACGGTGGGAGAATGTGAAGTTTGTTTGGTATAAGGTGAAATTTCTCCCCAAACGTTAAAAATCGCTTTACTCAGTGAAACTTGTACATTTTGATCCGGACGAAACTGTTGTTAGCCTCTGACGCATCAGCTTACGGCATTGGAGCAGTCCCTTTGGCATACTATTGGCTCTTAAGGCAGACCTGTCGTTTTCCTTCGGAATTGTTGAACAAAGCCCAGGTAAGTTACTCACAATGTGTGAAAGAGACATTTGAAATCATCTATGGTGTCACCAAACTGCATAAATATCTGTATGGTCACCAGATTTACCTGGTAACTGACCACAAGCCGCTTCAGTCGTTGTTTCAACTTGGCAACCACATACCTAGTCGCACAGCAGAGAAGCTGCAACGTTGGTCGCTCACATTGTCTTCCTACAATTAACAAATTATCTACCGGAAGACGTCAAAACATGCTAATGCAGACACACTGTCACATCCTCCTTTTGATCCGGATGTTGATTTTGATGACTTAGAAGCTTTCTGTTGCCAAATAGATACAAGTTATTCTGAGGTTCTTGATCAGGTTCCTCTCGATCACCGAAAGATTTCTCACGCAGCAGCGCAAAGGGTGGCCTCGCGAAAAGACACAGATTTTTAGTCCGGGTGTTTGACGGTACTTTTCGCTCGGACATCTCAGTGCTCAGTGTTACAGGGTGTCATTTTATTTCGTACAGAACAGGACCATGCGCATCTGGTGATCCTTTTAGAATGTGTTTTTTTTTTTTTTTTTTTTTTTTTTTTTTTTTTTTTTTTTTTTTTTTTTTTTTTTTGTAACGAGGGTCTACCAGAACTAATAGTCCACGGCTTGTGTAGACGGAATTTGAACAGTTTTACCAAGCCAATGGTATTCTCTATCTGACCAGTGCCCCGTTCCACCCTCAATTCATTGGTGAAGCCGAACGTTTTGTGAGAACATTCAAGTCACAGATGGCCACGCTCAAGTACCATCACACGCACTAACAAGCTCTTCTGCGTATCCTCGCCTCCTAAAGCTCCCAGCCACGCAACGGACCTGTAGAGTCCTTCCACGGTCGGTTGTACCGCACTCTGCTGCATCTCATGCACCCGCCACGGACTGCCTGCTCTACAAGTCCTATCGCGAACGCATGCGTTGGGAGAGCGGTACGATCATTCTGCAGCTTGGGCCTAACATGTTAATGTTGCAGGGTTCAAATTGCGTGCAGCGTGGCCGTAGATACCAAATTCGCCGTTGTTAAGTAGAATATGTTGCCGCTGTGTTTTTGTGTACTGATTCGCTGTCCCCTCGGATGGCGGCGCCCATGCCTCGTCCGACGTCGTGGGTTCAGCCGACTTCCCTTCTCGGTCCCGAGCCCATGGAGCTGTACGCTTCGCCGCTAGCATCACCGCATCTGCCGGACAATCCTACACCTGCCGTCGTTTGGTCAAGCAATCGTCGTGCATCGAGGGCCCTTCCGAAGCAGCGGTCCAGCAACGGGCAGCTTTGGCATTGGTCGTCTAGATCAGGGCCGCTCAAGGTGCATGCACCGGCGCATCGCACAGTGCAGAGTTCAGAGTGCAGAAGACGGCTGCGCTATGTTGACGACGGTGCAAACCCCCACTCCTCGGCTTTGCGCCGCTTCTCTCTTTCCTTACGCCGCCTGTCTCGACCTTTTCAAATTTTTACCCTGTATTCTTCTTCAATGCCAAATACTTATGTACACTAGGCGGAGAGCTTATTTTGATGGAACACGATTACCGGTATAAAACAGATTTAAATAATATCAATAACTGTAATGATAACAATTTTAAATTTGGTTTCAACACAAATTTATCTCTTCTATGTTCTCTTTTTTTTATTTTCAATTATACTACTAAGATCTGGAACAAGAGATCGGCTGACAGCATTTTTGAGATTAATATTAGGAATATTTGCACGCAATCTAGTTTTCGTACAAGACAAAACAGAAAAAAAAAACTTTCACATATACATGTGGAGCCAAACATAGAAATAATCTTCGCTGCCTCGCTGTGTAACTTGGGAAATTCTTCCTTCGACAAATTCTGGTGGAACAGGAGCAAACCTTTTGTGTTGTAAAACAAATCCTTTCGGTGAACATCGGTTTGCAAATCAATCAGTTCGAAATGTAAATCTCGTTTGTAGATACAGAATTCTCTTCTGCAAGAGTTTTCACCTTCCCAATTCTTCCTCTCTGGCATCCCCTGTGATATCACTATACTTTTCTGAATGCAATTTGCGGTATTGTCTTTCGATAGACGATTTTCTGACACAATTAGTGTACCGCAGATTAGACATTTGGCTTTATCGTCACAACGAACGAAAAGGTAAGAGAGTTCACATTTCGGTTTAAATTGACTTTCGGGAAAATTTGCTTCTTTTGAGCAGGTTGTTCCATTATTGTAGTAATAGTCTTGCGCTTACTTAATCCAATGTTGACTAAGCCGTCTGGCAGCGCATTCGGCAGCGTACAGCGACGGCCTTACCCAGCAAGCCGAGTTGAGGCGAAGCATGCCGAGTTGAACCGATGCACTGTGCAAACACTCTCTGCACCTCGCTTTGCACGCGTGCTGTTTTCCGTGTTTGTGCGGCCCTGGTCTAGATGGTCACTCGTGAATTTGGATCTGGTTCTTCTGCGCCCGTGTCCATGGCAGCACCACTTTCGATGCCATTTCCGCGCAGAGTTTCGTGCCAAGCCTAGGCCGGAGGGCAGGTCGCGGCCTGTGGTTCAGCGATAGATACAATTTCGAACTCTGGTCGCCGTCTGCACGAAATACTATGTTTCAATACATCTCAAGGCCGACAATAAACAGTAGTTTACATAGTATAAGGTTAAACATCGTGAGCGCATTGTTGCGTGAGGTAGAATGTAATGAAAGTAATGTAAAACATTTCTTACTGCATTGCGCAGCCGTTATAACTAAGACAACAACCAAACTATGGCAACAAAGAGTCAGTCACAAAGGCTGTTTCGTATTTATAATTAATAAACGTTTCTCTCATTTCAACAGAGTGGTAAGTCATATGTTCTCTTAGAAGACTGACTATGGCTATAAGAAAAATATATAAGTTACAGTAAACTTTATACTACTTTTTAACTCTAAATCTTACATAGAAAATTAATATACTGTATTTTCATGGGAAAACATTGGAAATTCCAATACGTCAATATACAGAGAAAAATTTATTCATTCGAAAGATACAAATATTCAAAAAAGCGGATGAAATAGTAAATAGAATTGCTATCAAAAGTGCCGTTAAACTATATATGGATATAAAAGAAGATAATGTTGCAAGTGTGCGATAATTTACTAATCAAATTGTTAATGTGAATGAAAAGACTAGATGTTCGTAAGTTTAAACCATTTCCTAAGTAATATACTTTTTACCGAGATTATAGAATATTTGTTAAACATACTGATCATTTTCAACGTGCAAGTAACATTATTGCTTCATTTAAACCAAACGCTGAAATTGTAGGTCAAAATTACTCAGTAAACATTCCTATTCGTGATCCTGTTCAAGTTATTACTATAACTGATGAAAGTCACATTCTGATTGACATCAATGGTGCTTCTTTAACAGTCGTTTTAGATATGTCTACTGCTTCATTAAAACATTTTTCCTTATAAATCATGAACATAATCGAGAGTTATGTTCCACTCATACCCTGTGAATGAATAGAATTAAAAAGACATTTAAATATTCGCAACAAGTATACAGAAATTGAAATAAATATTGGTGATGGGCGGCTTCAACCACATCACGTACAACTTTATATGAATTACAGTGTAATTACAAATGATGGAGCAGTTTATCCAACATATGAGGGTAAATCCAATAAAAAATTAATCGATAATTACGTAGCAGAACACTTTGAGTTTTTAAACAGGAAGAAAGGAAATAAAATTCATCTAAAATTGCATTTACACTGTAACTTTTCTTCATAGATTTCAATTACTAGTGACATTAATTCTTATTTATGGTTATCTGGAAAGACTCACCTGAGAGAGTTTCTAAATGAATTTCATAAAACAGTGGAATCAAAACCTCAGTACAGCACCGACAATACGTATGAAGTTTGAAGTCTGTGATTTCGAAAAATGCCCTGACATTTGGAATCTCAAAGTAACTTCATAATTTAAGTGAGCAACAAAGTAAACGGTTTCACATGTGGAATGAGAAATACACAAAGGGGCAGGCAACAACACTAAACTATGAAATAAAAATAAATGCATGTAATCTGCAAGTGTCTGTCAACTTAGTAATGGAGCCGAATACAAAACAATCGGTCTAGGTGATAATCATGACATTGGACACTGTTAGGACATTGCTTCATTCCATTGCGTTAATACAGTGTTTTTCACTCAGTTACACCAATATGATTCTGGATAAAGTAATTCAGAGTGTATACCTGGCTAAGAATCGTGCATGGTTCATAACAATCAAGGACTTTGCCTTGGTCTTTTGGTATGCTACCATTCATGCAGTGTCAAAGGTACGTAGGAATTGTGTGTTTTCAATAATTCATCGATTTTGGTGATACACATTTTGTGAACTATACCACATGCAATATATGCCGTACAAAGTTAACCTTTGTACCTACTGCACCCGCATCTTCTGTCACCTTCCTGATGTGCATGGTGCGTCTGTACCTGCCAAAATTTACCCTTAGTTTTTGACACAATGCATTCATGTGGACTTTCTAGGGATTGAAATTGTTGGCATGAGAATGATAAGTGGGTAAGAACCAATTCACTACTTCTCCGGAAATCGAGAAAAAAATTATAACGCCATTTAGTAATATTTATGTAGTCCCAGAAATATTGTAAGATCTTTTTTATTTTCTCTATTGTGAGGACTCGCTTGTAACAGGTCGACATGCAATTTAATATTTAATGTGCAAAATAGCGGAGCCACTAAATTCTTAAGCGCAAATTCGATCGCACTGTGCGATACCTCAGCACAAACCAAACGTGAAAACTCCTATGACCGTCTCGAATTCATGCTACTATTGTAGTATCTAATCACATAACTGAGCTACTGTCTTCCCATATCCTTGCAGTCATGCCTCTCTCACCTAGCAAACCAATCTCAGAGTTCTCCGAAGGGGCTATCCTACAAAAACTCTACATATGGTGATGGATCTTCAACCGTGTGAGCCTAAATTTTCTCAGCCAATAGCAGACCGATCTCAGCGAGGCACACCAAGCACCGCCCCCGAGAGGAAATTCTCATATAACCCACCCGAAGCTCCTGCTATCTTTATCACGTCGAAACCATACAGTGACAGACATCCGCCTCACGCGAAAAAACTGCACGCAGAATGTTCTGCCTTTTATTTATTCGTAAAACAAGCATCCCTAGGTTGACAATTCGGAATGCAGTTTCCGCAGACAGCAATGTTTCTTCGTACATTGAGTGGATGCTCGACTGTATCCGGTCTTTTGGAACTGCAAATCCCAGACCTACCCATGGCAGATAACAATGCTCTCGACGTTGCAAGCCAGAAATCGCCAGTAACATTCAGAGCTCACAATGCAGTCGTCATTGTGGCCATCGACGAGCGTTCCTGCCAGATGCAAGTTTTCCCTCCTTGCAAAAGGGTCTCCGCACCTTTCTCCCAACTGTTCAGCAAAAACCTCACAGACAGATAAACATTCCAATGTGACTTCTAACTTAGGCAATACGCCCCATATGCCTTCACAGCTCGCCTCTTGTTTAAACAATTTTTTCGTCCCTGACACAAGCAGCCAAAGGCATAAAATAATGTTGTGATAGTCATACACCTGATGTTTCAATTTCCAAACCTCCCACCATCTATCTCCCAACAAATAAATGACAGATGAAATGAAAATGAGATTCAAAATATGCTACTAACTATTGCTCCTAACACACACACACACACACACACACACACACACACACACACACATATATATATATATATATATATATATATATATATATATATATATATATATATATATATGGTGTCGCACAAGTCCAAAGTGCGCGCCACCTACTTTCGCCGCGCGCCGCCATGCACGCACGGCGCGGCGTTCTTACATCAGCCACAAGCGCCCTCTGCTGCAACTCCGCTCGTGGCCACCTCTGAACGACATCGTTTACTTGGGACTGAGAGAGGAACCAGTTAACACTTTAGAATCAGATAGGCACCAGTGAAGACTTGGCTATCGGACAGGCACTAGGCAGGCCTCTAGCTCAACTGTGTATCAGCATTCTGCAGTACTGAGCTATGTAAAAGTTAAGTATTGTGTAAATTCTGTGCAATATATATCTCGCTCTAATTTACTCTAGTGTTTCTAGTTTCTGCTGTCCCACTGGCTGCTTCCCTCCGTACCTGCACAAGCGTGCTACCTTTACTCCTGTGACGGTCTTCCTACTCGGCCACCGACACCTACGACGGAAACGAGACACAAAAGCGGCGACGAGGCTGGGACACATATATATAGGGTAAATATTAGTTCAGCCTTAAGTGAGTTTTTAAATGAAAATATCGATGGACTTATCCAGTTCTCAGACTCAGTTTTGAATTTCTTAGACCACAAAATCTGTGTTATGGTCATCAGTCCGCAGACTGGTTTTATGCAGCTCTCCACGGTACCCTGTCCTGTTCAAGCCTATTCATCTGAGAGTACGAACGGCACCCAATATCGTTTTGAATCTGTTCACTGTATTCGTACCTCGGTCTCCCTCTACGATTTTTACCCTACACACTTCTTTCTAATGCTAAGTTGACGATTCCTTGATGTCTCAGAATGTGTCCCTCCAACCTATCCCTTCTCTTAGTCAGGATACGCTAGAAATTCCTTTACTCCCCAATTCTGTTGAGCACCACCTCATTAGTTATGTGATCTACCCATCTAATCTTCATCATTCGTCTGTAGCACCACATTTCGAAAGCTTTTATTATCTTTTTGTCTGAACTCCTTATTGTTCAAATATCACACTCATAGAATGCTACACTCCGGACAAATACTTTCAGAAAGGACTTTCTATCATTTAAACTAATATTGGATGTTAACAAATTTCGCTTCTTCAGAAATGCATTTTTTTCCCATAGCCATTCTACATTTTATATCTTCTTTACTTCGGCCATCAGAAGTTATCTTGCTACCCAAATAACAATAACTACTTTCATCGTCTCATTACCTTATCTAATTCCTTCAGCACCACATGATTTTCTGACATTCCATTCGATTACTCTCGTTTTATTCTTGTTAATGTTCATCTTATATCTCCCTTTCATTACACTGACCATTGCATTCAATTGCTCTTCCAGATCTTTTGCAGTCTCTGACAAAATTACTGTGTCATCAGCAAACCGCCAGGTTTTCATTACTTCTACTTGAACTTTAATAGCCTCTCCAAATATCTCCTTGCATTCTTTCACTGCTTGGTCAATGCACAGATTTAACAACCTTGGGGAAATGCTACATCCCTGTCTTACTCACTTCCCAACCACTGTGTCCCTTTCTTGCCCTTAGACTGTAATAACCTCTCTCTGGTTTTTGTGTAGGTTATAGAATTCTTCGGTCCTTATATTTTACCCCTGCTACCTTCAGAATTTGATATGGTGTATTCTAGTCGACATTGCCAAAAGCTTTCTCCAAATATAAAATGCTAGAAACTTACGTTTATCTTCTAAGATAAGTCGTAATCTATTTCTTCTTGTGTTCCTAAATTTCTTCGAAATCCAAAACATCTTCCCCAAGGTCGGATTCCACATGTTTTTCCATTAGTCTGTAAATAATTCGTGTTAGTATTTTGCAACCATGTTATATTAAAGTGATAGTTCCGTAATTTTCACAATTGTCTGCCCTTGCTTTCCTTGGAATTAGAATTACAATATTCTTCTTGAAACCTTTGTCTCATACATCTTGCATACCAGCTCGAACAATTTTTTCATGACTGGCTTCCCTGACGATATCAGCAGTTCACACGGAATATCATCTATTCCAGGGACCTTGTTTCGACTAAAATCCTTCTGCGCTATGTCAAATTCTTCTCGCAGTGTCATATCTCCTAACTCATCTTCCTCTACTTGGTCTCCCATTTCTAGAATACTGCCTTCCAGTTTATTTCCTTTGCATAGGCCCTCTATATATTCCACAGTTCAACTTTTCCCTCTTTGCTTAGTACTGATTTTTCGTCTGAGTTCTTGACATTCATACAGCTGCTTTTCGTGTCTCCAAATATCACTCTTATTTTCCTGTAGGCGATGTCTATCTTTCCCCTATTTATACATTTTTCTACGGTTCTGCATTTGTCCTCTAGCCTATCCTGCATATCCAGTCTGCATTTCCTGTCAATCTCATTTTTCAGACATTTGTATTTCCTTTTGTCTGCTTTAGTTGCTGTATTTTTATAATATACATCAAATAATATTCTGCAGCATTAGGGATAAAAAGGAACAAATTAATTAGAAAATATGACGCACATTCCTGTATATGGTAGTCTTTTCACACTTTCTTTACATTATCTGCACCAAACACTTCCTCCAAGCTACTAAAACGCCCAAGAATATTTGTCTTTATATTTGCAGGAAATCTTTTTGTTTATTTACTACTGCATAGCCATTTCTCAGATTTACGTTATGGAAATAATTTTCCAATGTTGAATATGTATGCTTGTCCACTATTGCAGTTAAGATTCCTGTTGACTTGTTTCCATTGTGCCGTATTTCTAGAACTTTCCTTGATTTTCATAGGAGGTTTTTGACTATTAGTATCTTTTGTATCCCATCCTCGTCGCCACTTTTGTGTCCCAGCCTCGTCGCCGCTTTTGTGTCTCGTTCCGTCGTAGGTGTCGGTGGCCGAGTGGAAGGAGACCGACACAGGAATAAAGATAGCACGCTGGTGCAGGTACGGAGGGGAGCAGCCAGAAACTAGAAACACTGGAGTAAATTAGAACGAGATATATATTGAACAGAATTTATACAATACATAACTGTTACAGAGATCAGTACTGCAGAATGCTGATACATTGTTGTTAGAGGCCTGCCTAGTGCCTGTACGATAGCAAAGTCTTCACTGGTGCCTATCAGATTCCGAAGGTCTTAAATGGTTCCTATCTCAGTCCCAAGTGAACGATGTCGTTCAGTGGTGGCCACGAGCGGAGTTGCAGCAGAGGGCGCTCGTGGCTGTCTTCGTAAGAAAGCCGTGCCGTGCGTGCATGGCGGCACGCGGCGAAAGTAGGTGGCGCGTACTTTGTACTTGTGCGACACCACAGTATCATCAGTGTCACTAAAATTTCACACAACCCAACTAGGATCATCCACTCTTTCGTCAGAGAAACATGTAGATGAAGCCATGGTATACCTGTCTCACTCTGAGTGAGAACAGAATTTTACTGGTCTTAGTCCACTTCTCATTAATAATATAAATTGGTTACGTTTGATGATATAGCTTGCAGTGCTCTTTCTGTGGGAGGCACTTTAGTTCAACTCGCACATCAACAGATGAAGCATTAATTGTAATTATATTTTATGCTAATAACTAAGTGGTCTTTCTCCACTTACTACTCTCATGCCTTCAATTTTAACTACGTCCTCTAGGGTCTCCTAGAGTTCGATTGCGCCGTACTACTATAGGCGGGCACACTCGAACTTGGTAACTTTTAATTAGCACAAGAAAACACTGCAGAGGCCCACTTAACCCGTCTATCGATATCGGCCATTCTGCCCCCAGGTAGAAGGGCGGTCAGGTCCTCTCAATGAGACACAAGTTGTAGGTCTCATGGTTCTAAACACGCATCATCTCCTCGTCAAATATCTGTGTCGCGCCTTTCTGTGTCCTTCAGGTACAGACCATCTGGGGAAAAGAAATGCCAAATCTACATATTTTTCGACTTGCTTATTACAAAGTTTGTACCGTACATTTGCGTTCTTTGCTGAGGCTATAAACTCAAACTTTATGCAGAGAAGCGTATCTGGATGTGAAAAAAAAGCATGACAATTCTGTGGTAGTAATTCACAGTGCACTGTCAAAATATTCACTATCGGCAGCGAAAACTTATTTACGCTGTTTGCTGGCGACCATGAGCACATAACAGGTGTAGAAAACTCATTTCTGTGAAACTTTCACCATGAACTTTATGTAGAACCTACCGCACATCTTGGGACCGCACGAAATGACACTTACCTGACCAGGTATTTCACATTGCTATTATGCATCTCAAATGTGATCGAAGGGTTACATACCTAGTGCTGCAGAAGATGCTTCACAAATATGATACTGGGTGATTCTGTAGTCCCTACTACTTGCAGGAAATAGTGGTACTGAAACAAAATAATATTTTCCTTTTATTATTTAGAGGGTATGAAAATAGTTTTATTTGAGGATATACTAAATTGCTTCAACACTTCCAAATTTATTGCTCTCTTGTAGCTTGTAACAGTTAATAGGAAAACCTAAACTTCTCTAAGTGTTATTATTTTTCTTAATAAGTTGTTTGTTATTCTAACATAAGAACTTAATGTCGTGGCTGCTCTCAAATGATTTTGTTGACGTAGCCTTAATTTAAATGAGGAATTAGTATAAATTACCTGTTGACAGTGACAATTATTTTCCTCCTCGGATAAGCAAACGTTTTTGAAGATAACACGACGGCACTTTCGATGTCTTCTGAGCTTCACTAAATACATTGATTTAACATTCATTTAGTCTTCAGGTGAAAATTTCAGTTTAACCTTTTTCATTACTCAGTTATCTTACACTAATTTTGAAGGCAATGCCATTATTTTTTTAAACTTTCTTACGAGCTCCAAACATTTTGTTCTAATAAATCGTTTATATTGTTCAAAACAGTGTTCTAGTTTTTAATTCATTGTATTTTGATTACTTCAGGTTTCTGAAGCAATTTCCGAAATAATTGACATTTCAAGTGCGGTATTCTTGACATATAATAATTACAATATTGCTAACTGCAGAGTTCTCGTTGTTTATTCTAGGCTGTCTACTTTTACAGATTTTTCCTAAGACTGGATTTCATTTTTGTAGGCATACCGAAGTACCCATTGCACGTGCTGCGTTTTTAATCCTGCGAACAAAAATGTTCGGTATATATGCTTTCATTTACAACATTTCTTTAGTGTCCTCCTTTACAATTACCTTACAGTTTTCTGCTTTACAATTACCGTACATTTCACGTTGGTTCTCTAACTCATTTGGACAACGACGGTGTAAAATATACCCTTGGTTCTTTGCTTCTCAGTGCAGCATACATTATCAAAACATATCTACATCTACATGTTTACTCTGCAAATGACATTTAACTGCCTATCATTGGGTTAATCGAAGCGCTTGCTTAATATTTTTCTACCGTTCCCTTTCCTTAGTAAGGCGGGAGAAAAAAGGACACATACATTTTTTTCAGTTTTCGATCCGATTTATTTTATTGTGATGATCATGTGTCCCTATGTAGATGGGTGCTCATAAAATATGTTCGTATTCAGATGATAAAATTGGTGAAACAAATTTCACAAATAGTTCTCGCCGCAGCGAATTTCACGAATAGTTCTCGCCGCAGCGAAATCCAACCGTATTAGTGTATCATTTCCGTCACTTCATGCAATCAATTTCGCGATATCATGAAACGAGCTGATCTTTTCTGGACTTTCTCAATATCTTTAGTTGGTCACACTTGGTTGGGACCGCAGAATATGTAGCAAATATAGAACGGTCAAGAGAGTATGGACAGTTTCATTAGGACTGTAGCATCCTCTAAGTACTTTGCCAATTAAATGTAACCTTTGGGTCGTTTATGCAACAATACTTTGTATGTCTTCTTTAAAATAAAAGTTGCTCGAAGTTTTAATTGAAAGTTATTTAATTGAATGTATGTCTTTTGAATTTGACTGATTTGTGGAGTAAATTAAATGAAAGTTAATGGTTTCTTTTTAATGCTTATATGTATGACTTCACACTTCTAATTATTTAGGGTCAATTCCCATTTGTAGAACAATGCAGACATCGTATTGAAATCGTTTTCAGTTGCTTTTGAGCCTGTAGTGACGTTAGTAACCCGTAAATGACAGCATCGTCCACGCTCTAAGCGAGCGGGTCAGATGGTTTCCTAAATCGTATATAAGAACAGGTACTTCAACTCGCTAAATAATGTGGAACACTGTCAAGATTGCAAAATTGGTAATGGAAGTCAGCGCAAGGTCACGAATTTTACATAACTCGCGAGCGCACAAAGTTGGAGACAACAGCGCGCATCCTGCAGAAAATATGGGTAGCAGCCCATTGATGTCACACTTCGCCAGTCCGGACAGGCTCCTTTGGCAGCTGGTTTAAAGTTACCGAGTTCGAGTTTTCCGTATCAGGACAGATTCGTGGACATTCCCGAGCTTTGGTGTTTATTTTACCACCAGAAGGTAAAAGTAGTGGAGTTCGTGTACGCCAGTGAGGGCAAACTTTCACTTATCTTTGTTCACTAATGATTCGACGAGAAGAAAGTACAGAATAAAGTAGGAGGGACTGCTTTTGGTCCTCATTAAATAATGAACATTAATATACTTGGCATACTGATACACTGACTGTTAACCCTTTTGCTTTCACTTCAATTTTTCATTGTTGAACCCTTCCTCACAATTTATTTTAATTTTATTATTAAATTGGTGGCATGTGATAAATGTCTTAAAACCAGTTTCGGTTAATTTAAACTATTTAAACTAGAACTTTCCTATCTCCTAAGACAAAAATTAAGGGTGGTTAATGTAGTAGTGAGATGGTCAGTACAGACACCAACGTCCATTTCTCACAGGAGTTATATCACACACGAGCTGTGTCCAATGCTATGCCAGTTGCGCTCAATAGAGGAGTCTAGAAATGGTCACTTTAAGAGTGGAGTACATATAACCTTTAACTACTAATGAAACGTGAATATTTACATAAAAGTATTTATAGCTAACCATTTACAATTTTACGTGTAGATGGATACGACTGACAAGGGCTATAACAGAACGTCCTTTTGAACATAATATTGCTATGACACAATCAGCTTAGCATGTTCCACCAGTAAACCAAAATGTTCGCTGATTTATTTCTTCGAAGGTGATTAAGTCTATGCATCATGTCACGCTGGAGGTTTCAAAAGCACTACAGGTACTGAGGAACATAAACAGATCGCGGTTAGTTAAATTGGACGCCTAACTGGTACTGGCTTATCCATGCTTAAGAATGGTTTGTGACCCTTTAAAATTGCACGAAAAAAGAGACAGGAATTTTATAGTAGCCGGGCGTAGCTGCTGAAATCAGACGTGTTTTAAAAATTCTGTGTGCATTCTAAAATTTACGTAATTTCAATATTTTAAACATGACTGTGTCTCAGCAACGGTTACAGGGTAGCAATTAATAATCAGCCAACCAGTTGCAATAATTAATCTAATAGTTTCTGTATCATTCGTAATCAATTAGAATTACTTACCTGAGTTATCCTCGAGATTTTTCGATGGTTTCACTTGTAGGCGCTAGTGACATTGACAGCGTTGCAAAGGTCTAAGAAAAATTGATTTTACGCAGTATAGAGTCACACACATTCGCAATTGCAAGTATGCTGCTTACTACCTAATGTCATATTGGCCCAAAGTTGTGTTAAAATCAGTGGACATTCATCATTTCTGACCAAGGATTTGGAATGCTTAGTATTGGACGTAAAAAAATTGTAACTGAATTTTGATATAAATTTGTTCGCGTTAGCAAAACGATTAAAATGGTAGGCAGTCTAAGTGTGGTTTTGCTTACACAGCTGATTTTGGAGTGATTCTACATTTAAAAACTGAAACCAGTATATATAACGTCTGTTCGGAAAATTCCAGAGTATTCGTAAAAAAGTATTGTAATCAATTTATATTAATGAACGTCTGTTCAGAAAATTCCGAAATATTCATAATTTCGCAACAGTGGGGTGTTGTAGCGAAATGGAGTTTGCATCTCTGCACATGCCTATGTTGAATGTGTAGCATTGCGGTATGTCTGTCAGCGATGTATTGAAGAACATTGTGTCCCACAGTTTGGAATTTTCGATATGGCAGTTACAGGGATAACGTGTTTACATTACGTTTTGCGTATAACTCAACAGAAACTTTGAATGAATACACAAAATGAAGCTGGAAGACTACGGTTATGAGTAGTTAAGTCATACTCTGTACTACAAGTGGTTTAAGTGTTTTATAAATGGTGAACTTAAGTTTAAGGATAGCCAAGCGGCCTAAGGCGCCTCGCTGCGTAGCTCGCGGTTGATCGCCGTCGGAGGTTCGAGTTCTCCCTTCGGCATCTGTGTGTGTGTGTGTGTGTGTGTGTGTGTGTGTGTGTGTCTGTCAATAGGTTAGTTTATCTTAGTTTAAGTAGTTTGTAAGCTGTGGACTGATGACCACGGAGTTTGGCCCGATAGATTTACAAACATTTGAACAAGTTTAAGGACAATGCCTTTCAATGTCTTTTGACGAAGTTCATGTCCGGAACAGTAATGACATTCGGCATGGCAATCGCGGACTGACTGTTCCACTTATTTCATTCGAATTTAATATTTCAGTTGGATCATTTCATGCAATCCTGACACATCATCTTGGAATACAATGCTTATCCGTTAAATTTGTCTTACAGTTCATGAGTCAAGGTCCTGTTCTGGCTCATCTTCCGTACCTTATACACCTGTCCATCGTGGCGTATTTATATCTAAAGTTCAATAACCCATTGAAAAGACCAAAATTTACAACTATAGGCAAAATATAACAAAATCCGCAAACAGCACTTTACAAGACTGTTTTCTGAAGTGGAAAGGGCGACACTAAGCACAGAAAATATTTTTTGGCAATATCTCAGAAAATTTGAACATACTTAATATATGCCTTCATCTTCCAATTATTTTTCTAAAAGTAATAATCCAGTATCAACTAGGCTCATACAATCATTACTATCCGACAACTGATACTACGGTTTGAGAGCAATCTGTGGCATACACTTAAGGGAAATATGAAATTCGCGAAAAACTGACACACATGCGACAGTGTTCCATACCTCGTCCTAACGGACAGATATCAACGGAACTCAGTACAAATATGTCAGAAAACAATTATCTTCGGTTTAAATAAACTCATGTGTAATACAGGACATACTACGTCAGAAACAATGAAAACGAAGTCAATCATATGAGTAACGAGGCTTTACTTACCCATTAATTGAGGATAAGACCACTTGGCGAAATGCGAAATAAATTACACATTAAAATTCACGAAATTTTACTCACTGGATACCCCAATAATACGATGAAAGGAAAGATTTGTGTCGCTTACTACTTTTCAGCTGTTCATGAAGTAAAACTACGGCATTGTACACGACCTTGAAATTTATTACTTCCACACGAGTAATCGTAATCCCATGACATTCTAAAGACAGTATATTCACATTCCACTAAATATACATCGAAAATTATAGTACGGCACATTTTTCAAGAGATGTGCAGTAATAAATAATCTGGTTACTGGAAAACATCCTAGCATGCATGAGGTTGTGATTTATTACAACTTTCCTACTAAATGAATTGACGATATATTTCGCAGACAGTATGTATGGATACCATTGAATGTACCTTCGTAATTATAGGATAGCAAGACTTATAGTTCAAGAGATATGACGTCAAAAGTAATGAAGCGCATGAAATCTGCCCCATCACGCATCAGGTTGTAATGTACTAAGTTTTAACTACCAACTAATTATATTTCTTCAGAACACGTAGGTCAGAATGTGTGATAAGCACTGAAATACATGAAAATGAAGTGAGTAGAGACTAATATAGACAGTGATAGACTGAGATCGATGAATGATCTGGACTAACATAAATACACAATTGGACAATACCGGTAAGCAAAGTTCTGTATTTCATTTAAAATTCAATTACAATGAAATGAAGGAAAAGAACTACTATTATAAATCTGGTAGACTTTTGGGGCATAAATGTGAGGATAGTAGGAGGCGATACACTCTAGAATTGAAGAGTCAAACGATCAGAATCTAATATAAGGAATAAGGAAATCAGATTTCACCAGCCGTGGATCTATATAAGAAACTAATATATTGAAAACTTGAAAAAGAGGAAGACAGGGCCGGTCGCGGTGGCTGAGGAGACTGAGGCGCGTCAGTCACGGTCTGCACGGCCAATACGGTCGGGGGTTCGAATCCCTCCACGGGCATGGATATTTGTGCCGTCCTTAGTATTAGGTAGATCATAAGTAGTTCGTATGTTTAGGGACTGATGACCCCGTAGTTAAGTGCCATAAGCTCTACAAACATTTGAACATTTTTAGAAAGACAGGAAGGAAATTATTTGTTCAAGATTAGCTACAAAACGGACGGGCGATAACAATGATAATCCTGATCAGTATTAGTGTACTAACGTTTTTAATAGTAATAACAACGATACCTTCATTATCCAGGTGATCCTCACCCATTTCACTCATTACACTATGAGGAGTAAGTGAAACATCAGTGACGTTACTTCAAATCCTTTTTACTATGTTTATAATTCTGTTTCATTGCCTGCCAGAATTTCACAGTTCATTATTACTTTGTTAATGGGAATGATAATGTAAGGTCAACGCTGTGTCAAGCATTAAAGTGTATTTGTTTCAATTTTCTACATTCAATTACGGATCGACAAAGAAGTATCTTTTAAACATTTTTCCTCATTTAATAAGAGCAAGAAAACTGGACGGCAGCTTTTCTTGGCAGATTCAGCGCACTCAGGCTCATTTACTAACAGCCTGATAGTGTGAAAAAACGGCGAAATACCATTCTGAAATACTCAGTAAGCTCGTGCCGTATGAAGGGGAGAAACTGCTTCCGCCTCCCCCCTCAGAGCTCCCTAGGAACCATTTACCGGTGTTTCAATTTACTCCGACGCTACTATATTGCACTGCTCCCTCTTGGCCATCACTCCAGCGCACAAGTAATTTCGCTAGTCTCTTTATGAGACCCCCTGTTGTCTTCGTAGTTTATGAAAGTCTGCTGACCGAGTGCCACCATCCCGTAAGAAGATACCAGATGACGAAGAGGTCGTCTCAACATTTCGTATCTATTTATTGTAACTCGCTGATGTGCGAAATCTTCTGAGTTGCTTGAGTACATTGTTGGCGAAAGTGATGTGGATAAAACAGTTGGCACTTGGTGTCGCACAGGACTATTCCACATCTAGTAAGGAAGTCCTGTCTCGAAGACTTCGTGGAGGCCTCAAGAAAACAGTTCTTAATCAGGCTGCAGCAGAAAGGAAAAAAGAAGTATAGGAAATGTACTAATAATAAACCACAAGGAAGACGTGCACTATTTCTGTACATGAATATGACGGCCTCTGTTAAAGCACAACATGCAATTTAAGTACGATTACTAGTGTAAGTGTTAAGCTAAACATTGTTTTGATACTTCCTGAGAGATGAAAACTGTATCCCTGTACCGGGATTTGAAGGTGGGACCTTTGTCTATCGCGGACATGCGCAGAACAAAATGAGCTAATCCAGCACGGTTCATGGCATATCCTCCACTCTGCAGCGGAGTGTGCGCACACTCCGCTGCAGAGTGAAGATTCATTCTGGAAACATCCCTTAGGCTGTGGCTAAGCCATGTCTCCACCATATCCTTTCTTCCAGGAGTGCTAGTCTTGCGTGTTTGCAGGAGAGCTTCTGTGAAGTTTGGAAAAGTAGGAGGCGAGGTACTGGCGGAGGTGAAGTTGTGAGGCGGCATCGTGAGTCGTGTCGGGGTAGCACAGTCGGTAGTGCGCTTGCCCGCGAAAGGCAAAGGTCCCAGGTTCGAGTCCCGGTTCCGGCACACAATTTTAATCTGCCAGGAAGTTTCATATCAGCGCACACTCCGCTGCAGAGTGAAGATTCTTTCTGAAGACTTAATTTGTTTACTGATTAAATATGGGAAATCCAGTCAAGATCTCCATGCATCATGCAAGCATATATTTATAGTTACCCAAGATGATGTCCGATTTAAGGACGAATCAGTAAACTGGAATACACTTTAAAATTTCGAAAACATTTCTTCCCTAACTAGGAAGGGTTCAATGTACACCTTATACGAATTTCAAAAGACTAATTGTATGTCGTGCTTTCAGCAAGAACTGTGTAGGTGATTGTTGAAAGTGTTGCAAACAGTATTCGTTCTAACAACACTGCTAGGGAACAACATTTAATTTAGTAGTGAAATGCTCCATAGTAAATATGTAGTAATCAAAGATATACCATGTGCAAATTGTTTTCAAACCACATTTACAGAAAAATGTGTGAAAAAGTTAACAAAGGAGTAAAGAAAAACAAAATAGAGGGTACAGTCACACAGACCCCAGAATTGTATTGCCTTCCCTTCCTTGCTTTGGCATCATTTTACGAAAAGGAAAATAATGATAAGATAAAAAAAAGTAAACAAATGAAATTCAAATGTGAAAGTGGGGTGGGGGGAGGATTGAAAATTAATAACGTAGTTCCTATTTTTGAGGTGTACTGTGCGTAGCCATGTTGTTAACAGAACAATATTTTTCATAAATTAACTATCATCAATAGATTTATCAGATACGAATGTACTTGGAATTGTGATCAAATTAATTGCATTGAATTGACTTCGCCACCATGTTTCTGTAGAAACATGGAAAATGAAACAACGTACCTTAACTGGGCTCAATGGCATACAGTTGTGAGGTTAATTTATTTTCTACGATGTTTCCTGTATGTTCTGTACCAGTGCACTATTAAACCAACAAAACTCCCTATACTGTTCATCTATTCCTGGTCACTACACATTAAATATATAGTCTAAAACACCACCAAAATACAATGATGGGAATTGCTGAGAAAGGTAGTCGAGACATAGCTTTGGCGTAAGCAATTTTATTCAGAGTAAACCGAAATGATCATCGTTACCAATGATAATTCCAATGTAGGAAGTGATCATAAGAAAGCATATAGGCAGATTAGATCAATCTATCCAAAACGTTTACAGATTGCTAATGTGAACATATATGGCTGGCTATTCATAAATAGAGATCGTAACCAATAATAAATTCGTCCCAAAAAGTGTGCCCACATTCCACCAGAGACTGCTGGGAACAATCTGCGATACCTACTCGTAAACACATTTCCGAACAGTCTTACAAATTCTGCAATAACACCTCCTAAATGGCCCTGGCGATTTGCTGGCGTCACTTTGCAAATACCGCCGCAGCTGATGAATCTCGTGGAGCAGTCGGTGGCAAAAGACGATCTGCCAGCAGAAGCTGTTAGGCAGAAATCACATTTACCTAGACATCAACCTCCGTTATCTTCGTAGAAAAAAACTGCTAGGAAATTTCACCATATTGCCTAGGACTCAGAACAAAGTTCTTCGAGAGTAAATTAAACATGAATAGAGTGCTCAGGTGTCCACAGACAATAAGAAATTTACCACTAGCGCATTGGTGCGAATAGTAAGACAATGGCTGTCGTACACTGTGTCTTGAAGGTTTAAGGTCACAAAGGGGCAGTTGTGAAGCAGACTTCATAACTACTACACAATTTCCAAGTTCAGACTGACGCAAAATATCAAACTTCCAAATGAGAGCTCGCTCTGTGGCCAATCGCACAGCTACCTGGATACCATCGTGTGACGTCTGCACTATACCGAGTCCGGCCATAATTTCCTGTCAAATGTACAGTTTGGTTTTAGAAGTGTTTTAACGACTGAAAACGCTATATTTTCTTTTCTCTGTGAGGCATTTGATGGGTTAAATAAGAGGCTAAGGACATTAGGCGTCTTCTTTGATTTAACAAAAGCGTTTGATTGTGTTGATCACAAAATATTGTTGCAGAAGTTGGAACATTATGGAATACGGGGAGTAGCCCACAACTGGTTCACCTCTTACTTTAATAATAGACAACAGAGGGTAATTCTCCGCAGTGTAGAAAATGGCTATGACGTGCAATCCCAATGGGGCACAATTAAGTATGGGGTGCCCTAGGGGTCTGTTTTGGGACCATTGCTGTTTCTTATTTATATAAATGATATGCCTTCGAGTATAACAGGTGATTGTAAAATATTTTTGTTTGCTGATGATACCATCTTGGTAGTGAAGGATGTTGCTCGTAATATTGACACAGTAAAAAATAATGCACTTCAAGAGATAAGTTCATGGCTAATAGAAAACAAGTTGATGTTAAATCACAGTAAAACTCAGTTTTTACAATTTATAACACATAATTTGACGAAATCTGACATTATGATTACACATAATGGGCATGTGATAAGTGAGACTGAACAGTTCAAATTTCTAGGTGTTCATATAGACAGTAAGCTGTCATGGAAAGCCCCTGTTCAGGATCTTGTTCCAAAACTAAATTCTGCTATATTTACCATTAGAACAATATCTGAGATAAGTGATTTTTCAACACGAAAAGTAGTCTATTTCGCTTACTTTCACTCACTTATGACGTACGGCATTGTTTTTTGGGGTAACTCGCCTGATGCAAAAAAGGATATTTCTTGCTCAAAAACGGGCGGTTCGAGCAATATCTGGTGAAAGTTCGCGAACGTCATGTCGACCCCTTTTCAGTAGTCTGGGAATTTTGACTCTGGCGTCATAATACGTTTTTTCTTTAATGTCGTTTGTTGTTAATAATATCAGCTTATTCCCAAGAGTTAATAGCTTTCACTCGGTGAATACTAGACATATGTCTAATCTACATTTGCACCACACCACCTTTACACTTGTGCAGAAAGGGGTGCAGTATTCTGGGGCATCCATTTTCAATAAGCTGCCACAAGAACTAAAGAATCTTAGCACTAATCCACATGCTTTCAAATCTAAATTGAAGAGTTACCTCGTGGCTCACTCCTTTTATTCTGTCGAGGAACTCCTAGAAACGTTAAACAATTAAGCTAATTCATTTTTTCTTTATTGATTCTTTTCACTTTGTCTTAAGATTGTCGTGTGCAAAGGACTACTTAAATTTTTCTATTATAAATCTTGTGTAACAATGTATTGACTTGTTCCATCACCATGGAGTCTTACTCCTCAAGTGGGTCCTATGGAACAGAAAAAACAAATAAATAAAATAAATAAAGTCCCAGCTCATTGTGGTCCGCTACTCACGGTGTCTCGCAAGTGCGACTTAATATACGCAGACGAATTGAGCTGCTCTAGGCCTCTCCTCACTGCCATGCTCCCTCAACATCGAAACAATGTACTTGTGCCATTAAAGAGCTGCCTAATGAGCAGACGAGCATCCATAACTAATCACCAGAGCTGTCATCCTAAAATCCACCGGCCAGTCCCAGAAAATATTACAAACGCCACCTTATGCTTCACCCCATGTTAAAATATTTCCACGGCCATACCATCGCTAGGGTATTGAACCCCGCGGTATTTGCAGACCAAAGTCCTTTGCTAGGCCCAAGGCACTAAGACGAAACCCTACAGCTCTAGACGCCCATCTATCTCTAAAACGAACTGGCGGAAACAGGTCTGCCATTCACCTCACAGTAAACCATTGTTGTCCTGGTAGACTGTACGAATTTTGAAGATAGCTATCGCCCATTAGTCTTCCAAACAATATGGCACCACGGAGACTGCTCCTTTGAAAATACACATTAGCGGATGCAAGACTGGCGGCCCCCTGTCTGACAGTAACATTATTCTACAAAATCCTCCGAGAATTTTTCGTGGTACCTCACTCCAGCGTGCCTTGCGAAAGCTGCGCTGCAGCCCTCTCTTTGACCATGCTTTCCCCAAAAAACACACAGTCTATTTAATTGTGGCCAACATCCCACATCCCCTCCCTTGAGAAACAAACTCCCCACAGCAGCTATCGTATTTACACTTAATTGACCAATAAAATAAAATAGGAGGAATAACAACATAATTTAATAAAACGACGGAAATAGAAGATCACTAATTCCCGTCAATGTTCTGACACTATATAATTTAAGAGAGCCGGGCGCCGTGGCTCAGCGCGCCCGGTCAGAGGGCTGAACGTCCTCTGTAATAAAAAAGCTGAGCCACCTGATCAACGAACGACCAAAAACAAACAATGAAAAACGACCGCACATCATAGATGTATCTGAGGATAAAAAAAAAAAAAAGAGTAGCATTGTTCATTAGCAATTAAGTAATAGTCTGCATCACAACACAAAACCAAGTAAAGATAAATTGTGAAATTCACTTTACAACAGACAGCATGTAATCAACACCCAAAAATGTCCTTCAGACAGGACGAAGTTTCGAAATTATATTCAAATTACAATAACTCACCTGACAACTCTGTAACTGTACACATATTCAGAACACACGAACTTCTTTTGATTTTTTAGACGACAGTGTAATAATAATTCACATAATTAAAACAGCCTACATTCTCAACCATTATTAAGAATTTGTAATTTTTATACGCAAAAGAAATTATGGGCACGACGCAGTACATGAAAAACCTAAAAGATGGAAATGAACTGTTTTTACGAGCTTCACGAAAAAATTATATGATTTACCGTGATGTTTTCCGCTTTGTGGCTTTTGAACGACCTTAAGGTATTATCCTAAAAGCACCATAGAGGGAAAAAAGCAATTAATGTATTTTCACATCAAAACTGTAAATTTACTTCTATTTGTGATTCTAATATTATATATTTCCTATATTTAGGATTTCCTATATTTAGGATCTTACAAGCTGCTTTCCTGGTAAATTTTGTGCAGGTGACAGTTTTTATTATTTTGTTAGGTTTTTGGTTTTGTTTAAATCAGAAGAATACTTTGGGATCATTCGCCGCATCCTACTTAATCAGCCACACCTACCAACAGGTACGCGTGTAAATTATTTTAATAAAATAATTTTGGCTCTTGGTCTGCGTCATCATGAAGCATCAAAACAGTTTCTCACGCCAACTGTTGGATACTACAGTTTGATACCAACCCTTCTAAAGAAGACAGCTTCAGAGTCTTTTTTTCCAGTATTTCACGACGACATGGGACATGGCTAAAAACCATACACACTACTAACTAATAATGTTGACAATGGCAGCCTCACAAGTTCCTTTAAAATAATTACAAAAATGTATCTAGATTTTGACAACACTAGTGAAGTCATCATCAGATTGCAAAATTATCACCTAGAAATGAATAACTGTATATTAGCAAATTATTAGATAAAAGAGATTTAATGATAATTTTTACGAAAAACTAAGATTAGATCATGTAGCCACATGAGACTTTTACAGAATTAAGATGCTCATGAACATTCCTTACTTCTATAAAACTCTCATGTGAGTATATGATCTAATCTTTGTTTCTCGTAATTCCCTATCATTAAAAATATTTTATATAATAATTTGCTAATATACTGTGATTAATTTATAGGTTGTAATCTTACATTCTGGTGATGACTTCCATAGTGTTGTCGAAACCTAGATAAATTATGCTAATTAATTTAAAGCAACTTGGGGATGCATTTGTCAACCTTATTTTGCATCCAGTTGCTACAATGATATTTAAAAGTGTAACATTATTAACTCTTTTTCTTGCTGTTGTTGATTTGTAAATGATTATAACGTCATTTGACAATATAAACATCTTTACTCCGATGCAGTCAAATGTTCGTAAAATCATTTACTATTTATTGTTTGACTGCGGCTCTTCGATAAAACAAAATATTTCATTATTTTATTTAATACTAGTTAAAGATCCGACGTTTCCCAGTCGTTTAATACTCGATACTCTAATTAATCCATCTCCTCTCCTGTTCATCTCACTCTGAATTTGAAGTGGGCTATTTGTGTCTTATTGGAAATAAAAATTTAGACTGGTATCGATGTATGTTCATAAAGTATCCTCCACCATTTATCATACTAAATTTTAAGTAGAGAGTGAGTTCAAGTGAAACTGTAGTTTTTGTTCGAGTCCGTGCTGTAAATAAAGAATCCTCCACTGTGCATCACACTAAATTTTATGTTGACTGTAACTTTGACCTCGTTTTAAATGTCAAGTGTATAAACATTTCATCGATAATAGATTTTTAGCCAAAATGTTGAACAATGATTTTATGAAGCGCCTCGTTGTTTATAACGTCATTTCCCCAGAAATATATGTTGTAGGTCGTTCTTACTCCTACAGCAATTGTCACCGGTAAGGAATATCGTGTCAAATTTTGTCGACATAGCTCCAGTGATAAAGGAAGAGATGTGCAGTGTCGCGTGATGCAGCATTTTTGGCGTAATTAATTTTTGACCTCATATTTCACGAATTATATGTCGTATAGCGATATAATTATGCCTGTAACCTACGCGAAAGTGCAAGCAATATTTTGGCAAAAGTCTCATCGCAGTCGGTAGAACGTTACGGCAGCGCATGAAATACGAATAAAATTACTCTGCCATCAAAGCCTGAGAAGTTTAAAGTTTCATCCTGAGAAAATTACGAGATTCCAGGTAGCTACACACATTTACCACGCATATCAACGTATAATGTGCAACATTACCTGTTCATATTCGCTCGAAATCCGGACTGTACAACTACTGACGATGCGATTGCTATAACATGAAGCGAGCTTCACGCACTGTTGAAAGGTGTATTTTGCAAAGTAGCTTGTTTTAGATATGCCATCTGCGTTCAGAGGAAACCGGACGTGCGTTGGTCTACATTCCACTCGGGAAGGCAAGGGGCAGTGCAAACAAACGTACCAGTGAGCTTGGCGTACTGCGCGTCAAAGGGAATTTTTAGCGGCCTAACTTTTTACGCAGCTGGCGGAAGCCACCTTCTTGCGCGTGTAAATAAGTCGGATACTGCTTGTTCACACCGGCGGAGCAGCGCGGCGCAAGTGAGCGTAATCTCATGATCCCCTGGAACGGATGCCTGCGGATGACGCACAAATCCTGCCTTAAATTATGTCTGAACCGGCGCGGCGTAGAGTCGCAGAGGGGTCGCTGTGCTCCCTGCGCCACGCAACGCAAGAGACAAAGTAGGTCCCTTTTTTGGCAGTAAACAGCAAATGCGGGTTCATTAACGCAGTACGCGCTATTTACTACCTGGTGTAACTAAAGCCACTATACACCCTTATTTACTCTCAACCAATTTAGCAGATTGAAATATGTTACCTGTGATATTAATCGCACTCTTCCAGTGAAAAAATCCAACATATTGCCGACGGACCGTGATTAGCGTGGATTTGAAATATTGTTAACACCATCGGTGTTTGGTGCTCCACTGTTTCTTTAAAATTATCTAGCTGCAAGCCCGGCAGGGCCTCGCTATTTATTTATTCCAATCATATGATAATCCATCAACCCTTTTCTCTCTATATCCACCTTTCTTTCTGTCCGTGTCCTCCTCTGCTCTCTCTCTCTCTCTCTCTCTTCTCTTCTCTTCTCTTCTCTTTCACCTCCTAACCCCTCAGTGTTCCTTTCTTCCTCCCCTAGTCAATGCCCATCTCCAACCCCCTCTCGCCATTGGCGAACTTCTCTTCCACCTCCTCAGTACATTGGCTTATCCATTTGTGAAATATAGCTCTACTAACTTTTGTTCGAAAAATGTTAGCCGCGGTGGAGTAGGCGAGCGGTCTAAAGCGTCTTGCTGCGAAGGTCGCGGTTGCTCGTCGTGGAGGTTCGAGTCCTCCCTGGGGCATGGATGTGTGTGTTGTCCTTAGGTTAGTTTACCTAGTTTTAAGTAGTTTGTACATTACGGACTGATGACCACGCAGTTTGGTCCGATAGATTTAAAGACATTTGAACATTTGATTTGATAAATGTTATAGCCAAGATCGCTGGTAATTAATTTTATTTTGGGCGACCGATTTCACTGGTCTCTGACAGCATGATCTGGTCCAAAAAATCTTTTTACAGCGCCGTCATCTTGTAAAGTCAAACAGTTGTTATATAAAATAATTTAGAGTACATATGTGCACTATGTAATTATAATAAAATGGTACTTATTACTGTGACTGTAGGATAATGACACAGTGCACCTGTGCACTCTAAATTATTTTATGTAACAACTGTTTGACTTTACAAGATGACGGCCATCTAAATTTTTTTTTTGGACCAGAGACCAGTGTAACCGGTCGTCCTAAATAAAATTAATTACCAGCGATCTTGGCTGTAACATTTTTCGAACATATCATAATTGTATCGACTCCTTGTAATATAAACGAACTCAATCTGTTAACTATCATGGTGATCAATGAAATGGTGTACAGTTTATTACAAAGTACTTCCGACATGTGCCATATGCAGTCTAACGTAGACGGACATGTTGTTCTTATTTTCAAGGTTAAGGGTGCGTTATTCCTGTTTTGAAGGTTACTGGTGGAAAACATCGTCAACGTCGGAACAAAACAGAACAAGCCGTCGAAGTTCATAGGTAAAGTACCCTCTGCCATGCAGCATACAAAAATTTACGAGGACACTTACATTCCCCATGTTTTGAATATCAAATATGCAGAGTTTCATAGCAAACTGTTGAGCGGCACGACAGCGCATAAAACACGTACAAACATGATGCGGCAGATTCCCACGCATCTTAGTGTTTATGACGTCATATCTCCTAAACTATAAGTCGTAAAATGAAATGCCTTTGTAGATAGTGACTAAAGTGGATACCGTCTATAAAATAGATTGCCAATTCATTCGTTGTAGAACTATTTTGAAGTAAAAGGCTTAACATCGGACAAGCATCAATGTTAGCATTAAATGCAGGAATTTTATTAAGGGGTCTACGTTGCAGACTGAATACTGAAAGGCATAAAAACTCTCTAATGATGATGATGATGATACATAAAGTAACCAGTTAGTAACACAGAAGTAATAATTTTAAATCTTTTCTTTTAAGTTGATTTTTGAGCTCAGTGATGTCTTCAGTAGAATTCAATACGTCATCAAAGAATTTTAATGTAATTTCTCAAAGGTATTTTACATATGGCTCCTCTCGTTTAATAAGTTATAGTAGTCGAAAAGCAGGAGTTCAATGGTTTGGACCTCTCCATTACAGGCACACGTTTCGTCTTCAGTTATTATGAACCGTTGAATACGCTATCAGTTTCCCATGAGATGTTAAAATTTGTGTAAAATTCAGAGATATTGCGAATTTAGTCATTGAATGTTGTCGAATGGTGGGGAAAAAACGGCTTAGTGCTTTTCTGTGTTTTTAGTTGCTTGCGTTTCTTTATTATATATATATATATATATATATATATATATATATTGCTGCAGCGTGTTGCGTATTGATTTTCGTGATCGAGTGAGCTACTTCATTTTCCCAGATTTTTCTATGTGATTCAATCTATTCGAAATGTACCTGCCAGTTCTGTGTGTACAATATTCTGATTTTTTCATTTTATTTCATCAATCAAAATGTTGTTCTCTCGATTTCGTAACGAATCCTATGATCCTACTACCGGTGTGAATTATGCTGCTCATTCGACATATTGGTTACAAGATTGTTCTAGCATTCACTAGTTAGTGTAATCTGTATTTAACGAGCAAGCTTCTTATTATCTAATATTGCTATTCCTGAACCCACTCCATCGTGTGACTTGCTTCGGACTGTGTATATGACTACAGGGTAGCATTTAATTGGGTCCATCTCAGTTATTCTTGTAAAGTCCGCTGGGTGTGCTCAGCTTCGCTACTCTAGGGCGATGTCGATTGTCTGTCTGACATCTTGAGCTTTGATCAGATTGTAACATTTGACTGATTCCTGTATCTTAAAAGTTATGGGCATTAGGACAAAATATAACGTTACATTGGATGTCATTTTTCAAGCTTTCACCATCTTCAGAGTGGTTGGTCTTTGGATCCTACCATCGTTTGTGCATCTAGATATTGGTGAGCCATACAAATATTAGAATTGCTGCTGTATAAACAGTTTGCAGACACCAGATGAGTGTAGCTGCTCATGAAACGGCATTGAGACCGTATATATATCCTGAATGGGATGAATGTGTTTGCTGAACTTAACGGTGATAACAGTGACGGCAAAGAGCGACTGTAAGCATTGGAAGAAGCCAAGAGTCGTTAGGAACCAGGTCAGGTGAGTAGTGAGCAAGTGAGCTCACTTCTTTTTCACGAAAACTGGTATGGTGGTTTGAAAAACGGCATTGTCTCTCATCGTTGTAAAATAAATGAAAAAAAGTTCTGTTCGTCCATGTTTTGTGACAAAAGGCCACGCGCGCATCCTTGAGGTCATTCGTCAGCATTAGCGATACCCTCATGGAGCACACGGCTCGCATTTTCAGGTCGTCATGTAGGATTGTGAGAAAATACCCGACGGAATGTAATCTTTCAAGCGAATGTGTTCCGCAGATCTATGAGGTTCCTCAAAAACAATTATCTTCTGTCGCATACACATATCGTCGTACGCTGCTGCGAGGACAAGATTGTACTGATGCGTATTCACACGACGTTTCGAATTCTCCGAATTTTTGCACCCACGAACGGAAATCGGGACATAGGACACATCCATCATACCGTCACCACCAGTTTCACTCGACTGGCGATGAATTTCAATCGGTGAATGGAAATGTAGGAAATTGATTATATGCTGTTAGACAAGGGAGGTGCTGGGGCGGTTGAGGTGTTCGCACGTACACATATTCAACAAGCCCCCCCTATCACGCAAAACACTATAGTGAAGTTGTGGCACAGGATGCGACCCAGCGAAAGGGGTTATTGTGAGAACTCTTGTCTTTGCAACAAGCAGTACAAAATGGAGCAACGCGTCAACATGAAGTTTTGTTTCAAATTAGGCAAAATTGCTACGGAGACCCATCGCATTTTAGTGCAAAAGTATGGTGTAGATGCAATGAGTAAAAAATCTGTGTTTCAGAGGTTTTAACGCTTTAGAGACGGAAAGGAACGTGTGGAAGTGTAGCCACGTGCGGCTAGATTGTCCAGAATCACATTCTCAGAGAACATGAAATGCGTGCGACGGATGTTTGCGAATGGTCGGCAGATTTCTTTCAGTTTCCCTGCTTTAAATTAACCCTGAAAGGCTTACGCTTAAGCAACGGTTGCGGAGATCGAACAACGCGTGACCGCAATGCTTCCAGCAATTCCACCAGAACCGTTTGCAGAGAGGTTCTATTAGCTCTCCAACCGATGTCAGAAGCATATTGTAGCCCATGGTGATTACTTTGAAGGCTAGTAAAGGTGTTTTGTTTGTAATTCTTGCTTTATCTTTTTTTCTGAGACGTTTCACCGAATTTCTCAGACGCATCTTTTATTAATGCGGACGTTTGCATTTAAACTACCACTAACGGACCTTTCGTTCAATGCAGCCATCTCTGTCACAAATTCAGAGTGATGGCGCGCACATTAAACACCGAAGAGCCGAAGTTGTACACCTGCTTAATATTGGCCACGGAGATGTGCCGCAACATGACGTGGCATCGACTTGACTGCTGCAGAAAATTAATAGCGTGCATCCCACAGGAATGTCCATAATGAACAGTTCGACGGGGTTCAGACCTCTTCTGAACAGAACGTTGCAAGATATAGCAGATGTGCTCAGTAATATTCATATCGAGTGGTGACCATCGTGACATCGATACATAAATGAAACTTCCTGCAGCCGCTCTGTAGTGTTTCACAATTTCGTGCGAGAATTGCCCAAGTCCGTCGAAATACACGATGGACGTTAATGGATGCAGGTAACATTCAGGAAGCAAACGTATGTGTCATCAGAATGGTACGTAGATTATCGGGTGTTCCATGTCACACGCCGCACAACAAGAGTTAGCCTCTACCAGCCTGAACTGTCCCCACCTGACATGAACCGTCCATGGTTTCATGAGGCAGTCTACATACCCGTACATCTGATCAATTCAACCAGATTCGTCAGCCCCGGCAACATGACTTCAATCGACAACAGTCTAGTCGTTGTTGACGGGCTCAGGCGTGGGGTAAAGCTTTGCGTCGTTCAGTCATTAAGAGCACACGAGTCGGCCTTTGGCTCCGAAAGCCCTCGTAGATCATGTTTTGCTGAATGTTTCACACGCTGACGCATTTTGATGGCCATCATTGAAACCTGCAGCAAGTTGCTGAAGGGTTGCGCTTCTCTCGCGTTGATCGATTTTAAATCCTTGTTAGTACCGTTCTTGGATGATCTTTTGCGGCCGCAGCGATGTCGGTAATTTGATGTTTTTCCTTATTTCCGATATTCAAGATGAGCTCGTGCAATGACCGTGCGGGGTTCCCACCTCATCTATTCCTCGCAGAACGTGTGTCCCATCTCTCGTGCGCCGACCATGACGCTGTTATGAAACTTCCTGGCAGATTAAAATTATGTGCCGGGCAAGCGGTCTACCACTGAACTATCCCAACACGACTTACGGTCCGTCCTCACAACTTTACTTCCGCCAGTACCTCGCCCCCTACTTTCCAAACTTCACATAAGTTCTCAAGCGAATCTTGCAAGACTAGCACTCTTGGAAGAAAGCATATGGTGGAGACATGGCTCATCCACTTCCTAAGGGGTTTCCAGAATCAAAGTATCACTCTGCAGCGGAATGTGCGACTCGCATCCCTTACTGGCGGAAGTTTTGTTGTGAGGACGGGCCGTGAGACTTGTCGGGATAGCTCGGTGGTAGAGCACTTGTCCGCGAAAGGCAAAGTTCACAGGTTCGTGTTCCGGATCCGGCACACAATTTTAATCTGCCAAGAAATTTCATAATAGCTCACAATTCTCTGCAGAGTGTAAGTTTCATTCTGGAAACATCCCTTAGGCTGTGAATAACCCATGTCTCCATCATATCCTTTCTTCCAGAACTGCTAGTCTTGCAAGATTCGCAGAAGAACCTCTGTGAACTTAGGAAAGGAGGAGGCGAGGTTCTGGAAGATGTAAAGATGTGAGGACGGATGATGAGTCGTGTCGGGATAGCTCACTGGCAGAGTGCTTACACGTGAAAGACAAAGTTCTCAGGTTCGAGTACAGGTTCCGGCATACAATAACTTTCATCATGAGAATCCGCCTTTGTAGCAGCGGTATCTAGTCCTAGGCCTGCCTTATGTAGGCGTTGGCAAACGCAGGAGCGGACTCTTCGTGTTTCCGTACATCTTTGTTTGCATACGCATGCCTTTACCAATCTCTTTAACTCTTCTGTGTATAAAGAAAATAATATTTAGTGTCACAGAGTTGCAGGCATCGAAACGTGCCGTCGTAGCAGACTAGTGCTTGGGAAGTGAGGAAGTGGTGTGGAGGCCTGGGGGCGTTGGTGGCGGCTTTTCCTCAAATCCACTTGTCGGGGAGGCAGACGACAGAGCCATCTGGTCGAGTAGGCAGCGCTATATTGCCGCGCGGCCCTCCAGCCGCCACTGTGTGCTCGACGGATCGGCAGGGCTGCCAAAGGCAACGGGATGGCGACCGGCGGCTGAGGCGCACGAGTGGGGAAAGCACACGATGGGTGCAGGCGCCGCAGACATCGACTTGCTGTAGCAACGACAGCTCCCCGTACATGGAAGGTGTAAACAGTAAGTGGTATGTAATACCCTAATAATGTTCCGGCCGCGGTGGCCGAGGGGACTGAGGCGCATCAGTCACGGTCGGCACGGCCACTGCGGTCGGGGGCTCGAATCCCCCCTCGGGCATGGATATTTGTGCCGTCCGTAGTCTTAGCTAGTTCATAAGTAGTTTGTAAGCTTAGGGACTGATGACCCCGTAGTTAAGTCCCATAAGTTCTACAAACATTTGAACATTTTGAACAGTAATAGTGTCACCTGCAATAAATAAACTGCTGGCGGCTACAATCTCTTCAACTTGCATTTATCACGCAACTTGCATGTATAGCGAATTCTTAGTTCAGAATCCAAAACGAGTAGAATAAACCACACGTGCATGCTGTTTTGAGAAAGGAAAGTGATGTTCAAATGTTTTTGAAGCTTATACCCTAATAGTGTCACCTGCAATAAATAAATTGCTGGCGGCTACAATCTCTTCAACTTGGATTTATCACGGAACTTGGAATTCTTAATCCAAATTCCAGAACGAGTGCAATAAAGTGCACGTGACTGCTGTTTTGAAAAAGAAAAGTGATGTTCAAATGTTTGTGAAGCTTTTACCCTAATAGTTTCACCTTCAATTTATAAATTGCTGGCGGCTAGAATCTCTTCCAGGTTTGTAGCCAATCTCCAATATCATTCAATTTATAAACTGAGCAAGCTATAAAGGAAAGCAAGGAGAAATTTGAAGAAGGGATTGAAGTTCAGGGTGAATAATTAAAAACATTGCGAAACTTCCTGGCAGAATAAAATTGTGTGCCGGAACCGGGACTCGAACCTAGGACCTTTGCCTTTCGCGGGCAAACGCACTAACGACTTTGCTACCCCGACACGACTCACGATGCCGCCTAACAACTTTACTTCCGTAGTACCTCGCCTCCTACTTTCCAGACTTCACAGAAGATCTCCTGCGAATCATGCAAGACTAGAACTCCTGGAAGAAATGATATGGTGGAGACATGGCTTAGCCACAGCCTGAGGGAAATTTTATTCTGCCAGAGAGTTTCATATCAGTGCACACTCCGATGCAGAGTGAAAGTTTCATTCTGGAAACATCCCTTAGGCTGTGGCTAATCCATGTCTCCACCAAATCCTTTCTTCCACGAGTACTAGTCTTGCATGTTCGCAGGAGAGCTTCTGTGAAGTTTAAAAGTAGGAGGCGAGGTACTGGCGGAAGTAAAGTTGTGTGGCGGCATCGTGAGTCGTGTCGGGATAGCACAGTCGGTAGTGCGCTTGCCCGCGAAAGGCAAAGGTCCCAGATTCGCGTCCCGGTTCCGGCACACAATTTTAATGTGTCAGGGAGTTTCATATCAGTGCACACTCCGATGCAGAGTGAAAGTTTCATTCTAAAAACATTGCGATTTGCCGATGACATAGTAATTCTGTCAGAGACAGCAAAGGACCTGGAAGAGCAGTTGAACGAAATGGACAATGTGCTGAAAGGTGGACATAAGATGAACATCAACAAGAGGAAAACTAGGGTAATGAAGTACAGTCTAAGAAAATCAGGTGATGCTGAAGGAATTAGATTAGGTAACGAAACAATAATGCAGGTAGATAAGTTTTGTTACTTGGGCTGTAAAATAACAAATGATGGTCGCAGACTGGCGATGGGTAGAAAAGCGTTCTTGAAAAAGAGAAATTTGTTAACATCGAATATTGATTTAAGCCGAAGAAAGTCCTTTCTGAAGGCATTTGTGTGGAGTGTTACCTTGTAGGGGAGTGAAACATGGACGATAAACAGTGCAGACAGGAAGAGGATAGAGGCTTTTGAAATGTGGTGCTACAGAAGAATGCTGATGATTAGTTGGGTGGATAGCGTAACTAATGAGGAGGTACTGGACGGAATTGGGGAGAAAAGGAATTTCTGGCATACTTTCACTAAAACAAAGGATCGATTGTTAGGACACATTCTTAGACATCAAGGAATTGTGGATTTAGAGTAGGAGGGAAGTGTGTGGGTATAAACCGCAGAAGAAGACCAAGAGATGGATATAGTGAGCAGATTCAGACAGAGGTAGGTTGCCATTCTCATGTGAAGAAGCTTGCTCAGGATGGTGTATTGTGAAGAGCTGCATGAAACCAGTCTCCGGACTGAAGACCACAACAACAACAACAGAATCTCTTCATCTTGCATTTATCGCGGAACTTGCATGTGTAGCGAAATCTTAGTGCAAATTCCAGAACGACTAGAATAAAGCACGTGACTGCTGTTTTGGGAAAGAAAAGTGATGTTCAAATGTTTGTGATGTTTATGGGACTTAACTGCGGGGTCATCAGTCCCTAAACTTACAAACTACTTATGAATTACCTTATACTAAATACAGCACAAACATCCATGCCCGAGTACACTAGCGGCAAAACACAAACAATACCTTCACTACGCGATAAAAATGGTAATACTACCGACGACAGTACTGCTAAGACAGAATTACTAAACACAGCTTTCCGAAATTCTTTCACCAAAGAAGACGAAGTGAACACTCCACTATTCAATCCAAGAACAGCTGCCAGCATGCGAAACTTAGAAGTAGATGTTCCTGGAGTAGTAAAACAACTTAAGTCACTAAACAAAACTAAATCTTCCGGGCCAGATTGTATACCAACTAGATTCCTCTCAGAGTATGCTGATGCAATAGCTCCGTACTTAGCTATAATTTACAACCGATCACTCAGCGAAAGATCCGTACCCAAAGACTGGAAAGTTGCCCAAATTACTCCAATATTCAAGAAAGGCAATAGGAGTGATCCCCAAAATTACAGGCCTATCTCATTGACGTCGATTTGCAGTAGGATTTTGGAACATATACTTTGTTCAAATATTATGTACTACCTCGAAGAGAACGACCTATTAACCAATAGTCAGCACGGATTCAGAAAGTATCGCTCTTGCGAAACACAGCTTGCCCTTTATTCACATGAAGTGTTAAGTGCCATCGACAAGGGATCTCAAATCGATTCCATATTTCTGGATTTCCGGAAGGCTTTTGATACTGTACCCCACAAGCGGCTTCTAATGAAATTGCGTGCTTATGGAATATCTCCCCAATTGTGCGATTGGATTCACGATTTCCTATCAGAAAGGACACAGTTCGTTGTAATTGACGGTAAGTCATCGAGTAAAACAGAAGTGATATCTGGCGTTCCACAGGGAAGCGTTATTGGTCCCCTACTCTTCCTCGTGTTTATAAACGATTTAGGAGATAATCTGAATAGCTCTCTTAGACTGTTCGCGGATGATGCTGTCGTTTATCGGTTAGTGAAGTCAACAGAGGATCAAAAGCAACTGCAAAGCGATTTAGACAAAATTTCTACTTGGTGCAAAAATTGGCAATTGACACTAAATAAAGAAAAGTGTGAAGTAATACACATGACCACTAAAAGAAATCCGCTGAACATCATTTACGCGATAAATCAGTCAAACCTTAAGGTCGTAAATTCTACCAAATACCTAGGAGTTACAATTACGAACAACTTTGACTGGAGAGAACACATAGAAAATATTGTGGGGAAGGCGAACCAAAGGTTACGTTTCATTGGCAGAACGCTTAGACGATGCACTAGCTCCACCAAAGAGACTGCCTACATCACACTTGTGCGTCCTCTCTTGGAGTACTGTTGCCCCTTGTGGGACCCTCACCTGGTGGGACTGACGGAAGATATTGAGAAGGTTCAGAGAAGGGCAGCTCGTTTTGTTTTATCACGTTACGGGGGGGGGGGGGAAGCGTCACGGAAATGTTGCACGAATTGGGGTGGAAATCATTAAAAGAAAGACGTTATTCATTGCGGCGTGATCTGTCTGCGAAGTTTCAATCACCGACTTTTAGTTCTGAATGTGAAAATATTTTGCTAGCACCCACCTACTTAGGGAGACATGACCATCCCAATAACATAAGAGAAATCAGATCGAAAACGGAACGATTTAGGTGTTCTTTCTTCCCGCGCGCTATTAGAGAATGGAACGGTAGAGAAAAGTTATGACGGTGGTTAATGAACCCTCTGCCAGGCACTTAAATGTGATTTGCAGAGTATCTATGTAGATGTAGATGTAGATGTAGGGGGCGATTTGAACCCCCGACGGGAAACGACCTCACGAATCGCAGCATAGCGCCTCAATGCGCTCGGCCGCTCCGCCGCGCCGTAGAAAAGTGAACGGATCCCCATAGATACAGGCTAATATAATTAACACCACTTTTCTCTTTTTGAAAATACGAGGTGCATTCATGTTACACCAAACTCCTTTTTTAATCTCAGGACTAGCTACGGATAGGAATATGTTGTCCGTTAATGCAGAGTTATGTAAACACACAGAGGACGGCGCTAAGATCGGGCCGGCCGCGGTGGTCGAGGGGACTGAGGAGCTCCAGTCACGGTGTGCACGGCCACTACGGTCGGGGGTTTGAATCCTCCCTCGGGCATGGATATTTGTGCCGTCCTTAGGATTAGCTAGTTCATAAGTAGTTTGTAAGTTTATGGACTGATGACCCCGTAGTTACGTCCCATAAGCTATACAAACTTTTGAACAATTTTTGAGCTGAGGTAAGGAACGCTTCGTTTTCTTCTACAAGTGTCTGGCGGGGTTGTTACACCGGTTACTGAAGCTACAATGGCACATTATCACCATTTATGAGAGTATGAACGTGGTATTATAGTCGTCGTACGATAAATAGGACTGAGCAATGCAAATGCAATTTACAATGGGTTGATCCCGCAAGACCATATCACGAATGCACCGCGAATATCAGGAACGGGTAAAATATCAAATATCTAACATCGCCGAGGCCGGAAAAAGATACTGCAATAACGTCACCACCGACATCTGAGCCGGCCACGGTGGCCGAGGTGACTAAGGCGCTCCAGTCACGGTCAGCACGGCCACTACGGTCGGGGGTTCGAATCCCCCCTCGGGCATGGATATTTGTGCCGTCCTAGTTCGTAAGTAGTTCATAGGTAGTTTGTAAGTTTAGGGACTGATGACCCCATAGTTAAGTCCCATAAGCTTAACAAACATTTGAACACTTTGAACCGACATCTGAAAGCGACAAAAATGAAAACCATCCGCACATTGAAATCGATTCCAATGATCTGCTTCAATAAAAATCAGTGTGATAACTGAAACTTCCTGGCAGATTAAAATTCTGTGCCGGAACCGGGACTCGAACCTGGGACCTTTGCCTTTCGCGGGCAAGCGCACTACCGACTGTGCTATCCCGACACGACTCACAATGCCGCCTCACAACTTTACTTCCACCAGTACCTCGCCTCCTACTTTCCAAACTTCACAGACGTTCTCCTGCGAACCATGCAAGACTAGCACTCCTGGAAGAAAGGATATGGTGGAGACATGGCTTAGCCACAGCCTAAGGGATGTTTCCAGAATGAAACTTTCGCTATGCAGCGGAGTGTGCGCTGATATGAAACTTCCTGGCAGATTAAAATTGTGTGGCGGAACCGTGACTCGAACCTGGGACCTTTGCTTTTCGCGGGCAAGCGCAATACCGTCTGTGCTATCCCGACACGACTCACGATGCCGCCTCACAACTTTACTTCCGCCAGTACCTCGCCTCGCCTAACACTTTTGTAATTGAATAACTTTTACGAAAAATGATGCTTTGGTTTTGTCAGTTGATAGTAAGAAAGAAAATAAAATATGATTTTTTTTTTTTTTTTTTTTTTTTTTGAATAACCGGTTTAGCTCGGAAACCGTGTTGGATCGGAGACTAATGTTGCACTCAATTATTAACGTCCCTTCACTAACAGTCACCTGCATAAGAATCACGCAGTGTGCAGCAAAACACTTGATTGGCAGAATAATGAATACTAAGATTACCAAGAAAGAAAGTACTCAGAACAACTTGCAACTTGATCACAACTGGACAACGCCGAAATACGAACCAACATAGCAGATCAACTTTACACATAAAAATTTTTCCAATGATATATTAAATAGTACTGAACCAATTATTTCAGAATTAATATGTTTTAATTTAATTGTGCCAACTTTGTTTAAAGAAACCAGTTCTTTCATTCCAAAATTTTGATATGTTGTAATAAGCTTTAAAATTTAAACTTTAATTAATTAAATTTTATAGTTTGACACTGCATTTTACATTCTTTTCACTTCCAACGACAATCGGGAATCTTCTGGAAAAGATAGGATGCTACTTGGTAACAATGTCTTAGGACAATGACGTGGCAGAAGTTCTTCAAATTTTAGATTATTATTGAGAAAAACAGTTTCTCAAGCACAAAACTGCGTAACGCTTTACAAAAATGTCTAAACTCTGCGTGGTCGGAAATTATTGGAGCGGTCTTAAATTGCGTCCTCGTTGTTGGAGAGCAGGATGCACCGACTCCAATAATACTGCAGGTCACAATACAGGCACGGATCCGATACAGTGAGCGATTTGAGGGCAAAATCGTGACATATACTGATGAAATGATGTGGGCTCCCGCTCATATTGGAAACATGTACGATAATTATTGAACTCCGCCAACAAGGCCTGGTAACTGCTAAGAGCGTGGCGCTGCATGCTCCCGCGCACTTGCTAGCGTCCGAACTGTTCTAACGACAGAGCTCGACTCTCTTCTTTCCGCTAGGTTGGTCCAAAGACCACATATCACACACACCACACACACACACACCATGTTTCCTACTTTTCAAATGTTCAAATATTTGTAGAACTTATGGGACTTAACTGCGGGGTCATCAGTCCCTAAGCTTACAAACTACTTATGAACTACTTACGAACTAGGACGGCACAAATATCCATGCCCGAGGGGGGATTCGAACCCCCGACCGTAGTGGCCGTGCAGACCGTGACTGGAGCGCCTCAGTCCCCTCGGCCACCGCAGCCGGCCCTACTATTCCTATCGGCGATAACTCAGATACATAAATAATAAATTACATAAATTAACATAAAGAAACTAAGCAATACCACAATATACATAATGATAATAAACTTCAACAAAACCTATATTAATTTTAATTTTAATTCATATTTAAAATACACATCTGGATGCTACCGTCACAATGGGCTTCCGGAGCCCGTGTTCCTTTGCTGAGCGGACGACACTTCTCGTCTAGCCCCATCAACAGTGTTATTTGAGTGTCGTAGGATGGTCTCAGGAATCTGGTTTCCAATTATTTCGAGCGGATGAGCTTGTACAGGTATGGCGACAACCACATTAATCCATGGACTCTGCATGTCAGTAAGTGATCATCCAAGTCGATGAATCTAAGATGTCAGATCGTTGCAGAAATCGTGGCGATTGTGTGTGACTGTTTGTTATTTTAAAGTTATTGACAGGCTGCTCTACGTGTGGGCAAAGCCTTCGAGTTCAGGCTATCAGTTTTGTGGATTAAAGGTCACTGTTCCTCACCGTCGCCATGTATCCTTTATATACCACCGTGTTGCACGCTACAGTTTAGAGCTATCAAAAGATAAAGTGTAACAACTTCCTCCTTCTGACTGTGCAAATAAACTGAATAATACGTGTAATTCAGTCATTGTTGAGAATTGAACTAAATATGCATTAACTATCAGGATACTAGCCTAACTCTGTTCTTTCACCTTCTTCTGTAGGAAGGTGCAAATAAAAGTGACCCAGAAACCATTGGAAACTAGAGGAGGGTAAGTTACCCTCAACAGGATGGAGAAACTTCCAAAGCAGGCGGCGGAACTTTGGAGAACGTCCACACCTTCTTCTCGCCTGGCAGAGTTGTTAGCAAAGGTGTGGTCGCGCACCTAGATAATCCCCAAGATCATCTGATATGACAACGTGCGATTAATTGTGATGGAAACATTCAAGTTCTATCAGAAAAATCCTCATAGTCTATCAGAACTGCAGAAGGATATTCGGAAGAGATGGCATCTTTTGCAGCAGACCGGCTTCTATTCGCTTTCAGATATATGCTGATGACAGACCAAAGTGAATGAATTATGGTCACTTTGACAATTTACTTTAGTCCGGGAATACTGCATTTACTTTGAGCTGCTGGATATCTGTGTAACCTATAACTCAATTCTCAAGGTGACATATATTTGCCTAATCCTGTACTTCTGTTAGTTCTTACGCATCCGGGTGATACCAACATGTCCTGCATTTTCTATCCATTTATCTGAAGGAATGACATTTATATTTCCAGCATCGTGGCCGGTCTTTTTAAACTGTATGATCCGTTTATAGGCTACTACGTTCCAAACTACTTATAATAGTATGTTATGCATCTCTAGTTGCCACTATTACTACACTGTTTGATGATAAAATTTTCTCGTGCTTCCAGCCGCGTCATATGGTCCACGGCGTTTCGGCCGAGATCTCCTCAGCCATTGTCAAGTGGTTGACTGTCGAGTGATATCAGCTGTCGTTCTTATATAGCTGCACTGCGGGCTGTGACGTCACTGGTGCTCGCGACATGACCATAAAAATTTCCGATCGCCGGCTTCCAAGCCATGCTCAGCTGCAAGCCGCCGCCTCTACTAAGAGTATTGTAAGTTATTTTGATCTCAATCGCCTCTTGTATTACACTCTCCCAAAAACTGTTCGTTCTTGTAGTTATGGATGTCTCCTCAAACGCAATACGATGTCTGTTTTCAAGTGTATGCTCCACAATTGCTGACTTTTCGGGATAACGTAAACGATAACATCGTTCGTGTTCTACACAATGCTGTTCAATAGTGCGCACTGTTTGTCCTATATAAAATTGTCCGCAACCACAAGATATTTTATATACTCCCGGTGTTCTTAGGCAAACATCATCTTTAACAGGTCTCATCAGCTGACGTATTTTTTAATGAACGGCGAAAAGGCAAGTTTCTTCGAGTCCTTCTCGGGGGTCTTCTGCTTCTGTGTCTTCGGGAAGATAGCTTTCGTGATCTGGTCGTTGCTGTAGCGGGTCCCTAAAAACTTTCCGTAGGTGGCTCAGTTCCTATTGCAGATTTTCAGTGTCTGACACTATTTCCGCTCGCAGGTGTAGGCCGTCGATCGACTCAACTGGTACCATAGAAATGTGAGTTATGCCTTCTGCTATTAGCGCATTCCCTAAAGTTAAGTCAATACGCCTGTCAGCTGTATTAAGATGAAGGCGGTCTCAGTAGGTATATTTTCCAGATAACCACCTATGTTATATTCCCCATACATATCAAGGCAAATTCCCAGCTCGACCTACTACCACAACATGAGCCTCTTCCGAAAAGCCGCCGAGGAATAGTCGAACGTTCCGAGGTGCCCTCCCTTGGGCATGGGTGTGTTGTCAAAAATGTTCAAATGTTTTTAAGCTTATAGGACTTTGAGCTGCGGGGTCATCAGTCCCTAAACGTACCAAATACTTATGAACTACCTTATACTAAAGACAGGACATACAACCATGCCCGAGGAAGGATTCGAACCCCCGACGGGGAGCGGCCTCCCGCATCGGAGCATACCGCCTCGATGCGCTTGGCCACTCCGCCGCGACAGTGTGTTGTTCTTACCGTAATTTAGTTTTAGTAGTTTGTAAGCCTAGGAACTGATGACTATCGTAGTAAAGTCCCGCAGTTGTACAAACATTTGAACATTTTTTCTCCTGTAGCTCTACCTGGGTTAACAGCTATCTGATCCAAACCTGCATCAGGCATTACATTTCTGGTGACCTGATAGTCACTTCGCAATAGTTCCTGTAACTGCTGTTCTAAACCCATGCGAGCTGCCTAACAGCAGAACCTTCTCCTTTTTATTAGTCATTTCTACCCTTTTAGGTTTTCTAAAATCAGAGGTCTGCTGCTTATTACAGCTACAAGAGGCTCCACAACCACTTTGATAGTTGGTCCAACCTTTTGTTCACATGCATTGTGAAACCATACTAGAGACTTATCTTCCAACTGCGAGATCCGATTTCCCAGCCACCAAACCTCGATTATCCTGTCTAATTCCTCTTCTGAGTTTTGCAACTCTGCATGAAAGCCACTAACTTTACGCTCCTCTTCTTCTGCGAACTCACTCCTGCTGCCTAACCTGCAACTCAAGGAGAAAGAACACATAGGCCTTCTGGTTTCCCCACTGCACCGTCCCCCTCCCCCCCACCCCATGAAAACACTTCCTACGGGACTCATCAGGTAACCCACTACTCACGGTTCTACGGCAGAGACCACACTTTTCAATCATAGTAAAATTTTACACTGCTAAATAACAAACTAAAACGTAAATGCTTCCAAATTCTCATACTGCTTACATACGGTTTCTGAAACTAACTACGGTAATCCACATTTCACTGTATACAAATAAAGTGAAAACTGTTAATGATAATATTAACCTACACCAAATAAAACTACATCACATATCTCGCACTAATGGACGACTAAATCAAAGAAAAGCAAACGCCTTCTGATACACCAACAAAATTGGACACGACAAAGCACAAAAAGGCAGTGAACACATTGAGCAAAAGTTACCCTAACCGTTATTACACCAAGAACATCAAGAAACACCGGTTAAAGATAACTAACTTTAATTACCAACTGTCGTACACTAACACCTATTCAAAAATAATAAACCTAACAATTAACAACAAGGCACAGAAACATACGGGAACTTAGCTTTAGTTGGCTACGTCTGGGACACCAAGCGTTCTAATCGGCAGCATAATATTTACAGAGCAATGACATAATACAAAGGGTCTCTCTAGGGGGTTACTGTCGTTCCAAGTACCAGATGTAAAGTATAAGTTAATAAATACCTGGATTCGATCGCTATCAAACTTTTCTGCATCACAGGATTTGGTAATCTGAAGGTTGCCTGAAGCTTACATCACTGCTCAGCTATCTTGGAGTCCATAGGAAACCTACATACGTACATTCCTGGCCATTAAAATTGCTACACAACGAAGATGACGTGCTAAAGACGCGAAATTTAACCGACAGAAAGCAGGTGCTGTGATATGCAAAAGATAAGCTTCTCAGAGCACACAAGTTTAGCGCCAGTGGCAACACCTACAATGTGCTGATATGAGGAAAGTTTCCAACCGATTTCTCATACAAAGCAGCAGCTGACCGGCGTTTCCTGGTGAAACTTTGTGAAGATGCCTCGTGTAAGGAGGAGAAATGCGTACCAAACCGTTTCCGACTTTGATAAAGGTCGGATTGTAGCCTATCGGGATTTCGGTTTATCATATCGCGACATTGCTGCTCGCGTTGGTCGCGATCTAATGACTGTTGGCAGAATATGGAATCGGTGGGTTCTGGAGGGCAAACGGAACTCCGTGTTGATCCTAACGGTCTCATATCACCAGCAGTCGAGATGACAGCAATCTTATCCGTATGCCTGTATCGGATACTGCAGACACGTCTCGATCCCTAACCGATAAGGACGTTTGCAACACAACAATCATCTGCACGAATAGTTTGCAGCATCATGGACTATCAGCTCGGCTGCGGTTACCCTTGACGCTGCATCACAGATAGGAGCGCCCGGGATGGTGTACGCAACGACGAACCTGGGTACACGAATGGCAAAACGTCATTTTTTTCGGATAGTTTCTGGTTCTGTTTACAGCATCATGATGTTCGCATCCGTGTTTGGCGACATCGCGGTGAAGGGACATTGGAAGCGTGTATTCGTCATCGCTATACTGGCGTATCACCCGGCGTGATAGTATGGGGAGCCATTGGTTACACGTCTCGGTCACCTCTTCTTCGCATCGACGGCACTTTGAACGGTGGCTCTACGCTTCATTCGATCCCTGCGAAACCCTAAATATCAGCAGTATAATGCACGACTGCACGTTGCAGGTCCTGTAAGGGCCTTTCTGGATACGGAAAATGTTCGACTGTTACCCTGGCCAGCACATTCTCCAGATCTCTCATCAATTGAAAACGTCTGGTCAATGGTGGCCGAGCAACAGGCTCGTCACAAGTTGTTGCTCAGTGGCTCGTTGCTCAGTGACCGGCGGCCAGTGCACACGTGACCAGCAGCAGCTCTACATTGTACGGTAACCGGCTTCTTAATAGAAGCGACTTATTTACATTTCGTGTGTACTTTTTCTTGCAGCTCTTTATACTTTAGTGTGCTCGCGTGTTTGTTTATTAAGAATCGCGTTTATTTGTCAGCTCAGTTACTGAATTTTTTTATTTATTAGCTCGCGTATATATTTTTCAGATTCGCCGTTAATAAACAGTTCAGCGTTAGGTCTATCCTTTACAAAGCTCACTGTTTATCAAACTACTGAGTCCTCTGACGTACTTACTTGGAAGAAACAAAGGTTTTTAGAATGGCTAGGAACTGTGACTGCTGCGAACGGATGGAGGCAGAGTTGGTGACTCTTCGCTCGCAGCTTCAGGCGGCGTTGGCTTCGCTGGCAACGCTTGAGACTGCGGTGGGTGGGCGCCGCTGTTGTGGGCCGCTCGCGGGGGTACAGCAGACGCCCTGTGCGTCTGTAGTGCCCTCCGATAGGCCTGCGGCTGTGGCCAGCCCGCTCACTGCCCGCGAGGAGGTAGGCCCCCAATCCGTGGTGGATTGGGAGGTCCCCTCAGCGCGTGTCAGGCGGCGTAAGACTTCCCGGGGGACCGAAGTGGAGGCCTCCCCGGTTAGTCTTGCCAACAGATTCGAGGCGCTGTCTGTGGCAGGGGATGTTCCTGATGCGGATGGTGTCGCTTGTCCTGTACTCGCCCCTCTGCCTTCAAGATTCGGGCACTCACAGAGTTGTTGGTAGTTGGGAGCTCCAACGTTAGGCGGGTAATGGAGCCCCTTAGGAAAATGGCTACTAGGGAGGGGAAGAATTCCAATGTGCACTCCGTGTGCATACCGGGGGGAGTCATTCCGGATGTGGAACGGCTCCTTCCGGATGCCATGAAGAGCACAGGGTGCAGCCAACTGCAGGTGGTGGCTCATGTTGGGACCAATGATGTGTGTCGCTTTGGATCGGAAGAGATCCTCTCTGGTTTTGAGCGGCTATCAGAAGTGGTTAAGACTGCCAGTCTTGCTTGCAAGATGAAAGCGGAGCTCACCATCTGCAGCATTGTCGACAGGACTGACTGCGGACCTTTGGTTCAGAGCCGAGTGGAGGGTCTGAATCAGAGGCTCAGACGATTCTGCGATCGTGTCGGCTGCAGATTCCTCGACTTGAGCCAAAGGGTGGTGGGTTTTCGGGTTCCGCTAAATAGGTCAGGAGTCCACTACACTCAGGAAGCGGCTACACGGGTAGCGGGGGCTGTGTGGCGTGGACTGGGCGCTTTTTTAGGTTAGATGGCCTCGGGAATACACAAAATGGGTTTCAGTCTCAAAGGGGGCAGGTCAGACACGGGAAGAAAGTAGACATAAAAACCATTGGTGTAACAGTTGTAAATTGTCGTAGCTGTGTTGGGAAAATTTCAGAGCTCCAAGCGCTGATAGAAAGTACTGAGGCACAAATCGTTATAGGTTCTGAAAGCTGGCTGACGCCTGAGATAAATTCGGCCGAAATTTTTTCAAAGGGCCAAATGGTCTTCAGAAAGGATAGAATAATAAAAAAAAGAAGAGTGTGGCGTGTTTATTGCTGTTACAAACGGTTTATCCTGCAACGAAATTGAGGCAGATACTTCCTGTGAATTGGTCTGGGTAGAGGTTATACCTGACCACCGAAATAAATTAATAATTGGATCATTTTATCGGCACCCTGACTCAGACGATGCGGTTGCAGAAATGTTCAAAGAAAGCTTGAATCATATTTCAAATAGGTATCCGAAGCATACTGTTATAATCGGTGGCGACTTTAATTTACCCTCGATATGTTGGCATAATTACGTATTCCAAACCGGGGGCAAATATAAAACATCGTCCGAACTAGTTCTGAATGCTTTTTCTGAGAACTACTTCGAACAGTTAGTTCATGAACCCACTAGAATAGTACGTGGTTGCGAAAATACTCTTGATCTCCTAGCAACAAATAATCCCGAGATAGTAAAGAGCATCAAAACAGATACAGGGATTAGCGAACATCGAGTTGTAGTAGCGAGACTGAATATCGAAATTCCCAAATGCATCAAAAATAAACAAAAAATATATCTATTCAATAAAGCAGATAAAAATTTGCTTCACGCTTTCCTGAGTGATAGTCTCCAGTCCTTCAAAACTAAAAATGCGAGTGTAGATCAGTTGTGACTTACATTCAAAGACATAATATCAGTAGCAATCGAGAGATTTATACCAAATAAATTAATTAAAGAGGGGGCTGACCCCCCAGTGGTACACAAAACAGGTCAGATCACTGTTGCAGAAACAAAGAAAAACGCATGCAAAATTTAAAAAGACACAGAATCCGCAAGACTGGCAATCTTTAACTGAAACTCGCAACCTAGCGCGGACTTCAATGCGAGAATCTTATAGTTGTTTCCACAACGAAATCCTGTCTCGTAATCTTGCAGAAAATCCAAAGAAATTCTGGTAATATGTGAAGTACACTAGCGGCAAAACACAAACAATACCTTCACTACGCGATAGCAATGGTAATACTACCGACGACAGTACTGCTAAGGCAGAATTACTAAACACAGCTTTCCGAAATTCTTTCACCAAAGAAGACGAAGTGAACACTCCACTATTCAATCCAAGAACAGCTGCCAGCATGCGAAACTTAGAAGTAGATGTTCCTGGAGTAGTAAAACAACTTAAGTCACTAAACAAAAATAAATCTTCCGGGCCAGATTGTATACCAACTAGATTCCTCTCAGAGTATGCTGATGAAATAGCTCCGTACTTAGCTATAATTTACAACCGATCACTCAGCGAAAGATCCGTACCCAAAGACTGGAAAGTTGCCCAAATTACTCCAATATTCAAGAAAGGCAATAGGAGTGATCCCCAAAATTACAGGCCTATCTCATTGACGTCGATTTGCAGTAGGATTTTGGAACATATACTTTGTTCGAATATTATGTACTACCTCGAAGAGAACGACCTATTAACCAATGGTCAGCACGGATTCAGAAAGTATCGCTCTTGCGAAACACAGCTTGCCCTTTATTCACATGAAGTGTTAAGTGCCATCGACAAGGGATCTCAAATCGATTCCATATTTCTGGATTTCCGGAAGGCTTTTGATACTGTACCCCACAAGCGGCTTCTAATGAAATTGTGTGCTTATGGAATATCTCCCCAATTGTGCGATTGGATTCACGATTTCCTATCAGAAAGGACACAGTTCGTTGTAATTGACGGTAAGTCATCGAGTAAAACAGAAGTGATATCTGGCGTTCCACAGGGAAGCGTTATTGGTCCCCTACTCTTCCTCGTGTTTATAAACGATTTAGGAGATAATCTGAATAGCTCCCTTAGACTGTTCGCGGATGATGCTGTCGTTTATCGGTTAGTGAAGTCAACAGAGGATCAAAAGCAACTGCAAAGCGATTTAGACAAAATTTCTACTTGGTGCGAAAATTGGCAATTGACACTAAATAAAGAAAAGTGTGAAGTAATACACGTGACCACTAAAAGAAATCCGCTGAACTTCAATTACGCGATAAATCAGTCAAACCTTAAGGTCGTAAATTCTACCAAATACCTAGGAGTTACAATTACGAACAACTTTGACTGGAGAGAACAAATAGAAAATATTGTGGGGAAGGCGAACCAAAGGTTACGTTTCATTGGCAGAACGCTTAGACGATGTACCAGCTCCACCAAAGAGACTGCTTACATCACACTTGTGCGTCCTCTCTTGGAGTACTGTTGCCCCTTGTGGGACCCTCACCTGGTGGGACTGACGGAAGATATTGAGAAGGTTCAGAGAAGGGCAGCTCGTTTTGTTTTATCACGTTACGGGGGGGGGGGGGGGAAGCGTCACGGAAATGTTGCACGAATTGGGGTGGAAATCGTTAAAAGAAAGACGTTATTCATTGCGGCGTGATCTGTTTGCGAAGTTTCAATCACCGACTTTTAGTTCTGAATGTGAAAATATTTTGCTAGCACCCACCTACTTAGGGAAACATGACCATCCCAATAAAATAAGAGAAATCAGATCGAAAACGGAACGATTTAGGTGTTCTTTCTTCCCGCGCGCTATTAGAGAATGGAACGGTAGAGAAAAGTTATGAAGGTGGTTAATGAACCCTCTGCCAGGCACTTAAATGTGATTTGCAGAGTATCGATGTAGATGTAGATGTAGATACGTCAATCACTACTCTTGATGAGTTGTGGTATCGTGTTGATGCTGCATATGCATCTGTACCTGTACGCGCCATCCAAACTCTGTTTGACTCAATGCCCAGTCGTCTCAAGGTTGTTACTATGGCCAGAGACAGTTGTTCTCGGTAATGATATCTCAGGACCTACGTACCCAAATTGCGTGAAAATGTAAAAACATGTGAGTTCTAGTATAATATATCTGTCCAATGAATATCCTTTAATCATCAGCATTTCTTCTTGGTGTAGCAATTTTAATGGCCAGTTGTTTATATTCATAGATATATACACACACAAATCAGTTTTTGTAGACATTTACCATCATGTAACGAACATTAGATCTACGGTCTCATGGAGACATTTTTTAAAATATCATACCTTTTTAGTTGATTAACTGCATGAACATCTATGAGAAACTTTCATTGTTAGTAATTACCGGTATCTTCGATGACCGTTGCCTTATCTATTCCTGTATTTATGTCTCCTACCAGTATTGCTTGATCAATGTTATTTACTTTATTGTAGTGTTTCCTAATTCTTTGAAGAAATGAGTTGCCTTTTTCGATGCTTTCTTCGTCTAGTTCATCGGCTTTTATAACAGATGGCTTCTATCTGATGATGCTTTCATTTACCAGTTAATACTGCCATATGCTATCTTTCCATTTTCATTCATATTGCTACTCCATTGCGTCGTACTTGTTCAGGTTTTACTTCACAGTTTACCTGAATGATTATCAGCTATTGCAGAGGGAAATGAAGAGACTAATGCCATAATAACTTTGGAATAGATTTGGGTTGTATTACTTATTTAGAGGTCAAAACGTAGAAGTGCGGAGAACAGGGGAGAGCCCGATTATAGGAGACTTTTCCTTATGATCATTATTGATGTACTTTATTTCAGGATGTGTGTAAAAAAAAATACACATTCACATGCCACAAGAAGCATATAAGCATATATTAAGGTTTCCATTATTGATATTATTTTGGTCAACACGTTTACATTACCTAATTAATGAGCATTTCGATATTATTAAATTTGGGTTCCTATTATCGGATAGTAGTCAGGATTAAGTATAAGAAGAAACATCCTTTAACTTTTAAGTAAATTTACTAGAACACATACATAAGTCTTAATTACACAACATACACACGTTATTCATTGTTTACTGTGCGTTACTTACTTAATTTATCACAATGATCAAATACAAATGCTTTTCATCCCATCTTGGTCTCGCCAGAACACTATTTATGCACGCAAAGAAGATATTTTGGACAACAGAGACTTTTTTCCATTTGTATCTACTCGTATGCGTGATTGCAATCTAGGCACTCCTCATCCTCATTGTCTTCGTCATCAATGGAGACGAGAGAAAACAATCATCCGCAAATTACGAGGAAGATGAACAATTTTGCCTTTCCTGTTCCTGTCTTGTTGCAGTCTTCCTTGATGCCGCAGATGTCGACCTTCCCTAAGATGAATGTTGTAAAAGTGTTCTGCCTGATTTTGTGTTTGATGGACCTGGTGTAGGGCTAGGCTTATCTGTTGGGGCCTTTAATTGCAACTTTTCCTAAAGCGATTTCTTGAAAGGCGAGCTATTGATTTTAGCGGTCTTATCTGTAGGACGTGCTGTTACTTTTGTTTGGCTGATTGTTGGAGCTGGACGAAAATGGAAAGGTGAAACAATTTTGTTTTCGTTTGGCTGGGAATCAGAAGTACAGGATCATTTCCAGGACCAAATTAGCGGCCATGGTCTAGTTAGATAAAGTCCACTTCTCAAAAACCAATCCTGTTATGGTGGATTAAGCCGCATTTTTTAAAACTATTCATCGCAGTCTAAGGTTTTGGCAGATAGCATACACCTTCCCCGTCAATTCCTCGACTGCCTAAAACAATTGTCACATATCCAGGACTCCGTTTCTTGGCTGTAATTATTTTTAATGGTCCCATGAAGGCTACATCTAAAGGATGGAGGGTGTGTGTTGAGTGTGCGGCAGACTCAAGATTATACACGTTTCCGAACTAGTTCAATCACATCGATGTTACCGGTCTGGGAAAAATCCCTGCCAAATATCAATACAACTGGGCTGTCGGTAGATGGCCTTGTAAACTACAAGAAGTGTTTGCATCATTCTGCAAAAATATGGAGCCAAATCCATCCTGAGTGGTGACAGCATGCGTTCCTGGTGGACAACCGTTCAACTATTCCGCTTTCATATTATACGAGGAAAGACAATTAGCGATCAAACAATCATGCCAGCTGCATTCATGCAAGTTACCAATGTCATCAGGGAGATGAGATGAAAAACTTCTTACTTGTTTTTTCGCCCACTGAACTTATAACATTTTTCCGTTCCTTCTACGCGAAACACTTCTGCAGGAATGATATCGATCTTTTCTTTCTCATGTTCCAGAAGTTGTAAAAAGGAATCACTGTTTTTCTTTTAAAAACCTGCAGCTCTAGCCAAAGAAACGGATATTCGATGCCATTTCTCACAGCTATTTTGAAACCAAGCTACCTTACGTCGCATGATCGTAACCCAAAAATCCTACTTTCCATTACTTAACAATAACGTAACAATTGTTCTTCGAAATCATTTCCAAAGACACAAAATGTAATCAATTTTTGAACAACGTCAGTTTTGTTCTTTGCATCTAGCCATGTAAGATTAAATTGGAACGTGTTAAAGTGTTGCCGCATTGTAATACTCACATTTATCCTCTCTAACGGCATTTACTTTTCTTTATTGGTTCCTACAATGAGATCTACAAAAGAAATATAACATAGGTAAAAGAAAAAAAAAACCCTAAGCCAACTATCCGATAATTAGAACCCTCCCACTGTCTGATAAAAGAACAAATGCTTGAATGGAAAGATCACCACATAATAAAGACAATGTTTAACAAACACATTGTTTAGAAATATTATTCAATAGTTGAAACTATATGCTTTCCTCACTATTTAAAAAACATAAAATCCATTATATTTATTCGATGTCTACGCGTATAGTAAGCGCTGCAGAATATTTCAAAATTACGAATTCAAGGCAACCACTTCATCAGAAAGCACGCAACGTACTGCGGTAAAAGTATGGCATCTCAGCGGATCAATACTTAACAGCTTCTGCAACCTACGGCAGACTGCAGTCGTTACTTGATTAGAAACCTGATAATCGATAAGTGGTCTTCTATAATCGGGCTCTCTCCTTATAATTAAACCGGCCCCACAACTGAAGTCAACAATAGTTGATATAATCCCTAAATTTAAAAAGAATTTATAGAATGTCAACAAATATCCTAAACAGTACACACGTAGCTGTAAAATAAAAGTGATAAAATGGTTGATTTCCAATACGAAGTAAGTCCCTGTGTAAAAGATTGCCATTAGGTTGGGATATAACTTCAGTAACGTCAGGCAAAACAAATTACTAGAAGCACACAAGAGACACTTACCGACAGAAAACTGTTTCTATCGCAGGAATATTTCCTACAGTAGTAATGACACATTCCGATCGGGAATTAAATTTTGAATTATAGCGATATTATTACCATGTCCACTGATCTCACTTTAATTACTTTTTAACCGTCTGAATTGCGTCACATATTCTAGTGAGAGACGCGTTTTTCTTTGTGTAGCTTGCTGAATAATTGCGAGTAAATGACTGACTGAAAAATGCAAAAAACCACGAACGCAAATTTCCACTTACCTATGGAAGAAAAATAACGAGTCTCCTGAGTTAATGAGTCATAAAGCCTAGGATGTACGTGAATAAAGTAAAAGACGGGGAACATGGCACCTGGCGCGCAGATATCTTCGCAGTAGACAGACCGCTTTAATTAAGAAAGCACAGCGTAAAAAAAGGCTGCCAGACATTTGCGTCAGCAGCTCTTGATATAGCCGTGACAGGGCAGCTGCAAGGAACAGCGATTCGTTCAATGCGAAAGAGCTGACCGTCTTACGTGTGAAATGTCATGAAACATGCTGAGGTAATGTCCCCTCTAATCCTACACCGCTTTACGCGGCAGCTTTCATTCTCTCTCTGTCTCTTTATACACACTTACACTTAAGTCATCCGTTTCTGTATTCACTATACAATCGGAAGGTGACAGTATGTTCAGCACCTTACATTCAACGTTTATCCCATAAGTAATTGCAATATACATAAATTCTTGAATTATATTAGTTTCCCTTTTATTGAGGACTAGCCAAAACCCACGGCTCCGCTCGCGTGTTGGTTGATTATGACAGATAAGCTATCTTTCAGTAGTGTTCTATGAGACTGATTTTGAAGGATGAAATGAAATACAAAAACTTCTTTAGAAACAAACATTTTTAATCAACATTATCAGGAAAGTAAGTAGAGTAGATCAAATCACACGTAAAAATGCACTCGATTCGAAGAATCCAAACACGAAATTCAACAATAATGATTGCAATAATATCACAGATCGATCACTTGATGTAATGCGCGAAACGTCAAATCGATTTTATTTGAAAAGATGTATTAAAAGAAAATTCTTTTTTACTGCTTTATTTATTTATTCTTCTATTTCCTTTGTCGTATGCTTGTCCTTGCAGAGAAGGAGCTAAAGACATTGTAGCACGCTAAAAGGTTAGAATACAGGGAGACGTCCTTATGCTAAAAAGTGAAGCCTGCCTCCGTTATATTAATAAGTTTTCGAGAAGTGTTCGCTTTGTATAGCTAATATTTTATGTCACTTAAAATAGGAAAAAAACTACCGATGGTTTTGACGTGATTAAAAGATTGCAAATTAGCCGTTAAAATTAAGCGTTCAAATATATTATGATGAGTATTCATTACTATTTATTCCAGAAAGTATATTGTTTGAAAGTACATACATTGCAATGACTCTCAGTACAATGAATTAACAGTAAGAAGGTCGACTTATCACATAGTTTTAACGGAAAAATAGCATTCCAAAACTGACCAAGATGGCGGACAGTCTTCAACTGACGTATGTGTTCGGCATAGATAATGCCATCTCCTTTTATTGGTAGCACGCATAGGCCAAAGATATGTTCTGTGGCATCACGTGTCGCTGTATGTAACTTCCTTGCTATAGAGTCGCAAACGTCATCTCTGGCCTTCAGTCTGATTTGTTTTTAATAATCTGACGACTTTCAACCACCATATCTTCCACCCCCTTATAGCTATCAGCATGGAACTGTTATGGTGTACAACGGGAGACTTCGAACAACAATTACACACAGGCCATTCGTTTGCGTTTTGTAGTTTTAATGCAGAGCGAAATATTAACACACACACACACGTAGAATTTTATATATACCGATAACTTTCCATCCCATATACTCCACCCTTTTATCATTATCAACCCTAAAGCAACAATAAAACCATTTTCAAAGAGTAATTATTGTTCCGCATTTGGCGTTATATTCTTCAAATTACTAAATATCTATCAGATCGCTATTAAACCGCACCTAAAACCTACCTCAGGTATAAATTAGTAACTGTACAAATATTTAAGTCTCTGTGTCCTGTCGTTCGGATGTGATAAGCGTACACCGAACAGACATTCACCCGATCGCCATGAAACCGTGCCTAAAGCCTTCCCCGGGTAGACATTAGTAACTGTACAAATTTCTAGCTCTTTACATCTTGTGGTTCAGACGTGATAAACGTACACCGAACAGACATTCACATTTATATATATAGATTATGTCGATGTAAATAACGTGAGAAGATGGGAAGGTTACGATGCTGATAATTAAGAAATTTGGCTGATTCGGAGTCACAAGGCTAATACTAGATAATTACACATGGTGGTTTTCGTGATGGAAATTAGTGGCTGACACAGTCGGAACGGAGAGCAGTTGCTGCAGTCTTTAATGGGACCTGAGGGTAGCATGATCATGGACTGCAGGGACCAACGACACAGGTCGACTACCTGCCATTTCCTTCTCCCCGAAGCTCCGAGGAGACGATGCACTTGGCTGATCATTTCAATGGTCAAGTATTCTTCCAGAGCTTTCTAGAATGATCTGGAATTTTATTTCTTGAGATCAATTGGTGGGACAAGAGTAAATGGTGGGGGAATGCTATTGAACATAGAGCCGTAATTCACTGTGTCATAGGCAGCACTACGGAGAGATATGGCTTGCAGGAAGCGCAATTGGGACATTCGGTTTTCGGCGTTTATTGTGAGAGGACGCATGTGATAGGTCGCTGGCAGTAATGAGCAAAATAATTATTACGAAGGTGTCGATTGCATTGCTTCAAGTATGCAGATTTTTTTCCCTCTGTTCTCAGAGGCGTAAATTATTGCTTCACTGCATTGTAGTTTACATTCAATGTTTCCACTTGCAAAAGTGCAAAAGAGATTCTTTCCCAAAGTTGCAATCAGTTTGTACAGGTCTGTTGTTCGATTTGGTGCGTGAGTAACTTGCAACATGGGAGATTTCCGGACGAAATAATTCCTTCTCTTTGTAGCCACCATTTTACAACTCTAGTTCCACGTTGTTCGCTGAAACTCCCAAGCTGCCTTACCACCGTCCATTGTCATATCAATACGACGAATTTCTGGAAGTCAGTGACATACACACATTGCATAGGCCATAGTGCAGGTTAGAGATAAATGTACTGTTGCACTACTTTGCTGAGTTTTGAGATTTTGTAGTCACACCCCTTTGGCTAGCATATTTGCTTCCTCCAAATTAACACGTCTGCAGTATCGTCCATTTTTAAGATTGGTAGTTGTTTTATCATTTCATTCCTGAATGACGCACAGTGCTTTTTATTATTAATGAAATAATCATAAGAGAAACCTCTAATGTCTCATTAACTATGATTAGTCAACCCATCTCTCCTTGATAAATGACATATTGTGTTTAAGGTTAATCTACATTGTTAATGGACGTTCACAAAATTTATTTTGATGTAATGTTACTAGTGAACCAATCGCACATTTTCCAATAGTACCACTGCATCTATGGCTGCCCTAGTCAATGATTGTGAATAGACATGAATTTCTTATTGGCTAATAGAAGCTGAGATAATTTTGAATATTAAGTGAGTAGAGGAACGACTTTAAATATTTTTCTCATCAAATAATGGAATAATCACTAAAAGTAGTTTGTTCTGTGTCATAGTAGAATCACGTTTTCTTTTTCATCATTTTGTATTTATTTATTTTTGTTTGTGTGTTTACTGATCTCAGGAAAAAAGTTTCGTCGTTGTGATTCTTACAATTATGGACTCATTGTTTTGAGAATTTGATTATATGACTTTTGTTGTTACTTCATTTTCATGTGTTGTATTTCTCTTATATATATTCGGATACGAAGTAGTTAAAATAGTAGTTCTTTCAAGAGTAGATTTATCAATTGCAGTAGACGTCGTCAGGATAGTGTACTTAACACAATGCTAGAGGACAGTACAACGAGAGTCGAAATGGAAATGGATGATACACTTTCCATATAATATGGAAAATTAATACGCGATAGACTACTGTCCCTCAAGGAAAGATATAAGGAGGGGTGTCTGCCCTTTTGTAACAGCGCTGAAATATCAAGACAGTGATTCAGATAATACAAGTATGCAAGTTCTAGCAGACCTGCATAACGTGCATGGTGGTGCGTGGTAGAGCTTGCGGAGCACTTAGTCTGCAAGAAAGGCCCCATTCACGACAGGGTAGCTACTCATCCGTGATTTTAAATGAGCAAATAAACAGCAATAAACAAAGTTATGAGATTTCTGCTTCTCTGCAAGAAATGAGAAAGGAAACAAAATAAACGTGGCAAGATATTAATAAACGGGGGAGAGAAACAAGCGAGTATGGCAAGAAAATGAGTGAATGAACGAGCGAAGACGTTGAAGAAATTAAAGGGATAGATGAGGAAATGAACCAAAGAACTGAGAAGCTGAATAATGAAATGTTGACTTTCCGAGCTGAACTGAAACATGATGTTTCAAAACTCAATATGAGGCGAAAGTAGCTGGATTGCCCGAGCATCGCACAGGAATCGAGAATAGAGACGCGAATGACGGCAAAAGAAGGGACATAAGTTGTCACACAGGAGCAGCCCTGCGTTCTAACGCTTCCTGCTGTGGAGCCCAGTCAGTAGCACTATGAATTAGACAATGCAGGACACCCGCGAGGCATTGTGTTTCTTCAATGCAGCGAATAGTTTCATGCAGCTTACTATGTGCTAAATAAAAACGGCAACCTGCATCCTTTTGAATCAGCAGACAGTATTCGTTTCTTGGTCTCTCTCTGCGCTTTTTACCAACACACTTCCTTCCAAGCTGATGATTTCATGATGTCTCACATTGTTCCAGCAATCGATCCGTTCTTTTAGTCAAGATATGCCAGAAATATTTTTTCTCGCTGATTTTGTTCAGTGTGTCCAATTAATTATGCGTTCTATCTAACCCATTTTCAGTATTCGTCTGTTGCACTACATTCCAAAAGCTACTAGCGTTTTTGTTTGATATGTTTATCGTCCACGTTTGACTCCTACAAAGAGCGACACTCCTGGTAAATGCTTTCAGAAAAGATTTACTAATATTTATATTGATATAGCATATAAAAATACTATTCTTCAGTACTTATTTTCTTCCTATAGGTATTCAGTGCTGCGCAGAAATGGTCGAGCGCTCTAAAGCGCCTTGCTGCGGAGTGCACGTCTGTTGCCCGTCGGATGCTCGAGGACTCCGTCGGGCATGGGTGTGTGTGCTGTCCTTAGCCTACGGTAGTTTGTTTGTAAGTCTAGGGACAGCTGACTACTGCAGTTTGTCCCATAAAAAAGCAATTCTTCATTTCATATCTCCTTTAATACGGCAATCGGTACTTATTTTGTTGTACAAATAGCAAAACTGATGTACTTCTTTCATTATTTCATTACCTAGTCTTATTCCTTCATCATCGCTATACCTTTATCGACTTTGTTCCATTACACTTGTTTTGCTCTTGTTAATGTTCATTCTATTGTTCTTTCAGGTCCTTTGCAGGCTTTGACAGCCGGCCGCGGTGGCCGAGCGGTCTGCGGCGCGCCAGCCACGTTCAGCACGGCCACTACGGTCGGGGGTTCGAATCCCCTCTCGGGCATGGATATTTGTGTCGTCCTTAGTATTAGCTAGTTCATAAGTTGTTTGTAAGTTTAGGGACTGATAACCTCGTAGTTAAGTCCCATAAGCTCTACAAACATTTGAACATTTTTGAGTATTTGACAGAATTTCAATGTCATTGGCCAACCGCAGTTTTCTTCTCCCTGAATTTTAGTGCCTTCTTCGAATTTCTTCTTGCTTTTCTTCACAGCTTGGTAGTTTACATATGGAATAACATTGGGCAAGGGCTACAATACTGTTTTACACCGTTCTCAATCTCGGTGTCTCTTTCGTGGCCTCTGACACTTGTATTTGCCGAATGGGTTTTTACCATTATAAGTTTTAGTTCCCTACAAATTACTCCTGCTACAATCATAATTTCAAAGAGTTTATTGCACTGTGAAAAGCTTTGTTCTATTAAAGAAATGAAAGTAAAGAAAATTAATTACGTTGGCTTATATTTTCTTAACCCATTTTCTATGGTAAATCCCAATATCAGAATTGCCTCACATTATCATAAATTACACTTGAATCAACACTGATATTCTCCGAGGTCCAATTGTAACAGTTTTTTCTCCATTCGCCCTTCAGTAATTCGTGTTAGTTTTCGCAAACATGACTTTCTAAAATAATTTCTGCCACGGGGTAGTGGCTGCGCGACCTGGAGTGCCATGTTACGAGTTGGGCAACTGCTCTTGCCTCGAGCACTGTTGTATGTGCATGCGTGTGTGTGTGTGTGTGTGTGTGTGTGTGTGTGTGTGTGTGTGTGTGAGTGTGTGTTGTTGTTGTTACTGTTAGTTCAAGTTTGTTTAATTAGTTTGTAAGTCCACGAAGCGACGACGTCTGCACTTTGGTCGCTTACGTTTACAATTTTAACATTCGTAATTTTCTACGCTTGCTTCTTCTGGACTTCGAATAACTATATTCTCCTTGAAGAATTCATTCGAGAAGCAGGAATCTCATTTTCACAGGTTGATGCCAAATCTTAATATATATAATAAGATAATTTATATGTTAAATTATATTTAAATGTTTGTGACTATATTTCACTCTGCAGCCAAAACTACACGTCTCAAACGAATAGTGTTTGTATGTGGTAGTAGGTATGTCTCCCGTTATGCACTATGATGGTAGAGGATTGATAACGGTAAGGGGGTGGAGGATATGAGAATTGAAAGATGCCGACTTATATAAAAATCTGAGTGTGACAATATTTTGCTCTTCAGCAAAAAGTACACGAAACGAACGATCTCTCTGTGTTATTGTGGTACCAAGTCTCCCGTTCTACGCCAGAGCAGTTTTGTGTCGATAGCTATAAGAGGGTAGAGTACATCTTCGTTGAAAGTCGTCAGCTCACATAAAATTCTGACTGAAGGCCAGAGATGAATTTTGACACTATAATAGCAAAGATGTTATACACAGCGAAACGTGATGCACATTCTTCAGTAGTTTTTCTGCAACAAAAGTACGGATAAAGAAAAATAAGTGCATTTTGTAGTTTGGAAAGTAAAACTACCAAGAAAAATGCCAAAGCGTAAGAAAGAAATTTCGCGTTCTCTATCCGTTTCTGAAAGACAGTAAACGGCGCTGTATAGTGAATCGAGAGACGATAGAATCTTGAAATTTGTAGACGTTGCTTATCTTACCATGTAGGCATCAGTGATTTTTCGATATTCCCAGCCCTAAGAAGGTGAAATATGGGATAAACGTGTTTTTTTGAAAATACGTTGCTATTTAGGAAATTTTGATGCAAGAAATAAAAAGCTTCGGATTTAGATTTTTGACTGGAATTTTAAAAACACGTGTTTCGATATTTTTGGAAATTCAACCATTAAACGGGCGAAATAAGGGAAAATATTTTAAGGGTGCTACTAAGTATTTTGACGCTAGAAATGCAAAAATTTTGATTTGGAACCATGGTTAGAATTTAAGAAAACATGTTTCGGGATGTTTTGAATGCTTCCATTAATGGTGAAATACCGCGTGGCAAGTTGTATCAAAATTCTTGATTAGGAAAGCATTATGGCCCACTATAGGTTACGGTAGTAACACTAAAAGTGGGCCTTTGCAGTCGTTTTTTGACAGCTCGAAATTTAAATGGAAATAACGGCTTAACCATGCATCTGACATGAAAACTGAATAAACCTAATTTGTAGAGGGGAAAATTCTCTACAACTTTGCGCTGTTATGTTTTTTCATATCTCGTATCGTTTGAGAGATATTTGCAAAAATAACGGAGTTTTGACACCCTCCATTAAATTAACGAAAACCAGTCGTTCGCAGATGTCACGTGACATTCCTCGCCCAGAACTGTCTCTGGCATACGCCATCTTGCGTTGCGTATTTGATGATTTTCTTATTGTAACTTACACGTTGTCGTTTCAAAGCAATGGCGCACTGAACAATTAACAAAAAGACGTCGTCCTTCGCACGATAAATGATAATTTAGTGTCTACAAATGCCATATTAGCATCATTTAATAACGGCCATCTTTAATATGAGATTAAAGAACGCAATTCCTAACTGTTAGCTGTAGCGTGCCGGGCGCCGTTGATCAGCGCGCCCGGTCAGAGGGCTGAACGCCCTCTGTAATAAAAAAAAGCTGAGCCAAATGATCAACGAACGATCAAGAATGAACAATGAAAACGTCCGCAAATCATAATCTACCTGAAGAAAAAAAAAAAAAAAAAAAAAAAAAAAAAAAAAAAAAAAAAAAAAAAAAAAAAAAAAGCGTTGTGGGCAATGTGTAGGGCTGTGACTCTGAAGGTCAGTGGTTCGGAACCCACTAGTGCCTTATTTTTTTTCCTTAAAGGGTTTCAGACATTCTTATTAATTAATTTTTTATTACTTAGTTTATTATTTTGGTACAAAATGTTCGCAAAAACTTAAAAAACTGCAAATATAAAATGGGCTGTAAAACGCGTCTGTGCGACTTTTTAAAGCTAAATCTATGAACATTTATGTTTAGATGCAACGGCAATTAAGCTAGTTTTTACATAATTTCTTTTATTTGATAATTCGTTTGCGGAAGGAAGATACAGGGTGTTTCACTAAGTGTGTTTGCCTCTGTAACTTATAAAATAATAGGTGACGGGAAATTTTAATGCGGTAGGTCAACACAAGAAATGTTACACTTTCTGCGGAGCTATGCACATTTTTCATTTTCCAAAGAATTACACCACAAAGATATAATTTTTTTAATGGAACAACAGTTTTTTTCTGTCGTGTATTGGATTCGTTTAAACCAGCTGCGTCCAAATCAATTTAAACTACATTCCTATCACTGTTAGTTTGGGAGCTACAACCCTTCAAAATTCAGGGTGCGGAGGCTGCGATAGCGTAACTGACTGGCCGAGCGGCTATCCCCTGTGGCACGGCCCATTATCTCATGACCACCAGTCAGTTAGCTACGCTGTCGTAGCCTCCGCCCCCTAAACTTTGAAGGGTTGTAGCTCCCAAACTAACAGTGATGGGAATGTTGTTTAAATTGATTTGGACGCAGTTGGTTTCTACGAATCCAATGCACGATAGAAAAAACTATTGTTCCATTTAAAAAATTATATCTTTGTGCTGTAACTCTTAGGAAAATGATACAATAAACTATGTTCATAGCTCCACAGAAAGTGTAACATTTCTTGTGTTGACCTACCGCATTAAAATTTCCCGACAACTATTATTTTATAAGTTACAGAGGCAAACACACTTAGTGAAACACCCTGTATGTCATTATTGATAGATCTGAAGCATTGAATTAAAATTTGTGGTGCGGCCGGGAATCGAACCCGGACCCCCCTAGGCAGACTACCACACCACTAACGAGTAAGGCTCCTTGGAATAGTCTATGAACGATTTCCCTCCACAACTCAAACTTTAATTCAGCTTCTTTGTTCCAAAGATAATTGCCACTACTGCCAAGGCTCTCCATGCAGCGGAATAGCACCTCAGCAATGGACATTGAGGTCCGGGTTCGATTCCCGGCCGCACCACAATTTTTAATTCAATGCTTGAGATCTATCAATAATGTCTTCGACATATTTGAGACGTAAATCCGTCTCTGGAATTGTTTATTTGTGTTAATTGATATTTCTATCACTCTGTATGTCATTGGGGGCAGCAACTATCGACGCATGGGGTGACGAGGACTACACAGAAGAGCCAACGCTCTGCGATAGCTGAAGCCATAACGGACGCCCGCGGTCCGGGGCGAGAGCAAACAGGGGGAGCAGCGCTTCTGAACCAATCTGTGGCCGTCCGTGCGGACAAAAGCCCGCCGCAGCAGGAGTGCCGCCGGGTCACGCGCCGCCCACATCGGCAGTTCCCACTCCCCCTCCGCCGCCCCCCTCCATCCCTCCCTAGACGCCGGCGTCAAACCTCGACCCAGTTCCGAAACACGGCGCGGCCCCTGCCCCACCCCTGTGCACAACGACCGGCCAACTGTTTCACCGCGGCGGCAGCGGCGCGGCGCCGCGCGGCGAATACACAAGACCTGCGGGCGGCCGTTGGCAGCACTGCGGCAGTATGGATGTCGCGCACGTAGCGCCAGGGCCTCTGGAGGGCCGGCCGGCTACAATGAGATTGAGGGGGGCCATTCCGGCCGGCGGCGCGCGCCGCTCGGACAGACAAAAGAGAGCCGGACCCGGAGCCGCGACAAGTGGACGCCGGTGCTGCCGTCTGCCGCCCAACAGAACAGGCTGCAGGCCGGCGGCCAATTGAAACGGCGGCTCGGGAAACCAGTACTTGTCTGCAGTACTGTGTAAACGTTCGCCTCGGTCTGTAGCTGGGCCGGCTCTGGGTGGCTGATGTGAGGGCTGTGCATAAAGAATGATCTTGAAAACATATATTTTTTGTGTCCCAGCTTCGTCGCCGCTTTTGTGTCTCGTCCGCCGTTGTAGGTGTCGGTGGCCGAGTAGAAAGAGACCGACACAGGAATAAAGGATGCACGCGTTTGCAGGTACGGAGGTGACCAGCCAGTGGGACAGCCGAAACTAGAAACACTAGAGTAAATTAGAACGACATATATATTTCATAGAGACTTAGTAATACTTAACTTTTACCTAGTTCTTGACTGCAGAATGCTGATACATAGATTAGATAGAGGCCTGCCTACTGATGATTCCTAGAGCCTATCCGATAGCCAACTTAACTGGTGCCTATCTGATTCCCAAGTGTTAACTGTTGCCTATCTGATTGTGTCTGCAGCACTGTGTAAACGTTCGCCTCGGTCTGTAGCTGTGCCGGCTCTGGGTGGCTCATGCGAGGGCTGTTTATAAATAATCTTGAAAACAGATACTTTTGTGTCTCGTTTCCGCCGAATGTCCTGGGTGTCGGTGGTCGAGTAGAAAGAGACCGTCAAAGGGACAACTGGCGGAAACGAGACACAAAAGTGGCGATGAAGATGGGATAAAAAATACTTTTACTCATCCTGATCGTTTTTATGATATTTATCAAAACAGTCTCCCATGAAGGTTTGGTGCTCAGTCTAAAATAGACAGTCGCGAAACTCAGTAGGGAAAAAATGCAACCATTTGACAGCTGAAACGATACTAGCACTCCAAGCGGCTGGGTAGCAAGTTCGGTAGCAGAAAATGGCACTACCGAAACTAAGAATTTATTATTTCAAAAAATTCAAATGTTTGTTAAGCTTATGGGACTTAACTACGGGGTTGGTCATCAGTCCCTAAACTTACAAACTACTTATCAACTACCTTATACTAAAGACGACACAAATATCCACGCCCGAGGGGGGAATCGAACCCCCGACCGTAGTGGCCGTGCAGAACGTGACTGGAGCGCCTCAGTCTCCTCGGCCACCACGGCCGGCAATTTATTATTTATTATTTCTGTTGTTTGTATATTTCCTAGGCATTAAACGTGCTACTGTATTTAGTCACAGAAATACGAAAAAATTATTAAACGAAAATCCCGTTTCCTGTTGATGTCACTTTGTAATAATAACATGTCAGTGCATTGTAATGCATACGGCTCACACTAGAACGGTCGTAATCATAACATCCAAAAACGATTTAAGACAAGAAGCGAATTGTAACCTGGTGTGTTTAAGTTCAAAAGCAACTGATTTATAGTTATATAATATATTGGTACGTAGTCACATGTTCCACATGTATTTTTTCTGCAGATTTTGGACATCTTAATACATTTGATACTGGTACTACACACGATTTTTCCATGTTTAGAGACTAAGTGTAACGTCTTATAAAAGCCCTTTCGCTTTATTGCTCAGATGGCTTGCATGTGCCGTTCCTGTCATGTTTTCATCGTACCTACTCCCCAGGAATGTAAAGGTACTGTAAATCTTTAAGAATCTTTTCCAGCTAAAATCTCAGTTTGTCTGTACACGTAAAACTAGTTAGTTACGTTTTATTTTACATTTTATGCAAACAAATCCCTGTTAACTTTCGACTATCATTGACCCATCACCAATTGTAGACTACTGTGCAAAAATTTGTTTTGACATCCACAAACCTATCAGTAGACTATCAAAAATAACTGAAGAAAAATACTTAGTTACCACTCTCTCTCTGTGACAGATTCCATACACCCTTAAAATTTAACACACTTTATTCTATCCTACATTGTAAGAGCTTTTCATATTTGGGAAAATGTACATTTTCTTGGTTTTCCTCCAACTACAATTTATCGCGCTGCAATAAGCTCCGAAATGCAGTCGCACTTTAAACGTGTCGTTCGACTCCATATCCAATCCATAATGGTTTCTCGCCTCTCGGTATGTTCTTACGACCCTGCCGCTTGGCAGCGCTGCAGTCGCCATGTTACAGAAAACTACCGGGAGTTTCGTGACTCTTTATGTCAGACTCTGGTTTTGTGTCTCGTTTCCGTCGGTTGTCCTGGGTGTCGGTGGCCAAGTAGAGAGAGAGAGACCGACACAGGGAAATAGGACGCACGCGTGTGCGGGTACAGAGTCTGAGGTGACCAGCCAGTGGGACAGCAGAAACTAGAAACACTAAGCTAGATTAGAACAAGTTGTATATTTCAAATGTTCAAATGTTTGTAAAGTCTATGGGACTTAACTACGGGGCTATCAGTCCCTAAACTTACAAACTACTTATGAACTACTTACGAACTAGGACGGCACAAATATCCATGCCCGAGGGGGGATTCGAACCCCCGACCGTAGGTTGTATATTTCATAGAAATAGGATATACTTAACTTTTACAGTCATGAGTTCATGACTGCCAACTAAGTGTACTGCTGACACATAGGTTAACTACGTAGAGCCTGCTTACCGATGAGTCCGTTTCAGTGCCTGTCTTAATCCCAAGTCTTCACTGGTGCCTATCTGATTCCCAAGTGTTAACTGGTGCCTATCTGATTCCCAAGTGACCAATGCAGTTCGGTGGTGGCCACGAGCGGAGGTGTAGCAGGGTCGCTCGTGGCTGACGTCATAAGAACGCCGCGCCGTGAGTGCATGGTGGCGCGCGGCGAAAGTACGTGGCGCGCACTTCAGACTTGTGCGACACCACAGAAGGCGATGCACTTGTCTCAGAGATTCTGCCAAACACATGCTGGAGACGATATTTTGAGAGGTCATTGAAAATCGCTTCTGTAGCCTTCAACACAGCTTCACATGATGGATAATTCCACTCATGACGGCGTTTGTCTAAGAGCTTTCCAAACTGAGTGTCGCAACACCCTGGGGTGTCGCGTAGTAGTATCAAGGGTGTCGCGAGACAAACAAATTCAGACTAATGTATTCGTGCTTTCTCGTCGTCAGTCAGTTCCTATTATCGTTCTGGCGTGGATTGCTTACTGGCAATTTGAGGAAGGTGCAAGTGGCTGGCAAGGGCGCTGGCTGAGGCACGATGTACTCAAAACAGAACACATTTTTATTTTACAGAGAAATTCTTCCACAGTGGAAACAAAAGAACATAACAGTACTTAACTTTTCACAGTCACTGCTGTATCATGAAAACAGTTACAAAAATCGAACTTGGTGCAATGTCCTGTTGAGTAGACAAGATCTCCGTGACTTTAGTATATACAATAAAACGTAAAACAGTCTACAGCGGGCCACATACTAATTCAGATAACCTTTCCTGTAGTCCACTCTTCCAGAGCACGTCTACCACACAACTCACTTTTCACATCACATAGCTTGCTTAGCTAACGTCGGTTGGCGGTGGCGCTGCGAACTTCAGGAGGGTGTGGCGGCCACCTTGCGATCTCATTGGGGGCCGCTGCCAGCGACCGTCTCTTACTTCTTCTTCCGTTGTGTGGTGCCAACCTTGCCTTGGTGGTTAGGACACCACACAGACTCAAAAAATCTAGTCAAAAATAACACAAAATATCCCTTTATTCATACTACCCTGAAGTCTCGCCTGCAGCTAATCATCCTTCTCTTCATTCAGTGCACCACAGTTCACGTATTAAAATAATGATCGGTGCACATTAATTGCGTGCTCAGCTGCTAGGCACCAGCTCTGCTTCAGCAGCAGTAGATAGGGTTCGTTCAAGCAACTGCCAGTTGCCAGATTCCAGCAAACTGCGCATGCGCAGAGTTGCTGCTGATACTCGATAACAGCTCTTCCCAAGCGAATTTTACTAGAACTGGCAGCTGCTTGAGCGAACCTTCACTGTAGTCTGCTTTCCTTCTCAAAAACCTGCACCTGAGCGTTTTTAATGGATTTACCAAATCCACGCCACCCTTGATAGCGTTTCTTACTATTAAATGTCAATCAATCACACAGTGGCTGTAAAAGCTGATACAGATTGTAAAAGCAGTCACAATTTTTCATTGAGTAAAGCTATTCAGTAGGGATGTTTCGTATGGAGTATGGCTTGCTGATTAACGGAGAGTAATATTTTAAATGCAGTGATCGTTGGGTGAAACAATAGTATGTGTTAATTTTTTTCTCTCAGTTTCCTGCATGTAACACGTTCTGGGATCAGAAATGACATACATATTCTTACTTGTCACAAATATTTATCCATTTATTCCGAATATGACTTAAAGTAGAGCAGGACAAGCACGTTTATGATTTCAGCAAATTAATTGGAGCGGCTCAGCGAAACTTCCGTTGACGTAGGTCGGCAAGGACGTTGTACTGCGGCAAGGACTGCCTGACAGCTGTTTTCCTTAAAGGCGGCTGGGAGACCTGTCACGTGTAGCAAAGATCAGCTATGCCACATCTGTGAAACACAGGCCGACGGGGTCAACCTCGTCGTATGAATACAGGCGAAAAAGACAAGTCGTTCAGTCAGTCAGTCATCCACGGTAGAGAGAGAGGCAGCCACGGCTGGGCAGTCACCTGCCGTACGAACTGTGCTTTGCGTCGAAAACAATTGTTCTTATTTGTATCGCAAAACTGAGTCTTTCGCAGGCTGGAAGCTCTTCAATGCAGCGCGGCCAGCAACCGATCATCACGATCAACACGGCATCCCCGATGAGAGAGGTGCAGCCTGTGGAAAACTGCGGCCCAGCCTGACGCAACGGGCAGCGGGGTCCCGGCCTCGACAGCAACGCAACTGGTCATCGAACCAACGCATGGCGCGGTAAGACTGCAGCCAGCTACTCACCCAGGGGCGTGGTGTGCACGAAAGGACGTGGCCACACCTGAAGCGCTGCTGTGACCGTCTGGATGGCGAAGCAGCAGCAGCGAGAGAAGGACGACCTGGGTTCAACTCCCGGACAACACCCAGCGCGGTACGGCCTTCGCGGCGACGGCGGTGCGACGCAATTCCTTACGCAACACAGAGGTGTAGTAACTGGCGGGCAGCCGCAACAGCAGCGTCAGCTACTACGAGGATTGTGGCGTCAGCTAGACGTCACCTCAGTGCTTACAGTGCACATGCACACTGCACTCGGCCATTTGTATGCATGAATTTCAATAAACTCTTTTGTTATACTGGACAACAGTTTCATTGCTACCCCATCTCCCGAGTTAAATACTGAGCTCACATCCCACGTCTGTTTGTAAAACATTCGTCATTTGGGGTCGAAACCGTCAAATAGTGCCAAAACTTGTTACATTTATTATTGTACTTGTTAATGTATCTCAACCTTTTCATTACTATTGTAAATATACAGGGTTTTTTACTAAGTGTGTTTGCCTCTGGAACTTATAATAGGTGACGGGAAATTTTAATGCGGTAGGTCAACACAAGAAATGTTACACTTTCTGCGGAGTTATGAACATAATTTATTGTATCATTTTCCAAAGAGTTCAGCACAAGGATATAATTTTTTAAATGGAAGAATAGTTTTTCTATCGTGCATTGGATTCGTTGAAACCACCTGCTTCCAAATTAATTTAAACTACATTCCTATCACTGTTAGTTTGGGAGCTACAACCCTTCAAAGTTTCAGGGGCAGATACCGCACGCTGTACATAATGCAATGCGCCTTCTAAATGTGGTGCGGCCGAGTTGTAACGTCGCCGGTGTCACGGGGCGAGAAGCTTCCTCGATGCGCAGCTAGACTGCCGACTGTCGCCGCACACGGCCTTATACTCGACAGTTGGAGCCACACAAACAAACGGGGCTCAATATACTGACATCGGATGATGATGGCATATACGAACAACGAGTACGTTGACATGTTGCTGATGCTCGGCGTGTGCCGACACGATGCCACTGAAGCAGCCACATTTAGAAGGCGCATTGCATTATGTACAGCGTGTTATCTGCCCCTGAACCTTTGAAGGGTTGTAGCTCCCAAACTAACAGTGATAGGAATGTAGTTTACATTGATTTGGACGTAGCTGGTTCCATTTAAAAATTATATCTTTGTGCTGTAACTCTTTGGAAAATGATACAATAAACTATGTTCATAGCTCCGCAGAGAGTGTAACATTTCTTGTGTTGACCGATCGCATTAAAATTTCCCGTCACCTATAGTTTTATAAGTTACAGAGGCAAACACACTTAGTGAAACACCCTGTATACTAGCAAAATTCAATATGATGTGTGAAATATAATGTTATTCCCTTACATAATGTTTATTCAAACGAAATCTTTCAAACTAAAGTAAATTCATTAGTGAAGTGCAACATTTACTGTAACCATCCTTTTTCGATCAAATCCAATGTTTAAATTATGTGAACCTGTTACGCTAAGTGTAGCAAAAATGCTGTCACGTGTGAAAAACGTATTGCCCAATGCACAACATTGTTATGCTTATACCAACAACGGAAACACAGTAACTACTTGAAATATAACAACGTTACGTTTAATTCCGTTTCATTATTTTACCGATTACTAAAGTTCAGTTATGTTACCAGAACCACCACTGCACTTAGCGAAAGATGATAAATGTTCCTGCTATGTACCCAGTTGAGTCTGCAGTGGCTTGAAAACTAGTTATGGAATAAAATACATCCACAAAAGCAAGTGGATGCATTTTTTAACGAATATAAACCGCCAATTTACCCTACAGCTGCAGTTCGTACCTAATATGAATATTTTCTCTGTCTGCAGTGAACTAAAATCTAGCCATTATTTTCAAACAAGCAGGACATAACCAAACAAATACATCACTTGGTGCCATTCATGTCCCGAGATTTTCTTGACTTTTACGCAAAATATTTTACAGACTCATTGCTCATTGCTAACTCTGCAATCTCAGAATTCTCAGTGGGACTGCCGGCCGCGAAGGTAGAGTGGTCTGCGGCATGCCAGACACAGTCTGCACGGCCGCTGCGGTAGGGGGTTCGATTCGCCCTATCGGGCATTACTGTTTGTGCCGTCTTTAGTATAACCTAGTTCATAAGTAGTTTGTAAGTTTAGGGGCTTATGATCCCATAGTTAAGTCCCATAAGCCCTAAAAACATTTGAACATTCAAACAATGGGACTCAACGTTGTGCTCGATACGGCACTCAACAATAACTAAAAAACATAGTTGTTGTTGTCATCTTTGAACCGTGCGGTTCAATTTTAGAGTTCCGCTCCATGGAATTGCGATTATCGTTGCCATTTCCGCAGATATATCTCTGTATCCCCGAGTGGGAAGTGGAGTGATTTTCGGGCCGGAGGCGGGTGGCGGTTAGAGACGTAGCACGCACCAGGGGGCAGTACCTTCCGTGGGCCGGGCGAGTCGGCATCCTTGCGCAGTGTGTCAGCAGACGGTGGATTGCGGCGACGGTTACACCTCTTGGCGGTTCTGTGCCCCATGGTTTTCTAACAAGGGAATGTGGAAGTCAAGTTTGGTATCGGAGTGTGACACTTACCAGCGGATGTTTGAGTGCTGTACTGTAATACATCTGTCTGTTTCAGAAGTGTTGTGTATTATTTAAGTCGCCAAGTGTCTCGCAAATAATTTGTACGTCGTGGATGCAGATGACTATTGTTATTGCCGTGTGATATTGTGTGGCTGGCATAGAACCGTGACGCCTCACCTGAATACGGCACTAGTTAGTTGGTGATGCACTTGGTAACAAAATGTTCAAATGTTTGTTAAGCTTATGGGATTTAACTACGGGGTCATCAGTCCCTAAACTTACAAACTAGTTACGAACTACCTTATACTAAGGACGGCACAAATTTCCATGCCCGAGGGGGGATTCGAACCCCCGACCGTAGTGGCCGTGCAGACCGTGACTGGAGCGCCTCAGTCCCCGCGGCCACCGCGGCCGGCACTTGGTAACAAACTGATTACAACTTGGTAAGCTTATTCTCGGTGGACTGGAGGTAATACCACTTCCAGTAAGTTGTCACAAGATCTGTAAGGTTATTTGGTGATAATAGCGCTCTCGAATATTTGTGTCTGTGATACTATTTAATATTTTATGTGCACCGATTTTCTGAGCGCTTATATTTGATATTTATTCATTGCTGCCACTCTGCGCTACGTTCCGTGGTTCCGTGTAGGTGACTATTTAACGCGGGGTGCCAATGCCTATGTTGGCGCATTTTCTTCCACATTTGGATTAAAGATAATCTGTTGTCCCGTAATATTTCAAAAATTTTATGTAGTGATTTTGATTACTTTTAAGCTGTTGTTGATTTATGGACATTTTAGTAATTGTTTCCTTTATATTTGTATATTCCAGTTGTACATGAGGTTAGATTTGTAGTCTGGCGGCCGGACCCAGCGGACAGGGCCCGGTTAGGTTTCCACTCCAGTGGTGTGCGGATTCCTGCACTTAGTGTATAAACCTAGCATCTGAGTACCTGTAATTCGTTTCACGATAGCTTTCTCCTTACCGGCTCTTGGCCTCTGCGGTTCGTCGTCAAGTTAAGTTAAATTCATGTCCTGTAAATACTGGTTTTCTTAAGTTGCATTTGTGAGTTCATTTCCTTGTTTTGTTTTTAAAAGAGTGCTCGCGAGCATTTTCCTTGGTTTTTAAGTGTCAATCATGACTTTGTTTTAAATGGTTCCTATTGTTCCAGTAATAGTGCAGTTTTCTTAATTAAGTTTTGCTAATGTTTTTTTCTATGTAAAAAAAGGCTTGTAAAGGTTGATCTGTCTGTCATCAAAAGCTATTTTGCTTGTTTCTCTATTGTCGAGATTTATTTATAGAATAAGGAGCTATTCAGGTGTCCTTTAAATAAATTGTTCGTTAAACTGGCAAATGTTGTTTCTTGGGGCTTGGGCCTTCCGTCAATACCACCTTTTCAATCTTCAGTCCCAATCACTGGTTTGACGCAGCTCTATAGACAATCCTAACTTGTGCAAGTATCTTCATCTCTGAATAAAAACAATATGCTTCCCGTATTGGTCTGGCTGTCACTCTCTGTGATTTTTACCGCTTAAACGTCCATCAACTACTCATTTGGTAATTTATTCATGTCTCAGATTTTTTTTTCAACATTCGATCCCTTCTATTATTCCACACATACAGATACTATTCGACAGAGGCGTGTGCAGACCTTCTAAACGTATTTCGATCCAACATTCGATTGGCGCTGTATTACCAATTTCCGGAAATTTTTTCTCATTACAGACCCCATATCGCATTTAAACAGTGAGAATTTTCGAAGACAGTAAATGAGGATCGCGAAGGGTTTAGGTGTTCATATTTACCATTTGCTGTATGAAAGTATTGCCTTATACGGTAGTGAAACAAGGAAGATAAATAGTTCAGACAGGAATAGGATAGAAAGTTTTGAAGTTGAAGGTGGTGGTTCTTTTGACAGTTTGTTTCTAAATTTTCTCCTCTCTCCTATATTTCTTTTGACGACATGTTAGGTGTATATTGCAGGGAATAATTTCTTACTTTATGATTTATAATTTCAGTAAGAAAATAAGAAATATAGAATTATTCAGTAATGGATTGAGAGATATGTGTGAGTCTTGTACAATGATTTGATTGTTTTTTAGACCACTTCAGTTATTCCATCTCTGTGGTTACTCACGGCAGTGGCGAGCGAGCTGTTTTCAGCTGTAGGAAGCAGAGACTTGAGTCTAGGAGCGTAGGATTTTGGTGTTGTGTGGGCCGGCCATTAGTTTCTTCGCGGAAAGGTCTCTAAGCAGTACCGTAGCGAAGCCCTCTGAAGCATCCCTTGGTGTCTGCGGTGCGCAGTTGGGGGCGGGAGGCACTTTGTCGCCAGACAGACAGACCTGGCCAAGTAAGAGAGGCTAGCGTTGCTGGAGAACACAATGCTCTACCGAGAAAACCGGATGGCCCCGATCGAGCCAGTCTGCGTTCTTTACATGAGTGGCGGCGGTCGGCCACACGTGTCACGGTATTGGACGACTTACCGCTATCTCTGCATCCCAAACTGTCCACAAAGGATAGCTTGGTTTACGACACAAATGGCAGGATGCTGCCTGTGCAGTTCACTGCGTGTAGCGGCTGTTTGACAAGCTTTTGGCCGGCGCCCACGTTAACAAAAATCGGCGCCAAGATGCAGCTCGACCTGCGATTGACTGTGTGTTTTGCTATATGGCAGGTCGAGTGATCCGTCATCCAGCCGAGTGTTGTCATGGGACACCCGATTAAAGGTTTGGAAAGATTGGCTTCCTATGTGTGGTCGCCAATAACTGGCGTCAGTAGGTTGATGGTTTGGAAGAGAATGGAGTAGGAGAGACCGTCTTAGACGTTTCATTTTGAAGACTCTTGTGAGATATACTGTCTTATATAGTTCTCTTAGGAGGTCTCCTACGAAGATGTTTGATATCTCGGACAGGATCCATAGCCTTCCTGCTCCAGTCAGCCAAAACAGGCGCTGCTGGTGCTGCGGCGACATCAGCGATACTGTGTGTGCGCGCGTCCGCGACTGTGTGTGTGTGTGTGTGTGTGTGTGTGTGTGTGTGTGTGTGTAGTAAAGTATCAGCTGTGCTACCCCACTGCCTTATTAGGGTTGAATAACTCAGTTCAGGTTGGAATATTGTTTGTGTTTGACCTCTATCTTCTCCTTTCAGATTGGAATAATAAGTCCAAGTCTTGTTCACTTTCTTTGAATGGTAGAATTTCACAAAATATAGCCAGTCATTTACTTCATTTTGTATAATATTGGGTTTTTCATTTTTGTATTATTACGCGATAGCTACTTTCATATTTTCAAGTTATTGTGTTGTGACATTTGGTCACCTAATATTGTAAATGGTTATGCTTTTGAATTTCTTTTGAAATATAATCTTAATTTATTGCAGTTATTGAATACCATCGTTTAACAACCTAAATCATCATTTTGGAGGGGAATATAAATTCTTGCTTATAATACCAAAGGGGAGGAAACAAAATTACTAATAGAAATAGGACAAATAGAGCAAATAATCGAGTCTTCATTCTAGTATGTTGTAGGCCACAGCTTTTCTACATGTGGAAAACATAGTGACGACACAATTTATTATAGCGATTTATCAGAAAATTCGAATATATGTATTGTTTTGCATACTAAATTGTCAGACTAAATAAATCATAACGTGCCTTGTTTTTTATTATGTTACAATTTACATATCAAAGGAGATATAGTAACGACCGTATAGTAACGACAATAACCAAGACATGTAACAAAATGTGGTACGAGAAACTAATGCTGAAGTGGGTAGCCCACCTATTTAATGATGAGGTACTGAACAGAGTTTGGGAGAAGGGTAATTTATGAAATATAACTAAATGAAGGGATCGATTTGTAGCACACATCCTTAGCCATTAAGGAATGGAGAATGTAGCATCAGAGGAAGGTGTGTGGGGTAAAAATCGAAAAAGGGAGATCAAGAGACGAATACAGTAAGTATGAGCAAGTCGATCAGTGTTGCCGTTCTTATGCGGAGATGAAACGCTTGCTCAGGATAGAGGAAGGTGTAGACATGCATCAATTCATTCAAAAACGGTTCAAATGTTTGTAAATCTATTGGACCAAACTGCGTGGTCATCAGTCCGTAGCTCACAAACTACTTAAACCTAGGTAAACTAACCTAATGACAACACACACACACACACGCCCCAGGGAGGACTCGAACCTCCACGGCGAGCTACCGCGCGCTCCGCAGGGTGACGCTTTAGACCGTTCGGCTACTCCACCGCGGCATCAATTCATTTTCCCGACAGAATACTATTAGACAGCGCAGTGCGCAACAATTAGTCTTAGGGTGATTTTATTACTGCTTTAGTAATCAAGTCGCCGTACATGTCATTATCTGCGTAACCTCTCCTGCTCTTGTCTATTCGGGCTCTGGAATTCGTGATGATACTACTACTCTGCAGCAAACTTCCATTGCTATATCCGTTTGTCCCTGTCACTAACCTGCAGAACCCATACTACAGACGCCGGTGTGGTTTCGGCCCCTGAGGGTCACTGCAGCTGATGTATCAGAACTCTGGAGAGCACTAGTTGTTGTCCAAAGTGTGCTGTGCGAGTGGGGGCATCCATTACATTTAGGGGCTCGGAGTAATTCAATAGCGCGCGCGAGGCGAAGTTGCCGGGCGATGCGGCCGGCCGGTCGCCGTGCAGCAAGTTGCTGGGCTCCTAGCCGCAGGCCGCCGTGCGTGACGCCACGCACGCTCGGTCGCAGAGTTGGCAGAGCGTCGTGCGGGTGGCAGCAGCAGCAGGGGTGCTGTGCGCTTTCAGTTAAGCGCGCTGCTACCGGCTTCGGTACTAGACCGGAAATGAGCTACAATTTACCCCTAAGGCTGGAACGTGTGGAGTTTCTGGGCAACCCTAGAACTACCGGTTTCACAAAATAGAAACATAATATTCAGTTCCCGTTTCTCAGATGACACTGGTGGACAGTATTGTTATTGTTTATAGCTTAATCGTTCTATATGATAAATGAAATAATAACCGAAATGATTTAAGAGCTTTTCCAAGTCACAAAAATACTGAACCGCCAGGGGTATTTTCGTTGGTGTTTCCTCAGATACTTTGCCTCACGCTGTACTTGTCACTGGTTCGCCCAGGGCTCGAGTACGCGCCCCCAGTATTTGGAAACGCCGCTGATATCCACATCGAGTCGCTGCAGAGGATCCTGAACCGCGCCCTAAAGACTGCGCTACATCTTCCGGCGCGGTACACCACCTCCCAGCTTCTTGACGAAGTCGGCATTTTGCCACTCCGGGAGAGTTTCCGCGCCACCGCCAGGAAGTTCTACGAGAAGTCGCAGTAGTCCCAAAACCGGCTCGTCCGGGACCTTGGTACACAACAACACTTCAGGCCAACGACTCGTTGGCCTGACCTGCAACGAGATCTCGTAGCAACTGTGGAAGAAACCACACAGTCATTATCTGACACCCTAAGACCCTTCCTCCAGTCAGGCCATTAATATGTGTTTCCTGTGTTTCAGGTACCGCAGGAACAGCAGTAAATGCTTAGCCTGCTACCCATCGGACCAAGGTCGAGGTCCGTCATGAGAAGCGTGAGCGTGAGCGTGAGATACTTTGCCGCAATATGTATACAGTATGTGATCAAAAATATCCCGATACCTGGCTGAAAAGACTTACAGGTTCATGGCGCTCTCCATTACAGTAGAACCCCTCTAATCCGACCTTGGATGGTTCGTCACTCCGACTTGTCACTGACTGGACTCCTGTTGGGCCATTGTTGCGGTGTCTATCGCTATGAATATTGTTATAATGTAAGTTATTGTGCAGTTTTATCCTTTGTTGGGAATTGAAAAACGTCTTTGATTGCTTTATTCCATGTTCGCTACAGTACTTATTACATTCATTGTGTGTACAGTTGTCTGTTTTTCGTGTCTCGGTTCAAAAGTAAACATGTAACTCTTACACTAAATGAAAAATTAGCAGTGCTACAAAGACTGGACAAAGGAGAATTGACCCGGAAAAATTTCAAAGGCACTGAATGAATTTAGGATTGGAGGAAGAATCGGAAGGGCAATGAATCCTACACAGCTACGATTGATGGTGAAAACACTTTGAAGAATGGAAAAACATTAAGAAAGCCTAAACTTGAATTGTTTGATAACGCACTATGGATGTGGTTTTGTCAAGAAAGAAGGAAAAGAACACAAATATCCGGGCCAATTCTCAAAGAAAAAGCGATAATTTGCACACAAAAAAAACTGGAAGTTGAAAGTAAATTTCCTACCAGTGAAGGCTGGATTGATCGTTCGAAAACTCGTCATTGTGTCCGATTTGTTTCTACAGTAAGTACAGTAGAGTACTGTAATATTTTTTGTCGTTTTTCCTTTTAAAACCAATACATATTATAGTGTGTGTGAACTTTCTTTACTTAATATATTGTGTAGAAAACATCTTTTTATATTACTGTAGACGTGTTTTAGTTCTTAAACCGTTTAAACTTTTGTACTAAATGTCTTTTTATATTTTTTGTGATAAATATTAAATTTTTCGGATAATCTGAACTTTTTTCGCTCTGACCATGGTCCCGGTCCCGAAGGGGACGGATTAGAGGGTTTCTACTGTAGTTGGAATTCAGTCTGTATTGGCAAACCCTTATCCTTAACGACAGGTTCAATTTCCGCCGGCGTAAGTTCTATAAGGTTTCTTGGGAAATGGCAGTCAATTTTTCACAGAAGAGAGGTATCGCCGCGGTGGAGTAGCCGAGCGGTCTAAGGCGTCTCGCTGCGGAGCCCGCGCTTGCTCGCCGTGGAGGTTCGAGTCCTCCCTGGGGCATGGGTGTGTGTGTGTGTGTGTGTGTGTGTGTTGTCCTTAGGTTAGTTTACCTTAGTTTAAGTAGTTTGTAAGCTACGGACTGATGAGCACGCAGTTTGGTCCGATAGAATTACAAACATTTGAACATTTTCTTTTAGAGGTGTCGATGTAGGTCGGTATGGCCAGCATGAAGTCGGCGTTCCAGAACACAGGTGTTCTAAAACATTCAAGTCAGGAGTCTGGCCAGTACATTACAGGGATGTTATTGCCGTGTAATCATTCCGCCAAATGCTGTGCGCTATGAACTGGTGTTCGATGGAGTAAAAAGATACTATCGACATCCTAGAACTGCTCTTCAACAGTGGGAAGAAGGAAGGTGCTTAAAACATCAATGTAGGCCTGTGCTATGATAGTGCCACGCAAAACAAACATTGGTCCAATCCCTGCACGAAAAGCACGATCACACGATAACAATACCACCTCCGAATTTTACACAGGCTATCAGATGACGTTCACCAGGCATCTACGATACACACACCGTGCCATCTGATCGCCTCAATGTGTAACGTGATTCGTCCCTCCATGCAACGTTTTTTCACGATTCGTTTAGTGTTTACGAACCAGACACCTAGAGAGTTGTCGTTAGACATTGTCCTGCGAGCCTTAAGAGAAGCCGCTCAACCTTGAAATCCGAGTCCCGTCATCCGGATGCAATTTGGCATTCATGTGCCATGGTATGTTTAGTTGCAAATCTTTTCAACCGTTGACGGACTCGGTCAGTCAGCAGACGAGGTTTGGCCTGTACCATTACGTTCTATACGTTTCCGTTCAAGTTTACACTTGACTATCACATTAGAAACAGTAGACCTAGGGAATAGGGGTGTGAAAATCTCGCGTACAGATTTCTGACAAAACTGACATCAAACCACGTGACCATGTTCGAAGTCCCTGATTTCCGCAGAGCCCCGCCAATCTGCTCTCTCTGACGATGTCTAATAACTACTGATGTCACTAATATGGAGTACCTGATATGGCAGCACAATGAACGTAATACGGAAAACCTATGTTCACAATATACATGTGGTAATATATTTTATTCATATATTGGTTACAGCTGATATTTTGCTGCCTAAAGTCTTAACTTGATATTTACATGACGTTTACTTACGGTGAGGCCACATGGGACTACGACAATGGTGAAAAAGTCATTCGCGAATCACGTTGTCCTCCATAACGGTGTGTGATGTAATCTGACGACCAGTACAGTTGTCCACCTGCGTGGCATGGACAGTATGAGGCTACCAATCAGATCTTCAGGAATATTTGGCCATTTTTCCGTGATTACAATAACCAGGTCGTCGACCGTAGTGGTCTGCAATGCGTCTGCCACGATTCTCCCAGATATGCGTAATCGGGTTTCATTCCGGTAAACAAGCCGGCCACTCCATCACTCCATTCGTTCAGTTTCCTCAATATCAAGCACGTTGTTCACCAGTGGGGACGAGTGTTATCGTCTACCAAAAGGAGCCTAGTCCATATGGCACCACCGCAGGGCACAACGAACGTACAAGCAGTGAAGTCTTAACGACATAGAGGTCCGTGCGTCTGCAAATAGTGACACATTCCCACACAATTCGTCCCCGACCATGATATGGTGAAGTTTCCTGCGAATAAGCATGATTGACCCGAGTTCCACGTACTCTCCAGATGAGGGAATGAATCTTCGGCTCAACACAAAACTTGACTGTGATCAGAATCCGATGCAATTCGTTACGTCTCCAATCCAAATGTTCCTCAGCCGAGGTTCTGCGTGCTAAACGGTGTCGAGGTTTTAAGTACATACACCATAGGCCTCCTAGCAGAGAGGCCACATCCCTGAAGTCGATTTGGGACTGTCTGTGTTAATATTGTGCGACCACGTTTGCTGCCTGGAGTGTCCGGTGCAGACGAGTTAAATTCAGCCTCCTGTCTAGAAACAACGTGCTGCATTTTAAAGTTTCCTATTGTCTCAAATCGCTTCAAGGTCCTGGAAATTACACTTTGGGACATTCCAATAGCTGCAGCCCTCTCGCTCTGTCTCTGTCCCGCCTCCAATCTCCCTGTGGCTTTCCATGGCATATCTGCTGTTAAGTCAGGTTGTTGTTGCATTGAACCTCCTGCTGACTACTCTAACTGAACCCTGGTACCTGCTTATGTAATTCGTCTGATTGAATAAACACAACACCATACCCTCGGCAGCGACTTTCCATTTTTACCAGTATGTCCTTTGCCGTAATGTTGTTGTTTCTCGCTCCTTAGAACCGACAGAAAGACGTCGAAACACCGAAAATTGTATAAACAAATTTGTAGAGGAAAAATTCTCGATATATTTGCTTTCGTTTGCTTTCTTTACGTATCTTATATCGTTTCAGAGATATTTGCAAAAATATCCGTAACGTGTTCCTCTTTTCAGGTCAAACCGTTCCACCGGTCGGCACCAGATATTACAGACATAATTGATGGCCACCAGAGACCAGAACCCTCTTTTTAAAATATTTCGGACCACAAGTTGTAACAATATATATTTGTGATGGTCTTTTGACGGGACGAAATTTCAAGTAAACTGTTCGTCTGACTCGAAAATAGAACAAATGAATTTTTACAGGAGGAAATTCTATATAACTTTCCTCTCTTATTTATTTTTCGTAACTCGCTTCGTTCTGGAAAAATTACCAAGAATATCGGCTATTTGACACCGTCAAATGTTACGTAAACCATTCGTTTGGAAATGTCACGTGACATTCCTCGCTCAGGAACTCTCTCTGGCTTAAGCCATCTTGCTTCCTCTATTTTCTTATCATCACTTAAGCGTTGTCATGTCAAAGCAATGGCGCACTGAAGGATTTACAAAAACACGTCGTTCTTCGTACGATAAATTATAACGTAATATCTGAAATGCCATATAAGCATAAAATAACAACTGCCATCAATAGTAAGAGAGATAGGAAGCAGGTTTCTGATTTTTGCCGTTACGGCAAATAATTAAACGAAGAACAATATTCTCCTCCAAAACTGACATAATACAACAACAACGCCGTATAAGAAAGCTGATCTCTAACGCCGTGTGGTGCAGAAACAACAGACAAATGGACGCCGAAAAGAAATTATATTACCTGATGCACACAATTACAAATAAAATCTTATACACCAAGGGACCTGTCGACAAGGAACAACGCGAACAAACATCATTTCTGAAGCATCCACTGCCCGCTAATCCTATGGCAGGGACGCCAATTGAAACTTTTAAGTTCAAAATGTTCAAATGTCTGTAAATCTATCGGACCAAACTGCGTGGTCATCAGTCCGTAGCTTACAAACTACTTAACGCTAGGAAACTTTGATGTTGCGTGTGTTTTCGTGGAGTAGGTGTGTAGGTGTGACTGTTTATCGCTCATTAAACATGACATCTCTGAGATAAATTAAAGCAACCTAACCCTGCACCCTAATTTGCAGACCTGCAGATTGATTTTATATGCAAATTTTTCTTAATGATGGGCCGCCACTATATTTTATATTAAAATAAATTAATTAATTAATTAACTGAGACTATCCTAAAAGTCGAATGGCGACAAGTTAAGATCTCAAAATGATACACAATTTTTAAAAACTCAGTAAATCTGTGTTAATAAAATAAAACTCAAGTTATGTCAATGTACAATTTCTCATTATTTATACACATGAAAACTTAACTCACCAAAGTAAGTGAGAGGGTTGTAATGAGATAAAACAATTCGAAAATGAATGATTCTACTGTACAATAAAGTTAATACAGCCTAACAGAGAAATATTAAAGTTTGTGACCAGTTGTCACTGTCAACATATACAAAGATCGAACACTAATCACGTTAAAAGCACAAAACATGAATTGATCACTTGATACAAAATTACATAAATAAGACTGAAAATTACTGGTTATATCTATAGATGCAGTGCCATAGCGATCATGAATGCAACTAGTTGCAACTGAAACAAGTCCCGGATTAGAAAACAGTATCATTACTGACGAGAATAATCAGTGTCCTATCAAGGGTCGTGATTGCGCAAGCAATATACTATACCCAAACAGACGTCATGCAGAACAGCAGCAGCAGTGTCGTTGGCAGTCACCAGGCTCAGAGGCGGGCGGCGCAGAAATTGCGGAAGCGACACACAATAAACATACAACTGTGTTCAATGTTCAAATGTTTGTAAATATATCGGACCAAACTGCGTGGCCATCAGTCCGTAGCTCACAAACTACTTAAACCTAGGTAAACTAACCTAATGACAACACACACATCCATGCCCCAGGGAGGACTCGAACCTCCACGGCGAGCAACCGCACGCTCCGCAGCGAGACGCTTTAGACCGCTTTATAACCGTGTCTGCGGAAAGCTAACACACAGACTAACTGTGGTCGCAGATGACGATGCTACATAGAAATGACCGTTGAAAGTGTCGTACCACCAGACTAACAATGCAAAATAATGAAAGTTCCCGACCGACCAAAGCGGTGGAAAATACAAGTCCAAACTAAATCACTTCGAAATTTTCATGACTCGACGGCGGGTTGGCACCACACCGTAACACCTTCCTGATCGTCGGCACTCATTAGAGAGAGTCTTTTTCGCTCCCTCTCTCCACTCCTCACAAAAACTGGGTAATCGTTGAAGGAATGGCGTCAGCTGATCGTCTGTATAGAACTTTCCATTAAATATAGAATTTCCAGTGAATTGTCTTGACTTTGTTAGCAGCATCGACCACTCTTTCAGCTAATACATGTCCACACGTCCTGCAGTGATTACTTCGTAAAGCGCGAAGTTGAAATCGATCTTGTGTAATAGATCTATATATTCGGAAGTCGGATTATAGCTCAAAGTACAATTGTATCTCCAGAAGAACACATCTTTCTCTATCTTAATGTAGTCAGCACCAAAAGTAAGTAATTACGAATTTTAATCACAATATTGTACCGAACAAATATGAAAACAGAGAGGTTTTGATGAATTTGTCGTTCGCATCTGTATATTATCTCTAGTGGGAGGCACAGGGCGGAAATGTCTGTGGTGTGGGCATTCAGATGCGTAGAACAGATTTTGTGTCCTGAACATTAAGGTGGAAATATCACGTGGTATTGGGAAAAATCTACTAATTGCTCACTTTTTGTAGATCCTTTTTTGTTCGGTTAAGACAGATGGCCGATTTAGCAACGCTTCCTCAACTTTCATGTTGCTTCTGTGACACATTTATTTAGATGATACGTGGTTGCTTTGCGAAATGGAGGTGGGGCTTCTTTGCAGCCAATGTGGTAAAAACCAATCATAAGAGCAAATAAATGTGTGGAAAAAGTGGATTTCTTTCAATATCACGTGGTACTTCCAACTTAATTTGACAAGATGCACAGAATGCAATCCACACTCGAGAGATATTTTTACTTTATGTATAATTTAGTGGTTATACGCGACAAAAGATGAACTTTTTCCTTTCAATGCCATTGCAAAACATGTAGGATACAGGTTGGAGGAGATTTTTTTTTCCTGCCTTTGCTATATTTTACTTGCGGTGGCAGCGGTTTGTTTGCTATCGTTCGCAATGAACTATTACTTTACTGACCAGAACAGCATCAATTAGTTATTTGATCGTGAATATAAATAATTATTCCCTTTACTCTATGTGAATGGTTTTGAAAAAGCATTCAACGACCGTTGCCAACATGAGCTAACAGCGCCACGGCGTACGTAAAATTGTACCCCTTCTCGTAGCGTAGTACACCATAGTTATGAGAATGAAGAAACCGCAGCCATACCATAATTAGTTATTTGGTGTACTATGTAACTAACGTCGCCACACTTTGTCCATTCCTGTACTGTGGCGTTTTTGATGCATTCCTAAACGAATGCAGTAAAAAATTAATGAGGGCACAACGAAATCAGAAAGGAAACTACATAAATTCCATTTTCCTTGCAAAGAATTCTTATGTAAATTAGAGCTTCGATAAGCGCAAAGGAATGTCTTTATGTTGTAAATTCAAATGTCCCCCGTCAAAAGAAGCAAGGAAATGTCTTTGTGAATATAGGAAGCAGAATCTGCAACTCGCTGTTCAATGTTAGTTTGTATTTGCAAAGATAAGATTGCTGCTGCTGTCAATCTATACTAATAATAAATCTGTAAATGTAGGCCTGTCGCTGTTCCCTTAAATCTTCAAAACTAATGGACGAATCTTCACGCGGTTTTCACAGGAAACATGGGAAAAGTTTGGGTCAACATATAGTCATAATTTTATGAAAATCAGATCACGGAAACAAAAGATATCGTAAAATTATGTGTTTTCTGTAACCGCCATGTTTGTTTGTTCTACTATTAAAAGCCTCTTATCTCGAAACCTATTTCACCAATTTGCATGGGGTTTTCACAGGTAACTTGAGCGTAACTTGGGGTAACATATAGACTTCATTTCATAAAAATCAGATCACGGAAAAAAAGAATATCGTAATTTGAAATTTTTTACTACAACCGTCATGGCTGTCTGTCTCTTTGAACACGTTTATCTCCAAAACTAACTAACGGATTTTCATGTGGTTTTCACACGTAACTTGAGCATTTCGTGCGGTTTCATAAAGGCTTCAATAATTAAAATCGGATCAGAGAAAATTAAGATATCATAATTTAACCATTTGTTTAATAGCCGTTGTGTATGTTTATTTGTTTAAGGTAATCTCCAAAAGTACTACGCGAACTTTCATGGGTTTCCACAGGTAAATTGGGAATAGTGTGGAGAGTAAAATAGGATAAATTTCATCAAAATGGGGTCAGTGGAAAGAAAGATATCGTAATTTGAAGTTTTTTGTGTATCCTATGCTTATAAGTATGTTGTACTTCATCAAATCTCCAAGAATACTATACGAACTTTCGTGGGGTTTTATAGGACAACTGAGAATACCTTGGGGCAACATATAAGCTTTGTTTCATCAAAATCAGATCAGGGAAAGAAGAGATATCGTAATTTGTAATTTCTGGTGTATGCTGTGCTTGAATTTCAGCGTAGTATAGCAAAGATCCGATAGAGGCGCTGTTACATAGCATACCAAATCATTAATAGATGGCGCTGCTGCGTTAGAATCCTTGTTGAAAAATTAGTCACGTACGAGAGGAATAATTCTTTATGTTGATAATGAAATAAATAATTGTTGTTTCGATCAATACATTAATGATCCCCCAAAAGCTAAAATTTCGTTGCCAACGTAAACATACTAAACCGCTGCCACTGCAAGTAAAATTTAACACAGGTACGACAAAAAAAAATTGTTTACTAGCTGCATCCCGCATGCCTTGCAATGGCATGGAAAGAAAAATAGTGCTTCTTTCCGCGGGTATAATTTGAACTTAAAACATAAGACGTTCCTTCACGTCTATCGATGTTTTAAGTTGCTAAGCATTCTTTGCAAGGAAAATCGAATTATGTAGTTCCCTTTCTGATTTCGGTATATCCTCAATACATTTTGAGTGCGTTCTCTTGAGGAATACTCGAAAACGCCATAGTACACGAAAGGACACAGTGAGGCGACGTTAGTTACACAGTACACCAAATAACTAATTAAGGCGTTCCTGCTTTTTTTCATTCCCATAACTATGGTGTAATACACTACAAGAAGGGGTACATTTTTACTTACGGCGGCGGCTTTGTGTGCTGATGTTGGCAACGGCCTTTGAATGCTTTATCAAAATCAGTCACGTAGAATGAGGTGAATAATTATTTTTAAGTTCGCGATGAAATAAATAATTTATTCTGTTCTGGTCAGTAAATTAATCATCCTCCTATAGCGAATAGTTTGTTGCCAACTATAGCAAACTAAAACTCTGCCACTGCAAGTAAAATTTAACCAGGTAGGACAAGAATTTTTTTTCTTCCTAACTGTATCCCATATGCTTTGCAGTATTATGGAAAGAAAAGAAGTGCATCTTTATACGGGTATAACCACTAAATGGTACATAGAGTAGAAATATCTATGGAGTGAACATTGCGTTCTGTGCATTTCCTCAACATTAAAATGGAATCACCACGTGATACTGAGACAAATCGACTCTTCCCACACTTTTATTTGCTCTTGCGATTGGTTTGTACCGCATCGGCTGCAAAGAAGCCCCACCTCCTTTTTGCAGAGCAACCACACAACATGAAATAATATCTAAGTAAATGTGTCACAGAAGCAACAAGAAAGTTGAGGAAGCGCCACTAAGAGGACCAAGATAAAGTCAGCGTTTAGCAGATTTTTCCCAATATCACATTTCCATCTTATTGTTGAGTACACAAAATCTGTTTACGCATCTGAATGCTCAATCCAGAGATATTTCTGCTCTGTGCCTGCCACCAGAGATAATATACACACATGAGCCACAATCTCATCAGAAACTTCTCTGCTTTCATAATTGTTCGGTACAATATTGTGATTAAATTTTGTAATTACTTACTTTTGGTATGGAGTACATTAAGATAGAGAAAGACATCTTATTTTGCAGAGACATCTGTACTTAGAGTTATAATCCGTGTTCTGAATATATAGTTCTCTTACACAAGATCCATTTCAACTTCTTGCTTTAATTCAAATGTTCAAATGTTTGTTAAGCTTAAGGGACTGAACTGCGGGGTCATCAGTCCCTAAACTTACAAACTACTTATGAACGACCTTATACTAAAGACGACACAAACATCCATGAACGAGGGGGGGATTCGAACCCCCGACCAAAGCGGCCGTGCAGACTGTGACTCGCGCGTCAAAGACCGCTCGGCCACCGTGGCCGGCCGTGCTTTATACGTGGGGACATTTATTAGCTGAAAGAGTGGCCGATGCTGCTGACACAGTGAATTCCCTGGAAATACTATGTTTAATGGAAAGTTGTATACAGACGATCAGCTGACGCCATTCCTTCAACGATCACCCAGACTTACTTTATCGCACATTGACACCACCATGAGGTCGTATGTAAACAGACATGAACTGCTCTGTTGATTTAATTACCAGACTATCAGCATTCTTTGAGTTTTCGATAATAGGGACCACTGGATACAGAATAACTACATTGTCCCCAGTGCAACACTGCAGTATACTAATAATTCACCATGCACTTCTGTAAGAAATAAAGAGTTATACATCTCAACGACAGAAGTGTTTTCGGAAGTTTACTCCAAACAGACAAATACACACCGCAGTTTTAACTTTGTGAACACAAGCTAATATTACCGAGCGAGGTGGCGCAGTGGCAACTCACTGGACTCGCATTCGGGAGGATGGTGGTTAAAATCTACCTTCGGCCATCCAGATTTAGGTTTTTCCGTGATTTCCCTAAATCACTCCAGGTAATGCCGGGATGGTTCCTTTCAAAGGACACGGCCGATTTCCTTCCCCATCCTTAGCCAAAACTCCGAGCATTAGCTCCGTCTCTAATGATTAAGCTGTCGACGGGACGTTAAACCCTAAGCTTCCTTCCTTCCTTCCAACCTAACATTGAATTAACATCGTTCCGGAGTTTGCACTTAAATTAATTTCACTTTGGTATTAAAAACCTTATGAACATTCACCGTTTACGATAATGATTTCTACTTACATTTGACATCTTGGTTAGGAGAACTGAGTTTATTGACAGAGCGATCCAACAACGAATCTGTTTTTGCTGACCTAGGTTCGGAACCCTAATAAACAATGATATACACAGGTCCCTCTTTAACAACCGTTGCGAAGCACGGGCATATGAGCTAGTTCTGAATACTTCTGTTACTGGGGCAATACGCGTAGCACTACAAAAACAACAGGGCCATTAGTGGTTCATTGCTGTTCTATGGCATAACCACTGAAAAGAATAAAAAACATTTAACAAATACAGCAGCGCCAACTATTAGTTATTTGGTGCACTACGTAAATAACAGGGCCTCTATTTCTTCTGTACTGCACTACCCCGTTTTCTAGCCATTCCTAAACAGAATGGACTCAAGATGTAATAAGTATGCACCGAAAAAGAAAGGAAACTACATAAATTCGTGATTTCTTGCGAAGAATTCTTAGTAAATGAAAACTTCGATAGACGCGAAGGAACGTCGTTATGTTTTAAATTTAAATGATACCCGCGGAAAGAGGTTTTTTTTTTCATGACATTGCAAGGTATACGGGATACAGCTAGTAAAATAATTCTTATTTTGTGTCGTTAAATTTTATTTGCAGTGTTAGCTGTTCAGTATGTTAATGTCTGCAACGAAATATTCGCTTTAGGGAGTTTATTAATGAACATAATTGTTTCCCTCTTTGTACATGACTGATTTTTCAGAATGGATTCAATGGCCTTTGCCAACATCAATATAGTACACCACTGCCGTAAGAAAAATCTAGCCCTTTCCTCAGTGTATTACACATTACTTAAGAGAATAGACAATGCAGCATCACCATCTATTAGTTATTTGGTATACTATAGAAGTAACAGCGCCTCTATCGGGTCTTTGCTATACTACGCTGCATTTTAAGCATAAAATACAACAGGAACTACAAATTACAACATCTTTTCTTTCCCTGATGCGTTTGTCATGAAACGAAGCTTATATGTTGCCCCAAGGTACTCTCAGGTGGCTTGTGAAACCCCGTGAAAGTTCGTATAGTACTCTTGGAGATTTGCTGTTCCACACCATACATATAAACATTGTATAAACATAAACTTTCAAATTACTTTACTCCCTCTAATCCGATTATGATGAAATTAAGCCTATGTTACTCCCCAAACTATTCTCAATTAACCTGTGGAAACCATGAAAGTTCGTGTAGTACTTCTGGAGATTATCCTCTAATAATAGACATACACGATGGCTTTTAAGCAAATGATTAAATTATGATATCTTTATTTTCTCTGATCCGATTTCAATTATTGAAGTCTTCATGAAGCCGTACGATATGCTGAAGTTACGTGTAATAACCCCACGAAAATCCGCCAGTAGTTTTGGAGATAAACATATGCAAAGGGACAGACAGACATGACTGTCGTAGATAAAAAATTCTAATTACGATATTATTTTGTTTCGTGATCCGAGTTTTATGAAACGAGGTCTGTATGTAGTCCAGAGGTACTTTCAAGTTACCTGTGAAAATATCATGCAAATTCTTGGGATAATTTTGAAGATTAGACGTTTTTAATAGTTCAACAAACAGACACGACGGTTACCGGAACACTTCCGGAACACTTAAAATTATGATATGTTTCCTTTTTCTTTCTTTCTTTATTTATTTTTATTTTTTGTTTTTTGACCGTGATCCGATTTTCATAAAGTTATGCCTATATGTTGACCTAAACTTTTCTCATGTTTCCTGTGAAAACCGCATGAAGAGTTGTCCAGCATTTTTGAAGATTGAAGTGAACAGCAACAGACCTACGTTTACAGATTTATTATTAGTACACACACACACACACACACACACACACACACACACACACACACACACACACACATATATATATATATATATATATATATATATATATATAAATTGTGATTATAATGATTTAATATGTTTAATTTTACCGTTTTTCAATTCAAGTGCATAACTCCGATTTGTTAACCTTCACAATTATCTAATTCACCCCACCTATAACATCATATCCCACCCTTCCACTTTTGTATATTTGTTTATAAGTGTCCCATCTTTATATTTGTCGGGTTTTCAAACTTTAGATTCCTGTTTAATTTTATGCACTGTAGTCATGTCATGAAATTTTTATGTTTCACTGTTTCCCGAAGTATAGTAGCAATGTCTCCTTTTTTGCGGTACTATTAATATACAAATTTCATTTAAATATTTATTTTCGTATGTAATTGCTCCTTCAAAAAAGATAATTTTAACCTCTGCATGTGACATCTTTTCTGGTTAATTGACAACGCAAGTTTTCTGACTAAACTTCAGCAAATATCTAATGATGGCGTAAGTAGCCTAAAATGGGTTAACGTAATAAACAAAGCTGAAGAACAAACTCAAAACTGTGTATTTCAATTTCCATAATCAAGTTTTCTACTTCCACGCAATCCATGAAGAGAGAGACCTACGTTAGGTGTGTGGTCGTAACGTAGTCTCTACAAAGTAAAACATAATTATGTCGCTCTTACTAGCGGACGCTTTCAATAAATGATTACGAAACCAGTCGCTGAAGGCTTGTCAGCTGAGTCAACTACTGCTGAGTGCCTTCTCAAACATGCGTGTCCTCGAATGATTCACTGAAGAACCTTGAAGATGTGACTTCGAGACAATGAAGAGATTCACTGGCACACAAGTTATCAATAAACCTGGCAATGAACATGTGTATAGTTACTGTAGTCAATCTGAGGACCTGTTGTAAACAATTACTGCCACGTTTGACTCATTATGCCACCAGACAACCACCTGAAGCCTATAGTCAAACGGGAAAACTGCTCTAAAATATTATACAGAGTCTCCAGTCACCAATGCTTACGCCAGCGATATACAGCTCTTAGCTTTTTGGGGCAACCTCATTGTGTACGACTACCGCGAGTATATATGTAGCGGTTCATTCATTTCGTGTTTCCCGTTCGCTGTTTTCGCTTATACCTTCTTGCTAGGAAGGATTGATTCGATCATGTTAAATGTTGCATCTCATATCAGGTGAGAGACAGTGTGAAGTGGCGGCTCTCTCTATCTCCTCTCCCTTTCTCTCTCTCTCTCTCTCTCTCTCTCTCTCTCTCTTTTTCTCTATCTCACTCTGCCCTTTACGGTGGCGGATGCGGCCGCAGAGTCGTAAAAATGCTCTTCGCAGATCCACGAAGGCTTACCTCACCTTACGGTGTACTCTACGGCATTGGCCTCTTTTTCTTTTTAGCTGGCATTTATCGTAAATCTTTGAACCAGTGCCAAGTCCTTAGCGAATGAAAAAAGCTCACGTGGCTCGAGATTGTAAGAAAAGTGATAGAACGGAGCTCGCATAATTACAGACCAACATCATCAACATGAGTTGACTCCAGAATTCTTTAACACTTAATGTTCGAAAAAAGTAAATTCCCTTGTAAAACCTCCGTCTATGCACAAACATGACATTAGAAAGCATTGCTCGTGTGAAACTCTTGTTACTCTTACCTCACATGACATTTTGTGAGCCAGGGATGAAAGGCCTCTGATACAGTCCTTTTTATCAATTACCGAAACGCGTCTGAAACTGTGCCGCACTGCTGGAGAGTGGCTCTAAGACTTTTGAATCTGTAGAAACCTTTACGATTTACTCGACTCCGAGGATTAACCATTGACAAAAGTATTTCCAGAAGTTCTCCATGGATGTGCGATAGTACTGTTATTATTATCTGTCTTCATAAATGGTCTGACGGAAGTGTGCGTGACAATATGCGGCGTGTGGAAGATTACGCTACGGTGTATGGGAAGGTGTCGTCATTAATTGATTAGTGGGCAGGAGGATGACAGAGAAACATTTCTAGTTGGTGTGAGAAATGGCAGCTAGTAGTAAATTTTGAAAAATGTAAGGTGATGTAAGTGAATAGGAAAAATTATACTTTAATGTTCGAATAAGACATTGGTATCTTACAAATAAACAAAGTCGCGTCGATTAGAAATCTAAGAGTAACGTTGCAGAGTGAAATGAAATGAAACTTACAAGCAAGGAGTGGCGTGGGCAAAGCGGTACGTTAACATATTAATGAAACTCTTTTGTACAGATGTGTTACATATTTAAGGGACATTATGCATAAGACGCTTGTTCGATTCCGTCTTGAATATTTCTGTTTGGGATCATCACCAAAGTGGTTTAAAGGAAGAGGCAGAAGTAATTCAAAGATGGTCTGCTTGATATCTACTGCTACGTTAGAACAATGCGCGAGGGTTACACACATGCACCGTGAACTACCGTTAACTTACAATTCGCGTGAAAACTACAAAGGTAACAGAAGTTAAGACTCATTCTGGGGAATACTGGCAATAGTTTTTTTTTTTTTTTTTTTTTTTTTTTTTTTTTTTCCATCTTCTCTTTGGGGTTGGAACATAAAAGGAAATAATAATAATACGATGTGCAGTGTCCGTGTTTATTGATAGAACTAAGACATCTAAGACTGCAGACATGAATACAAAAATGTATTCGCAATTGCGAATATTAATCAGCATCAGCTGTATGGTGTAATGAAAATTTGTGCCGGGCCGGGACTCGAACCCGGATTTCCCGCTTATCGCGAGGGGTCGCGTTTCCATTACACTATCCGCGCACGACCCAAACATTCATATGCCACACATTGTCTACTGCCCATGAGTGCTCGTACATTCTAAGATGTAATTCCCGCACAGGGTGAGACTTTTTAGTATATTTGTTGCAAGCCTTGCTATGACTGATTTTAAATAAGATGTGCAGTGTCCATGTTTATTGATAGAACTAAGCAAATTGTCCTTCAGGCATGCATAATAATATTGGTACAAGAGACCATCCAACACGCACCATACCGTGTAAGGGGGAGTAAGTATGTAGATGAAGATGTAGCTGCCGCTTGTTAGTTGGTTGCGATATTAGGCACATTGTTACACAAGCAGAGCCGTATCCGTTTATTTTATCAGCGCACGGCTGTAATTAAATTCCGACCATAGTTTCGATTCCTCTACACAGCATATATGTGTGTGTGTGTGTCTGTATGCGTGTTTGTGTGTGACTGTATGTGTGTGTATTTTCATTAGTGTAAGTTCGTTAAAGGAGTTTGTATGTTTCAAATGTTCGTAAAGCGTAAGGGACTTGACTACGGTGTCATCAGTCCCTAAACTTACAGACTACTTGTGAAATACCTTATACTAAAGACGACACAAACATCCATGCCCGTGGGGGGGGATTCGAACCCCCGACGGCGGACGGCCGCGCGCACCGCAACACGGCGCTCCAGCACGCGCGGCTAATTCGCCGCGGCGAGTTTGTATGTCTAGGCACTCATGTCCATAGCAGTTTGGTCGAATATTTTTACAAAACTAATTGAACTGCAATATAATCGCAAGCACTGTTTGTACAGTAAATATTAGTACGTGGCTACTGTGGAACGGCACGTCATTGGAAGAGAGGTAGTAGGTCACGCCAGTGGTCGTCTAGATAAAGTAACGTGATAGTGAAATAAATGTATTTTAGAATTAAGACAACACCAGCCCATTATATTGATTTGTTGGTTTAAATGGCACAGTATATCGTCTGGGCAAAATTTCAAAAGTGAATGACACCAGTTGTTGAAATGAGCCACCTAGTCATAGAAAGTACAGCCAAAAGTTGTGCTACAGCATGGAACGGCAGTCAATAATTTGGAGTAGTTTTGAAAAATCATTTGAATCAAATTTATCTGTAATACTGTACTGCACAATAAGTGGCGACGTTTTGTAGAATAAGATCACTGTACTATAGGAGGCAGAGACCCTAAATTAATGAAAGTAATAAAAGTGGGAAAGGTTGGAAAGTAGCAAGTGCAATGTAAAGGTTGGGCTAAGTAGCGAAGTGGCGCCTTGTCGAAAGCGGACGTATTGACGTTGAGTGAAGCAGAACAAGCAAGTTTACAAAGTCAGCGATCAATGTAGTCCAGTGCTGTGGTCATCTGGTGACGAAAGTGGGACAATGCAGACACCCATACTACGCAAGATGTAAGCAAGTGCGTTACTAAAGGGAACAGGGGGCTGGAGGCAAGGTGATCGGAAACTGGAAAACGGTCACATTTAGCAATAAGTGAACATGTAAAACTTGTGAAACACACAATGCAATAACCGTCGGAGTCAACCCCGCCGAATAAGTACGGGCGAAGATGACAGGTTTGACATTCAGTACATTCAGTGCGATCACTGCGGTCGGGATGGCCGGTCCGATCGGCCTCGGAAGCAATAGCAGAGGATGCAGCCGTTGCAGTGCCAGTAGCGGCATCGGAAGAATGTGGAGGCGCTCTCCGTGATGGGAGGAGGCCGTAGAAGTAGCCGCGGGATTCTGGCAGCGTGACTCTGGCTTGCCAGCGGCACGGCGAGACATTGGTTCTGCGCCTGGCGCTGTAGGCTTGCAACGAGAGGGGCGGCGCCTGGTAGATAGTAAGCTACTAGGAATGGGCTAAACTCCGATTTTCCTATATCAGTGATTTCTGTAACTGCTACTTTTAGGTATCTGCGATTCTTAGTTGCGATTTGTCACTGTTTATGAACGCAGTTTACAAATCCTAAACATGTATCCCCCCGCACTCAAACTGGGATTTCCGTGACTAAAATGTTTGTAAATCTATCGGACTCAACTGCTTGGTCATTACTCCGTAGCTTACAAACTACCTAAATTAAGGTATACTAATCTAAGGTCAACACAAAAACAGATGTCTGAGGGGTGACTCGAACCCCGACGGCGGAAGGCCGCGCACACCCCAGCACGGCACCCCAGTACGCACGTTTCTTTGACACTGAATGCTAATTCCGTGATTTCTGCTACTGCTATTAATAATGCGATTTTTGCTTTCGTGATTCCTGCTACTTCCGTGACTGAAGCGATTTGTTTTGCAAATGGAAAATTCATGTATAAAAATAAAAATCGTTTGAGTTACCCAACGCACAGGCTTGCCAATAGACACAGAAAACACAAAGAAACAATCAATATTTCGCAACCGTTGATCGCTTCGGCAGGAAAAGAGGTAGGAAGGAGGGGGAAAAGGTAAGAATGCGGGTTTTCAGGGAGTGGATGAGGGGTCATTCCAATCCCGGGAGTGGCAGAACTTACCTTAGGAGGAAAAAAGGAAGGTAAACAAATACATAAACACCCACATATATACACACACGGTAACACACCTAGGCAGACATTTGAGGTAAGACTACGGTCGGGGGTTCGAATCCCCCCTCGGGCATGGATATTTGTGCCGTCCTTGTTCGTAAGTAGTTCATAAGTAGTTTGTAAGTTTAGGGGCTGATAACCCCGTAGTTAAGTCCCATAAGCTTAACAAACATTTGAACATTTTTTTTTTTTTTTTAGGTAAGTCCTTCCACTCCCGGGATTGGAATGACCCCTGATCCATTCCCTTAAAACCCGCGTTCTTCTCTTTTCCCCTCCTTCCTTCCTCTTTTTTTTCTCTTTTCCTGACAAAGGGACCAACGGTTGTGAAAGCTTGATTCTTTTTTTGCGCGTGTATTTATTTGTGTTTTCTGTGTCTATCGGCGAGCCTGTGCTTTGGGTAAGTCAAACTATCTATATATATTCCTCGTTCTACATCTAAATATAAAAAAATAAGCCGGCCGCGGTGGCCGAGGGGACTAAGGCGCTCCAGTCACGGTCTGCACGGCCACTACGGTCGGGGGTTTTAATCCCCCCTCGGGCATGGATATTTGTGCCGTCCTAGTTCGTAAGTAGTTCATAAGTAGTTTGTAAGTTTAGGGACTGATGACCCCGTAGTTAAGTCCCATAGACTATACAAACATTTAAACATTGGAAACATCAACTAATAATGAATATTGTTGCTCCATTTTAATGCAATGTTCGTATTATTTGCATCTCGGCAATTGTCAATTAGTCTTCTAAAAGCTATTTCAATGTTTGGTGTGTAATCTACAGTTAAAACTGAGGTTATATGCAAGTAGTATCTAACAGGAATTGGCAACTGGGCTTAAAGCCTTTCTTAACAGAAACATTCGCAGATTACAGCAACTGTGTCATTGCAACGAAAGTGCTATGTTCTTGCCTGGAAATGCATAAACAGACTTGTTTTTAATATTGTGTGGTACGTTACTTAGCAATTTGAATGACGCGATAAGTAAATGTGAAATACATCGTGAGTGGCTTCTGAAATTCTATTTTCCCTTTGAACCTTTCGGCGTCATTACATATTCTGCCAAATAACTAAAGAGCTTGCGTTATATTTTACCTACTGAACTGCCGAACTAGGGTGCTAATGTTGGCAACTAAATCTTCACTTTATAATAATATGTTATTTACTGACTGTACAAAGTTAAACACAAGAAACCTTACAACCACAGACCAAGAATAACATTTCTTTTATGATAAACAAAATATAATTCCCATCACTCTATGTGACTTACAAATCTAAGATCATTCATCGGTCTTTGCCAACATAAGTACACTATGCCACCACTAAAATAAACAAAAGTTTTAATAATACTGGAGTATCCGATACCACTCGCCTGCTTTCACTCATGTCATCACCGGAGGGACGGTACAAAATGAAAAAAAAAAAAAAAATGGGACACAACATTCTTAAACTTAAAACAAGTCTGATAAAATAAAGCTTTCCAGTACGCGAAAAAGTTGTATTTTCAAGTGTAAAACTTTTTGTCTAAACCTCGAGATACAAGTTTACTCCTATTCGCAGCACTTAACACAGTCCACGCTGAACATGGAGGTGGCCTACTGTTAAGCATTTCGTAATATTACTTAATTGACCACTTGATCATACCCCCTTGGAATTTTTACGTACGATGTGTAATGCCTACCAAAATTCTCATCAAAACAAGATTTGCAATGTAAGAAAAAACGTTTGTAAAGCTTAAGGTCTCTAACTGCGGGGTCATCAGTCCCTCAACTTACACACTACTTATGAACTATAACTAAAGACAACACAAACATTCATGGCCCGGGGAGGCCGTGAGAACCGCAACGTGGCGCTACCGACCGCTCGGCTACTCGCGCGCGGCTGCAATACGTATTCTGAATTCACATAGCAGCTTTAGGTTTTATGACAAGAATTATTTTGAACAGGGATCAAGTCCGTAACACAATCTTTACTAGGCGCTCACATTCGTTGTCTTTGCCACCTGTAAACCAAATTATCACCTTTTAATCTAGAAACATAGATGCCGTGGTCTGATTCACAGGTAAAATAGTGCCATTAAGTATAAACATTTTCACAAAGCAAATTATCTTCTTGCTTATTAATCCGGCCACATCGCTAAACAACACACGAGTGAAAGTACGACAGTTGGCCAACAGGTAGCGAAAGGGGGAATATTAAATGCTATTTTCAGTTGCTAGTTGCCACTCTTAGTTGCGACTTTTCACAGAAATTGCTGTTTGGGCCAATGAGGGAGTTCAAGCTCACTGGTTTGAACCGACGGCGTTCGACCAACAAATAGCACGCCTTGTATGATCTAAACTGCTACTTGTGACTCCTTGTTACAACTTTTCACAGAAATAGTGCTAACGTCTCACACACAAATCCACACATACACGACGCAGTCGGTAAAATGCTGGAAGTACCAATTTCGGCCAACAGATGGCAGCCGGCCTGGTCTAAACTGCGACTTTTACTTGCTAGTTGCGACTCTTAAACACAATTTGTCACTGACATCGCAGAAATACTCTATGGCCTGCCCAAGGCAAAGATGTTAGTACGAACTTTAACCAACAGATGGCAGAATGCTTTGACATGGGGTAAACTGCTTCTTGCTGCTCTTAGTTGCGACTTGCTCCCCTTAGTTGCTACTGAAATCGCAGTCAGATACCGGAATGTTGCGACTGTGAAAACTGCGACATGTAAATCACAGAGACATTTAACAGATACACGATTTACAACCCATCGCTACAAGCTACTCACCCGGGGGCGCGGTGTGAACGAAGGGATGCGGCCACGCCTAGGACCCCACATGTGACGAGCCGTAGGACAGCACAGCAGCGGCGGGTAGCGAGGGGCTACGGTTTCGACTCTGGGGTCACCCTCGTCGCCCCATTCCGCCAACACGATAGTGCGAGACGGTCTCCGCAGGGAAGACGCTCGTCGGCGGCAGCGGAGCTTGACGCTGGTAATTTTGGGAGCAATCTGTGGAGTGAGCAACGGCAGTTTGCAGCGTGACGGCCAGCGCGTTACTAAAAGAAGTGCAGGCGACCGGACTCTTTCTGGCAGCAAGAAGAGCAGCGTCAGCATCCACTAGCCTTGGCGTCAGAGAGGCGCACTGCTAGTCTTCGTATCATTGTAAGCCTGGTCTACGGCAATATATGTATTCTTGTGTAAACCGTTGTTTCATTGACACCCCGTCTCCTGAGTTGAGTACTGAGCTCTCAGCCAGAAAGAATAGGACTGTTTCAATATCGTGAGGATAAACAAACCTGATAACTGAACACATAAGCAGGCAACAACAGTACTTAAACATGTAGGCAGAAGAACAAATACACTAATAGTGAAAGAATATTTTTGCCCTTAAGTCGTATACAAGAAGGCATTCTTCATCTACATCTATATCTACATAGATACTCTGCAAATCACACTTAAGTGCCTGGCAGAGGGTTCATTAACCACTTTCATAACTTTTCTCTACCGTTCCATTCTCTAATAGCGCGCGGGAAGAAATAACACCTAAATCTCTTATTTTATTGGGATGGTCATGTCTTCTTAAGTAGGTGGGTGCTAGCAAAATATTTCCACATTCAGAAGTAAAAGTCGGCGATTGAAACTTCGCAAACAGATCACGCCGCAATGAATAACGTCTTTCTTTTAATGATTTCCACCCCAATTCGTGCAACATTTCCGTGAAGCTCCCCCCCCCCCCTCATAACGTGATAACACAAAACGAGCTGCCCTTCTCAGAACCTTCTCAATGTCTTCCGTCTGTCCCACCTGGTGAGGGTCCCACAAGGGGCAATAGCACTGCAGAAGAGACGTACAAGTGTGATGCAGGCAATCTCTTTGGTGGAGCTGGTGCATCTGCGAAGCGTTCTGCCAATGAAACGTAACCTTTGATTCGCCTTCACCACAATATTTTCTATGTGTTCTTTCCAGTCAAAGTTGTTCGTAATTGTAACTCCTAGGTATTTGGTAGAATTAAAGACCTTAAGGTTCGACTGATTTATCGCGTAATTGAAGTTCAGCGGATTTCTTTTAGTGGTCACGTGTGTTACTTCACACTTTTCTTTATTTAGTGTCAATTGCCAATTTTCGCACCAAGTAGAAATTTTGTCTAAATCGCTTTGCAGTTGCTTTTGATCCTCTGTTGACTTCACTAACCGATAAACGACAGCATCATCCGCGAACAGTCTAAGGGAGCTATTCAGATTATCTCCTAAATCGTTTATAAACACGAGGAAGAGTAGGGGACCAATAACGCTTCCCTGTGGAACGCCAGATATCACTTCTGTTTTACTCGATGACTTACCGTCAATTACAACGAACTGTGTCCTTTCTGATAGGAAATCGTGAATCCAATCGCACAATTGGGGAGATATTCCATAAGCACGCAACTTCATTAGAATCCGCTTGTAGGGCTTCATCTAAATCAGCCTAAACTCCTAGAACGAAGGAATTTGAGGTGAGCTTACACTCAACAAACCTAGCAGCGGTACCAAAGGACAAACGTTATCAAGAGTATGTCGACAGAGTTTGGAAGAAGGTACATTACTAGACTTATTTGCAGTGTACAAAATTGGGTAGAGGGAAAATGAGGAACGTGGAATTACTTAGGATAACACGAATCATTTATTTAACCGGAGTATACTACACCAAGTACTCGAAACATGAAACAACATATCTGTGAAGGATATATTTGAATTAAAGCACAAGTATTGTTTCAAATCAAGATTCCTACATCTTTTACAATGAATCTTAAAATATTAAATAACTGATCATCGTATAAGAAAAACAAGAATACTTCAAAATACAGATTGTACCCTCTTCACAATTAAAGGCATGAAATAACAAGCAGACCTTTGGTTGAGGACGGAAACTAATTAAGGCAAGAATGGCTTCAAACACAGAATACTAAAATTTTACAATCTATCTTAAAACATTAGATCATAGGCCAACATGTATTTGAAGGACAGGATCTAATTAAAGTAAGAATTGCTTCAAATAGCAGTAAGCAATTCTATTAAAACACCATTGTGGTCCGAAAGACTAACATTCAATTAAAAATGAAGAATCGTTTCAACTACGCATACAATAACCAACATTAGAATGGGAACGAAGGAAAAGTGACAATATTTAACTCAAATATAAAAACTATAAGTAATCATAAAGTGACACATTGACTTCAAACCGTTAACGATGGACAGATCACGGGAACATTAATTGCTTAATAATAATTGCTTAATAAGAGGCTTTCAGCCAAGATCGCTTTCTTCTTTTAATATGACCGGTTTCGGCGTGCTAGACGCCATCTTCAGAACAGTCTTTTTTTTCATACTGCTATTGTAACACTTTTTTTACACTTCGGAATCAGTTTCAGTAATCACGTTGTGTAGGATAGATTCAGTCATTCTCTTATTGACGTGTAAATTTTGATTCTGAAGTGCCTCTGACTTTAGATCTTGACTAAGATGGATTCAGTCCTTTTACTATTGACGTTTATTTGGATGACACATCAATATGAATGTATACCAATTTGCTATGTTAAAAAAGTGTTACAATAGCAGTGATGTAAAAAAAAATTACAACTGTTCTGAAGATAGCGTCTTCACGCCGAAACCGGTCATGTAATTAAAAGAAGAAAGCGATTTTGGCTGAAAGCCACCTATTACATTTTTATTTGCATTTCTTCACTTTCCATTTGCTGCATTTGTTGCTATAGGTACACTTTTCTTCATAAGAAAGAGAGATTATTCGATTATTTTTGCACAACATACAAACCATACTTACAGGTGTATGAAACTGTAGAATTTTTCAAATGTATAAAAAGAATGAGATAATAATTAAGTTTGTTTACAATAATGTTTCACTTTTTCTAAACATAAAATTTTAAATGTAACAGCTCATTCAGTTATTCACAAATTAAATAAATTCTATAGTTTCATACACCTGTAAGTATCGTTTGTACGCTGTGTAAAACTCATGGAAGAATCACTCTTACTTATGAAGAGAAGTGTACCTATAGCAACAAATGCAGCCAATAGCAAGTGCAAAAAAAAAAAAAAAAAAAAAAAAAAAAAAAAAAAAAAAAAAAAAATTAAAAATAAATAAATGAAACTTCACATGTAAATAAAAAATGTTTCATTAGGGTTTTGAATGCCACTGCTTATGACTGTGACTCCTGAATCATTCCCAGTCTTGCTGATAAAATATTGTGAATTTATTTGTAAAAGTACAGACAGTGGGAATTAAAATGTCCAGTTGTGCCCCTCCTGCCTCAAGTCGCCCCACTTGACGTCCTACCCCCTTCACGACAGATGGCGTAGTAATCATCAAAATTAAAAATTGTTTGAAAAGACGTATCGAATAAACAGACATCGGACTCTTTCTCTAGGTTTAGACTTCCATTTTCAGAAAACAGTTGCACAATACTGCGATAAGTCGTCGTAGCAGTAACGTTCCTTTCAGAGAACCGCTTATGACGAGCTTCTTCAACACTTCTATGAGCCTCAAAGTACTAGTCCATGATATCTACTATATCTGGACTTGTAATAATAGTGGAACAATTGCTTAGAGACGTATACAATTTTTTTATTTTTTCTTCATAAATAGGGGTAAGATGGGAGCTGCCTTGCCGCCGTTCTACAGCCATTACAATGGTTGCCAAGGAGAATGGTGCACATCATAGAAATGGTGCAATGGAGACGGTTTGGCGAATGCAGTAAATTACGTGGAACACAAATGGGGGCCACGGTGACTAAAATACATATAAGTTAAAAACAGAACATGGAACCGGCTACGAATAACGGAGACACTGGTGAAATACAAACACGGCAACACTGGTTCTGACGGCGTCGACGGTTGCGTCCGTTTTAAAATTCCATATCAGAGCACAACACTGAAGCTAAAATGGCCGTGATTAAAACGTCGATCGCTGAGACTCTGCAAGAGAAAGGAGAGAAGATGTGGTGGGGAGTGACAAGGAGAGGGAGGTGGCGTGGAACAGGAGGGGTGCAAGAACTCCAGGGGAAAGAATTAGAAAGGGGAGGACAAAGTAATGGAGGGGAGAGCGGGGGGGGGAGAGGCGGCGCACTATATTACTGGAAGGGGGTAGGAGGGATAGATATAAGAAAAAAAAAAAAAAAAAGGGAGAGTGAGAGAGAGAGAGCAAACGGAGCGTGACAGGACTCTATTATGCGGGTGACATGGTGGACGATGAGGATGTGCCGAAGGAACTTCAGCGGGTGTGGAAACGGAATGTCATCGTAGAAGATTGGCATGGGGAAGAGGAGGTGGTTGCGTGGCGCTCAACGCATTGGAGCGATTTATCGTAAATGCGGGAGGCTGAGATCCATGCTGGGTGGTAACTAAAGAAAATGTGTACAGTCCGAATCATTCACCACGTCTACATGCAACACATCTTCCAGAAGACGAAAACCGATTTTCGTAAACCGCTATTCGCTGTCCTGTTTACATGGCATCGGATTTCCTTGCCCACTTAATATGGCGGCTGAAAAATATCTGATTCAGTTCCTGATTTAGTCAGTACAATTGCTATTTTTCTTTATTTAAATTCACAGAATTATGTTGAGTCTAATGTTTATATTTTTATTTCACATTAGAAAATATCACTGTTTCCATATGTGCCGAAAATTCTTAACAAGAAAACACATCTGATAAGCCAAGAACGCTTCAAAAACGGTAGCGTTTACATGGGCACGAAAATCGATTGTGGAACTGGAAAACCGCTTTAGAAAAGCGGATTTCCAGAATCGATTTTGGAGTGTTTACATGACCAACCAAAAGCAGAATTGGGAAATCGGTTTACGAAATTCGGTTTTGGGAGCCCATGGAAACGGGGTGATTGAAGTGGACAATGAATAATCTAACATTGAGAGCCTGATCACAATATGTGATTCATTAAATTGTGGAAGGTGTCACTTGATAGCATTATCAAAAATATCAAAAATCGTACCTCGGTTTTCCTAATCGATATGTATTTGTTTAACTAATTACAACATTTTAATAATTTTCAAGTTATTTCCATTCCTGACGGTTACAACGCCACAAACACAAAGAAGTGTTCATACTAAAGTTACATATTTTTAATGGAGAATCCATATCTACAATAAATAGATATTCCAATTTTAAGACTTCAGTCACACCCTTCACGTCCCTGGGCTGATGCAAAGATTCTGGATGTATCTCTTCGAGCTGAACAACTTTTATTGCAATAGTTTTTAATCCGATTTACATTTTTCCAAATATTCTGAAAATCAGTTTTAAGAGCCTCGCCCTATAGGATAGTCAACTACATTAATCCATTAGCTCTCGCAGCTTGTACAGGACTCCAGAAGCAGGGATAATGAAAACGAGGCATTGACCCATGTTATTTTCATTGCCTGACTCAGGCATAATATTCATGCATAGTGACGATTAGAAATTTATTGATGATAGAGAGGTTCACATAGTTCCACTTTATGAAGTATATTTGTACCAACTGATCGTGACTAACGAACATTTCTGTCGGACGGGGACTGCTACCCAGATTTCTTGCTTTTAGCGGCCGGTCGCCTTACCCCAATGCTTTCATACCTAGGGGCTCGCTGCTTATACTATGTTCTCCCACCAAGTAGAAATAAAAGGAAACCCTCCACCATGCAGGAATATAACAAGTGCCTAAGGGAGACGATGACGATAATAATGTTCGATCGTACCTAGTTTTCATTCTCCCTGAAGCGGGAATATAGTACAATTTTGGAGCACTAAGCGAAGAATGTAATTGGCCGCCATATGCCGCCAATGTCGCGTAAGTTCAGTCCTGATGTCGTATTCGGATAGCATGGATAGCATACTGCTACGGCGACCGATTCCGGGGAAAATTTTAATATGTTGCCATTTTAAGGAACAACTATACCTTATAAAGTGAAATGGAGCAATGAGCAATTGAGTATTTCGAATAACTTACGATAAAATATTTCCTCACGAAATTTGTTACCATCACCTCGCTTATGCATTTGTAATATTCGTGCATATGCATACTAATTAAGAAGATGATACATATGGCTGAAACGTGTTTGCAAATAAATCAATGTGTTGCTACTCATATGTGACACTGATGATAATTGAAATAGTTATAAATATTTCACTCTCTTGAGTTGTTTATATAGTGGAGACACAATACGATGGTTGCAATACATAACTCGGTACATAAATAGGCCTTTGCGTATTTAGATATGAATTAGTAATACAAAGGTGAAGGAAAAATATCACAAATTACGTAATTTCTTCTTTTTGTGGATGCTGCGTCAGTCACTAAAATGAGAATTTGGTTTTGGTTGACCATATTTCACCAGCCTTTCGCCTTGTCCTCCTGAACTTCACATTTACTTTATTCCTAAGGTACTTGTATTTTTGTGATTCTGAATCAGTTGAAGTTCTTCTTCTATCGACTAAGGTTAATTCGAAGTTCATTTCTGGATTTTTGTTTGTGTATCCAATATCTGTGACTGCTTTTGATCAGATTTCAATTCACTTAAGTTCATCTTACCCGCTCTAGTATTCGTTATTTCGGTATTTCGTACATCGTTAGCAAACTTTCAAGCCGTCTCGTCATTCCTCAGAACTTTTTCGCGTTCGGACAGTTTCCATAAACTGCAATCTATACTTCATCCTTAGTGCTCCCGGGTACCTTGAGGCCTCAGATTTATCTTTTCATTTATTCTAGCTCATCAAACTACTGGCATTACTTGCGGACACACAGAATTTTCGTTGGATATTCTATTTCACTCTGGCATCTTTACCTTGGCCGTCCCATCCAGGAGATCCGAATTTTTTGCGAATAATGAGTTCATAATGACACTTCTGTTTCTCAGTTACGGACAACATGTCCATTACTTGCACACTACGTGCCTTATTGCAGTCGTTTACATTGGTTTCTGCTACTTCATACCGTCGATCATTGCTGTTCCTTCCGCCTTTTAACGCGGTTTTGTACCTTAAGGGAAAGATAGAAATTCTGTCCGCTCCGCCGACCTCTTGTATTATGAAGTTTGCTGAACGGTCCTATTATTCCGTAAGTCTTCGGTCATCAATGCTCTACCCGTAGTTCATGAATCTAAATGCAAATGAATCTATGCAAAAACGAGAGGATTCTTTTTTATTTTATGACAATATAATTAAATGGTATATCGTTGTCGATTTGATGAAGGACGGATACATCTTCTGGATGACTGGAGTACTTACGAAATTTACAGAGGAATCTACACGCCTCGATCTTCCAGATTTAGAAGACATAATCGAATGCAATGACAGTGCTATGGGGATTATTATGTTGTGCCACTGTTCCAGGTGGTCCATTCGATGGAGACACGTACACCGTGCCTGATTGATGAGCCATCTCTGCAGACAAATCGCAAGTGAGTGACAGGTGACTGAGACAGCCGCTGCTGCGCTCAGCTGATGCAGTGTTTGGACGCGAGCAAACTCATGTCAGGTGAATTAATAAACACACCTGCCGCGTCACCAGAGCTGCCGTCAGACATGACACATCAGGTTTCAGCCTCCACGAATGCGATATGAGGACTCCACTGAATTTTTAATGTGCTGTAATAATCTGTGGAAATGAGTACATTTGCTCGTCGCAAAGTTTTACATTAATTGTAATATGCAAATTTTACACTGCATTTAAAGATCTTCCAAAATTGAAGCTATCAGTTACACGATAAAGCAATTTTTTAAAATATTCCGTTATTTATAACATTTACATTATCGTCACAAAACTGATGGCACATTAGGACATGCAGTATGTCGGAAACCGACGCATAAAAATCGGTATTTACGCGAAAGTAGCTGCCATCATCCTTCAAAAACTGCAGGTGTTCTTAAAACATTGGTGCACTGAGCACACTTTATATCTGATAGTGAAAACTTGCAGAAAGAGCGTACACACCCAAAGAGCATATTCAAAGCGAATGGATATTCCGAGGGAAAGATTCTCAGAGCATTAAGGTGAAACCTACAATGCAAATACGTGACCTGGAAGAAGAGGATACCTTCAGATCGACAGCATTCTTCCCATACGTTCGTCGTCTCTCCTCAAAGAAAAGTATGATTCTCGAAAAACATCACCTACGAAGATCGGCTCTGTTAAAGACCATTTGTTGCTTCCCAAGTCTGGTGAGTATGAGATTACATGCAAAAAATTTGATCGTTCATATATAGGACAAACAACTCGCACTGTCCACGAGAGATGTGTTGAACACCGACTTTGTACTCGCTTATTACAACCAGACCGATCAGCTGTGGCAGAACATTCGAGGAATTATAATTTCCTGACATCTTATTCAGGATTTTTTGTAGGAGGCGATCTTTTAATGTAATAGTCAAGAATCCCTTTATAAGACGTTTATTGCTTTCGTTAAAGAGTCATTATCAAATCTTTCTTGTCCAGGCATGTTAAGAAATATATTTCAGATGAACCAACATCACTGTGGTGAGTTACAAATGGCATGTACATCATGAGTTGAACATGCATTTGGGTCATGGTGTTGAAGATCCTGTGCTACACTGTGCCTCATGTCTAATTACATCATGACCCAACCGCATGTTCAACTGATGATTTGCATACCATTTGTAACTTGACACAGTGATGTTGGTTAATCTGAAGTGTATTTCGTAACATGCCTGGACAAGTAAGATTTGATAATGACTCTTTAACGAGACGAAACTAGTCATAAAGAAATCAATAAGCGATATACGGCAATAAAATTTTTATAAAGGGATCTTTACTATTCGATGAATTATTGCGATGTGAAGACTTTAATACCTACCTCTTTGGGACTCAATTTTCAAGGAAGATGTAGAAATTAGATTAGCAGACAATTTAATAAATAGTGATAATGGCTTTAATTTGGACAAGCCGTGAATTCCTGCACTTGCTACCATGAAACTGCAGAGAAGTCATCAAGGTACTGCCACCGCAGAACATCTATCGATGTGGTTGTTGTTGTGGTCTTCAGTGCGGAGACTGGTTTGATGCAGCTTTCTACAATACCATATCCTGAGCAAGCCTCTTCATCTCCACATAAGAACGGCAACCTACATCTGAATCTGCTTACTGTATCCATCTCTTGGTCTTCCTCTGCGGTTTCTACCCGACACACTTCCCTCCAACGCTAAATTCACATTTCCTTGTTGTCTAAGAATGTGTCCTACCAATCTATCCCTTCTTTTCGTCAAAGTATGCCAGAAATTTATTTTCTCCCCAATTCTGTTCAGTACCTCCTCAATAGTTATGCGATCCACCCACCTAATCTTCAGCATTCTTCTGTAGCACCACATTTCAAAAGCCTCAATCCCCTTCCTTTCCGCACTGTTTATCGTTCATGTATCACTCCCATACAAGGCAACACTCCATACAAATGCCTTCAGAAAGGACTTCCTTAGGCTTAAATCAATATTCGATGTTAACAAATTTCTCTTTTTCAAGAACTCTTTTCTGCCCATTGCCATTCTGCATTTTATATCCTCTGTACTGCGCCCATCATTTGTTATTTTACTGCCCAAGTAACAAAACTCATTTACCTCCTTTATTGCTTCGTTACCTAATCTAATTCCTTCAACATCACCTGATTTTCTTATACTGCACTCCATTACCCTAGTTTTGCTCTTGTTAATGTTCATCTTGTATGCACCTTTTAGTACACTGTCCATTCCGTTCAATTGCTCTTCCAGGTCCTAATTCTTCACCCTGAACTTTAATTCCTTCTCCAAATTTCTCATTGCTTTCCTTTATAGCTTGCTCAATGTACAAATTGAATAACATTGGAGAAAGGCTACAACCCTGTCTTACTCCCCTTCCAACCACTGCATCCCTTTCATGCCCTTCAACTCTGACAACCGCTGTCTGGTTTTTGTACAAGCTGTAAATAACCTTACGCTCCCTATGTTTTACTTCTGCTTGCTTCAGAATTTGAAAGAGTTTATTCCAATCAACATTGTCAAAAGCTTTCTCCAAATCTACAAAATCTAGAAATAAATTAATATATCTTCTAGGATAAGCCGTAAAGTGAGTATTGCCTCCCGTGTTACTACATTTCTTGTGAACCCAAACTGATCTTCCCCGAGGTCGGCTTCTACCAGCTTTTAAATCCATCTGTAAGTAATTCGTGTTAATATTTTGGAACCATGACATATCAAACTGATGGTTCTGTAGTTTTCACACCTGTCTGCACCTGCTTTCTCTGGAATGGGGATTATAACATTTTTCTTAAATTCTGATGGTACTTCACCAGTCTCATATATCTTACACACCAGGTGAAACAATTTTGACATGGCTGGTTCTCCCAGAGACTTCAGTAGCTCTGAGGGAATATTATCTACTCCAGGGGCTTTGTTTCGACTTAGGTATTTCAGTGTTCGGTCAATAGGTGAATCGAATACACGATTCCTTTCGCAGCATGGGCGTGCGTTCTAAGCGTACCTCTTTGCCGCCGTCTAGCATCTGTGACCCGCATATGGAGTGTCGCCGCGATGGGACATATAAGCCCCCTTCTGGCAACTCGTCGGCAGTGTTTGTCTCACTCTGAGGATAGCCAGACTCTCTGCAGAGTTTCTGAAAAATCTCGGGCCAGTCGCACAGCATACAGTATGCACTCTCTTTATTAAAAGTTGGAATAAGAGCGTCCGAGCCTGATGGAAGAAGGCTGTCATAGTAAACAATAAATAAATAAATAAATAATAAGGAAACACCTTTGCTAATAATCGACCGATCACTTCAACTCTCTCCAAGACAATGGAAATAATTGTTAATAACAAACTTTCATACTATTTTGAAACTCATTACGTTATTTGTGCTCGGCAAGCTGGCTTCCGCAAACATCCATCAACAAATCAACAACTGCTCCGTTTCAGTCAGGAAGTTAAAGACGCCTTGGATAATAGAAATACAACTTGCCGTTTTTGATGATTTTAAGGGTGCATATGACACTGTGTGAAACTGAAACTATTAGATAAATTACTAATTTATGGTATCACTGGTAAAATTCTGAAATGGCTGTATTTGTTTATCCACCAGCGATACTGTGCTAGTTGGGCTAATAATTTTGCTTTATAGGTTTGGTCCGCCTTGAGCAAACACATTTTTTTTTTCATTTCTCCCATTAATAATGTTATGGCAGGTTATAAACAACTGAAAACTGGAGTGTCTCAAGAAGGTGTTACCAGCCCAACACTATTTAATATCATGATTACTGACTTACCAGGAGAGAAAAAGTCGAGGGCATTGAAACAGCTCTTTTTGCTGACTATTTAGTCATGTGGATCTCACTGCCAAAGAGAAAAATTGACCAACTTAAGACGAAAATGAATGAAAACCTGACTATACTAGCAAACGTTTCAAAAGAAAATTTGATGGCAGTGAACACCGAAAAGACGTTCTCTCAAGTTCTTTCGCTGGCTCATTCAATCCCTAATATAAATTTACAGTATCAAAATAAACAATTAACTCAATGTGACGATCCAAAGTACCTTGGAATCTCTCTGGACCGAAAAATGATATGGGTAAACCTTATACAAAATACTGCTGGAAAAGTCAAGAAAAAGTTGAACATCCTTAAGAGATTAGCTGGGAAAAAAGGGCCAGGTCTCTTGAAGTTCTAATCTATACTTATAAAACTTATATAAAACCCATTATTCTGTAAGGCTGTGAATTATTACTCCCAGCGAATGTATCTAAGTTGGAGGCTCTTCAAAATCAAGGTCTGCGCCTAATTACAGGAGCAGTGAAAACAACACCAATTTTGGCTCTTCAAACAGCGACTGGCATTCCACCTCTAAAATCATAAATTATGAGACTGACACTACTCCTATATGAAAAATTAACCATTACCGAGTGACACATCTTGGAACAACTACAAACATCATGTCAACCGGCTGAAAGCACAGAAAGGCTTTATGCAATGTATTGATGCAATAAGACAAGACCACTGTCCACCAATCAGTAAAGAAGACTTCCCTCCACCAGTCAGTCCTCTTAAAGTACGCCCAGTCGTATTCAGACTTCAACTGAATGAAAAGGTTGTTATATTTTGCGATTCAACTTCTGCAATAAAGGCAATTTTATCCTTCCAAGCACCTCTAAGTGCTTGCATAAATGAAATAAGATCCTCTATTGCCTCTGTCACCATAGCTGGAACTGAAATAGTTTTTCAGTGGGTACCAACACATACAAGTGTTCATGGGAATGAAATGGCAGACTTTCTAGCCAAAAAAAAAAAGGAATCAAGATATCTCAAACAAAATCCCCAAAATTATCATACATCTCCATTAAAAGACTTAAAAGACTTATCAACAACAGTTTCAAGAAGTAGTCGTATGACCACAAAACGGCAAGGAAAAACATGGCTTTTAGTGTTAGACGAGAACAATGCACTTCCTAAACATCCACGAAGGGAAACTGTGGCAGCATTTCTAAGAATTACTGGCTACGACTGCCTTGCGGAACAACTGCACAGGATTGGAATCTTACCTTCACCGAAGTGTGTTATAAGTGAAAGAGAAGACACCTTTATGAACTGGGAGCATCTAAGAAACTGTGAAAGACTGCAGTATTGTGTCGGGATGTCAGATGGTCAATTGTATTGGGAAGTTAGAAGACTAATGACTATGTATCAAATGTCTGAGCATTAAATAAATAAATAAAAATATCTTTCAACAGAAGATGCTTCTGCATGATAACGTGATATTAAGTCATGTCTTATTACCAGATTTTCCATCGCATTCCTCAAAATAAGGCTTGTAAAATACAACACATTGGCCGTAAAAATGATACAACTACCCATTCTCAGGTACGTAATTATCTGAGACACATCGGAATACAATACGAGATATTGTTGATCTAATATCTTCAGATATTTAGACTTTTAGATTTTTGTGGTTTTCTCGTATTTTGACTCACTCCTACCAAAGATGGATTTTTTTTTTTTAAGTTGCTCCTATTTTTCTTCATTTCACAATGGATTCTCTTTATTATCTATCGTCTTTTATTTCATATGCAAGTAATTTGCCAGGATAGGAGAGATAAGTATAATTCGCACGCGCGTATACGGTGGTACGTGAATGTACGCATAGAACCACAGCTCGTGACACGCACACTGTGTGCGCGCACCGCTTGATCGGAACGGGTTCAGAGCGTAAGCGGTGTCAGTATCAGTGTCAATGTCTGTGTGTGTTAAACAACGCTAGTGGACGATGGTCCCGTAGAAAGCTACGTGACAACGAAATTATACAAACGGCTTGTTTAAACGGTTGCTGCGGAAAGTTATGGTGTCAGAAAGCCAGTAAAAGAAGGCCGATCAACGAGTAATCCGAAAATGGAGTCAATCAGAGTACGTTTCGAACAGTTTAAGAATAGAAATGAATAGGTGTGGAAACCTGTCCGCACACCTGAAAGTGAGGCTGCAGCCTACGAAAAACTGCTGTGGAGTCATACCAAACGAACACGACGATCATGTGGACGATTGCTCCACCTCGACGTACACATACATCTCTACAGAGTGTCATGCATTAAATCCAGCAGGTGCTCGTCAGCAGTTTTTGGTTTTATGATTTTACTAGCTGAAAACCAATCGTTTCCTGAGTATTTGTTTATTGAATCTTCTGATAAACACTGGCCCCCCTCCTATCGACTGTATTTCTTGATCTTCTCTGCATCTCTCGGTTAATGTCTCCTCCCTTACGGCAGTTGATAAAATGGTGTCGAAAAATATCCTCAGATATCGTCTGTCATGCACCTTAAGAAATTTTCTGTAGACGGCGAAGTTCCTCTTCTTCTGAAGCTATCGGAGTAAATCTGTGTTGTCCACACCTGATTCCTACCGGTCCGGTTCGAATCTGCATGGCGGATTAACCAGCCTGGATGTGGATTTTATGTGGTTTTCCACATCCCCCTAGGTGAATATCGGTCTGGTAACTCAGTTACACGATTCGCAAACATTTCGTAACACTTTACACTTTCACTCATAAAACACTTCACACAGACGTTTGGGGTACACATTTCCTCACGCGGGGCATGGGGTTGCGACAGTAAGGTCATCCGGCTACCACGTAAATATTAACATGCCATATCTCATTTAATAAGGCCGACCCTGTATATGCGGGAATATGGCTTATAGAAAGAGAAAGAAAGTTGTCTACACCTGTTTAAAGTACCCTCCGCCACACACCTCAAGAACTCTGAAAGTGATGTTGCTCTTGTTTAGAAGATTTCTGTATAAAATTTCATCAAGATCGGAGCAGAATAGTAGATTGATATCGTAAAGCACTCTCCGCTTTGATCTGTACCAAATGATGTAGGTAGACAGTAACTTACGTCCTGTTTTTAAGATCAACTGTGCAAATTTCCATTTAAGGTCGTAATAAAACTGTAAGATTCGAATGCATTACAAGTAATGAAATCATAAATATCTTAATAAATGACGTTATACCAACTGAATTACGTATAGTAGGCTCTTATTACTCATACAATATGTACACCAAATGTAATTGAAGTCCACCCAGTGATTAAATTCAATCAGTAGTTCAACGTTGTCGCGTGATGCAGCATTTTCCAAAAATGTTCAAATGTTTGTAAATCTATCGCACTCGACTGCTGGGTCATCAGTCCATAGCTTACAAACTACTTAAAATACAAACTAACTTAAGGACAACACAAAAACCAAGGCACGAGGGAGGACTCGAACTTCCGACCGCGAACGGCCGCGCGCACTGCAGCATGGCGCCCTAGCGCCCACGGCTATTCCGCCGCGGCGAACATTTTTCGCACATTTTCTTGTTTATGACGTCATATCTCTCAATCTATGTGCTATAACTGATCCCCATTCCCATATTGACCATCCTATTGTTTAGAACGTCAGGTTTGGGAAATTTCATCAAGGTCAGAACAAAACTTCAGATTAATAATTATTAGAAACACACGAATCCACAAATATACGGACGCTCTATAAATAAAGAAGGAGTGAACACTGAGATTGCAGTGAGTAGGTTGGACATGAGTCTCTTCCATATGTCTGATGAGGCCTGATTATATCACCTCAGATAATTTGGATAGGGGGTATCTCTGTACCTTCCACTAAATTGCATTTCACGATAAGAAGTTTGGTTACGATTGTTTTGAATCCATTTGTACTAGTATTAACGAAGGAGGAAAGGACCAACATTCTCCGCTGCCCGTACAGCTGGCCGAATGTGGCAGCAAATTTACACAATCTGCGCTCCTGAGAGCGTTGTTAGTAGAGTCTGGCCCCGTGGTCACTTGATCGCTCCGTATGCGATTACTTCAAGTCAAAAAAAAAAAAAAAAAAAAAAAAAAAAAAAAAAAAAAAAAAAAAAAAATGTTCAAATGTTTGTTAAGCTTAAGGGACTTAACTACGGGGTCATCAGTCCCTAAACTTACAAACTACTTATGAACTACCTACAACTAAGGACGGCACAAATATCCATGCCCGAGGGGGGATTCGAACCCCCGACAGTAGTAGCCGTGCAGACCGTGACTGAAGCGCCTCAGTCCCCTCGGCCACCGCGGACGGCTTCAAGTCAAATCTGTATTGCAAGATTCCTTGTAGTTTTCAAGATCTGCAGCAGAAAATTGAAAAAGGAAAAAAATCCAGTTTACAGCTTCGATCCGCGTTCAGCATTTTGGCTCAAATGTGCCAAGAAGTGAAACGTAGTCTCTTTCAGAATCACCTATATTCATGATAATACTGTATCCCTTTGCTGTGTTTCTTTGTAACCTAGAACTCTATTGTGCGGGCCACTTTTAGGTTTCATTTAAAATATCAATAAAAATATCATTTATTTATTGAAAGGTTACCGGTTCCGACCATTTAAATGAGCACTATCAGACCGATCCAAGCATAGTGTCGACCACTGGTTTCGTTACCATCTCGCATCCAGGTAGCTCCTGCTCAATGCAACTTTTGGCCAACACTATGGTTGCTATTGTTTGAAGATTGCCACTCTTGTAACCATTGACTGAATTCTAAATGAATTTAATTATTCTGAGCTATGAATCTGCAAAATGTTTTCGAAATAATCATTATTTCCCCCTACACATATATGGTTATTTCTGAATTGCCCTGAATATTTCGGATTTCCTTCTTCAGTTGGTCTTAATAGGTATATTTTAGCCTTTGTAATTACCCTTTGTCGAGTTTACCGATTAACCTTCCTGATGGACAAGATGGACCCAGCAGGAGGCATCCCCAACTGTCACCTTCACCACCGGCCTCCCGAGCTCTATTGTCCCGCTCCAGGGTGCAGCCTAGCGAAATGCAGTGATTTTCTCGTTAGAATGTACACGGTGAAACCAGCCTGACATTAGGAGCAGGCAGATAAATCCCGTCATCGGGCGCCCTTACAACGAAATGGACACAAATGCGCGTATGTAGACGAAGCCTTGTCTGCATATACCAGAGGAGTCGTTTCTAAAAAGCGACGGAATCGCAGATAAGTCCTGGATCCCTGCAGACAGGAAGAAGACAACTAAACCCCTGCAGTGCACACGTGCCTGAGTGGATGACAGCCTGGCTTGCAGTATAGATGATTCCAAGAAAACAAAGACCATGATAAATTTCACATCAGACAGACAGTTTTTTTTCGAACCAAGAACGAATGCAGAAGATAAAGACAAGCTTGGAACTTGAGAATGACGCCAGTCCTTCTCAGCATCAGATAAAATTTCCACCGGGGACGGAGAGGCGTGATCGATAAGATGACGATCATTATAAAACCAAACTACCAATCACAGAGCCAAAGAGACGCAAAATTCGAGGGACGCTGTAGTTGCCTGGGGACTGAACTTGGTGAGAAACCGCGGAAGAGGAGACTTGGTCGGGAGAAGAGATGCTGGCAGGTCCCACTTTGGCAGACGACATGTATTCTGTTCACAATCCCTTGAATGAGATATCCCCACCAGCCTAGTTCCATAATATCTACTGATTAGATTTGTATTTTATTTTACTGCAAAGTGGGGGTTATTCAGGAACAGGTTTGAGTTACAACACACCGAATTGCCTATTCTAGTATTCCTCATAGCCGTACCTACACTTTTATAGAACTCGAAAAGCGCCTCATCAATATTCTTCATTTTGGTATCTCATTTCCACTAGTTCGTTCAGACGCTTCATTCGAACTTCCATATACTCTCGATCATTATGGAATTGTGACCTGTAACTAAGTCTGTTGCTGGGAACGCGTTACAATACGTATATCTGATCGTGAAGTGATCTAGTCTGCACCTTCCGTGTGTCCAGGTCTTCAATACGGTATTGGCTGTTAGAATCTGAAACTTATTACGGAACTAGTTTAGTTTTGCTGCTATCTACTACCTTTTGCCAAGTTTATATTGTTCCATAACCCCTCCTTCTTCTCCTTAGCATAGAACCGCCTTCCCAACCCCGTGATTAATACATATTCATCTCGATTTAGATACGAAATCAACTTTTCTATACTTTACTTTGTCTACATCTGCTAGTGAGGTCATGTATGCAGCTGTAGTAATGCTTAAGGTTTGCTGCCGAATCATAGAACCACCCTCACACCGTATTCCTATTACACTGTTCTCTGCGCGGACATCCTTCCTTCAATTTGGTAGTAGTGCTCCCCCCCCCCCCCCATCACCGACTAAGTATACAGAGTGAATCTAAATTCGCGCACTCGGCTTTCGCAGCGCGATTCCTCACCAGCAAACAATGAAAAATGTCTCCTACAATATTTCATCCTGCGCATATTTCCTCCAGTAAATGGACGTCTAAGATTGAAATGGGTGTGTGTCCCATACGTCAGTGACTTTCATAATTACGCAGTTACACCAACAAACTTGTAGGGGTTTAAAAGGCCTCTTGAGGAACAAAATGAGCATAGAAAGCCATGCCCGGAAACGCCCTTCAAGGACGCTACGCGAAGTCCAAGTTACAGCCTCCAGCAACTTGACGCTCTATAGCGTCGTTGCATGCCATTTCCGGACATGGGTCTCTATGCTCATTTTATTCCTCAAGAGGCCTTTTACACCCCCCAGAAGTTGGTTGGTGTAATTGTGTAATTCTGGACACGTTGACGTATGGACACACACGCATATCAACCTACGACGTCTTTACTGCCGGAAATATCCACAGGATGAAATTTTGTGTGAATATATATATATATATATATATATATATATATATATATTTTTTTTTAATTGCTGGCATTTGAGGCATCGCACTGCGAAGCCCGCGTGCGCGAATTTAGATTTACCCTGTATATTAAATCCCTTCATTACCCTAATAGATTTTCTAGATATCCAACTACGTTCAAACTTCTGACACGCCATGCTCCGACTCGTAGTAATTTCTATCATTTTTTAGTGGTCACCCCTTCCAACTTTTGGCAATGACCTCCTGGAGATGTAAACAGAAGACTATTCGAAAATCTTTTGTCAGTCGACAGATCATCACATCATGATACTTTTTTTTTTTTTTTTCATTCACTGACTGTGGATATTTATTATTTGTCTTTAATACGACAGCTTCCACTGCCTTCTGCATCCACATGCCGAGGATAACTGCTGATTCTTCCTTATTTTTGGGGCAGATTCCCACTCGTAGTACTAGAGAGGGCAGTGGACCTCTGTCCGGTCTTCTACCTATCTTTATGAAACCGTTGGCAGGACAGTGTTGTCATTTTATATCAGAAAGCATGACCTTATATTTAAACTTTAAATTTTTGACGGGGTTTTAAATCAAACAGAATTTTTTCAAAATAAGAGTACAATAAGCATCCCTTAGATCTTGGGTATCTTTTCATAACGCAGTCAAAGGCTGCCAACGAATGAAGATGACAGAGTGGTCGGATCAGTTTTATCAACGTGAAAAGCTTTATTTCCTAGCAGTTCGCCCTACAAATATGCCGCTGATGTTGTTGTGGTTTTCAGTCCGCAGACTAGTGTGATGCCCTCTATAGTGCCTGCAACTTGATCTCTGTATAAGAATGGCAACCTGAAACTACTTGAATTTACTTACTGTATTCGTCTCTCGGTTTCCGATTTTTATCTCACACTCTCCCCTCCAATGATAAATTCATGATTGCGTGGTGTCTCCTAATGTGGCCCAATGATCTATGTCTTCTACTAGATATTTCTGGCAGATATTTGAATTCTCCCCAATTCTCTTCAGCACCTTCCCATTTGTCGCGTGATCTTCCCATCTAATCTTTTATAATTCGTCTGTAGCACAACATTTGAAATGCTTCTGTCACCTCTCTGTCTGAACTGCTTATCGCCCACGTTTCACTCCCATAGAACTATACATTTCAGACAATTGCTGTCATAAAGCAGTATTCAAAATGAATGCCAGGCAATTTCTCTTCTTCAGAAATGCTTATTATCTAATTAACATTTTTCTTTTTATACGTTCTCTACTTAGGCTGTCAGAAATCATTTTCTACCTACAAAACTCTTCTACTACTTCTTGTCACGTTGCACAATCTAATTCATTCAGCATCGCTTGATTTTCTCACACTGAATTTAAATATCTCTGTATTGCTATTGTCTTTTTTAACTTTTACCTTCCTTTTAAGAAACTGTCAGTTCAGTTGATCTACCAGGTCCTTTGCTGGCTTTGACAGAATTCGAATGTCATCGGCAGATCGCTAAATCTTTATTTGTTTTCTCTGAAATTTAATTCTTTATTCAAATTCCCCTTAGCATTTTTCATAGCTTGTTCATTATATAGATTCAACAATATTGGGCAAAGGCTACAGTCCTTGCTGCCTTCCCAGTGACTGTAGCCCATTCATTCCCTTATAAACTGTTCTGGTTTTTGTACAGATTGAATATAACTTTTACTTTCCTTTATTTTAGCCCTGTTACCTTCAGAAGTTGAAAGAGTATTCCAGTGATTAGCTTGACAAGATTTCTCAAAATCTACAAATGATAAAAACGTGTTTGCCTTTTATTAACCTATATACTAAGATGAGATGTAATGTGAATTTTGCTTCGAGTGTTTTTACATTTCTTCTTAATTCCAACAGATCTTTCCCATTTTCGGATTATACTAGCCGCGGTGGAGTAGCCAAGCGGTCTCAGGCGCCTCGCTGCGGAGAGCGCGGTTGCTCGCCGTTGGGGGTTCGAGTCCCCCTGGGGCATGGGTGTGTGTGTGTGTGTTTGTGCGTGCGTGCGTGTGTGTGTGTGTGTGTGTGTGTGTGTGTGTGTGTGTGTGTGTGTGTGTGTGTGTGTGTATTGTCCTTAGGTTAGTTTATCTAAGTTCAAGTAGTTTGTGAGCAACGGACTGATGACCACGCAGTTGGGTCCGATAGATTTACAAATATTCGAACATTTTGATTCTACTAGATTTTCCAGTCGTCTTAATTCAATTCGTGTTAGTATTTTTCAGCCATGAGTTTTTTAAATTTATAGTTCTGTAATTTTTATACTTGTCTGCGCTTGTTATCTTTGGGATAGGAATTATAATAGTGTTCTTCAAGTTGCCCCTTCCACATTTATCTTGTACACATAGTTTCTTCCTGACTAGCTCTTTTGGTGGTGTCGGCAGTTCAGAGGTCTACTCCAGCAGCGGAGCTTGTTTCGTCTCAAATCCCTCAGAGCTCTGTCTAATTCTACTCCCATTGTGATATATCCTATCTCATATTCATCTACTTTCTTTCCCTTTCTACAGTACTGCCTTCCAGTTTATTTCACTTGTAAAACCCATGTATTCCATTAAACTTTCAGCTATCTGAGTACTTTATATTCAAACAGCTGTTTTTCTTCTCTCTGAATACCTCCTTTTATTTCCTGTATGCAGTACCTTTCTCCTAGTTGTACATTTATCTAGACACTCGAGCTTAGTCAGCCTGTACTTTCTGCCATCCTCATTCTTTCAGCCCTTTTTTCTGCATAACGTGATTAGTGATTTTTTTAATTTCTCCTTCACAAATTAAATTCAGTATCTCCTATCATCATCAAATCGGCGAGCTAGGACCCTGTAGACCGACCTCACAATGCTCCTCCATATATGACGATTTGTGCACTTTGGATTGAGTTGTCACGGACTCCTAACGGACAAAAGTCTTTCTTTAGATCATCAATCCGTTGCTTTCTGGGCCTTCCGATTGGACGGGTACCATCAGGTCTTCCCGTAAGTACGGATTTTGCCCGAGAGGTTTCTGGTATCCTAGCAAGGTGGCCTCCCAAGCTTATTCTCCGATTTTTCAGTTTTTGAACAATGTTATGAACTAGCTAATACTAAGGACGGCACAAATATCCATGCCCGAGGGGGGATTCGAACCCCCGACCGTAGAGGCCGTGCAGACCGTTACTGATGCGCCTCAGTCCCCTCGGCCACCGCGGCCGGCTGTTCTTTAAGTATGGTCTTAATTGACATATTCTTGGATGACATTATTTGCTTTAGACTGAAGTTGGTTAACTTCGTGTTTTAAATTATTTTGTCTGTAGAACCTAGGAAGGGAAATTAGAGCGTTCTGCCACAATGTCAAAACGTCGTAAATGCAGAACGGCTGTGAATAACTCACCTCCAGAGTTATTTCATTTTTTGGGTGTATAAATACATTTTCCGCTGGAAGCTGATAAATATTCTGGAGGTCTAAAGGATATCAAAAGCGGTAGGAATGTTTATAGTAAAGGGAGTTAAATTATAAAGCCGGCGGTAAGTACAATCCCCACGAGGGTTAACCACGAGCCCACTTCATTGAATGCTAATTTTCTAACAGACGGCGGTCCTGGCTTAATTCCCAGCTGCTGTTTTTCTCCCCTCGCTACTCTCAGCAGTCTGCGAAGGACGTTTGCAGCTCATTAGAAAAAGGAAAGAGAGAGAGAGAGAAAGTAGCGGCTTGTGGCTGTGTGAGCTAATCGCCACAGCGGCCGACTGTCAGTGGGGCGGAGCAAGTTGGGGTCTGGGGCCAGCAATAACTGTAAGCGGCAGCTGTCTCGCGGACGCTGCCGGGGCCGACCTCTGGTTATTACGGCGTGGAGGGCGGCGGCGGTGGGTGGAAAGGGTGCTGAGTAGGGCGCAGGCGGCGGCAGAGGCAGATAACGACTCGCCGACGGCGACGGCGTCCTCGCCGGCGGCATCATCGGCTGCTGGCGATAGCGGCGCAGCACCCCCAACCCCCAGCGCCGCCGCAGACCGACCCCTAATGATGCCGCGCTGCATGCACTTGGCCGCGCGGTGTCTCCAGTGGGAGCAGAACGCCATGATTCCTCGCATCTCTCGCGCGCGCCTACCTGCTGCTGCGTCATCTACTTCGCGGAAACGTTGGCCCTAAATACTTCGGTACACAGGGAGTGTTTATGAAACTATGCGGTCAACGTGCCACGTCTACTAAGCTGCTGAACGCTCAGAAACGGTGCGACTTGCGCATACTAGACGCGTGCCGCACATTTCCCTTCTGAACTGCCTTGGTGAACGAGCGCATATCATCACTCTAGTCCGCGATTTCCTCTAGACTAGGGATGGTGGTTATTGCTGAAACAACCGGTTTCCGGTTATACCGGTTTAAACGCACTGTAAAAATTGCTCAAGGTAACCACTTTTTTAAATAACCGGTTTTCGGTTCTTTATTGCTATTATTTCCAGTTGAGTTTGCCCGAAACGTGTATTGCGGCCGAAACAGAAACCGTAATCGAATTTTTGGTTCTTCTAGTTTCGGCCGAAACCGAAACTTACGAGATTTAGTTAAAATTTAGGTAAATTTACGTTATACGACAAATCACTAGTCTTTCCGTATTTTGCAAGATACCCTCCCAATACTACGCCTTCTTGAGTGTTTGTAAGCCTAGCCAGGAGGCCGTAGAACACGATATACGAAGCATACAGATTTACTGGCCTAGTATTTCCATCCGGCAGTTGCGAATATTGAGCCAAACACTCCGTAAGTTGGACTTGAGAACCAGCGCATACGAATATCTCGTTATATAAACAATATATGTATAAGTTATAGTCAGTAAATGAACTTCAATCAATGCTGCAGAAGTATTTCGAAAAACAGAGTCACAGATACGACTAACAGTATCATTGTTTTCAGTGTAAATTTACGCAAATTGAACTAGGAAAGCTGTGTACCACATGATCAAAGAATGTTCAAATGGGTGTGAGTTCTTATGAGACCTAACTGCTTAGGTCATCATCTCTAGACAGAAAAACTACTTAAACTAACTTACGCTAAGGCAACCTACACACCGATGACCGAGGGAAAAGGGAGGACTCGAACCTCCTACTGGAGCAGCCGCGCAGTTCGTAACATGGAGCCTCACACCGCACGGCTACATCGCGAGGCACCACAGGATCAATGTTACCTAAACCCATATTGGTTATTAAAAATCCCCTCGCTTTCAAGGAATCACATTAATAAAACTTGTTAGCATAACAATATGATAATACAATAAAAGTTATTATTCCAAGCTTACACAATAGGTATATTAATCGAATTGACCTTCTCTTCCAAGGAAAATTTTGGGTGCTTTCTCCTTAAATGACACAGCATGTTTGTAGTACCTCCACCTGTTTTCAGCTTTTTAAAGCAAATGGAGCATTGTACCTCACTGCTATCGTACTTCGTGAAGTTCTTCCACGCTCGGGCTGGTGCCATTTAAGACACAACCGATGTCTGGCGACGACAGCAAGGAACTGCCGCATGACCAGACGGACGTCTCGTACACTGCCGGTGCACGCGCGTCGTCTAATAGGCCACGCCACACGGTAACAGGTGCATCGGTGCCTCAATAGCTGCACCAGTCCTTAAGTTCTGATGCCACGCGTTTGTTGCGCGTTTCTGTCTGCCGGGATTTTTCTTAAATGATCACTGATCGCTTTTGTTAGTTACTGCGGTGACCTAATATTTCACACAGTGGACATTTTAGGAACAGCCCGAAATATTAGGGTCTAATTTTAATTTTTTAAATTATTTACGAAAAACACTTTTTGAACCACTACTACAGGAAGTAGTCATACCGGTTTTTACCCGGTTCTTGGCAATAACAAAAAAAACTGGTTACAACCGACACCAAATAGATACCGAAAAAACCGGTTATTCAAAACCAAAATACCGGTATCGGTTTTAGCCGGTCGATTTTTCCCATCCCTACTCTAGACCCAGCACATCCTCATTCCCAAACACATTGGTTTACTGCTGTACTTCCCGAACCAATACATATGTCAACATGACATTTTCGGGACGATATTATCCCATTATCAAGTTCTGCAAAACACGGAAACGTAAAATAATAAGGGCACTATATACAAACGACTGTACCACAAATTTTCCAATGAAACTAACCTCCTATCTACCATAAAACTTATCTGCTGCTAGGAAGCGTCGTTAAACTCAATAGCTGTGTATGTACATTGTCAAAAATAATACTTTGCGCAGTACCACATGTTTCTCAGGTGGCAGCAACTTGTGCACTAACAGACAGCTGATCCAACTTCAAAGATTGTCCATATGCTTACATTGGTGGCCAAAGATATTCTAGTCAATATACGTAACATGTATTCATAAAATCAGTCACTAAATTAAAGATTTTCTAATGGGACAACGCTCTAAATTTTTCAGTGAAGTTAAAAGCAAGAAGTCAATATTTGATAATTGCACACACATCAGTGTTTCTCAAGGAGGAGTTTGCTAAAATGTGCCTAGTAATGGATTTTAGATAGTTCTGTCTTTTCGTTGAGCATGCTGCTGGAATCCTCTCTTAACGCACAAAAGATCTCAATTTCTTCGAGACTTGGTAATAACCAACCTTTGTCCTCATAGCCCATGACGGTCAAACTATCATTTATGGAGCCCAACGAATGTCGTTCAAATTTTAGGTGTTTTGCCACTGTAGAAAAGCCAGTCTCTCTATTACTGTGCTCTTTAAACCACACCTTAAAATTCATTCTTGTTTGTCCTATATACTTAATTTCACAATCATAACACTATTATTGGTTTACACCTGGAGCGTAGCACCATCCACCAAGCTATGTGCCTGGTTGATCACATACGTGCCTCCCGGCGAATGAGACAAAGCAATGGTGCTGTGTTTCTTGATATAGAGAACGCGTTTGATAAGATATGGCACAGGGCCTTCCCTATAAGCTGCTGCGGAACAACTGTCCTAAGCACGTGGTCCACTCTTTCCTTTCCCATCGCACGTTCTTTGTCCACATTCAAGGAGCAACTAAGTATCTGAATTTAATTTGTGTCAAATTTAATTTGCCAGTCTAGTTCATTTTCGTTAGTACTTCTGTTTTAAGAGGTTTATTCCCGCGTACTTGCAGATTTCGTTTGTACTACTGTTTTAATGGTTTATTCTATCGTATTTGATAAATACCGTTGTGTTTAGTCTTCGTCTTTGACCGCTGTATTTCAAAACAAGGCAGAGGCCGTTACTAAAGCTCGTTATCAGTTAGTCCTGTGCCAGCTGTCACCAGTGCCGCATCGTTAACAGCGCTAAGCTGCCGGACTCAGTTTTGTTGATTAGACAGTGTAGTTACCACTGACCACAGTTAAGTCAGCAGCCAGCCGCCTTCATTAGAGTACTAGGCTTCTTTAAAGTTGATTATTTAATTGTCTACTTTCTGCAGTTAATTGTATCGATAGGATGGATAGGATGTGTGCCTGCTGTGTGCGGACGCAGGAGGAGTTGGCGAACAGCTGAGCGTGCTATTGTCTACGGTCAGCCGTATTCAGGCTGCTGTCTCGGGGTGCAGCGCTGGTGGGGAGTCTGGTGCGTCGAGTGGGACACCTCACGTGTCTCACGTTTCGCTCTCTGTCCCTGCTACCGAGGCACCTTCAGGTGTACCGGACGTCGTCGAGCCGCCTTCTCCGCAAGGGGAGTGGCCGGTTGTACGGCGTTCGCGTCGCTCGAGGCGGAAGGCCAATGTGGAGGCTGGACGTCCGTCCGCGCCCGTTCGTCTTGTGAGTGAAAGCGTGGCCACTCCTTCTGCAGAGTCCGAGCAGGTGCACGGGGGTAGGGGATTATTAGTTATTGGGAGCTCCAATGTTAGGCGCGTGATGGAGCCCCTTAGGCAGATAGCGTCAAGATCTGGAAGGAATTCCAACGTGCACTCGGTGTGTCTGCCGGGGGGCCTCATCCGAGATATGGAGGCGGCCTTGCCGGCGGCTATCGAGGGTGCTACGAGCGGCTGGCGGAATTGGTGAAGGCTGCTGCCTTCGCACGCGGGGAGCAAGCAGAGCTGTCGAATTGTAGCATTGTTCCCAGGGTTGATCGGGGTCCTTTGGTTTGGAGCCGAGTGGAGGGTCTGAACCAGAGGCTTGGCCGACTCTGTGACAGTCATGGCTGCAGATTTCTGGATCTGCGTTATCGGGTGGGGAATTGTAGGGTGCTCCTAGATAGATCAGCGGTGCACTACACTAAGGAAGCGGCTACTCGGGTAGCAGAGTACTTGTGGAGTGCACATGGTTACATTTCAGGCGGTACAGACAAGCAGTCTTACGAGCTACTTTTGGAGACATTCTCCGAAAACGGTCTTGAGCAGTTAAACCGGCAACCCACGCGCAATGGAAATATTCTAGACCTTATAGCCACAAACAGGCCTGACCTTATTAACGATGTCTGTGTAGAAACAGGAATTAGTGATCATGATATCGTCATAGCGTCGATGGTGACCAAAGTTCTTAAACCAATCAAGAAGGCTAGGAGCGTATTTTTGTTGGGAAGAGCCGACAAGCAAATGTTACGATCGCACTTAGAAAATGAATTGGCATCGTTTAATTCCGGGACTATGGATGTAGAGGAATTGTGGACTAAATTTAAGTGCATTGTTAATAAAGGGTTAGAGAAATATGTGCCAGTAAAGACGATGAAGGATGGAAAAGATCCGCCGTGGTATAATAATAATGTTAGAAAGCTGCTGAGAAAGCAAAGGCTGTTGCACTCTCGATTCAAAAAATAACACGCAAATGATGACAGGCAAAAGTTAGTAGAGATTCATGCGACTATAAAAAGATCGATGCGTGAAGCATACAATAATTATACAGCCATACCTTAGCAAAAGATCTTTCCGAGAACCCGAAAAAATTCTGGTCCTATGTAAAATCGATAAGCGGGTCAAAGCCCACTGTCAAGTCACTAGTTGATCATTCCGGGGCAGTAATAGAAGAAAGCAAACGGAAAGCTGAAGTTCTAAATTTAACCTTTAAGAAATCTTTCACGCAGGAGGACCGCACAAATATACCATCATTTGATCAACGTACTAAATCCGAAATGGGGGACATAGCAATAGGTATTTCCGGTGTAGAGAAGCAGCTGAGAGAGCTAAAAAGTCTGCTGGTCCGAATGAGATACCAGTTCGGTTTTACAAAGACTATTCTGCGGCGTTGGCCCCCTACTTAGCTTGCATTTATAGCGAATCTTTAATTCAGCGCAAAGTTCCTAGTGATTGGAAAAAAGCGCAGATGACTCCCGTGTATAAGAAAGGAAAGAGAACTGACCCATACAATTACAGGCCAATATCGTTGACATCAGTTTCATGTAGAATTTTGGAGCATATTCTCAGTTCGCATATAGTAAATTTCCTTGAAACGGAAAAGCTTCTTTCCATGAATCAGCACGGGTTTAAGAAACATCGTTCATGTGAAACTCAGCTTGCCCCTTTCTCACATGACATCTTGCGAGCCATGGACGAAGGGCAACAGGCGGATTGTGTTTTTCTCGACTTCATAAAGGCGTTCGACGCGGTGCCACACTGCAGACTGCTAACGAAGATACGAGCTTATGGAATAGGTTCACAGATTTGTGACTGGGTGGAAGACTTCCTAAGTAACAGAACGCAGTACATTGTTCTCGACGGCGAGTGTTCATCAGAGTGTATCGTCAGGCGTGCCCCAGGGGAGTGTGATAGTACCGCTATTATTTTCTGTCTATATAAATGATCTGATGGACAGAGTAAGTTGTAATTTGCGGCTGTTTTCTGATTATGCTGTGGTGTATGAGAGGGTGTCGTCTGTAAATGACTGTAATAGCATACAGGTTGACTTAGACAAAATTTCTAGTTGGTGCGAAGAATGGCAGCTAGCTCTCAATGTAGAAAAATGTAACGTGATGCGCATGAGTAGAAAAAACAATCCTATAATGTTCGAATACAGCATTAGTAGTGAGCTTCTTGTTGCTGTCGCGTCGTTCAAATATCTAGGCGTAACATTGCAGAGCGATATGATATGGATCGAGCATGTAAGGACAGTTGTGAGTAAGGCAGACCGCCGACTTCGGTTTATTGGTAGAATTTTGGGAAGATGTACTTCACCTGTAAAGGAGACCGCGTATAAAACGCTTGTATGACCACGTCTTGAGTATTGCTCAAGTATTTGGGACCCGCAGCAGATCGGTTTGAAGGAAGACATAGAGGCGGTTCAGAGGCGAGCAGCTAGATTTGTTACCGGTAGGTTCGACCAATGCGCGAGTGTCACGGAAATGCTCCGGCAACCCAATTGGGGATCGCTGGAAGAAAGACGACGTTCTTTTCGTGAATTTCTATTAAGTAAATTTAGAGGGCCGGAATTTGAAGCTGAGTGTAGTACGATCTTCCTGCCGCCTACTTACATTTCGCGTAAAGATCACAAAGACAAGATAAGAGAAATTAGGGCTCGTACGGAGGCATATAGGCATTCTTTTTTCCCTAGTTCGATTTGGGAGTCGAATAGGAAAGGAAATGCCTAGTAGTGGTACAGTGTACCCTTCGCCACGCACCTTACGGTGAATTGCGGAGTATGTATGTAGATGTAGATGTAGATCAGATACGAGCTCGATATTCTGTAAACATTAACGCCATCCCCCAAGAGGTGAGCGGCCAACTCTCGTTGTTTGCTGATGATACCGCCAACGAAGCAGATCACTATAAAATTCCAGCAACACCTTGATGTCATCCATCACTGGGGTTTCCTCTGGAATTTTACTATCGACGCAGGTCCCCTTTACCCAGAAGCGCATTCTACTTTTAGTGCATCGCGTCACTAATGGCACGTCACTGTGTTGGAAGCGTCAAATCAAGTATTTTGGCATCGTCTTGGACTCTCACGTCCCCTTCAAACCCACATCGACTACCTCCGCAAGAAGGTCGCGAATGGAAAGTACGTCTATCCAGCAGGAAATTGTGTCGCAATTACAACCATCAGCAACATGGCCCAGACGATTGAATTTGTCATGTCAATAGAACGTAGTCACAATGTCATCCTTGGATGGGACTTCCGCCAGGCATCCCTAGCTATTATTGACTGTGGAAGATCTGAGCTATAAATTGAAGAACTTGTTCCGACGGGTACACGTAATCAGAATTTTCTGGGAAGTTATTTGCCGTTGACAATGTGACGATCCCACCATTGACGATGAGAAGAGTTCTAGTCACAAACATAGATGAGCGATTAATCTGTGCAGTGCTTTTTGATAGTAAAACGTTTATCATGCTCACCAAAGAAATTTACATACCAGCACCTATCATAAGCGTTACCGGAGGTCGAGGAGAGATTTGGATCACTAATGTGTATCGGGACAGCTGAAACAATCCAGAACGGTGAGCTCAACGTCATCAACGAAGACCCATGCTCTGCTGTTAGTACAGACAACACGCTGGAGGAAACAAACGTGGAACTACCAATAGGGTCCGGACTGACCAAGGAACAACGCCAGCGGTTATTAGCTATACTACGTCAATTTTCGGGTGCATCCACATCTGAGCAGGGAGAAAGTCATACGAAACGGCCCACGATAAGGCATCGTATCAATACTGGGGATCATCCGCCAAATAGCCAGCGTTCGTATAGAGTGTCGCCAGCTGAAAGATGGATAATTCGGAAGGAAGTGGAGAAGATGTTGCTCGGTGACATTATTCAACCTTCTGAGAGTCCTTGGTGGTCTCCGGTGATCCTTGTAAAGAAGAAGGATGGCACGTGGCGATGCTGTGTCGACTATCGGCGGCTGAACAAATCACAAAGAAAGATTTCTACCCATTGCCGCGCCCTGACGACACCTTAGACTGCTTAAAAGGAGCTACATATTTCTGAACTAAGACATGCAGACAGGTTACTGGCAAATCGAGTTGACGAAGCTGACACGCAGAAGACGGATTTTTTTACACCTGACGGCCTCTATGAATTCAAAGTAATGCCATTTGTAATATGTAGTGTTCTGGCCACATTCGAACGCATCATGGACAACTTGCTTCGACACCTTAAGTGTGTCTTTGCTATTTAGATGACATAGTCGTTTTCTCGAAAACATTTGAAGAACATCTGAGTCGCCTGTCAACTGTGTTGAAGTGTGTTCAGGCTGCAGGGCTCCACCTCAATCCAAAGATGTGTCTCTTCGTCGCCAAAGAGAGAAAAATCCGTAAGCACCTAGTCAACGGAGATGATTTCCGTCCTGATACAGATAAAGTAAGGGCAGTCATAGACTTTCCAACTCCTCAGCACATTCGTGATGTGAGAAGTTTTCTTGGGCTGTGTTCATACTACCGACGGTTCATAAAAGAATTTTGTAACAAGGCACGTCCATTACAAGAACTTCTGCAGGGAGACGCCAAGTTTTACTGGGATAAGACAAAAGGAGGCTCTAACTTCCGCACCAGTGCTAGCCTTGTACGACGAGAATGCGGAAACGGAACTTCACACAGATTCCAGTGGTTATGTGAGTGGTGCAGTGGTTGTACAAGTTCAGGAAGGTGCTGAAAAAGTGATAGACTATGCATCAAGAGTACTCTCAAAGTCCGAGGTAAATTACTCTACAACTGAGAAAGAATATCTCGCGGTTATCTGGGCTATCAACAACTTCCAGCCGTATTTATTCGGTAAACCATTTACCGTTGTGACAGACCACCATTCTTTGTGTTGGCTGACTAGCTTGAAGGATCCATCAGGTCGACTAGGAAGATGGGCACTAAGACTCCAAGAGTACGATTTCACAGTGGTATTCAAGAACGGGCGCAAACAGAAGGACGCCGACAGCCTTTCGAGGAATCCATTAGTGCATGAATGAAATTTCAGCCCTCACTGAATTAGACGATGTTGCAGCTAAACAGTGGGAAGATCCAGCACTATTAAAAACGATAGAGGCCTTGGAAAAACGAGAACCGACCACTGGAGAATCCCAACTTATAAACGGAACATTGTATAAGAGCAACTACGATCCACTGGGGCCCAAGTGGCTACTGGTCGTTCCAGCTCATCTCCAGCCAGCTATTCTCAAATATTTCCACAATGCTCCAATATCCGGACATCTGTGATTCGTGAAGACCCTAGACAGAATCAGGTATTACTGGAAACGTCTCTACCGATCTGTCAAGCACTATGTCAGTCACCGTAAAAAGCGCCAGCGTCAGAAGCATGTGCCGCAATTACCTCCAGGACATCTCGTACCGATTCCGCCGGCAGCAGCTCCATTCGAACGAGTTGGGGTCGATCTTTTAGGGAGGTTCCCGATGTCGACAACCGGTAACCAATAGATAATAGCACAGACTACCTTACACGCTACGCTGTCACCAAACCTGTGCCGAGTGCAGAAGCTCCAGAGATCGCAAAATTCCTTGTAGATGATATTACTTTGAAACATGGTGCACCACATGTCATGTTATTTGATCGTGGAAAAGTATTCCAGTCAAAACTAGTATCAGAGATAATGTCATGGTGCGACATTGTCCACAGAATGACAAGTGCATACCATCCTCAGACAAATGGTCTTATGGAACGTTTTAAGAAGACGTTAGCCAATATGCTGTCGATGTACGTCGATTTTGAGCAGATGTATCGGGATTTAATTCTGCCAGTCGTGGCATTTGCTTACAATACCGCAAGACAAGACACCACAGGTTTCACGCCGTTTTTCCTGCTCCATGCCCATGAAGCTGAGACGACAATGGATACGTTGTTCCCTTTCCAACCGGACGACACTCACGATGACTATGTTAAACAGCTCATCACCAGGGTTGAAGAAGCAAGACAGCTGGCTCGCATTCGAACACTGGACGCCCAGAAGAAGGACTGTCAGCGGTATAACGACAAGCACCGACCTGTTGTGTACAGCCCAGGAGATCTGGTATGGATGTTTACCCCTGTACGGAAGGTTGGACTGTCGGAGAAGTTATTGAAACGATACTTTGGTCCGTATCATGTCATACGCCGCCTGTCAGACGTCATATACGAAGTTCAGGTTTATGAGCCGTCGTCGAAACGACAAAAACCAAAAACGTTGTTCACGTCCTGCGCATGAAGCCTTCCTAGGATCCTGCAGTTAGACGACAATGGCATCTTTACAAGGACTCTAAGGACGGTAACGTTACTGATGAAGCCACGACAGGAACGTTTGTCGTCTATAATCGTGGAAAAGGGAAGAATTCTCTAGAACTGCCATACAGAGGACCCGTGAGAAGGTCAAGATCCAGGTCATTGCAGCTGGCTCTACAGGGAACATAACAGCGGGTCGATGTTTTTCCAGGAGAGGGAGAAATGCCGCGAGTCCCCATGTTAAACGACTGCCGGCGTGGCGCAGGGGATAAGCGTCACCAATTGCGGTTCTGATGGTCGCCGGTTCAATGCCGACCACCGACAAAAATTTATTTCTTTGTAATTAACAATTCAAGAATGTTCTACATCTTTCTTATGTTCACTTGTAAATTCAACTTGTTTCTTATGTTAACTATTCTAATTTCTGGTACATTCTGTCTGTGTATAAATAGGAGAGCACTTTCCCCGACAGGCAGTTAGTGCTGCGTGCATGTTAAGTTAGTAATAAAACTGCTTTCAGTATAGGTGATGTGTCCAGTTGCCTTCGAAGCCTGCTTCCATTTCAACGCGACAATATTTCTCCGAAGTTCCATTCTCTTATAGCTCGTGGGGAAAGTAACGAAATCTTTCTGATTCTCAAATTTTATTATGATGATCATGTCTTCCTATGTAGGTGGGGCTAAAAATATAAGTTCACATTCTGAAGAGAAAGTTGGTGAAAGAAATTTCGGAAATAGATCTCGCCACAACAAATAACGCCTTTCTGTAATTGATGTTCATCCGAAATCGTGCGTCATTTCCATTACATGCTCTCTCATATCGCAGTAATACAAAACCAGCTGCCTTTCTCTGAATTTCCTTTAAATCGTCCGTCAGTCACACCTTGTGTGGATCCCACAATGCGCAGCAATATTGAAAAATAGGACGCAGAAATTTAGTGTAGGCAGATTCTTTAGCAGAACTGTTGCATTTTGTAAGTGTTTAGGCAATGGAACGTAGTTATGGTTCGCCTTCCCTTCAATATTTTATATGTGTTCTTTCGAATTACATTTGTTTGTAATTGTTAATCCTAGGCATTTAGTACAATGGACGACTTTTAGCTTTCACTGATTTATCGTGCAATGAAATTAAACGGATTCCTTTAACGGTGATTTGTCTATTGTCAATTTTTGCACCATGCTGATATGTAAATCATTTTGCAGTTGCTTTACGCTTTTGTATTTCTAATGGGCCCACATTTTCTACTTAACCCTTTGAATTTATTCGGAGCCCAGCTAAAGTCGAAAATTCTTTTGCGTCTACTAATGAGCGATATAACAAACTTCATTAGCTCTGATGTTTATCGCATAACCAGAGGAGCACACTCAGGTAATTTGTAGATCGAATAATGCAAATGTGGTAATCTAATGGTTGTATTGATGCTGTTTGTTTGTATAGGTTATGGGACGTAACTACGGGGTCATCAGTCCCTAGTTGATGCTGTAATTAGCACTGTTCATTTAATACTTCGGAAGAGCTTTGAACACGAATGACTCAGGTACATTAAGGCTTTTGAAAATACCAATGGAATATACTCGTCCACTAGAGTTCTACAATCTCACCTAAGGGGCAGAAAATGCTTGAATGAATACCCTCTGTTCGGTAAACTTTCTTTTTGTTGGAAAAATTATAGGACGAAGCGCTTAAGTAGCGTGTTGTTAAAATAAAAAGCAATCACTTACGTTTGACTTGTCTCTGAGTGAAGTAAATGCTTTGAAGGAAGTTTCCCATTGAAGGTATTTCGGTAATGGGATGGCGCCGCGCCGCTCTTACTTCCTCGTTCCGACGTCTGTGACTCGGAGAGTGCCGTAGCGGCACGGCGCGGGGTAGCTCTTTCATCTGCAGCGAGAAACGCAGAAACGCTGGTGTCATTGATTGGCTCGCCTCAGTTTGGACGGCGATAATCGAGTTTGGGACTTTGTATTGGATCACCAATTCCGGGGCTCCGACGCCCGGGGTATTGTCTCTTCTCTCGCCCGCCTTGTAATGACATTAACGTCTCCGATTCCGATTCACGCGAACGGATGCTCCGAGTTAGATGTATCTCCCACGGACGCAAACGTGATTTCTGTTGTTTCACGTACATGCGCTGCGCATCAAAACAAATCCTCTCAGATCAGCCGCTCTTGGTTACGTTCCGGTCCTAGCAGCTTGGAACGTTTCCACCTTCTTTCGCTAAACCGGAACCGATTTCTACCGTTCCCATGTATTGTTTTGGAGACATCTTTTACTTTAGAATTACTGAAAACTCACACAAATGAATGCCCTTTAAATAATTCTGGGGACAGAAGGGTATCTCGAGGTAGGGGTAAATTGCAACATGTGCGTTCTTTTATTATGTGACTCGTCTGGTGCTGCCATTTTGTAGTTTTCTCACACTGTCGCTCAGAGTTGGCGCCAGAACTCGTTTCTCTTCGTGTTCTCTTTGTTTGAGCGAAATCGGTGTTGGTAAGTAACTGTTTATAGTCTGAAATATATTTAACATAAAATTACACTTTCGGTGACAAACGTTACATTTCACAAGTGATAAATAGTTACTTCTTGTGCTACTACAATCTAGTTAATAATTTTAATTTTGTCGTCCAGGCGATTAATTTTGATTTACATAGCGTTTTGATGCCGGGTATATTGCAATAGGGGTTGCTACTCACACCGCTCTTCGTTATGTTGAATTTTCATAGCTGTTGGACGAAGAATTGCTTTTAGTTTACTAGTTTTTATGTTTCAAGTTTAATCAGTCTAAATTTTTAAATTCAGAGAATTGATATGCAGAAAACATTTACGAGTAAAACGTTTGGCATCTTTAAACGCGATACAATTTGGTACTGGTAAATGAAAGGATGGGCGATTATTCTATTAGGAAATTGTAAAATAAATAAATAAATAAAAAGGGATACTGTACTCTCTTTTGAGTCATGAAATAGAAAAACCTTACAAGTGGAATCGTTAGTAGTGGGTATTCTGAACACATGACACTGTTTTCAGACAGTCAGGTAAAGTAGTCTGCGATTGTATCGTGAGATTCAGCGAAATTAAGTTCGGGCTGACGAAACGGGAAGTATGAAAAATGAGGTAACTTTGTGCATGTTGTAAACTGTAAACTTTTACGGCCGGAATGGTCGAAAATTACAAAGAATTTAAGGGCTATTATGCCGTGGTCTAGTGGATTTATTGTCGAAACCCAACGATTCGTCCCTTACTGCGGAGGACATTTTCAAGGGGGATCGTAGCATTTTCAATGTCCAATACACAGTAGCGAGCCAGGGAGTGTAACGGACATTGAAAGTGCTATGATCCCCATTGAGAATGTCCTCCGCAGTCGCGACGAAACGTTGGATTTCGACAATAAATCCACTAGACCAGGGGATAATAGCCCGGAAATTTTTAGTAATTTTAACTTTTGCTGTACACATGAACCTGAAAACTGTATCTTCTTGGGTACTATAGGACACAGCTGGGGATGATTACATTTCAAGATATAATGATCTATCCGTCAGACAACCAGAAAGTATAAGTCTTGAAAGATTGTTAGCATTTAAATTAAAAATGTTGTCGAGTTTTTCCAAGAGTTTGATGATCTGTCATGTCAGTAATTTAAAAGTGAGCAATCTATTTTCAGTAATATTTCGTGTGTTGTAATGACTCCGTTGATGGGATTAACTGAAACACGTGTCAGCCTTCTTGTACGCTTTATTGTTATTTATATCTGTGAAGGTGTGGAGTTTCTCACTACCATTAGCAAGTTTAAACAGATTTTAATAATAAAACAAACTATTTTGTTCAAATTTGCCCTATCGTCCCTTCCAACAACAATACTCATAAGTGACCAACCCTTGCGATATACATCCCTGTCTGAACGACATTTGCATCGATGACATCGTTATACATGGACAGTGTATGATGTATTAAATAGAGTGATAGTAAACCACTTCACTACCACTAACAAATACGCAGAAATGATAATACTGCACAACCGCTTAATTTGACGTTAATAAACAACAGCGGGTTGGGTGACAACTGTTACGTTCTACAATTACCGACACATCATATTTTCCGCTCGGTGCTACGCTCCTGAACTGGTTTTCGACTCCCGTGAAGGAATGCGCACTAGAAAAATCGATAGGTACTTTTCTCCCTTTTCTACTGTATCTCTTGTTGCTAGATATGATACTTTATTTTGCACAGCTTTTACACTTGCATTTAATCTTTTACTGATGTATTATTTATTGAACCTATTTATAGTATGTTCTAATAGTTCACAGTATTGCAAGAGTATACTCAATTTCAATTTGAAATTGTTTTAGAGTTTGTATCATAGAGAATCACAGAATTTTAAAAAACTCATTAATTTTATATTATTTGAAATATGAACGTGAAAAACATACTGTTGAAAAGAGTAAATCCAGTCTTTAAGACACATAAACGTGCGGGAAGTTTTAAATAATAGAATTACTTAACGATGGCTCGGTCGCATTGGGCCCAATGATTCAGTGTTATATTAATGGGCCGGCAGCAGTGGCCGAGCGGTCTGCGACGCGCCAGTCAGAGTCTGCACGGCCGCTACGGTCGGGGGTTCGAATCCCCCCCTCGGGCATGGATGTTTGTGTCGTGTTTAGTATAAGGTAGTTTATAAGTAGTTTGTAAGTTTATGGACTGATGACCACGCAGTTAAGTCCCATAAGCTTAACAAACATTAGAACACATTTTTTTTATATGAATAGCCTCGAAGGTCACCGGTCTTGACCGTATGTAATTTCTTCCTGCATGGGTTTATAAAAGGATCTGCTTATGTGCCTCCGTTACCATGAAAACTGAGTGAACTGACACATTGCATAATAGCAGCTGTGGAAATTGTAACACAATAGATGCTCGCTGCAGTATGAGAACAATTTTAATATTGACATATTCCGTGCATCTCAAGGCTGCCATAATGAACACCTTGGTTCTTTCCATTCATCAAAAATCAAATTGATTGCAAATATTTATCAGTTTCAGGGATATAAAAGTGCTAATTCGGACAATTGTTTTTGATACTCCCCGTATAACATAATGAGAGTTAAGCCACTCTTTGCTGGTCTGTCACCAACTTGTACTTTGAAACGGGAGGTCTTCTACAGTAGTAGATGGAATGTTTCCAAACGAACTGAGTTTCTTTACTATCTCAATAAATGTGTCTGTGTTGATACTTGAAAATTGATCTAGACCCCAATAGGCCCTATTTTAATTTCTTTATATGTTAATGGTTTTTAACAAAAATGTTCAAAAGTATGTAATCTTATTGGACCAAACTACTTTGGTCATCAGTTCCTAGACTTAACAACTACTTAAACTTATGGAAGGCCAACACACACTTCTATACTCCAAGGATGACGCGAGCCTCCGACGGCGTGCTATCGCGCGCTCCACGGCAAGTTGCCTTAGAGCGCTTGGCCACTCCACCGCGGCTCTGGATTTTATCATTACTCCTTTCGAATTGGACTTAACTTAGTTATTATTGCTTGCAGTAGATTAAAAATAAAACACACTATAAAATGCAACGCACAACGAAAATCATTACGCTTCAGGAATGTTATTGCAGTGCTGTCAAGAAGATAGAGACTGGAATATTTTTAATGCATAACCTCTCACTATCCTGTAGGATTCGTATTATTCGTATTATTATTCATGGCAAAGTGCTCTCATAAGAATTGACTGTTATCGCCAATGTTATGTAGGCTCAAGAAATATGCAGCCAATTACAATGAAATCCGTGTTACTCCAGCAGTAACAAAGTTCAAATGTCGTCAGGTAAAATTTCCGGGCTGATGGGCCGTGGTCCAGATGCAAAACTTCCTGCCGACGTTTCGTCTCCAACTGCGGGAAACATCTACAAGGGTGTTCCGGCTTTGCCACTGTGGGCCGAGGGGATCTCGCATTTATAGAGAGCATCACGTGATGCTGACTTTGTAGCTATCTCTGGATGACGTCGTCATTCTCGATTAAAAATAATCGAATGTCGTTTTGTTGGTGCAGTGTAGACATCCATATTTTATGTAACTTCAGACCTTCTTCTTTCCTACTAAAATTATTCTGGTGTTTGTGGATCTCTATTGCTTCTCTATACATGCGTACATGGTACTGAGATGTCCTAGCTAATACGCTCGTCTCGTTAAATTTTATTTCATGATTTCCTTTTTCAAAAACATGTTCAGCCGCTGCCGATTTTTCCGTGTGGCCTAGACGACAGGTCCTTTTATGTTCAGATATGCGAGTGTTGATGCTTCTTTTTGTTGTACCAATATATACTTTACCACAGCTGCAAGGAATTTTATAAACCCCAGGTGTTGCTAGGGGGTGACTTGCGTCTTTTTCTGATCTCAGATATTCTTTGATCTTCTTCTTGGGTCTGTAGATGGTTTCGGTGCCATGCTTGGCCAATACTTTCCCCTATTCGATCGGTAATTCTGCTAATTTACGACAGGAAAACTTTTCCAGATTGCTGTCGTTGTTGCTCAGAACTTCTGGATTCTTTTCTTTGATGGAGAGCGCGATCAATTTCCTTGGCACAATATCCATTTTTTTCTGATGGCCGGTCGTTAGTGATTTAGTTCATCCTCCAAGTAAACTGGCTCACAGATTTTGTTGGCTCCACCCATCAAGGTTTTAATGATACCTCGTATTTTGCCTCGGATGATGATGATGATGATGTCTTCATATTGCATCCCAATAGCATTAATCTAAATAAACAGTTCACGATGGAGAAAGAGAGCAATGGCCAACTTAATTTCCTGGATGTATCGGTAATAAAACAAGAGAACGGAACTCTGGGCCATAAGGTATACAGAAAGAACACACATACTGAACGATACCTCCACAAGAAGTCAAACCATCATCCGAGGCAAAAACCGTCTGACCAGTAACCATGAATCTTGGCGCATATATGTATGTTTTCGTATATATGAGGGAGAGATGTAGGTGGAGTAGGAGGCGGACAAAAGGGGGAGGGAGGAAACGAACCGAGAGATGATAGAGGAGAAGACGGACAGATGGAGAGGAGGGGACTGAGGGAAGGGAGATGGTGACAGAAAGGTGAAAGGAGATGGAGGTGGAGGAGGAAATAGACAGAGATAGGGACATGGATGAGACGGGGAGAGAAACAATTATGAAATGAATGTCATTTATTCTTCTCCTTTATTTCAATTACTATATTAATTATCGACTACAAATGAATATTGATTTTTATCATTCGTAATTAAATACTAACACTTTCAAATTTCAAATATTATTTCTTCTGCATTAGTAACGCGCCAGGTACCAGATAGAATACAATAAAACGAATCGTATCTAGTGAATATTAGATAACATTCTATTGTTGTTGTATGAACCCTTCGTCTCTGTAAAGCAACTAAGGATTTCAAGACCCACTTTAGGTTATCAACATTAAACGTGGGCCGCCTGTAATGAGCTTTGGATGCTCAAATCTTAATTAGAACTACCACCTTTGTCGGTAAAATCAACGAATATTGCTCGAACAGCTGACGGTGGTACCGTCGAATCATGGTATCCAACGGGAGCAATATTTCGGCGGTCAGACATGTCGCCATCGTCAGGTGAGCTGATGTACTGAAGTCCTCACGCTCACGCTCACGCTTCTCTTGACGGACCTCGACCTTGATAGCATTTACTGCTGTTCCTGCGGTACCTAAAACATGGGTAACACATATTAATGGCCTGACTGGAGGAAGGGTCTTAGGGTGGTTTCTTCCACAGTTGCTACGAGATTATGAGATTAATCTCGTAGCAGGTCAGGCCAACGAGTTGTTGGCCTGACGTGTTGTTGTGTCCCAAGATCCCGGACGAGCCGGTTTTGGGACTGCTGCGACTTCTCGTAGAACATCCTGGCGGTGGCGCGGAACCTCTCCCGGAGTGGTAAAATGCCGACTTCTTTATGACGCTGGGCGGTGGAATACCGCGTCGGAAGATGCAGAGCAGTCTTCAGGTCGCGGCTCTGGATCCTCTGCAGCCACTCGATGTGGAGGTCTCCGGCGTTTCCAAATACTGGGGACGCGTACTCGAGCACTGGGCGAACCAGTGACAAGTACAGCGTGATTCCATGATGCATCGGCAGCGACGACTGCGGGTTTAGCAGCGGGTAAATTACGCGCAAGCGCGCAATGGCCCTCCGTCTTACATCACTGACGTGATGTTTCCAGGTGAGCCGTTGATCTAGGGTAACCCCTAGGTATTTCGCCGTCGTGCTTCCCAGAATCTCGATCGGCGGTAGCCCAATAGGCACTCGTCTACTAGTGAAGACGACTGCCTGGCTTTTCGCAGCGTTGAATTTCAACCGCCACTTAGTGGCCAATGCCCCCAAGGCGTTGTATACAGCTTGCAGGCGCCGTCTCATGGTGTGCGCGTTCATGCTGCGGGTAAATAGCGCTGTATCGTCAGCGTAGAGCGCCAATTCTGCGCGTGCTACCCGAGGTGCGTCGGCAGTGTACAATTAGTACAGCAGGGAGACTGAGGTCCTGAGGGCGGGCGGCCGTCTTATATCTCCTCCTCCAGCGAGGCGTTCACTACGCCGTCCGCCCCCGCGGTCACGCGTCAGCGGTCGTTGAGGCGCTGGTGTCGGTGTCTGCGGACTCGTCCATGTACTAGCCTCGTTCAGTCGCAGGATCGCCACCGAAGATGTCGTTTGCTGAGTGTCCTCGCTATTCTGAACAGATACCGTGCTGAGCAGGTTGTACTTTGCTAAGGTCACGCACCAGATTGATTCCGCAGTAGCCAGGAGAACTATTAAACGGACCAGCGTTGCTTTGGTACGTGAAAGGGTTCCATTTACCCGTCGAAGACTTGAGTACAACTCCCAGGAGCTGTTTCAACTACATCTACAATTAGCCAATCATTTTAACTCGGGACCCGCGATTGGATGATGGAGGCTCCACAAAAGACTGTTATCAGTCTCACTGACTTCGAGCTAACGATGCAGTTCCCGTTCTGAAAAGTTAACTTTGCTCCCATTCCTAAGTTCACACCGGTAGTGGACATCGTCAGCGCAGTTGAGCAGGTTGCAGCGTGACTACTACCTGAAGCAGCTAAAGAACTACGTCGGGAAACCTGCCGTGCTTTGACGAGTCCGAAGCCCAAAATGTCGAATATCACCAGTAGAGAGAGGGTGGTCATTCGAGAGCTAATAGAGTGCCCTGAGATTGTTGACTTACCTGCAGACAAAGGCAACACTACTTTTATTCTTTCCCATACGGAATGCAATGAGAAGATGAAGATCCTACTTGATGACAACTCTTACAGGAAGATGAACACTGATCCCAAAAAAATCATGTAAAATAAGACTCAAGGCTTTGACTCTAAAATACAAAAAGAAAGAGTGCCCTTGTGCCCAATTGTCAGGGTACCCACATACTTGCTGACCAAATACCTGACGCAAATATGTAATCCTTATGTGGGAAAATGGCCCGATCACATTCGTAATTCCGTGACTTTTCTAAAACGACTCGGCAACTTCAAGGCGGAAAGACTCCGAAATTCTTGTGAGTTATTATGTGTTCTCGTTATGCATCAGGGTGCCACTACGAGTATTGATGGAACTTCATCACCATATCCCACGTATGTGGAATCGGCGTTACTTTGTTGGATCCTTCTGTTCCTCAAATGCCTATCCAGTGCTTCTACAATTAGCCATCCTTTCTCTTTTAGGTCCCATGCTACCTTGTCTTTCTAACTCAATTTCGGTTTTCCTCTTCTCCTTGATCCTTTGATTTCCACGTCTTCTTCTCCCCACATAGTACTCCCCTCTTCTCTGCACATGTCCATAACATCGTAGCCTACTTTTTTCGATCCCCTATGGGAACCACTTTCACTGTTTCCCTGATGTACTCATTCCTTAATCTATGCTTTCATATCACCTGTGCCACATGCTTCTTTTTTTCTTCGGCTTTTGTAACTGGCCAAGTTTCTTCACTATACAGCATTGCAAGCCTTACCACGTACTTACTTTCCTTTCATTTTACAGCCAACCTTCTTATGACACAGTACTCCGCTCAGTTTCCTCCAGTTCATCCATTCACTATTTATCCTGTACTGTATTTCGATCTCCAATCGTCCATCACTTTGCATGTAAGATACCAGGTATTAAAATTTCTAGACCACTGTAAGTTCATCTTCTTGCAGGTTAATATTTAAGTATTTGGCATCCTTTTTACATATATACCCTGTTCCCATCCAATTAATTCTCATTCCCATTTCATATATTTCTCCCAAACTGTTACCGTCTCTAATGACCACGCTGTCGGCGGAACGTTAAACACTAAACTTTCTTCCTTCCTTCCCAAATTGTTAATATTTTAGAGATGACTTTTATTTAAATAATATATGTGTAGCAAATATCCTGGTATGGGATAGCTCCTCTAAAGGAAATTGTTCCACGATTTTAATTAAAAATATATACATTAATTTGAATGAATTCACTGTAAAAGCCAAATTACGTTTTTGAAAATTATCACTGACGCTGCTACAAAGATTGAACTGGACAAATATTTCAAATGGATGTCGTAGCATTTACTTAGGTGCCTCTGTTTTTAAAAGAATGGAAAAATGCGTCACTGTCAACGAAAAGGCAAGCTACGCACTGAGAAATTAATTAAAAACCTGTTGTAGATTGAAAACCGCCTTGAACCTAACTGTTGGAGACTTCATTTACTATCACTAATTCCACGGCTAGCTCAAACTGTATAAAGTGAGTCGGCAGAAAATCTCAGGATCGTACTCAGAACAATTATTTAGTAAAAGAATGGAATGAAAATGATTACTATTCAGACCAGGGATCAGTTATATACTAAATGAGAAGACATTCGTAGTTAGGTTGAACCGCTGAGCTTATAACTGAATTAAGAAGCAGCATATCTACATAAAACTTACATCACTTACATAGTGCATACATATCCTGCAAAATTCGTAGTAATTATAGAGCTCAAATAATTTATCACTTTACTGTCTCAATGTTCGAACAAGAATAAGGAAAATGAAGAGGCATCTTTATAGATAAGAACAATTAAACGTATAATCGTGTTTGTAATTTTTGCACAGAACTTAAAATATTTTAATCAATCTTCAAAGAATTTTAAAATATCGGAAAAGAAGAAACTTTTGATACGTGGAAGCATATGTAACATTACATGACCCCACGAGGACTGCAAGTCACTTTGCTATCAACAGACCTCGTCAATTCAGCGTAAATACATATTGAAATATTTCATCAAGTACTGAACAGCATATATAGCACTGAAATAAATTACAATAGCATAATATTTCGATAGACAACATACTCAAAACATAAAATCATTCATGACATATACATGTATTGTTATTTTTCTATCGTCTATTAAGTCAGTATCTCTTTTACTGCTTGTTTATAAGTTGCTATACATTCGTTAATTGACGTTTAATTAGTCATATATTACATTAATAGACATAAATCTTATATGTGTCAGTAATAGTCACAAAGTCTTTCACCATCAATGCATGTTACATTACTGATATGAAGAAATCTCTTTAGCAAACGTAGCACATGTGGTTATCAATTGTTAATCAATGCATATTCTTCCATACAGCATGCATATGTATGTGTCTATAGTTCATGGGTATAAACACATAAGAAAATATCATCGTATTTCATAAAAAATTTATTTTTGGAATTAGTATGCATAAAATAATTCTCATGGATACTCACAACATTAATAGTCATAATCTTTTTACATAACCACCTACACATAAATATTTACAAGGCATAGAAACAGAAGACAATATGAAGACAGAAATGAATCAAATTAAAATGCGAGGAAATATTGGAGTTCTCGTAGTTAAATTTCATACGCACATTTTATTCGTCGTGTAGCTTATAGCACTTATATCACTGTTGGCCGTCCCTATTATCACTGATTTAATCGACACTTGGTCGTCTGAGAAGAACTCAGCGTCACACGCTAACACTTTTTAGCATTGTTGACATAAATCAGCTGGACTGAGGGAAATAACAGCTGACGGCTGTAATTAGTCTGTTAGATGGTACTAGCTAGACAATGTCTGGCTCAGAATTAGCTGTCGTTGTTGATCACCGAAGGCAATGGCAACCAGTCCGCTCCAATGCACGTCCTCACTCGTAGTAAAGCTCGGCATGAAAAGAAAAAAATCATACGAATATCAGTTTTCATAGTATTAATAACTTTTAATGCACTGCGGCATCACGGGTTATTTTTAGTGTGTCTAACGTGTTAAATTGTCTGTGTATGTAACTTCCTTTACTATATAACGTAACCACACTAACATTTGATATATATTTGGTCATTATTCTCCCTAACAAACACGAATTTTGTCAAAAACGTCCATAATTCTACTATAGCTTTATAATATGTTAATTTTTATTTATACACCATCTCTGATTATTATGCTTTCATCACATGCTGGAGAACTGATATTTCCATGAATTGGTAGGCTTGCTACACCACTTCGTCAACAACAACACAATATTCAAGGTTCAAAGTTATTTACAAGCGTCTGTAGGCTAACTTGGAAATACGTGAATTATGCCTACAAGCACTATATGCTCCTATAGAATGCCTTTATTTTGTAGTATTTATACTGGTTTCTGTCTGAGTCTGTAAGTGTTAGTTGTTATGTAGACTGCTTTAAGTAAAGAAAACTTCCGTCAGTGTTAACTTTTATGCGGAAAGAAGTGAAAAAAGCATTAACCGCGATAAGAAGATCCTCGTTTTTTCCTTCATCCATTTATCTTTCTTGTCTTATTGTTGACATTAAATGTGAGTTTACTTGGTGCTTATTATTATGACACACTGTGACAAAAATGTTTATTTGCGTTAAATTATGTTCTGTTTTGCCTATGGTGAAAGCTATGTATTCCTGTGATACACGCATGCATGACATGACAATAAAATCCATAATAATAAAATCATTTAAATAAAATAACAGTAATCAAATAATAAAGTAAATTTATGAAACACCTTTTCCCTAGCCTTGTGTGGACATAACCGTTTACTGAAATTGCACATCCGATACCCAATCAGCATTTGAAGAGCAGATTGTGCGTATAACTACACTACGGAAGAAATCTGTATGACATGTTTCCTGTAAGGACCTATCAATTGGCTCGTGGTGTACTGTCTACGTAACTGAAGCTACTTATGTACTAAAACATATAAAAATCGAGTAATTATCAGTTTAAGAACGCTAAAATCTAGGTTGCATGGACTATGTGCCTTCTGGTTAAAGCATAAACTTAAATCTAAAACTCTGGCTACTCTCCGGCAAAATAGTTATTATAGGTAATGTACTGCCATATAGCTACAGAAGTCTATCTCTTTACTAAGCAGGGGATGCATAATTCTTCCTTCGAGTGAAAAACTGTTTATAACATATCAATTGAGTTCTCTTCAGCTAACATTTATGACAGGTAATGTTCTTTTTCCTGTTCTGCTTATCAGTTCACTGTCCTATTCAGACACACTGTCTGAGAAATGTTCTCTCTTAATGGTGACACAAATCTCTTTGCAATTACTTTTTGCTAACGTATCCTTGTTCATATAATGTTCATCAATACTTATTCATTTACATGGCTAAAAGTACATTTAAACACATTTAAAAACATTTCGATTCACTGTAAATGAAAGTCTTTACATTGCACATCCATGATTAAATATGTAGCCTGTATGGTCTAAGAATAATCTGAGACCAGAATCTAGTCAATAAATATATATTTAGTCCTTCAATTATACCACAATATAACTTGAATGAATCAAATAAAAATGTGTCTGCAGCTTAGGGTGTGCAGACATGACCACTGATGAAACTTGTACAGAAAAACATCATCTGTTCTTTCTACTGAATAAATGTCTTTAAGTCCCAGTGATGAAATCAACCCTTGATCCTACCTGTAAAAATAAATGCTGTATACTTTCTACTATCTTCGTCTAAGGCAGGGGTCTCCAATTTACTAGGCCACGAGGGCCACATTTCAAGTTCCAAATCACAGCGCGGGCCGGATAGCATATTCTGCAATTACTGAATAATGTGATACTAACGCCTGTATACAATATTATCACATCACCCGTAAATAAAAATCAATAACATGAACTTTTGCCACAAACATTATATACATGTTAAGCACAAGCAGCCGTCACCTACACTGCATTTTAACCTAGTTCATGTATCACCAGCAGCGGCGTACTGCTCTTACGTGACGCCACTGTGAAGTGGTGGAGCGCGCCGAGTGCCCGCCGTCGGAGGTTCGAGTCCCCCTTCGGGCATGGGTGTATTTGTTCTACTTAGCTTAAGGTAGTTTAAGTGGTTTGTACGCCTAGGGACTGATGACCATACATTTACAAACATTTTGAAAACTTACGTAACGATGATTGCAGCGGTAGCTATGAAGCACACAGGGACTGTTGTGCTGGTCATCTGTCTGCTTACGAGCGTCAAGTGAAACAGTCGTGTTGCGGCGTAATTTATGACGACATATTAGTCACTACTCACCAAACTGTAATGTCCATTGCAAACGATCAATATTTCGAATTCTTAGTATTTTGTAATTGAAACCTGGGTTCTCCGTATATGGATACGTGGAGCGGGAAAGTATATGTATCATTACATTTCACAGTACAAGCTGATCCATTTGTAAAACAAAAAAAGTCACTCCTCACTTTACTCAGTTTCGTTCATTTAACCGAATGGTCTGTCACAACGCCGCCGCGAAATTATAACAGACACAAGAATAGACCAGACAGTCACTTCGACGTAACCAATGACAGGCGTGAAAGCACTGATTGTGTTTATAGCGCGGAAGTTGAAGCAGCAAGTCAGTGGTTACCCATGTTGGCACTGACCCGATGAATAATTGTTTGAACGCCACTCCTGATGGGAACTGAAGGCTGCCAGACAATAAGAATTCATTTTTACTTTCCATGGCATGAATTTTATCACGAAATTATCTGTTGTTGCAATTTGTGTAGAATTCTGTTGGGAATGCCGATCAAACTGGAAATACTACACAAAACTGGATGTAACATATTTCCTAATTAATGAAATCTACCTTTATTGGTGATTTAAAATTTTTAATTTTGAAGCTTTGAGTAGAAATAAAACATAGATAAACAGTCGTTACGTGGGCGTGACATTAAAGTTTTTTAACGAATGTAACGAATGTTGTATTTGTTGCTAAGCGGGTACCTAATAGCAAAACTTAATTCCTACCAACACAATATGCAGCAATAACATGCAAAAATAAATCTTCTAAAACAATAATTATTCAACGCGTATGTCACGATTCTTCTGTTACTCAAAAAAATATGTCCGCCCACAATCCTGAATAGTTTTCAAAGTATAATGACATTCTTAACAGATTGAAAGCAACTCCTGATTAACTGCCTTCACTTCTCATCACTCACAACGCCTCTACTAACATTACATCAACTTCTATCGACTGACAAGTCTATTTGTGTGCCTTTTATCCCCGATACATCCTTGGATAATTGTGTAAATCTTTTGTACGGATCAGTAATGGTTGCCATTTCTGATCTAATGTTAGCAAATTTATTTTGTATGTGTGTCTGAATATCATTTATTGTGCATGAGAGAGTGGAATTCAATCTTTCTTCTATCTGTTGGCATTGATTAACCAAATTGATTTTTATTTCTCTCATAATTTTGTTAAGCATTTTATTGTGTTTTGAAAGTCTTTCTTCTGTTTCTTTGTGTTTGCGCATGAAAATCGGATGTGATTTCTGCGAATTTTCTATTAGCGTCCGCGAACATTTTCGCAATTTGAGCCATTTTGCCACATTAGACAATGGAGCTCGGCAGACTTCGGTTTCAGTTGTGGAATCTTGTGTAGAAGTCGCGACTGCGGTGTTACACTCCACATTAATATCGGACCCCTGCGTAGTGACAACTGTCAGATCAGTATTTTGGCTGTCATCTACAATATTCTGATCACTATTCTGTATGGAATTCATGCTCCTCTCGTCTTTACCATAGGTCGCATTTACATAGGTGGCTCTGTTTAAAAGGAAAATGGAAAAATGCAGCACTGTTAGATATAAGGCAAGCTACGCACTAAGGAATTAATTAAGAACCTATTGTTGATGGAAAACCGCTGTGAACATAACTGTTGGAGATATAATTTACTATCACTATCATTTCCTAACGAAGTCCACGGCTAGCTCATATTGTTAAGTTCGATATTTAATAAGTGGGCACAAAATCCAAGGATCGTATTCAGAACAATTATTTAGTAAAAGAATGCAATGAAAATGATAAGTATTCTGATCACATCTCCAACAATTAGTTTCGTAATTATATGTAATGGCGGAAACCGTTTTCCTAAAAAGTAAATTGCAACACATTTAACAGAATGTGAGAAGTAGCAATAAAGGTATCAGTTGTCTACTATATGAGATCCACCATATCCTTTCTTCCAGTAGTGCTAGTCTTGCAAGGTCCGCAGGAGAACTTCTGTGAAGTTTGGAAAGTAGGAGGCGAGATACTGACGGAAGTAATGTTGTGAGGCGGGATCGTGAAAGGCAAAGATCCCAGGTTCGAGTCCTGGTTCCGGCACACAATTTTAATCTGCCAGTAAGATTCGAGCACAAAGTTATTTACTGCAAAATGTGCAAGGCAAAGTCAACCACGTGGAAGCAGAAAAACTAGTACCACGAGCAAATGAAGAGACATGGAATACTCCGTTAGGGAAAGTGCCAAAAAGAAATCTCCAGGAGCACATGGCATCCCAACGGAATTTTATCAAGTGTTCTGGGATCAGATAGAAACAAATATCACATCTGTAACGAGTGTTGGAACCCCAAAATCAGATCCCTAGAGAATTTCGAGGATGCAGCATAGTACTGATTCAAAAAAATCCTGTTAGTAAGATAATAGAAAATTTGAGACCTAACACGGTTCTTAAAGTGACTACAAAATCTTTGCTAGACTTTTAGCACAAAGGCTTAAATCGCTAACAGTATAACTTGACACGGCCAGACGAGTGCGGGCAAAGACAGCAGACTCCCACATTCCCTGTGCGAGTACTGCGATTTCATATCAATGGCCGAAGTTTGTAAAATTAAATGTGCCATATTTTCATTAGCTTTTAACAAAGCCTTTGATAGGGTCAGTTACCAATATCTCCTTCGTACCATGCATGCGATGGGTTTTTCACCTAGATTCATAACCATTTTGCAACATATGGTAACTAATAACGCATCTCAAATCATCATCAATGGACAGCCTGCGAGAAAAATAGTTATAGTCAATTCTGTTTTCCATCGCAATCGAACCCCTGCTCGCCACACTGATGCAACGTCTACAAGGTTTACAAATACGTGGAAACAAAATAGTGTGCAAGGCGTATGCGGATGCTGTGGGCTTCCTTGTCATAAGCAGACCTGAAATCTACCTGAGTAGAATCTACTATTCATTTTGTCCGCCTAGTGGATGCCATTCTTTCAATGTATTCATACAATTTCAGTTATACCTCTATTTATTTATTACTTCTCAGCCTATAATTTTCTCCGTCAGTAATTTGTGGACGAATATTTTCTTAATAATTTCTTCTGTCTTTGAATTCCTTCATTATCCGTATGTCGATCTAAAATTATGTTTCGTCTCCATAAATACGTTTAGGGTTTATTACAGCACTGTAATGCCAATGTATACTGAATTTAGAATGTGATATTTATTTAAAACATTTTGTGTTATGTGATTGCAGTAGACAGGTTTTGATTGAGAACTTCGTTTGCAGCTTTTTCCAGACTATTTTCCTGTTTGATTTCCGACAAATATTAAAATTGAGAAACAATTTTTATTTTATTCCGTATCTGGTGTTCAAAATTTTGGTGCTTGTTTTTTGAATGTTATTGATTCTGTTATATAATGATATATGTAGTCTTACTGTTCTTACTTGTTCTTGAAGAATTTCAGTTACGCTTAAGCTGTGGTAATATTCCTAGTTTAAAGTGCCACATAATCTGCATACGCAAGGCAATGTATTCTTTCGGCTACCTGACGTAATTCATTAAATTATGTTGACGTTTCCTCTCGCAATGCTTAATATATTTTTCCAAAACAATGTTAAAAAGAAATGGGAGAGCCCATTTGCGTGTGTATCACCTGTCTTTGTATAAAAGGGTTTAGAAATTTCTCCCATGAATTTAACTTTGGAGCTAATGACGGTTAAAGTTTTGTTAATAAATGCTAGCTATGCCCCGTTTCTTTGAAATTGGAAAAGTGATTCACGGTTAACCGAGTCGAAGGGCTTTTTAAAATCTACAAATATAACAACAATATTGTTACAAAAAAATCTTAATGATCGTTTTCAAATTAAGATTTTCTTATTCGTTGCATTATTATTTTTCATGTATTTAGTTGTATGTTAGTTACATTTCTATAATTTTAGTCCGAAATATTTGCGGATATAAAACTAATGGAAAACCTAACGGTGACCGTAAAACTCAACTGTGCTTTTCTTTGATCAGTAAGAATCTTCTAATATAGAACATGGAATGGAGGACACGAAACTAATATCCGAATAACGGTGTTCCTCGGATATGTGTTATCACTGATGTTAGCAGTTTTCTAAGTGATCGGATGGTACGAGGCAGTTAACGGGCGCCCGTAGTATCGCAAAGATAAGCCGAGAGGGCGGGAGGCGTTTCGCCGATCGGCGAGGCCGTCTTGGTGGCTAACGACTACTTCGGGGTGGGGATGGTGATGGGGGGAGGGGAAGTGGCGGTCCGCCGAAGCCCGAGATAACACCCCTACCATCCCATCCCTACCCATCGCCCACCTTCGAGGCGCGGGGGCTAAGGGCCCTAATGAAGACCAGCTGACGGTCCATGTAGGCTGGCAGAACCCATCAAGCCGCCCACACGTGGACGAAGACCGTAAGCAGGAGTCTTCTCCCTTTTTCAAGACGGCAACGTGAAACTAATATTGCAATGATTACTCGCGCCGACTATTGAGGCACAAGAGAACAACGTACTGGTTATGCAATGGCGAGGAATAATTTGGAGAGTGCTCTGTATGTTATTTTGAAGCGAGTGAACGGCATCTTTTATGCCCTGAAACAGTAACACAGTTGCTCGTTTAAAGAACTGAAAATCTTCAAAAGTGAAAAGTTCGCTAAATACTTATTTAGTCTCCTGAAATCTGTTGAAGTTTTTACTCGTATGTATTTTCATATTTATGCTGCAGGGTATCCAGAAAAGGGCTCCCTGATTTCAAAATTAAATATCTCGAAAACAAAGATCGATAGAGGAATGCAGTAAACAGTATGTTTATTGTGAAAGCTATAAGAAGTTTATACAACAGTTTGAAATAATATTTACAAAAGCTGCTAACAGATGGCGCTGTAGGCTGTGCAACTCATATCAGCATACATAAGTGAAATAATCGTATGAAATCACTCTTTGCAAACAATCACATAACAATGTTTTCAAAATGTTCACCATTGGCACTACAGAGGTGGCGTAAACGAAGAATGAAATTCGCCATCACATTTCGTAGTGTGGATTCACATGCCACAGAGATCGCCGATTCAAGCTCGTCCAGCGTGGCGGCATGCTTCGGGTAGACCATGTCTTTCACTGTGCCCCACAAACAAAAAGTCATAGCGAGTCAAATCCGGCGAATATAGAGGCAAATCCATGCCTGCACTAGAAAATTTGGGATATTCCAAAGCAATGAATCGATTCTCGAAGTATTCCTCAAGAAAGCTACACACTTGTTCGGTCCGATGTGTTCGGGTCCATCTTGCATAAACCATTCAGTACCTGGTCGATCCTCTAACGCTTGCTGTGTGGCGACAAATTGATCCAAAATTGAAACGTAACGTGCACCAGTGACCGTTTTTCGAATGAAAAAAGGGGCAGTAATGCCTCTGCTGCACATCGCAGCCCATACAGTAACTTTAGGAGAATACAGCGGTTTCGCTTCACACCAATATGGCTTTTCGGAACGCCAAAATCGCCAGTTCTGCTTATTCAGTTATCCATTCAGATGGAAGTGTGCTTTATCTGTAAACCAGATGCGGCCAACATCAAATCTTTCACTATCAATCATTGCGAGCATCTGATTAGCAAAGGCAACCCTTCGTTGCACACCTCATGCGGGTATGACCTGGTGCGTTTGAATTTTGTATGAAAAACATGCGTAGGCTCTTTCTCAGTATTTTATGCGTGCTGGAACGCTTCAAACCAGTCTCAGATGCAATTCTACGGACGGATGACATTGGATTTCGCTGAATAATTCCAGAAATTATGGCGATATTTTCAGGCGTAACTGCGGTTTGCTTGCGGCCAATAAGCCCCACTAGATCATCTGTTACGCTGCCTGTTCTTTGAAATTTAGCGAAGATCGTACGAATGGTTTTCCATCGGGTCCTTTTGGAACATTAAATCGTGCTTGTTCAAATGTTTCAAATGTTTGTATAGCTTATGGGACTTAACTACGGGGTTATCAGTCCCTAAACTTACAAACTACTTATGAACTACTTACGAACTAGGACGGCACAAATATCCATGCCCGAGGGGGGATTCGAACCCCCGACCGTAATGGCCGAGCAGACCGTGACTGGAGCGCCTCAGTCCCACCGCGGCCGGCAATCGTGCTTGAAAACTTCGCCTTGTTGCCGTATGACTCTCTTCTAACCTGTGGTAGTCTAGCACCAGTAAAACGCGTTGTTCAATGGAGTACATGGTTTTAATCCCTTCCTTCGGTACGGTAACATCCACTCACGTTTCAATAATGGAACTGATCGCTCTGGGCTTCGGATCACTATTCATACTATGGCGATTCCATCGCCATCTGTTAGCAGCTTTTGTAACTATTATTTGAAACTGCTGTATAAACATCTTATAGCTTTCACGATAAACATACCGTCTACTGCATTCCTCTATCGATCATTGTTTTCGAGATATTTAATTTTGAAATCAGAGAGTCTTTTTCTGGACACCCTGTATGTTGTACGCACTATTTATCCTCCATTGAAAAAATATATATAAATAAGATAATTAACTTGTAAAATTTTATATGACCAGATGATGGTGGCATAGCCTACTGAAACCGGTCGACATAAAAAAAAAAATATTTTGCAGTACTGGCTTTTCATGTTTGAAGGTTATGAATGAATTACATGACCTTCACAACCTGCGATATCAGGTAATGCCAAAAATAGTAAATATTACAGTGCTTATGTGAATGACGCAGTGTCAGGAAAGCAATTAAACTTTTAATTTAATGAATAAGTATTTGATCTAGAAATACGGAAGGTTTGGCTTCTTTAATATTTTTACATTTAGAATAAACAAGGAGGCAAGTAAGTAGTGTGGGAAGGATGCTTAGTAATTTCGTGAATGTCTACTAATTATGAGTGAAATACGATTCCTGTAAACTCTACGATCATCTGATGTGTTGCGGGAGCACACACATTTTGAAGACGTGAGAAACGTTCGAACTTGCATTCCAACTATAAGGACTATAAGGACTACAGTATTTAAAACCGCTCTTGAGTTATACACGGCAGAAATTAAGAACAAGATTCAGAAGCAAACTTTACTTTAGGAATGGCTTGGGGCAAATAAAATGGTGGTCACCTGCTTCAGTTTTTGACTTGATGTTTATTTTAGTGGTCATGTGGACCACTTTATACTTTTTAATATTTCGAGTCAACTGCCAGTTATTGCACCATGCAGGTATCAGTTGCAGTTGCTTTTGATCTACTGGAGACGTCACTAATCGATACATGACAGCATAAACCACGATTCATCTGAGAGAGCTACTAACATTGTCTCATAAATCTCTTATAATAATGAGGAACGGTAGGGGTCCTGTAACCTACCCTAGTGATCTGTTTTAATCGATTACTTTTCGTCAGTTACAACGTAATGTTCCATTTATAATAAAAAACAGCAGATCCAATCGAGCAACTGTGAGATATCCCATAATTATCCAATTTGCTTCGAAGCAGGTTGTGAGGAACTGTGTCAAAAGCCCTTCGGAAATCTAGAAATAAGGAATCGATTTAAGATCCCTTGTCGACAGCACTCATAACTTTATGTGAGTAAAGATCTACTTCTGTTTCAAAAGAACTATATTTTCTCAATCCGTGTTGACTATGGGTCAACAGGCCATTTCATATCAGCGCACACTCCGCTGCAGAGTGAAAGTTTCATTCTGGAAACATCCCTTAGGCTGTGGCTAAGCCATGTCCCCACCATATCCTTTCTTCCAGGAGTGCTAGTCTTGCATGGTTCGCAGGAGAGCTTCTGTGAAGTTTGGAAAGTAGGAGGCGAGGTACTGGCGGAAGTAAAGTTGTGAGGCGGCGTCGTGATTCGTGTCGGGATAGCACAGTCGGTAGTGCGCTTGCCCGCGAAAGGCAAAGGTCCCAGGTTCGAGTCCCGGTTCCGGCACGCAATTTTAATCTGCCAGGAAGTTTCAATTTATTTTTCCTTCACAGCTGGACTATTTAGGAGTTGATAACTAGTTTTGGACTTAACCATCCACTTTCAAACCGTTGGCCTTATTCCAACTGTAAAAATATACTGCATGAGACAAATGACTCATAAAATCTGTACATTATCCACTGTTAATACATAATTACATTAAAATTTAAAATCGGTTAAGTCAGATGATGTATCTACAGTTCTCTAACTTCTACAGTTCACTTTGGAGGCCTGTGGATGCATCATCTGATTTAACCGATTTTAATTTTTTTTCTAATTATGTATTACCAGTGGATAATGTACAGATTGTATCAGTCATTTGCTTCATGCAGTGTATTATTACTGTTGGAACAAGTCCAACGGTTTGAAAATGAACTATTAAGTCCGAAAGTAGTTAGAAACTCCTAAATAGTGCAGTGTGACGGAAAAATAAATTGTTTTCAATATATTACCAATTGCTGATCCTGCACCATCTTTACGGTGGATTTTCGTAGTCCTTAATGTTTTAGGAAAAGAGAATTATATTCTAATATCGTTTTGCCAACCGACGTCAATGATATAGGTCTGTAATTTTGCGGATCACTCCTATGCATCTGCATGCTCTGAAAGGAACCTAATTGGTACAAAATACAGAATTTCCTTCCGTGCTTCCTTACCACCGTGTAACAGATTTAGCCTCAAGAAACCCAAATGTGTTGGTTATTGAACATCAGGATATCATTTACATCTATGTAAGGAAAAGTAGAAGAACCACCTATGTAGAGCCATTTTTATATGTACAGATTATATAAATGTTGGTACATGATTCAAAATTTTCAGTAATATTAATGAAGTAGATTCTACAAAATGCTTTGCTCCGAATCAAAATGCTGTTGACACCACTCAAAAACAATGCAGTGTAAATTATGTTGCGAAAATACTTTATCATGCTTTTAACTGTAGTCTTGACCACTCCTGTAAATTACGTCTGTTTATACAATATATTTTACAAAAATCTCGTAATTATAGTGACTTGTAACATTATAATATTACTTTACTAATATTTACTGAGGTTATTTGAAATACACTAAACAGTTTGTCTTAACATATTGGCAACAAAACTTTACTACTATTTGATATTTAACAAATTGCAATTATGTAAACACACCCGTACTGGTCTATTCGAATTTGCATACACGTCTAATCTCTATTTTAGTTTGTTATATAAATGTTTCTAAAAGTAATTTTGATTTATACTGAATTACCTGTTATGCCTATCGTCATTTTACGGAAACTGAAATCAGTAACAATACTGCATCAACTTTGTTCTTGAACATTCTAGAAACCAACATTACATACACGCGTGCGAGTAGTCTATTACCTGTCTATGTGTGGCTCAGATTGTGTAAACATGTTCAAATGTTCAAATGTCTGTAGAGCTTAAGGGACGTAACTACGGGGTCATCAGTCCCTAAACTTACAAACTACTCATGAACTAGCTTATACTAAAGACGGCACAAACACCCTCGCCCGGGGGGGGGATTCGAACCTCCGACGGGGAACGGCCTCGCGCACTGTGACATATCGCTTCAATGCGCTCGGCCGCTCCGCCGGGGCTGTGTAAACATCACTGTGTCTTTGTAGTTCCTCTGACATTCAAGAACCAAATCAAATGTTCAAATGTTTGTAGAACTTATGGGACTTAACTACGGGCCGGCCGCGGTAGCCGCGGGGACTAAGGCGCTTCAGTCACGGTCTGCACGGCCACTACGATCGGGGGTTCGAATCCCCCCTCGGGCATGGATATTTGTGCCGTCCTTAGTCTTCGTTAGTTCATAAGTAGTCTGTAAGTTTATGGACTGATGACCCCGTAGTTAAGTCCCATAGACTATACAAACATTTAAAAATTTTTAACTTAAATACGGGGTCATCAGTCCCTAAGCTTACAAACTACTTATGAACTAGCTAAGAGTAAGGACGGCACAAATATCCATGCCCGAGGGGAGATTCGAACCCCCGACCGTAGTGGCCGTGCAGACCGTGACTGAAGCGCCTCAGTCCCGTCGGCCACCGCGGCCTGCATTCGAGAACCCGTTCATTAAAAAAGTCTGTTTTACATCAGAAAACCCGGCCGGCTAACGGCGTGGCTGACGACTGTCAGATGATGTGATTTACTGTTTTGAATTTTTTGTTGGCGGTCTCTGTGTTTTAATTCGACAGAACACGTTAAAACCGGTTAAATGAATAAGTAAATTTCGTACTGTTTTCATTAATTAGAAGAAACGTTCTGCGGTGATTCGTTGCTCGTTGTTTACAGTAGGTCTTCTGCAGTTTATGCCGGTGTTTCAGTTTTCCGACGCGGAGCGGAACAGGCTCCTAGTCGGCCCACGAGCGCCACTGTGCGGTTATCTGCGGCCGCTGCATGGGGCCCTGGAGACACCTGTCATGCTATCAAACGGAAAGTCGGCCCTTCGCCGCTGCGCGGCGCTGTCGTATCGCAGCGCCTCCGAATAAGGCCTGCCGCCCCTCTGCTGTCACTGATGCAACTCGGCCGGTCGGCTTTTGCTGCCGATTCCCTCGCCTGCGAGTTTTGCACGCCCAGTATTTCCGAGACCGGCGATACGTTTTAATTTCGAATAAAACACTCTGAAAGAGATGGAGGACGCAGTTGTCTTTTTCATTTTTTCTCTCTCTCTCTCTCTGTGTGGTCGGACGCCGCTACTAGCACAGAAGTGACAGGTACAGGGATCCGCACGAGAGCGCTGAGAACGAAAACGGAGGAAATTGGTTCTGCGGGCAGCTGACCTCGCATTGTGGAGGGGTACTCGCGAAAAAGAAATACGAACGCAGTTGCTATTTGAATACCGGTAATGAAAAATCTTCAAACCTAAAGGGCGGAAAAAAAGGCTTGTAGAGATAGTCCTCAAATATTAGAGAAAGTGAAACTATTAACGCGCAGCTCGCTGATACAGCTAACTCCTCTTTTCTTTTTTGTTTCTTTTTAGAAGTTCACAACGATACGCTGAAGCGTGAATTGTGTTGTATGTTGTGGCTTTAGGTGTGTTAATGCTAATAAGCGAGAAAAATAATTTAGACATTTAATTCTTGCTCCTTAGGTTTGATTTGGTAAAGATCTAGATTGTAATAAATTGCTTTCCTGAGGTGTTGTCTATTGCTGTTTTTATTAATTTCGTAATAAAGAGAAAAAATACTGTAAAATACTTTTTCATATTTCTTATTTTTTATTTATGCTAGTAACACGTTTAAACAACCCACTCTTTCTAGATAAGTTTCGATGTTACGCGCGCTACCTTTTTCGTCTTCTCGACAATATTAGGGATCGCTAAATGCTGCTTTTACATTTGGGCATTCTATTCTAAATTATGTCTACGTTCTTCTTCTTGTTGATGAAAAGTTTAGTTGAAATATACTTATATAACAGTACTCTGTATTAAAATGAAAACGCAGTTCTTAATTAATCGTTCTTTAGTTAGTCATTCGATCTTATTTATAATTAGAAATGGAACTTATTCATAGAATCCTTGAACATTGTTAATTATTTGAGATAAACATTTCGCACAAAATTAGGCGCTACCACTGTGATACGTAAACCCAGTGTAACTACATATCAGAGCTTGGTACACAAATCGTGCGTTTCTCTGCTCGAGTGTCGTCTTTATAATATTTCTGCCATCGACGTAATAGTGCCCTACTACGTTCCATTTGTGAACATGTTAAGCAAATAATGTGCGTTTCTCTGCACGAGTGTCGTCTTTATAATATTTCTGCCATCGACGTAATAGTGCGCTACTATGTTCCATTTGTGAACATGTTAAGCAAATAATGTTATATCCCTACTAACTAAATTTTGCAGCATTTGATGTTACTTCCCTCTACATATTTCTTGTAACGAATCATATTGAATTTAATTTATATATTTGTTAAATATAAGCCGTACCGCCGCGGTGGAGTAGCCGAGCTGTCTAAGGCGCCTCGCTGCGGAGCATGCGGTTGCTCGCCCTCGGTGGTTCGAGTCCTCCCTGGGGCATGGGTGTGTGTGTTGTCCTTAGGTTAGTTTACCTTAGTTTAAGTAGTTTGTAAGCTACGAACTGATGACCACGCACTTTGGTCCGATATATTTACAAATATTTGAGCATTTGACCATTTAAGCCGTACCAGCTCAACAGTATGAGACGGGAAGCGCTGGAATTTTCGGTCGTCAACAGTAGTACTATTACTGAAGTTCAGATTATAACTCGTGACGAACTCTACTTACATCCATGACTAAGAAAACCACAATGGGGCACAATCACAGGAATACAATATCTAGACCAATAATGCCATTTACCGTATCATAGGTGTAACTTAAGCAGACGTCGCCATATAAAGAGCTTATAAATAACTACCAAGTTGAAGATGAAATAGTCTTAAGAAAAAGAACTGAAGTGATAAATGTATGCCACCTTTGTAGAGTTAACGTAATGGTCAATACATGCGCGGGTTAGGCTGTAATTTTTAATACAGCAGACGGAAGTTAAATTCGAGTTTTCTTACTAAAACTGCATTCTGCTTTAAACGTTTCCATTGAAAAACTATACTATTCAATTCTGAATACAACGTATCTGATATTTATTTGATTTTTCATCCATCTGATGCATTTCCCCGAACTGTTTTGCTCGTGTTTACCGCGTTTACCTTTTTTATTCCTCTTTACCAATTCAATGACAGCAGGAAATACGTGATTATTCACAGTTTTCTTTAAATTTTTATTTATGTATTTTTATTATTATTATTATTATTATTATTATTATTTTGTTGGCCCAGGAGATACCGACCGCTATCTGATCGTATAAAAGTATTGTACGTTTTTCATTCATGAATAATACATCATTCTCTATTTTTGTGGAAACTGGCAATTAATGGAGAAAAAATCAGATTTATTGCAAATCGATTTCGGCTACATGTTAGCCGACACAAATGCTGGAACTAAAGTTATAGAGTAAAATCAAACTTTATAGGTGCGATATGTAAGATGTAATCTTAGCAAATGCGTGTACGTCTAGCGATGAATGTGAGATTTTACTTGCGAACGTAAACTCGAGCAATGATGATGGATGTAATGCAGCCGAAATCGGTTAACAATCGAATAATTTGGGACTTATCGTTGGTTTCTTCCATAATCATCTCCACACTAATCCAAATTAGTATCAAATTTAAATATTTTATATTTGTTTATTATAATCAGCCAATTACATCAGTTGTAGAGTCTCATAAGGGAACCTTTCATCCTACAAAAGACAGATGTTCCAAAACTTTTCTCATAGTCTTTGTCTTTACTTCAATTTTGAAATGCTCTTGCATGACGCACTTCTCAAATGTTTTCGAGTAGGAAACTTCAAAATTAAATAAGTACGTTCAATATGAAACGAGCTTGTCGTGTCAGCTATCCGGAAACGGCATTAGTGTAAAAGAACAAAAAGAGGAAATTTTTGTGACAATCTCGCACCAGGTACTGATAATTTGAAACAGAGCTGCAACATTCTGCATAAGTGACTTTAGGAAATGACGGCATCCTAAACGTGCTTTGCCAGTGCACAACATTGCTCAGTGCGCAGTGAGTAATACATGGGTGTTCCTTTATTGAGGTTTTAAATAGTACATAAGTGTTCAGTTAATGACGTATGTTATAACCATTTAACTATACTCAGTAGACGCATGACCCGGTACAATTGTAAGAAACTACCCCATGTTTTATATCGTGACGATGACAAGGTCGAAACGCGTCAATAAATAACAGCCGCATCACCACGTGCGGCCTTCATGTTACTAAAGCGTCCCTTATAGCATTGTTTAATAACGACATTAGGAAATCGTTTCCGCAGCAGTTGTCGATTATCTCAGACGAATAGAGGAATCAGACACCTTCAGCGAGAAATGGATATTCGACTTGTAATCTACCCAGTGGCGGGCTAAGGGGGAGGGGGCGGAGGACCCCAGGCCTTCCGTCTTTGGTTGGGGGCCTCCAAATAGCACGAAAACAGTTTTTTTATCGTCCTTGCCCCTTGCCCTCTCGTTCTGGGGCCTCCAAATCTCAAAAGCTATTTTTAATTAGATTGTCCTGTGCTTCTCGTCTTAAAATTTACTTTTTTTGTAGTACTACAAGTGGAGGGGAGGGGGCATCTTGTTCCACCACCGCCGCCTCCCATAGCCTTAGCCCGCCACTAAATTTACCCTCGGGCTGACAAGCATATATACATGGTGGAATCACTTCTTTTTATCACATCGATTCATTAAAATTTTAATCTGCCGGGAAGTTTCATATCAGCGCACACTCCGCTGCAGAGTGAAGTTTCATTCTGGAAACATCCCTTAGGCTGTGGCTAAGCCATGTCTCCACCATATCCTTTCTTCCAGGAGTGCTAGTCTTGCGTGTTTGCAAGAGAGCTTCTGTGAAGTTTGGAAAGTAGGAGACGAGGTACTGGCGGAAGTAAAGTTGTGAGGCAGCAACGTGAGTCGTGTCGGGATAGCACAGTCGGTACTGCGCTTGCCCGCGAAAGGCAAAGGTCCCAGGTTCGGGTCCCGGTTCCGGCACACAATTTTAATCTGCCAGGAAGTTTCATATCAGCGCACACTCCGCTGCAGAGTGAAGTTTCATTCCACCAACCTGGATGTCTAGCTATCTTAGATGTACATACTAGCCGAGTTGTCAGTGCGTCATAAAGAGCGCACGCCGAAGTGAGTTTCTAATCGTAAACGTCGTACCTCCTGAGAATTTTGTTACTTTTTTTAAAAATTTTCTTTTGAAACAAGCGAAGACCGCATACTAATGTATCATTAGGCACGTGTGCACACTATCAGGTTATATAAACAAAATTAATTATTTTAAGAAATTTGTGAGTTTTATAACTTCGGAATATTATTGCAGCCTCAATTTGCACTCATACTCTTCAAAACAACTATGATAACAGTGTTCTTGCTAATGAGAAAACATTTGTTGATTGCGTTCAATGCAACGAATCAACTTACAAATATATTAGAATGAAATAAAACAAATAACAGATTAACGTCTGCTTAGAAAGAACATTCCACACAACAGATGTTCCAAAATATATCTATAGTCGGGCCGAAAGACGATGATCCTGTCTCCGCCTACTGGACTGAGAGACCGTCTCACTCGGAGAAACTGAATGCAACCATGTTGCCAAATAGTTAGCTGCCGGACAGTATAGCTAATGGTCGCTGCTCTCTGACTGTACTGGCAAAAATGCACAGCGCAGCCGGACGCGCGCATGCGCAGAGCAAGGTTTCGGTTTGACTTATTCCAATGGTCTGCTGCCGTAGCCGGCGCTCAAAGCCGTTTGGCGCAAGCACCAGGGATCATCGTATTGCGGATCAACTATAATACTATTTAAATAACGTTTGCAAATATACTATATTAATGTGACGCTGTCGAAGTGACACATCAGCTGTAATCTGCAGCACGGCAAAACATCAACAGACGATAGTAAGTTCCCTTTCTTGATTGGTTTCGAAACATCCTCACTTACTGTTTAACGCAGCGCTCCAGCCGATCTCTTCGCCATATCCGGAGTCTGCAGGGTATCAGCGATTCCATGAAAGCGAAAGAAGCTCTCGTACCTCTATATAAGTTTCATTGGTTGGTCGAAGAACTCAAACCGTGTGGTGTGAACTACAAGAACCAACAGACGTGGCTGCACTGATTTCAAGAGAGCATCGAGAGAAGAGGATGAACCTTGAGACACAACACAGACGTGGCATCAGAAAAATTTGAAAGAAGATTTCATTCGGAAGCTTCAGCGTTTGTAATGGAGAAATATTTATCGACGCTGCATAATACGTAAATAATTTGTGAACTGTAAATCATTGTCGTATGTGAAACATTTTTAAAAAGTTTAATCACTTTTAAAATACAGACGGAAAATATAAGGGCCGTTCAATAAGTAATGACACAATTTTTTTCTTAAAAAGCTATGAATATACAAAGAAACATTCCTGTTGCTGCTTAACATTTGATGTTTGTTGTGGCAGGGAGGTAGTTAGATACTTGGGTCTCTATTCTTTCGGGATTGTGGTTGGGATGATCACACAATAAAAACATATTTTATCTTGTAAATTTTCGGTGGGCGGGGAGGGGACTAATGATCCTCTTCATCCCTTCACCTGGGATACGGCCCTGTTTCTGTGCGCCGGTGAAGTTTCTAAGCATTTCAGCGGATCGCAGAGCAGTGGGACAGCGTTAAAATGACATGTACATATGGCTGACAGCAGCGTGGTGGTACTGATTTTCGTGTGCTGAAAAAGATGACCTCGTGAACGTCCAGAAACGTTTGTATGCAGTACGTAATTGCAGTTGATAGAAGAACTGTTGGGCAATGGGAAGTTCAGAAATGGAGCTCTATGATCAGCCAGGCTGGGAACGTCCTGTCACAGCCACTACTTCTTACATGCCGAATCATACAGATGTTATTTCTTGTGAGGACCGAAGCATAATATAGCGATAATTTGCTGTGCAGTTGTCGGTGCGTCTGCAATGGCCGAATTCTCGGATATTGAAAGAGGTGATCGTGATAAATTCCCCGAATGCTAACAGTGGACCATAAGATTCAAACAAAGGTCACTTCAATTGTTGCACCACTTTGTGCTAGAAACAGAAAGGCAGGCAATGGAGTGGTATCATCCTTATTCCACACAAAAATAGAAATTTGAGACACACCCCTCAGACGGAAAAGTTACAGTTCAGTCTTCTGCGATTGCAATGGCTCGTGGATTTAATGCAAAGTGGGTTGGACTCCATTGTTTCATCTAAGCTACAGTCCAGACCTCAGGCCTCTATCTCTTCTGGTCACTAAAAGATTATGTGCGGGGAACACACTTTGAAGATGACGAGAGTGTCAGTCATGCAGTGATAACATAGCCACCCATGCCTATAGGACAAGAGCTTTTACGTTGGCTCAGAAATGTTCAAATGTTTGTTAAGCTTAAGGGACTTAACCGCAGGGTCCTCAGTCCACAAACTTACGCACTACTTATAAAGTAACTTATACTAAAGACAAATATCCAAGCAAGAGAGAGGATTGGAACCCTCGACGGGAAACGACCTCGCGCATCGGAGCATAGCCACTCCGCCGCGGCAACAACATTGGCGTACGTCCATAGAACGTGATGGACACTATACAAAATGATAGGATAGGACAATACATGTTTATCTATATTGTCACCAAATTCTTCTTCGGGGAAAATATGTGGAAATACTTATTGAACGAGCCTCTTAAATTCAAATTAAATGAAATTCTAGAAATGAAATATAGTGATTTTACTAAGAGTACATAAATAGCAATATAGTTGGTGTGTTTATAAAGCTTTAATCAAAATCTCGGCTAACATATTAGCCTACTCGGAATAAAATCTTACATTGATAAAGTATTACAATTGTACGTGACTATAAAATGGCATATTTGTATTTTAAGTAGTAGGAAGAGAAACATTTCAGCAAACGCACTGTGTACCCAATATATATATGAGTCTGTAAATCTTATGAAACAAATAATTACCATTTTTGGCAAAAGTGTAAGTTAAAAGTAATAGAGTAATAAACGATGTAAACGATTAAAAAAATTTATCTCCCAACGACAATGCGATCAATAGAGACTGTCTAATTCGCCATTACGGGTACCATTTCAATTCATGTGACTGCCCTAACAAGCTGTTGTGAAAAGTGTTGCTAGTTCGAAACTGTTATCGAGTTTACAACAGTATAGTGTAACTTAAAGTCTGTTTGATCTTATTGTGGAATTACAGAAAAGACAGATATATGTATGATGCCACATATTGTATTTGGGAATATTCTTCATTAGTCTTAAACTTCAAAATGCTGTCATAATGTACTCATTATGAGGTAAAAGCTTAAGAAGGCAAGAAATGTATTACTCTTGGAAAATGTATGTTTAATTTGTAAGTGATGACAATCAAACATTAAAATTTTGCTCCTCCATCACTCAATAATGATAACTTGTGACTTACAAAAAATGTAATTAAAAACCTTTAGAATTTTTTTTTCTTTTTGACACCACACATACAAAATTAGGAAATGCGAAAGTTCATCGCTTAGTACGTGTTTCGTATTTCATTTCGTCAGGCTATCAGATTTAGCTGCTTCATTTATTTTCAATACACTTTGAAAATTCTACGTAGATCTATCACAGCATAGGCCATGAAATTTACACCTCTGTACGGCTTAAAATTCAGTAAATTCATCACAAGGGATGACACTTTACTGTATTATTACATTGCTGCTAATGCTATACCCAACGCATTTTGTATGTAGTGTAACCACATATGGGTGATGTTTCCGTAAGAACGTACAAAAACGTAACAGGAAATTCAGAAAATTCCACCGAACGATATAAGGTATGAATCTAGGGTTGAAGATGTCTGCATAAAGAAATATGGAAGTAAACTTCTCTACCACTTTGTGTCGCATTACGATATTTGCAACTTATTCAAACTAACATGCGTACAAGTATAAATCTACATTGCTGTTGATTTAGATGTACATTATTCATGTCGTAGAACAAAACAGGGATGCAGCTTTGGTTCAATTTACTTGTACAAAACTGGCTTTATTGTACTCACGTCATTCGATGACAGAACGTTCTATGAATGAACCACAGACACGTTACTAAGTGCATCGCAGAGAACTAAAGTACAATGCAATAAACGGTACCATTGCAATTTCGCATAACTCAGTGACACGAACCTTGCCTTGCCTTGTCAGCTAGATCACCTTATTTGAATGGTAATATCTAAAGTCATTGGTGTATGAGACTCTAGTGAATATGGAGGTGGGAGTAGTTACCAGAATCATTGCTACATGTAACGTGATTCGATTCACACCATAGGGTGAGTCATAATTTTGTTAGTTGATGTTATGCTTCCATTGAAGATGATGGCTATCGGTTTCAGCGCATTTTGTAAAATGCAGTGGAAATGGTATGTTCGTTGTGTCAATGACGGTCAAAATTGGTCAAATGTTTGTAAATCTATCGGACCCAACTGCGTGGTCATCAGTCCGTAGCTTACAAACTACTTAAACTAAACTAACCTAAGGACAACACACACACACACATGCCCCAGGGAAGACTCCAAACTCCGACGGCGAGCAACCGCGCGCTCCGCAGCGTGGCGCCTTAGAGCGCTCAGCTACTCTACCGCGGCATCAATGACGGTATTCGAAAGTGATTGTAACTAATATAAATTATATATTTCAATGGCCTTCTAACAGTCCAGGTTCCCTACCTTAATTGTTCCAGCAGAGCGTCATTTACATCAGGTCACTTTGCAAGCTGTTGCTGAAAGACCCTGTCAAATATTTGTGAAACTAAGGGAGCAAACTTCTGACGTCATCGGTCCGTAAACTCCCAGTTAATGAAATTAACTGACGCTAATAATTATGGAAATCGAGTCACATTTGTGACCGTTATACCCCAACTGTGGTCGTGTTGAACCTGCCTGGTGGAAGTTTATTTTTTCTTTTTCTTTTTATTATTATTTATTTATGAGATAAATAATGATGAAATGATGATGAGCACGACACAACACCCAGGCGGCGAGCGGAGAAAATCTCTGACTGATTTCGAATCGAATCCGGACCCCGCGTGTGGCAGCCCGCCATGCTGTCCACAAGTCTACGGAGGCGGACTAGGAACACACACACACACACACACACACACACACACACACACACACACACACCTATGCCACAAGGAAGACTCGAACGTCCAAATGGGTGAGGCCGCGCTAACCGCGTCAAGGTTCCTCAGACCACGCGGCTATTCCCGAGCGGCAAACACACTGTATGAGAGCATGCACCAGAAGTAAGAAAGCAGTAGAAGACATTTGGTGTCTTAAATAATGAGATGAATAAAACCGTGATTTTACTTAATGATGAGCGACGATTAACTATCCTATAATTTGCATGTGCTGTTATCCCTGGTAGATTGATAGGAGGATTCTAATCTAGAAAATTGTTGTCATGAAAGGAATTGAACATCATTAACACTTAAACTTGAAACTTTATTAAAAAAAAAAAAAAAAAAAAAAAAAAAAAAAAAGAGAGAGAGAGAGAGAGAGAGAGAGAAATTAGGTAAATTATCAATGATAGGCCGTGAGAAAAGGTAATACAGGGTTTAATCTTCACCTGAAATTTCTTTAGACTCACTAAGTATTATTTAAGTAAACTGCATATGTAAGAGCCACTTTCTCTGTACAGTCTTTTAAAATTGACTTGTTAACTTCAAACAAGTGCTTGAAGCAAGTGACACTTCATTTAAATTTCCCAAGATTCATAGAATATAGGTATGGTCTGAGACGCCGCAAGCCGTTTTTTGACGAATAAATAAGTTTTTCAGAACATCAGGAAGTTGTACCTTTTGGATATTATTATCATATTTTGTCAAGCACTGACGGAAAATTCAGTTAATTTTAATAAGGTTATTCTAAAACATAATAACAAAGAACACTTAAAACGAAAAAAAAGTTAACATAGTCTGAACAATGCTTCCTGCTGGTAATAGTTCAAGGGCACCCCTCACGACTGTTGCGGGTTACAGTAAGAGCTTCACCACTTAAACCTTACGAAGCGGTAAGCAATGTAACCACAGAATACCCACACGAACTCTCAACAACCTACTGACACATACAGGGATTGATAAAGAACAAGTGTACACAAATGTTATGTGACCCCAGGCATGAAGCGTAATAATGAAATTGATTATTTTCAGCACAATAATTCATTCGTGGGATGGTTACAATTAACTGATAAGTTTTTGAAGATTTTACCGGCCAATTTTGGCCACTAACTGTGATATAAACTACCAAGCCTTCAGAAGTAATCTCGTAACTTTATCCATAAAACCAAACCAGAATTTCAAACCACACAGGATTCAAAGCGTTCCAAAGAAGTTACATATATCACGTCTCAGGTGCTTTCCCGAATGCGTGAAGGGAAAAGGTAGCGGCAAGGGCAAAATACACGCGACCACACAAGCGGTCCACGGGCCAGGACGAGAAAGATCGTTCCAAAACAAGCGGTACCGCCTGAAATCAACCCAGCGAGCTGTCACTGAAAGCCAGCACATCGAAGCTCACCAATTTCCCAAAATTCCTGGAGCAGCAGATGTCCGATGACACAGATAATGACCGAGAGAGCTGACACAACAGACTCCAGCGCACGGCCCTCCAAACTCGCATTACATCACCGAGGACAGCTAACCGAGCCCATGGTATAATAAACTCTTCTGCTGCCACACACCATCGGCTAAATACACCGTCCACGGTCGGTATTAACTTTTCTTTCCATACCTTAAGTCGCTTGTCGCCTTCCGACTGCCGCTTCTCCCGCGTACCGCACGTCACCCGCCAGAGATACCACTTTCCGGTTCCGCCAAAGGAAACAGAAGAGGGAAGAGCCGAGCGATATATCGACGCGCGATGAATCAATGCAGTTTTTCATAATGAGAGTACTTGGCGACTTCCAATAAACTGTTAGGAATCATTTTGTTAATATTTTTTTCACTTACATATTAACTATCAGGATTAGCATAACACTATCGTGATTTTTAAAGTACACTGGGAAGAGCATTTGACCATGCCACGATATCCTTAGTTTCTCCCTCTTTTCAGCTTTTTAGTAACGGAAGACCCCTTGACCGAGCTCTGCCAGGGCACTATATATGACCTGGAGCCTTTATGCTACTAACGTCACTGTAAATCTGCTCTTAGGGGATACGTTTTACAGACGAGTTCTTCTTTCCCGGGTGCAGCAACTCCTTAATTTTCCTAGGAGGTCGGATGATGGATTTGATACCATGCCTCACGAAGAATCTTCCTAATTTACTGGACGTAGCGCCGCAGAAAAGGAAGAAAAGCCCTCGGTAGTCCATCTTCAATGTTTTCTCTTTTTATCTTGTTGGCAAACGCAGTCCTTATGCATATTTACCCTCGTTTTACAAAGAATTTAATTTGGTCTTTTTATTTACTACTACGGTGTACGATTTGCCGGCTAGTAACGCTGACTACTATGGGTATTGCTAATAAAAGCAAATGGTGACAGCTGACTGCCGGGTTTCTTTATTTATATATAAATTAATCAAAGGCTTCAAACCGAAAAAAATTGTTGTATTTAATTTGTTATTAGGATTCCAGCTTTCTCTGTTAAATTTAAACGTTTGCGGGAAAATCTCTTCATAATAAAGTCCGATAAATTCAGGACAAGATTTATTTTTTATTTTCTGATAGTATGCAAATAAAATCATTCCCTTAGACAAATTAAATTTACAAACAAACAAACAAAATGGATTGTGAACACTCGTCGCAGAGCAGACAAACATTAGTTAACTAATAGACTTGATGGTCTCCCAAACATATAAATTTTCAACATGTTTCACGCCACGCTGCATGGAAAACGAGATATAAAAAGGATTTACTGGACTAGTAAGTATATCCCTCTCCACATAGACGCACTCGCTCATCGAACACTTTTACACTGCATGCACTAACCACTCCAATTTTAGCTAGCAAAGGAAATAAAAAATGATTCAGCAAAGAGGGTGGCCGTAATTAACTTGCTCATTTTAATGCAATACATGAGACACGCAACGGTATCTACCGCTCAGATCTTACAGAATCCCAAAAACGTCTAACACACACACAATATAAAAAAATATTATAAAGGAAATCTACACGTGTGGCTTAGTCATACAACAAGCATTACTGGCGCTCCTTCCTTATCATACTGAACCATGCAACAAGATTTACGGTGGGAAGCACTTAGCTCCGCGATTTCCACAAAATTAAGTACCCTCCAGTAAAGAAAAACAAATATTATTCGAAATTTCATCTGTTCCTAGAATTACTCTGTACGATAAGACGCAACTCTACCCCACTCTGCTCAGTTACCACGAGGCCTCCGCAGCTTATTCCGTCTTGGTCTGATTATAAAAAACTACCGGGCAAACGGCGGTACAAAATGAGATGTTGCTTGTTTCCGTAGCTGCTATCGACCACTGAAGGTGCATTCTTACTCTGAAATTGCCAGACTACGGGCCTATTGTGTAATAGCGCGAAAATTTGTCTAACTTCCATTACACAAAGAAAACTCCTTAAATACTCATACGATCTCCGCACAAACTTTAAAATGAGGGTTTTCAAAAGCTTTACTAAATAACACACTCAAAGTAGCGAAATCTCAAAGGGTGAGGTAGGAAGTTGATACTAAGTCCCGACCGTTACCGTTGGCATCAAACTATTTTAGGTACTCAAATTGACCAAAAAATTATTAAAATCGCCAAACTTTCTGCTGTATTAACATAAGTGTGCTTCAAATATTGCATTGCGAGTCAGATTCAGTATAATAAGACACTTTTTTACAAAATTACTTACCACCTTTGCAGCAGTTGAACACGGCACGATCCGTCTCTCGGGCCTCCAAGCTAACAGTGCCAAACATGGCGTCTTCTGAGCCCAACTATCCACTACTTTTATAAACGTGAGGAAGAAACCTGTCATTGGCCGGTCCCTGCCTCCCCCTCAAGACAAGCGACACCCGAGAAAGCCACTGCCAACCTCCCTCTTTGCGTCTTATAAGCCAAAGGTTTCGCAACTACTCCACCACCTCGAAACTATCTAACAATAATCTACTCAAAAAACATTCACAAACGCTCATTTTCATGGTGGGGGACCAGAGGAAAAAGGAAGTGTGACAGATTATAAATAAAACAAATAACGTATTTCCAGAGAAGTTAATCAGCGTTACAGTTCGTAATAATTCTCCATGAAACTTTCAATATAGTTTGATTTACTATGAAGCTAGCCCAATGTGGCTTACATGGAGCGTATTGCAGTACCGCTTCATAGCCGTTCTTTCCGAATAAATACTTAAGATGCTGAATTTCAGGTTCCACTTTCTTCCTTTCGGGGGCGCTAAGTTCAGTAAAGTAGGAAGTGTCCTGGGGAGGCATTGTAACAAATCAATCTCCGACCTCACATGAATATTAAGGAGATGCTGCGCCCTATAAAAGACAGCCTCGGCCTCAGAATCCCCGGGATTTAGAATGTACAATGTGATTGTGGAAGCAACTACATCAGACAGTTCACCCGTATTGTTGCCGACCGATGTACAGAACACCAAAGGCATTTTATGAATCGAGAACTGGAGAAATCGGCAGTCGTTGAGCACAGTCTCACAAAGAAACACAAAATCTTATTCAATGAAACAACAATTTTGACCCACGCCTGCACATACTTGGATGTTGTAATCAAAGAGGTGTAGAAATAAGAATGTCAGAGGACAGTTTTAACGGTGACATAGTTGTGTAGACAAGCGCTCGATACAGAGAAGCGGCAGACACATTCCGTACAGCGTCTCGATACTTCGGGGACGCTAGCCAATCAGAAGCTGACCAATCGCAAGCCAACTATTTGCTATTTAAGAGCTTCAAATTTCATCAAAATTTGCCGCGGCAAGAAGTCCAAGAATGTTTTATACAATAGTGCCGTCGCGAAACACTTCTTTCTCATAAATAGAAACTGCGACCAAGACATTCCATGAATTTTATTACGTGCGAATTTATTGTCGCTCCTCATATAGGTGATTTTATCAACCAAATAGAAAAAAAATCATGATATTTGTTTAACGGAACACCAGACCTAGTGATCTGTACACAAACTGAATTTATAACTTTGGTGTCTGAGATAGAGCTGCAGCGTGGTTGCACATTAATATGTTTTGTACACAACGTCTGCTTATTTACCATCTTTCAATTAGGCAAAAGAATTTTCACCTATCTAGGACGCACATTTAGATTAATGGCGACAATTAATGCAAAAACCAATAAAGAATGCTGACCACCCTCCTTCTTCCCCAACAGACATTTCACGTTATTATACAGAGTGAAAAGTATTTAAACCGACTAACTCAGGGAGATTGTAGAGGACACCAAAAGAAATATTTGTCCCTAATGTCATATTTTCCTATGTGGAGAATTTAAACCGGCGGAGGCCGTATTAAATGGCAGGCACCATTACAATGTTCTCTCCAGAGCATTTCCAAAATTGCTGGAATACGTCCCGCTCCCTACAAGACAACGCATGTGGATCCAACATGACGGGGCGCCGGCACAATTCATTCGTCGTGTGCGTCGATTCCTGGACCGACGATTACCAGAAACGTGGATTGGCAGAAGTAGTCCCGTATGATGGCCTGATCGATCTTCAGATATGCCCCTCTGGACTTTTTTGTGTGGAGAGAGATGGACAACCTTGTTTACGCAATTTCTGTTCCACCATAAGAGGAACTGGTTGTCCAGATAGTAGCAGCGGCAGGAATAGTTAAGGATACTCCTGGGGGTTTTGCCCGTGTCAGACAGGACATGACGGTTTAACGTTTGTGTACGTGTTAATGGAGGCATTTTTGAAAATCTACTGTAATTGAAATTTGATGGCGTTAATGTAGTCTCCCGGTAATTAAAAAAAATTCAAAAGAGTTTGTTGGTTTAATTAATTAGTGCCGGCCGCGGTGGTCGAGCGCTCTGCGGCGCGAGAGTCACAGTTTGCACTGCCACTACGGTCGGGCGTTCGAATCCCTCCTCGGGCATGGATATTTGTGCCGTCCTTAGTATTAGCTAGTTCTTAAGTTGTTTGTAAGTTTAGGGACTGATGACCCCGTAGTTAAGTCCCATAAGCTAAACAAATATTTGAACATTTTTTTGAATTAATTAGTCGCCACAGAAATCTTCCTCCACCGGTTTAAATACTCCTCATAGGAAAAAAAAAAAAATTAGGGAAAATAATTATGTCTCCTACAACATCCAAGAGTTTGTTGGTTTAAATACTTTTCTCCCTGTATACCAACGCAAGCTCTCCAACAATCAGCACTCAGACGAACACCCCTAAGAAGGCGACTTGCAATAGTTGCCTAATCGTCAGTTCGTTTTACAAGATGACTATGCGGTCTAGTACCATAAAAAATTTTCACTAGTTATTACGTGACAAACAAATGCTGACTTACATCCTGATATGAATATTTAGTCACTATGCGATGTGCGAGATTGATATGGGAGCGGAATTGAAACGTCTTTTCTTTTGGTTTCCTTTTAATATTTCAAAGCCGTCATATCTGAATTTGGCAAGAAACGAAATTTGAACTGGAAAGCTCATACAACTGAAGTTCAACAACCAGGTAGCGTAGAAGTCAAAGAATCTATCACAGTATCTTTTGCTGCCGCTTGGCTGTCGACCCGCTGTTTGTTGTGGTCAGCAAAATGTTCAAATGTTGGTTAAGCTTGTCGGATGTAACTGCAGGGTCATCAGTCCTTAAACATCCATGCCCGAGGGAAGAATCGACTCCCCTACGGGGAACGGTCTTCCGCGTCGCAGCATTGCGCCTCAATGTGCTCAGCCGATCCGGCGCAGCTGTGGTCAGCAATATTGTCTCTGTTCCAGGGAGAGAAGATGCTGTTCCCGCGATGTGCCCCGTCTCCTGCGAACCTAAAAAAATAATTACAAAACTATTATTGTTTCAAATAAAAGACAACTGGAAGCAGCTAGAGAATGTCTTGGAATATTAGTGTGTAAAGGCAGGAAGAAGCAGGCAGTTTGGTGGAATGACACAGTCAAGGCAGCCTGTAAAAAGAAAATAAAGGCATTCCAAAAATGGCTCCATACTGGAAATCAGGCAGACAGAGAAAGTTATGTTGAAGAAAGAAACAAAGCCAGACGGATAATTGCGAACTCCAAGCAGGAATCATGAGAAGACTTTGGAAACAAGCTAGAAACTCCAGGTCAAGCCGCGGGAAAACCATTTTGGAGCGTAGGTAGCAATGTACGAAAGGGAAGGAAGAAGAAATTAATTGGAGTTTTGAACAGGTCAGGAAAGCTGCTATTCAATCCTGTGGATGCCTTGCGCAGATGGAGGGAATATTTTGAAGAATTGCTCAATGTAGGTGAAACGTTCAATGATGTGTCAGATTTTCAGATAGAATGGGATAGGAACGACGATGGAAAGAGGATCTCATTTGAGGAAGTGGAGAAAATGGTCAGTAGATTACAGTGCAATAAAGCGGCTGGGGCGGATGAATTAAGCCGGAACTCGTCAAGTACAGTGGAATATAAAGTTTCATATGATTACACAGGATAACTGAGAAGGCATGGGAATTGTGACAAGTTCCGTCTGAGTGGACGAAAGCTGTAATACGCCCATTTTCAAACATGGAAAAGGAAAAGATTGTAACAACTGACGAGGTAGCTTTTTAATTAGGGTCGCAGGCAAAATATTCTCAGGTATTGTTGAAAGGAGAGTGCGAGTATTAATTGAGGACAAGTTAGATGAAAATCAGTGTGGGTTTAGGCCTTTTAGAGGCTGTCAGGACCAGATCTTTAGCTTACGGCGGGTAATGGAAAAGTGCTATGAGTGGAACAGGGAACCTATCTATGTTTCATAGATCTAGAAAAGGCTTATGACTGTGTTCCTTAGGGGGAAGCTACTGTCAGTTCTACAAGATTATGGTATAGGAGGCAGGCAACTTCTACAGGCAATTTAAGGGCCTTACGTAGACTGTCAGGCAGCAGTTAGAGTAGATGGCAAATTAAGCTCATGGTTCAGGGTAGTTTCAGGGGTAAGACAAGGCTGTAACCTGGCACCGCTATTGTTTATATTATTTATGGATCATATGTTAAAAACAATAGACAAGCAGGGCGGGATTAAAATAGGTGAAAACAAAGTAGTCTCGCATATGCGGATGACTTAGTTGTAATGGCCGATTCGATTGAAAGGTTGCAAACTAATAATTCAGAGCTCGATCAGAGGTGCAAGGATTATGATATGAAGATCAGCATCTCCAAAACGAAAGTAATGTCTGTGGGAAAGAGATTTAAACAAATTGAGTGCCAAATAGAAGGAACAAAATTGGAACAGGTAGACCGTTTTAAGTATCTGGGATGTATTTTCTCACAGGATGGCAACATAGTGAAAGAACTGGAATCGAAGTGCAGGAAAGCTAATGCAGTGAGTGCTCAGCTAAGATCTACTCTTTTCTGCAAGAAGGAAGAAAATAACAAGACTAAGTTAGCAGTGCACCACTCTATCTTTCAACCAACTTTGTTGTGTGGAGGTGAAAGTTGGGTGGATACAGGTTACCTTATTCTAAAGTAGAGATTGCAGATATGAAAGTAGCAAGAATGATTGCTGGTACTAATAGATGGGAACAATGACAGGAGTGTGTCCATAATGAGGAAATCAAAGTAAAACTGGGAATGAACACCATAGATGAAGCAGTTAGAGCGAACAGACTGAGATGGTGGGGTCATGTTACACGCATGGGAGAAGCAAGGTTACCTTAGAGACTCATGAGCCTGACAGCGGAGGGTAAGAGGAGTCTAGGTAGACCCAGAAGAAAGTACTTAGATTCGGTGCAGAATGATTTTGAAGTAAAAGGCATAACATCAGAGGAGGCATCAATGTTAGCATTGAATAGGGGATCATGGAGGAATTTTATTAGAGGTACAATGCTCCAGACTGAACGCTGAAAGGCATAATCAGTCTCTAATGATGATGATGATGATGATGATCTTCATGTCGAATTTAGTAATGCGTGTATTATTGTTAGGAAACATCACACAATCTGGTTTTTCAGATAGAGTTGTAAACTTGTTGACTTAAATGAATCCAGATGATGCTGCATTTATAATTTGAGTTAAGGCGTTTCGATTTTACACTACTGCGGCGATGCTTACAGTATTTTGAAAAACTGGGATATATATGGCACATGTAGTTTGCTACTGAGTATACTAACGAGACAAAGGGAGAATTAAGCCAACGATGGCCCGAAGGGGCAGCTGCCTGAACTGTAAACTGCAGTTTCTCCTCGACGACAGACGAATGCACACTACCGCGATCTCGATTCGTCAATCGCATTCCGCTCTGCTTTGGAAGCTGGAATGCAAGATCATACCAAAATGGTAGGCAAACGAAGTAAATCACGGAATCGTCTTAGTAAACATTTTGCTGAGTTTTTATATCCATTCTTGTCTACTTCACATCACAATTGTGCCCGTCCCTTCTAACACATTATGTTCCATTAACCATCACCTAATCCCTTGTTGTAAGAGCACCGAACCTGCATCACAATACTGTTGCCTCAATTTTTAATTAGCGGAGCAGATAAAATTAAAACAGTTGTTTTGTAACATAACTTAAAAGAGGAAATAAATATGTACCGTCAAACGGGGTGATTTCGGACAGTTTTGAGATTATTTTCACTATACCTTTCGTAGGTAATCTACTGTAATTGAAATTGCTTTTTGTTAATGTACTATCTCCTGGTAATAAAATATGGAAAAGTATTTGTTGATTTAATTAATTTGCCGCCAGAGAAATCTTCCTCTACCGGTTTAAATACTCCTCATAGAAAAAGATGACATTAGGGAAAATATTTTGTCTCCTACAACGCACAAGAGTTTGTTGGTTTAAATGCTTTTCACCCTGTATAACACGCAACCTCTCGCACAATCAGCAGTCAGACGAACACCCTGAAGAAGGCGACTTGCAATAGTGACCTAAGGGTCGGTTGGTTTTGCGCGATGACTATGAAGTCTAGTATCGTAAGGAAATTTCACTAGTTATTACATGGGAAACAAATTCTGACTTACCTCCTGATATGAATATTTAGTCAATATGCGATGTGCGAGATTGATATGGCAGCGGAATCGAAACATCCTTCCTTTTGGTTTCCTTTTAATGTTTCAAAGCCGTCATATCTGAATTTGTCAAGGAACGAAATATGAACTGGCGCGCTCAGACAACTGAAGTTCAACAGCCAGGTAGCATACAAATAAAAGACCCTATCACAGTATCTTCTGCTGTCGCGTGGCTGTCGACCCGCTATGTTAATTGATTGATAAACAGTGCTGTTAGGACGCTGTGTAAAATTATAGGGTGAAAGATAGTGATGTGGTCATGCGTTTCTTGACGCGTTTCGATTAAATCATCTTCAGAATCGTGGAGGGGGGGGGGTAAACATAATAAAATTCTATGGCGTCAAGCCCCTGTTGAACATAACTATCTATGACCCTATAATTTTACACAGCGTCCTAATAGCACTGTTTATCAATTAATACTGATATGGGCGCATACCTGATCAACGATATTATGTCACGTCTGGAGACCATCTATGTGTTGTGGCAAAAAAGATGTTCAAATGTTACTTAAGCTTATGGGACTTAACCGCAGAGTCATCAGTCCCTGCCGGCCGCGGTGCCCGAGGGGACTGCGGTGCTTCAGTCACGGTCTGCACGGCCACTACGGTCGATGGTTCGAATCCCCCCTCGGGCATGGATATTTGTGCCGTCCTAGTTCGTAAGTAGTTCATAAGTAGTTTGTAAGTTTTGGGACTGATGACCCCGTAGTTAAGTCCCATAAGCTTTACAAACATTTGAACATTTAAACATCAGTCCCTAAACTTAAAAAGTACTTATGAATTACCTTATACTAAAGACGACACAAACATCCATGCCCGAGGGAGGATTTGAACCCCCGACGGGGAACGGCCTCGCGCATCGCAACATTAGCGCCTCAATGAGCTCGGCCGCTCCGCCGCGGCAGTGGTCAGCAATATTGTCTCTTTTCCAGGCAAAGAAAATGCTGTTCCCGCGTTGTGCCCTGTCTCCTGCGGTCATAAAATAAAATAATTACGAAACTTTTATTGTTTCAAATAAGACATAGTTAAAAATACAAGTAAAGAGACACATGCACCTCTGTATAACGCGCAAACTGAGCTGACGGATCGACTTAATGCCGCTTTAATTACGCGTCCCACCGCAGACGGCAGTGGAGGTGTCGGCAGCGCCTCTGGGGTGCGACCTCCTCTCCAGCGGCGGACGTGTCGCCCGAGCGGGCCCGCATAATAGCCGCAGCCCCGCAGCTGAGAGGCAATCCGCCCACCTTCAGGGCGCGCTCGCCCTCGCCTGCCAGATTTCCCGATACCGGCTCAGCGCCGCACTCAGGCGCAGGCAGCCGCTCCTATCTGCCAGGCCGGGCACCGCTGGCACCACCACTGCTGACGTCAGCTCGCTCCCTCACTCGCAGTAAGCCATATGCCAACACCTCCATTAATGGTTATCGGATTTTTTTTTCCGGTGTCAAATATGGGTAGGAGTACGAGATTTCGAGTACGTAGTCTTCTTCATGGGTGAAACTGACTGCCATTAATATTATTTTCCTTTTTTTCATCCTTTATTGATATTTTAAATCCTCCCGCTCCCCCCCCCTCCCCCAATAACTGCTGGAAAAGGACTGGCTGCCCTTCAGCCGTTTAAATGGCTTATCACACGGTATAGAAAAGTATACACAGTAACAATAAAAAGGAAGATCAGACATTTAATGTGAGTAAGGCATATAAGCTGGAAGAAAAAAATCATAGTTCGCTATCACACAAGGTTAGAAAGACACAAGGACAAATGTTTTGAGCAATTTGATATTTACATTTTCATCTACATAAAAACCCAGAAAGTCACAATGATGTGCATGGCAGAAGGTTCATCGAATCGCTTTTATGATGTTTCTCTACAGTTACAGTAGTTGTTGTTGTTGTGGTCTTCAGTCCGCAGACATTTGATGCAACTCTCCACGCTACCCTGTCCTGTGCAAGTCTCTTGATCTGAGAATATGTTCGCCAACCTACATCCTTTTGAATCTGCTTACTATATTTATTCCACGGCCTTCCTCCACGATTTTTACCCCACACGCTTCCTTCTAATGCTAAGTTGACAATTCCTTGATGTCCTAGAATGTGTCCAATGGATCGATCCCTTCTCTTAGTCAGGATATGCCAGAAACTCCTTTTCTCCCCGATTCGGTTTAGCACCTCATCATTAGTTACGTGATCCGCCCATCTAATTTTTATCATTCGTCTGTAGCACCACATTTCAAAAGCTTCTATCCTCTTTTTATCTGAACTCCTTATCATCCACGTGTCACTCCCATTCACTGCTACACTCCAGACAAATGCTTTCAGGAAGAACTTCCTAACATTTAAATTAACATTGCATGTTAATAAGTTTCGCTTCTTTAGAATCGCTTTTCTTACCATAGCCATTCTGCATTTTATATCTTCTTTACTTCGGCCATCAGAAGTAATCGTGCTACCCAAATAACAAAATTCATCTACTACTTTTATTGTCTGATTACCTAATCTTATTCCTTCAGCATCGCCTGATTTTCTGACATTACATTCCATTACCTTCGTTTTACTCTTCGTTTTATATTCCTTTCAAGATACTGTCCATCCCATTCAATTGCTCTTCCAGATCTTCTGCGGTCTCTGACAGAAATACTTTGTCATCGACAAACAGTAAAGTTTTTAATTCTTCTCCCTGCACTTTAATGCCCTCTCCAATTCCATTCCTTCACTGCCTGCTCAATGTACAGATTGAACAACATTGGGGAAAGGCTACAACCCTGTCTTACTCCCTTCCGAACCTCTGCGTCCCTTTCTTGCCCTTCGAATCTAATAACCGCTGTCTGGTTTTTGTATAGGTTGAAAATAACTCTTCGCTCCTTATATTTTACCCCTGCTACCTTTAGAATTTGGAAGAGTGTATTCCAGTCGACATTGTCAAAAGCTTTCTCGAAATCGACAAACGCTAAAAACGCAGGTTTCCCTTTCCTATCCAAACTGATCTTCCCCGAGGTTGTTTTTCCATTCGTCTCTAAATAATTCGTGTTAGTATTTTGCAACTATGACTTATTAAACTGATAGTTACACTAGTAGCTCGCGGAAAAAATCACCTAAACCTTTCCATTTTCGATCTGATTTATTTTATTTTGGTGATCATCTACGTAGTTGGGTGCTAACAAAATATTTTCACATTCGGAAGAGAAAGTCGTTGAAAGAAATTTCGCAAATAGATCTCGAAGCAGCGAATAACCCCTTTGTTTTAATGTTTTCCATCCCAAGCCGTGTATCATTTCCGTGACACCATTTTCGCTAAATCGCGATAATACGAGCTGTCATTCTCTGTCTTTCTCTAAATATTCTGTTAGCCCCCTTTGCTAGGGATACCACAATTCGCAACAATACTCCAAAATAGGACCCACAAGTTTGTTTTATTTATTGTTTTTTTCTGTTCCATAGGACCCAATTAAGGAGTGAAACTCCATGGTCATGGAACAAGTCAATACATTAATTGTTACACAAGAATGGTAATACTGTAGAAAATTTTTAAGTAGTCCTTTACACAACAATCAGATTCTTTAGTTCTTGTGGCAGCTTATTGAAAATGGACGCCGTAGAATACTGTACCCCTTTCTGCGCAAGTGTTAAGGCGGTGTGATGCAAATGAAGATTAGACTTCTGACCGAGTGAAAGCTACTAACTCGTAGGAATAAGCTGATATTATTAACAACAAACGACATTAAAGAAAAAACGTATTGTGACGCCACAGTCAAAATTCCCAGACTACTGAAAAGGGGTCGACATGACGTTCGCGAGCTTACACCAGATATTGCTCGAACCGCCCGTTTTTGAGCCAGAAATATCCATTTTGCATCAGGAGAATTACCCCAAAAAGCAATGCCGTACCTCATAAGTGAGTGAAAGTAAGCGTAATAGACTACTTTTAGTTTTGAAAAATCACTTATCTCAAATATTGTTCTAATGATAAATATAGCAGAATTTAGTTTTGGAACAAGATCCTGAACATGGGCTTTCCATGACAGCTTACTGTCTATATGAACACCTAGAAATTTGAACTGTTCAGTCTCACCACATGCCCATTATATGTAATCAGAATGTCAGCTTTCTTCAAATTATGTGTTAGAAATTGTAAAAACTGAGTTTTACTGTGATTTAACATTAACTTGTTTTCTACAAGCCATGAACGTATGTCTTGAACTGCATTATTTGATACTGTGTCAATATTACGAGCAGCATCCTTCACTATCAAGCTGGTATCATCAGCAAACAAAAATATTTTACAATCACCTGTTATACTCGAAGGCATATCATTTATATAAACAAGAAACAGCAACGGTCCCAAAACAGACCCCTGGGGCACCCCATACTTAATTATGCCCCATTGGGATTGCACATCATAGCCATTTTCTACACTGCGGAGAATTACCTTCTGTTGTCTATTATTAAAGTAAGAGGTGAACCAGTTGTGGGCTACTCCCCGTATTCCATAATGTTCCAACTCCTGCAACAATATTTTGTGATCAACACAATCAAACGCTTTGTTAAATCAAAGAAGACGCCTAATGTCCGTAGCCTCTTATGTAACCCATCAAGTGCCTCATAAATAAACGAAAATATAGCATTTTCAGTTGTTAAACCACTTCCAAAACCAAACTGTACGTATGACAATAAATTATATGAACTGAAATGATCAATCTAGAATATACAGCCTTTTCAATAACTTTAGAAAAAAACCGATGGCATAGAAATAGGTCTCCAGTTGTCTACATTATCCCTTTCTCCTTTTTTATAAAGTGGTTTCACTACTGAGTACTGTAATCTGTTTGGAAACTTACCATTCTGAAAGGAAAAATTACAAATATGGCTTAGTACTGGGTTAACATATGCAGAACAGTTCTTTAGAATTATGCTAGATACCACATCATATCCATAAGAGTCCTTAGTCTTTAGTGATTTAATTATTGACTCAATCTCACCTATGGAAGTATCATGAAGAACCATTTCAGGTAACAGCCTCGGAAAGGCATTATCTAAAAACTTTATATGATTACCTGTAGAAACTAGAGTTTTGTTTAGTTCCCCTACTATATTCAGAAAGTGATTATTGAATATTGCAGATATATGTAACTTGTCGGTAACAAAAACATTCCTAGTACGCACTGACGTTATATCTTCTACCTGCTGCTGCTGACCTGACACTTCCTTCACAAGTGATCAGATAGTTTTAATTTTATCCCGAGAGTTTGCTATTTTTTTGCGTACCACATACTTTTTGCATTCTTAATGACATTTTCGGAACCTTACAGTACTGTTTGTAATGAGCTGTTGCATCTTCATTCTGACTGCTTCTAACATTTTGATACAACTCCCGCTTCGTTCTACATGATACTCTTATCCCCTTTGTCAGCCACCCTGGCTGCCTGTTACTGGAAGTGCCCTGTTTTGAGCGTTCTAGCGGAAAGCAACTTTCAAACAGCATAAGAAATGTGTTCAGAAAAGCATTATATTTATCATCTGCATTATCAGAATTATAAACATCTTGCCATTCTTGTTCCTTAAGTAAGCTTAAAAAGGTCTCAATTGCAACTGGATTAACTTTCCTGAGTAGTTGATATTTATGATTAACATTTGTTTGAGAACAAATACTTTCTAGAATTAAAAGTTGGGCATCGTGGTCTGATAGGCCATTTACTATTCTGCTGACAGAGTGCCCCTCTAATAATGAAGAATGAACAAAAATATTGTCAATGGTAGAACTGCTATTTCCTTGCACTCTCGTTGGAAAAAATACTGTTTGCATCATGTTATAGGAATTAAATAGATCTAACAGCTGACTTTTCCTTGAGCTATCACCTACACAATTAATGTTTAAATCTCCACGCACAATGAAATTTTTGTGTCCCAACTTCCTCGCCGCTTTTGTGTCCCAGCCTCGTCATAGGTGTCGGTGGCCGAGTGGAATGAGACCGACACGCTGGTGCAGGTACGGAGGGGAGCAGCCAGAAACTATAAACACTCGAGTAAATTAGAAAGAGATATATATTGCACAGAATGAAACAATACTTAACTTTTACATAGTACTGCAGAATGTTGATACATAGTTATTAGAGGCCTGCCTAGTGCCTGTACAATAGCAAAGTCTTCACTGGTGCCTATCTGATTACGAAGGTCCTAACTCGTTGCTATCTCAGTCCGAAGTCGCCGATGTCCTTCAGTGGTGGCCACGAGCGGCGTTGTCGCAGAGGGCGCTCGTGGCTGTCGTCGTGAGAACGCCGCGCCGTGCGTGCCTGGCGGCGCGCGGCGAAAGTAAGTGGCGCGCACTTTGTACTTGTGCGACACCACACCCCTCTCCCCCAAACCGCCGCGCCGTCGTGGCGTAGGGCTGAGGGCCACGGCGACGGCACTGGGAGGAGGGCCTGGGCGGGGGCGTTACTGGTGGGACGGGCGTCGTAGCTGAGGCCGGGATCGAGACGCCGTCCGCGCCCCGGCATCCGCCTTGCGATCCTCCAGGGAACCCGCCGAAACCTGGGGAAGGGCGCCCGCCCCCGCCCAGAGGGAGCAGGTCATCTTCTTCTGAGGTGCGTGGCCCAAGCGGGGGGGGGGGGGGAGGGGGGCCGCACGGTCCCGGAGTCCCTCTCGGTGACGCTGTCATCTGCGGCGACGACAGCGGCGGCGTCGCGTCGATCTCCATCGGGACGATCTCGTAGTCCGGGGACGAACGATGTGGTTGTGCTCCCTGGCGGTGAACTGGGTCTGGAATCAAGAAACCAGAGACAGGGTCGCGCGGCCTATGCAGACGCAATTGGTTTGCGTGGCGCCGCAGCTCCGACCCTGTGGAAGAACGTACTACAAACATATTGCGCCCGAGCACGCGCTGAATGATGCCCGGCATCCATTTCTTCTTGTTTCCAGCAAACACCCTGTACAGCACCGGCGTAGAAACCTGAAAACGCGTAGCGCCATACGAACCGACTCGGTGCGTGGGAGGCTGCAGCAGGTGAAGGAGAGTGCGGTGACGGCGACCGTGTAGCAGCTCGGCAGGAGACGGGCCGTCACGTGGCATGCACCGATACGTAGACAGGAAAATTTGAAGAGCTTGCTGCCTGGAGTGCTGACCTTACTTCTCCATGTGAGACTTGAATGTTCGAACGAAACGTTCGGCTTCACCATTGGACTGAGGGTGAAAAGGTGCGGTGGTGATATGCTGAATGCCATTCACACGACAAAACTGTTGAAATTCCGCACTAACAAACTGAGGTCCATTGTCACTGACGATAGTTTCAGGCAAGCCTTCGATGCAAAACACTGATGTTAAGGCACTGATTATACTAGACGCCGTCGTTGAGTTCATGGCAATCACAAAAGGAAACTTGCTGAAAGCGTCTACAACAATTAACCAGCGCGTATTCCAGAATGGTCCGGCAAAGTCAATATGTAAACGTTGCCATGGTCCCTTGGGGCGTGGCCAGTCTGAGAAACGCTGTGGAGGAGCCGCCTGATGCTCCGCACAAACTGTACACTGTGATGTCATGCTCTCTATCTGAGCGTCCATACCAACCCAGGTACAATGACGTCTGGCCAGTTGCTTTGTCCTAACAATGCCCCAATGTCCTTGATGCAGGAGGCGTAACACTTCTCGTTGCAGGGAGCGAGGAACAATCACTCTTGCTTGGTCGTTGTCGGTATGCAACAACAGTACACCCTGACTTAAAGATAATGCATGACGTTGTACAAAATAACGTCGAACCAGAGGCCGATCAATGTCTTTGGCTCTGGCAGGCCACCCTGAGCGAACAAAACGTGCTACCACACTTAGGTCTGCATCCGCAGCTGTTTCCTGTGCAACCCGACGAGAGTTCAAAGGAAAGTCTGCGACAGCGGAAGCATCTCTGGAGTCTATCTGACAACATGCCATTTCTGAAGAATCAAATCATACATCCTGGCCAACCGGAAGTCGTGAAAGTGTGTCCGCGTTGGCGTGTTTAGTGGTAGGTCGGTACAAAATCTCATACTGATAATTAGACAATATCAAGGACCATCTCTGAAGCTTTTGTGCCGTACGTGGCGGAATCGGCTTTGTGGGTGAGAACAACGACGTGAGAGGCTTGTGGTCTGTCAACAAATAGAATTTTCTGCCATAGAGATAATGATGAAACTTTGTGACGCCGTAAATGATTGCTAAGGCCTCCTTTTCTATCTGACTGTAATTCTGTTGCGTTGGCGTCAGTAGCTTGGATGCAAAGGCAATAGGACGATCGTGAGATCCAATGCGATGTGAGATTACCGCGCCCAGACCGTACGACGAGGCGTCAACTGCTAACACTACAGGCTTCTGTGGGTCAAAGGGAATCAAACATGCATCACTGAGTAGTGCAGACTTTAATTTGTCAAAGGCAACCTGACAATCTTTGGACCATACAAAAGGAACATTCTTCCTACGTAAACGATGCAGTGGAGCTGCAATCTGAGAGGCATTGGGAATAAATCTGAAATAATAGTTAAGCTTTCCCCTTTACTGCTTGCAATTCGTGCACATTCTTAGGAGGAGGCAAGTCTTTGATTGCTCGAAGATGTGACTGTAAGGGATGGATTCCTTGGGCATTAATCACATGGCCTAGGTACTCTATTTCAGTTTGAAAAAACGAACACTTTGCTTTATTGCAACGTAGACCTGCTGCAGTCAACACTTTGAAAAGGCACTCCAGGTTTGCTAAATGTTCTTCAACTGTACGTCCGGACACCACAATGTCATCTAAATAGTTCGAACAACACGGTACGGAAACTGTCAGCTGTTCCAAAAAACGCTGAAAAATAGCAGGGGCGGAAGAACTGCCAAAGGGTAGGCGTTGAAATTGAAAAAGGCCCATGTGAGTATTAATGACGAAAAACTTTTTTGACTCGTCATCAAGTGGAATCTGTAAGTATGCCTTTGCTAAATCAATCTTAGAAAAGAAACGAGACTGTCCTAATTTGTCCAACAGTTCCTCAGGTCTGGGCAGGGGATAAGTGTCGACAATTGTTTGACTGTTCACTGTTGATTTAAAGTCCGCACAGAGACGAAGTTTTCCTGACGGCTTGGGTATAATTACTATAGGCGAGGCCCACTGACTCGCAGAAACAGGAGAAATCACCCCACTATCTTGCCAACGTTTAAGTTCTTCGGCAACTGTATCACGCAATGCGATAGGCACTGGTCTAGCTTTACGAAATTTTGGAACTGCAGATTCTTTTAAAGTCACATGTGCCACGAAGTCTTTTGCACAACCTAGTTCCGGCGAAAACAAGTCACTGTATTTGTCACACAATGCATTGATTTTATCCTGAGGCACTATTGACGAAATTTGAAGCACATCTCTTTGAATTGATAAACCAAACAAGTCAAAAGCATCTAGTCCAAAAATGTTCTGCGTAGATTTGGCCTGAAGAACAACAAAAGCAACTGTTTTTGTTACACCTTGAAAAGAGGCGGGCAGGCTACACGTTCCTAGCACGGGAATATTTTGACCTGTATAAGCTGTTAACACTTGTTGACACAGCGATAATTTTGGCGAACCCAGAAGTTCATAAGTATCTTTATTAATTAAGGTAACAGCGGAACCAGTGTCGAGCTGAAATTGCACAGTCTTATTGTCAATGGAAAGATTCACAAAAAGTTTTTGCTTTCGGCGCTCGACAGGTGCGCGAATGTGGGCAACGTCTGTTACGGTTTGTTTACTGCGCTTGCGCGGGCCGCGTAGTGAAGGAAGCGGCGCAGACTCGGCACGCAGCGGATTAACAACACTGTCACTAGATGACACTACCGCCGGATCGGCGTCCACGCAAGCCTGCGAAGCTACTCCAGATTTATTAACTACTGCACTACACTTTTGAGTAGCTACTTGATGTCTACTGTCACTAGCTACACAGTACTGGGCACTATTACAAGGAGCAGTTGCAGAAGGCACTATTTTCACTACAGGAATGCACTGTTCATAGCCATTTTGCTTGTCCCGAACCCTTTTCCGTTGCACTGTTTTACGCGCTCGTCGGCGCTTGCTACGTGGTGCACTATATAGATTTGCCATAGGCGCAGAACTACTTTCTTGCAATTGAGATCCAAGGAAAGCAGTGTTCAATTCCACAGCCCGTATAACATTTACAGAATGAACTGTTCTCGCACTCTGCGAAGCACTGTTTCTAACGTTACTGTTCTTTGAGTTTTTAATTTGCATACACACAGACTGCACATGTCCCAATTTGCCACATTGATAACAGGTTGCGTTGCGACTAGGGCAATGAGCACGCTTGTGGCGAGACACACACTGGGGGCAAGATTTACGTACATTTTTCTGAAATGAGCGTTGGCGCCCGTTATTCAAATCACTGTTTCTAACACGACGGGGCGACCTTTGTGTCGCACTTTTACACTGGCTACTGTTCACTGTCTGTTCAGCACGGCCGGTAGAAAAATAAGAATCACTAGTGCTATACTGAGAACTACGGCTAGGAAAGCGTCCGTTGCGGCGCACTGAATTTACACTGTGGCTTTGCATTTCTACATCTGCTAAGTCAAAAGTATCATGCGCTGCTATAAGCTGCAGTACACTGTCTAATGAAGGGTCTGACTGTTTCAGAATTGCTGCCCTAATTCTGGGGTCCTGAATATTCTGCGTAATCGCATCCCTCAACATCACGTCACTATACGAAAGTCCACAAGAGCAAGTAAATTTACATTGGCAGGTTAAGCCCTTCAATTCCGTAATCCATTCCTGGTGTGATTGCTCAGGTAATTTTTTAAGTCTGAAAAATCGGTACCGTGCAGCGGCTACAAGAACTTTTCTCTCATAATGAGCATTCAGTGCATCTACAATTTGTTCAAAGTCTACATCACGAGGAGATGCGTGAGGGAATAGTTTCTGCAATAGTACGAAGGTCTGGGGGCCCACAATCGATAAGAAAAGGTTCTTCACTCTCTGACCTGTAATTTGAAGAGCCGCGACGAGTTCTTGAAACTGTGCGAAGTAGTCGCTCCATTCTTCCTCACGTTCGTTGTACTGGCGGAACGTAGGGAGCGGTACGGCGGCTGGTGTGGGCTGCTGAAGCGGCGGCTGTTGTTGTTGGTTAGCTGCTTGCGCTGTGAGCTGGGCCACAGCCTGGAGAAGTTGTGTTATTTGCGCCGTCTGTAACTGAATAATTTCCATTAAGTTTGGGTTCGGGGTAGTGGCCATGCTGACCGATTAGGCGCCGCGCATACAAGTAACTTATAACAAAACACAAATGCAATATGAAAGAGGACGCTCTGCAACAAAAAAGTCCACAAAATACGTAACAGAATTTGTTCCCCCAAAAATCTTATAATAAGGGTGGGTGGGCGGGAGCAATTTTTGCGTGCTCCGACTGCTGCTGTCTGGCTGCTGTAAGCGGGCTGGTCCAAGGTTCTATCACTCCTCGTCGCCACTTTTGTGTCCCATCCTCGTCGCCACTTTTGTGTCCCAACTTCCTCGCCGCTTTTGTGTCCCAGCCTCGTCATAGGTGTCGGTGGCCGAGTGGAATGAGACCGACACGCTGGTGCAGGTACGGAGGGGAGCAGCCAGAAACTATAAACACTCGAGTAAATTAGAAAGAGATATATATTGCACAGAATGAAACAATACTTAACTTTTACATAGTACTGCAGAATGTTGATACATAGTTATTAGAGGCCTGCCTAGTGCCTGTACAATAGCAAAGTCTTCACTGGTGCCTATCTGATTACGAAGGTCCTAACTCGTTGCTATCTCAGTCCGAAGTCGCCGATGTCCTTCAGTGGTGGCCACGAGCGGCGTTGTCGCAGAGGGCGCTCGTGGCTGTCGTCGTGAGAACGCCGCGCCGTGCGTGCCTGGCGGCGCGCGGCGAAAGTAAGTGGCGCGCACTTTGTACTTGTGCGACACCACAGAAAGTTTTATACTTCCTATACAGTGAACCCAGAACTAATTCTAGCTTGGGCAGAAACATTTTAAAATCTGAGTCAGGGGATCTATATATAACAACAATGACTACTTTAGTTCCATTAACATTAACAACTCCTGCACAACATTCAAATATCTATTCTGTGCAGTGTTTAGAAAAATCGATTGACTCCGACGAAAAATCGTTTTTTACATACATGGCCACTCCCCCACACTGCAAGGAACTCCTAGAGTAGAAGGCAGCTAACCTGTATCCTGGCAAAGGAAGTCTCTGAATTGTCACACCACTTAAAATGTGCTCTGAAATACCAATAATGTCAGAATCAGTATCAATAAGCAGTTCATTAACTTTATCTGTGATACACTGTATATTTTGATGAAAAACAGTAATACCCTTATTACTTATATTCTTAGACTTTGTCAAAGGTGGTTGCTTTCTTAGAGGGACTTCCTTTAAGCAAGAATACCTATCAGCTGTCTTCAGTCTAAAAAAGGTGCAGCGCTAACACGAACTACTACAGGGTGGTGTGGGTCGTTTCTTTAGTATTTTAGTTGCTTCTGCTAAGTGTAATATATCAACGAAACATTGTCTTTTATTCACTTTCCTTACAATGTGTTATGTGTGTTCTTTCCAATTTAAGTTGTTTGTAACTGTTACTCCTAGGTATTTAGTTCAATTTACGGCCTGTAGTTGTGACTGATTTTTCGTGTAATTTAAGTTTCACGGGCCTCTTTTAGTGGCCATATGGATGAGTTCACATTTCTCATTATTAAGTGTCAAATGCCATTTCGTGCACCATGCAGATATCTTATCATACTCATTTTGCTGTTGCTTTAGGTTTTCTGTAACTTTACTAACCGATAAGTGATAGTCTAAGGGAGCTCCTCAGATTGTCTCCTGAATTTAGAAGGAACAGCAGTGGCCCTAAAAATATTACCTCGGGAACTCCAGATATTAGTTCTGTTCTACTCGACGACTTACAGTCAATTACAATGTACTCTCTCATTTTAGACAGGACAACATGAATCCAATCGCTCAATTCTGGCGATACTCCATAACCACGCAGTTAATTCGAAGACGCTTGCAAGGTACTGTACAGTGTCACAAGCCTTCCGGATATCTACGGAATACATTTGGCTACCTTTTCGATAGCAGATGCTTTTTGAATCCGTGTTGACTATGGCTCAATAGGTCGTTCTCTTATAGTTACTCCATAATATTTGAGTATAAATTTTGTTCTAAAATACTAATAGTCAAAATAGCGGATCACTTGATGATTCAGTGTGGCACATTTGACCAATAGACTCCAGCTGGGGTCGTGTTTGGCCTGCCTGGTACAACTCTTCAGGTGACGCCACATGGGCGACTTGCATGTCGAGGACAATGAGATGATGATGAGGACGACAACACACCCTGTCCCCGAGCGCAGAAAATTTCTAACTCGACCGGGAATCGGACCCGGACCCCTGTGCGGCAATCTATCCACTGGACTACGGAGGCAGACGGCATCACTTGAAATATCTAGGTTCTGAAATACTGCCCCGCCGGGTTCGAATCCCGACCGGGCACAAGTTTTCATTCGCCGCACTTTGTTATTCCATCTAAACCTAGTACAGTGAAGCCATAACGGATCGCAAATTGCGATTTATTTCAAAATTGTTGGAGGTCTTCCTGCCGATTCAAAAGTCAAAATTATGGCGACCGAGATAGTGGTATTATCAGAAAGTGGCTGTGATGTTGACTTGTATTTACCAAACGAATTACACAAGTAGTGCAACAACCCGAAGCTATGGTTTGGAGAGCCCTAAGAAATTTGGAAGCGCGACAATCCCAAATAAGTGACTAAAGGTATTGGAGTGTTCCAAAGTGTAATTTCCAGAACCTGCATGCGATTACAGACAACAGGAACCGTTAAAAGAAGGCGAGGCAAATGTAGTCCACGAATAACATCAGTAAGAGATGCCCGTTATCTCCTGTTAACAGCTCGTCGAGACAGGAGGCTGAATGCTACTGAGCTGCAGCACATAACCGTGGTCGCGTATTAACACAAACAGTCAGAAATCATTCTTCGATAATGTGATCTTTACGACGACACCGTTTAACTTGCAGAAACTGGTCACGGAAGTCATAAAGAATGGCGCCGGGTTCAATCACAAATAAGTCAAGATTTTGATTTAAGTCGGATAATCTTGGTTCCGTCATCTGGGAATAACTCGGAACAATCCTACTTACGTGTGAGAAACATCACTATATCATGTTGGTGGGCGAATGTTGTGGGCAAAGGTCTCTACAGGTGAACGTAAGGACTTCTGTGTCATTTAAAATGGATTTTTGACTGCTCAACGTTACAGAGAAAAGATATTTCGACCACTTATTGTGCTCTACGCTGGTGGACAACATGCTTGAAGCTATGGGAATTCATCGGTTGGACTGACGAGCTTGCTCACCGGACTTAAACACGATTTAGAATGTCTGGGATGCACTTAGCAAACGCATTGCATCAGACCAACAGCTCCCACAACGTTTCCAAACATCTATATTGCACTCATCCCTTGAGAGATATTTTGCCATTCTTCCATGAGTGCAATATCGAGGTTTATATAGGGTAAAGGAGCTGACCTACATAATAACAGGTCAATATCATTGACATCACATTCCTTTAGACTTTTGTAGCATATTCTAAGTTCGAATATAGTAAATTTTCCTTTGAGAAGAATAAGCTTCTTTCAATGAATCGGCACAGTTTTAGGAAACATCGTTCGCGCGATACTCAGATTGCCCTTTCTTCACATGACATATTGCAAGCCGTGATTGAAGGGCAACAAGTTGATTGTGCTTTTGTATATTTCAAAAAGGCATTTGACGTGGTGACACACTGCAGACAGCTAACGAAGATACAATCGTATGGACTAGATTCGCAGATCTGTGGCTGGAAGACTTCCTAAGTAATAGAACGCAGTACGTTTTCTCGAAGGCGAGCGTTCATCAGAGATGAGTGTACCGCCAGGCTTGCTCCAGGGTAGTGTGATAGGATCGCTATTACTTTCTATATGTATAAATGATCTAATGAACAGGGTAACTTGTAATTTGCGACTGTTTGGTGATGATGCTGTGGTGTATGAGAGGGTATCATCTTTAATTGTTAGTAAAGGCATACAGGATGACGCAAACAAAATTTATAGTTGATGTAGAAAAATGTAAGATGATGCGTATGAGTAGGAAAAACAATCGCATAATTTATTTAATTGGATGTAATGACATACAGGATAACGCAAACAAAATTTCTAGTTGATGTAGGAAAATGTAAGATAATGCGTATGAGTAGGAAAAACAATCGCATAATGTTCGATTAAAGCATTACTAGTGAGCTTGTTGATGCAGTCGCGTCGTTCAAATATCTAGGCGTAACATTGCAGAGCAATATGAAATGGAACGAACAGGACAGTTTGTAAGGCGGACAGCCGACTTCGGTTTATTGGTAGAATTTAGGGAAGATGTACGTCATCTGTAAAAGAGACGGCGTATAAAACGTTTGTACGATCACGTTTTCAGTATTGCTCAAGTGTTTGACACCTGCAGCAGATCAGTTAATACAGTTCAGAGGAGAGAAGCTAGGTTCGTTACCGGTAGCTCCGAGCAATGCGCAAGTGTCACGGAAATGCTCCGGGATTTCAAATTGGGATCGCTGGAGGAAAGACGACATTCTTTTCGAGAAACTATGTTGATTAAATTTTAGAGGGCTGTAATTTGGAGCGTAGAGCGATCTTCCTGCACTTACTTACTTTTTGCGTAAACATCATGAAGACAAGAGAAATTAGGGCTCGTACAGATATATATTCTTTTCTTGCCACCTTGTATTTGAGAGTATAATAGGAAAGTAAATGCCTGGTAGTGGTACAGTGTACCTTCCGCCACGGACTTTACGGTGTATTGCGAAGTGATGTCTCACCTGATCCCCTACTTATTTTGACCAGTGTACAATAAAAAGAGGAAGACAAAAGGAAAACAGCATACAGATAAAAAGGGAACTGTAACTGGAGGTTAAAAATATAATTTTAAACATTAAAGCACAGAGTGCAATCACAGTTGAGAAGGGACCGGACTGTCTTATTTTCTCACGTTGCAGTGGGTCGTAGTACTATAAAGCACACAACACTACTGAAACCCCTTGTGACCTAGATTGAAGTCCAAAAATGTCATGTATTAGTCAAGTATATGAGGAGCAACTTTTCAAAACGCATTATGTCCACCGGTGGACAAAATTGAGTTTGATATGGAATCCGGTATTTTATTACCCGCTCCACACACTCATATAATCAGATTGTGTCAAAACGCATTTTAACACCTTCAAAAAGAGAGCTGAAAAGTTGCAGCTGCAACAAATAGCATTTCGTTCTCTAGTATGATTGAATCAAACTGCATTAAGACAAACAGTTGCCTTTATTTTGTTTTATTAAACTATGTTGGCTGCAATGTAAGACTCGCGGACTAAAGCGAAGCTATTTAACTGACAGTGGGCGGCGCTAGGCGTCGGCGACGTCGGCAACCGCCGACGGCCTCGCGCCTGCGGGGGCCTCGCAAAACATTTTTAACCTTTTAGTTTATTTTCTTTTTTTCTATATTTGATGTTTAACGGAGCTTTTCAACTTCCAGGTTATGTAACGACGACCTTAACACTAGCTTAACCAAAGGACGAACATAACAGCCGTACCCAAGAGTGGGATTCAACCCCAACAAGAGCGACCTCGCTCACCACGGTATGACGCCTTAGTGCGCTCGGCCATTCCCCGCCGGCAGCTATTCAGTTTTCCTATTTATTTCTGAATGAGTGCAGCAGTGATCAAATTTTTAGTTAAATACTTGCAAAACCAATTCATCAGTATATTTTAGAAAACAATTTAGAAGAAGTATATCCAAATGTTTATATAAAAATCGGAGTCAAGGTCACAATTTGTCAGTACAGCTTAGGCCGAGAAACGCTTCTCAAAGTTAAATTGATTAAGACTTACTTGAGAAGCACAATGATCCAAGAAAGACCATCTGCGTTGTCAGTACTATCAACTGACGCCGAAATAGCGGCTAGTATTAAATTATGATGTGATTTTAAAAAATTCATTGAGGCGGAAAAGTTTCTCTATGTTAATTTGTTTGTTTATTGTAATTTTTGTCATTGCAATAATACTTTTATATTATACTAATAAAATTTTAGTATAAGTATTATTGATGTATAATACAGATTATTTTATTTAACATTTTCTTCCTTACTGAAAAAATGAAAGGTGCCTCGCAAAGACGAGTTCGCCGACGCCCAGTTTTCGTCTAGCGTCGCCACTGTTAACTGACCAATAATGATCAGTTAATATTCGTTTTCAGTATTACGGAATTGTTGTGTATAAATGTGTATCATTCTGTCTATTAGGAAGTCTGGCGTAAAATCGTTGTTGTGCTAAGATGGAGAGTATTATAGCGAGTGATGTGTGACTGTTGAAGAAGACATGAATCGTGGAACGAGAAAACGAATGAAGAGAAAATCAAAAAGGCAGATTGTGCAACAGAACCCAACAAAACGCACTTTGTCCATCACTAAGGTGCTCATAGCTTGAAAGTATAAAAAGCAATTTCCTTGTATATAACTAACCTCTTAAAAACTATTGAACGCATGAATTTTTATACAGAAGTCTTTAAACTTTATTTTTGGTAACATGAAAAAAGCAATATGGACTTGAATCCCTTATGCAATGGTGGAATGGCCGAGCGGTCTAAGGTGCGTTTCTGCGGAGAGCGCGGAATGAGAGCCATGTCTCTTTCCATTCTCGAAATAATACGTCACATACGCTTTGCACGTCACGGCCTACAGCTAAGCGCCACACGCGTGGCTTATGTCGCCTGCGGTGCCAAATGCGAAGCTGCCTCTTGTCTCTTTTCTTTGTGTGTTGGAAATTAACAACGCTGTCAGCCGTTATTGGAGACATGTGTGGCCAGCGCTGTTGGTCAGATGCCACCTGCAGTGCTGGTCACACACGCGACCCATACCGGCGCGTTTAATTACACGAAATGTAAGTTCTGCTTTATAAATCTTGTCACATGTAATTAACATTTGTAATTTGCTCAAAAACCACTATCTTCATTTTATGTAACAAAGAATCTTTTACTTCTGATGAAGGCTTTCATTGTTGAGGCCAAAACCTTGGTAAAGTAATCAACCTATAGCGTTGCAACCGATGAGTTATGTTTCATTTGCTGTTAAGCTAAACAAGTTTCTCCCTGAAATTTGGCGACCTCGTTAATTGAAGAAATCGAATAACTGTACTAGTTTAAAGCAGGATTTCCACTTATATTGTAATTGATCTGGTGAATAAAATAAAACAAGACCCTCCCGTGTACCTGCAGTACTCTTTCAGATATTGCAGATATTATAAATTCCAGAGATTACACAGATAATTTTGTTTCCTTTTCATTATGAATGTTCGCTACTATTGAGTGGTTTCAGTCGTTTCCTAGCCTTGAAACGAGATACTATTCTGCATTTTTTGAGAAAATAATAAAACAACAACAACGTACTAAGATAAATTTTAGAGCATATTCTCAATTCGAATATAGTAAATTTCCCTGAAAAGGAAAAGCTTCTTTCCATGAATCAGCACGGGTTTAGGAAACATCGTTCATGTGAAACTCAGCTTGCCCTTTTCTCATATTACATCTTGCGAGCCATGGATGAAGGACAACAGGGGGATTGTGTCTTTCTCGACTTCAAAAAGGCGTTCGACGCGGTGCCACACTGCCAACTGCTAACGAAGATACGAGCTTATGGAATAGGTTCACAGATTTGTGACTGGCTGGAAGACTTCCTAAGTAATAGAACGCAGTACGTTGTTCTCGACGGCGAGTCTTCATCAGAGACGAGTGTATCATCAGGCTTTCTCCTGGGGAGTGTGATAGGACTGCTATTATTTTCTATCTACATAAATGATCTGATGGACAGAGTAACTTGTAATTTGCGGCTGTTTTCTGATCATGCTGTGGTGTAAGGGAGGGTGTCATCTTTAACGGACTGTGAAAGCATTCAGGATGACTTAGACAGAATTTCTAGTTGGTGCGAAGAATGGCAGCTAGCTCTCAATGTAGAAAAATGTAAGGTGATGCGCATGAGTAGGAAAAACAATCCTATAATGTTCGAATACAGCATTAGTAGTGAGCGTCTTGATGCTGTCGTGTCGTTCAAATATCTAGGCGTAACATTGCAGAGCGATATGAAATCGAACGAATATGGAAAGACAGTTGTGAGTAAGGCGGACAGCCGATTTCGGTTTATTGGGAGAATTTCGAGAAGATGTGCTTCACCTTTAAAGAAGACCGCGTATAAAACGCTTGTGCGACCACGTCTTGAGTATTGCTCAACTGTTTGGGACCCGCAGCAGATCAGCTAGATTTGTTACCGGTAGGTTAGAAAATGCGCAAGTGTCACGAAAATGCTCCGGTAACTCAATTGGGGATCGCTGGAAGAAAGACTCGTTCTTTTCGTGAATTTATGGTGAGTAAATTTAGAGGGCCGGAATCTGAAGCTGAGTGTAATACGATCTTGCTGCCACCTACTTACATTTCGCGTAAAGATCACAAAGACAAGATAAGAGAAATTAGGGCTCGTACGGAGGCATATAGGCACTCTTTTTTTTTTTTTTTTTTTTTTTTCCTCATTCCATTTGGGAGTGGAATAGGAAGGGAAATGCCTAGTAGTGGTACAGTTAACCCTCCGCCACGCACCTTACGGTGAATTGCGGAGCATGTATGTAGATGTAGATGTAAACCACACAGTAGCTGAATTCATATGTGCTGCGGTATTAATTCAGGACCGACCGAATATTCGGTTTCGGTTTCCACCAGCTTCGGCGAAAATATTGGTTTAGGCCTCAGTTTCGGTTTTCGCCAGAAATCAACTGATACTTCGGCTTGGCCGATACTAGTTTTCGTGAACTTACGGACGTTGCGCTTACTGCGCGCCGTTCAACTACTGTGAATCTTCCCTTACGTGCAAAATTAGTATTTTTTTGTCAATCAATCAAGACGTATATTACAATGATATTCTTATGCTTTGTTAATAATGATATAACTTATTCAATGTTGTACAGAATGCGACAGGGTATCTTTTTGTTACTCTGAAGAGTCTTATTGAAGTGTTTCTTTTATAAAACGAGGGGAATCTTTAATAACCAATATGTATTTCGGAAACATTGGTACACAGCTTTTCCGGTTGCGTTTTCGTAAATGAACAATACAAACATCATACTGTTAGTCGGAACTGTGACGTCATATGTCAAAATACTTTCTGCAGCACTTAATTTGATTTACTAATATTAACGTATATGCATAACGTAATTAGGAATGTCAAAAAGGAGATATGTAGTTCGTCGACTGCAAAAAGAAAGTAAGTGAAGGTGCCAATATAAAGCCAATGCTGCCACGAAAAGAGTTGTGAAGGCTACGTACGGAAGCAAACAAATTATTACTTTCTGCCTATTTTGTAATGAGGCAAGGCTTAGCATTTCGTAGTATCTACTTGGCATGTTTGTTGTGTATGTTCAAATGTTTGTTAAGCTTATGGGACTTAACTACGGGGTCATCAGTCCCTAAACATACAAAGTACTTATCAACTACGTTATACTAAAGACGGCACAAATATCCATGCCCGAGGGGGGAATCGAACCCCCGACCGTAGTGGGCGTGCAGACCGTGACTGGAGCGCTTCAGCCCCTCGGCCACGGCGGCCGGCTGTTGTGTATGTAAAGAGTATTTTCCTAAAAGAAGATATTGGGAATCGTGGGATCAAAAAAAATGTTCAAATGTTTGTATAGTCTATGGGACTTAACTACGGGGTCATCAGCCCCTAAACTTACAAACTACTTATGAACTACTTACGAACTAGGACGGCACAAATATCCATGCCCGAGGGGGGATTCGAACCCCCGACCGTAGTGGCCGTGCAGACCGTGAATGGAGTGCCTTAGTCCCCTCGGCCACCGCGGCCGGCAATCGTGGGATCCTTTGTGGTAGCTTTGCAACAGAGTTTCTTTAATTCGAGGTGAACAGGACTGAGACTGAAAAAGCAGAAAGTCGACCTTGAAAAGGAATTGTGAAAATGTATTAACTTTTCTAGAACAGTGTTTAAATAGATATTTACATTGGCAGCCTAAAATGTATACAGTCTATTAACAATTTACTAGTTAAGTCCCATAAGCTTAACAAACAATTTAACATAACAATTTACTTCGTCATATCATGATGAGGATCTGTGTAGATAACACGTAACTGCAGTTATTGTTTTGTTTTATAACGCTTGGAGTTATAGGACACTCGAAATTCAGAGATTCTAAATATCGAGATACCACTTTATCCAGTTCATTTTAGTTATTCTTTACCTTACTTTCGTTTTCCTTAGGTGTAAAAAGTTAAAACGGGGAGAAAAGAATCCAATTTGGAAATCCTTTAATAAAAGTACCATCGATTTGTCTTGTGGTAAATCAAACCTCTCCCTGAATAACACCCACATTGCAGAAAAAAGAAAAAAAATGCAATGATTAATTACGAAACTAGGCTGGTAGAAACATTCGATTCAAGGGATTGATTTGAGAACGTAACAGTTTATACACAGGATACCACATAAAATTTAATTTGATTTATAATAAGACATGCAAAACAGTAAGTTCTCGGGGCCGCCGGTCGCGGTGGCCGGGGGGACTGAGGCGCTCCAGTCACGGTCTGCACGGCCACTACGGTCGGGGGTTCGAATCCCCCCTCGGTCATGGATATTTGTGCCGTCCTTAGGATTAGATAGTTCAAAAGTAGTTTGTAATTTTAGGGACTGATGACCCCGTAGTTAAGTCCCATAAGCTATACAAACATTTGTATCTGAATTTCTCAGGGCCGAGTTGACATGGACACGACTCAGGTATGGACGGATAAGGGGGAGGTAATTTCCTGTCTCACAAACATTGACTTCACGTGGGCGTCAGGCACTGGATCGGTGCGGTTCGGTGTTGCGGAGCTTTGGAGTCGGCGTCGGCGTCGGTCCAGACGGCATGGCTCTCTGCGGCCACGCCCTGCTATGCGTTCAAAAATGTTCAAATGTTTGTACAGCTTAAGGGACTTAACTACGGGGTCATCAGTCCCTAAACTTACAAACTACTTATGAACTATCTAATCCTAAGGATGGCACAAATATCCATGCCCGAGGGGGGATTCGAACCCCCGACCGTAGTGGCCGTGCAGACCGTGATTGAAGCGCCTCAGTCCCCTCGGCCACCGCGGCCGGCTGCTATGCGCTCTGCGGCTGTGTGGCACAGCGCGACGCCCGAGCGTCTGCCGAGGCGGAAGCTGCCTGCATGTCTCTTCGCTTCTCCAGCGACGGACCCAGTATCTCAAGTATCTTCTTTTGTAGTTTCTCACCAAGTTCTTCCACTCGCTCTCCAATTACGGCTCGTTCTTGATTTTTGCTTCTCTATGACTCTTGTGATTGGTGGGTCGGTTTTGCATTGTCATCCAATAGCCGATCGCAGTTATCATGACCACGCCTCTCAGTCCCCTGTGAAAATTTTCTGTGTGCTGAGATGAAAATTGGGAACTGGCGTCCTTCCGACACTTCAAGTGTGTTGTCTTTATCTTTTGCATCCTTGGTTCGAAAAACCTGTCTGGTATGGCTTTTATCAGGGTCTTTTGGTGGAACCACTTTATCTACACTGCAGGCCAGTCTCTATTCCACACACGCAGATGTGCACCGCAGGAGTTATTGTCTTTTTCCCGTCTGCAGGGTTCCACAGTTTATCTGCGATTTCGTCGCTTTTTAGAAAACTCTGGTATCTGTGCTTTCTCTGCACACGTGCTATTGTGTCCATTTAGTTGTAAGGTCCTCTCTTTCCAGTGCCTGTTGTCGCCATTTATCTGCACGGTCATAAGGTCATGCTGGGACTGGAGAATGCAGGGCGGTGGCCGATGACGAAATTGAAAGTTGGGGTGCCTCCCTCTGGCACCGTCCTGCACTCCAGGTCGGCGGGACGCATCATGCTGGAGGCTTGCGTGGCGTGCGTGAATGCCTCCATAGGCCAAATCACCGAACAAAAGCGTCCCTGGCCGTAATATACTGTCTAAACCTGTACACCTGCTATGTCATTATCTACGAACTCCTGGTTAGGTTTACACACATTCAAGAAGTCTTATTACAGTGAGAAAATCTTGAAAAGCATGTGATTTGTAATATAACAAAATTTTACCGAAATTTAAACTTAATTATTCGGTTACGGTTCCGATTTCTGTCACAAATCATGTTTGGTCGGAGTCTAGTACCAATAAATCCAAATTTTCTGACACTTTCAAACAGTTTTAGTTAATTTTATTGTAATAATTTTCCAAAATTAAATTCTCTCCAATATTTGTCGATTATTTTGCCCAATTGTCTAGATTATAAAAGGATTGGTTGACGTATTTAAAAACTTATTTCTTTGTTTCTCTGGAATATGAGGAAAACTAAAGCAAGTACACGTCTGGGACGTGTATTATTAGATTCACTACATCAATGACAACACTTTTTTTATGTGTTGACTTCAAAAAGAAAGCCAAGGTCGCATGATAAAATACTCATTTACTGTATGTCACTACTCGATCGGGAAAGCTATGTTGCAATTATCAAATGTTACTTCATGAAACTAATAAAATACTTCTTACAAAATGTAAGAGATATGAATTAAAAACTGATACAGCACTGTACATGTCACATTTTGTTTGCATTTTGTAATAAGTATTTTGTTAGTTTGATCAAATAACGTTTGATAATTTGATAATGGCAACTGAAAATAGTAATGACATACAGTAAATGAGTAATTTATACATGCGATCTTGGCTTTGTCTTTTTATTGATATCATCACATTTTGAAAATTATTTTAGGATCGCTCTCATACCTACAATGTCGGCAAATAAGAAAATAAATGGAAATCCTGTTTTACTTTAGCCTAGCACAGTTCTACGATGGTTTCATATTAGCGTGGTTGCTAAACATCAGGCAAAATCTTTTAACAGCCATAAATAAATATTTCAGGACATCTCTTAATGAAAGTTCTTTTATTTATTTATTTATTTTTTAGTTTGTCTCATCCAAGAGAGAGAACACAACAGACGCTTTAAAGTAACAAGTACCTCGATTACTCTAATCGGTGGACGACGTTCACGTGGGCAACTAGCACCCTGAAATTGTTATAATAGCTAAAATGGATGTGCAGGGTCACGGAACTCGGTGTTTACTCAGTGTGAAATCAATTAGTTTAAGTAAGTTTCAGTAATAGTCCACTGATGGCACTTCTGCTTGGCATTCAACACTCAGCTGATATAAGCTGCTACTCGCGGTGTTCCCTGAATACAACGGTCGGATGCGTCGAACCCGCGATCGATCGACTAACTTCCAATAGTGAACAAGCTCCGTCACAACTCAAAGTCCTCAGCCTGGAGACGACCAACACAGCGGAAGGGTCACAGACGACTACCTAACCGCTCTCCCTCGATGTCGGGAAGAGTACCCTCTTTATAGCAATCACCCAGTGTTCAGAACCTCCATAACGTACATCCATCGATAGCGGATGTACCTTACCCTCGTCCTAGCCAGTCGTGATGCTTTGACGTAACGCGTTGCTGCGTGGTGCTCGGTCACGTACTAACTGACCAGAGACCTTACACACTGTATGTTTAACTCCGTGTACCGACCAGCTCCAGTCTGCCTGTGTTTGTATACATGATTGCTCTCCCGGTAAAAGCAACGGTTATATTTGAAGCTAAAATGCTTTATGCAAGTCCTTAATAATGGAAATCGCGACAAGGTGAATCACCCTTTATCTGTGACGCCTTGCAACGTGCTGTTCAGACGAGAAATATAACCGCTCGTACTTTTACGGATATCCGAAAGCCCTGCAGGTTGGTGTCAGTTCCCTCCGGCACTACTTCAGACATCAGTCCTGAACATGCCACGGCGTGTTGCGAGATGGCGGGGCCCTAATGATACTAGACTGACGAACCAGATTATTTCGGTCATCTCTATATACACAAGGCAATATCCCGACTGACTGACTGACTGACTACTGAAGATAGAAACTTGAAATTTATAGAGGATGTTGATCTTATTCTGTAGGCGTCATCCATAAGGGGGTGAAAAAGGAGATGAAACATTTCTTGAAAATACGTTGCTATTTAGGAAATTTTGAAGCTAGAACTACAAAATTTCGGATTTTCATTTTAAAAATAGACGTGTTTCACATTTTTTTGAAATTCAACCAATAAGGGGTAAAATAAGGGACGCAAAAAATTGATTTTCAGAAATATGTTGTTGTTCACTCAAATTTTAAGCTTCAACTACGATACTCCCCATATGGAATCTTGGTCAGGAATATAAAAACATGAGTTTCAGTATTTTTGGAAATTCAAGAAGTCAGAGCGTAAAATAGAGGATGAAAAAAAAATTAAACACCCTGCTATTCAGACGATTTTGAAGTTAGAGCTGCAAAAATTGATATTTCTATTGTTGGTTAGGCTTTAAAAAAATACGTGTTTCGGCAATTTTGGAAATTCAACCATCAAGGTGATTAAATTGGAGAGGGCAAGATTTCGAAAATATTTTGTTATTATGGCAATTTTGAAGCTATAACTACATAAACTGGAATTTTTTCTTGCTCACAATAAAAAGATACGTGTTTCAGTTTTTTGCAGAAAATTAGTCATTTAGGGGATGGAATATTTTTTTGAAAATTCGTTGCTACTAAGCCAATTTTGAACCCAGAACTACAAAAGATGATATTTGCATACATGGTTGAAATTTAAAAGACACATGTTGGGGGTATTTTTCGACATCTATTAAGGTGTGCCATAGGGGATTACAAAAAGAAAAATAAGATGTTCAAATATTTGTATCTCTTAAGAAACTTCTTAAGAATCATGTCGCTAAAACTTACAAACTAATTAAATTGAATCAAACTAACTTAGACTATCTTATGCTAAGGACAACACAAATACCCATGCGCTAGCGGCGAATCGAACTCCCGGCGGCGAACAGCAGCGCGCAACACAACATGGCGTCTCGATACGCACGGCCATTCTGCCGCGGCTACAAGTAATATCACACCATTTCATTATGATAGTACACAATCATTGTCTATGAAATTTGTATTAATAGGGAGAAACAACTGGCCGGCCACAGTGGCCGAGTGGTCTGCGGCGAGCCAGTCAGAGTCTGCGCGGCCGCTTTGGGCGGGGATTCAAATCCCCCGTCAAGCATGGATGTTTGTGTTGTCTTTAGTATTAGGTAGTTTGTAAGTTTAGGGACTGATGACCCCACAGTTAAGTCGCTTAAGCTTTTGATTTGGTTTTCTCAGGGAAGCCAAAACAATCTTGGTCCAACCCGCAACTACCCGCACCGAAACTAAGTTTATTGTGCGGTATCGCTCCCTGTATATCTAGTAAAGCCAACCAATGCCTTTGAACAGTGCAAGGAGTCCCTTTACCAGTTCTTTATTAGACACAATTTCTTCGGGTATGGTTGTCCCAAATGTTCTGTGCCTTTTACTCTCCAAAGCAATACATTCGAAGATTAGATGTGATGCAGTTTCATCGACGTCATCACAGATCCTACATTTACGGTCCTCTTCTGTTATTCCCATTGTATGTAGGTGTTTTTTGAAATTCCCATGGCCCATCAGCAATCCAACCAAGAGTCTAATCTCTCTCCTGTTCAGGCCCAGGATTGCAGAGCTTCTTTTAAAACATGGCTTTGGCATCATTACCTTGTCATGTTACGTAGCTACAATTTGATCATTGCCTTGGTGATTGTCAGGTCAGGTTCCGGTCCAATAAATGGAGTCTCTACCCCCATCCTGGCTAATCTGTCGGCATGTTGGTTTCCACTGATTCCCGAGTGGCCAGGGACCCACAATAGGTTTACTCTACTGCTTTCCTCTAGCTCCACCAGAACCCTGTGACATTCAGCAACAATTTTAGACCTTGTTGCAGGAGCTGCCAGTGATCTCAGGGCTGCCTGGCTGTCTGAATAGATATAGATGCTACGGTCTTTGTAGCACCTACCCAAATTCTCGTCCACACACGCCATGATGGCAGTGATTTCGGCCTGGAATACTGAGACCAGTTACCCTAGAGAGATGATGCCGTCCAGACTAGGCTGCAACGCGTATATCACGGCCCCAATGCCTTGGTCTGATTTTGACCCGTCACTGAACCAGACAATATCCCCCGTACGGTGTAGAACTATTTTCTCCCACTGCTCCCTACTTCCAATTGTTATATTGAAAGGCTTATTGAAGCAGTATGGGGTTATAATATAGTCGGCTGGCATTTCCCCAACCTATCCTGTATTTAACACACTCACTATTTTAGTGTGTGATTCTGGATATCTCAAAGAGTTCCAGTTGTTGCCAGTTTTGAGTCTGTATGCACCAGCCGCTGCCTACATCTTGACCCAAAGGTGTAATGGGGGCATATCCAGCATGGTTTCCATCCCAGCAGTTGGTGTGCTGCTAATTCCGCCTGTTATGGCTAAGCAGGCTAATCTCGGCACCTTACCAAGCTCCTTAGCAGTAACCTGCTGTTCTACCTTCTTCCACCACACGACCGCCCCATAGGTGATCCTGGGTCTAATCACCGTGGTGTATATCCAGTGCATACCTTTGGGGCTCAGGCCCCAATTTTTGCCACAAGCTCTCCTGGTACTTACAAGAGTACCTTTCGCCTTGGAGCAAATATTCCTAATGTGAGGGGTCCCCGCAGTTAAGTCCCTGAAGCTTAACAAACATATGAACATTTGGAGAAACAACTGGTGCAGACAACTAGCCTACGTATACAAAGCAGCGCGCGTTAAGCTAGTCAATATACAAGTACGGCAGCAAGTGTGTGAATTAGCCCGACACTCCGTCCAGTAATGGAAGCGGCGGGCGGTTTGCGCCGCAGACCGCGCGAGCCGACGAGTGCGAGAGGCCCGGCTCGTTAGCCGCGGAGGGCCGGCCGGCGGTGGCACAATGCGGCCGGCCGCGGCGAACAATCGCGCCCACAATTGCGCCAATCACAGGCCGCCGTGGCGCGCGGGCCGCCAATCCCGGCCTGTCTGCTCAGGGCGAGCCGCACCACTCGCGGGCCCTCAGGGCCGGCCGCGCTGATTGCAGAGTGCCGCGGAGGCTCAGAACGACTCAGCGATTGGGTGGGTGTAGGGAAACTATGAAAAGATTGACGGTGTACTCAGAGAAACTCGAATAAAATTCTCCTATAACACGATTACTGTTGTTGTTACTTATATATTCTTTACAGCGTTCAATGAAATAAATCGCAATTTGCGATTACTTTAACAAATAGGCTGTGGTATAGGAAAGAGACAGCGTGGCGAATGGAGATTTGGGTGTGGCGGGAGACGTACAGGGAAGAGTTCAAATGTTCAAATGTCTGTAAATCTATCGGAGCGAACTGCGTAGTCATCAGTGCGTAGCTTACAAACTACTTAAACCTAGGTAAACTAACCTAAGGACAAACACACACACCCATGACCCAGGGAGGACTCGAACCTCCACGGCGAGCAACCGCGCGCTCCGCAGCGAGACGCTTTAGACCACTCGTCTACTCCACCGCGGCAGGGGAGACTTCTCTGCAGTCGGGCTCGTCACTGTGTCCTCAGTGGCGGAGTGCTCAACGCTTCTGCCTAGAAAGCAGGAGATCCCGGGTTCGAATCCCGGCCGGGCAAAAAATTTTCATTCGCCACACTTTGGTATTCCATCTAAACCTAGTACAGCGAAGCCCTAACTGATGGCAAATTGCGATTTATTTCATTGACTGAACGCTGTAAATCTGTCAAAAATATGTAATTGTATACAAGCCTGACGACAATTAATTGTGTCTCGTCACCTCATGGTCTCTTCTCCCTGATGCGGGAATACAGTATTGTGGCTGTGAGCATTACAGAACAAATAGGCTGTGGTATAGGAAAGAGACAGGGTGGCGAAAGGAGATTTGGGTGTGGCGGGAGACGTGCATTGAAGAGTCCTCTGCAGTCGGGCTGGTCACTGTGTCCTCGGTGGCGGAGTGGCCTACGCGTCTGCCTAGTAAGCAGGAGATCCTGGGTTCGAATCCCGGCCGGGCACTAATCTTCATTCGCCACACTTTAGTATTCCATCTAAACCTAGTACAGTGAAGCCGTAACTGATCGCAAATTGCGGTTTATTTCATTGATTGAACGCTGTAAAGTCGTCAAAAATATGTAATTCTATACAAACCGATGCTGGGCTCCTGAAGACAATTAATTGTGTCTGGACACCTCATGGTCTGTCCTCCCTGATGCGGGAATACAGTATTGTGGCTTCGAGCCTTACAGAACAAATAGGCTGTGGTATAGGAAAGAGACAGCGTGGCGAATGGAGATTTGGTTGTGACGGGAGACGTGCAGGCAAGAGTTCTCTGCAGTCGGGCTGGTCACTGTGTCCTCGGTGGCGGAGTGGTCAACGCGTCTGCCTAGTAAGCACGAGATCCCGTATTCGAATCCCCGGCCGGGCACAAATTTTCATTCGCCACACTTTGGTATTCCATCGAAACCTAGTACAGTTAAGCCATAACTGATCGCAAATTGTGATTTATTTAACTGTTGTTGTCGTCTACGATCTGCAGACTGGTTCGATGCAGCTCCCGACGTTACTCCATCCTCTTCATCTGAGAATACGTACGGCAACCTACATCCATTTTAATCTGCTTACTGTATTCGTCCCTCCGTCTCCATATGCGATTTTTATCCCACACAATTGTTTCTAATGCTTATTTGACGATTCCTTGATGTCTCAGAATGTGTCCCAAAAAACCTATCACTTCCCTCACTCAGGATATGCCTAAAACTTCTTTTCTACCCAATTCTGTTGAGTACCTCCCCATTACTTACTTGATCTACCCATTTAATCTTCATCAGTCGTCTACGAGAAGTGTGAAGTCGTCCAAATGAGTACGAAAAGAAATCCGCTCAGCTTTATTTACAAGATAAATCAATCAAAAGTGAAGGCCGTAAACTCCACAAAATACCTAAACTGGAAAGAACACGAAGATAATGTCCTGGGAAAGGCGAACCAGAGACTGCGTTTTATTGGTAGAACCCTTAAAAGATGCAACAGAACTACAAAATGCATGCACTACGCTTGTCCGTCCATTTTTGGAGTATTGCTGCCCAGTGTGGGATCTTTATCAGGTGGGTTTGACGGAGGACATCGAAAGAGTGCAGAGAATGGCAGCTGGTTTCGTATTGTCACGATACAGGGGAGACAGCGTAACGGTAATGATGCAGGATGTGGGATGGGAATCATTACAACAACGGCGCCCATCGCTGCGGCGTGGGCGACTTCAGAAACTGCAATCCCCAAAATTCTTCCCCGAATTCAAAAAAAAAATGTTCAAATGTTTGTTAAGCTTATGGGACTTAACTACGGGGTCATCAGTCCCTAAACTTACAAACTACTTATGAACTACTTACAAACTAGGACGGCACAAATATCCATGCCCGAGGGGGGATTCGAACCCCCGACCGTAGTGGCCGTGCTGACCGTGACTGGAGCGCCTCAGTCACGTCGGCCACCGCGGCCGGCGAATTCAAAAATATATTGTTGACTCTTGTTGGCCGAGGGGACTGAGGCGCTCCAGTCACGGTCTGCACGGCCACTATGGTCGGGGGTTCGAATCCCCCCTCGGGAATGGATATTTGTGCCGTTCTTAGTATTAGTTAGTTCATAAGTAGTTTGTAAGTTAGGGACTGATGACCCCATAGTTAAGTCCCATAAGCTCTACAAACATTTGAATTTGAATTTTTTTACTCTTGTTGACTCCCACTTACATAGGTAGAAATGACCATCAGAATAAAATACGAGAAATCAGAGCTCGAACGGAGTGATTCAGGTGTTCTTCTTTCCCGCGCGCTATTCAAGAATGGAATGGGAGATAAATAGTATATTGGTGGTTCGATGAACCCTCTGCCAGGAACCTAAGTGTGATTTGCAGAGTCTCCCATGTAGATGTAGTAGATGTAGCTAGCACTACATTTCTAAATCATCTATGCTTTTTTCCAGAACCCTTTATTGCCCACGATTCAGTCCTATACTATGCTACACTCCAGTCGCTTTCAGAAAGTAGTTCCTAACATTTAAACTAACATTGGAAGTCAACAAATTCCGCTTCTACAGAAACGATTTTCTTCCCATTGTCATTCTGCTTTTTATTTATTCTTTACTTCGGCCATTAGAAGTAGGGATGTTACGGGGGTTCCATTCCGATTCCGGAAGTTCGGAAAATCAGATTTATTTTGCTCCTTCAATTCCGATTTCGGTTCCGATAAATCTTAAACGGAATTTATATCGGTGGTTGATGTACATATCGGAATACTCGTTATAAAAGACATTTTTTCAACGAAGTTACTAAAGAAGAGGTTGTATCTTATTTGGTGAGTTAACTTGCTAATGGTAATAAATCTGCAAATGGGTTTCATAATATTGAGGCACCTGCAGAGAGCCGGCCGCGGTGGCCGAGGGGACTGAGGCGCTCCAGTCACCGTCTGCACGCCCACTACGGTCGGTGGTTCGAATCTCCCCTCGGGCATGGATATTTGTGCCGTCCTTAGTCTTAGTTAGTTCATAAGTAGTTTGTAAGTTTAGGGACTGATGACCCCGTAGTTAAGTCCCTTAAGCTACACAAACATTTGAACATTTGAACCTGCAGAGAAACGGGCAAGGTTAGCTTCACCATCTGCTGGTCAGTCTACCAAAAATTATACCATTGTCCAAGCTGTTTTATAGAATATATTATTGAGTATCGACGAATATGATACTGATGTTGCTACATCCGACAAAAATGCTGTTTTCGACAGTTTTATCCTATTGAAGAATTAACTTTACAATAGAGAAAAACATATTCCAGTCGGTGACGATCCTTTGTTATGGTGGAAAGTGAATTCAAGATTTCAACTCTTCTACTCGATTGTCTGCCAATAGTTGTCGTCTCCACGAAGCTCAGTAGCCAGCGAACAACTTTGTAGTGTTGGTCTAATCTATGACCCACTGAGAAGTAGATTGGACGGAGAAAAAGCTGGGAAGCTTTTGTTTATAAAATATAATTTAGTTCTTTTCGAGTCACTTCATTTGGGTTAAATTATTATTAGTGTTTAGGCCTTTTGGTTTTATTTTTCAACTCCCAGGTATAAAGTATGAAGCATAAAGCTACGTGTATATTTTGAACTAATAATACGTGCATCATATATCTTAAAGAATCCACTAAAATTAAAGTCAGTCGGCCAGAAGAAACTAACCGGCCTATTTCCTTCAGTTTTGTCTTAAACAAAAAGATTTGTCATGAAGTATCAGAATTTACACAAATCTCGACTTCCTTTTTCTACACTCAGACGCGAATTCCTTCTGTGTATTTCTTATGGGTCAGTCGGTCAGGCCGTTCTATCTAACCGATTTCCCTCATTCTCAGATTTATTATCAAGTATCAATTAAGTCTCTCCATCCTTTAGTTTTATTCAAACGCGGTATGCTTCTGTTCATGCATTGAATTATTTAATCGGTTTGTTCTAAGATATCTTATGATCTAATTAATATACGCAGTTCTTTTTCACATGACAATACTCATCGGTTCAAGCTCTTTCATTTTCGCTTAACCACCGCGCGCACAATCGCGGGTAAACAATTACTTGTGACCGAGCGGTCTAACGCAACGGTGTCACTATGTTTTCGAAACAGGAACAAACATCGAGACTGAAGGTATCAGACGTCGTACAGCACAACAGTGTCACCAAACAACAGTGGAACGTTAGGTAACAGCCGTCAACGAAGGTCGGCCAACTGTGGCAGACATGTATCGGGCAGATCGTCCTAGCGTCTCAGAAGTGCATACCGTTGCCACGTTAGTTGACAGTGATCGAAGCCGGACGATTAGTGAGCTCGCTCACGAAACCTGATTAACGCATACGACTGGGCTTCGAATCCTGAAGTTACACCTGGGCATGCGAAAAATTCCAACGCGTTGCGTTACGCGTGAATTGACGGAAATGCAGAAATGGATGCGTTACAACGCTGCTCAGGACCACTTGGAAAGCTATGAGTGCCGTATTATAACACTCAAAGACACATGGGCTACATCGTACGAGCCAAAACTGAAACGCCAGTCAAACGAATGGCGTCATTGTAGATCCCCGTGAAAGCCAAAGTTCGTCAAAGCCCCAGTATGGTGAAAGTTATGGTGATTCTCGTGTACGACTGTGACGGTGATATCCGAACGGATTACGTTCCTTCACGGCAGATCGTCAATGCACAGTATTACTGTTCCTTTTTGCAGCATCACCTGCGACCACCTTTGCGAAAGAAGCGACAAAGCGCAATCCACCCATCATCAATACGCGGACGCATACAACGCAAGCTGTGGCTGCTCTGTTCGGTCGATGAGACTGGGAAGTAAGGTACTATACACCATATTCCCTGGACATAAGTCGCTGTGACTTTTATTTGATTCGGAAGATGACGGTAACACTTTGTGGCTTTCGCTTCATAAATATTCCAGAGGTTCGACAGGCAGTAGACCGCTCCATTCGCGCCATCAACAGAACATTCTCTGCTAATGGTATACTACAGCGGTTCTCAACGTTTCTTACTTAGCGGTCCACCCACTGCGTAAAAACTTCTGAGAGGCTCAGAAACTAAATATACAGAAATATTGATCAATATTGATCAACGCTCAAATATAGGAGTGCGCAAGCACCCCCCCCCCCTCCTCACTCACACACACACACTCACAGTAGCCATTATTGTTAAAAAATATACTAATATTCGTAGTAATCGTTACTTTGAGTGTGTGTGAATGTTAAGGGGCGAAGGGGGGGGGGGGGGGGGCTAGTGTGCTGTTTAATTAAACATTCGCTTTGTTTGAAAGCAGTAATCACACCGTTAACATTTTCCGACATTTGGCCCATTCTTCTCTTCACAGTAGTGTTTGGTAACGGAATTAGTTTAATTTTTTGTGTTCGGTTCTCATAAAACAAAGCATTGCTTATCACTTTTCCTGCAGGTAGAATAAGTTCTTCTCCAGCAGTGGGGCTGCTCTCTTTGCAATTAACGAAGCTCATAAAAACTGTGGTGCACAGTGTATTCTGTTTCGACGACTTGTCCATGACAGACATAAGTGTTATCGACAACGGATCTCAAATCGATTCCGTATCTCTATATTTCCGGAAGCCTTTTGACAATACACCTCATTAGAATATTGCAATAAAATTGCGTGATTACGGAATGTCGCCACAGTTGTGCGATTGAATACGCGATCCCCTTTCAGAAAGAACACAGTATGCAGTTAATGACGGAAAGTCATCGAGTAAAAGAAATGATAACTGAAGTTATCCAGGGATGTGTTATAGGCCCCTTCTGTTCCTATCTTTATAAACAATTTAGGAGACAATGTAAACAGCCCTCTTAGACTGTTCACAGATGAAACTGTCGTTCATCAGTTATTAAAGACACCAGAAGATCAAAAGGAACTGCAAAATTATTTACATAAGATATTTGCATGGTTCGAAAATTGGTAGTTGATCCTAAACAATGAAAAGTGTGAAGTCATCCAGACTGAGAACTTACACACGGGTAATTTTTCATTTGGTATTGGTGTAAGAAAAATGTCAATAGTTCATATAATACTTTATAATTACACAGGTCGAGTTGCCATGTGCCACTGCACAATACAAACAATTTTAATAACCCACACAAAATGACATTTAGGGCTTCGTGAGATATGGTTGGGCTTGTAATAAATTAGATACGTTCGTGTGAGGGGTCGCCAACCACATATACCGCAATGTCCCCGAAATATGTAACAAAATGTTAATACTAGCAGGCACAAATGTTCACTAAAAGTAGGATAATGTTCTACTTTTTATTCTTTATTATGTGAACTGTTCATAAACACAAATTTTAAGTATTTTAATCAACTCCAGTGTATATACAATTTATCTAAAGGCACCGACACACAAAAATCGAAAATATTTCTAAGTCCAGAAATTAGTAGGCCTACTACAGCTGAAAACTACAAGTCCCACAGCTCTGCTGATCAGCTCATAATCACAAGTCCCACAAACGAAGTATTTCAAAGTTTCACACTGGATTTAGAAAGTTTAAGTTTCACAAACGCAGCTCCGAAAATTATTCTAAGTTCATTAAATTCACCGAAACATTCAAAGTATCAGGCGACAGCCTAGTCGCTCGATATACACACACGTCGTCGCGCTCTGAACGACGTGAACACAGCCCCCAAAACCAAAGAGGCTGCCCCTTTAAATACCCTCGTAGCGATAGTCTGTAGTTAAATCATGGTCCATTCAACACAATATACTCTTTTTTTACACTTAATATGAATGATTAAAAATGCATATTACATATGAATAAAAATCTTAATTCGAAAATGTCATCAGCATTTACATACATGATTTGGTTTTTAAATTATTTATGTTTTCGTAATGCCGGAAAATCACATTTCTGCCGATAGTGAAAATTTCTTGGGTTTGAAAAAAAGGTATAATTACACAACACATAACATTACTGAATTAGGGCTCTCATTTGAGCCGTTGTTATAACTGGCTGGGTAAGTGAGTTCGAAGGTCGGAGGAAGGCAACGGCGTACCACCTCCAAACAGGACCATGCCTAGTAAAGCGCAGTGGTGTTCAATCCAATCTTCGGATTGTTGACTGCTTTATCTTTATTTAATGACAAAACTCAATTTACTACATCTAGAAAACTGTTAATGTGACTGGAGGCGCGTTTGTATAAGCACAACCAGCTGTTCTTTAGCTTCAAAATGAGCCTACAAGCTCCTGTGTACCATATCGGAGTCAGCTGTTATTAATTTTTAGATAGTTTGTAATATATTGTTTCACCAGAAAACCGTGACTGGAGCGCCTCAGTCACCTCGGCCACCGCGGCCGGCGAAGGCTTGTCACCTTACAATATCAGCACTAAAAGAAATATGCTAAATTCATTTAAAGAATATATTTGACAATTACAAAATATTGTAGGCAAGGCGAACCAAAGTTTACGTTTCATTGGCAGAACACTTAGCAAATATAATATTTCTACTGAAGAAACTACCCACACTACACTTGTGCACCGAGAACATTTTACAGAAGAAAACAAAATCACTTTTGCAGCAAACACAAAATACTGTTCACTTAAGAAACTCATAATCTGTAATGCTTTAAGTGAGAAACACACACACACACACACACACACACACACACACGTTCTTCTTAAATTACTCTACAAGCACTCATTACATCTCATACATCAAAACGCTATTTACTCGAGGTTTTGGCTTATTTTCTTCATAGACAGCGACTTCTATCACTGGCTGGAAGCGGTTCCTGTCGCGTATCGTTGTTTCTTCTGTAATACCTATTTTGTTTGCACCTTTTGTCTCCACTTATATACTTGTGCAGGTTTTCTTCAGTTTATTAAAATAAAAATTTTGTTTTTAGTTAACGTTTCTTCCTTTCTTTTTAAACTTCCATTAAATTTTCGCTGTCCTTTCCTCATTGTACATTCGATTTTCATGCACTTTAAACAAACCTTCTTTTCTTCTGTTAATATATATTCACTTTTTTGTCAAGACCCGGAATTTTTACATTTTCCTATCCATTTTTTCTAGTTCTCTTACTTCTTATTCAATGTTAGGCAGTCTGATCCATATGTTGCTTCTTTCCTAATAACTGAATTATAATATCTAAGCTTGTCTGGATGGTTACTGATTTCGTATTGTAGTAGCTTGTTTTAATTCCTGTGCAGTTTCTAAATTATTTACGCTTTGTTTACTTGATGCGTTGTCTAGTAGCTTATCAACTTCCAAAGGTATTTAAATTTATCGCCTCTTATAATTTTTCCATATTTCGTTTTCACAAATTTTCCTATTGTATGTTTGTGTACTATACACTGAGTATTTTCATATTTTTAAGCTATTGCTTTTATTAATATCGTTTAATAAAAAAAATATCTGTTTGGTTTTGTACTATCAATACTGTATTATCTGCAAAGGCTATAAATTTTACTTCAAATTTGTTCATACTTTCTCCCCTATGTATTCTTTTTATGCTTCTCTATTCTATTGTGCTTTCCACGGTTTCGGACAATCCGTCTCCTTGTCGAACTCATGTTTCTATTTGTCATGGTACAAAAATGTCACCTTGAAACTTAATCCTTGATGGTGTGTCCCAGATCGTTTGTTCAGCAAGTCTTCAGGTATTTTGATCTGTCCCTGATTCATAAAGTATCTGATATATAGTTTGTCTGGCAGCCGCAACGTAACCCTTCTTGAAGACTATGAAAGTAACTACTATGCTTTTATTTTGTATTTCTGTAATTCTCAAAATTGTTTTGATGTGAACAACCATTTTTGTGCGTTATCTAACTTTCCTACATCTTGAATGACACTTTCCTATATTAGGTCTTACTTCTTTATCAATCCTATTAGAAATTATTTCGACAATATTTTGCATGTTACTGGTAACACTGAGATGTTCCTGAGAGGATGGATCAGTGCTTGCTTCTAGTTGCTGTTTATTATTTCGTTTGTTCAAATGTAAATGGAATTTTCTGACATCTGGATAAGTCCTCTAGTTTCTGACACTATTCCATGCTCCTTGAGCCTTGATATTCTTCAGCGACTTGATAATCTCTCCAAGATTTTTGTTTTTGGTAGCTCCGTTGGTGGATTTTCATAGTGCGGTTTCGAAATTGATATCTGTCAATATGATCTTCACAGTTCAATGTATTTTAAAAGTAGTTTTCTTTATTGCTTAAGATCATGTTTCCATTTTTATCTTTAATATGTACACTTGGTGAAAGGAATCCTTTAACCCTCGAGCGGTTGCGCTGGCGCACTGAGTGCGCCATAGTTAAATAAACATGGTTTTCGTTACGTTGGTAACAATGGAGACGTTTGAAACTCTAGCTATTCCTCCACTGTTATCCTCACTATTGTTGTGTGCAGTCTGGTAATTGTCAGAGCTCATGAAAATTCTTAACAGGAGAATTTGCGAAGCGTTGTCATAACTGGCGCACTCAGTGCGCCGTGTGACTGGTCATGTATTTTTTTACTTTCTCAAACGTAGTGTTGTATTTCAGTTACGTTATTCCTATGGTCCGTGTTCATGAGAATATTTTAGGGCAAGGAAGCGTTTAACCAGCGAGGAACTAGAGTGGTTCTTGAATGAAGATCCAGATTTTTTGAAAGATGTAGGCAGTATATCGGATGATGAGAATGGTGACGACCTTACGCAATCTCCAATTCAGCTTCAGAAATAGTTCACAGGCTAGTGAGTCATATAGAGGGATCCAACACAAATATAATAATGGACAATTGGTACACAAGTTGTACCTTGGCCATATCACTATTACAGAAAAAGCTTACATGTATTGGGACACTGAGAAAAAATAAACGAAAAATTTCCTTGGAATTTTTGCCTAGGGAAGATGGAGCACCAGTTTCGTCCCTTTTCGGGTATAATAAAGATATGACATTCGTTTCGTATGTGCCAAAGAAGAACAAGGCGGTTCTGTTGCTGTCGACTATGCATGAATGAGGTACTATCTATGAAGATTCATGTAAGCCTGATATTGCGTTAGATTATATTGCCACGAAGTGGGGCGTTGATACAGTCGACCAGATGTGCGGCACATATTCTGTGGCTCGTATTACGAGTAGATGGCCCTTGGTAATCTTTTTCGCTGCCGGCCGCGGTGGCCGAGGGGACTGAGGCGCTCCAGTCACGGTCTGCACGGCCACTACTGTCGGGGGTTCGAATCCCCCCTCGGGCATGGATATTTGTGCCGTCCTAGTTCGTAAGTAGTTCATAAGTAGTTTGTAAGTTTAGGGACTGATGACCCCGTAGTTAAGTCCCATAAACTATACAAACATTTGATTTTTTTCTTTTTCGCTCTAATGGACATTGCGGGCATCAACGCCCAGATCCTATTTTATTCAAATGGACAAAATCATAAGGTGTCAAGAAAGATTTTTCTAAAAAAATTGGTTTGTGCTCTGATGAAAGCACATCTAGTAGAAAGGGCCAACTTTCCAAACCTTCCTAAGTATATTTCGCCGTTCCTTCAAAGGTACCAGACAACATCTGAGCAACTTGTGCAGCCTTCTTCTAACAAAGGAGGACGGTGTTTTATTTGTGGAAGAGCCAAGAATGTTAACACAACAACAAAGTGTGATGCTTGTAAGAGTTTTGTTTGCAGGAAGCATGTGATTATTACTTACTCGTGTGAAAAGTGTCATGTTGCAACTACAGACTCAGAAGACTAATGATCCTTGACCTCTCTGAAACTACTGAGTTGGTCTGTCTGTAAGCTGTTACAAGAACATTTCAGTAGACATTCAGTACGAACATATTTGTTTTCGAAACTGATAGTAAAACAATCTCTTATCAGTTAAATTGTATGATTTAGTTTCTTGGATTTTCATCTACGTTTATAATAAGAAGTGCCATTAACTGCCACATTAAATAATGAACATTTTTTGCAATGAAAGTAATAAATATTATATACATATTTCTTAATTAGACATGTAGTATTTGGAATTGTGTCGAAATAAATTCGTATTAATTAGCCAAAATTGTGTAATATTTCGATTCTATTGATACCTGAGTGAGTGATAGTACATCACCTTTTAGAAAATTAACTATATACATTAGTATTGTCATGAGTTAACGTGAAAAGTGTAACAGAACTGTGTCAACGTACGTGGCGCACCCAGTGCGCCGCGCTCCTGCTCCTGCACTATGAAAATGCGCGATTGCTCGAGGGTTAAATACGCCTTTGGAAGATTTATAGAGGTATCTACTGTTGTTATTTTTAATAAGTACATTTGTTCTAGTTAGTCGTTATCATAATTTCGGTTTTTTTTTTTTTTTTTTTTTTTTTTTTTTTTTTTTTTTTTTTTTTTTTGTAGTTTTGCTGTCTTCTTCCATTTTTCTTTAAACCCTTTCGAATATTTCCGTTTGTTCTTACTCTTCCAATTTTTAATGCTTTATTGGATTGTAAATTCCTTCGTCTTACAACACAAGCCGTCAACTGTGTATTGGTAATTCATTTCTTGAATTAAATCCATCGCTGTATCTTCAGTCCCTTTCTAGTATCTATTTTTTTCATACATTTAATATATCACGGATTTATGTCGATTTGCATGAGAAATTTAGTGTTTACTATTTGTTTTGTTTATATTTCCGCTTTCCTTGTGGTTACAAATAATTATTGCTACACGGAGTAGTTGATATTCAGCTTCATTTGGATTTGGTGGTATCCATGAACCTTTCATCTTTGCAAGTTTCCTGAAAAATTTGGTCAATAATTTTATGTTAATTTGTTTCCAAAAGCCAATTAGCCTTTGCTAATTTCTGTTTGTTCTTCTTTGTGCTGGATAGTCTCCCACGACTCATTTAAATTTTCCTTCTTTACCAGAGTTTGCATTAATGTTCACCACAAATAATTTGATATGTTCTATTGATAATTAGGATGTCTGATATTTTAGCATTCCTCAAGTCTTCCACTTTTTCAGTATTTGTTCTTTTGTGTTGGATCATAGGTGCATGTGCGTTTATAATTATGAAACGTTTGTTGTCTCACTTCGAAGGGAAAGAGAATAAATAAATTAAAATAGAAATAAATTAAAAATAATCGTGATGAGAAGACTTTGAAATTAGTTATACGTTATGTAAATTTAGATTTGACCATAAATTCTGTCCTGAACATAGTGGTATTATTTGAACTTTGAATGACTTCATTTTCCAATGTAAACTCTGTATCCACCTGAATCAACTGCATTTTCATCAAGAAACGTTCTTTCTTGAAATATTAATGTAATTATCTTCTGTTAGTGAGATTGTCAGTTAGGTGCCATAGCTTCCCAACTTTCATTAGTGCTTTGATGTTCGGAGTGTCCAGTGGGTGCTTTATAAGGAAAAAGTTCAAGGAGGCACCAACTTTCCTTTACTTGATATTTTAGGCTCTCCCTAATCCAAAGACCTATTGCACCGTCACGACTATCGATGTAAGATCGGTTAATTTTGGAGTAATCTTCCTTTCTAAATTTACGATCAAATCTCAGGTAAAATATTTTGTTGTGGGAAAATAGTTGCACATTTCTACGCTTAAAATTCAAGCATTTAGCTTAGAAGTGAAATGGGGCCTCTACTAACATGTGAAACAGACGCCTTCTATAGCTCCCCACTGTGGGAGCACACGCTACAGTCTTGTGCTTTTACATAAAACCCTGCCTATTACGCCAGTTCTGGAGTTAGGATAATCTTCATCTGTGCCTTCAATACCGTTGACGTCTTTACCACAATCGTGCCAAGGAGAAGGTACTGTCACCCATGTTAGGTGAACCAAGGTTTTTTAACGAGGTGTTACCCCTCGTAATCCTTTTTCGTATATTTACATTACTTTCTTCAGTTCCACGAAATGAATTATTTCGGCCGAATCAATTTGGCCACATTAAACGCTGTGCTTCAGTACACATGCATACTGCGGAATGCGTCAGGACACAATGAGCTGCATACTTACACTCCTTTGCGTTCAGGATCACAATTATTCATACCTATTGCCAAAGTAAACTTAAGGTAAAATTCTATGGTATACCGAATCATGATTATAATCAGTAACTAACTCCCGTCTTCCCTTTCTAATATGCCTCATACCTCACCGCAACATCTCCACCCACCCAATCATTAGTATTCAAACTGATTGATTTTGTTAAGCGTATAATTAAAGACATTGTCATGTGATAGACCATAGTACAAATCAGGTACCCTGCAGTCCCCTTTTCCCCGACTGAAAACACACTGTTATTGATAGATTTATTTGTTTTATTTGTGTTATGTTCGATAATACAATTTCTTCGCTTTGCTCTATGGTTCCCCAGTGGTTGTTCTTTCCTTGAATGATGACTATACAAATGGCTACGCCGCTCAAATTAAAAAAAAGAAAAAGAATAATGTTCTGCCATCGAGGAAAATAATAGTTACTAGAAGTGATGCGATAACTATGTCCAAAGGGAGATATCAGATTTTCAGCATACGCATTTACCTCTGAAAGAAGACAAGTCTTGTAGTTCTTGTATTATTATTCATGGGTGTTTGTTTTTCTACTGAAAATCGACAGCAATTGTAACATGCATTAAGAAAATCGCCGTACATCGAACAATGCTTACATTTGCCTCAGTTCATCTCAGCTGATATCTAACACGGTTGAATTCAAGATAATGCACAAACAGGACGATATAATACCTCTGTATCCGATTACAGAATTACTCATAAGCCTGTTTACTGCATCACATTCGATTCAATAATTACGGCCTACAGTCCAAAGCAGTATGAAATGGAATAAACACTTGAAACCAATGGAAGGGTGGACGATTGACACGCTGTTATTTATTGCATATGTATTAGGAAATAAGGATATACACTCCAAGAGATCGACGTGCGAGGCTCAAGTAGTCAACATCAAGTTTAGTACAGAAAAAGAAACAGTCTAGCGCGTATTACTGGATTTTTTTCCAGATTCATGCGGCAGTTTAATTGAAACATTGTAATCTAGGACATTATAAGAACGACATCTATGCTCATTTTCACCTACTTTCAGATCACATACACGTACTAAGCAGAATCAGGGCGAACGGAAAAATAACTCTCTACAGAAAATAATATTTTACTCCTAACAAGGATATATTTATGAAGACAATTGCTGTACACATTTATATTTTGATATGCAATCATAAATACAAAAGTTATTATTTAAGGTACTTCCCAGTACTTTCTTTACACTGACTTAAACATACAGGCATGTTTCCTACAGCCGCAAGAGCACAAAAGGAACATCGTTCCTGACCTCATGGAATTTGTCATCAAGGTCACCAAGGGTTTATGGTTTTCTGCGCTACACATCTTCCTCAATCCACCCTTCACAAAACGTAATACTATGCTGTGAGGTCTGGACTAAGCGCAGTCCATTCTATGAAGCAACTACGGCCAGTGAATACCTCATCAAGCCAAAGCCTGACACCCAAGGAGTAGTGATGAGGATCTCCGTCTTGCATAAATGACGGACCCTGTAACTTGTCCCATTCAGTATTACGAGGTATTGAATCCGTTGATGCCCTCAGGCAGAGGACGACATGGCGGCCGGTCAGTACCCAGTGGGCCTTTTGTGCCCTGTCGGACGGAAAGATAAAGATGATGGCACAAAATTTGCTGAAATATGTTTGGGAAACGTAACTAAAATTGTCTTACATAGAGCGCAATATCGTCAAAAATTAGTTTCCTCTCTATAAGACTATTATTATTGCAAGAATCGCTGGAAAATTTCTGTAAATTTTGAGCGAAGCGAGTATGTGACATACGTGAAGCGTTGAACATGGGACGTGAATCCTGACTGGTTAAATCAGATGGTAGAGCACTCGATCACGGAAGGCACAAACCCCTACAGTGAATGTCAATGAGGCACATACTCACAATTCATCAGGAAGGCTTATCTCGTGGGAAAAATGAAGGTATGTCCGACATTTTGTAATATCTCGCAAAATTTGTCGAAAACATATAACTTCATTTCTTTAATTAAACACTTTGAAGATATTGAGCATTCTAACTTTATAATTTAACTGCTTTGTACTGAAAACTATGCTTTAGACTCTTATTAAAGATAATTAAATTTGGGATATTCTGTTTTCTTTTGTTCCGAGATTTATTGGAAGAGGTACGCTTAGTATCTATTATTGTAATTAGGAAACCTTGCTATTATAAGTGATTTAATATGAGTAGTTAATCAACGAATCAATAAAATTTGACAGTCAGTCACGAATCATTTGGCCGGTTTTGTCCAATTTAGATGAACTTTGTTGTGCCCGAAGTGGGATTGAACTTATACTACTTCTGGCAGTAAAATTCCTTGTGACCTTGTCTGGCAGTCTATCCGGAAATGAATCTTCGTGATTAATAGCAACATACGTGAATCCTAAAAAAGTCAATTAAAGAACTCTTGTAACAGTATTGTCCATTATCCCCGTTCCTCAATAAGTGAATACAGGAATTCGTCAAAATTATTAACCGTTCATGCCAGACAAGAAGGTCGCAATAATGTACTAAAAAGTTGTTTTCGTTCGCTGAGTAAGTTACATTTAGTTAGGCAACTATTCGTGAACGCTCTCAAAGGATTAGTTTGTTGCGTATTGCTGTATTTTAACACATTTTAACTTTCTGTTTCCCCCTTTTCAGTGTAAATTAGAGTGAATTTGACAAAAGTCATTATAAAGTTCCACAATGAGAACCAAAGCAAAGTAGCAATTAGGCACGAAAATACATTCGTATTCTTTCAAAGTAGTTCGTTTTATCGAGAAATAGAAACTCTAACAGTGGTGCGATAAAGTTTTAATACAATATAATTAATTTTATTACTAAAACAGTGATTAGCCTTCCGTATTGAACACTTATGGATACGGAAGAGATTGTTGTAAATGTTGATTATGTCAATAGAGATATAATTGCTTGATACAATTAGTAGTGATTTGTAGTGTATTATAGAATATTCTGTCTAAGTGTGAAATGTAGATTATTAGTGATGCTGAGATGGACGTTAACATATATACCTACAGGATATCAACCTTTAAACCTTTTTGCACTTGTACTGGAAACTTTCGACTCTAAGAAATACTTTAAACTTCTGATGTGGAAAACATCTTCCTGCTGGATTTTTCGTCATGTGGAAGTGAATATTGTAAGGGGGAGAATTTTGACGAAATGATTTTAAAAGTTTTACAAGAGACCCCACAGTAGCTTTTGACAAAGCTTTGAAAAGCTTACTCTTCATAATCCCGCCGCAGCGACTTTAAAGCTTAAAAGTCATGAACCCTCGTAACTCCATGTTGCGTGCGAAAATTGAAACTAATAAAACCAACTAAAGAACGCTCCTGCCGTGGCACATGAAAGGCGAATATGTACTCTGATATAAAAGTGTGGAACCAGCTGCCTCAATCCTCATTCCGACTTCCTCACCAATACTTTTGGCCTGCAAACATATTCGCGCACTTTTAGCGCATAACTTTGTAAATACTTTTGCCCAGTTAAGCCGTCATAGTCAGCAATGTCGTCTCACTGTCACTGTCCGTTTGTTATCAGTCGCACCCACCGCCGCTTTCTGTCTAACTTTCAATGTATTCAGCCCTTTCCCTCGCGATTCCTCACCGCTGTCTGTTTCTGCCACTTTCATCATGTCTCTGCCCCACTGACCTTGTCCCATTCACTTCCTGACCCGTTGCAGTATCCTTTCTTTCTTACAGTCGGCTTTCATTGTCTTCAATCACGATTGTCTCCTTTACACATATGTCCATGAGGAAGGTTTGCTTGGGGTTTGACCTGTAGAGTGGAAAACTTTAGCACGCAGACACTGGGGAAGGGAAAAATTGGACAAATTGTTTCGTGCTATAGTGTTGGAAAGCCGCATGCTCATACTTTATGTATGGTCTCCAATCGACTCAGTTTCCTACTGTTTTCTCTTTTGCTCCAGTTGCTACTATCTACATCTGTCTTAGTTTGTTTTTGACTTCCGACATCTCGTTTCGCTTCCCACTGCTTTTTTCATGCATATGCCTTTCTCCTGAACTGACACTTTCTCTGTTCCATCATATATGGCGCTCTCTGCTTGCTTCTCCTATTCACATTCAGCCGAAAAAAACGCGAATATGTTCACATGCCAAAATTTTTGGTGAACATTGAGGCAGCTGATTTCACACTTTTTTGTCAGAGAACAAATTCGCCCTTTCTGTGCTCCGGCAGGATCGTTTTTCAGCTGGCTAGCGACTTTTTCCTCTTACATCAGACTTTTTCCTGTTATATCAGATAGTTCACTGTTCATATGAACATTGGACGCCACCTGTGAAATGCAGTTAACTTTATTCATTTATTGCTTATTTGGCCATACGAGATAGGGCCTTGAGGCCCTGTCTTACATCTGACCAGGAAACGACACATACAAAAATGTTACAAAAAATCATACTGACAGTAAAATTTTAATAGTTGACAATAATAATAAAAATAGTGGTAGTTAACACAATATTATAAAGCATTGAAATAACGTTCATTAACACATTTGATGTAATATTCACTTGTGTAAGAAACCCTGTGGCAGCCCCTGACTTTGTAGAGTGCCCTCATGACAGGTAGACAAGGCGGGCTGCTTAGCTCCCCTTCGTAGGCGATCACACGTAAAATATGAACATGAATAACGACCAACTGCATAAGAAACGACGCTGTACAACGCCACTACTTTACAGTTAGCCATGTGACAGTGCCCAGCCAATGACAGCGGAGTAACCGGTTGTAGCACTCCGCCGATGCCAGCTTCATAAGCGCACCGACGCAGTGTGGACAGCCAGTGCATATCCAGCTATCGGCCGCTGCTATGCCGGATCCATCTTCAACGGCATTAAAGTTCAAAAGTTCAAATCTATCAGACCAAACTGCGTGGTGATCAGTCCGTAGCTTACAAACTACTTAAACCTAGGTAAACTAACCTACGGACAAACACACACACCCACGCCCCAGAGAGGACTCGAACCTCCACGGTGAGCAACCGCGCGCTCCGCAGCGAGGCGTTTCAACGTCACTCAGCGCAGTTTTAGTCTAGTAGTATTTGTTTTGTTTTGGCCTAACGCCACTTATAATAGTAGTTGTATGAGTGATATTTTCACTATTGTAGCTGTTGCTTGTCCTTAAATGACTGGCCATATTTTTCTTTGCGTTTGTTATTGTACGCCCAGAAGGCTTTTTGTTTAATAAACAGTTATAATTTTCAGGAGTTGTTGTCTTTCCCACAGATCGCAGGACGTAACAATAAGGAAGACTGAAAACGATAGAGAAGGACAAAGGAAAAACGGCGACAGGGGCTTGTAAAAAAACAGTGGAAAATAAATAGAGAGACTTTGCAGTCACAGGGGACGGGAAAGTTTGAGGTGTATCAGCGGAAGCTGGAAAGAGAAAGCTGCGGAGAGATGGCTATTCAAAATGTTCAAATGTTTGAAATTCTATGGGACCAAACTACGTCGGTCATCAGTCCCTAGTCTTACAAACTACTTAGACTAATTTCTCTATATATGCGTGCTTAGTAATATGATGTGCTGGCTAAAATGCTCGTCTCATTAAATTTTATTTCAAGGTTCCCATGTTGCAAACTATATTCTGCTATTGCCAATTTTTTCGTGTGGCCCAGATGACAGTTCCTTTTATGTTCAGTATGCTGACGCTTCTTTTAATTGTTCCAATATATACTTGACCACAATTACAACGAATTTTGTATACCCCATGTGTTGCTAGGGGTGACGTGCGTCTTTTGCTGATATCAAGTTTTCTTCTATCTTCTTGGTGGGTTTGCAGATCACTTCGACACCATGCTTAGGCAATACGTTCCCGATTCGATCAGTAATTCTGCTACTGTAAGGAAGGAAAACTTGTCAAATGTTCAAATGTTTGTAAGGCTTACTACCTATAAACTACCTTATACTAAAAGCACAGTCATCCATGCCCGAGGGGGGATTCGAACCCCCGATGGGGAATGGCCTCTTTCATAGTAGCATAGCGCCTCAATGCACTCAGCCACGCCGCCGCGGCAAACTTTTCAGATGGTTGCCTTTGTTGCTCGGCATTTCTGGATTCTTGGAATAAGTAAAAGAAGTGCCTACTCCCACTTAACGGAACATAAAAAGGATCTGTCGTCTGGGCCACACGGAAAAATCGGAAGTAGCAGAACATGGTTTTCAATGTGGGAACCATGAAATAAAATTTAATGAGACGAGCGTTTTAGCTAGGACATCACATTATTAAGCACGCATGTATAGAGAAGCAATAGAGATTCACAAGCACCAGAATAATTTTAATAGAAAAGCAGAAGGTCTGAAGTTAGATAAAGTATGGATGTCGACATTGCTCTAACAAGATGACACTCAATTTCTTTTAAGATAGCCACGCAGTCAGCCTCACGTGACGTATGGTGGTGCCTTCTATGCCCTCTATAAATGCGAGAGCCCCTCAGCCTACAGTGGCAGTAGCCGGAAAATCCTAGAAGATGTCTCCCGCATTTGGTGACGAAACGTCGGGAGGAAGTTTTACACTTGGGCCACGACCCGTCAGCTCGGAAATTTTACCTGGAGACAATGCCGGCCGTGAAAGTTCACATTCTTAATTTAACATGGTCTAACTGCTCATTATTCATTGACTTACACTATTTTAACCGGGACGGACCTTGCGACTTACCAATCGAATCTTATTTTGCTTAATGGTCAAATCTATAAAATTATTATTTCATTCATGCATACTCTCTTCGTCATAGTCACAGGACAGTTTTGGCACACTCTCACGTTTGTATTTGTCTGGAAAAAGTCTCAGCTCTACTTCTTCCTTGGTGCATACTTTTGCGCGCAACGTGTGCTAAACAAAAATTAACATCCCGATGTACAGAGACATTGAAAGAGAAACACATTGACAATCTGACACAGCGTAACACAAGAGCAAAGTCTGGGGGTGTTTACACGGCTAATGGCCGATTGCGACCACTGTATCCTGATAGTGGGGTATATCTGGAACAATTTTACGAATATTGTAACGACAAAATTAACCATTGTTATATCAATTCTTGCCTTCTCAAAACCTGTCGAAAGCAATTATAAATTTACAGCGCCATTAAAAACCAATTTATATGTCGATACCTGTCTTATAGATAGTAAAGAGGCAAAATCAACAAAATAATCGGTACCCGTATATGCTCAATATGGTTGCAAAAGACAAACTGTTAATGTAAACTTCGGTAATTCACCAAAACTTAGAAGGACAACAACACGTGATGCCAAGGTATGGACCGAATTTATGTAATTAGCTTAATGGATATGGATTCAAATGTTCAAATGTTTGTAACTCTATCGGTCCTAACTGCGTGGTTATCAGTCCGTAGCTTACAAACTACTTAAACTAAGGTAAACTAACCTATCGACGCCACACACACCCATGCCCCAGCGAGGACTCTAACCTCCGACGGCGACCAACCGTGCTCCGCTAGCAAGGTTCCTTAGACAGCTGGGCTAGTCCACCGCGGAAAGGGATTAAAAGCCCACTAAGAATGCGGTAACTTCGGCGAAATATGAGAAGCCGATACACGAAAAATGTCTTTTGCTCAAGGCATGTCATTGAAATAAGAGTAATTTCTGATCATTTGTATTTCTAAATTCGTAATGAACGATACCGAACATGCAGTACAAGGTAAAACGGAAGTGATGAAGAATGATACCTCGCTATGTCAACCGACACGATTTCGTGACCGGCACTGCCACACGAGACGTGCCGCCGCTGGCAAAAATCCCGCTGTATAAGCGGGACGAAATACGATCAATGGCGAACGGACGAGGCCTGGAACCACACCCGTCCACGTCGACAACATCCGAAAAAAAGGACAAAAAAAGTGCCCGGATGCAAGACCCGCACGATGTTATCAAGTTCACAGGAGCGTTCATTAATTTCCTGTTTTTCAGCCATCTCATTTAAATAATAATTGACAATGTCAGCGCGTCATCCGCGGCCGGGACAGTCAGCTGTTCGGCACCCAGCAGCCCCCACACCGCACACGCGGGCAGCACTCGGAATGCCGCAAATTAGCTGTGGCGGCGGGCGCACGATGGAAAAAAAGAGGGGAGAATGTACGAAAAACGAGCGCTGCCGGACAGTAGGTGGCAGACTGCGGAGGGTGAGGTGGGAATTTGGAGGAGAGGGCCGTTATTACAGGCCGATCGGCATTGATCTGCAGGCCGAATGAGTCGACAGCCGCCGTGAGTGGCGAGTACAGACAACGGCCCAGTCCAGCTTGCAGTGCTGCACGAGGGCCACTCAGTCATGCTGCATTCACTTTCATTCTAATTTTCGTAGAGTGCGCTCATTCATGACTATTTATTGACAACTAAGGATATTGAAACGTATAATGAAGCCGCTGTTCATATATCTATGCTCAATGTTAATGACGATAATTGCGAGTTTCCTCTCATCCTCATATTCTCTCTCATTCTCTCTTTCTCTTTCTATCTCTCTTCCGTTCTCTATCTCTCTCTCCCTCTCTCTCCCCCAGACACACTTCAAAAGTGAAACGCCAAGATCGCAAAATACACACTTATCTAATGACGACATGTATCTTTGGGCTATGCCAAAGTCATCTAGTCATATCAAATTTTAGAAGTTGGCCATCTTAAATAAAGTTTGGTATATCCAGATCATGGTAGCAAAGCATAGCATAAATTTTTTTACGTTCTGTCAAAGCGTCTCCACAACCTGCGATGTCAGCTTATAGCTGACATCGCAGGTTTATATATATATATATATAAGGTGACATCGCAGCTGACGCTATGACAGATTAATAATCTTCAAAAGTGAAACCCCAAGAACGTAAATTACTTATTTATGCTATGCTATGATACCATGATCTGGATATACCAAATTTATTTTCGATGGCCAACTTCTAAAATTTGATATGACTAGATGACTTTGGCATAGCCCAAAGATACATGTCGTCATTAAATAAGTGTGTAATTTTGCGATCTTGGCGTTTCACTTTTGAAATGTGTCTGGGGGAGAGAGAGAGAGAGAGAGAGAGAGAGAGAGAGAGAGAGAGAGAGAGAGAGAGAGAGAGAATGAAATATATCAAGTGATCAAAAAGTCAATATAAATTTGAAAACTTAATAAATCATGGAATAATGTACATAGAAAGGTAAAAATTGACACATCTGCTTGGAATGACATGGTGTTTTATTAGAACATTTAAAATTCCAAAAATGTCCGACAGATTGCGCTTCATCTGATCAGAAAAACAATAATTAGCATAACAAATTAAGACAAAGCAAAGATGAGGTTCTATAGAGGAAATGCTCAATATGTTCACCATCAACAATAGCTGTAGTCAAGGAATAATGTCGTGAACAGCACTGTGAAGCATGCCCGGAGTTATGGTGAGACATTGGCGTCGAATGTTGTCTTTCATCATCCCTAGAGATGTCGATCGATCACGATACACTTGCGTCTTCAGGTAACCCCAAAGCCAATAATCGCGCGGACTGAGGTCTGGGAACCTGGGAGGCCAAGCATGACGAAAGTGGCGGCTGAGCACACGATCATCACCCAAAGACGCGCGCAAGAGATATTTCATGCGTCTAGCAATACTTCGATTCTAATAAAACCCCATGTCATTCCAGGAATGTGTGTCAAATTTTACCTATCTGTCTACATTATTCCTTGATTTATTAAATTTTCAAATTTATACTGACTTTTTGATCACCCGATATAGCTTAAACCCGCGGCTCAGCTCGCGTGTTGGTTGATTATCTATTTATCAAGAACGTAAGTAGTGTAGATCCAATAACAGGTAAAAATGCACTTGTTTCGAAGAATCCGATCACGAAATTCAAAAATAATGATTGTAATAATATCACAGATCGATCACTTTATGTAATGAGCGAAACGTTAAATCGATTTTTTTACAGAGATGTATTAAAAAAATTTCTTTTTTACTGCTTTATTTGTTTATTCTTATATTTCCTTATTCGTACGCTTATCCTTACAGAGAAAGAGCTGAAGACATTGTAGCACACACAGACCAAAGATATGGTCTGTGGCATCACGTTTCGCTGTATGTAACGTTGTTGCTATAGAGTCGCAAACGTCATCGCTAGCCTTCAGTCCGAATTTTTTTTATAATTTGACGACTTTAAACCACCATATCTTCCACTCCCTGATAGCTATCGGCATGGAACTGGTATGATGTACAACGGGAGACTTCGGACAACAATTACACACAGACCATTCGTTTGCGTTTTGTAGTTTTCGCTGCAGAGCGAAATATTAACACACACACACGTAGAATTCTATATACACCGATAACTTTCCATCCCAATATACTCCATCCTTTTATCATTATCAAACCTAAAGCAACAATGCAATCAATAAAACAATATTCAAAGAGTAAATATAATTTTCAAAGAGTAATTCTTGTTCCGCATTTCATGTTATATTCTTCAAACTGCTAAATATTTATCAGATGGCTATAAAACCGTGGCTAAAACCTTCATCAGGTATAAATTAGTAACGGTACAAATATTTAAGTATCTGCGTCTTTTCGTTCGTACGTGATAAGCGTACACCGAACAGACATTCACCTTAATTAATATATATCGTTGCAGTTGGCCGGAACACACAACGTTTCATATGTTAACTGCAGCGTACCGCCTGCCATCCGTTGAGTGCATTTGCTACTACTTTCGTTGCAGTTTACGTACGCTATTTATACGTGGCAGTTCGAGCTTAGTGCACAAAATAGGGCTTGGTATCTAGATCCCATTCTACACAAAACGTCACTGTTTTTTCTTGACATGGTACTTAGAGCATATTTTATTTAAAGTATTCAATTTATATACATACTTTCTTCATTTTTTCCAACAAATGAAAATGAATGCGGCATAAACGCCAACATTCAGATTTCTTGTGTATGTAATTATATATCAGTTAAGCCGTTTTGGCAGTATCCAAGAATCTTTTTGTATATTCGAAAATAAAAAAGATAACAATAACAAAGAAAAAAATTTCACTATAGCAGGACACGAACCATTGCCGAAAAAACAAATATTTATAACGTGACGCGTTAACCCTCGCGGCTAAACATGACATACCCTACAGAGTACTTCTGCTGTTGTATTAGAAATTTCTTACAACCGTTACGTATTTCTATGGATATATTTTAAATAAATAACTTGTAATAAACATTTTGAAAAGTAGCCTATGTCCTAATCCAAGACATAAGAAATCTCTATATGAAATTTCATCTAAATCAGTGCTGTAGTTTTAGCGTGATGCGGTAACAAACATACAAACTTTCGCATTTATAATATGTCTAGGATATATATATATATATATATATATATATATATATATATATATATATATATATATATATATATATATATATATATATATATTACTGGCCATTAAAGTTGCTACACCACGAAGATGACGTCCTACAGACGCGAAATTTAAACCACTGGAAGAAGATGCTGTGATAAGCATTCACACAAAGTTGGCGCCGGTGGCGACACATACAACGTGCTGACATGAGAAAAGTTTCCAACCAATTTCTCATTCACAAACAGCAGTTGACCGGCTTTGCCTGGTGAAACGTTGTAGTGATGCCTCCTGTAAGGAGGAGAAATGCGTACCATCACGTTTCCGACTTTGATAAAGGTCGGATTGTACCCTATTGCGATTCCGATTTATCGTATCGCGACATTGTTGCTCGCGTTGTCGCGATCCATTGACTGTTAGTAGAATATGGAATCGGTGGGTTCAGGAGGGCGGTAAGGAACACCGTGCTGGATCCCAACGGTCTCGTATCACTAACAGTCGAGATGAAACACATCTTATCCGCATGGCTGTAACAGATTGTGCAGCCACGTCTCGATCCCTGAGTCAACAGATGGGGACGTTTGCAAGACAACAGCCATTTGTACGAGCGACGATTTTTGCAGCAGCATGGACTATCTGTTCGGAGACTATAGCTGCAGTTACTCTTGACGCTGCATCACAGACACGAGAGCCTGCGATGGTGTACGCAACGACGAGCCTGAATGGCAAAACGTCATTTTCTCGGATGTATCCAGATTCTGTTTACAGCATCACGATGGTCACATCCATATTTGGCAACATCGCGGTGAACGCACATTGGAAGCGTGTATTCGTCATCGCCATACTGGCGTTTTACCCGGCGTGATGGTGTGAGGTACCATTGTTTACGCGTCCCGGTAACCACTTGTTCCCATTGACGATAATTTGAACATTGGCCGTTTCATTTCAGAAGTGTTACGACCCGTGGCTCTAACCTTCTTTCGATTCCTGTGAAACCCTACATTTCAGCAGGATAATGCACGACCGCATGTTGCAGGTCGTGTACGGGCCTTTCTGGATATGGAGAATGTTCGACTGCTTCCCTGCACATTTTCTAGATCTCTCAGCAATTGAAAACGTCTGGTCCATGGTGGCCGAGCAAGTGTCTCATCACAATACGCCAGTCACTGCCCTTGGTGAACTGTGGTATCGTGTTGAAGCTGCATGGGCATCTGTACCTGTACACGCCATGTCAGCTCTGTTTTACTCAATGCCCAGGCGCTATTACGGCCAGAGATGATTGTTCTGGGTACTGATTCCTCTGGATCGTTGCAAGCAAATTGCGTGAAAATGTAATCACATGTCAGTTCTGGTATAATATATTTGTCCACTTAATACCCGTTTATCATCTGCATTTTTTCTTCGTGTAGCAATTCTAGTGTGTGTGTGTGTGTGTGTGTGTGTATAAAATTCAAAATGGGAAGTGTAAGGGATACTGTAAACATTTGCATTGATCATTGCTCCTGGAAATTCAAAACAAAATGTTCAAATGTTTGTAAATCTATCGGATGCAACTGCTAGGTTATTAATCCGTAGCTTACAACCTATTTACACTAAGGTAAATAACCTAAGGACAACATACACACATCAATGAACGAGGGAGGATTCGACCCCCGGACCGCGATCGGTAACATGGTGCTTTCAGACCGCTCGGCTACTCCCGCTCGGCGGGAAATTGAGCATTCCAAATGATTCGATACCCTTACATCATAATCGACTCGTCAACAACTGTACTTTTCTCTGACCTACGTGCCATCGTGGCTACATATTTCTGATTCTAATGGAACGAAATCTATTGCTCTTGGTGCGATCTAAGAGTTTTGGTCAGTCTGCGAGAAGGCCTAGAGGGAACTGCGTTGCCGCTTGCATTGCAGTAAATAGTTACGTAAATACACACTTACTTAACTATGAGCTAGTTCTCATTTCGTTAGTGTGAATACTCTTAAATCAGTACTGACGAATTCATGGAACACTGTGAAGATGAGCAACTTCCTTTTTATGAAATGTATGAGGAGTAAGAGTACAGGGGAAAGAGGGAAGCTGATCATACAAAAAGACTTTGCAAAAGGGGAAGAAATAAGCAATTAGGTTTAAAGTAATCCTGGAGCGAAAATTAACAACTGAAATTGAAGATTCATGATAACATTGTGAAATACTGGAAAGAGATATCTAAGTTCTTTTCAAAGCTACTGTCTAGAAAATATATAAATTTCTGTCTCTTTATGATATATAACGACCTTTTTCGTCCGTTTTATATTTACAACATCTAAAAAGTCATTCCGAGCTTTTTGGCACTGAGTGCCACTTAGGTAAATGTAACCCCAACCTAAATTTCACAGTTTTCGTGTAGGTGAAAGTTGTAAAATTAAGATGATTTGAAGAATCGTAACGTATACTGTTATTTTATAAAATATTGCGAATGTAACCCATGTGATTACGTAGGACCAGATCGACTCTAGACTCTAGGCGTGGCAAATATGAGACATAGATGGTATGGTGCCGTTCTGGAAGTAACATTAAACCTCGGTTTTCTCATAAACATCCGGAGAAAGGGAATAATCAAATTGGGCATTGTCTGGGATAGTGAAGATGTCGGGCAGTAAGGATGCGAATGGTCAGCCATACTGGCATCATTGGGTATGGATTCTCATGGTGTAGGAGAGGATTGGTGGGGGTAGGCTTGGAGTCAGTAAGGTGGTGGAAGGCCTTCCAATACCGGCAGGAGTCTATAAATATGTGGGCATTCAGCTGTGTAACTCTTTGTCGCTATTCCCTCGTTTTTTGGCTGTCTGCATACTACTGTAGTTGCCGGTGGTGTAGAAGCGTATCTCGCTCTCAGGTACGGACAATGAAGAAGCGGCAGGATTCTTGGAGGACTGCCTGTGAGTGAGGGTGTATGATTATGGTGGGAACATAGGATTGGACGGAATCAATGTTGGAGGAAGGAGCAGCAAGTCTATGTCGGTAGGGGCGTGGAGGGGAATTCTGGTCAGGAATAATCATGGACGACGTAAGGAGATTGGGGCATGCGAAGATTGTTGGGGCGATGCAGATTTGTGTTAAGGTGAGAAGAACAGTGTCATGGGCACTGCCAATAGGGTCAAAGATGCCCCGTAAGAGGTTAGCAGAAACGAAGACGACGTCGGAGGTGCAGTTCGAAGGGAGTGGGTAAATGGATATTGAGGTCAGCGACATTCACGCAGGTCAAAACGGAGGAGTCAATATGGGCCAGGAAAGTTGGATACAGGAGCAGATGTATATGCTGACACAAGTAATGATAAGGACGGTACAAGGTATTGATAAGGTTCATAAGGGATATTGAGGAGATGATGCAGGCAAACCGGGTGGTGACAGAAGAGCTGAAAGCCCAATCCTCTCTTCCAACCCCTCCTCATGGATCCTGGTTCACTGCCGCCCCTCCCCCACCGTGTTCCCCCTGCATTCCACCTGTCCACCAGATTCTCTCCCATGGCAACTTCTACACTCTCTGCAACCCCTTCCTTCCCCCCCTGTCCCACCAGCATCCTTTCACCCTCCCACACCGCCAGGCTTCCTGGGACATCATGCCTCGCTTTCCTCCCACTGGCACTGTGGTCCCTCCCTGTTCCCCTCCCTTTGCTTCTCCTCCCGCCCCTGACCCCTACCGCCCCTCATAGATCCACATGTGTTTTAGAAAGTATGGTTCTTTTAAAACGAACATCGAACGGCCATCCTGCAGCCGACACTGAGTGTGTTTTCAATCATACTTGCTTGTGAGCGCCTGAAAAAGTGCACCAAATTTTCATAAATTTTACAAAGCTGTAACTTAAAACCCCTAAATCTTAATAGAATAAAATGCAGGACAATGTTTCATCTCTCTGTCTGAACAATTCGATATACAGGTAGTTACACTAATTCAACTAATTCACATATTTAACTTTTTAGAATAATTTTGTGATTATATATATATATATATATATATATATATATATATATATATATATATATATATATATATATATATATATATATATATATATAATTTGCCGTTTCATACTTCGGTTCTATGCACTGACTAACCGTTTTATTTAGATACTTGATAGTTTAGGTACATATAAGGAGCATGTGTATCTAGAAAGTAGACTACAATTATGTAATTTGATTCACATGTTTTAAATCTAGAAATATGTACATTTGGTGTTTGAAACAAGTGCAACATTTTTTTATGATTAATCAGTAGATATTTTGCACCTGTTGATAGTAGGTTAGTGTGTGCAGTCCACTTTTCTCCAAATTGTGTCCTCAAATATTCCAAAGAATTTCAGATCTCTAGCTCAGTTTATTTTTGGATAAAATAAACATGTCAGGAAATGTATTTGTTGGGAAATTATATGTAATGTATATATTATTTTTCTATAAGTCACTTGTGTTGTTCCTAATGCATTCCAGACCCATATTCTTCTGTGTTTACATGTCCCTAATCTTCTCTCTTTTATTTCTTCTCTTTGCTGTCCTGGCTTTTTTAGTTGCCTGAAGAACCACCTTTTCAGCTTCAGCCACTCTCATCTTACCAATTGCCACCAGTGATTGTTTTATATTAAACCAACAAGATATTCCTAGCAACTCTAAAACTTCACATCTGCTTACCACCCCCTCATTAAAACAAATTACAACTTCTAACATACCTAATCTCATGGCGTAGAAATAACGAGAACTGTCTTTGGCAGGCGTTCCCATATCAAATGGTTGAATCATTCGTTCGCTGTTTGTTCTTTCCCATGTAAGCATCGTGAAAAAAGGGCATGCTGTAGATTGTCATTGGCAGAAGCTTCATAGAAGAAGGTAGCCCAAACTAATTGCCGTAAAACTTACATTTTCCAGAACCAAAACACTTTTAGCAGGCATAACAACTTCCGAGGAAATCAAGGTAGCACTAAATCAAACTACGGAAACGTTAATAAACAAAACGACTCTCATTAACCAAAGATATACAAGAGAAAACATAATAGAATGGAAATGTGTCTTCCAAGAGCGCCGCCAACTTGAAAAACAATTGTTCTTATGTTTTTGGGAGAGAAGTCTAATGTCAACAACTGACGTGTGAGAGTAGCAGGAAACGGGGCATGGCTGTACACAGGGTATTTTTTGAATTGATATTTAAACAACTTCCCGTAGTCCAATTTAAATGTTTAACCACCATTGTGTTCAGAAAAGTCTAAACATTATTTTAAGATGAAATACGAAATATCAACGTTTTTAAGATGATTTACGAGCAAGTTACCTTAACTGTGACATCATCAGTCCCTAAACTTTCAAACTACTTATGAACTAACTTATACTAAAGACAGCACAAACATCAATGCTCTAGGGAGGATTCGAACCTCCAACGGGGATGTTTTTAATCGACTGTGTTTTGAATTGACAGTGTTTTACAGCAACTATTTTTAAATCGATTGTGTTTTTCCACCACCCTCTCCTCCCTTCCCCATCTCCACCCATCTATGATCTTCGGTGTTTTAATGTGCGCTCCGGCAACTTGATGTCGTCACATTGTGGTATATTATTTTTAATGAACAGTGAACGGCCAACCCGCAACCGATCACTTGTGTTTTTCTTTTAGATATTTTCTGTGCTATGTGGTCTCCGAGTGTACTTATGTTTTTCTTATCTTTATTTTGTCGCCATGTCCATGTTAATAAGATTGCATTCTTTGCTCCATTATTACAATAAAGGAAAAAAAAAACGTTTACGTGCTAGATGAAACCGTATGTACGGAATTTTGATTTCCAGTTTTAGCTCAGCCATTACTGAAATAATTCCCAAAAATGGGCACGTTTCGTCTGTGTCTGCTCAATGAACATAGCGACGCCGCACATTTTTGTGGGCAAATATATCCATCTCCTCAAAGAGATCAAGATATCTGCCGCTTGACCCCCAATACAAAAGTTTTAATTGTGAAGTTAAATCAGGGTGTGTGTGTTATGGTCACAGTTGTGCGCTAAATTTGACCTATTTGCAATATCTTTCCTGTGCAACGCCACGTGCTCACGAAACCTTGTTCCTAGTTGTCTGCCAGTCAGTAGATATAAAAAGTATTACTTTCAGCACATGAAACTTTATATACAACTGATTCATGTAGGAAGTTATCTTTTTCAATACTAGGAGCTATTTTCAGCGGTAAAATAAAAAATATGTGTGTGTGTGTGTGTGTGACTTTATTATTTTTTATGACAGAAAATCTGGAACTAATACTTCCATAATATGTTTAAAAAAACGTCATTTTTAGGTGAATTTGACTGAATTCGTTGATGGCTTACATTGTCTTACTCATATTTTTAGCACCCTTTTTGTACATATTTGTTGGACGGATAGTTGTTTTCATTTGTATCTTACAGTATTGAGATCTGCGTCATGGTCTGTTATACACCATAGGTAATTTAAAATTTCTATTGAAGGCAAAATAGAAGAAAGCTGTTTTACGTGAGTCTGGATGGACAGACGCACGTAAGAGGACAATCAGTACAAGTTGGCTTCCTAAAAATACTGAATGCGTGATTTCGGAAATTCCAAGTGATATTGAGTCCGCTGATTCGAATATTGGAATTGAATCAGACGATACTGATAAAGTCTTCTTTCACATGATGAGACCAGAGTTGAATTTGAAGATTATGTGAATGAAGGTATGTGCCGTAAGTTACTTTCACCGTTAGCTGTGGCAACAAGACGAGTGTGTGTGTGATGACAATACAGAACTAAAAGAGTTTACTGATTGGGTGCAACAGATACTGTCAAAAGAAACAACTCAGTTTTCTCAGGAATATGGTTCAAATATACCAACAAATGAAACCCCAATGAAAAGAACCCAGTTGTTTCACTATAAAATCACCTAGAATATTTTATTGAGAAATACCCATTTTATTCTTATTATAGTACACTGTTATAGATTCTTGAGCCAGTGAAAGTAAATTTTGAAACAAATTGTCATAGTTTTCTTCCTGTGATTATTCGTGAGCCTCAACTTGCGCGTATTGTATTACAAAGTGGTAAGAAAATTTCAATGCATTCAGTCAGAAACTTTCGGCCATTTTCGTTCACAAACATTTACATTTGATGAAAGATGAAAATTTAAAATCTCTAACAAGCTTCACACATTCCGTTGAAATGTTGACACAATGTTACATTCGATTTCCCACATGTTTTTTTAGGTACGCACTGGAACGCCAACTGTACGTTTATCATTCATGTAATAAACGATGAATGTTACAAAATGTAAATCTGTTGTGCAGATCCATTTATATCGATAGACTTTGACACAGCGTTGCATTTCAGTACATGACTGTTTTTATAAGCTACTTCCACTTATCCACCCTTATCAACCAAAGGCATTTCGTAATTGGGGTTGCTTGTATGCCTCAACGTTACAGATAGCCGTGCCGTAGGTGCAATAAACCGGGGGTATATGTGACCACAACTTGTTGGTTATGAACTGTAGGGTGAAACTGAAGAAACTACAAATAGGTAGGAAATCACGGAGATGGGACCTGGATAAATTAAAGGAACCTGAAGTTCTTAAGAATTTCAGAGAGAGCTTTAGCCAACAATTGACAGAAACAGGGGGAAATAAAACAGTAGAGCAGGAATGGGTAGCATTGAAAGATGAAATATTAAATGCAGCAGAGCACAAAATAGGTAGGATGGCAAGACCTACAAAAAATCCTTGGATATTACAGGACCTACTCAATTTAATCGATGAAAGGAGAAAATATAAAAATGCAGTAAATGAAACAGGCCAAATGGAGTACAGACGACTAAGAAATGAGATTGACAGGAAGTGCAAACTGGCTAAGCAGAAGTGGGTAGAAGGCAAATGCAAGGATGTAGAAGAATGTATCAATAGGGTGAAAATAGATACAGCCTACAGGAAAGTAAAAGAAACATTTGGAGATAAGAAAAACAGCTCTATGAATATCAAGGACACTGATGGAAAACCCGTTCTCAGCAAAGAAGGGAAGGCTGAAAGGTGGAAAGAGCATATATAAAGGCTCTATGAAGGAAATATTGTAGAAAGGAGAGAAGAAGTAGATTAGGATGAAATAGGAGATACTATACTGAGAGATGAATTTGACAGAGTACTGAAAGACCTAAGTCGAAACAAGGCCCCTGAAGTAGATGATATTCCCTCAGAGTTACTGAAGCCTCTGGGAAGACCAGCAATGAAAAAATTGTTTCGGTTGGTGTGTAAGATGTATGAGACAGGTGACGTACGCTCAGACTTTCAGAAAAAATGTTATAATCCCCATTCCAAGGAAAGCAGGTGTAGACAGGTGTGGAAACTACAGAACCATCAGTTTAATAAGTCATGGTTGCAAAATATTAACACGAATTATTTACAGAAGGATGGAAAAGCTGGTAGAAGCCGACCTCGGGGAAGATCAGTTTGGGTTCAGGAGAAATGTAGGAACTCGGCAGGCAATACTCACCTTACGGCTTATCCTAGAAGATAAAGAAAGGAAAACCTACATTTATAGCTTTTGTAGATTTGGAGAAGGCTTTTGACAATGTTGATTGGAATAAACTCTTTCAAGTTCTGAAGCAAGCAGGAGTAAAATATAGGGAGCGTAAGGTTATTTACAACTTGTAAAAAACTAGACAGCGGTTGTCAGAGTTTAAGGTCATGAAAGGGACGCAGTGGTTGGAAAGGGAGTAAGACAGGGTTGTACCCTTTCTCCAATGTTAATCAATTTGTACATTGAGCAAGCTATAAAGGAAAGCAAGGAGAAATTTGGAGAAGGAATTAAAGTTCAGGGGGAAGAATTAAAAACAATGCGTTTTGCCGACGACATAGTAATTCTGTCACACACAGCAAAGGACCTGGAAGAGCAATTGAACGGAATGGACAGTGTGCTGAAAGATGCATATAAGATGAAGATTAACAAGAGCAAAACTAGGGTAATGGAGTGCTGTCTAAGAAAATCAGGTGATGCTGAAGTAATTAGAGCCGCGGTGGAGTAGCCGAGCGGTCTAAAGCGTCTCGCTGCGGAGCGCGCGGTTGCTCGCCGTGGAGGTTCGAGTCCTCCCTGGGGCATGGGTGAGTGTGTTGTCGTTAGGTTAGTTTACCTAGGTTTAAGTAGTTTGTAAGCTACGGACTGATGACCACGCAGTTTGGTCCGATAGATTTACAAACATTTGAACATTTGAACATTTTGAAGTAAATAGATTAGGTAACGAAGCAATAAAGGAGGTAGATGACTTTTGCTACTGGGGCAGTAAAATAACAACTGATGGTCGCAGTACAGAGGATATAAAACGCAGAATGGCAATGGGTAGGAAAGCGTTCTTGAAAAATAGAAATTTGTTAACATCGAATATTGATTTAAGCGTCAGGAAGTCCTTTCTGAAGGCATTTCTATGGAGTGGTGCCTTGTATGTGAGTGAAACACTGACGATAAACAGTGCGGGCAGGAAGAGGCTTGGCCGGCCGCGGTGGCCGAGGGGACTGAGACGCTTCAGTTACGGTCTGCACGGCCACTACGGTCGGGGGTTCGAATCCCCCCTCGGGCATGGATATTTGTACCGTCCTAGTTCGTAAGTAGTTCATAAGTAGTTTGTAAGTTTAGGGACTGATGACCCCGTAGTTAAGTCCCATAAGCTTAACAAACATTTGAACATTTTGAAGAGGCTTGAGGCTTTTGAAATGTGGTGCTACAGAAGAATGCTGAAGATTAGGTGGGTGGACTGCGTAACTAACGAGGAGGTACTGAACAGAATTGGGGAGAAAAGAAATTTCTGGCATACCATGACTAAATGAAGGGATAGATTGGTAGGACACATTCTTAGACATCAAGGGATTGTGAATTTCGCGTTGGAGGGAAGTGTGTGGGGTAAAAACCGCAGAGGATGACCAAACCAAGAGATGGATACAGTAAACAGATTTTGACAGATGTAGGTTGCCATTATTATGTCGAGATGAAGAGGCTTGCTCAGGATAGAGTATTGTGGAGAGTTGCATCAAACTAGTCTCCGGACTGAAGACCACAACAAACAACAACAACATCTGTGCAGAGGCCACGCAAACATGTGCTTCCATGAAGAGAGCAGCAGTCTTTTCAGTGGTTATAGGGGCAACAGTCTGGATGATTGTCTGAGCTGACCTTGTCAACATCAATTAACGTGTCTTTGCAATGCAACTATCTCGAACGACGAATACTGTATGAATATGATGATGGCGTCTTCATGGGTAAAATATCTGAGATAAAATAGTCTCTATTTGGATCTCCCGGCGGGGGTCTACTCAGTAGCATGTCGTCGTCAAGAGAAACAGGCATTATACGGATTCGAGCATGAAGTGGATCAAGTTCAGTAGGTTGTAGGTTGCGGCACTCATTCAAAGAAGAAGCTTGCACAGGATATGGTTGGGTGGAGAGATGCCTCAAACCAGTTTCTGAACTAAAGAACACAACAACCTATCTTTAATATATTATATATAAACGGTATAATATGTATATTTTTGCAAAACTATGTAACAATGTTTCCCATTTCAAGATTTATATAAATTGAAGGTATTGGGTATACCGAAAATTAGGTACAAATATACTGACACATTCCTTTTAAATGTTGCTTCAAAATATCACATCAGAAGCCCGTACCATTAATCAGCGTATGCTACTGGAGTTCAAACCCGTAACGAGTTAGTGCTTAACAAATGACTCTGTAACGAAGCGTGCTCCTCTCCGTTGGATCTTCTATATACTTCATTTTACTCGTACCTGGTACAGATCCCAAAGTGATGTTCATTATTCAGGCGCTGGCCGAATGAGAGTCTTGCAACTTACTACAACGGACTACACTTCCTAAACCTCGATTATATGGTCGATTCATATAATATCGTTCCGTATGTGCACTCCCAGATATTATATAAAAGTAACAGCTTCCAGTGTCTGCCCTGCTACTGCGTAGTTATATCATTAAAGATATTTCTTTCCATCTAAACGCACAGCTTTACACGTATTTATTTTACGGCTCAATAGCAATTCCCAGCTCCGAGGGCCGATACGCTGCAATATATGACGTCCAACCTACACTTAGGTAACGTTTTCGATATTTTATTAAAATAAAGTTTCCCCCTATCAAATCTATATCAGTGCAGTTGCGACAGATAAGGGAGAGGGAACTGACGTAGACTGGCGGGAGGATAAGTTGGAGAGATTGGCGAGGAGTTGGAGAGGGATTTGATGGAGATGAACAGAAAGAGTGGGAAGGAGGATCGGGAGGACAAGGGGAGGAGGAGGTGAAAAATGGGGACGAGGAAATGAGGAGCGAGGAATTGAAGATCAGTAGAGAGAGGAATTAGAATGATATGGAAAAAGAGATGGGGAGCAAAGATAGAGGAACAAAGAAAAGGGGACCAGGAATTGTAGGATATAAACGCAGTTCCTATTCATAAATAATGTTAAAATTATACGTATTAGAAATGTGTTCTTTCCGTTTTTTATAGTTTTCCATTTAACCTAGAACAAGACACAGCGACGCGAGACCGGGAACGCACAATATCCCATGAAGTACCGGTGTTTCCCTCCAGTTGCTGGTTTTATACCAGTATTTTTTCGTCATATTCACTGGTGAAACACGGTTCTGCTATTGACATTTCTATTTTACTCGCCTGTAAAATACTGTTATATGACAGGTTGTATTTTTTGGAACGATGACGTCATAGATTCAGCTTTCATTGCTGCACTTGACATGTGCAAGTGATGCAATGAATGAAAATACTGGAGACTAGAGTAACTGTTAAAATTCTACTTACGAATCGTATAATCATCACATGGTTAACAACACTGATATCTGCAGCTTTGCACTTTATGTTGCTATTAATCATCAGAAAAACATGAAAATATGGATTTTTGGTCGTTATCGATAGAAAACAACTTTATAATTATTGAACAAGATGAGAAGTTAACTTTGTACATGTTGACGTAACAACGTTTCTATTTGCATAATCAATGAAAGCACGAGGAACAAAGATAATTATTGGACGACGTTCGACTTTTGTTGTACTTATATGGTAGTCTACCATTATAAACTCACCATCAGCTCAGTAATTTCTACGTTGCAGAAGCATATTTTGTTGCAGTTCAGTTGGTTTTCAGTTTATTACCTGGGTTTCATATATTAAACCATACTTTAAAACTAATGCGTTTTGTGTCATGCGACTTCCATGGTTTATGGTACCGGTAGGTCGAATTTCCTGATGATATATGATACATTGTAAATATTGCTTTTTTAATGATAACAATGTGATCAGAAACTGGTTAATTTAATCCGATATCTACAAATAGTTGTAACATTGGTTATATCTACAAGATCGGTGACCACAGTAATTTTCTAACATGCGTTATAGAAAAATTTGTCAGAAGAGGTACTGCTTTCGCTCCAAGACTTAATTACCACCGTTGTGTTATACACCTTGTGGATTTCGAGAGAGATTTGATTTCAACTTATTTATTTACAGTTATTTTAAGAACGTCAATGAAATTTTCAGTTTGCTTGCCCGTTTATAAACATTTCTCACTAAATCTATTTTCAAGGAATACATTTGATTACCATTTAAGTTAATATTATATTTTCTTAATAAAAGGTATGATATGTCTTAAAATTGACAATCGGTAGGGTTTTACTCAGCGCCGCTTTCAACATTCACAGAAATGAAACTGCCAGAAGCAGAAAAAGTAACTAACACGTAATCTGATTCCAAACGTCAGTTTTATACTCTAATAACGTGCAGCACCAAATGCACTTTGATCATAAATAAAACGTTCAATAGCAGCCTCTCTGACATTCATTTGAGACGGATACTACCCTCACTAGTAAGCTCATTTGAAAGGTAACTAGTCGGCATGTGAATATATCTGTAATTAAAAGCTACTAAATCAGAGTGACCGTTTCAAAGCTCAGACCATATTGGAAGCGCTTCAGTAATCAGCTATTAAATATGTATTAGTATAGGAAAGAGAACTGAACGCGAATAATGAGTTTTTATGAATAATGTAAAAGTATAAAAGGAATATCTTTCACTAGTAATAAAACGGCTTTGTTCAGGAGATCACTAACACCGTTTAAACTTTCAATGTCATCAGCAATGTCGATCTAACATAAAAAGTGCGAAGCCTCATCGTCGTTCTTCCAACTGCCTTGTCAAAAGGAGATGGAGTAAATTGGGTCGCAGAAAAACATTTTTTCATTGGGGTGTGTAAGTCTGTTCCTTTACTCGCACTGAATGGAATGCATGTGTTCCAAAGTGTAATAATGTAGCAGTACTCCCCCCGTGTGAATGAAGTTCGGCCTACTTTAGGCTAAGATAGTAACACTAAAAGTGGGCCTTTGCGATCGCTTTTTGCCAGCTAGCTTGTTCAGCTGACATGAAAACTGAATGAAATAATTTGTGGAGAATTCTCTCTTTTTTATTATTATTATTTTGCATCGTGTCAGAGATGCGAAAATAACGGCGATTTCACACTGTCAGTTACGTGTTCCCACTTTTCAAGTTGCGCCGTTGAACCGCAGCAAATTTTACAGACGCAATTATAGGCCGCCAGCGACCAGAACCTTCCTTTTAAAAAAAAAAAGACGAGTAACATTAAAAATAGGCCGTTTGTGATGGTCTTTTCACAGCAGAAAATTTAATTGGAAATAACGCCTTAACCGTTCGCCTGAGACGAAAACTAAATAGACGTATTTGTAGAGGAGAAGATTCTCGACAATTTTGCTCTGTTATGTTATTTCCATAACTCACACCACTTCCGAGGTATTTCACACTGTCACTTGATTTTACGTAAAACAGTACAGGCAAAGAAAATGACCTTGTAAAAGAGGACAAACAATCATGGTAAGACAGATGATAATGAAAAACTGTGAGAGATGTTGAAATAATAGTTAAATTGGCTAAAACTCACGAATAAATTCTATGTTTGTCAAAGCAAGTCTCAGATATGAAATAATTTTGGCTGTTATTTAAAATACGTGGTGAGTCCATACATTTTATCACAACAGTTGAGTCCTAGTTATATTGTCCATAATTTATTATTATTATTATTATAGTTTTGTGTTCCGCAGGATCTAATTGAGGAGGAAGACCCCCTGGTCATAGAACAAGTCAGTGCGTGAAGTTTAACACAAGAATAGTAAAATAGAATAGAAAATAGTCCGATGCGCATGACAATCTTAAGCCTAAGAATCAATAACGAATAAAAGGAATTAGCTTAAATTTTTAAATTTTTCCAGCATTTCCCCGACAGAATAAACGGAGTCAGCCATGAGGTAACTCTTCAATTTCAAAACGCGTGGGTTAGCAGCAAGATTCTTCAGTTCTTGTGGAAGCTTACTGAAAATGGATGCTGCAAAATACTGCACACGTTTTAGGGCAAGAGTCAGGGAGGTGTATTCCAAATGATTTTTCGATTTCTGTCTGGTATTGATCGACTGAAAGCTGCTCAGTCGTGGCAATAAGTTGACATTGTTAATAACAAACGACATTAAAGAAGAGACTTATTGTGATCCTAGTGTCAAAATTCGCAGACTACTGAAAACGGGTCGACATATTATTTATATATTTCTTATTTATAATCCTAAATGTTTGCAAAAAGTCATATAATTACAGGAAAACCTTAAGTGGTCCGTACAAATAGCCAGTACTATTTACTTTTAGGCGATGTAGTTGCCTTTGGGACCAGCTCTGTTAGTCGTGTGGTCTAACGCACCGCTATCCCAGACGGGGAGTCGTACAGGCCCCGGTTCGAATCCGCCCGGCAGATTAACGAAGGGGTTCTGAATGCTTACCAACCTGGAGGTGGTTCTTACGCGGTTTCATACATCCGACGAGGTGAATACTGAGCTGGTCCCCAAGTCCCGCCTCAGTTACACGATTCGCCATCATTTCGTAACACTTTAAATTTTCACATCTATAACACTATACGCAGACATTTGGGGGTATACATTTCCTCCTGGGGGCCAACGTTTGGCAGCAGGAAGGGCATCCGGCCACCCCGTAAAACTTCACGCAAGCCATATCGGAAATTAACATGGCCGATTCTGCATGTTCGGGAACATGGCCAAAGAGAAGGAGTAAGAGAAGAAGAGTAGTTGCCTTTGGAGAGGTTAGCACTATGAATACTGGCTGATATCGCAGCTGACATATGTGTAACACCTGCAACATAGTGCTTGCTGTCGCAGGTGTTGATCGAATAATGATGTTATACAGTGGCTGTAATTTCAGCACTTCGACTTATATTCGAACCATCCACATATTTAAAAGGAAATTAATGGAATGGATTGTCTTAAACCTAGGAAAACGTGTACGCCTACTACGAGAGTGTCGAGTATGATGTAGGACGACAGTTTCTCGCAAGTTATTGTCTCATACATTTCATTCACCACCCCTATAACTACGAAGGGAGTCGCTTTAACACTGCTGTGTTTAACTGCTGTTTAAGTGCAATATCAGATGCAAATAAAAAACAGCCACCCGAACACTACAGGGTGAAATCAGGTACAGATAGTCGTAAACCTCAGTGGAGGTTCACTTGTACGTGCACTTCTCCTTTGGACACCAATGACGAGGCAGTTATTATTGCACTGACATGCGGTTAATATAGAAACAAGAGAGGACGGCTTACGTGAGGTATCCCGTATATGGAAAGCACTAATAAGCCTCAACAAGAAAATACAGGATGTTAGATAAATCCAGTTACTGACTTCTAGCGCTTGCAAAAGGGAGTGAGTGCAAAATATTTTTATCCGGAATCCTCTCCAGGAAATGTCATTCAGTGAAGCTATCTGCACAATCCGTACTCTTGTAACTCTCTTCTAATCTAAGGTCTTTACATATTTGGAGGCAAGGTACTAAGGAACAAAACAAGAAAATACGCCTAATAAACATAGATACCATGAAACTACAGCGATTTCACTTTTGCCTGCATTCTCAAAAATTCTAGAAAAGGTAATGTACAAGTAGCTCCTCAACCACCTGGACATATTGTCCAGAACACAGTTTGGATTTCTGAAAGGTTCCGATACCGAGAAGGCTATTTACACCAAGAGTGAGAATGTACTTAATTCATTAGACAATAAATTGCAAGCAGCAGGTGTGATGGTATAGGGCTTGTGCAGTTGGAGTGAAATTGGACGCCTGACACTTCCAGACACGACTCTGACAGGTCAAACCTTCGTATCATAGCTGACGTCCTGCAACCATTCATGTCCATTTTGAATTCTGAGGGGTACATAATTCACGCAGGACAGAGCGTCACCCCACACGGTCAGAATTGATACAGAGTGGCCTCCGTTGGCTACCAGACCACACCAAACATTAACATTATTGAGCATATTTGGGACGCCTTGGAACGTTCTGTCCAGACTAGTTCTCTACTGATCTTGAGGATTTATGGACAGCCTGCATGATGCACTGTGTCAGTTTCCTCCAGCACTACGTCAGACATTAGTCACTGCCATGCCACGTCGTGTTGCGATACTTACGCGTGCTCGCGCTGTCCTACACGGTATTATTAGACAAGTGTACATGACATCTTGCGAGCCATGGATGAAGGGCAACAGGCGGATTGTGTTTTTCTCGACTTCAGAAAGTCGTTCGACGCGGTGCCACACTGCAGACTGCTAACGAAGATACGAGCTTATGGAATAGATTCACAGATTTGTGACTGGCTGGAAGACTTCCTAAGTAATAGAACGCAGTACGTTGTTCTCGACGGCGAGTGTTCATCAGAGACGAGTGTATCGTCAGGCGTGCCGCAGGTGAGTGTGATCTATATAAAAGGGTGATCTATATAAATGATCGGATAGACAGAGTTACTAGTAATTTGCGGCTGTTTCCTGATGATGCTGTGGTGAATGGGAGGGTGTCATCTTTAACTGACTGTAAAGCTCTCAGTCACAGGATGACTTAGACAAAATTTCTAGTTGGTGCGAAGAATGGCGGCTAGCTCTCAATTTAGAAAAATGTAAGGTGATGCGCATGAGTAGGAACACCAATCCCATAATGTTCGAATATAGCATTAGTAGTGAGCTTCTTGATGCTGTCGCGTCGTTCAAATATCTAGGCGTAACATTGCAGAGTGATATGAAATGGAACGAACATGTAAGGACAGTTGTGAGTAAGGCGGACAGCCGACTTCGGTTTATTGGGAGAATTTTGGGAAGATGTACTTCACCTGTAGAGGAGACCACGTATAAAACGCTTGTACGACCACGTCTTGAGTATTGCTCAAGTGTTTGGGATCAGCAGCAGATCAGTTTAAAGGAAGACATAGAGGCGGTTCAGAGACGAGCAGCTAGATTTGCTACCGGTAGGTCCGACCAATGCGCGAGTGCCACGGAAATGCTCCGTCAACTTAATTGGGGATCGCTGGAAGACAGACGACGTTCTTTTCGTGAATTTCTGTTAAGTAAATTTAGAGGGCCGGAATTTGAAGCTGAGTGTAATACGATCTTGCTGCCGCCTACTTACATTTCGCGTAAAGATCACAAAGACAAGATAAAAGAAATTAGGGCTCGTACGGAGGTATATAGGCATTCCTCGTTTAATTTGGGAATGAAATAGGAAAGGATATGCCTAGTAGTGGTACAGTTTACCCTCCGCCACGCACCTTACGGTGAATTGCGGAGTATGTATGTAGATGTAGATGTAGATGATGCACGGTGACAGTTCTCTCCAACACTACATCGGACATTAGTCACTGCCATGCCACGTCATGTGGCGGTACTTAACGCGTGCTCGCGCTGTTCTACATGGTTTTATTAGACAGGTGTACCAGATTCTTTAGCCCTTCAGTTTATATGGGTCAATACGTGAATTGATTAGTTCTAGTAGGCACCATTTTGTAAAGACGAGGGCGTCTGTGACGTTAACTACAGCAAGTCTACCTGCCGCGACGTGACCGTTCGTAACCGGATTGTCAGTATCGTAATTCACATTTCAAAAATTTGAGCCACGCCTGATGCCAGCACAAGCCTTTAATCCATGGCGTTCAATCGAATATTCGGGGCCATTTTGAGAGCGCAAGCGAGCAGCGGAGAGTTTAATTATTTTTGCACGGGTCGCGCTAACCGGACAAAGCGGGTGACGTGGCAACGGCACACCGGGTTGCTCTTCGAGCGCGGGGGCGGCGGCAGCGTGGGCGGCAGCGGGGCGGCGGGGGGCGGCGGGGTCGGCGCCGGCCACATAAAGGCTCACTCTGCTTAATTGGCGGCGATGCGAGCCGCCATTGTGGCGCAAAACCGGCGCTTCCGCTGCCGCCGCGCACTGATGAAAAGTAATTCCCACCGCCAATCAGGCGGTGATTGCAGTCGCAAACACAGGGCCGGGGACAGCGCGCGTGCGACCTCCGCCTTCAGTCCAGTCGGCGCTCCATTTGCGCATTAAACCGCGCTGAACTTTCCGCTGAATTGCCGGTAGACATGGGGGGAATCAACTGTACGCGCTGACGGTGCCACTGACTGTAGGCAGAACCTGTGACATCACACTGACTGTCACACGCCACAATAGGACCCAAGTTGTTTGATTGTTCGTAGGCATATCAGTTGCCACCAGTTCAAAAAAACAATGTTCAAATGTTTGTAGAACTTATGGGACTTAACTACGGGGTCATCAGTCCCTAAGCTTACAAACCACTTATGAACTAGCTAAGACTAAGGACGGCACAAATATCCATGCGGCAGGTAGATTTGCTGTAGTTAACGTCACAGAAGCTGTCGTCTTTACAAATGATTCGAACCCCTGACGGTAGTGGCAGTGTAGACCATGACTGGAGAGCCTCAGTCCCCTCGGCCACCACGGCCGGCGCCACCAGTTCTCGTCCTTCTTCTCGGCCTAGGGATTTTAAACTCTCGAGCATCAGCGCTAACTATCATGATTTCAGTAGCAGCGCGATGCAAATTTGCTATCGACGTCTTTTCTGAGAAAGAAATCCATGGTTTTGTTGCAAAGTGAACCGAATAAAATATTGAAGGATTAACATTTAATAGTGTCTGATATCATCGTTTTAATAGTAATAATGCCTTTAAGCGCTCAATCGGGAACTTACGAGGCGCGTCCAGAGAGTAAGTTCCGTTTCAATTTATCTCCGCTGCAGCGCTGCGATTGCAATTCCGCACATGCGCTGTAGACGATGTATATCAAGGAGAAGAACGTGTGCCATTTGGCGATAGCTGTCAGTTACGTACAATTTGTTCTGCTTGTTTGAAATGTCGGCGTTGATTGAAAATCCCTCCGCCTGTGAAATCAGGTCGGCGATTAGGTTTCTGAATCCGAGGAAAGTGAAACCAAGTGAAATTTATCTACAAATTTGCGATGTTTACGGACCAAATACGATGAATGATTCGATGCTGAGAAGATGGGTCCGACAGTTCAATGGCGGGCGTAGTCATTTGCATGATTAAGGACGGCGGGGCGTCCACCTTTGGTTACAGAAGAACTGGTTCACGCGATTGATGACAAGATCCAGGAAAACCGTAGGTCTTTCCTTGGCAGTCATCACTTCACCAGTGACTACGAGCTGAAAGAATCTGTTTCCAACTGGTTGAAGACACAGGCGGCAGATTTCTATGAAGAAGGTATACAAAACCTGAGGACACGCTATGACAAATGCCTGCAAAATTTCGGCAGTTATGTAGAAAAGTAGTTTAAGAGTTGTAGAATTTTGTGCAATAAAAATTTCTTCTGTATCTGTGTACAATTTCATTTTATTACCAAACGGAACTTACTTTCTGGACGGGCCTCGTAGTACTCATAATTAAATTCGTGCGTGATCCCTTACGCATTGGCAAGACTGATACTTCAACTGACGTTCAATTCAAATGTTCAAATGTTTGTAAATCTATCGGACCAAACTGCGTGTTCATCAGTCCGTAGCTTACAAACTACTTAAACCTAGGTAACTAACCTAAGGACAAGCACACAAACCCATGCCCCAGGGAGGACTAGAACCTCCACGGCGAGCAATTGCGTGCTCCGCAGCGATACGCTTTAGACCGCTCGGCTACTCCACCGCGGCAACTGACGTTAGCCTGTTACCTCAAGCGGCAGCGCTGGTGCAAATATGTTACCACTTTTTTTTAATGCTCACTGTTGTTGCAATAATCGAGATGCCGTAATTTCGCTTTAGCTGTTCCTCAATTAATCCTTAAAATGATTCCAGTGAATTTTCTGAGTTTCTAGTGCACGGCGGTGTCTATCCAAAAAAATGTTTCGTTAGGGAGTGCATCACTGGTAGCAGATTTGCACCACACTGCCTGTCATGTAAGTAGATTTGAATTCAGAATGAAACTGTCACTCTGCAGCGGAGTGTGCGCTGATATGAAATTTCCTGGCAGATTAAAATTGTGTGTCGGAACCGGGACTCGAACCTGGGACCTTTGCCTTTCGCGGGCAAGCGCACTACCGACTGTGAGAGTTTCATTCTGGAAACATCCCTTAAGCTGTGGCTAAGCCATGTCTCCACCATATCCTTTCTTCCAGGAGTGCTAGTCTTACATGGTTCGCAGGAGAGCTTCTGTGAAGTTTGGAAAGTAGGAGCGGAGGTACTGGGTTGTAAGGCGGCATCGTGAGTCGTGTCGGGATAGCACAGTCGGTAGTGCGCTTGCCGCGAAAGGCAAAGGTCCTGGTTCCGGCTCACAATTTTAATCTGCCAGGAAGTTTTAGATTTGAATTGTTTTGTGTTATGTCCACTTTTCCGTGGATATAGCAGTTTCTAGTAAATATGTACTGTATAAATTGTACTCTACTTATTATAATGCTCAAAAATTTAAATTTATTTCGTAGATAGAAGTTTAAGTCTCGATAAATTGTCCTCTAGTTTCTCCTGATTAGCCATGCTGCAGTTTTCTTCAACTCTTTTTCAGCCTTACACAATGCGAAAATGAATTTCATTCAACTACATAATTTAATCTTCAGTTCTCGTAGGCGTGGTATGGGTCTACCAGATGAGGAAATTAGTCTTCAAGTAATGAAGATCTTAGTGATTTTTGTCTAGATTCCTCATCAGATCATGAACAGGATACTATTATTCAAATGTATTTCTTATTTCCGACCCAAACAAGATTTCAGACGCAATGAATCTCATATTGAAGACAGTACCACTCTGACGAGGAAAACGCTATACAAGCAATATACTGAAAAATAATATCATACAAATCTTCCCCTCTTGAAAAGGAAACGCAAGGGGCGTGAGGTCAGAGACGCAAGCCCTCTCATTCATTATAGATGATAATGTGATTGATGAGTTAATTATGCATACTAACTTCCACTTAACACAGAAAGAAACTGACACCAATTACTCAAGAGACAGGAACTACAGGAAAGCATAGAAAGAGGAATTGATAGTATTTCTGGGTCTACATGATTGTTGCCCACTTTCAGAATAATATTAAATTTGTTATAGTTATACACAGAAGATAATTGATATACTAACTCAGATATTATCAAATGTGATATTTCTACCTGTACATTAAACTGTTTTTGTCATTACGATCACTTGGTAACTATATACTAGGTTTGTAGCTCGGAATACACCGTGGTAGCAAATCTGCACCGCGCTGCTGCTGAAGTTATAATAATTGGTGCTGCCCCCGAGTTTTAAAATCATTCAAGACGGAATAGAAGTAAAAAACTACCTGGCATTCCAGGATCTGGAGAGAGAGAACTGAGATAGTATATGAAAATTCCCAAGTGACAGTCTAGATTGCAATGTACCTGAAATTCTTTTATTTACTGATAATAGGTTTCAGCGAGCTATTTATCATCTTTCTACATCTACATCTACATGTGATACTCTGCAAATCACATTTAAGTGCTGTCAGAGATCAGTCTAAACATTATTATGTAATTTATCTTACGACGATGTCCCAGTGGTTGACCTCAAATGTAACTAGTTCGCAAAAATGTTTTGTTGACTCACCTCACTTTCATGACTGATGACTGATGACTTGATACCACGTTGAATCATGAACTTAATTTACCGTCCACCCAAGAACTACTTGACAATCGACGAAAAAGAACTTTGATTTCCTGCAGGAATTTGCTGCCTTCTTCATAATTTGTTAGAACTGACAATAACGTTCATCTCGGAACACGGTCATATAGCCTTTTCTACATCTCTAAAACATAGATACATTTCCCAGTTTCACTCAGAGCACTGCTTCATTATCTGCCCTAAGCCAAAATCTGATCCTGACAGCCTCTAAGAGACCGAAACACACACTGATTTCGTCCTACTTCCACTATTATTCGCACTCTCCTTTCAGTAACTCAGAATATTTTGCCCACAACGCTAAATAAAGATATGACCCTGAAGTTGTTAGTTTACACAAAAATTAATTTAGGCCAGTTAAAATTAATGACCTTATAATGGGTGTTATCTCTCTGCGAATAGTTCTTATCATCAAACTCCATGGAGCCCAATATTTTATGTATCCTGTATAAGTGATATATGCACGTAAGATCTGTATTCATGTCCCATGTGAGGCCCACGTTCCGCATTTTTGTGAGTTTCTTTCTTGAATGCTATCACATTAACACATTTCATCGTTCTTACTTCCAGTCCACTAATTCACATTCATTGCCACTAAAATCCTGCTCAGAATCCGAAATAAAAATTACATTATGTTGAATTATAATATCTCCATGTCATCTGCTGATCACTCCAGACACAATTCCCATGAGACACTGATCAGTCCAAGGGACCAGCGATCTTAAAAATTTTCATTACTTAAAATAAAACAGTCTAGATCGCAAATTGTTGCGTTTATTACAACCGCCGGGTTTCGGTTCTACAGAACCACCTCCAGGCCTTTGGCACCTTGTTGATAGACGGTGTCGATGGCCGGAGCAGGCGTCAACTGCTCCGGCCACCGCCACCGTCTACCAGCAAGGTGCTAAGGCCTGAAGATGGTTTTGTACAACCGAAACCGGTCGCCTACAATAAACGCAACAACTTGCGATATAGACTGTCTTATTTTAATTATTAGACAAATTAAGAATTTCACATTGCGTAAGTAATGTAGTGAGATGTTTTCTTGTCCTTATTAAATAGAGTAAATTTCTCGAGTGATATATAATTAAATTGTCCACAATAAATAATTACTTTAAAGACCCACATAATCGATTTGAGCGGAACAATGACGTAAAATAACTGACAACACAGTGAAAACATACACCACTGATACAGTTTCTAATAAAACTTTAATTATATAGAAACAGATGTGCTCTAGGAAGTCACAAACGCCATTTACGCCATTGTTAGATTAATAGAGGAATAGCTAAAGCGTAAATAAGACAACTCCATTATTTACAGAGCTAGGAGTTTTTTTTTAATTTTTTATTTATTTTTTAAGTGGCACTTGAGGGCTAAATGATTATGCCAAAATGAAGTTTAAAAAATTAAACGATTATTTATATTGGGTATTTCAGGAGTAATAGTAAGTATTACAGAAGGTGTTGGTACAGATGAATTGCAATAAAAATACCCTATGTTTCCATTTTTCACTTGGTGCAGAGCTACAGTTTGAAGTTCGTTATTCATATTAACTAAAAGCCAAGGCAAAAGGAAACGTTCATTCTTACATTAATTCTTTTACACGATCCCATCCCTGCGACCGCATACGGATACAAATGCGTCTTACCTTCAAGGTCGTTTTTCCACTTTACGGCGTGAGTTGTTCATTCGCATCCTCTCCCGCCCAGTCGTAGTAAACTCCACAGCTCCATCTCTTTCTTGGTCATCCTGTTGGTCTTCTGCCTTGTAATGTGCACTCTCGGAGAGATATCGGCTACCATTTCTCACACATTCGTAAGACTTGCCCGGACCATTTCAAACGGCTTCTGCGGGCCATTATTGGCGTTTATGGTTGTTCATATAGTTCATTCAATTCTTAATTGTGGCGAATCGTCTATTCACCATTTATTGTGCCTTGCAAGGGGCGAAATATTTTAGACAGGACTTTTAGTTCAAACATCAATAGCTTTTTTGGAGACAAGCTTCAGAGATTCAAACACCACCTACAGTACACTTTGAAATACTCTTGTTAATACCATTGTAGCTCTTCTGAGGTCATCTTTACGCTATTTTATGATGGCTGCACCACTCATTATCTAATCAAATTGGGCTCTGGTGTTCACTTTTATTTTTGTAGACTTGCCTTCCAAATAACTACAGCGAGAAAAATAGAAATAGGTAAGGTTCCCCCATATACATCGATCCAGATTCCGGGGAATGGCAGATTTTGATAATGTTTCACCTGGCGAATGGAATATGCAGGAACCTCGTCATATTCGATGAACATATGTTTCCTTAGAGCCAAAGGAATCTCTTCGAATATGTTGAAGTTCATTTTCAAGAACCTGGTTGCTGTAAGACGATGCAGTAACGAAAAAGCCCCAATCAAATGATTCTCTGTCACAGGTCATCACACATTTACAAAAAAGCGTTCTTGAATATATGTCTCCTCAGCCTCCTGTGTGAGTTTTATTTGGGCCACTCAAGTGATGCTGTCACGAGTGATAGTGGCTTCATCAGTAAAAAGTACGTTGCTATTTTCAGTTATTCAAGGAAATATCGTCTATCTTCATATCGGAGGGAATGAATGACCTTTAAATGATGGAACCTGTGCATACGTGATGTATTACACGTTTTATCTACATGGAACACCAGTACGTGTATACGTTCTGTAAGTTATTGGTGGAATTGTTAAAGGACTACCTCCTACGTATTGATGAATGTCTACCACCTCCAAAGTTAGTTCTTTTTAAAGATCACATGCTGGTAGTATGTTCGACACTGTACCAGTGGCACCCAGTGTACTGAACACAAGTAAACACTCTTGAATCTCATAGTCATAATGTTCAAGTGTTGCTAAATCTATGGGACTTAACTACTCTGGTCATCAGTCACTAGACTTACAAAATGATACACCAACTGAAGAAGAGCACCTAAAGTCGAGAATTTTCGCAAATTGCTAATTAATATATGTGTATTTTACATTTATAGCTGCGGACCATCAGCAACGTCTGTTCCTTAAAACGGACTCAACATGGTAAACTTACAAACTACTTAAACTAATTTATGCTAAGGACAACAAATAGCCTCACGCCCGAAGGCGAGCAGCAGTGAGCTCCACAGGAAGGCGCCTTGGAACGCTTGGACTCTCCATGGCGGTAATCCCATAGTTTGCGGTTAGGAAATCGTAGGTCATGTTCTCTGCATTCAGCAACAACGTTTCCATTACAAAACCCATGCACATATACGGTATAGGCATTTGTATAGATGGAGCAGTATAGTAGACGTGATCACAATATTTGAGGAAATGCATATTGTAAACCATCAGCTGTTTATTATTTTTCCAACTTCTACCGGTTTCGTTTATAAACCATCTTCACGGAAGAGAACTAGACAGACTGATTAAACATGTGCATTATATGCCTCCTTATGCATACTGGCATGCATTGATTTTTATTGTGTGACATGCATGCCAGTATGCATAAGGAGGCATATAATGCACCTGTTTAATCAGTCTGTCTAGTTCTCTTCCGTGAAGATGGTTTATAACCGAAACCGGTAGAAGTTTGGAAAAATAATAAACAGCTGATGGTTTCCAGTATGCATTTCCTCAAATATCTTACGGCTGTTGAACCACATCTCAATAAAAAATTGGTGATCAAAATAACGCAACTAAAACTTCAACGTAAGCTCAATGCCGACTTCACAACTTGAACATCAGCACGCTGCTGGTGACATTCGACAAATCACCCATATCAACTGATGTAAGAACATACCAAACGAAATTGCATTAAATTCAACTACACCTCTGCACTCAACAAACTTAGGACACATGTCATTTGGCATTTTATTGCGACTTCGCTGTACTACGACCTCGTGTAATATTTACTGTTCCTCCTGAAGTAACAGAAAGAAAATGAAATAAAAATGATAAGAGATTGACAATTTAAAAAAGATACAACTTAAATATTTATAAGTTAGTAAAAGAAAGCACAACCACAGTACCCGTATACAAAAGTCTCTAAACAGATCTTATGTGCTAAGGAGGATAGTACTGTACTACAATTTATTTTCAGAAGTGCAGCAATACAATGTAAAAGAGATTCGGGAAAAATTCATATCTAATAATTACTTGATAAATGATGTTCGCCTACTTTTCGAAGATATGGGCTGTATTTAATAGAATTACCTAATGCGAAACTTAACAAAAACACTGTTTAAGCTCAGACAATTATGGGATAAAATTTATGTTCCTTCACTTATTCCTGATTAAAACAAATCAAGTATTAAAGAAAATGTGTGGGCGCTGCCATGGACGAACCTACAGCATATTGATAGGTAATGAACAAATTGTTATCGACAAAAACACAATAATATGTGCTCAGAAATACATTGGGCTCTAAACTATTCGTGACCGTTGGGTAGCTTCATTTGCACATGAATTTAGATAATATTGTACGCAGGAGAAGCAGCCTTATTTGATGAAATGTATTTGAATGAAATAAAAGTAAAACCAAACATATAATGTCAGAAGACGGAACTATATCAGAAAAGTGATGAAATAATCTGTGCTAAGAAAATAACAACATACAAAGAAATGATTGATTCAACATGACCCAAAGAGGTGGAAGCCGTGGCTGAATGGCCGTGCGCTCGAACGCGCCTTTCTGAGGAGCCCGCGGTTATTCCCTATCGGATGTTCGAGTCCTCCTGTCGCATGGATTGTTGTATGTATGTGTGTGTGTGTGTGTGTGTGTGTGTGTGTGAGAGAGAGAGAGAGAGAGAGAGAGGGAGAGAGAGCGTGTGTGTGTTTGCGTATGGAGGATGTATTTGTAATCCTGAGGTTAGTATTAGTAGCCTAGGGACTGATAACCACATTAGTGAAGTTCCGTTGATTTACAAACATTAGGAAGAGTGTAGATCGAAAGTATAGAGAACTGCAATATCGCACAAAATGTTCTTCATTTACGGTTTTCGACTCATGTAATGATCATCGTCATAATTTTCTTATGCTGGCTGCTATTTGGCTGTGCAGCCATGTGTAGCATAAATTCTAAGGTTCATAATTACACAAGTACCTAAATACGAGTTCCTGCAAAATTTTATCCAGATAGAGCTTTAGTTGTAACCCCTGGGCAAACAGGATCAAATAGTACAGCAGAAGAAGCAATATCAGGAGTAGAAAAAATGAAAGGTGGCAACGTATGAAGACCAGATGTGATAGACACTAAATTGCCAATCTTTATAAAAAATAACAGACGATTGACAAAACGATAAAATGAAATTTACTGCATTATTATTATTCGTCAGAAAGGACGCCAACAGAAAAAATTAGAGTGACATACCTAGCGATTTAAGAAAATTTTAAAATATTTATGTTAATTATGCACAAAATAAAGTACAATTTTTTTTAAGTTAGAACGTAGTCGGTTGGGATTGATATACGCAGCCTGTATACGCGAAGCTTTGTTATTCATCCAATTTTTATTCTAAAGGTGTAGGAACATGAAGTCCTAATGTCTGCTTATAACTTAAAAGAAAATTATCTAAAGTTGCAAAATATATAAGAAAATCAGATGAGAAAGGGTTTCGGATCATAATCAGTCTGTATTGATCGCAATAAGATGCTGTGATGCAGCTGGGGTCATATAAGAAGGCACTTCCGCGCCCAGAGGCAGAGCGATCAGGGAAGCACGGAGGAGCTTCAGTCGAGCGGAGCGCCAACAGTTAGCCTCTGGGAGAAACATTGCGTAACTCGCGCCTACAGAATGAATATCACTGGCTGTCGTTGTGTTGCGGTAATGGAGGGAGAAGCTCAGATCAGCTGAAAACTGGGCCGCCTTCGTAGGTGACGCCGACTATAGTAGCGACCGAGATATTGCCACATTGAAATTATGTCGATAAAGAATATAGACGTGTATTTTATTGTCACTTATCTTGAATCCCTTTAGGACTGTATAAGCGGAGAAAGTTTTTAAAACGACAAAACAAAACAAAAAATAAAAATAAATAAATAAAAAGTAAAAATAAATAAATAAATGCATAAAGTATGCGTCTCCAATGGAGGAAAGCTACACTAATAGAGCTGTAATATTTGGCAACATCTTAAATCGAAGTTTTCTACCCGTTGCCTACCACCATTAATCAAAGATCTTGCCGAGTGGGGTAGCTTGCAAGCCACAACCGTACAGATAGACGTAGAAGAGGAACAACAGTATTTTCAGTACTTGCAGAGGCAACTGTCTGAGCTGGCCTTAAACATCAGCTAATGTGGCTTTGCCATATAGTCACTGTGAACGTTGAAAGGAAGCGGAAACTACAGTTGTTAATTTTACTGAAGCATGCAGCTCTATTGTATGAAAATTTGATGACTGCATCCATCCGGATAAAATTTTCTGGAAGTGAAATAGTACCTTATTCGGATCAAAAGCAAAAACAGGCATTCTACTGATCGTAGTGTGAATGATCTATCCCTTAATCGGGTAGGTACGTTAGAAAATTGGAAAATAAGAATGAATGCATTCAAAGTTAGATATGGTGTGGATTTGTGAAGTTCGGTGACAATATGAAGATGATTTCCGGTCAGGTTGGAGAGCAAAACTTAATTGTGAGGGGGACAGGAAATAGGTAGTAGGAAAAGGAATTGAAGGAGAAATAGTGGTTAATATGGGCTGAGCAAAAGGAAAGTTTTCAATGAATATAACTGAATAATAACACTTGGTTTAAAAAATCATGAAAGAAGGCTGTATGCGTACAAGAGACCAGGAGACACAGGAAGGTACTAGGCTTATTATATAATGCTAAGACATGCAATTCAGAGCCAGGTTTTAAAAAAATATCCAGGGGAGATATAGAATCTAAGCGTATCATATTGGTTATGAACTGTAAATTTTATTGTGAATTGAAACTGGCCACAGAGAGATAGGAGAATGAGGAGATGACATGGGTAAACTGTATGAACATGATGTTCTTGAAAGTTTCAAAGGTAGCTTTAGTCAACAATTGACATAAACTGGGACAAATACAACAGTAGAAGATGAATGGGTACATTTGAAGGATGATATAGTGAATCAGAGGTCGAAATAGGTTGAAAGAACTAAAAAACATCCTCGAATATCACAGAAAATATTGAATTTAAGTGACAAAAGGATAATATAAAACAATACCGTGAATGTAAGTGAAGTGCAGACGACTAAGAAGTGAGATGGACCCGAAGTTAAAAATGAGTGAGCAAGGAGCGGTTATGGGATAAATGTAAATCTGTAGAATAATGTGTAGCTAGGGGAAAATATATACCACCTATTGGAAAATAATGGAGACGTTAGCAGTCGAAAAAGCAGCTGTATGAATATCATTGACCCAGATGGTAAGACCAGTTCTGAGCAAGGAAGGGAAGCTGAAATGTGGTGCGAATATATAGAAGAGGGCTCTACGGACGGATTGAATTTCAAGGCAATTTTCTTGAGGAAGGGGAAGCAGATGAACTAGAAGAAGAATTTGACATGGTATTACGCCCGTTAGCACTTTGAGTATTTTAGTTTATGGAAAGTTAATTTTATATGGGATTATTAAAGAACTTTATTCGGATATTTATATTTGGGAATTTCATAAGATAGATATTATTCTGTTTTATCGGGGGAAAGTTAATATTATTGGTTACAGAGAATATTTAAATTCATGGGTGCAAAATAAAAGATAAGGTGTCAGAATATGAACAGTTTGAGATATTTTCTCTGTGTCAGGGATATATAAGCTAAATTCCGGGATTTTTACAGGTTATTTCATGTTATTTTTATCTCATCTTATCTAATGCTATCGAATTTCATAGAGTGTTCTAGAAAGTTATACAACGATATTAAATGTTAATTGCAGTGAGAAAGCGATTTAAAGTTTTGAGTGCGAGTACAGAGTCAGGCAGTAAGTGAAGGCAGCTCGTGTTAATTTACTGAGATTCAACATTGTAGTCGACACTGAAGACTGTTTACAATGCGCGGATAGGTTTTTGCCAGAACATTATTTGGTTGATGCGGCCGAAATAATATTGTGAGGATAACTAAAGAGCATCTCCATATCAATCATTTGTCATGCAATAATTTAAGCATATAAATTTGATTGGACCAGACCTATGCATGTTAATATCTTTGGTGGACAGAACGTTGGAACGATTATTTGCAAACCTGATTTATGATCAGTGACGATATTAGGAAGAGGTTTACGTTGTATAAAGTTCATCAGATAAATAATATTCCATCATGATAGACATTTTGCAGAGAAATATGTTAAATAATTTGTGACTGTTTGGTAACGATAGAATCGCCAAACAACAAACTGTTTGATATTTGCAATAATAAACAAAGTGTTAGAGACGAATTTAGATTTACACTAGATTGTAAACCTTTATCAAAAGTTGTGGTATTCAATGAGATTTTAGTACGAGGGAGTAGTGAGACGGTTTTCAGCTCTAAATACAGAGTGTGTTTTCATCCTGGGAGCCAGTATCACCAAACTAAACATAGAACTTTAACACTGACAGCCGGGAACAAGCGGCAGCTCATACTGGAAGGTAAAATCTGGGCTTTACTAAACATTGTTTGAGTGAAAAAACGAACGAGAACAATTCTACATGCAAGAAACTTGGAATTTCCCAGGGCGCGCTTAATTTTATTTCTCTTGCTGCCTGCGCTCCGATGACGTCAAGTCGGGAGAGGTTATAAGTGACGCCACGAACGCGGGGTCCAAAGACGGACATCTACAAGATTACGAGCAATCAAGAGGACTTAACGCAGAAGAACCGTGAAGAAAACCATCACAATTTGAAGAAAATTAGTTTGAAAAATTAACAGATAATTGTACAAAGACAGATGAAGAGATAGTAGTGAACAATATTGTTCAATATTTAAAGCAATTTAATGAGAACCAAAATAAGTTAACTGTGTTACAATTAATTGAAATCACTGCATGGTGCATGTGTTTTTTTTATATGAGTGACTTGTGTGAATGTATTTCAATTTACTATAACTTTTATTTCATGTGATACTGTTCTCTGAGGCAAAGTGGATGACATGCTAACTTAGAGAACACGGACTGGACGATGGTAAAAACGGAGTATCGACACCCAACAGAAAACCTGTCGTATAGCAATAGTGGTTCAATATTTAATTATACTTAACTCCTTGACTAAAAATCATTAACAGATCGTAAGTGGAAGATTTCTGTATGTTTTGTCGTTGACAGGTGTACCAAACTCAATTGATTAGTTGAATGTATGTATATTGTGCGTATTACTATGCGTTTATGTGTACATATTATCCGTTATGTCCGGTGGTAAATACTTTTTGAGGTCTACAATGAATATCAACGAACTAGACAACAAGGTACGATGAGAAAATATTGGAGATGTGTCTCATAGCCATCCAGATAATGTAACTAGCAGTGTTAAAAAAATATGTGTCAGTGATTCTCTTCAATACCATTCATCGGACGGACACAACTTTAACCAATAGATCATATACAAACAAAACTGAATCGATACCATAAGCGGGACGATCAGTTGATCGAACATTTAATGTAGAAAAAAGAGTTTGCGAATTTATGATAGAAAGTAAACAGTGTAACTTAGAGAACAAGACGGAGATGAAACAAAGCGATAAGGAATTTAGACAGGAAATATTTCATCTTATAAAAACCATAGACGATAAATAAAATAATTTCGAGGAGAAAATACAGGAAAATATTTTTAAATAGAGGTTGAATTAAATAACACAATTGAGAAGACCCTGAAGGAAGCTGTGAATTGCTTAGATAAGGATGTTAAGTGCTTAAAAAGAAAAGTAGAGACGGTGGAATCTTTATCAGGGAACGATAGATGACTATATTATTGATAAGTTCGAAAGAGTTGGGAACAATATGGTCGAGAGGATGGAAAACAAATCGGTAGAGTCCAAATCATCAGTGCAAACAACGTTGGAAATCCAATCGATCCAACGTAGGGCAGACAACATAGGATTGTCTCATTTAGAAGTTACGCCGTGTGACTCTCAAGTGTTCAAAGATAATAGAACGAGGAAGAATGTGTGATCGTCACATATTACAGCCAGATCAGCTGATAGAGGGTGCGGTATTGTCTTTGAATAGTGATGTTAACGTCAATAATGTCAGTAATTTACAAAGTAATAACTGAAGTATGGAACTCGGACATAATACCTAAAGAGTGGCAGGAGTCAATTCTGAACCCAAATTTTAAGAAGGGGATATAGCTCATACCAGTATGTTTCAAAGTTTTCTCGAATATTCTGATAAGGAGGCTTATGCCATATGCAGAGGAAATTGTGAGGGATTAGCAAGCTGTGTTTCTGAGGAACAGATCTACTATAGACTAAATATTCACCCAGCGTCAAATTTTGGAGAAGAAATGGGAATATAATAAACCGGTTCGTAATCTTTTCATAGATTTTACAAAAGCATATGATTCAGTATTGCGAACAAAATTGTACAGAACTCTTTTGCAACTTGGGACACCAAAGAAGTACGAGTATGTTTGGCTAATAGAAGCGGGTTTGAAAAACCCAAAAGGCATGGGGAAATTGGAGTCAGAAGAATTCCAAATAAAGAGCGGAATTAAGCTGGGAGTTGCCCAGTCCCGCTACATTTCAGTTTGTGTTGTTGTTGTGGTCTTCAGTCCAGAGACTGGTTTGATGCAGCTCTCCAACCTACTCTATCCTGAGCAAGCCTTTTCATCTCCTCATAAGAACGACAACCCACATCCACTTGAATCTGCTTACTATACGCGTCTCTTGGTCTCCCTCTGCGATTTTTACCCCACACACTTCCCTCCAACGCTAAATTCACAATTCCTTGATGTCTAAGAATGTGTCCTACCAATCTATCCCTTCTTTTAGTCAAGGTATGCCAGAAATTTCTTTTCTCCCCAACTCGGTTCAGTACCTCCTCATTAGTTACGCGATCCACCCACCTAATCTTCAGCATTCTTCTGTAGCACCATATTTCAAAAGCCTCTATCCTCTTTCTGTCCACACTGCTTATTGTCCATGTTTCACTCCCATACAAGGCAACACTCCATACAAATGCCTTCAGAAAGGCCTTCCTTAAGCTTAAATCAATATTCGATGTTAACAAATTTCTCTTTTTCAAAAACGCCTTTCTACCCATTGCCATTCTGCATTTTATATCATCTGTACTGCGACCATCATTTGTTATTTTACTGCCCAAGTAACAAAACTCATCTACCTCCTTTATTGCTTCGTTTCCCAATCTAATTCCTTCAGCATCACCTGATTTTCTTACACTGCACTCCATTACCCTAGTTTTGCTCTTGTTAATGTTCATCTTATATGCATCTTTCAGCACACTGTCCATTCCGTTCAATTGCTCTTCCAGGTCATTTGCTGTATCTGACAGAATTACTATGTCGTCGGCAAAACGCAATGTTTTTAATTCTTCACCCTGAACTTTAATTCCTTCACCAAATTTCTCCTTGATTTCCTTTACAGCTTGCTCAATGTACAAATTGAACAACATTGGGGAAAGGCTACAACCCTGTCTTACTCCCTTTCCAACCACTGCATCCCTTTCATGCCCTTCAACTCTGACAACAGCTGTCTGGTTTTTATACAAGTTGTAAATAACCTTACGCTCCCTATATTTTACTCCTGCTTGCTTCAGAACTTGAAAGAGTTTATTCCAATCAACATTGTCAAAAGCCTTCTCCAAATCTACAAAAGCTAGAAATGTTGGTTTGCCTTTTCTTAACCTATCTTTTAGGATAAGCCGTAAAGTGAGTATTGCCTCCCGTGTTCCTACATTTCTCCTGAACCCAAACTGATCTTCCCCGAGGTCGGCTTCTACCAGCTTTTCCATCCTTCTGTGTATAATTTGTGTTAATATTTTGCAACCATGACTTATTAAACTGATGGTTCTGTAGTTTTCAAACCTGTCTGAACCCGCTTTCTTTGGAATGGGGATTATAACATTTTTCTTAAAGTCTGAGGGTACTTCACCTGTCTCATACATCTTACACACAATGTGAAACAATTTTGTCATGGCTGGTTCTCCCAGAGACTTCAGTAGCTCTGACGGGATATCATCTACTCCAGGGGCCTTGTTTCGACTTAGATCTTTCAGTGCTCTGTCAAATTCAACCCTCAGTATAGTATCTCCTATTTCATCATCATCTACATCCTCTTCCCTTCCTACAATAGTGTTTCGAAGTTCATTTCCTTTGTAGAGCCCCTCTATATACTCTTTCCACCTTTCAGCTTTCCCTTCTTTGCTGAGAACTGGTTTTCCATCAGTGTCCTTGATATTCATAGAGCTGTTTTTCTTATCACCAAATGTTTCTTTTATTTTCCGGTAGGCTGTATCTATTTTTCCCCTATTTATACATTCTTCTACATCCTTGCATTTGCCTTCTAGCCATTCCTGCTTAGCCATTTTGCACTTTCTGTCAATCTCATTTCTTAGTCGTCTGTACTCCATTTTGCCTGTTTCATTTACTGCATTTTTATACTTTCTCCTTTCATCGATTAAATTTAGTATCTCCTGTGATATCCAAGGATTCTTTGTAGGTCTTGCCTTCCTACCTATTTTGTCCTCTGCTGCCTTCACTATTTCATCTCTCAATTTTACCCATTCCTCCTCAACTGTTTTATTTTCCCCTGTTTCTGTCAATTGTTGCCTGAAGCTCCCTCTGAAATTCTTAAGAACTTCAGGTTCCTTCAATTTATCTAGGTCCCATCTCCTTATTTTCCTACCTTTCTGTAGTTTCTTCAGTTTCAGCCTACAGTTCATAACCAACAAGTTATGGTCAGAGTCTATGTCTGCCCCTGGGTATGTCCTACACTTCAAAACCTGGTTCCGAAATCTATGTCTTACCATTATAAAATCTATCTGGTATCTCCCGGTGTCTCCTGGTCTCTTCCACGTATACAACCTTCTTTTGTGATTCTTAAACCAGGTGTTTGTTATAACTAAATTATGTTCCGTGCAAAATTCTACCAGGCGGCTTCCCCTTTCATTCCTTTTGCCCAGACCATATTCACCCACTATCTTCCCTTCCCTTCCTTGTCCTACTACCGAATTCCAGTCTCCCATAACAATTAAGTTTTCCTCTCCCTTAATTGTCTGAATAATTTCCTTTAGCTCCTCATATATTTCTACTATCTCCTCATCATTGGCAGAGCTAGTTGGCATATAAACCTGTACTACTGTTGTCGGTGTTGGCTTCGTATCTATCTTGACAATGACAATGCGATCGCTGTGCTGGTCATAGTAGTTTACCCGCATTCCTATTTTCTTATTCATTATCAATCCTACTCCTGTGATACCCCCAACTGATTTTGTATTTATAATCCTGTACTCACCTGACCAGAAATCCTGTTCATCCTGCCACCGAACTTCACTAATCCCCACTATATCTAACTTCAACCTATCCATTTCCCTTTTTAAATTTTCTAATTTTCCTACTCTATAAAGGGATCTAACATTCCACGCTCCGACCCGTAGAGTGCCAGTATTGTCTTTCCTGATGATCACAACCTCCTGAGTAGTCCCCACCCGGAGATCCGAATGGGGGACTATTTTACCTCCGGAATATTTTACCCGAGAGGATGCCATCATCATATGTTCATACAGTAGAGCTGCATGTCCTCGGGAAAGATAACGGCTGTAGTTTCCCCTTGCTTTCAGCCGTTCGCAGTAGCTGTGTGGCAAAGCCACATTAGCTGATGTTACAAGGCCAGCTCAGTCAATCATCCAGACTGTTGCCCCTGTAACTACTGAAAAGGCTGCTGCCCCTCTTCCAGGAACCACACGTTTGTCTGGCCTCTCCACAGATACCCCTCCGCTGTGGTTGCACCTACGGTACGGCTATCTGTATCGTTGAGGCACGCAAGCCACCCCACCTCGGCAATGTCTGTGGTTCATGGGAGTGGTCATTTCAATTTAGTCCTAGGATATATTTGCAAATAACAGCAGATAATTCAGAGGGTGTGGAGTTCAATGGAAATATTAATACATTAGGGAATGCAGAGGGTGTGGAGTTCAATGGAAATATTAATATATTAGTGAATGCAGATGACCTAAACATCATCAGCGATAGGAAATAATCTGCAATAGCAAATGCGAATGCGTTAATCACGGCTAGTGAAGACGTAGGTCTGAAGATAAGTGAAGATAAAAGGAAATACTTGGTAACTACCAGAATGTCAACAGAAGTAGATCAGGAAATTCGAAGAGTTGGTCCCATACAGTTTGAAAAGTGAACGCGATTAAGTATTTTGGTGTGGAGATTACATCGAGAAATGCGATTAAAACCGAGCTGAGGAAGAGATTACGGGCTAGAAATGCTTGCTACTTCTCACTGAATAGGTAACTCTCATCACAGTTATTGTCTAGAATTATAAAATTCAGGATATACAATACTATCATTCTTCCAGTTGTGCTGTATGGATGTGAAACTTGCTATCTCACGTTGCAAAATGAAAAACCATTTCGAGGAAAGTTTTCAGAGCAAAAAGGGATGATATTAGTGGAGTGCGCCACAAACTGCATAATGAAGAGGTCCACGAACTCTGCTTAAGCCCTAACATAATCAGTGTAATCATTTAGGCTGCAATGCGCGGGTCAAGTAGCTCGAATGGATGAAGACAGGGCAGCGCACAGAGTATTGGTAGGGAAAATGTCCTGTTGGGGGACCAAAGGGTAGATGGGAGGACAATGTGAAGGTCGATTTGTGGAGCCTAGGTATTGAAGGCGACTGGAAGGAAATAGCTAAAGACAGGGAAAGATGGCAAAAACATGTTGCTGCGGCAATGGACTTTCTATTTCGGCGAGTAGGTAAGTAAGTAATCTCAATAAAAACAAACGCGTAGATGCTAATGATAAGGAAAGTTCATGGGCCATTCTAAGAAATGACGATATGTCAGTTGTATCACGGCATGTAACAGTTAGGAATTTAAAGGACAAAATCTCCATATTTAAAATTAAATCGTTTCATACATTCTCGAATGACAAAACTAGTGTTTATTCGATGGTATTCGTAAGACTGAACGGGACAAAATACAATATGTGAAGTAGGTATTTGGTGCCTCAATACCGCTGATTCGTGTAAAACGCAACATGAATTTAAACGGTTATTTGTTGATAAGTTTTGGTTTGTGATTAAACACAATTGAGAAATGAAATTTACACACCGGAATATTATAACCCGTAGAAGGGTAATCTGATAAAGTATTTCGAGAAATATTTAATCTCATTATCTAGATCGTCCTGTATCTCAAGACGAGATCTTAGGTATGCTGATGGGCAAACTGCCGACAGATTGGCGTGATAATTTGGCTACTGTTCCGGTAGAAGATCTGAATAGATTTTTCTCAATTTTGAGAAATTTATGACGTAATTCATGAAGACAATCTAACTGTGAAATACAATTGATTTACCGATCAGTGACGATATTAAGGAGTGATTTATGTTGTATAAAGTTCAACAGAATTGTACTGGTAATTGTGGTGATAGGTAAAACGAGTAATCGGAATGGTAATGGGAATTGGAATAATGAAAATCGTTTTGATGGCAATGGTAACTGAATTGGAACCCCAAGGAATTGTTTTGATGAAATAGTAGTTATAATAATAGTATCAGGAAGTAGACCAAAGTAATACTTATGCGAGGGGACAATATAAAAATAAGAAATGATCGGTTATTAGTGGTCAGTTTGAAAACAACAATTCAGGTAATTTTTCGAAGACGAAGTGCGAGATCCAAGATTCGAGGATTAGGAAAGCTGAATGGTTTGACCGACCTGGTACATCGAGTCATGTGTCAACAAACTTAATGCAGTCTTCCAGTAATATCAGTAATAGTAATAGTCAAAATTCAGAAACTGTCATTAGGAACTGCGGGGTTTACAATAACAATCCTACAATAGTGGTTGAAGACAATACAGTCAGCAATAAACCTAATGTTCTAGAATATCCAACAAACAACAGCCAGCTTCTGTCTAGGCCCTCCGGTGAAAGCCCGAAACTTGAATGAAGGCAAACATGCAATGGTGATGAGGTATAACGATGGCGTAGAGATAAGAGAGGAATCAGTTCAAAACCCGATGAGAAAAGGAAGTAAGTTGAAACCAGTATTTCAGGCAATTATAGAGGCTACTATTTATGGTGAACCAAAAAATATATTGATTGATACCAGAGCTGTATCAAATATTGTGTAAATCTATTTAAGTATTTTAACGGGAAATTAGAGTTACTAACATTGCCACTATCTAACTGTACTCTCTGGAGCAATGGAGTCACGCTCTGTGAATATTAAGGCTCACACACAGGTTGAAATTTGTATTGAGGGGAGGCCAGCGTGTAATCCAATATTAAATGAAATTATTAAAATACAATGCACATTCTTGCTATGACCCAAATTATCGATGCCGTGTGTCTGAGGCAGTATGGGGTGATTGACCTTAGATAACAAGTGTGTAAATTGTTTCATGAGGACAAATGGGTAATTACAAATTACAAACTAACAGAAAGTTTTGTCGTAATGTATATTGCGATACCGTGAGTTCAAGAATCCCATTTATACGAGATGATTATATAATTAATAGTTTATCGATTGATGACATAACCCATATCAATAATTTAACACAGAGGAAGGTATCAGAATCAGACTGTTCGAATGATGAACAACGAAGTAATCTACAACTATTATTGAAAGATATTAACGAGGTATTAGAAAAGAAACCGGGTGTGATAGAGAATTATGAATATATCATGGAAGTGTATCCATACCTGAATTACTGCACGGCATTATATTGTACCTTGGTCTAAAAACGAAGTAGTGGACAACAAGATTTAAAAAATGATTAATTGGTGTATCATAGAGTATTATAATTTACCCTGCAGTAGTTCTCTCATTCCGGTAATTAAGGCAGATAACAGGGTAAGAGAAGTTCTGGATGCTCGCGATAAAAATAAATTAATTGCACCTGCTAGAATAAGACGAGAAAAGCTTGAAGAATTAATACAGAGTTTTCATGGAGTTAAGTATTTAAGCTCACTTGATCTACAGAGTTCGTACGGGCAAATAAAATTGGCGCCAGGTTGACGAAAATATACATCATTTGCAGGGCGAAGTTCCCACTTCCGATCGTCTGAATGTCAGTGGTGGCGTATTAATGTCACCTTTGGATAAGGTTTTAGGTCCTGATTTGTTGAAAAAAGCGAGGGTTCACCTTCATGATCTATTGTTAGCCACGACGACTTGGGAGGAACATTTTAATTTAATCCGGGAGGTGTTGTCTAGATTTAAGAATTATGGAGTAACTGTCAATTTTGATACATCAAAATTCGGTATGACAAAGATAAAATATCTTGGTCCTATATTCTCACCAGATGGAATTGTGACCAGTCCTAAGGAGCTTGATGTGAAAAGAACATTCAGTATCCGAAGAATAAAAAGGATTGAAGACTTTTATTTACATTTTAACAGGTTTTTACCATTGGATTAAACTAATAATTATGTATTGCTAAATGTATTAAGAAAAAATGTTCCATGAAGTAGACAACTAAGTGTTGTAATGTATACGGTAAAATCAAAGATGTATAGCTAACGCCGAACTGTTGTCACATCCAGACTTGGAGAAGGACTTTTGTGTGACAACTGAGGCCTCGGTAAATAGTTTAGGCGCAGATTTGTTTCAACTTGATAATCCAGAGGAACGGGAATAATTGAAAATCGTCGCATTTACTAGTAGATACCTAAACCAATGTGAACAATTATATACTACTAAGGAGTTAGAAATCTTAGCTATAATTTGGGCATTGAAAAAATTTACATATTCTACATCCACATCTACATACATACTCCGCAATTTACCGTAAGGTACGTCGCGGTGGGTACACTGTACCACTACCAGGCATTTCGTTTCCTATTCCACTCCCAAATAGAACGAAGAAAAAATACCTATATGCCTCCGTACGAGCCCTAATTTCTCTTATCTTGTCTTTGTGATCTTTACGCGAAATGTAAGTAGGCGGCAGCAAGATCGCACTACACTCAGCTTCAGATTACGGCCATCCACATTTCCTCAATAGAAATTCACGGAAAGAACCTCGTCTTTCCTCCAGCGATCTCCAATTGAGTGCCGCAACATTTCCGTGACACTCGCGCATTAATAAAACCTACCAGTTACAAGCTTCCTAGGGTTTTATTTGCGGATGGCGAAGTTAGTACTGCTTCCTCCCACAGGTCCCCTAAAACCTCCACATCCTTGCGGATGCTATTACGTAGCAGTGTGCGTTTGTACAGCCCAACAGTACGCACGAGGTGCTGTAGTTGCTTTCCAAGACTTTATGGAAAGCATAGAGGTCTGACTAACCTGTTGTCTTCTATAGTTGTGTCCCCAGCGCAGAAGACAGCATACAGGTCGTTGGTTCTCCTACAGCATACAAGTGAGGCTAAAATAAGTTCTGTATGATGGAAGCATAAGAAGCGACTCACGCGATTTTTAATTGTCAGGGATGCCATTTATTAAATAATAAAAAAATTGAGCAACTAATGTTAATATGATACAGCTGCCCGTAGCTCATGTTGAGACCTCGACTGTTTTCACTATTACAAAAAATCTTTACTCATGACCGGCGCGGTCCGGCGCGTATAGTGGTCAGCTCGAGACTGAAACTGTGGCGCGTTGCGAGAGGACACCTGACGCTCATTTCGCGCCAAAACAGGGCGGTCGCGCGCCTTCTGCAAAACCGCTCTTCTCTTGTTACTAAAGAGAAGGCACCTTAAACTTTTTAAACTGTCAAAATCTAGCCTGTCCTTGAGAGATATTTATTACAAATTCTCAGCTCTGAATAAATAATATTTAGTTTATAATAAACAAAAGTAATTTCAAAAGAAATCACGTGACGTGAAATGCAGCAGCCAATGCGAGGAGAGCACCAGTAACATAGGCGGGCTTTCCCACGGGAACCAGCACCTACTGTGCCATATGCTACTGCCCCTCACCCCACATTTGAACATATGCTGCACATCTGTCTTTCTTCCTCATTTAAGACACGTACAATGTTAGCAAAGACCAGCGGCCAGAAATATGAAATGGCCATAGGCCAGGAATATCACACAGTAACAAACCTAGCTGCTCGCCTCTGAACTGCCTCTATGTCTTCCTTTAAACTGCTCTGCTGCAGGTCCCAAACACTTAAGAAATACTCAAGACGTGGTCGTACAAGCGTTTTATACGTGGTCTCCTTTACAGGCGAAGTACATCTGCCCAAAACTCTCCCAATAAACCGAAGTCGGCTGTCCGCCTTACTCACAACTGTCCTTATATGTTCGTTCCATTTCATATCACTCTGCAATGTTACGCCTAGATACTTTAACGCCGCGACAGCATAAAAAAGCTCACTACTAATGCTATATTCGAACATTATGGGATTGTTTTTCCTACTCATGCGCATCACCTTACATTTTTCTAAATTGAGAGCTAGCCGCCATCGCACCAACTAGAAATTTTGTCTAACTGTGTAAGTCATGCTGTATGCTATTACAGTCAGTTAAAGATGACACCCTCCCATACACCATAGCATCATCAGGAAACAGCCGCAAATTACAAGTTACTCTGTCCATCAGATCATTTATAAAGATAGAAAATAATAGCGGTCCTATCACACTCCCCTGCGGCAAGCCTGACGATACACTCGTCTCCGATGAACACTCGCCGTCGAGAACAACCTACTGCGATCTATTACTTAGGAAGTCTTCCAGTCAGTCACAAATCTGTGAACCTATTCCATAAGCTCGTATCTTCGTTAGCAGTCTGCAGTGTGGCACCGCGTCGAACCACTTTCTGAAGTCGAGAAAAACACAATCCGCCTGTTGCCCTTCATCCATCGCTCGCAAGATGTCATGTGAGAAAAGGGCAAGCTGAGTTTCACATGAACGATGTTTCCTAAACCCATGCTGATTCATAGAAAGAATCTTTTCCGTTTCAAGGAAATTTACTATATTCTAACTGAGAATATGCTACAAAATTCTTCATGAAATTGAGGTCAACGATATCGGCCTGGAATTGTAGGGGGCCATGCCGCAAAATACTCTTTGTAAAACCGAACTGGTATTCCATCCGGACCAGCAGACTTTTTCGTATTTAGCTCTCTCAGCTGCTTCTCTACATCGGAAATACCTATTACTATGTTCTCGATTACGGAATTAGTACGTTGATCAAATGATGGTACATTTGTGCGGTCTTCCTGCATGAAAGATTTCTTAAACGTTAATTTTGAACTTCAGCTTTCCGTTTGCTTTCCTCCATTACCGCCCCGGAATGATCAACGAGTGACTGGACAGTGGGCTTTGACCCGCTTATCGATGTTACATAGGACCAGAATTTTTTCGGGTTCTCGGAATTCGCAATGGTAATTATTGTATGCTTCGTGCATCGATCTTTTTACAGACCCACAAAGCTCTACTAATTTTTGCCTGTCGTTATTTGCGTGTTCTTTTTTGAAGCGAGAGTGCAACAGTCTTCGCTTCTTAAGCAGCTTTCTAACATTATTATTATACCACGGTGGATCTTTTCCATCCTTAATCGTCTTTTCTCTAACCCTTTATTTACAATGCACTTAAATTTAATCCACATTTCCTCTACATCCGTAGTCCCGGAATTAAACGATGTCCATACGTTTTCTAAGTGCGATCCTAACATTTGCTTATCGACTATTCCTAACAACAACACGCTCCTAGCCTTCTTGATTGGTTTATGAACTTTGGTCACCATCGACGCTATGACAATATCATGATCACTAATTCCTGTCTCTCCACTGACATCGTTAATAAGTTCAGGCCTGTTCGTGGCTGTTGTTGTTGTTATGGTCTACAGTCCGGAGACTGGTTTGATGCAGCTCTCCACCCTACTCTATCCTGAGAAAGCCTTTTCAACTCCTCATAAGAACGACAACCCACATCCACTTGAATCTGCTTACTATACAAATCTCTTGGTCTCCCTCTGCGATTTTTACCCCACACACTTCCCTCAAATGCTAAATTTACGATTCCTCGATGTCTAAGAATGTGTCCTACCAAGCGATCCCTTCTTTTAGTCAGGGTGTGCCAAAATTTCCTTTACTCACCAATTCTGTTAAGTACCTCTTCATTAGTTATGCGATCTACCCACCTAATCTTCAGCATTCTTCTGTAGCACCACATTTCAAAAGCCTCTATCCTCTTCCTGTCTGAACTGCTTATCGTCCACGTTTCACTCCCGTACAAGGCAACACTCCACACAAATGCCTTCAGAAAAGACTTCCTTACACTTAAATTAATATTCGATGTTAGCAAATTTCTCTTTTTCAAAAATGCTTTTCTTCCCATTGCCATTCTGCATCTTATATCCTCTGTAGTGCGACCATCGCATGTTATTTTACTACCCAAGTAACAAAACTCATCTACCACCTTCATTGTTTCGTTACCCAATCTAATTCCTTCAGCATCACCTGATTTTCCGTTTCAAGGAAATTTACTATATTCTAACTGAGAATATGCTACAAAATTCTTCATGAAATTGAGGTCAACGATATCGGCCTGGAATTGTAGGGGGCCAATGCCGCAAAATACTCTTTGTAAAACCGAACTGGTATTCCATCCGGACCAGCAGACTTTTTCGTATTTAGCTCTCTCAGCTGCTTCTCTACATCGGAAATACCTATTACTATTACTATGCTTTTCTTCCCATTGCCATTCTGCATCTTATATCCTCTGTAGTGCGACCATCGCATGTTATTTTACTACCCAAGTAACAAAACTCATCTACCACCTTCATTGTTTCGTTACCCAATCTAATTCCTTCAGCATCACCTGATTTTCTATGACCGCATTCCATTATTTTTGTTTTGCTCTTGTTAATGTTCATTTTATACGCTCTCTTCAACACACTGTCCATTCCATTCAACTACTCTTCCAGGTCCTTTGCTGTCTCTGACAGAATTACAATGTCATCAGCAAAACGCAATGTTTTTATTTCTTCCCCCTGAACTTTAATCCCTATTCCAAATTTTTCCTTGCCTTCCTTCAACGCCTGCTCGATGTACAAATTAAATAGCATCGGAGAAAGGATAGCATAGGATGTTTTGGGCGCACAACAGCAAGGTTTCTAGCGCGCATCGGAGAAAGGCTACAGCCCTTCCCCACTGATGCTTCCCATTCATGCCCTTCGAGCCTAATAACTGCGGTCTTGCTTTTGTACAAGTTGTAAATAACTCTCATTTCCCTGTATTTTACCCCTGCTGATTTCAGAATGTGACAGAGTGTATTCCAGTCAACATTGTCAAAAGCTTTCTCCAAATCTAAAAAAGCTAAAAATGTAGGTTTGCCTTTCCTTAATCTATCTTCTAAGATAAGTAAGGTAAGTATTGCCTCCCGGGTTCCTACGTTCCTCCGGAATCCAAACTGATCTTCCCCGAGGTCAGCTTGTGTTAAAATTTTGCAACCATGACTTATCAAACTAATGGTTCTGTAATTTTCACACCTGTCTGCGCTTGATTTCTTTCGAATGGGGATTATTACATTTTTCTTAAAGTCTGAGGGTATTTCGCCTGTCTCATACATCCTACACACCAGTTCAAATAGTTTTGTCATGGCTGGCTCTCCCAGAGACTTTAGTAGCTCTGAGGGTATATCTACTCCTGGGACCTTCTTCCTACCTAGGTCTTTCAGGGCTCTGTCAAATTCATCTCTCAGTATAGTATCTCCTATTTCATCTTTATCTACTTCCTCTTACCTTCCTACAACATCGTCTCTAAGTTCACTTCCTTTGTAGAGCTTCCCTATGTACTCTTTCCACCTTTCAGCTTTCCCTTCTGTGCTGAGAACTGGTTTTCCATCAGAATCCTTGATATTCATAGAGCTGTTTTTCTTATGTCCAAACGTTTCTTTTATTTTCCTGTAGGCTGTATCTATTTGTCCCATATTTATACATTCTTCTACAGATCTGCATTTGGATTCTAGCCACTCCTGCTTTGCCATTTTGCACTTCCTGTGAATCTCATTTTTTAGTCGTCTGTACTCCATTTTGCCTGTTTCATTTACTGCATTTTTTATATTTTCTCCTTTCACCAAATAAATTTAGTATTTCCTGTGATATCCAAGGATTTTTTGTAGATCTTGCCTTCCTACCTATTTTATCCTCTGCTGCCTTCACTATTTCATCTCTCAATGCTACCCATTCCTCTTCTACTGTTTTATTTCCCCCTGTTTCTGTCAACGGATGCGTAAATCTCCCTCTGAATTTCTCCAGAACTTCACGTTCCTTCAATTTATCTAAGTCCCATCTCCTTATTTTTCTACCTTTCTGCAGTTTTTTCAGTTTCAGCCTACAGTTCATAACTAACATGTTATGGTCAGAGTCTGCCCCTGGGTATGCTTTACAGTTTATCACCTGGTTCCGGAATCTATGTTTTACCATTATAAAATCTATCTGATACCTTCCGGTGTCTCCTGATCTCTTCCACGTATACAACCTTCTTTCGTGATTCTTAAGCCATGTGTTTGTTATGATTAAATCATGTTCCGTGCAAAATTCTACCAGGCGACTTCCTCTTTCATTCCTTCTCCCCAGTCCATATTCACCTACTATTTTTCCTTCTCTTCCTTTTCCTACTACCGAATTCCAGTCTCCCATCACAATTAAGTTTTCCTCTCCCTTAAATGTCTGAATAATTTCCTGTAGCTCCTCATATATTTCTTCGATCCCCTCATCATCGGCAGAGCTAGTTGGCATATAAACCTGTACTACTATCTATCTTCGTATCTATCTTGACAATGATAATGCGATCTCTGTGCTGCTCATAGTAGTTTACCCGCATTCCTATCTTCTTATTCATTATCAGTCCTACTCCTGTGATACCCCCAACTGATTTTGTATTTATAATCCTGTACTCACCTGACCAGAAATCCTGTTCATCCTGTCACCGAACTTCACTAATCCCCACTATATCTAACTTCAACCTATTCATTTCCCTTTTTAAATTTTCTAATTTTCCTACTCGATTAAGGGATCTAACAGTCCACGCTCCGATCCGTAGAATGCCAGTATTTTCTTTCGTGATGACAACATCCTCCTGAGTAGTCCCCGCCCGGAGATCCGAATGGGGGACTATTTTACCTCCGGAATATTTTACCCGAGAGGATGCCATCATCATATTTTCATACAGTAGAGCTGCATGTCCTCGGGAAATGTAACGGCTGTAGTTTCCCCTTGCTTTCAGTCGCTCGCAGTAACTTGTTGGCAAAGCCACATTAGGTGATGTTACAAGGCCAGCTCAGTCAATCATCCAGACTGTTGCCCCTGTAACTACTGAAAAGGCTGCTGCCCCTCTTCAGGAACCGCACGTTTGTCTGGCCTGTCCACAGATACCCCTCCGCCCCTCCGCTGTGGTTGCACCTACAGTACGGCTATCTGCATCGTTGAGGCACGCAAGTCACCCCACCTCGGCAATGTCTGTGGATCATGGGGGTGGTGTTCGTGGATATAAGGTATAAAATATTTTCATTTCGCGTGTGTTGTCTCTTTAATTGCTCAAGACATTTTTTGGAGAATGTGTCCAAACGTTGCTCGCAAGACTGCTTGTCTGTACCGCCTGAAATGAAACTAGAGAGGCCCCAATCTACACTTTTAAGGTGGATGTCTGCCCCGACTAATATTACATACCTATTACCTATTACATACCTATTACATACCTATGCACTACCTGGTGTAGACTTTCTTTGTATGATTCTGAAACTGCTACAGCAGCACTGGGGGCCTGTAAAAACACCCAACTATGTGAAAAGAGGATCACGGTATTTTGTGACCACAAGGCTGCAAGTTTCTGATTGTCTTGTAAATTATTGTGTCTAAGGATGACAAGATGGGCTTTATTATTGCGAGAGTACAAAATAGATATTAAATACATTTAAGTTCTAGATGAGATTATTGCCGATATACTTTCTAGATTTCTAAAGGGAAACACCACAGATGAAGAACTGATCGACACCAGTAATTGTAGAATTGTGTATTTGAGTAATACTAAGGTTAATAGTTTTTTTACTAATTTGTGCAATAATTTGCCTTCATTATACAGGCAAGATTTAAAGTGGAAGTCGATAATTAACAGATTGCAAGGTAGAGACAATAGTGTCATATCATCTAAAGATAAACTAAAAAAAATCTTATACCGTAGAAATAATTTTCAAGATAATTCTAAAGAATGTATTCCTGAAGATAGTTTGAATATGTGAGGGTGGTATACACACATGTACTGTAATCACATTACCGCAGCAAAATGTGTAGATAAGTTAGGACAATTTTGCTATTTCTTCAATATGAGACATAGATCGCAGATGCAGCTGAGAAGATGTGCAACATGTCAAAAGTCTAAGTGTACTAATTATAGTACGGAGATGTCTTTACAAACAATCATGCGATCTAAACCCTAGAATTAATTTCGTGTGATTTAATAGGTCCTTTACCAGTCTCTCAAAAAGAAGATTTAAGCATTATCTTAACATTTTACGATGCATTCTCTAAATATTTGAAAATGTTTCTGATAAGATCAACATTATTTCGGTCTGTATTCCGATGTGTCACAGATAAGTATATACTCGAGATTTGTACACCTGAATCAGTTCTTCTGGACAATGCGTCGTACTTTGCAAGCTTTGTCTGGTGGAACGGGATATGAAATCTCGTAATATCTTAATATCGCGTTATAATGCAAAGACATCTCCTGTTGAAAGAGTATTTAGATAAATTAACCGTTACATGCGTACTTACACACCAACACAGCAACATCGTTGGATTCTACACGTGGAATTGTTTGAAAACCTCTACAGAAACTTTCCAAATTCTTCCACGAAATTTACGCCTTTAGAAATAATGTTTAACATAGTCGAATCGAACGAGTGGCTTAATCCTTTGCAAGTGCAATTAAAAGTTTTACCAGAGGGAGAGTCAATTATAATAACTGTAAAATGTAAACTAGAAAGTGCCACCTTTAAGGGAACAAAAATGTGACAGTACTTGATAATAGACTATGACTTATAATGTCAGTGTTCAGATATGATTAGAGAGACATAATCGCTCTTTAAGGTCGAAGAACTCCATTGGAAAATGGGGTAGGTTATTTGATGGACCATATTGTATTCTGAACATACCCCATAAGGGGATTGTTTGTTATCCAAAGACAGGGCAGGAAGCAACATAGAAGGATTATATCCTCACAAAGCTTTAAAATTATTTATGACTAGTATATAAGTGATTTGTCAACTTAATGATAAAAGAAAACGTTTTATATTGTTGATCTTAAGTTTCATTTTGTAAATGTCGAATCAATGACTATCTAGAGAAGATTTAGTAGTGATAGGATAATTTTTACTCCTAACTTTCAGTTAGTGTCTTCCTTGTGCCAACTGATTAATGATCAATGTGCATCAAATGTAATGTGGTGCTGATTATGAACAGAAGCCTGTTAGCATTTATGAATTTGAATGATTTTTACGTTTTTCGTTATACGGCACTAGACCTGCTGATTAGTGATAGAAGCAAGTAGGTAATGATTCACAGTAATGAGAATGGTGATTAAAAGGCGGTTTCTGTGACAAAAAATGATATTGGTGAACTTTCTGAATGAACCGTATATTTACACGATTAAAATGGGATAATGACGACTAGCGAATTATCAATTTAAGACTGTATCATTAATGTTTTATACTTGTGTTTTTTGTTACATGTTACCAACCAAGCATCCATGTTAACTGGTGGTGCGGGATGTCATTGCCAACTGACGGGAGGTGACGTCAATTACGGCGGTACCAGCCGTCGACATCAACTGACAAGAGGTGACATCAATTTAAATAATGTCATCTGTCTTCCTTAACCAATCAAACGAGATGTCAAACTGATTATGCTAATAGTCATTGTCAGCTGATAAATTCCCGATGATGTTAAGAAGAAGATGGCTCTAGTTTATGTCAAGAGAATAATATTTTATTTCCAAGATTACATAACAACCATTATGAAGAAGATGCGGCTATTACAATACTTGCAGCATGAATATTCAGAATTACGGAATGAAGTAACAACAATTTTGAAGCCCAGCAATTACTCAAGATTTTGCTGCAAGTCATGATGCTGTTGTTCTGATATCATGAATAGATGTCTCGCGTTATAAGAACAGAGACATCAGAAGAAAAAAAAAAACGTACTGAATACATGCCTCACTTTATAAGCAGTCCGACATCAGGATAATAAAATAGTAGGTATCTCACGTTATAAGAAGAGATATGTCATAATTACAAGAGTGAGGACCGAAGTCAGGCTACATCAGAAAACAACATGAATTATGTTTGCTGGTACTACGCTAATAATAGTGACATCATTTAATAAGAACTATGAAAAGTCTGATTTGTTAATGGAACTGATACTAAATAGTTACATGACAATTCCTGAATATATCAATATATCAATTGGTATGACAGGCCATACGTACTGGAAGCCATTGAAGAGGTAGTATATAACATGAAGAATGAATATCTTTGACACCTCTGTTGCAACTGCACATGGGGCAGTGGTTAAGGGCATTACAAAACCGATTTGAAGGGGGAATGCTGGAATGCAGATTGAAGACATAGAGAAACCATCACTTCTGAAGACTGTGTGAAATATTTAAGTTACTGTTGCAATACTGTCATATTTAAGTGACGTTTTTTATAACTATTGTAAATATTCAAGTAATCTTGTTCTTATGACATTCATATCATCATGAAAAAAGATAAAAAAAGCCCCTACATCAAAGAAAGCGCCCCAAATTAAAAATTGAAAGAAAAAAATCAGCCAACCCAATCCAAAGCAAGAAAAATCAAAGTTCCTTTGTTTTAAGGCAAATGAAGTATAACACCAGAGTAGATAACTAATGTTTAGGATGTTTCACAATTACTAGCGTAGTGGAGAGTGTTAATCATGCTACTGTAGTCATTAGGTTAACACACTGGGGGCTGTATTATACTTCTTAGCACGATGACTCTATTTTAATTATTGGGAAGTTAATTTTATATTGGGTTATTGAAGTATTTTTATCAGGATGGTTAAATTTGGGAATCTTATAAGATAGATATTACATTTTATCAGGGGAAAGTTAATATTATTGGCTTTAAATGATATTTACATTCATGGGGGTGCAAATTAATAAAGAGAATATCAGCACAAATTATGACAGTTACAGATATTTTCTCTGTGTAAGCGGTATATAAGCTAAATTCCTGCATTATTACAAATTATCTCATGTTATCTTATAGAAAGTTATCGAGTGTTATAAAACGATATTAGATGTTAACTGCAGGGAAACGCGAAGTTTGAACGTGAGTACAGAGCGAGGCAATGAATGAAGGCACTTCGTGTTAATTTATCGAGAATGAAGAATGTAGTCAAATATGCGGATAGGCTCATTGGAGAACATTATTTAGTTGATGCGGTTAAAATAATATTCTGAGGATAATTAAGTAACTCGAAAGGGAATTAATTTCATCTCCATATCATTTATTCATCATAAACCAATTACGGCATATAAATTGAATTGCACCAGGCCTATGAGTGATAATATCTTTGGTGGACAGAACTTTCAAATGATCATTTGCAAACCTGTGAAATATCATTTATTTACCAATCAGTGACGATATTAGCGAGTGATTTACGTTGTATACACTTAAACAGATAAATAATATTGAATCATGAAAGACATTTTGCAGATCTGTGCGTTAAATAATGTGTGACTGTTTGGTAACGATAAAATCGCCAAGCAACAAACTGTACGATCTTAGGAATATATGTCGAAGTTCTAGAGACGAATTTAGAATTACACGAAATTATTTACTTTTATCAGAAATTGTGGTATTCAAGGAGAGTTTACTACGAGAGAGGCGCGGCGGAGCGGCCAAGCGCATTGAGGCGCTATGCTACGATGCGCGAGGCCGTTCCTCGTCAGGGGTTCGAATCCTTCCTCGGGCATGGATGTCTGTGCCGTCTTTAGTATAAGGTAGATCATAAGTAGTTTTATGTTTAGGGACTGATGACACCGCAGTTAAATCCCTAAGCTCTACGAACATTTGAATACTACCAGGGAGTAGTAAGACTTTTTTCAACTCTAAATACAGATTGTATTATAACCCTGATAGCCAGTGTCGCCGCACTAAACATAGAACATGAACATTAACTGCCGGGAACAAGCGGTATATGATACTAGAGGATAAATTCTGGGTCTTACGGAACATTGTTTTGGTGAAAAAACCAGAGAGCACAGTTCCACATGTAAGTTGCTTGGAATTGCCCAGGTCGCGCTGAATTTTGTTTCATGTCCCGCCTGTTCTCGGACGACGTCAAGTCGTGGATGGTTATAATGGCACTGAAAGATTTAAGGCGAAACAATTAGCATGGTATAGACGGGGTCATCAGTCCCTATACTTACAAACTACTTATGAACTAACTAATACTAAGGACGGCACAAATATCCATGCCCGAGGGGGGGTTAGAACCTCCGACTGTAGTGGCCGTGTGGTCCGTGACTGGAGCGCCACAGTCCCCTCGGCCACCGCGGCCGGCAATGTTTGTGTCAAGGAAATGAATTATTATTGATATAAGCCTAGAATGTTTGAAGTTATTTTTCACAGCTACGCCCGCTTCAGAATAGCCGAATCTAAAACCCAGATGTCGATTATCGACATGATATCGGGAGGCTGGTCAACCCGTCACGTGCATTGCTAGATCCAAAGAAAACCGTTACACTGACGAAATTTTTAGCCTCGTATGGAAACTTTCCTATGTGTTCTGCTGGTGGAAATATGCCAACAAGACAATGAACGTCCGCCATCAAGTGGCTCAAGTTTTCATATGTCACGCTTCTACAGTTCTTTCGCTGACTGTCTCCTCGGGAGTACTTCTGCATCCCAATTTCGGGACCAAGCGAAACTACACATGTTAACAGATCAGCCTGTGCCTGATTTTTTTTCAGGATTTTTAAATCAATCTGCCTCAGGACAACAGATGTACAATCAATTCCGAGCCATTTTGCAGCATGAAATCTGGAAAAAGGTGGTTGTCTGCTCGAAATGTTTGTTCTTGTGTAAAAGTTTTTAATTTTTGAATCGGCTTTATTCATATATGTTTTATTATTTCCAATAGCTTATCTTCGTACGCTATTCACAGTCTCCACGCATAACCCCATGTATAGGTGTATCTACAGTAAACGTTACAAAATCATAAGATTTCGGGCAATTTAAATTACTATATGGGACCAAAAACGGGTACAGATGAGAGCCACACACACACACACACACACACACACACACACACACACACGCACGCATACATGGCAGATTTGAAGAATTTATCTCTTATAGTATAACATCTAAATCTTTAAAAGTCTTGTGGCATTACATAAGGCATGCTAAATGATACCGTATAAATGTTCAAATGTTTGTATAGTTTATGGGACTTAACTACAGGGTCATCAGTCCCTAAACTTACAAACTACTTATGATTTAGCTAACACTAAGTACGGCACAAATAACCATGCCCGAGGGGGGATTCGAACCACCGACCGTAGTGGCCGTGCAGACCGTGACTGGCGCGCCTCCGTCCCCTCGGCTACCGCGGCAGGCTAGAAATGTTCATAAAGAATTTTTGGAATGTATTACGACGTGAAGACATTGAACTGCAGGAAAGAGGAGTTCCGTGAATACATTTAACATTAGTTTAGATATAGTGATATGGTGTCACTTCAATTCCTAGACAATGTAAATTGACTGTGACTCTTCCTCGCATGTCTTCAGCACCAAGATCAATGAAGTTTTCAAAATTAAAAGTTACAGAAGTCTAGAGATGGACTATTACCTCTTCAGTACCAAAATATTATAATGAACAAGTAATAACAGATCGATGACCATCATATCAATGAAGTGATTTATGATCTCAACAATCGTTTACCAGTCGGAGCTAACGAGAAAGTTACGAAAACTTAACTAACTACACTGAAGAGCTAAAGAATGTGGTATGGAGTTGCGAGTGCAAACAAAGTGAAATGCAAAGACTCATATGACTGTCCTGCAGTCATCACGTCTGTTGCATGCGTTAGGACTGTTACTGCAGTTAAAATGTCAGGTTATTGCAATTTAAGTACATTTTAGCGTGGTGGTGTAGTCGGAGCACGAGAGATCGGACACTGCATTTCAAAAGTATTGACTAGATGGGGATTTTCCCATACGACAATTTTAAGATTGTTCAGTGTTTCTCTGGAATCCGGTAAAATATCAAATCTCTCTGCTGCCGATAACATTTCCAGCATCAAATGGGCCGACAGTGTCTGTAGAGATACGTTCAATGTGTCAGTGGTGTAACCCATCCGCAAATTGGCCCAGATTACAGTGTTAGTCCATGAAAAGCGTCAGCGTGCGATACATTTAACGAAATATCGATAGTTTAAACACCTTTGCTGGCCCCCTTACTCCCCAGGCCTGAACATTATTAATCACATGTGGGACATATTACAACGTGGTGTTCAGTAGAGAAGTTAACCCCATTGCATTCCTAATTACTTGTAGCCCCCGTGGATAATTGTTGTAACAGTGTGTGAAATAATTAAATTTCTAATTTCTGTCAGCAGTCACTTTGCTTGCTGGAGTGTGATTTAGAACAATGTATTGCGTTTGATTACGTTCTGCTGATCGTCAGGCAATATTTGTGTATAGAATAGTTGCTTAGAACAGTATTTTTTGAGCAATTGTAATGTTAAACTAGTTATCCTTCCTTATTGGGGTGATATCTGCAGTATTTTGAGGAAAGGGTTAGCAGTGAATGACCATAAATTTATGTGCAGTGATATCTTATCCTGGTCTTGATGCTGGCTGTGATTTATACAGCCTCTAGTGTGGGTTGATAACTGGTTTGCATGAGATGTTGTGATGTATTTAGAATGTGATAACCGTTTATTACACTCCGCTGAACCTTTAAAATTTTCTCGTCCCTTGATTTCATCGGCGTTTCTGGGCTTTGACGAGACTGCTGCATTACGCTGGTACACTATACAATAGTTTTACTTCACACCTTTACATATAAGCAATATCTGCAAACCAAAATGGCCCACTGTAATGTTTATATCAGAATCGATTATCGATTTTGCAGCATTATTATCGATGTCTCCTGTCTGCAAGTTTTCTGTTTCGCCCTAGCAAATTTTGAAAGTATTTTATTATAGATAATATTACTGAATTTCTTAGAAATTTTGTACTTGATAAATTTTTTATTTAGATTAACGGTTTCGGCAGTATATATGCCATATTCGGATCTTTTTTTTTTTTTCATAATGTGAGGAATGAACCGAAAGATCCGAAGGTGGTAGTTAAATTGGCCAAAATCGGTGATCAAACTAAAAATGAAAAACGTTCTTGGCTGCTACCCTTAAACAATTTTTTGTTCTAAAGTAGTACTAATTCCTTTCTGGCTATCTTGAAATCTTTAATTTTGTAGTTTACATCTCAAAACTATAGTATTAGTACTGACTTAAGATGCTAGAAGAATTGTAACTTATTGAAATCTGTAATGACCTTAAGGATATTATGTTATCGACGAAGATCTCCGTTTCCTGCATAATGTTTATTCTATTACATTTGACAGATTTGTGTGTAACTGGGAGGGTTTCTTCAGTTTTTAATATTTAACTACTAGGTTAATATTTGTCGTGTGATGAATTGGATTATTTGTTCTATTTGATTAGTAACTGTTCTGCCATTGTAATAATGACATAAGGATCATTATTGCAATATGGTTTATGATATGTGTGTTGTAGTGGGAATTTTTGAACTTTTTTATGTCAAGGAAACGATGAAATTTATGTTCGCTATAAGTTATTAAAATTATTAAAATGTTTTTTTAAATATAAGTGTAAATAAATAAAATGTGTCATCCAAATGTATCGTGTATAACTTGATTTATAATGAATTCTTGTACTGTCACGATTTCGTTCTCTATATGGCTGAAAAATAATTCTGCTGCTAGGCCACCAAGAGTACATCCAGTTGGTAGACCAAGGCCTCTTTTGCAAATATTTTGCTGAAAGAGTAGTAATTATGTGAGAGTACTAACCTGAAAGCATCTACAAGCACTAGTGCTTCTGACGCGCTAAATGTATAGCTTTTAAAGAGATTTGTTCTTATAATCTCTATTGTCTCACGTACAGGTATACTAATGTGCAGGTTTGCAACATTAGAAATGATGTGGTATGTAAATAACACTTTTATTATCTTTGATAGTACACATATTGATGTAATGAATCATGTAAATGACCTGCATGAAAAAATCAAAATTAAACATGAAGAGAACGGTACTATACCATTCCTTTACAAGAGAATATTCAACGAAAAACAAAAGGTATATTTCATTATTTAAGGAAATCTATTTCTACAGGCACCATAAAGCATTGCTGGAGGATCTTTCAAAGACAAATGTCAGAACAGTAATAATATATTAATAAACATACATGCAAAAAGTAATATAAGTACAATCAAAATAATAATTTGATTGCATTTATATACAGTTATAAAATCATACCTCCACGATGTAATATGGACATAGCCTGATGACGTTCACAGAGTCGAAGTAGGCCTGTTGCATTAAATAACATCTACCACGTAAATCTACATTTCTGTGTTATTTGTATTATCAATAAGTCATTAAAAGACATACACAATGCTGCAGACCCAAATGAAATGAAACTGATGATCTGTTTATTACATAAAAACTGTAAATAACTTTACACAAATTTTTACGAAGTATTCCTGAAGGGAAGTTTCAATCTGTAAAGTGTACCGACAAAATAGTTTTTCGTGTCTCCCGTACAATTAGAATTTTGGGACTCGTAGCGTTTTAACTGTAACGATTCGCTTCAGGGCAGCAAATTCCACACACGGGAAAAGTGTCGATAGTAATTGTTTTCTCGTTCCATTGGCGAGTACGACAGAGGAAAAAACTCCAGTACACGCTCCCCTACAACACTGTGTATGCTGTTGGTGTTAAAGCAAAACATTTAACGGTCGGGAGCTCTTGTTTTCCGGCGGTCTCGTACATGTCGTTTTATTCTTCGCAGCGTGTGATTTCAATGTAGTGGTATTAGTATGTAATGAGGGCAGTTCCATCTGCTGAGAACGGTCATCTTAATAAAATGGCATTCCTGACTATTCTTTGAGCAATATTGGTATATGATAACTGATTTCATCCAGTAATGCTGCTGTGTACTGGCGGACATCAGTTGTAGACATCTATGCAGCTAAGAACATCAAAATTAATGTTTGTGAATTTGTGAATCTAAGGGACCAAGTGGCTACGGTCCCTAGGCTTACAAACTGTTTAAACTAATTATGGAAAAGACATTATAAAAACCATGCTGGACGGAGAACTCAAACCCCGGCGATAGACCATGCGGCCATTCCTGCGCGGGTCATAAAGTTATGGTTGTATTTTCCATACACACTGAGGATAACATATGGTATCGAAATTAATTACTATTTTCATAGATTTTTTAGCGTCCTCGTCTGCAGAAGTAAAATTGTTTTCTGTTTTTGGCTCTGCAAACCACACATCACCAACATTATCTTCTTAATGGATTGCCGAATACTTCCGTAGATTGAAACTTTCACTCTGCAGCGGAGTGTGCGCTGATATGAAACTTCCTGGCAGATTAAAATTGTGTGTCGGAATCGGGACTCGAACCTGGGACCTTTGCCTTTCGCGGGCAAGCGCACTACCGAATGTGCTATTCTGACACGACTCACGATGCCGCCTCACAACTTTACTTCCGCCAGTACCTCGCCTCCTACTTTCCAAACTTCACAGAAGCTCTCCTGCGAACCATTCAAGACTAGCACTCCTGGAAGAAAGGATATGGTGGAGACATGGCTTAGCCACAGCCTAAGGGATGTTTCCAGAATGAAATTTTCACTCTGCAGCGGAGTGTTCGCTGATATGAAACTTCCTGGCAGATTAAAATTGTGTGCCGGAACCGGGACTCGAACCTGGGACCTTTGCCTTTGGAAAGTAGGAGGCGAGGTACTAGCGGAAGTAAAGTTGTGAGGCGGCATCGTGAGTCGTGTCGGGATAGCACGTTCGGTAGTGCGCTTGCCCGCGAAAGGCAAAGCTCCCAGGTTCGAGTCCCGGTTCCGGCACACAATTTTAATCTGCCAGGAAGTTTCACTTCCGTAGATGGCGATAATGGTGAAGGAGTACGGAACTGTGGCCCCCCAGTACAAAAACGTTGGAAATAAACGAAATTTTTGTTTTTATTGTCAGATCAAAGCTAATGAAATACTTTATGAAATGTGAAATTTCAGTGATGTAACGGGGTATTTATTTTTTTTTTTTTCGTTTTATTTTGTAGCGACGAACAGCATGAACATTTCCACAAAGTCCGATTTAAACAATGCTAGTCAGTGCTAATGCACAATATGCTGCGTCATTAGGTTCGCCGGTAGACGAGATAAAAATCGGCGATTGTTACATTAAACTCTCTGTCGGGCGATTCATTAAAATTCCAGTGACCGTCTCTCCGACGCGACGGCCACAGTTGTGTCAATATCGAGCGCTCGGTCCCAGCTCATTAACTTACGTTACATTCCCCAGTAATTCACTAACTAAAATTTCTATCCCTGGAAATAAACCATAGCAGAAAACACTAAAAACATACGTTTCCGAGAATCAATTGGTGAACTCTTCCGATTAACTAAGTATTATTCTTTTATTTGAATACTGATTAGTTTCATCTAATAAAATATTTCCACTCGGGTCACATATTTATCTCCTCAGTAAAGACTGGTCAGCATTTCACATTGGTATGTTTCTGTTTTATGTGAAGCGCAGGAATTAAACCATTAAATCTGGCGTCCATTTAAGCACATAAATATCGGGTTTTCTACATCAAGCGACTAGGAAAATAATCTCATGCCTTGCAATGTGACAATTTATGACACTTAACGTGTAGTTCGTTTGCAGAGTCAAAATTGTTCGCCGGGCATTAAACATTGCGGATACTTTTGCCTGGGAGAAACAGGTTCACAATTCAGAATGAATCTTTCACTCTGCAGCGGAGTGTGCGCCGATATGAAACTTCCTGACAGATTAAAATTACGTGCTGGAACCGGGACTCGAACCTGAGACCTTTGCTTTTCACGAGCAAGCGCACTTCCGACTGAGCTATCCCGACTCGACTCACGATACCGTCCCACAACTTTACTTCCGCCAGTACCTCGCCTCCTACTTTCCAAACTTCACAGAAGTTCTCCTGCGAACCCAGTTCCCGGTTCCGGCACATAATTTTAATCTGCCAGGAAGTTTCATATCAGCGTACACTCCGCTGCAGAGTGATAGTTTCATTCTATAAAAAATCTTTAGGCTGTGGCTAAGCCATGTCTCCACCATATCCTTTCTTCCAGGAGTGCTAGTCTTGCATGTTGCATGGTTCGCAGGAGAGCTTCTCTGAAGTTTGGAAAGTAGGAGAAGTAAAGTTGTGGGGTAGAATCGTGAGTCGTGTCGGGATAGCACAGTTGGTAGTGCCCTTGCCCGCGAAAAGCAATGGTCCCAGGTTCCAGTCCCGGTTCCGGCACACAATTTTAATCTGCCAGGAAGTTTCAGGTTCACAATTGATTCTCACTTCCTCACCAATTTTTGATCTGTCTTAAAGATACTTGTAGTGTTACAAGTCAAATAGATTGCAGAAAGTAACCCTAAGTCTGATTACGCCAGTCTCGCCAGTCTTCAACAGGTTCTTTCTCTGTGGACTGCTAATTTAGAGATGAATGGAAATGATCTTATAACCTCAATTTGGAACGTTGGTAGTAAAATAAGATGCGAATTGTTATACCGTGAAGAATACTGAAGACAAGCTTAGTCCTTGAAGACAAATTTCGAATCTCTTCCTTATAACATTAAATTGATCATTCATATTTATGAACCTTACTTTCGGTTTTCGATAATAGCAATAAATAATTTTGCCAACAGGATATTTTTGGAGGTTATAATACATTCTTTGTCAATATTTCTACTTATAACCATAAGTATTGTACTGCGGTCTTCATTTAATTTATTTTCTTGATCCAATAATTTCAAAACGAACTCTTGATTAGAAAATTCCTGGTAGATTAAATCTGCGTATCTTACCGGGATCCGAACCCGGGACCTTTGCCTTACGAAGCCTGAGCTGTTACTCAACCGTGTCTCCACAATATCATTTTTTCCACGTGTCCTAGTCCCGCAAGGTACGCAGCAGAACGTATGTACGGTTTTGAAAGTAGGTGGTGAGTTAGTGGTTGAAGTAAACCCGTCAGGGCGGGCTTCAAGATGTGCCGTGGTATCTGAGACGAAAGAGCACTTGCTCGCTAGTGGTGAAGGTCCGGGTTCCAGTAACAGTCCCACACACACTAGGATGACCTAGAAAGTTCCACATCAGCGTACATCAGCCGCTGGGAGAAAATTTCATTCCGGAAGCATCGACTTAGACGTCGCTTGTTTACGGGCAAAGACAGCAATATCACCGACCATCTACAGAGGTGACTATAAGCCTTATAAGTCAGGAATTACTGTTATTCTCCCATGCAAAAAAAAAAGTTAAAAATATATGTATCAATAAATATCACATGTTAGGAGGGTGTCGTCACTGAAATTTGGTCAAATTTATCTTGCAACCTAATATACTCATATTAGGTTGCAAGATGACGGACCAAATTTCTGAGTGGTGTGGAGGTAGGCAACTAGCGCTAAAGTTAGAAAATTTAAGGTGATGCAGGTGAGTAGGAGAAACAATACCATAATATTCGAATACAGCATTGGTAGTATGCTGCCTGACGGAGTTGCGTATCTGGCATAACACCGCAAGCGATATGAAATGGGACGGTCGTATAAGAACAATTGTGGTGAAGCCGAATGGGCGACTTCGGTTCATTGGGAAAATTTTCGGAAGGTGTGATTCATCTGTAAAGGAGAACGCATATAAAACGCTTGCACGAATCTGCCTTGAGTGTTGCTCAAGTGTTTGGAATCCCCAACAGATCGGTTTAAAGGAGGAAGGCTTGGTTTGTAACTGTTAGATCTGATCAATGAGCGAGTGTTACTGAAATGCTTCGGAAACCAAAATCGGAGTCGCTGCAGGAAAGGGGAGGTTCTTTTTGAGAAACAGTGTTGGAGAAATTTAGAGGGTCGGAATTTGAGGCGGACTGAAGAACGATACTACTGTCGCCTACGTAAACTTCGCGTAACGACATCATGAACTGAACGGATGCATACAAGCATACGTTTTTCTGTCATTCTAATGGGAGTGGAACAGAAAAACAAGTAACTAATAGTGATACTGAGTACCCACCGCCACGCATCTTTGGGTGGATTGCAGAGTATGTAAGCAGATGCAAATGTGCAAATGTTTGTTAAGCTTAAGGGACTTAACTACGGGGTCATCAGTCCCTAAACTTACAAACTACTTATAAACTACCTTATACTAAAGACGGTACAAATATCCATGCCCGAGGGGGGATTCGAACCCCCGACCGTAGTGGCCGTGCAGACCGTGAATGGATTACCTTAGTCCCCTCGGCCACCGCGGCCGGCCAGATGCAAATGTACTTAAGTGGTGAGTTCGTTTCCATGAAAGAGTACATACGCGTCGTTCCAACACCGAAAACAATAAACAGCATTGAATAACTCTCAGTCAGCATTGCCCACTGGGATGAACTAAGCATTGCGCCACATTTTACGTGCCTTAGATGAAGATATTATCTTTTACCTGTGATCATGTAGTTGATTATGGTAAAGCTGTAGTTTGCGAAAGAAATATTACATAAAACAACTGGTTCGCTATTAAAATGCGTTTAACTGTAACGTTTCCAAATCAGGTACGATAAATAAGATATTTAGCTCAAAAAGATTTATTAAATCAAATTGGTTCCTTATTGGAATGGTCAGATGAACTATTAGTCGTAAATTGAATAAAATTGTTTAACAGTTGCATTTTCTACTATAAGAAATTGGTAGCACTATTTCCCAACTCAGAAATCATAACATTAGGAAACACGGACACTGTATGTTTCGAAAACTCTCATTATGAAATTGGCAACTGGTACAATATAATTTATGTTTTCCAAACACCATTTCTACACTCGTAAGTTCTTGTGAAAAAACATAAATACATATCAACTGCACTGGCGTTTAACAGTTCTCGCCAAATTTAAAAGCCCGATTAGCGACTGTTTGCTGCTCAGATATTAACACTCATATCGGACCACACCTATCATCCAGAAGGTTCCTCCCTCTGCAAGGAGTACACATGGAGTTCCATTTTTCCACACACCCCTTTGCTCACCTCCTCCCTGTCAAACACACACTCCCCACCAGTTCTGTCACATGGCCACTTCCTCATTGGCCGATCACCAACCCCACCAAAACAGTACACAACGTAACACGAGCTATTTCTTAAAGTAAATACCTACCGTCTGAAACCACTTATTTACTAATATAATATTATTTAAATACTCAAAACATGAAAGGTTGGTCCACATACGAGTGTCAATATTAGTATTACATAAAGTCTGAAATCAAGAAATAGATAAACAAGCTTTCACTAGCTTGATCTTCCATGCTGCACTATATTTTCATAAATTAGTGGCAAATTGTACAATAAATGAAAACACTAAATTAGATATATGAGCGCTAAATCATGCTTCTGGCATGTTCAGTGTTAACTGTAGAGAATATGATGATATGTCTATATTTCCAATATAAATTTGTATCGGTTGAAATCTGTCATTACACAAATGTACAATATGGTTCATTTATAGTGACCGGGCCAAATATCTCACGAAGTAAGCATCATACGAAAAAACTACGAAGACCAAAGCTTTTCTAGCTTGAAGGTGGAAAACAGATGGCGCTATGGTTGCCCCGCTAGATGGCACTTCCATAGGTCAAACTGATATCAACTGAATTTCTTTAAATAGATACCCCATTTTTATTACATATTCGTCTAGTAAGTAAATAAATAATAATGTTTGTGTTGGAACACTTTTTCCGCTTTGTGATAGATGGCTCTGTAACAAACGTATAAGTACGTGGTTTCGCGTAACATTCGCCAGTGCGGACGGTATTTGCTTAGTGATACATTACTCGTGTTAAAATGGACATTTTAACAATTGCAGGAAAGGTCGCTATGGTATTTATGTATGGCTGTTGTGTTCAAAATTACCAACGAGCGTGTGCTATGTATTTTGATCGTTATCCTGGAAGACTTCATCCAAGTGCGCGTACCTTTCGCCGGTTAGTTACGTTATTTAAAGAGACAGGAAGTGTTCAGCCACAAGTGAAATGTCAACGACGACCTGAAACAAATGATGATGCCCAACTAAGTGTTTTAGCTGCAGTTGCGGCTAATCCACACATCAGTAGCAGACAAAATGAGCGAGAATCGGCAATCTCATAAACGTCGGTGTTAAGAATTCTACATCAACATAATTTTCACTCGTACCATATTTATACACACCAGGATTTCCATGGCGAAGACTTTGAAAGTCGTGTACAATTTTGCCATTGGGCACAATATAAATTAACGGACGTTAACAGATTTTTTCACGCGTTCTGTTTAGTGACGAAGCGTTATTCACGAACAAAGGTAACGTAAGCCGGTGTAATATGCACTATTAGGCAACGGGAAATCCACGATGGTTGCGACAAGTGGAACATCAGCGACTTTGGCGGGTTAATGTATGATGCGGCATTACGGGAAGAAGGATAATTGGCCCCTATTTTATCGGTGGCAATCTAAATGGTGCAATGCATGCTGATTTCTTACGTAATGTTCTACCGATTTTACTACAAGACGTTTCACTGCATGACATAATGACGATGTACTTTTAACGTGATGAATGTCCGGCACATGGCTCGCTGCAGTTGAAGCGGTCTTAAATGGAATATTTAATGACAGGTGGATTGGTCTTAGAAGCACCATACCATGGCCCGCACGCTCACCGGATCTTACATCTCCGGATTTCTTTCTGTGGGGAAAATCGAAGGACATTTGATATCGTGATTCACCGACAACGCCTGAAAATATGTGTCAGTGCATTTTCAATACATGTGAGAACATTACTGAAGGCGAACTACTCGCTGTTTAGAAGAATTTCATTAAGCATATTGCCAAATGCATTGAAGTTGAAGGGTATCAATTTAAGCATTTATTGGTCATGAGGTAATCACACAGTAACGGTATGCATTCTCATATTGTTCGATAATTTCACAAAAGTACATGCATCACATTGGAACAACCGAAATAAAGTTCAAACGTACCTATGTTCTTTGTTTTAATTTAAAAAATCTACCTGTTACCTACTGTTCGTCTAAATTTGTGAGCAATATGTTTGTGGATATTACAGCACCATCTATCACAAGGTGAAAAAAGTGTTCCAAATAAAACAATCATATTTATTTTACGTACTAGACGAATATGTAATAAAATGGTGTTACCTATTTGCAAAAAAAAAAAAAAAAAAAAAAAAAAAAAATGCATATGACATCCGTTTGACCTATGGAAGCGTTATCTAGCTGGCCAACCGTAGCGCCATCTGTTTTTCCTCTTCAAAATAAATAAGTTTTGTTCTTAGTAGTTTTTTCGTTTGATGCTTATTTCGTGAGATATTTGTCGTAGTCATTATCAATGCTCCACCCTGTATACTAGTGTGACACGTTCAAGGTGATAGCATGGGACAAAAAGCTATCATTTTCGACCAGAATTTGTTGAAACTGTATGACATATTCATAAGTTGGTTATTACACGCTTTGATTTTCTATATTTCTACATCTACATAGATACTCTGCAAATCACATTCATGTGCCTGGCAGAGAGTTCATTAACCACTTTCATAAATTTTCTCTACTGTTCCATTCTCTAATAGCGCACGGGAAGAAAGAACACATAAATCGTTCAGTTTTCGATCTGATTTCTCTTATTTTATTGGGATGGTCATGTCTCCCTAAGTAGGTGGGTGCTAGCAAAATATTTTCACATTCAGAACTAAAAGTCGGTGATTGAAACTTCGCAAAAAGATCACGCCGCAATGAATAACGTCTTTCTTTTAATGATTTCCACCCCAATTCGTGCAACATTTCCGTGACACTTTCCCCCCCGTAACGTGATAGAACAAAACGAGCTGCTCTTCTCTGAACCTTCTCAATGTCTTCCGTCAATCCCACCTGGTGAGGGTCCCACAAGGGGCAACAGTACTCCAGGAGAGGAAGCACAAGTGTGATGTAGGCAGTCTCTTTGGTGGAGCTGGTGCATCTTCGAAGCGTCCTGCCGATGAAACGTAACCTTTGGTTCGCCTTCCCCACAATATTTTCTATATGTTCTCTCCAGTCAAAGTTGTTCGTAATTGTAACTCCTAGGTATTTGGTAGAATATACTACCTTAAGGTTTGATTTATCACGTTATTGAAGTTCAGCGGATTTCTTTTAGTGGTCATGTGTATTACTTCACACTTTTCTTTATTTAGTGTCGATTGCCAATTTTCGCACCATGCAGAAATTTTGTCTAAATCTCTTTGCAGCTGCTTTTGATCCTCTGTTGACTTCACTAACCGATAAACGACAGCATCATCCGCGAACAATCTAAGGGAGCTATTCACATTGTCTCCTAGATCGTTTATAAACACGAGGAAGAGTAGGGGACCTATAACGCTTCCCTGTGGAACGCCAGATATCACTTCAGATTTACTCGATGACTTACTGTCAATTACAACGAACTGTATTCTTTCTGATAGGAAATCGTGAATCCAACCGCACAATTGGGGAGATATTCCATAAGCACGCAATTTCATAAGAAGTCGCTTGTCGGGTACATTGTCAAAAGCCTTCCTGAAATCCAGAAATATGGAATCGATTTGAGATCCCTTGGCGATGTAATTTGTGAGATATTGATATTATTATTGAAACATGTGCATAAATATTCCGACATAGTAGATATCTTAAATATTGACGGCAGAAAATTTTATTGATTCTCTTTGCCTGAATTACTGGAATGTGGAACTCACAGATGTCCTCCAGGTACATCTTTAAGAAGCGCTTGCCAATAGCTCTCATTAGTTTTGAGTACAAAGCATGGACCGTTACAAGATTTTCCGCCAATATGCGCCAAACGCTAACATTCGCTCGGTTTAACCCGCTATTTCTCTACCTGGTCCGTTTGGTGGCTGCTCCAACCATTTGCCGGGGTCCACTGCTGGTTAGTCCTGTTTAGAAAGGTAAACAATACCATTACCTATACTAATTGCGTGCCTCTACGCACATTACTTCCGTTAAGGGACAGAGGAAATACTTGGAAATACATTAAATTTTGTATACTTCAAGGCACTGCTCCCACATTTCCAAGCGACGTAACTGATATAATCATTGGATCTACATAATAACTTCAATAATCACCATAGGAATTACAAAATGTCGACTGAAGTTTCCTACATGATAAATGATGCAATAAGGATATTGAATAACTCTGAACGCCGCGCGAGATTAGCTTAGCGGTCTGGAACGCCACGTTGCGTATCGCGCGGCCTCCCGCTTCGAAGCTTCGAATCCTCCCTCGGGTATGGATGTTTGCCTTTGGTTTAAGTTAGTTCCTAAGTATTTTGTAAGTTTACATACTCATGACACCACACTTAAGTCCCATAAGCTTTACAAACATTTCAACAATTTTTTGAATAACTCTGAATACAACATAAATATGAATTGTGTAGTGGACTATCCCTTGCGGTTATGGTTAAAAGAATAAGTGCAGCTGCATTTCCCTTGGTACAATTCTATGAATTAAGATGAAGGATTCTTCGACTCAAGCACTGCAATAGGAAAATGTCGATTGATTATTATCGACATGCCTGACTTTTGTGTTCTAAGAAAAACATTTTTCATTTGATCTAACACCCATCCAGACTCACGTTAACACCTACTAAGCGAGAAGGTACAGCGGTTGACACACTGTACTCGGATTTGAGAAGACGGCGCGGCAGTTGAAATTCGCTTCTGGCATTCCAGGTTTTCCGTAAGTCTCCTCAATCATCTCAGGTAAGTGCCACGATGATTTCTTAGAAAGCACACATCTGATTTTCTTCCCCAGCCGTAACATGGAGAGAGAGAGAGAGAGAGAGAGAGAGAGAGAGAGACAGAGAGAAGCAATCTGAGGATGTGATCTAATAACCATGCTGTATTCAACCGTAAACCTACTTCCTTTCTTTCTTTTTCTCCTTAAAAGTTAACATTGCCACTGCAACTCCTAACACTTTTGAATTCGAAAAAATGAAATACATTCACCGTTGAAGGACAAAGAACGAAATTCAATGCCGACCGGGATTCGAACCGAAAATTCCCACTTTTGGAAGTGGCTGTCCCAGTCCTGCCCAAATTCTCAACTTATCTCAGCCAACGTGGTAGTGCCCCTTGACTATTACTCTAGCTCGCAACTATGAATGTATTACGGCAAGGGATCAGGAATGATTGAGTGTTGTGGTCTTCAGTCCGGAGACTGGTTTGATGCAGCTTCCCACAATCCTGAGCAAGCCTCTTCATCTCCACATAAGAACGGCAACCTACGTCTGTCTGAATCTGCTTACTGTATCCATCTCTTGGTCTTCTTCAGCGGATTTTGCACCACACACTTCCCTCCAAGCTAAATTCGCAATTCCTTGATGTCTAAGAATGTGTCCTTCCAATCTATCCCTTCTTTTAGTCAAGGTATGCCAATAATTCCTATTCTCCCCAATTCTGTGCAGTACCTCCACCTAATCTTCAGCATTCTTCTGCAGCACCACATATCAAGAGCCTCTATGCTCTTCTTGTCCGCACTGTTTATCTTCCGTGTTTCATTCGCATACAAGGCAACACTCCATACAAATGCCTTCAGAAAGGACTTACTTAGGCTTAAATCAATATTCGATGTTAACAAATTTCTCTTTTTCAAGAACGCTTTTCTACCCATTGCCATTCCACATTTTATATACTCTATACTGCGACCATCATTTGTTATTTTACTGCCCAAGTAACAAAACTCATCTACCTCCTTTATTGCTTCGTTAACTAATCTAATTCCTTCAGCATCACCTGATCTTCTTAGACAGCACTCCATTACCCTAGTTTTTCTCTTGTTAATCTTCATCTTATATGCACCTTTCAGCACACTGTCCATTCCGTTCTATTGCTCTTCCAGGTCCTTTGCTGTATCTGACGGAATTACTATGTCGTCAGCAAAACGCAATGTTTTTAATTCTTCCCCCTGAACTTTAATTCCTTCTCCAAATTTCTCCTTGCTTTCCTTTATAGCTTACATTGGAGAAAGACTACAACCCTGTCTTACTCCCTTTCCGACGACTGCATCCCTTTCATGGCAACTCTGACAACCGCTGTCTGGTTTTTGTACAAGTGGTAAATAACCTTACGCTCCCTATAGTTTACTCCTGCTTGCTTCAGAATTTGAAAGAGTTTATTCCAATCAACATCGTCAAAAGCCTTCTCCAAATCTACAAAAGCTAGAAATGTAGGTTTTGCTTTTCTTAATCTATCTTCTAGGATAAGCCTTAAAGTGAATATTGCCTCTTGTGTTCCTACATTTCTCCTGAACCTAAACCGATCTTCCCCGAGGTCGGCTTCTACCAGCTTTTCCATCCTTCTGTAAATAATTCGTGTTAATATTTTGCAACCACGACTTACTAAACTGATGGTTCTGTAGTTTTCACACCTGTCTGCACCTGCTTTCTTTGGAGTGGGGATTATAACATTTTACTTAGTCTGAGGGTACTTCACCAGTCTCATACATCTTACACACAAGGTGAAACAATTTTGTCATGGCTGGTTTCAGTAGCTCTGGGGGAATATCATCTACTCCAGGGGCCTTGTTTCGACTTAGGTCTTACAGTGCTCTGTCAAATTCATCTCTTAGTATAGTATCTCCTATTTCATCCTCATCTAATTCCTCCCCCCTTTCTACAATATTGCTGCTAAGTTCATTTCCTTGATAGAGCCTCTCTATATACTCTTTCCACCTTTCAGCTTTCCCTTCTATGCTGACAACTGGTTTTCCATCAGTGTCCTTGATATTCATAGAGCTGGTTTTCTTATCTCCATTTTTTTTTTCTTTTATTTTCCTGTAGGCTGTTTCCATTTTTCCCCTATTTATACATTCTTCTACCTCCTTGCGTTTGCCTTTTAGCCACTCCTGCTTAGCAATTTTGCACTTCCTGTCAATCTCATTTCTTAGTCGTCTGTACTCCATTTTGCCTGATTCATTTACTGCATTTTTATATTTTCTCCTTTCATCGTTTAAATTTTGTATCTTCTGTGATATCCAAGGGTTTGTTGTAGGTCTTGCCTTCCTACCTATTTTTTCCTCTGCTGCCTTCACTATTTCATCTCTCAAAGCTACCCATTCCTCCTCTACTGTTTTATTTTCCCCCGTTTCTGTCAATTGTTGCCTAAAGCTCCATCTGAAATTCTTAAGAACTTTCGGTTCCTTCAATTTATCTAGTCCCATCTCCTTATTTTCATATCTTTTTGTAGTTTCTTCAGTTTCAGACTACAGTTCATAACAAACAAGTTATGGTCAGAGTCTATATCTGCCCCTGGGTATGTCTTACAGTTTCAACCCTGGTTCCGAAATCTGTGTCTTACCATTATAAAATCTATCTGGTATCTCCCGGTGTCTCCTGGTCTCCTTTAGCTCCTCATATATTTCTTCGATGTCCTCATTATCGGCAGAGCTAGTTGGCAAATAAACCTGTACTACTGTGGTCGGTGTTGGCTTCCTATCTATCTTGACTACGATAATGCGATCACTATGTTGTTCACAGTAGTTTACCCGCATTCCTATTTTCTTATTCATTATCAGACTTACTCCTCTAATACCCCCAACTGATTTTGTATTTTCAATCCTGCACTCACATGACCAGAAATCCTGTTCGTCTTTCCACCGAACTTCACTAATCCCCACTATATCTAACTGCAACCTATCCATTTCTTTTTTTAAATTTTCTAGCTTCCCCACCTGATTAAGGGATCTTACATTCCACGCTCCGATACGTAGAATGCCAGTGTTGTCTTTTCTGATGATCACATCCTCCTGAGTAGTCCCCGCCCGGAGATCCGAATGGGGGACTATTTTACCTCCGGAATATTTTACCCGAGAGGGTGCCCTCACCATATGTTCATACAGTAGAGCTGCATGCCCTCGGGAAAAGTAACGACTGTAGTTTCCCCTTGCTTTCAGACGTTCGCAGTAACTGTGTGGCAAAGCCACATTAGCTGATGTTTCAAGGCCAGCTCTGTCAATCATCCAAACTGTTGCCCCTGTAACTATTGAAAAGGATGCTGCCCTTATTCAGGAACCACACGTTTGTCTGGCCTTTCCACACATACCCCATACGGTACGGCTAATCTGTACCGTCTAGTCACGTGATCCACCCCACCTCGGCAATGTCTGTGGTTCATGGGAGTGGAGTGTTTGAGTACCCGCACAGAAACTGTCAATTACTTGTTGTGGCCATATATAAAATTATTAGTGTAGTTTCTGAGTTTGGAAGACATTATTTCCTTTGTAAAGGATGTGAACTGGTATAATGTTGTAATATTACAAAAGCAGTGTAATTCGTAAAATAATAATATTAATGACATAAAAGTTTTCTGGGTGTTGTACCGCGTCATGATGTAAAAAGGCTATTACTTAAGTAACCGAGGTTTCGGCCATCGTTACAATGGCCTTCATCTGGGTATATTGGCCGAAACGTTGTTTAAGTAATTGCCTTCTTACATCAACACCCAGAAAACTTTTATGTTATCTGACTCTGGCCGCGGAAGCCTACATAATTATAATAATGTTATTATTATTAATAATAATATAGGGACGTAACTACGGGGTCATCAGTCCCTAAATTTACAAACTACTTATGAACTACTTACGAACTAGGACGGCACAAATATCCATGCCCGAGGGAGGATTCGAATCCCCGACCGTAGTGGCCGTGCAGACCGTGACTGTAGCGCCTCAGTACCCTCGGCCACGGCGGCCGGCATACAGGGTGTTTCAAAGGGGACTTAACCACTTCGAAAATTAATATACATTTATTAAAAAGAGGTACAGAGATGCTATTAATGTTGTTTCAAAAGAAAACACATCAAGTTTTGACTGGAGTAGTTCGCTAGTGCAGAATAGTGCCGCATCAAGCGCTTACGGCAGTTACGGTAAAGATGGCCGCCGTCACTGGACCTGAGCGTGCTAGCTGTGTGTTTTCGTTTGAAGAATCAAACTCGGCGACAATAGTTCAGAGTAAATTTCGTACCAAGTATGCTAAAGATCCTCCTAGTAGGCCTACAATTTATGAGTGGCATAATTTTTTTGTAGAAACAGTATACGAAGTAAGACATAAGAAAGTACCAGGTCGTCCAAGCTCATCTGAGCAAGGGAGACTCAGTTTTGTCAACAGCCCTACGAAGTCGACCCGGCGTGCATCTCGTGAACTGCAAATCCCACATACAACAGTTTGGCGTGTGTTGGGAGAAACGTTTGCATTTGAAACCGTACATATAGTCCTCTATAAAAGCAATTAAAGACACTGATAAGATTGCCCGGAAGAACTTCTGTGCGGATATTTTAGACAAGTGGATTTCTTGGACAACATAATCTTTTCTGATGAGTCAACTTTTCACTTAAGTGGCATGGTTATCACACATAACTGTAGGATTTGGGGCAGTGAAAATTCACATGAAACATTGAAGTATGCTCGTGGTAGCCCTAAAGTGAACGTTTTTTGTGCGTTGAGCAAGAAGAAAATGTACGGCCCCCTTTTTTTCCAAGAATGAACCAGCAACAGGATAGTGTACCTGGATATGGTGCAACAATTTTTGATACCACATATCAATGACGACGGGGAAAAAATGTCTACTTCATGCAAGATAGCGCACCACCACACTATCTCACTGACGTCCGGCATTTTCTCAATGACAGGTTTCCAGGTAAATGGATTGGCCGTGCTGCACCAATTGCATGGCCTGCCCGTTCCCCAGACCTGACACAGCAAGACTTTTTCTTGTGGTGCTTCATCAAGGAATGGAACTTAGATCAAGAATCTACGCCGCCGCTGAGGAAGTTACACGTGCACTGCTGATGCGAGTTTGGGAAGAAATTGGTTACAAATGGGATGTCTGCAGGATAACCAACGGAAGCCACATTCAACACTTCTAGTTTAAGATAAAACCTTGAGGTGTTTCATTTGAAACAACACTAAAAACTAGCTCTTTACCTCTCTTTAATAAATTAATATGAATTCTCAAAATTGTAAAGTGCCTTTTGCAACATCACACACACACACACACACATCATTTTATAATATGGTGTCTTAGTGGTATCGACACACGGTGTCACGAATTTATTAATGAAGCGTAATTAAATGGTTATGGGTACAGTACAAGCAATCAAGAAAAGGCACGTAAGAAGAAGAATACCGTGGACCCAAATTTTATTGAAAACTAGCTTATATGCCCGTGCTTCGCAACGGTTGTTAAAGAGGAACCTGTGTATATCATGGTTTCTAGGGTTCCGGACCTAGGTCAGCAAAATCAGAATCCTTGTTGGATTGCTCTGTCAATAAACTCAGTTCTCCTAGCCAAGATGTCAAATTTAAATAGAAGTCATTGTCGAAAAGTTTTTCATGCAAAAAATGAAATTAAGTCCTTACTCCGGAACGATGTAAATTTATTGTTTATGAACACAAATTAAGTTAAGACTGCGGTGTGAAATTGCCTGTTTGGTGTCAAATTTTGAAAACATGTCTATCGTTGAGATGAAAAATAGTAATAATAATAACAGCGCAATGTATTGGTTCTATGTTGTAGTACTAAACTGTAATTGTATGCTGAAGTATTAGTATGTTGCAGTGTTGCACTGGGGTCAACGTAGTTATTCTGTATGCAGTGCTCCCTATTATCGAAAACTCGACGAATGCTGAAAGTTTGGTAATTAAATCAACAGAGCAGGTCATGTCTGTGTAATAAGACGTCATGTTGGTGTCAATGTGCGATAAAATAAGTCTGGGTAATCGTTGAAGGAATTCCATCAGCTGATCGTCTGTATAGAATTTTCCATTAAATATAGTATTTCCAGTGAAGTGTCTCGACGTGTTAGCAGCATCGGCCACTCTTTCACATGATACGTGTCCTCACCTCCTGCAGTGATTACTTCGTAAAGCCCGAAATTGATATCGACCTTCTGTAATAGAACTATATATTCAGAACACTAAGTACAATTTTCTCTGCAAAAAAGACGTCTGTATCTATCTAAATGTAGTCCGCACAAAAAGTAAGTAATTCCAATTTTTAATCTCAATATTATACGGAACAATTATGAAAGCACAGAGGTTTCTGATGAGTTTGTTGCTCGCGTGTGTATATTATCTCTAGTGGCAGGCACAGAGCAGAAATATCTCTGGAGTGAGCATTCAAATGCGCAGAACAGTTTTCGTGTCCTGAACATTAGGTGGAAATGTCACGTAATAATGGGAAAAATATATGAATCGCTGACTTTATCTTGGTCCTTTTTTGTTCGGTTAAGACAGATGACTATGTGTAAATGGCTCTTTTAGCGACGCTTCCTCAACTTCCTTGTTGCTTCTGCGACACATTTATTAAGATTGTTACGTGGTTGCTCTACGAAATGGCGGGGGGGGGGGAGGCTTCTTTGCAGCCAATTCAGTACAAACCAATCGTAAGGGCAAATTAATTTATGGAAAGAGTGCATTTGTCTTCACATCACCTGGTAATTGCAACTTAATATTGAGAAGATGAACAGAACGCAATGATCATTCCATAGATATTTCTTCCATGCACAATTTAGTGGTTATACCCGTCGAAAGATGCAGTTCTTTCCTCTCCATGACATTGCAAAGCATATGGGATATAGATAGGAATAAAAAAATGTACCCTACCCGGATTAAATTTTACTTGCAGCGATTTAGTTTGCTATCGTTGGCAACTAATTATCCGCTTTAGGAGGATGATAAATTTACTGGCCAGGACAGCATAAATTATTTATTTCACCATGAACATAATGAATTGTACCGCTCATTCTACGTGACTGACTTTTTAAAAAGCATTCAACGGCTCTTGCCAACATCAGCACACAACGCCGCCGCCATAAGTAAAATTTTACCCCTTCTTGTAGTGTATTACACTATAGTTATGAGAATGAAAAGGAAAAACGCAGCAACGCCGTAATTAGTTGTTTGGTGTACTATGTAATTAACGTCACCTCACGTTGATCTTTCCTGTACTTTGGCGTTTTCGAGACATTCTTAAAGAGAACCCACTCAAAATGTAATAAGGATACACCGAAATCAAAAGGGGGAGTACATAAATTCGATTTTTCTTGCAAAGAATTGTTCTGTAAATTACAGTATCGATAGACGTGAAGGAATGTCGTTCTGTTTCTAATTCAAATGTCCCCTGTCAAAAGAAACAAAGATACATCGGTAAGCTGTGAATATACAAAGTGTAATCAGCAACTCGCTGTTCAATGTTAGTTCGTATTTGCAAAGATAAGATTGCGGCTCTTAATTCAAAATACTTCTGAGGGAATACGCAATACACAATCATTTATTGTTTCTTTGCAGCACTACGAAACCGACAACACCTTTAGTGATTCGTTGCTGTTCTATGGCATAATCATCGAAAAGAAATAAAAGATAAAATAAAATAAAAAAAAACATTGAAAAATTCATCAGCTTCAACTATTAGTTCTTTGGTGCACTACGTAACTAACAGGGCCTCTGTTTGTTCTGTACTGTACTATCCAGTTTTCTAGGCATTACTAAACAGAATGAACTCAAGATGTAATAAGTACGCACCATAATCAGGAAGGAAATGATACCCGCGGAAAGAAGCACTTTTTTCATTCCATAGCATTGCAAGGCATGCGTGATACAACTAGTAAAAACATGATTTTTTTGTGTCGTACCTGGGTTAAATTTTACTTGCAGTGACAGCGGTTTAATATGTTAACGTTGGTAACTAAAGATTCGCTTTAGGGGGATCATTAATTTATTGATCGGAACAACATTATTTATTTATTTCATCATCAACACAAAGAGTTATTCCCCTCATTGTACGTGACTGATTCTTCAAAAAGGTTTTAACGGCCGTTGCCAACATCAATACACAACACCGCTGCCGTAAGGAAAATCGTAGCCCTTGTGTGAGTGTATTAGATGTGAATAAAAAACGCAACATCGCCATCTATTAGTTATTTGGTATACTATGTTACGAACAGTGCCTCTATCGGATCTTTGTTGTACTACGCTGCAATTCAAGCACAGCGTGCACCAGAAACTACAAATTACGATATCTCTTCTTCCCCTGATAAGATTTTAATGAAATGAAGCTTATATGTTGCCCCAAGGTACTCTCAGTTGACCTATGAAACACCACGAAAGTTCGTATAGTATTCTTGGTGATTTGCTGAAGTACAACATACTTATAAGCATAGTATACACATAAAACTTCAAATTACGATATCTTTCCTTCCTCTGATCCGATTTTGGTGTAATGTAGCCTATGTTACTCTCCAAACTATTCCAAATTTACCTGTGGAAATCCATGAAAGTTCGTGTAGTACTTTTGGAGATTACCTTAAACAAACAGACATACACGAAGGCTTTTACACAAATAGTTAAACTATTATATCTTAATTTTCTCTGATCCGATTTTAATTATTGAAGCCTTTGTATAACCACACGATATGCTCAGGTTACGTGTGGAAACCCCATGAAAATTCGTCAAATAAGTTTGGAAATAAACGTGATCAAAGAGACAGACAGACATGACGGTTGTAGATAAATAATTTCAAATTATGATATTCTTTTTTCCGTGATCCGATTTTTATGAACGAAGTTTATATGTTACCCCGAGTTACGCTCATGTTACCTGTGAAAACCCCATGCAAATTGGTGAAGTAGTTTTCGAGATAAGACGTTTTTAATATTTGAACAAACAGACATGGCGCTCACTGAAAACACTTAAATTTACGATATCTTTTTTCCCGTACTCTGATTTTGATAAAATTATGCCTATATGTTGACCCAAACTTTTCCCGTTTTACCTGTGAAAACCGCATGAAGATTCGTCCAATAGTTTTGAAGATTTAAGGGAACAGCGACAGGCCTACATTTACAGATTTATTATTAGTATAGATTTTCCGCCACGATGAAGAGCTTGTTATGCCAATTACAGAGTGTGAATAACGACCAAATGCGCGCCAGTCACGTTCTGGGCGGACACTACCCCGGGCATGGATATTTTTGCCGTCCTTAGTATTAGCTAGTTCATAGGCAGTTTGTAAGTTTAGGGACTGATTACCTCGTAGTTAAGTCCCATGACCTATAAAAACATTTAAAGATGTAATGATGACCAAATACGACGCACGCCACCTTACTAAAGTAAGATCCAGCAATTAGCCATCTATTACCATATACGACTTCTTCTGAATAGGGAACCAGACTTTGTGAAATAGTAATATTGATTTTTCATCTAGAACATGTACTAGAAAGGTTCCTATCTTTATCATTGTCATTCCGAGGTCAAATCACGGAAAGTTAAACGTGATAATGAGAAGTATTTTTTATGTTGATTAGGAATGAAAATTCCAATTATAAAATGTGTCAGTAAATGTAACGCTGTGCATATCAGGGAACTTTTAACTGTGCAATATTGAACTGCCTAGGCTTTATCGTAAAGTTGCTTTGATTCGGACTGATTATGCTATCATTGTGTGATCAAGGGCAGGATAATTAATTCATTATGTAGAAAGAAAATAACTGATGTTGTTAGTTAAAACGTTACAGTTAATAATTTTTTCCCATTTGGTAATTGCAAGTATGATTTTTTTAAGAATAATATTTTTCTCAGATGTGTTCATTAATCACTCGAGTAACTAGTTGATTTAATTTGCAACAATTTTCATAATAGTGAACATTTCCAAATTGTAAAGTTACGTAGACAAAAAATGAGAGTTTAATTTTGATCTCGTAATTACAAGGCTATAGTGATTAAGACGCTCACTTAATGAATATGAATAAGCATTACGGTGAGACGAAAATTTAATAGTCACACCACATAGCTTTGTTCCTGATTGTTGCTTAATAACAGGAAATAGTTGCAGGATTACTGTATAGTTTTACAGATTAAGTAATTTTCAGAAAAGGTTTATGTGATATTATTTGGTTTTGTTGCTCGGCCTAGCTTAGCGTTGTATGAGTTCTGTGTCAGCCCACCTATATAATTGACCCCTCATTAATAAATGTTAATAATTAAATCATTAATTAATTTGTTCGCTCATCAATGAGTGTGGCGACTGTAAACCACCTTCTCTTAATAAAGTTAGTCAGTTATATCTGTTTATCACTGTTGCAACATTAAGAATTTATATTATTCCAAATGTCCTATCGCTTTCGTCACAGAAACACTGTGGCAACGAACAAGCTAAAATCTCCACTACATTTAATGGAATTAAATTTTGGACATTGCCTTTCAAAGTAATTAATGATTTAGGCACACGGTCAACTTAACGGCTAACTGAGCGATAAGTGTAGGGGTGTGAGGTTATAACCTCCGAAACTGTGCACCGATGAGTCCTGCAGTAAGTGTCCTTGAAACTTTAATCGAGGTATTCCTTAAAAACGGCGTTGAAAATACTCAAGTTTCGTTGGATGACAGAAATATCATTCAATCTCATTCCTTTCAAACCGATTTTGAGTCGAGGTAATAGGAAGAAGGATGGAGGACTGAGATCCGTCGAGTATGTTGAATGTTCAAGCTGCACATTTTTTTGGTCAGGAACTATTGGACGATAGTAGCTGTATGTGGGCGAACGTTGTCATGAAACTTGAACATCCACTATACTCGCCGAACTTCAGTTTACAAGACTACTACCTACTCATTCTGTTGAAACTAGCTTTGAAAAGAGATTTTCCGATATTCTTGACATCCAACGAAACGTGACGAGATTTTAAACACCATACAAAACGAAGATTGCGTGTAATGTTTCCACGACATGTATCGCAGTTCTCAGCAATTCATAGAAATGGGAAGTTGTTTCGAAGGACAGAAAGGGAACTGTAGTTCATGGTTCATCTACGTTATTATTACAGGACTTTTCGCGGAAATTTATTGTCAGAGGCTGTAATGATAAAAGTTTTAAAAGTTGCAAAAGATATGGGCATCACTAGATAGTTGATTAATGTTAAGTTAAACGCATTTTTATCATTAGGAAAAATTGAAATATTTCTTATAAATTGGCAAACAGCTGAGTTAACTGCGTTTTTGCAAAGTCCCTAACTACATAATGATCCAAAATGCCCAGACACTAAGTCCATTGGTCGATCACAGAACACGTATTAATGTTCAGCTCTAAATAGTTCAAATCTTAGTCCGACGAATAACATATCAACACTCGTAAATTCTCGCGTAGAATCGCACACGCTGTTCAATTCCAATTCGGTAATGAAATTGCAGAATATAATGTTCTTAAACCGGCATTGGTAGGACACATAGTGAATTTAGGATTGGAGGGAAGTGTTTGGGGTAAAAATCGCAGACGGAGACCAAGAGGTGAAAACAGTAAGTAGATTCAAATGGATGTAGATTGTGGTTCTTATGAGGATGGAGTAGGGTGGAGAGCTGCATCAAACCAGTCTCCTGACTGAATACCAAGGCGACGACGACGACGAAGACGATGACTAAACCGACACTCATAAGCTCTAGGCTACTGTTGAGCCTTGAGCGTGCTCCCTCATGATACCGGCTCAGAACATTCTTGATCCGCCCCTCGCTGTACGCTGTTGACTCTATTCGTTTGGAGTGCAGATTTAGGAGATTCCTTCCACGCACTTTGGGGACGGTCACCTCGCATCAAAAATATGCGGCATTTATCTGTGAAGATTATTATGTCATGTCGTACCTGGTGATATTTGGTATGATGTCTGGTTTTTCGGGCTGGACCTTGGTGGTCGTATCGCAGATATTATCTGTGGAGCTGATAGCCTATGTCAAATAGTAAGGGGCATACCATTCTCTTCATGAAGTTCCTTGTTGCGACAATGTAACAATCCGTGTGCATTCAAACATTGATATTCGTTTTCTTTTCCTTGTTTCCGGATAATGTTTATACAATGTACATACAACTGCCTATACCGCTTCTCAACTGAGATTGAATAACGCTGCAAATGATACAGTCTGACGTACTTTCAACAAAATATCTGTTCTTCCGTCAGATGGTTGTCAGGCAAGTGTGTTTACATCTTATGACATTTTAGACGACGATGATTTTCTAATCCTGCTAACGCAGGTCGAGATGAATATGTATACGGCAGACACGGTTGTTACAAACTGTAACTTGATGTATGAACATCGAGTATGGCAACTGGGGTTTACCAAGTTTGACTCCTACTCGTAAATACACTGCTCAAAACAATTAGGGGATCAGGTAAGATAATATGCACAATATTCGTATGGTAACGTATTTTATTATGATATTGGTCACAATTGCAATTTTTCTGTGTTACAGTACGATTCTTTCTGTCACAACTCTTTACTTGAGGTGTACATGGTGTTCATGGTGTTTACTCAGAGCGAGGCACCACGGGTCTATTATAACAGTGAGAAAGTCATTCTCGTTGGCCTCTAATGTGGATTGTTATCACCTCGGACGGCCAGTAAGTTAGCACACATGCGTATCATAGGTGGTATAAGGTTGCTAATCAGCTCTTGAGCACTACGGTCGGGGGTTCGAATCCCCCCTCGGGCATGGATATTTGTGCCGTCCTAGTTCGTAAGTAGTTCATAAGTAGTTTGTAAGTTTAGGGACTGATGACCTCGTAGTTAAGTCCCATAAGCTTAACAAACATTTGAACCTTTTGAACAGCTCTTGAGGGATAGTTGGCCATTCTTCCGTGAGTGAATGCTGGTCTGGTTACAACGTATACCAGACTATTCAATCTGATTTAAGTCTGGTGAACAAGCTGGCCGCTCCAGTCGTTCAATCCTCTCAGCTTCAAGCATGTTGTCCACCAGTGCAGCTCTGTGTGGACGAGCGTTATCGTCCATCAGAAGAAATCCATCTCCTCTGGTACCAGTGCCGTGCAACAAAAGATCGAAGTATCTCGTCTCTTTATTTCTGAGCACTCAAACCACCATTCTGAACGACATACTGTTGGCATCAGTATAAACGCCAAATACTGCTTCCTGCCCACTTTGTTCGTCCACCTCCATGATACGTGGATGTTTCCTGCAGAAGAAGTGTTACACGTGCCATTCAAATTAGGGAACGACGACTGTATGACTCGAAACAAAATCATTTGTGAAAAGAACTTGACGCCATTTTTTAAGACTCCAATTCTAGTGTTTTTCCGTCCAGTTTCTTAATGCTAAACGATTTCGTGGGTTTAACCGGACGCACATCATATGCCTCCGTGCGTAGAGACCACATTCCAAAAAAAGGTTTCGGATTGTGTGTTGATATTACGCGCCCTTTGCCTGGATGGTGCGTTACAGTTTAATTACATTCAGTCACCTGTCACCTGTCAACCAAAGATAACGGTCATCGTTTGCTGTTTCCCGTGTACGACGTTAGTCATGCCTTCTTTTAACGGTTCCTGCTGGTTGAAATCGCCTCTAGGTCCTGGAAATCACACTTCGGGACACTCGAATAGCTACAGCCACCTCCCTCGTCTGTTTTACCTTCATGAATTTCTTAACAATAGTGTATTTCAGCTGTGGATGCCGATATTGTGAAATACTTAGGGTAACGGAGGAGATGCGTCTTTACATGGAAGTGTGGGGGTCGGAGGAGGAGGTTGGCGCATCATCTGCTAAGAAATTCACCAAATAACCGTATATGATAAGGCAAAGAAGCTATGAGCTCTGAAACCATATTCATTTACAACCCAGATGTGTTCTAACGGTTTCAGAAAACCAGGCAACATATCAACAGGAACTCCCCACAGTTCTTCGAACCACTTCATCATACTCACGACCTAAAGTAAATTATTAAATCGAAGGCAACGAAGAATAGCGTTTGACATTCTGTTGGCATCCTGGTCATTGGAGCACATGTTACGTTACTTCTTTTAGCGAAAGGTAATAAATTCGGCAATGTCCTTCGGAAGGGAATATCGCGGAATTGGCCTGGAATAATTTAGGGAAATATTGGAAAATGTAAATCAGGATGGGTGATGGCGTGTTTCTACCGCCGTCCTCCGTAAAGCGAGTCTACACTGCCGGCCGGGCCGAGCTGAGCCGGGATGAGCCGAGCATACTGGCACCTAATCGTCGCACGCCGCCGGCATGGGTGTTCACACTACGCGCTGAGCCGAGACGAGACGAAACCAAGGCGGAAAATTCACATTTTCGACTTTCACTGTTATAAATTTTAACGGCATATAAGACCACCCCAAATCGTTTTATCATTTTATCTTTTCCTTACAAGCTTTGGTTTTCCTGTGAAAAAAGAGTCTACTTTTTATTCCGCGCGAGTTTTTAGTTTCATAGTATTTCTCACTCGATTTTGATGAAAGTATGCGATTAATAATCTGATTTTTGGACACATGGTAGTAAAATATCTCAGGTGTCTAATAAATCATTCCCCTTTTCATAGTTCGTAAAAGTCGTTTTCAAATGACGCTATTTGACAACTGAGCTTGATCTACAAATCGTGTATTGAAAAAGTTGGATAGTGGGCAGCTTACTGTTCTGTCCATTTTGGACCACACATTACTGCGAGTGAAATGGAGCTAGAAGTACAGAAAAGTTTCTTAAATGGTAATTACATTGATATCTACCTCCTTTCAGAAGTAATTGCGAGTTATCTGAGCGGCGTCATGACGTAATCGCAAGTCTTCCGCCTCGACGGATTTTGCGCGTGGCGTGATGCACTGCAGCACCGAAGAAATGAACTTCTGGCCACGTTTGTGTTACTGATCCATAACCAGGAAGTATGAACTATTTTTTCGTGGATGGCGACCGATTACAACTGACACTGATATGCTATGTTTTACATGAGGTCGTACTTTATAAGGAGGCATACAACTGATTTCTTGTCCATATTATACAATTAATGGAATATATATTTCGTGTTTGTAACTAGAAGAGAAGAATCAATTAATTTTAATTTGTTGTTGATGACTGAACTAAAATTTTCTGACAGTATACTTATTGTCTTTCTATTTGCAAATGATAAAGGAAGAACACAAAGTTATTCTTAAGTTTGTAGGTACATCTACGCTTAAGTCATATAAAAAACATTTATTTTTTACTTTCACTTTTGTATCTCTCAGAAAATGTCGTACCACAAGGTAAAAGCAGTATCACTCACGCCTGAGATTAAAGTAAGAATGAACTAAGTAAAAAGGTAACATTAAAAACAGGTAGTTACCTCCTTATAAGGGATGGTGCAAGTGGTGGCATTCGTGAGGTTTACTGGTTTTATGTGGAACACGCTGTACTGTATTTCAACCGATCTCAACTTTCAAAGAACTGTACACAAGCCTCAGAATTTTATTATTTATTTACTTTGTTCAGAAGCTGTGTGAGCTGAACTGCGTTTCTACGAAAGTTTTGTTGAATCATCTGATGACACTTTTCTTTGCCTTGGTCAGCGGAAGATAGAAGGAAGCACAATGGTGACCAAAAATTCTTCACTGCAGTCTACTTAAAGCCAGCTAAATGTTCATTGATTTTGTTGTTCTATTGTTCTCACGCTGAAGTTTCTTAACAGATTTCAACCACATAAGAAACAGGTGCTAATTTTGACCGACATTTATGAGAGTTTTTCCCTAACAATGTGTTTAATGTCTTTCTCGGCTCAGCCCGGCTCAGCTCGACTCGGCCAGGCCGGCAGTGTGAATACGGCCTAATGTTTTATCACTGCGCCACTTCTCTTGGTACACCTGGCCTGATAATATGGTGCAATAGCATGCTGGGAACTGGCACTGCCCTCGGGTAACATGATCGTCATGTAGCGTTGTACGTCATGTACAACCAGTGTAGACTTCGTGGTTCCTTGTACGAGCTCCAATAGATATGTTGAAAGTAGCTTGTTAAATTTTCTATGAATAGAGATTTGTAAATTCACGAGTTACCACAGTAATTGTGCAATGCCAACGTATCTAACTGCTCACTCCTTATGGGAGCAACCATCGTTTTAACAAACACAAAATAAATGTTAAAAAAAGGAATAGATAATTAAACATGGGGCGGGGTTCATGAAATTATAAAGTAGAGATTTGATACTTTAAATCATTATCTATTCAGTAAAATGAATAAGCAAATAATTGTCAGGAGACCATATTAACCACAATAAAGCACACACCTTGTTCAAAAGTGACATTAAATCATAACGTTAATGCCCGTAATACCATTGTTTCTGCCATTCATGAATGTGTAAGTAACGTGGGAGGAAATTTGCAAATTAACACAAGGGGTGAAGGAAAGCACATTCATTTACTCACAGGCACACGGATAATACTTGTGACACATTACTCATACGGCAACACTTGATATCAGCGGCAAATGAAGTGTTAGCGGTGTTTTGACGAGTGTGCATGTGTCTTTAACCACAAATAAAATTACACTACGCACCAAATGAACTCATGTACGGGGAGGCAGTGGCATACTAACCTTAAGCACAAACATCCATGTTCGAGGGGGGATTCGAACCCCCGACGGGAAACGTCTTCGCGCATCGTAGCACAGCGCCTCAATGTGATCGTCCACTCCGCCGAGGCTCTAAGGTATTCTGGTCGTATGGAAAGTATACTAGTAGTAAAACACAATGAATTCCTTCATTTCGCGATAGGATACTAATGGAACTTCTGATAAAGCAGAACGGCTTAACACAGCTTTCAGCAATTCTTTCAGGAAAGAAGATGAACCAAATACTCCAGAGTTCGTATCAAGAACAACTGACAGCTGTCGTAATTTAGAAGTTGATACCCCTGGAGTATTAAAGCAACTCAAATCACTTAACAAAAGTGAGTAACCCGGTTCCTTTCAGAGTATGCTGATGCAATAGCCCTATACCTAGTTATCATATACAACCGCTCGCTCAGCGAATGTTTCGTTCCTAAAGACTGGAAAGTTGCACAGGTTTCGCCAATATTCAAAACAGGCAATAGGAGTGACCCGCAAAATTACAGGCCTACTTGACCTCAGTTTGCAGCAGGATTTTAGAACATATACTATCCTCAGATATCATGAACTACCTCGAAGAGAACGACCTATCGAACCATAGTCAACACGGATTCAGAAAGTATCACTCTTGTGAATCACAGTCCTCCCTTTACTCACATGATGTGATTAGTGCTATTGACAAATAGTTTCCGTATTTCTAGTTTTACGGAAGGCTTTCAACACCGTACCTCATAAGCATATTTTAATCAAACTGCATGTTTATGGAAAATTGCCAAAATTATGCGATTGCATTCGTGATCTACTGTCAGAAAGGACACAGTAAGATGTCAGTGACGGATCTTTATGGAGTAGTACTGAAGCGATATCTGGCGTTCCGCAGGGAAGTGTTATAGGGCCCGTACTTAAACAAAGTTAAACTAACCTAAGGACAACACACAAACACCCCCCATGCCCCAGGGAGGACTCGAACCTCCAATGGCGCTTTTAATCACAACTACTTTAGTAACAGCTTACACCTGATGAGGAACGTATATTACGGTCGATGTGGTCATAAATGAAAAGGTGGCTACACCCAGGTAATTAGCTACTGGCATGGTAACACTGCACGTCGGAGAGAGAAGCTGAGTGGAGAATGAATCTTTCACTGCAGCCAAAAGTGGCCGGACGAGACTCGTCCATCATTGTTGGCACGTGCACTCGTCGCTGTCTGTTCAGCCGGCCCCTATCAGTTCCTGTCTTGTAACACGACAGAGTCGACGCGGGAAGCGAATGTTTGATGAGAACGAAGTGTAACAGTTCGGCTAGGCACATTGACGCCGCTGAACCTGCAGTATTCGGAAATGCCGCGCGAAAGCGAGCGAAACACAAGTGACTAAGAATATTTGTTTACTATTCACTGAATTTTAGCATTTAGTCATAACGCTGTGTATTTAATGTCTCATCTCCTCTCCAAATTAGGTAAACGGACTTCATAGTTAATGGGTGGAGAGGGAAGTGCTGTAGATTGTCCCTTCTGGATCACATGAGTGGAATGTTTATTCAGTGCAGTACAACATTGAACGTCTTTAGTTTTAGTATCCTGCACCTGATGATAGCGCAACAGTAAAACTTCGGTTACTAAAATAACATGTACAGTAAAATTACACAGTTGTCTTCTGTTTCTTGAAAATTAGGTATACCGCGCTTTCAATAGTGAGAAAAAATTGAAAGTCGATAATCTGAATAAAATGACTCTCGGAGAAGCACCAAGGTCCTATAATGACTGAATATTCGACGCTTACTGTATTTGTTTATTAAATAACATAATTCAGTAGTTAGTTGATACTCCCGCTGAGTATGGGGTCGGGAACCGGAAAAACAAGTGTAACTTAGTGACACAAGGTTGTTGTTATACTTCACACAATCACCTTATTTCAACAAATGACTAATATTCGAAACCTTCACATAAGAATAAGGTGAGTTGTACATACCAGAAGAGAATACTGAAACTAAGTTAAACTAACCTAAGGACAACACACACATCCATGCCCGATGGAGGATTCGAATCCCCGACGCGGGAGGCCGTGCGATCCCTAACGTGGCGCTCCAGACCGCTCGGCTACTCCCGCGTGGCCTTATTTAATTAACATGGCTCACTTAAGCTATTTCTTATTTAAGACTACAACTGTCATTCAGAAGGATAAGGCGCTATGAACGAACGCGAGCCAAGTCACTGATCAAAATTATCACATGCAAAAAATGGCAGAAGGTACCATTGTCAACTAATCTGAAAATAGCTGAGTTCAGTAATAGACTGACCATCTTTTACGTTATTAACAGGCTCAGTTAAATTACTAGTTATTCAAGACTCCAAGAACTACATGTCCCATTTAGAAGGGTAAGGTGCTATGACAGAACACCAGCCCAGTCACTGGCCAATTACAACAGATACGAACATAGGAAAACACTGTTAATTAAATACCACAATTTTCAGACAGTTGATATAGTGAAGAGCCAAAGAAAGAAGCCGGCCGCGGTGGCCGCGCGGTGAGCAGCGCACCAATCACGGTCTGCACGGCCACTAATGTCGGCGGTTCGTATTCCCCCTCGGGCATGGATATTTGTGCCGTCCTTAGTGTTAGTTAGTTTATAAGTAGTTTGTAAGTTTAGGGACTGATGACCCCGTAGTTAAGTCCCATAAACTGTACAAACATTTGAACATTTGAAACATTTGATTGATGACCCCGTAGTTGAGTCTCATAAGCTCTACAAACATTTGAACATTTTGAACAAAGAAAGTAATACATCTTTCAGTGTACCAGCGAACACGCAGAAGTGCAGCAGTACGAAGTGACATTTACTAAACCTACCTGCATAGTTGTCCATATCTTCTTTAGAGTATCAAGGGGTGAATATCTCGTCTGAACAGCACGTTGCAAGACATTCGAAACATGTGACTCTGCATGTTCAGTAATGAGCATGTCAGGCTCGTTTGGTGGGCAGGGGAAGTGTTTTTACTAAATTAGAGGTCCTGGCGCCAGTCTGGACTTGCGGGGTGTTACATTGCCCTGTCGTCATGCACAGTGGAGATGAATGGATGCAGATGATCACCCACGAAGCATACGTACATGTCATCTTCCAGAGTTTAATCCGGACGTATCAGGGGTAGCATATCAATCGAACTATTTCGCCCCACACCATTACAGAAGCTCCACAAGCTTGATCAAGTCCTTCTCTGACGTGCAGGATCCATGAATTCATAAAGTTGTCTCCACATTCGTGACGTCCATCCCCAATCGTAAACGAGATTAGTTAAGCCAGCTAACATGTTACCAGTCGTCAACAATCCAATGTCGTTGCTGAAGGTGGAGGCGAAATGCTCTGGGAGGTGCAGCCGGCAGGGGTACATGAGTGGCAATTTTGATCCGAAAGCCCATATCGATGATGTTTCGTTCAATGCTTCTCAAGCTGTTTTTGATGGACCATCATTGTAACAAGCCTCAATAATTGGCGAATGGGTCGCACTCATGTCACGTTGAACGGTTCTCATCAGTCATAGCTGGTCTAGTTTTAGCAGGATCTCTTCACGGCTCAGTGATGTTGGAAATTTGTTGTTTTAAGTGATTCTCAATATTGATAGTACATTCATGAAATGGTCGTACGGGGAAATACTTGTGTCTTCACTACCTGGGAGGTACTGTCTCCCACACCTCGTGCTCCGGCTATAGCAGCCCGTTCAAACTCCTCAGTGTAATATCGCCTATGCCTGAGGTTCAAGACAAGAGTGTTATATTGTTGTTATTGTTGTGTTATTGTCCGGAAACTGGTTTCAAAAATGATTAAATGTTTGTAAATCTAAGGAACTTAAGTACTTTGGTCATAAAACACTAGGTTTAAGAATTAACTACACTAAACAACACACACACCCATGCCCGCAGCGGCGCGCTCTGCAGCAAGGCTGGAGACTGGTCTGATGCCGCTCCTAACCCTACTCTATCCTGAGTAAGCGTCTTCATCTCGTCATAAGAAAGGAAACCCACAACCATATGAATCTGTTTTTTGTCTCTTGCTCTGCGACTTTTACCCCCACACACTCCCTCCGATGCTACATTAACGATTTCTTCTTCTCCTACAATTAATCCTACCAACTGACCCCTTCTTGTATTCAACGTATGCCAATAATTACTCCCCATTTCTATTAAGTACCGCCTCTTTAGTTACAAGATTCAACCAACTAATGTTTAGCATTCTTCTTTATCACCACTTTTCAAAAGCGTCTTCCACACTAAACTATATATCGACCATGTTCCACTGCCTTGCTGCAGATATATGCCTTCAGAAAAGCCTTCCTATCTCTTGAATTAAGATTAGATGTTAGCAAATTTCTCGTTTTCAAAGACGCTTTTCTTCCCATTGCCATTCCACATATTGTGTCATCTGTACTGCGACCATCAAATGTTACTTCACTCTCCAAGTACAAAAAAAAATTATAAAAGCATCAACTACCATTATTGTTTCGTTGCATAATTTCATTCCTTGGGAATAGACTTTTTTGCTTGGACTACATTTTATTACGCTTGTTTCGCCCTTGTTAATATTCGTCTCATACGCTCCTTTGAACATAAGGTCAATACAACTGTTCTTCCAGGTCTTATGCTGTGACAGGATTACGTCATCAGCAAAAGGTAATGACTTTGTTTCTTCACCCTGAACTTTATGCAAATTTCTTCTTGTTTTCTTTCTCAGCTTGTTCAGCGTACAATATGAATAACATTGGAGAAAAGCAACAACCCTGTCTTACTCCCTTCCCAACCACTGTGTCCCTCCCCCCTTCAACTCTAATAACTGAGGTCTAATTTTTGTACAAGTTGTAAATAACAATGCGTTTTCTATATTTTACACCAGATGACTTCAGAATTTTAATATTGTATTCCAGTATACATTGTCAAAAGTTTTCTCCAAATCTACAAAAGCTAGAAATGTAGGTTTGCCTTTCCTTAATCTATCTTCTAAGATAAATCTTAAGGTCAGTTTTGCCTTCCGTCTTCCGAAATTACTCCTCAATAGAAACGCATCCTCTCCTACGTCAGCTTCTACCAACATTTTCATTCTTCATTAAATATTTAGTGTTACTATTTCGCATTCAATTTTTTTATAAACTGATGGTTCTATAATTTTCACACCTGCCTTCGCCTGATTCCTTTGAATGGGGATTACTTCATTTTTTTCTCCTAGTCTGAGGGTTTTCGACTGTCTCATACATCTTAGGCAACAGTTCAAATAATTTTGTCATGGCTTTCTCTTCCGGGGACCTCAGATGCTATGAGGGATTGTCGTTTACTTCAGTCTTCCATTGATCTAACAAATTAATCTCTCAGTATTGTATCTCCTTTTTGATCTTCATTTATTTCTTCCCCCTTTCCTAAAATATTTTCTCTAAGTTAATTTCCTTTGCAGATCCTTTCCATATTTCATCTTTTCCATCTTTGCTCAGAATGGATTTTCTCACTGAGCTCTTGATATTCGTACAGCTGCTTTCCTTATCTCCAAACATCTCTTTCATTTTTCTCTAGGCGGTATCCATCTTTCCACCAGTTATAATTTCTTCTACAAAATTGCTTTGCTTTATAGCCAGTCCTTCTTAGTCATTTGGCCCTGACAATCAATCCCATATCTTATTTGTCTGTAATCCATTTTACCTATTTCATTTACTGAATTTTATACCTTGAGATTTCGTGAATTACATTTTCGTATTTCCTGAGATATCCAAGCGCCTTTTTGTAGATTTCTGCCTTTTTATCTATTTGGCCCAATGCTGCCTTCGCTATGTAATCTCGCAGAGATACCCAGTACTCTTCCATACTTTTGTTTTCCCTCGTTTACGTCAATTGTTTCCTAAATCTCCCCCTGAAATTCTCACGAATTTCAGATTACTTCATTTATTTCATATGGGAACATCGAGGCTTAGATGAAACTTGTGGTTTGATGTGCTTTAGGACATTCTGTGCATTCGCATTACCCATAAGGTCGTGTCGAATAACAGGCCTGCGCGGTGGCTCAACGCGTTCTGGTGCAGGGCTGAACAATCTCTTTCATTAAATGAAACTAAGCCAAGAACTGAAAGGCAAAGCACGAACAAAATTTAATACAAATCCTCGACGGACCGAACTACCCGAATAATAACAATAATGAAATTAAATCAAAGTGTGCATCAAGTAACTGCCTAGAAAACAGCAAATTCAAAGGTTCAAATTCCTGCTATGGGACAAGTTTTAATAAATATTCTGAAAGAACATATATATATATATATATATATATATATATATATATATATATATATATATATATGTGTGTGTGTGTGTGTGTGTGTGTGTGTGTGTGCATGTGTAACATATTTCATGTATGTTTCTGGAAATTGAATTATTAATAGAACTGTGGAATTTCTTATTGCCTTATTTAGTGACATTTTTCTTTTCAATAGTCCTGCCTTCCATCAGCATGTGGCCCACTTCCTGAACGGTTATAAATCGTGCATGAAGTATTTCTGAACGGATTTCCCTCTCTGTATAGTCGAATCACTTCAGGAGAGATTAAAGTGAAGACGCACTTCGCTTACACTGTTTGTTTGACTTCATTGTTAGCTCCGCCAGGGGTGTTGTTTGTCTTGTGTTGATTACACGATTCCCTCCAGGAGATACTCTAAACTGAAACTCCACTTTGCTTGCACTGTTTGTCTGACTTCGTTGCTAGCTGGTCTGTAAACATTATGCACGAAATATTGTTCCAGCGTCCTTCTAAACAGGCAATGATTGTGAACCTGTATTTCTGCTCCTTGCAGTTTTTTAGGCACTGTTAATAATCCAAATTATTCACACGAGTTTCTGAGAGACTGGCACGTACTATCTATATCTACATATACATGGTATATTGTGCAAATCACATTTAAGCGCCTGGCGCAGGGTTCATCAAACCACCTTATACTATTTATCTCCATTCTATTCTCGAATAGCGAACGGAAACAAAGAACATCTGAATCTCTCCGTTCGAGCTATGATTTCTCGTATTTTATTCTGATGATCATTTCTACCTGTGTAGGTGGGAGTCAAAAATATATTTTCGCATTCGGAGGAGAATGCTGGTGATTGCAGTTTCGTAAGTAGCCCACGCCGTAGCGATAACCGCCATTGTTGTAATGATTCCCATCCCAGATCCTGTATCATTTCCGTAACGCTGTCTCCCCTGTATCGTGACAATACGAAACGAGCTGCCCTTCTTTGGACTCTTTCGATGTCTTCCGGCAAACCCACCTGATAGGATACTACCCTGGGCAGCAATATCCCAAATGAGGACGGACAAGCTTAGTGTATGCAGTTTCTTTAGTCATTCTGTTGCATCTTTTAAGCGTTCTGCCAATAAAACGCAGTCTCTTGTTCACCTTTCCTACAGAATTATCTACGTGTTCTATCCCGATTAAGTCTGATATAACAGTAATTACTAGGTATTTGTGGAGTTTAAAGTCTTCACAATCGATTGATTTATTTTGTAAATAAAGTTTAACGGTTTTCTTTTCGTGCTCATGTGGACGACATCACACTTCTCATTATTTAGAGTCAATTCCCAATTTTTAACCATACTGATATCTTATTTAGATTGCTCTGAAGTTGGCTTTGATTCAGATGACTTAACTAGACGACAAATGACGGCGTCATCTGCAAATAACCTAACAGAGCTGCTCAGATTCTCTCCCAAATCATGTAAGTAGATATGGTAGAGCAGAGGACCAATAACGCTACCCTGTGGAACGCAGGATATCACCTCTGTTTTTAACGATGCCTTGCCATCGATTACTGCAAACTGTGTCCTGTCTGATAGGAAAACCCATATCCAGTCACACATTAGGGGGCGATATTCCATAACCACCCAATGTGATAAAAAGCTGTTCGTGAGGTATCAATTCGAGAACCGATGTCGATAGCAGTCATCACTTCGTGTGAGTAAAGACTTAGTTGTGTTTCACACAAACGATATTTTCTAAATCCGTGATGAATCTTTGCTAGTAAGACTAAACTTCAGATACTCCTCCTACATTTACGGTTCAAAGGACTTGGTAAAATTTGGTGGATCATTTGACTTGGACACGCCTGGTCGCGGAAACAAATTGATCAACTGAGGCTGTCTTGCAGATCACTTGGCCAGCTGCATCAGCGCCTTGGAGTCTGGATAACACGAAGCTAGTGGCGGCCGGTGAGCATAACAATATGTAGGTATTGTATGTTCCGTGTTGTACGGCCGTGTTCTCGGAATATTGCTGCTTCCTAACTTTTCGTCCGATGCTGCGTCGGACGTCTTCGGAGGCTTTCAGTCTGTTGAGTCTTGCCGACTGACAACAGACGGACAAACCTCCGAAGCATCGGACTGAACGTTAGGAAGCAGCAAGATTCCGAGAACACGGCCTTACAACCCGGAAGATATAATACCTACAGTGTCAATCGGTCGTGAAAGCCTTCACTCTAGCATAACAATGTGTCCCATCTATAATTAAAGACTAATTTTTCTACTCCATACAGCTAAACTACGTTTCACTAAAGCTGAAATCTTGGGCGAGTGATCTAAAAAATGTTCAAATGTTTGTATAGCTTATGGGACTTAACTACGGGGTCATCAGTCCCTAAACTTACAAACTACTTACGAACTAGGACGGCACAAATATCCATGCCCGAAGGGGGATGCGAACCCCCGACCGTAGTGGCCGTGCAGACTGGAGCGCCTCAGTCTCCTCGGCCACCGCGGCCGGCGAGAGTGATCTGCCGAGCGGTCGGGAGCGCCACGTTTCGGATCGTGCAGCCTCCGGCATCGGAGGTTCGAATACTGCGGGGTCATCAGTCCCAAAACTTACAAGAACTACCTTATACTAAAGACGACACAAACATCCATGCCCGATGGGGGATTCGAACCCCAGACCGTAGCGGCCGTGCAGACTGTTACTGGCGCGCCACAAACCGCTGGGCCACTGCGGCCGGCACAGGGGCCTGATGAGCAACGTAGTTTGGTCCCATAGAAATACATACATTTGAACATTTTTGATCTACACATTGGTCGGGCGACTCGCTCATTCCATTCTGACCGTTAATAAACCAGCACTCATGGTGTTTCCCTAGGTAGTTCTCGACTCTTCTTCTGAACGAAAATACGAGCGTCTCCTTTTCACAACAGAGGTATGGACAGATGTCAGGCGCCTTCTGTGCGATTTAAGGACGATCTCGCAATCAGATCGTCAGGGAACTGCGCTACCAAGAACATCGCACTGTGTCACCGCGATGGCGTGTGCTTCTACGAGAATAGTTTCCACATGGCAGTGTGAGGTTAACTCAGAAACACACCACCATTCAGTACAGGCTATCAGAAAATCTACAACCGAGAGGAACTGCAGATTCAATGTTTTTATGTTTACCCTCTACTCAGGCCGGTGAAGGAAAGCTCACCGCGCTGGAATGGCTGACCGCTTTAAGGCGCCTTGCTGCGGAGGGCGCGATTGATCCCCGTCTAATGTTAGAGTTCTCCCTCGGGCATATGTTGTCCTTAGGTTACTTTATGTGGTTTTTAAACCTGGGTACTGATAACCTCACTAGGTTAGACACACAGATTTACATATTCAACATTTGAGGACTGCTCTCAATGAAGCAGTGAAAGTGGCTGCATCATCGCGAAACTTCGCCTGAAGGTGATAGATACAAAATACGTCGAAACGTTGGATTGTTCCAAAATACGAACAAAAGTGACAATTACAATTTAACTCTGGAGTAAAAATTCTTGCATCTGAGTCAAAAATTAGTTATTCATTATATTTATTTAAGGAATTGCCACTTAATTTCATCGTCATAAAATGTGGGTACTCTATAAATAATCTGCATAACCCGATTTATTATTGTGAGATCTTACACAAATAATATTCGTAATGTGCATGCTTATCTAACATATCAGCATGATAGTTGAACTAAATTGATTCTGAGAGTGTGGTAATAGTTTCAGTATTTACAATGGATGGCACTAAATCCATGGCAAAAATGGACAGTGCAGAAGTGAGATATTCCATAGGATTGAAAATAATGAAAGGTAAATTACAGCGATTTGGTTCTGTGAATGTATTGCTTGACAATTTTTAACTTCTCTGTTGTGAAAAGTAATCATATACTGAAACTTTCTGAGTAACCTTTGCAGACAATATTAATTCTTTCAGTGTGACTATTAGAATGTGTACCTCATTTCGAAGTAACAAAGAACTTGTAGAATCGCTCTGGATTTAATCAAATATCCGTTTTTGTACTTGGAACCGCTCATGAGGATTATAATTTGGTAATACAAACGAACAGCAATATAGCAGAATTCTAATACCGTTTGAGAAAAGAAACGTAATTACTAATAATGGTAACAGGAATGCAGAAGCTAACGGTACATTTCAATAAATATGAATTGAAAGAAATGAGAATGAAAGTCTTAAAAAGTAATTGTGATGGTAGCTTAGTCGTTAGTTATAGCAATATCTTGTCTTAATTTGCCGCCTCGACAAATTTCCTGCTTCCAAAGATACATTCCGTATTGTACAGTGTTCTGTGGTTCCATTGATTTACCACCTATTCAGTACTGGTAATTATGTCAATGTGACCAATTGCATTAGTAGATTTTCTGTATTCGATACATGTTATATTTTTAGCGGTGATATTTTGAATGTTAGTATTTTGTTGATATGGATTTATTTAATGATCTTGAATTGTGGCTCGTTGTTGATGTTTGAATTTAGTCATTTTGCCATTTGGAGGAAATGAGTGATGCTGCGGGCCCTATAAAATGCCGTCAAATTTAGAGACAGGACATGTTCGACATACCCTTCTGTATGATTTAAATACAGGAGATACAGTAGCAGGAACAGCCAGAAATATTTTCGCCGCGTCACGATAAGATGGAGATCAATTAATCTCATTAATTCATGATCTATGATGCTGTACTCGAGAACTGACAAATATGTGGAACTACGATAATTCTACAATTTTCACAACGTCGCTCTAAGCCACAATACTAAATTCACGAAAAGCTTGCTATTTCTAGAAACGTTTTCTATGTCCTTCGTTAGTCACAACTGGTAAGGATCCCGCGTTTCGCAGCAATATTCCAAAATAGGACGGACAAGAGTAGTGTATGCAATTTCTTTACTAGAACTATTGGATCTCCTAAGTGTTCTGCCATTGAAACATAGCCTTCCGTTCGAATTGCACATGATATTTTCTACGTGTTCTCCCAAATTAAAATTGTTTGTAATTTTAATTCGTAGGTAATTATATGAATTTACGGCCTTCGTATTTGACGGTTTTATTGTGTGAATGAAGTTAACGAATTTTTATGGTGCATATACGGAAGACAACACACATTTAATTATTTAGAGCCACTTGCCAATGTTTAAACCACGTATAGTTCTAAATTGTTTTGCAGCTGCTTTTGATCTTCGGATGACTTTATTAACCGACAAACAACACCATTATCTGCGTACAATCTAAGAGAGCTGCTCAGATTCTCTCCTTAATTGTACATAAAGGTAAAAAATAGTAGGACCACAATAACACTTCCGCCATACCCGCCGGAGTCTTGAATACTTCCTAAGACATGGATATAAGTGTCGTCAATGTAGTTAAGTTAGTTCAAGTAGTTGTAAGCCTAGGAACTGATGGACACAGTAAATTGCTCCCATATATTTACAAACAGTACAAAATTTACTGTATCACTTTCCATGGAAACGCCAGATATCACTTTAGTTTTATTTGATTACCTACCTGAGTTACTACGTACTGTGTCCCTTTCTACATCACGAATCGCGTCCCAAAACTGAAGCCATGTTCCACAAGCACGCAATTTCATTAGCTAGAAGCCTGTGAGGTACAGTGCCAAAACTTTCCACAAGTCTTGAAATATGAAGATATCCCTTGACGATAGCACACATCATGTGCAAAGAAACGCGTCTGAGTGCTATGTCACGAATTGATTCCCCGAAGCATAACCAACACTGCCGACATTCACTGGTACCGATTGGGTTGCCTTAGAAACGAAAACCAAGGACAGTGAGCTGAAAGACTGCATGTTATGATGCTACTCTACAGTAAAGCAAACCTGTACTCTGCTTCACTGAAAGAAATTGTTAAGAATAATATGTAGATAGGGAACAATTCACCGTAAAGACGAACGTTTAGCCGCCGACAGACAGAAATAAAAGACACACAAACACACACACAATTCTAAATTTTCGGCCGCGACCATCCTCAGAAATAGAACTCTCATTCACACAATCACTCACACACACTCATCCACACACGTCAGCAATCCTTGGCCTCCCAACACATCTGATATTTCACTGACAATTTTTCACGTGCTTTACTATCTATTGAAGTTTTAAAGGGACATACTTTCAGGATGAAAATTCAAATCTAACTTTGCAGGACGAGCTCTTGTCGTCAAAGCTACACCGTTAGCTGATTGTTGTAAATAGTTAAGAAGTCATTGTTAAGTGTATCTTCAGAGTTATTTTACACTTTCACTACTTAGTTACGTATCACCCTAATAATATATATTGAGTCCAATAATATGTTCACTTGATATTGCCTTATTGCCTTATTCGTCTCTACCTTCTACTTTAATGACTAGCGATTACGTCTGATCGCTTCTAAAGAGCCTATAAATTGATCGTTACCTAAATCAAACATCGGTGGCAGTCGAGTATTCGTTTGTTTGAATCTCCTACCTCATTCTCTGCCCATTTGCCATACATCCCTCTCTCGCCCAGTCATCACTCCATCCAAGTCTGTGTTCTTCCTTTTCATGTAAACAATAGTACTTGTAATTTCTTTCTTCATGTTCTTATTCAAATCTTCCATTAGTCCATATGATAAATCCCTCTTTACCCCGTTCGCCAGTTCCTAACCTACATCTGCCTGTTCCTTTCCTGTATTCACTTTCCCATCGCACCTGTTCAGCACCTACCCTATATGTTTCCACTTTTCGCCTTTTCTATTAATTACTGCTCCTCTCATCACTCACCTTCTGGTACTTTCCCCTGCATGTCTTCCTCAACCTACCGTACCTGTTCATCCCTCGCGGTCTCAGTTCAAGCCTCCCCCCCCTCGCATCTCACAGTATATAGCAATACATATGAAATTACAAACAACTGCTTACCAATTTTCATGGTGATTGATAAAGCGGTTCGGAAGTATGTTACAACAATCGGTTCCCCATACACAATACAGTGACCAGCGGAAGTATGTAAAGCATCTCTATAAATGCATACAGAAATACGCCAACTTTCATGGTGAGGGAATAAATGATATCGTCTACTGATTGATCAAAATGTGTAGAAATCTTTTTTAAGGTACCTTGATCAAATTGTGCAGCTGTTTCTAATCCTAAGTGGTCAGTGTTATTCCACTTATAAAGTAAATCGTCAAATATAAAAAAAATATATTCTCCTTATCTATTCAATAATATTAATAAATTAAACATTCCTTTAAATTCACCAATCAAGAGCGAAAGTCAGAGAAACGAATTTCCTCGCAGCAAGATTTCCCCAACTCTGTGTCAATACAGAGAAATTTATGCCAGTTTTGTACAAGTTTCTCTCTTTCAGGTCCCCCATACACCTATCTGCAAATGTATATTCTATTACACATTTATAACCGAAGAGAATAATTGACATTTCCGTTGGACAACAAATCTCTGTTTTTATACCTGACCATGCGGGAAAATTATCATACATTAAGCTGATCATGTGGCACAATTGCCCTGTCTTCAACTGTGAGCCATGTACTTTCATGATTTGCGGTTGAAAGAAGACTGACTATTCTCTTTTCCAGGTTATTCATAATAGGTCACCACATCGAGCGCTGCTTACATCATTTTCTTTTTCACAGCACAGTACTTAATAAGCATGATATATGCGTTACAAAAAGTATTTACAAAACAAGAGGTGTTTAAATTCTGAGGCAAGGCACTGGGATGTTTGCTCACTGAGCAGTTTATGGAAAACGCACAGCTTCTTGTAGTCCCTAACTGGCTGTATGAAGCACTGATGTGATCATATATGTTAAAGTAATGTTCAAAACCAGTATTACTGATATATTTCGGTTGCGAAGATAATATTTTCTTAACTAGGTTCCGGCAATAGCTAAGATTGCCGTAATTAGAACTGGGAGTGAAGGACAGAAAAATTCCATTGAAGGGTAGCCCGTTTCTTAGTATCACAATACATTAGAGTCAGTGCCACAGAAATGATGCAAGAGTTGGGAAGTAAATCATTAAAAGAAAGACACTATTCGTAGATTTCAAATTTTCAAGTGTTTGTTAAGCTTAAGAGACTTAACTGCGGGGTCATCAGTCCCTAAATTTACAAACTACATATGAACTATCTTATACTAAAGACGGCACAAATATCTATGCCCGAGTGGTAATTCGAGCCTCCGACCGTAGCGGCCGTGCAGACTGTCACTGGCGCGCCGCAGACGGCTCGGCCACTGCTGCCGGCCAGCTGGAATTATTTTCGAAATTTCTGTCCCCAACTTTTCCTCCAAATGCGGATATATTTCGTTAGCACTCACCTACATTGGGAGATATAATCATAATAATTAGTGTTAATAAGATAATTCAAATGTGATGTAATATGGGTAATACGGAAAGATTTTGTTCTCCCTTTCTCCCAGACGCTATTGTACACGGGGACGGTAGTGAAGTAGTAGGTAACAGTTAGATGAACCCTTTCCTATCCACTTAAATTTGATATGCGGAGTAGATATGAAGATGTACACCAATTATAACGAACAACAAAAATCTTCGTTCTATTCAATTATGTACATTTAGGGTGTTTGTATAACTGATTTTAGTTGCCTAAGTATGCTGCTGGTGTTTGAACCTTCTGAATTAATTTTAACACAATGAGTCCGTAAAACGTTCTTTCCTTTTCGAAGGCAGCGAACTGATATAATGCTTTCTACATCTACATGGGGTACTCTGCCAATCACATTTAAGAGCCTGGCACAGGGTTCATCGAACCACCGTTATACTATTTTATCTCCCATTCCATTCTCGAATAGCGCGCGGGAAGAAAGAACACCTGAATCCCTCCGTTCGGGCTCTGATTTCTAGTATTTTATTCTGATGATCACTTCTACCTATGTCAGTGGGAGTCAACAATATATTTTCGCGTTCCGAGGAGAATGTTGGCGATTGTAGCTTCGTAAGTAGCCCACGCCGCAGTGATAAGCGCCGTTGTTGTAATGATTCCCATCCCAGAACCTGTATCATTTTTGTAACGCTGTCTCCCCTGCATCGTGACAATGCGAAACGAGCTGCCCTTCTTTGGACTCTTTCGATGTCCTCCGTCAAATCCACCTGATAAGGATCCCGCACTGGGCAGCAATACTCTATAAAATAACGGACAAGGGTAGTGTATGTAGTTTCTTTAGTAGTTCAGTTGCATCTTTTAAGGGTTCAGCCAATAAAATGCAGTCTCTGGTTCGCCTATCCCACGACATTATCTACGTCTTCTTTCCAATTTAAGTCGGAAGTAACTGTAATTCCTAGGTATTTTGTGGAGTTTACGGCCTCCACATTTGATTGATTTATCATGTAAACAATGTTTAACGGATTTCTTTTCGTACTCATGTGGATGACTTCACACTTCTCATTATTTAGAGTCAACTGCCAATTTTACACCATACTGATATCTTACTGAAATCGTTCTGCAGTTGGTTTTAATCTTCACATGATTTTACTAGAAGGTAAATGACGGCGTCATCTGCAAACAACCTGAGAGAGCTACTTAGTTTTCCGCTAAATCGTTTATGTAAATAAGGAACAGCAGAGGACCAATAACACTACCCTGTGGGACGCCCGCTTTAATATGGAAAAATCATCAGCATAGTTTGCAGAAATTATACACTTTATTACATATATACGTGACAGTTTTATTCTTACATTGTCGCCACAAGCTCATCGTGTCAGCACTAACTCGAGATAAATCACTCTCAGTATGACGTTATTGTAAAATTGAAACCGGTCACATTTATATGATATACAGTGTATAATTTCTGCGAATTAGGTAGATTTTTTTTCATATTAAATTGTTAAGAAATATACCTTCACCCATGATACCTGACTCCATGAGTCAACAATTTTACTTACACTTGTCTGAGTGAACTCATCGTCACAAACAGTTTCCACATTTTTTGACGCGCAGGAAGTGGCAGTCTTTGGCCGCGGATGACAAAAAGCCGTGAAATATTGAGGAGCGGCGCGCTGTGTTATTTAAGCGGGGGCATGTCCTGCTGCTGCGGTGACGCCACATCCGCCGCCACGCGCCCGCCGCGCGGCCGCAGCAGCCGCCAGCTGCTAGCTGCTATCCCCACCCCACCCCAGCACCCAGCACCGCCTCCTTGCCGACGGCCCTTCCAGCCGATGCATTATTGAGTCGCCGTCCTGCCGACTGACCGCTTGACGCACCTCAGACCCTCCCCCCTCCCGTCACCTGTTTAACGCCGTCCGACCTGTCAGCCGCACCTCCAACCACCTCGGTAGCTTGCCAGGTGACTGCTTTCATCGGCATATAGCACCAGTTACGTTGTTGCAAACTGTTAACACTTCAAGATCTGGATCTTGGTATGACATTACAGCAGGAATGATTGTCTTTTTTGTCGTTTTTCAAAATGTAATATAGGATCTGTTACAGGTAAAACGTTGTGGTTTTTTCTGTTTTGTCACTGTACTTTCGACTTTAAAATATAGTAATGAAAATATTCAAATGTTTGTTAAGTTTATTGGACTTAACTGCGGGGTCATGTGTCCCTAAACCTAACAAACTACTTACAAACTAACTTATAATAAAGACAGCACAAACATCCATGACCGAGGGAGGATTCGAACCCCCGACAGGGAACGGCCTCGCACATCGGAGCACAGCACATCAATGCGCTCGGCCACTCCGCCGCGGCATATAGTAATATATTATAGTTACCAACTTCATTTATACTTATACTGTTATTACAATTTTTGAAGCTGAATCAAGGAAAATATAGTAGTATATTATAGTTACCAACTTCATTTATACTTATACTGTTATTACAATTTTTGAAGCTGAATCAAGGAAAATAAAAAAGTTTTAAATAGATTTATCGTAGTTAGAAAGAAAATTGCATTGTTCATATTTTATAACAACAAAATGAAGATTTACAAAAATCCCATTACACGACTATATTACATTAGGCCAACTATAAATAATTACCATTCCGAAATTTGCGATGTATTTGACGCGTTTCCTATTGATACGTCTTATCAATGTCGTCATGAAGCTCTTCTTCTGTACACAAATAAGATGTATGTACAACTCGATAAACTGTATTATCGTCAAAAGTCTGCAATATATATTATACTAGATATAAACAGCAAACGTGCACAAGAAACCTACTATTTCTTACATACTTCAACATATCACAAATTCAAAATTACAGTAAATGTATTATAATTACCTGCAAATCTCTGTCATTTTTAGAATCGTCAATAAATTCTCCTTTGGACCCCGAATCATTGAATAGATGTGTAAGCGATCGTCTGTACTATAGGATCTTTGCGGCACTGCTTGCACATGGATGTGTCAGAACATTTCTGTTACTGGTTCTGCCTTCTACACGATTTTTTGTATAAATAAACCATCAAGCTGCATAACGAAATGCGCCAGCTGCAAGTACAGGCCGTAGTTCGCTTTCTCAGCATTTTTTGTACGTCACTGGCAGCATAGCTCGTCGCTTGTCGGCAACACTTAGCGCACGAACTGCGAGTATAGCTCGCAGCCAGACCGCAAAGTGTTAACAAGGTTTCTGTATTTGCAAGTACGCTGCCGCGAGTTTACAATCACCCTAATTCAGTAGTTCCGAAACTGTGCGTCGCTACCCACCAGTGCCATGATTCCCTACCTTTTTTAATACGCTAACCCCTTCCAAATAAAATTTTTTGGCGACGTCTACCCACCCCTTCACCCAACAATGACTATGAGTTTAACTTGAAAGGCAACGAATTTAATTTTAAATAACGAACTCATTGTTCAATGCGGCGATCTGTAATTGTTTAGTAATGATTTTGCAGCCAAGATAGCATTTTTCATTTATTATGTTGCAGGTTTCGACGAGCTCGACGCCATCTTCAGACCTATTATACGAAGTTTAACAAGTGATCTGTATACATGATTGCCAAGACACTACCTATATACAATTACATGGTACATACCTGTCATATTTTACGTAAATTCACAACGTTTTTACATAGTAAAAGAGTACATCCAAGTTGCGGCGTCACCAAACATAAAATTTCTAGTCACAAATAAAATATATACATCCATCACCCAATGGTTCTGAAGCGAGGTACTTCAAAGTCTAAGTTTAATATTAATTGAAGTAAATTATAACTGTTAGGCTGGAAAACCAAATACAAAGATGCTACATGCACGTGTATACAATGGTCTCTGCCCTTTGTAATCACAATAGGTAACTGACATAGCGCCTTACAATATGTGGTGCTTAATATAGTACATTATACAAATTGCATATATATGACTGTGGTGTCGCACAAGTATAAAGTGCGCGCCACCTACTTTTGTCGCGCGCCGCCATGCACGCGCGGCGCGGCGTTCTTACGTCAGCCACGAGCGCCCTCTGCTACAACTCCGCTCGGGGCCACCACTGAACGACATCGTTCACTTGGGACTGAGATAGGAACCAGCTAACACTTCGGAATCAGATAGGCACCAGTAAAGACTTGGCTATCGGATAGGCACTAGGCAGGCCTGTAGCTCAACTATGTATCAGCATTCTGCAGTACTGAGCTATGTAAAAGTTAAGAAATATATATCTCGTTCTAATTTACTCTAGTGTTTCTAGTTTCTGCTCTCCCACTGGCTGGTCACCTCCTACCTGCACAAGCGTGCATCCTTTATTCCTGTGTCGGTCTTTGTACTCGGCCACCGACACCTACACGGAAACGAGACACAAAAGTGGCGACGAGGATGGGATACAAAAATGACATTGGATGTAATTTGAGAAAATTTACTACATGTAATCTTATATATATATATATATATATATATATATATATATATATATATATATATATAAAGACGACCACAAAGGGCAGAGACCATTGTATAAATGTGCATGTAGCATCTTTGTATATAGTTTTCCCGCCTAACAGTTAGTGTACTTCAATTAATATTGAACTTAGCCTTTGAAGTAGCTCGCTTCAGAACCATTGGAAAATGGATGTATATATTTTATTTGTGACTAGAAAATTTATGTTCGGTGACGCCTCAACTTGGATGTACTCTTCTAATATATAAAAAATGTTTTGTAGTTATGTAAAATACGACAGGTATGTAACAATGTAATTGTATATAGGTAGTGTCATGGCAATCATGTATACAGATCACATGTTAAACTTTGTATAATGGGTCTGAAGATGGCATCGAACACGTCAAAACCGGTAACATAATAAATGAAAAATGCGATCTTGGCTGCAAAATCAATATTAAATAATTTAATTTTTTCTGTTGATAAAACTTTCTTCTAAAAACCAATAAAAAAGCAGTATTGTATATTGTAGGAAAAAATTGTAGTGTGTCTTTCTGACTGGAACACATCCTATTATTTTATAAACTAGTATTGCCTGTGGTCGAAAACCGACCAATTGTGTTTACAGTGGTCACTAGGGGTAAAATTTTACGTATTTTATGTTGGTAAAATCATTAACACGATAGAAAATCTTTGCCCATTTGTTCGAACCACATAGAATGAGATTAGTGTATCGTACAGACCATGAAGTAAACAAATAATGCTGTTCTTGCTTTATGGTTGACAGATTCTTGTATGTACCCTCGTCCGCTCAGTAAAAATAATTGCCCTCGTAAAACGAAGATTCCATGAGAAAACATCAGCGTTGTCAAGCGATTGGCTAAAATGAAGACTCACAGGATTCTCACTATTCAGCATCTGTTGGCAACATTATCATAGGAGGCCGCTGGGATATTTCGTAAAAATTAACCGGAACTGGGAGGTATGAAACGATATCTTTTGCGTGTTAAGGAAAATGCCTGACACAATAACGACAAATAAAAACGGAAGTATATACTTCTCATGCCATTTTCGAATTATATTACTTTCATTAGCCAAATATTTGAAATAGAACTACAATTTCGATTTTCGTATATTTATACAACGCCAAGAAATAATGTTATTTCCATACTGCGATATTCAAATTTACAGATCTGACAACATGTCGACTTCCACCCGTGCACCGCTATATGCCTCTCCCAGCGCATCATCATTTATATCGGCATTCTCGACTTCGTAGTTCCACACGAGCACCGCTAGATGCCTCTCTCGGCGCATCATTCTTTATATCGGTATTCATATGAAAACATCCATTTCCTGTAACCGCTCTTAATCACTGCGAAAGAAAGGCATTTGTACGGCACAAGACAGTGAGTTGAGAGCACGCCATGTTTAGATATTCACTTATTTTAATTCTGCAGATGCGCTGCATTACAGCGTCATTGGTAGAGGCGAATAGCCAATCAGTGAGCTGATTGTTGGAGAATGTAGATTGGAGCTGTAGATAGGAAAATTTCTACTTCCTTTTACCACTTTTAATGGCTAAATGCACATCTAATATTTATATTCGTGACATCTACGACAATCTTTCGAATTATGTAACTTTCATTGGCCTTCTTGTACGAATAAATTAGTAATCTTTACCACAATTTTCTTGTTAGCGTATTTATATAATGATTCCTACAAAAAAACTGATGTCGCATAAGGAGGTTTCGTATTGCAGGTAAAGTTCAGAAGCGAATTACACTCATTGAGAAAGGTCCCACTGTATAGTCAGTTTGTAAACAATACAACTTCTCAAACTTATTGTACCTTGTAAATTTAGCTTGATACCTGAAAAGTTTGCCGAGGCGCAGTAGCCGAGTGCATTGAGGTGCTATGCTCCTATGCGTGAGGTCGTTTCCCGTCGGCGGTTCGAATCCTCCCTCGGACATGAATGTTTATGTTGTCTGTAGTGTACGTCAGTTTGTAAGTAGTTTGTAAGTAGAAGTTTTTATAACTGCGGCCCTCCTCGGGAAGTACTTGGTTAATTGAGCGTTCTAGACCATATGAAAATTTTTCCTAAAAAGATGAACTCTGCGACGAAAAAATTTACACCTTATAGAATGAAGCTTCAATCCAGATTTATTTAGTATAAAAATTAATATCGGTGAAAGAAATGGTTTTTATACATTCCCTTAAGAACTTCAATAGTATTACTCAGCTAAGGAGTTGCATGTAAGGAAGAAAAGACGCTAATCAAATAACTCGATAAATTTTTCTTTAAGTTCTTCTTCTTCCAATAGGCTGCATTATTAGAGAAAATGCTTGTTTACTCTCATGCGATAACTTTCTTCTGTACGGTATTTTTTTTCGGTTGCTTTGATATAACTTCCCATTTGTATACTTAGGGTCGGATGGTCGTAAGTTTGCAATTTTTAGGTCCTTCCAGGTATCATCTGGCCATAGTGTGGAATTCTCAGGTAAGTTTCGTAATCTATTATTCTTATTGTCAATGAATTTTACGGTTGTCGGTTGAAATAACCGAAATATTTCATTCGCCTATTCCTATTATCAGTCGCAATGTTTGAAAATCTTTTGTCGTTTTAATTGCGTGTTGCCTGTAAAGGTCTTATGCATGTCATCCCATAGAATGTTCCTGATGATCTTACTCTCTTAGGTTCCTTTTTTTCAGTTATTTTCTCTTAAGTGTTAGTGTGTCAGCACCTCAGTGGACTGAGGCGCGTCAGTAACGGTCTGCACGGCCACTACGGTCGGGGGTTCGAATCCCCCTTCGGGCATGGATATTTGTGCCGTACTTAGTCTTAGCTAGTTCATAAGTAGTTTGTAAGTTTAGGGACTGATGACTCCGTAGTTAAGTCCCATACGCGATACAAACATTTGAACATTTTTTTAGTTTATTGTGTAACCAATCTATTGCAACAGGAATATTTCCTGATTGGCTAAAATATGCGGATATTAAATCTGCATTAAAGAAAGAGGATAAAGAGTTACAATCAAAGTACAGACCGATTTCAATTTTGCCAGCATTATCGAAAATTCTAGAAAATGTCTTGTACAAGAAGCTTCTCAACCACCTGACCCCAAATGGCATATTGTCCAGAACACAGTTTGGATTTCTGAAAGGTTCCGATATCGAGAAAGCAGTTTACACCTACAGTCAGAATGTATTTAATTTATTAGATAATAAGTTACAAGCGTATGATTGTGTGAACCACTACACCCTTCTAAGTACTTTTATAATTCTATGGTGTCACAGGCATTGCTGCAGAGTGGTTCAAGTTGTACCTTGCTAATAGGAAGCAAAGGATGTCAGTGCATGGAGCTAGTCGTCATCTGATTGGGAAGAAATTACATGTGGTGTCCCAAGAGGCTCCATCTTATGCCCATTGATTTTTCTTGTGTATATTAAGTTTACACTGCCAGAAGCAAATTCGCTTTGTTTGCAAATGATACAAGTATTGGAATAAATAACATGTAGAGCATAGTTCTAGAAAGGTTTGCTAATGATATTTTCATGAAGGCCAACTGATTGGCATTAAGCTTAGAAAATACTCACTACATACAGTTCGGAACTTGTAAGAGTTTTCCAGCCAGCATATGCAAATTATCCAGAAGAGGAGACAGAAGAGGTTGACGGTATTAGATTCCTGGAAATAAAGGCTGATAATAAATTTATTTGGGAGCAGTACGCCAAAGAACTACAGAAAGCACTTATCAAATCTGAATTTGCAGTACGAGTGTTATCAGACATGGACATGAAAAAAAGTTTGCACAATTTGCTTACTTGCGTTCTGTCACATGATATACTCCTATGAAGTTGCTCTTCAAGTTCAGCAAAAGCAGAGTTCAAAATCATATAATAAGTACTATTGGTGGAGAAAATTCAAGAATTGTGGTGTCGCACAAGTACAAAGTGCGCGCCACCTACTTTCGCCGCGCGCCGCCATGCACGCACGGCGCGGCGTTCTCACGACGACAGCCACGAGCGCCCTCTGCGACAACGCCGCTCGTGGCCACCACTAAAGGACATGGGTCACTTCGGACTGAGATAGCAACCAGTTAGGACCTTCGTAATCAGATAGGCACCAGTGAAGACTTTGCTATTGTACAGGCACTAGGCAGGCCTCTAACAACTATGTATCAACCTTCTGCAGTAATATGTAAAAGTTAAGTATTGTTGTGCAATATATATCTCTTTCTAATTTACTCAAGTGTTTATAGTTTCTGGCTGCTCCCCTCCGTACCTGCACCAGCGGGCTATCTTTATTCCTGTGTCGGTCTTATTCCACTCGGCCACCGACACCTACGACGAGGCTGGGACACAAAAGCGGCGACGAAGTTGGGACACAAAAAGAATATTCTGTAGAACCCTCTCCAACAACTGGGTATACTGACTACTGCCTCTACTTTATTCCTTAATGAGATTTTTATAAACAATATATCCCCTTTTCCAACAAACAGCTCAGTTCATGCTTGCAATAATAGGAACAAAAACGATCAACATATAGATTTAAAGGCACTTACTTTAGTTCGAAAAGGGGTCCGCTACTCAGGAACACACATTTTTCAGTGGCGTATTTTGTGGGTTGCCAAAGCTATCACCGAAGTCCATATCCAAAACAAACCAGATATTAATAACTAATATTAACAAAAATGGCAATAGAAGCCAGTTTCCGTCATGAAGAATTAGGGCGTAGTGTGAAATATGTCTCGTTCGCTTCATTCCAACAGTGGGAGAACAATGCTACTAGGTCGAATACTTTCAGCCATATGTTTGTGTCCTGTCCAGCGTCTCCAGAGAACACCGATGGCTGTCTGAGGTGCAACTGGCTAGCCGCTGGTTTCGTATCCATGGGTCGTTTGATGACACGGACCTTCTGACGTAGGTAGTCAGTATATCCTTTGTATTCAAATTTTTTTCCGTGTAGGTGACAGCTCTTACGCTGTCCAGTCGGAGCCATGATGATGGAGATGTATTGCAGGATTCCTGGCGCCTCCACCAGAAAGTGTTACGTTGAAAATTGTAGGTGGTCCACAATTCTAAGGCTGGTCGTTACTAGAGCGCAACATTTTACACTAAGAACACGTTTATTGCTAACACAAGCGTACACTCAGTACAGACTGAGACCTGCTCCACGATTTATACAAAGAAAGACTTTTCTGTAACTTACATGTACATAAAAAATCTGAAACATGTTGGACATTGTAGAAGTAATAAATACAAAGATATAAATTTTTCTGCCCGTGGCGGGATTTGATCTGGGAGCCAGAAACACAGCGATTTCTGATGCAAACCATTGCAACACGCGTTCCGTCGGTAGTCTCGAGGCAATATAAATACTGTTGTTTACCGATTCTGAAACTGAATAGCTTGTTTATTGCAAGGCGAGAATTGAATTTTCTGCTTCCTGAGTTCTGCTGAGAGATTGTGTAATTTTCTTCTTGAATATGTGTGTGAATATTGACAGTCGCAAATAACGGTGTGTTTTTCGTGGAATTTTACTGGATCGCATCCGACTTGCCGTCTTCGTATGTCCAAACGTCCCAGAATCCAAGTACTTCGTTGCCAATTTGGAATGGGTTGATTTTTCATCTGTGAAAATTTTTTTATTACTTGTACGAGTTATGTATTTGTTATCAACAATTGTCTAGCTTTATTAGCTGTGTAGGACCAGGGATTGTAAGTTCCTAAATCAGATTTACAGTCCCATCTTTTATTAAAAAGACCATACCGCAGCTCTTTAAAAGTCAGAAGCAGCTTAGATTCTGGTTGTCATTATGGTGCACCGGTGGTATTTTCTTTCGAACCGATTAGGCGTATCTGCCGGGCATTCCCCTATCCGCCACCTGGAGATACAACAGATGGGGGTTGACAAACCCTACAATATTTGAGAATGTGTCACAGTGTGTGTGTGTGTGTGTGTGTGTGTGTGTGTGTGTGTGTGTCCACTATCAACTCGGAATCTACTCATGCGATTTTAATTAAATTAATTATATATTATCTGTGATTTGGTCCAACTTAGAAAATAAGATACATTTCATCTCGATTAATAATCTTAATATTCTTTTAAAGGAATTTAAGTAATACTTTCTTGTAGGCTGGGTCAGAAACAAAACATCAGAGCTCTTAAAATTACGGCCTGTTTAGCGGCAAGGTTCTCTGTTTGGACAGCAAAAGTATCTTCTTCGAAACTCATTGGATTGATGAAATTTTTCATTCTGTGTTTTAACATAACCTTCATTCCTCTACGGTGTGAACAGACGCCAGATACGGCACGGTGTTAGGATTCCACGTTAAATTGTAGGTCGTCTTTCCCAGTTGGATAACTAGTGTAGTACAGAATGATGGTGCGGTAATTCCTACCAAATAAAATACGATTTTCTTGGTGCTACAAATTAATTAATATTACACCATTTTTCCAAACTTACCAAGGTAAGTTTGGAAATATATATATATATATATATATATATATATATATATATATACGATTCCATACCGTTCATCGGAATGAAAAAACAGTTTCCACCTCTGACACCATTTGTCGGATCACGATGAATTTCACAGGTACTATATATATATATATATATATATATATATATATATGAGGCTGTGTTTAATATTCCCGAATGAGGAAGGAGAACAAACGGTAACGATAGCAGTTGTCTCTTTTTGTCTGCTCCTGGTCGAAGTCGATCGCTTTGGAAATCTGCGTTTCATTTTTGTAAATTTGATGTAGTTAGAAGACACATTTTTTAAAATAAATTCCATAATTCACATTCAACCCTTTTACAGACCAATGATGCCACAAGGCATCATCATGTTTAGCTGTTGCTCTGCGTCCTACACGGGTCTTCCAAAAATGCATTGTGGGTAAATTGGCTGCCAGTAGATCAAGGAAACCGAAGACCATTAGGCTACAATGCGTTGGCAAAATATGTATTGTTACTTAATGTCTAAGTTAGAGTTCAAACAGCAAGACTTTCAAAATATTATTCCAAGGTAAAGGAAACACAGTACTTTTAAAACATTGTAAAATGTCTAAATTAGTAGTAAAGAGTTTGAAAAGAGTGTCACGTACGGTAAAGGAAACATATCTTGCACAATGATGCCATATGAAGTTATGACAATCCCCTCCCCCCAACAACATAGAAACCGCAAAAATCAAAAAACGTTATTCGCTTCATTAGGAACAGAAATGTGCAAAGAAGTATTTTTATTGACAAATTAATACAATTTTGGCTGGAAAGGTTAAAACTGATTTTTCATTTATGTTTCCATTTTGTTGATTATTTATTATAATTAAATATATTTCCATTAATTCAACATAATCATGGCAGACACCATTGTTGGTCGCCATTACGTGGCCGATGATAGTTGCAAAACCAATTAATGAATTAATGGAATGCAGCGTTTCCTTTATAACATTCGGTCTTATAACATTCGGTCTTAAAACATTCGGTCCTTTCTTTTCTTTTTGACTTTTGTGACAACAAAGAATATTTGCATGACGTAATAGAGTGTGAAAGAATTATCATAGTAGGCGAAGTTTACCTTCAATTAATTTCAATGGTTATATTAATTCTAATATAAACAAATGAATATGATAGGCATATTTTCGTCCATTATACTATTGCTCGCCACCCAACACTATCATTATTTTTTTTTAAAATAACACAGATTACATTCTCGTGTTTCTCGAATATTATCGGTGAAATTTCTCCGAATAAATATTTTTCTACTAATAATGGCGTATGAATTTCTGTAGTTCGGATTAAAATTAAGAGCGTACCATACCAGCCATTACGATACGCGAAGCAGTATTTGTACTACCAACTGCTTGCGCTATGCCGTGACATGCGGAGCGTCGATAATACAATTAATTTTCCTCTTGTTACAAATCTAACGCAGCTGCGCTGTTTGTAGGAGGTCAATAGTGAAATGCTGCCCGTCTTGCGGAATTATGTAAATAATCAAAATTCAAACAAACTTCGTGTGACTACCGTCGTGGGCTACCGTCCAAATGCAGAGAGCAATGTTCCTTGATGTGTCAACTTCCAACGTATAGCTCGCACACAGGCCATGAGGTTAAATCAGAATATCGTAGTGTATCGCGACTCAGTTAAAGAACGTTTCCAATTAATGATTTGGCTAGCGAACATTTTGGAAAATCATCGGGAGATAATGCAGAAAATAATGCTGTGTAAACGCTTCCACATCAGTTGTCGCTTATAGAGGCATCATGGCTCAATATTGCTGCAACAGATTTCAAAGAACTTGTTGATTTCACATGACGTCTACATCCTGCACATCATCGGCGAAAAGGAGATCAGTCAACTATATCACTTTTGTCATCGCACTGCTTTCTTTGATATTGAATATGAGCATGAAGTTACATTGTCACCAGTTTCCTGGTTGCGCCACTCCTTCGGCGGATAGTGCATTTCAAACCATGCAAGAGCTGAGCGATATACAAAGGCTGACTCGTCACAAAATTTCACTTGCCAGAGGGATTAGGGTTTTACTTCACGTTGACATCTTGGGCATTGCAGACGGAAAACACATTCGTTGAATTATTGTCAGGAATTGATGACCGTGTGCTTTGAAAGGAACCATCCGAAAATTTTCTTGGAGTGAATTAGGGAAATCATGGAGAACTAACTCAGGATTGACGAAGGAAGGTGTGAACTTTCGTCCCTGAGAAAACGAATGCAGTGTGTTCGCATTGTGTCACTTAGCTCGGTGTATGCAGGAATTCGTTCCAGTCAAAGCCATGTAGTTTCATGAAAGGCCGTTTGTTTTGTTGCGTCGCTGTAACTTAGGACACCGGTGGTCTCATAAGTGCCCACAAAGAGCAAATAATATAATGAAGAACTGTAGAATGCCATTAACATAGTTTCCCAAACACGCATTTATTAATGAGGAAACTGGATGCATCTTGCAGTGAGTGAAGTATAACAGCATCTCGATGATGCGGACGTACCCCGAGTATAGAGTAGCTACAGCTACCGAATGTTTTGCTAGTAAAGGAGTTGAATGCATTCTGTTTCCGGAAACGTTGAAGAACGGGCAGTGAGGAGACGAAACGATGGTGGGCGAACGTCTTACTGTTAGAGAAGAACTGTTCTGTGACGCGTAAATAATGCACGGCCAGGAAAGGTGAGCCTTTGTCAGGGGCTAAATGGAAGTGGAGGTGAAAACGTGGGGGAGTCTGCGAGAGGAAGCGGGACCGCTGCGGTAGTCACCACCCTCCGGCGTCAAGTTCAACTTTCTTCCTCGAGAACTTCTTCCGCTTCCGCCTTGCGATTTACTCACAGTTTTTCTGTTCTCACCGCTTTCCTGAGATCCTGATTCAACATTCTACTTCCAAGCATCCCCAGTAATATATCTGCTTCATTAAATGGTCACAGTTCAATTGTACATTGCACATAGAGGCATTACGTGTAATACAAGAAGTCCATAAATATCTGCGAAAGGTCCGGGAATTCTAGGCCCGACCAGGCAACAAGCAGTGCACGTCCTGTAAATGTATGAATTATTTGCTTTCGTTACTGTGTTAGAGTCATATGTTGTGGTGTACATAACAGACCAGTTCATTATGCAGGTTGGTCGTATTTAAAGTTCCGTAAATACTTCACTAATATTAACTCAGATAGAAATGAAAGTATCAGTTTAATTTCGCATAAACTTTTTACAACTTTTAATACGGTGGCCGGTTTTGACCTACGCAGAGATTGTTATCAGAACGGAAACGTCTCAACATTCGTGCCGAGGTGATGAGCAAGCTGCGACTGCAATCACCAACGTTGACACATATTCAGTCTGATGATGATCTCAGTCAGAACTTTATGCGGACTTGAATGATGTTTCCATTTCGAATCATCACAGTTCGCTGCTTTCCTAATCGGATATAATGATTTCCAAACTCATTAACGTAGATTAAGGATGAACTACCGTAACCTTGCTGTGCAACCTCTCATAAATATGCACCGCTGAACCCTGCGATACGAATACTGGGAACTTTGCACGAAGTCCTCCTTTGGGATGGTGTTCAAACTCCTTGTCACTATTACGCTCGTTATTAATTTTAGGAGTTTTGGATGTGGGATATTTAATTTTACGGGAATATCGAGATACGTATAAGTTTGGGTATTTATATTTGGAAAATTAGTAGTGTATATATGTAGTTATTATAGTGGGAAATTTGTTTTATCGGTCATGAAGTAATGGAAAGTAAAATAGGGAATACCTGCATGGAGGATGCAATAGTTTTTAACATGTTCTCCATGTTGGGGTATATAAGCAAAATTCCTGGTATGTTACAAAAATCTACTATTATTTCCAGTGTAGTGCGGACTTGCGTATCTGCAAAGGCTAAATGAAAATTTTATTAAAGTTAGTTCGCTGTTCATGAATGAGGGAAATAATGGAAACCCGATTATTAAACGCACAGACAGATTTAAATTAAACAATTTACGATATTGTGCGATTCTGATAGTGACGGGAACTTAGTTTAGACTATCAAAGACGATTAGGAATCATTTCATAATCAGTCATGTCATCCAAAGAAACATTTCTTAAAATATATTGTAAGGCAATTTTACTTAAGTTTGTGAACATTATTTAGCGAGTGTATCTTTGGTGCAAACCACATACAAACATTTTTAGTATGGGAATCTTATTACGATAACGTTTTAGTATTCAGTGCTGACGATGCTATGAGTACTGATTAGAGACACAGCCCGAATAGCTGGCGTTCAAAATAATGAGTTTGGTGATAAACGATATGTTAGTGGACATTCTATATGGATAAAATGTTGTCTAGAAAAACCAAATAATAACAAAAAGAAAAAACATTTTAGTCTAAGGATTTTATTTTTCTATGCTTGTATATTTTCTGGAGCATATGAATAACCATTCACCTATGCTGACCGATGGGGCGAGTCACCTCCGCCAGCTGATGGGGCGTGACGTCGATGGCGATAATGCGAGCTGCCTTTCGTTGTCTGATGAAACCTGACGTCAACGCTGATGGAGCGAGTTGCCATCATTTGCGGGTTTTCCTGATGGTGTCAAGATAAATCAACGTTGTCGATGAAACAGGCTAATGGCCATCGATTAAAGAAAGCTGTTGATGGACGACGAAACTTCTTGTCTTAATGAAGAGACAGCAAGCTTTGTCATTACGGCTATAAATTGAAGAAAGGCTCAAGTTGAAGTAACATCGGGAGAAATAATGAAGTTGACATCACAGTATTAAGACAAGTTGAACTTCACGTTAGAAAAACACCTTATTTAACGGCGTTATCATAAGAAGAGAGGCGCCTGAAATACTGCATTACTGGTCAATTGTGACGCTTATTGAAGTGATGTCACAGTAACGACGAGCATCTCAAGTTATAACAAGAGAGATGGCTTATCTGCAAGAGTAAGCACTGAAGTCAGACTGCGTCATAGAGATCTATTGTTCATCAAGATGATAGCGTATTCCCGGTCACTCCTTGGGCGATGACTGATGATAGTACGTCAATATATATATAGTACCATCACTACAGAAATAACGTCATACCATTAAATGACATGTCATGAAAGTTATGTTAAGAATATCATCTGTATAACAGTCCATACGTACTGCAAAACTAATCAAGAGATACCACGTCATATCAAGAAAGAAGAATTTTAATACGTCACCTTTTGTTTCAACCATACAGTGTGCAGCATTTGAGGACATTATGCGACGGATTGGCAAACAGCCATAACAGGGGGAAGCGGGATACTAACTGGAAACATTGAGACACCATAACTTATGATATTTGTTGTCCTATTGTTATTTGAATTTTTGAAGTGTGTTAATTGTGTAGTTTTACAATAGTGTGCAAATATTTAAGTAACTAATTTAATATGAAACATTAAAGGTAAACTTGTATAAGGATCCATTGTAATGATTGATGTAACTATGTCCATTTGTTCATTTATCATAGGGAAAGAATTACGTTGCCTACAACAAAATAAAAATAAAAATCAAAAATCGCCACCTTATAACAATTAAAGAAAGAAATTTCCCAACTAATAAAAAATAAAGACGAATAAAACCTTCGTTGTGTAAAGACAGAAAATTAGGTAATTATATGATGGTTGGTAGAACAACGTAACTCGCGTAGGCGAGAGTGTCATCCTCGATGTTGAAATCATGAGATGAACACTCTGGGTGGGGGCTATATAATGCTCGTTATCACTTTTAGGATATTTGATTTTTATTGGAATATTAAGATATTTATCAGTTTGGGTATTTATATTTGGATAATTAGTAGTGTATATACGTAGTTATTACAGTGGGAAGGGTTTTTCGGTCATAAGGAATATTTAAATTCAGAGTAGTGCAAAGTAAAAAAGGGAGTACCAGCATGGATGATGCGTTTCTAATATCTTCTCCATGTTCGGGGACATAAGAAAATTCCCAGGATTGTTACAAAAATCTACTATTGCTTCCATTTTAACCCTAGAACGGACGGGCTGGGTCTGTGAGACCCACTAGTTTTTATTTGAATGAATTTATATGCTTATAGTCGCTGATCTGACTCGAGCGCTCTGCTAGCTTCATTAAACATGCAAGAGAAAGCGTTAACCTCATGAATAAGGTTTTAAATTGTTTAGACAATGTTCGGCAGTTCTCCAAAAAGTGGGAGTGTCTGTCAGACCCAGTCCGACCGTTTACGTTATTAATTTCTACCAGCGCGAACCTATTTTTATTCGATATTTCATCCAGTTTCAAATTACTTTGTGAACTATTTCTGATGTCAATAATTGAAAATATAAAATTTCAAGAGAAAGTGTTTCATACTGTGAAATTTGCAACATTTTATACGATGATGATAATGAAATTGAGGATTCTGACGCGGACCCTGACTTGGAAATAAACAGTGGTCATGATAATAGTGAAATAAGTGGGGATGAAGGGGAAGATGCTAAAAGTGAAAGGACATCAAAACAAAATAATTCTGCAAAATTTGCAAAATATAGTTGTGCTTGGTGCACGCAGAAATGATTTGTATCGCCTGTTACGAAAAGTGACGACTTTAGAGGACGATATCACACAAACTATTCATTATGTTCACAATTTCGAATAATATAACAAAAATTCAACAACTCTGCTTCTAACTTCTACAAATTATTCTCATTTATATTTGTATTTCAATCCAATTTACTTTTTCTTCCAGTGTGCTTACATTTATTACTACAAAGAAGTATATTTTCAACTTTTTTTATTTTACAGTAATTGTGAAATTTAGAACGTTGAAATACTGTACCTAAAGCATTTGGTTGGACCTAAACCATATAAAAACTCGTCATTTGATGTAATTACACTGTTTTGGCACTTGTCATAAGAATTTTAATTGTTGGGTCCCACAGACCCAGCCCGACCGTCCCTGAAACTATTTTTCGGTCGACCGTTCTAGGGTAAATGCTGAGGTGCGTATCTCTAAAGGCTAAATGAAAGTTTTACCATGTTAGTTCGCTGTTGATGAATGAGGGAAATAACTGAAATCCGATTGCGTCTAAGTTCGATTCGGAATATTGTGATCGATATAGTGAAGAAAATTAAACGCACGGACAGATATAAATTAAGTAATTTACGTTATTTTGCGATTCTGATAGTGATGGAAACTTCAGTTTAGAATATCGAAGGCGATTAGGAATCATTTCATAATCAGTCATGTCATCCATATAAACTTTTCTTACAATATATCATGGTGAAATTTTACTTAAGAATCCGAACCAAGGAGTTTTGAACAAAGAGAAGTTCCATTAACTGTCTGTTGAAGTCAGGGGGACCATAATTTTGTGCCCAAAACAAAGATTTCTCGCTCAAAATTCTGTGAATATTGCCGTCTTTACATAAATCTACTAAATTGACATTAACATCGGACTATTTCCTTAAATGTGACGTACATTTTTGTACTAAAACTCCTACACACACACACACACACACTAGGACCAATGTTTTGGGCACAAACTAATGCAGGAGTGCGCAATCTGCTGGCTTCACCTTTTACAGCATCACCAGAGATTCTAAACTCCTTCGCCCGAACATTATTTAGCGAGTGTATCTTTGGTACAAACTATATAATAACATTTTAGTGTGGGAATCTTATTAAGATAACGTTTTAATGTTCAGAGCTGATAAATTTGAATAAAAAGTAAGTGTGATCCATCTGTTAATTAAATTCAAACCTGGCTGGAGCGAGAAATGTGTTAAGTTACCAGAATTTTACTTAGTGAATTTATCGCCAGGTAACGAAAAGCCTTTTCTTTGGTTAATAGAATACGGACTAAAATTTCCTGAATAAGTACGATATTTGCAAAACGGCGAACTCTTATGACCTTTAATTCAGCGAAAAATTGTCTTGCATTGTTTATAATGTGTTATGACCCAAATTGAAAAACCGTAACTTCAACAGCCGGGCATAAGTGCAACAGAAAAAGGGGGGGAGGGCTATATCACGTTTCGTTGGTTGTCAGGAATATCTCTTTCCTTTCAAAGCGAGTGTGTGTCAAGGGCATAGGCAGAAGTCTAGAGAGTCGAAATACTGCTGTGGCAGTTCAATTTGCACCACCCCCTACATTTGACAGGAGTTGTTTGATGGTATTGGCGGTGTGTGAGCGAGCGTTGTCGTGCAACTTCAACATCCACCATACTAGGAGGTCCTTAATCCTCCACACTTCTTCATAATTCCTCACTCTCGCTTTGAAAGGTAATACATTTAGCGATACTCCTGACATCCAGCTAAACTTTAAGAGTACTTTGAACACCATCCCGAAGAAAACCATCGTGCAAAATTCCCAGTGGATAGTTTTGGGAGGTGATAACTTCGAAGGACAGTAACTTAACTGTAGTTCTTCCTTGTTCTACGCTAATGTTACACGACTTTTCACCGAATATTTTATATATGGAACATGTTCTAGGCGCCAAATACCTCTGTTTTTCCGTAACAAAGACCACTTCCCTATGGAGATACGTCATTTGTGTAGGACACACAATCCACGCGTATGTTTCGTCTCGACTGACATCTATGTGCTTTTGTTTTACATAATGGAGCACCGCTAAAGAAAACATTCCCATACAAGTGGATATAGTGTCTGGGACCTGCAAAGTAGACTGGTCGTTCACTCGACCTCAATCAATTATGCTTTTAATCAAAATATCCACGGGTGTACTGCAGGTCTATAGTGTGAAACGGGCACAATATTTCGGCGATCATACATGTCACAATCATCAGGTGAACTGACGGACTGAGCTCCTGGAAACGCGCCGGCACGGAGATCCGCACGCTACGACGGCTCGGAGGGGTCGCTCCGCGGGCCGAGGGTATTTAAATCGCCCGCTACCGGGCTAGAACCCAGTTCCCTTCTAGCCGCCGTAGCGTGTGGATCTCCGTGTCGGCGTGTTTCCAGGAGCTCAGTACGTCAGTTCACCTGATGATGGCGACATGTATGATTGCCGAAATATTGTGCCTGTTGGACACTATAGACCGGCAGTACACCCGTGGATATTCTGATTATCAAATACGCCGGGAGAAACTCAAGAATCACAATTAGGTTTTTACTTATGGGGTGAATTTAACGGCAATGTGTATGCAACACGTATTCATAATGAGGTACCGATGCGTCAGTCCTTAGAGCAGGGCTGGCCAAACCGCGAATTATCTATAGAGCTGCGGAAGTGCTGCAGAGGTGCCCACGTGTGAGGCAGCGAACAACAGTGACGCCTGTAATTAGACACGAGTACACAGTGAACGGCGACGGCTCCACTTGCTGGTTTAGGCGGTAAAATCAAGAACGCAACACACCCAGTCTCGTTTAGCGCTGGCGACCGCGAGGGTAGAAACATGAACTACATGAGCGAACACGGCGCGGAGTGCACGCCGTGACGCGTATGTTGCACATTACGCACTCTAGGTAATGACACTGTCCCGCACGATGAAATTCTTTTACAAATGGTATTTAATATAAAGTCTTAGTATTGATATATGGGCGATCAACAATTATTACATAAAACAACGGCCAAGAACTCATATTTCTCCCTTTTTTATTCATAATGCGTTTTTGAAATACGCTACAGACGACTGATGAAAATTAGATAGGTAGCTCACAACTAATGAAGAGGTGCTTAACCGAACTGGGGAGATAAGGAGTTTCTGGCATATTCTCACTAAGAGAAGGGACAGATTCCGTCTGAGGCCTGCCACGGTGGGCGAACGGTCTGTGCCAGTCAGGGTCTGCACTCCCGCTGCGGTCAGGGTTTCGAATCCCCCCTCAGGCATGGATGTTTGTGCCATCTTCAGTATAAGCTAGTTCATAAGAAGTTTGAAGTCCAGGCACTGATGACGATGATGCTGATTCCCGTAAGATCTACAAACATTTGAACACTTGTGACTTCTGAAGCATTCCCGGCGTATTTCCTCATCCAGTAACTTTCGGGTATGCGGCCGGATCCAGTTGTCATTCTGACACGCTACTTCGGCCTGGAAACGTCCGGCCATCTTCAGGTGAGTAGCGAGTAGTGAAGAGCTCAGCTTTAGTCGCGGCATTTATAGTAGTTCATGCGCATGCCAAAAGTGCTGGTAACGTTTTGCGCATGCGTTAGATGTTGTCATGCGCGAAACAGCCGTGTTGTATGTGCTGCCCTCTGTGGTGGAAGAGCAATAGTCTTCTAATCATTGATAATTAATTGATGGCGTCGATTACGCTGTGACTGGATGATATTAATCATAGAACACCAATTTTTGTCGATCTTGAAAGTCGTTGTCACAGGGGATCTTGTAAACACCCGTATTTCTCAGTGAGTGTGGCTCTGCATACAGGGTGTTACAAAAAGATAGGCCAAACTTTCAGGAAACATTCCTCACACACAAAGAAAGAAAATGTGTTATGTGGACATGTGTCCGGAAACGCTTAATTTCCATATTAGAGCTCATTTTATTACTTTTCTTCAAATCACATTAATCATGGGATGGAAATACACAACAACAGAACGTACCAGCGTGACTTCAAACATTTTGTTACAGGAAATGACCAAAGTGTCCTGCGTTAGCGAGGATACATGCATCCACCCTCCGTCGCATGGAATCCCTGATGCGCTGATGCAGCCCTGGAGAATGGCGTATTGTATCGCAGCCGTCCACAATACGAGCACGAAGAGTCTCTACATTTGGTACCGGGGTTGCGTAGACAAGAGCTTTCAAATGCCCCCATAAATGAAAGTCAACAGGGTTGAGGTCAAGAGAGCGTGGAGGCCATGGAATTGGTCCGCCTCTACCAATCCATCGGTCGCCGAATCTGTTGTTGAGAAGTTGTTGCTAATACATACATCAAATGGGTATCTGCCAACTCCGCATTTGTAAACATTGCACTGACTGCAAAACCATGTTCGTGATGAAGACTAACCAGTTGATGCTACGTACTGATGTGCTTGATGCTAGTACTGTAGAGCAATGAGTCGCATGTCAACACAAGCACTGAAGTAAACATTACCTTCATTCAATTGCGCCTACTGGCGGTGAATCAAGGAAGTACAGTACATACTAACGAAACAATTGTGTATTTTGACAATTGTCTGCACGAATTATTTCAATTTACATTTAAAGAGAAATACTAAAATGAGCTCTAACATGGAAATTAAGCGTTTCCGGACACATGTCCACATATCATATTTTCTTTGTTTGTGTGAGAGGAATGTTTCCTAAACGTCTGGCCGTACCTTTTTGTAACACCCGGTATATAGGCCAGACAATACGATCTGAACAGGAACGATTTGTATAACACGAAAGGCACACCCGTCTACTCCAACCATCAAAATCGACAGTAGCAGAACACTGCATTTCCATGGGACACACAATCGAATATAGTAAAACTAAAATTTTTACTCAAGTCTTAAGTTTCTGGGATTCACTTATTAAAGAATCGGTGGAAATTCGTCTTGCAGACAATCTTATAAATCATAACAACGGCTTCCAGCTCGACAAAAATTGGATTCCTGTGATTAATATCATCCAGTCACAGCGTAATGGACGCCATCCATCGATTATCAATGATTAGTAGACTGTTCTCTCCCACCACCGAGGGCAGCACATACAACTCGGCTGTATCGCGAACATCTAACGCATGTGCAAAATGATACCAGTACTTTTGGCATGCGCAAGAACCACTATAAATACCGCGACTGCACCTGGGCTCTTCAGTACTCGCTACTCACCTGAAGATGGCCGGACGTTTCCAGGCCGACATATCGTGTCAGAATGACGACGTGATCCGACTGCACACCCGAAAGTTACTGGATTTAAACACTTGAACATATTCTGAGACATCAAGGAATTGTCGACTGAGCATTAAAGGGAGGTGTGTGGGGTAAAAACCGTAGAGGGAGACCGAGATACGAAAACAGTAGGCAGATTCAAAAGGATGTAGGTTGCCGACTTGTTGTCAGGTGAAGAAACTTGCACAGGACAGGGTAGCGTCGAGAGCTGCATCCAACCAGTCTGCGGACTGAAGACTGCTACAACAATACGCGTTTAGACAGTTTATACTGCCGTCATCGGATCTGTATTTAATTTACAGCTCACATCATACAGATTATGAAAATGAGGGTTTTGGAGGCATTTCCACTGGAATCATATATGTAGGGTACATGTTTTGACATGACTAAAGACCAGCCAAGTAGTAGAAAGATTTGTAAGGTATTTGCTTCCAATTAAGACATGTCAATGATAGTCTTTGTGAGAAAAAAAAATATTTTTTGATGATACCTGTGTGATGTGAGTTGTATGTAAACGGCAGATCAGATCATAGGCATGTAATCTGTCGTAACTAGTAAACTAAGTGAAGAAAGTGGAATTACGGATGTTAGTTTTGGTTTTACATAGTAATAAACACTTGTCCGTTGGGATAAGGTCGACAGGCACTTACTGCCACACGACCATTGTCACTCTCCTGTAAAGCCTACCGGATTGTTTTCGTACAGCTGGAACACCAGTCTTTTAATATTATTTGAAATATGTCTTTATTTGACGGTTACGTTCTTGTTGAACCCAGATGATCCTCAAGTATCTCAAATATATATATATATATATATATATATATATATATATATATATATATATATATATATATATATATATATATTTGAACCGTAGGTTACATTTAATAAAATTGATTAGCTATTAGATGCAAAATATACCTTGCGAAACTTGGCCTTGAGCTATTTCTCCCTAATAATAAAACAAACTAATAAATATTTATTGAAAAAAGGAATAAAATGGTTTGTGCAAAAGATGCAAATTTAGAAAAGTAGCGCCTGACCAAATAATTTTCCGTGAAATGAAAATTAGCACATGGAGAAAATAAATTTTAAAATCAAGATTGACCCTGAAATTACGGTGGGGGAAGTATCTTAAGTTAGTGGCCACGTTGCAAATTACTATCATTCAAAATTGTGCCTTTAAAATTTTTAATTTAACTGAATAAAGCTGGAAAATGGCACAAAAATTTAATTCTAGCAAAGTGCTTAAAACACTGTCTGATTTGGTAGAAGAGTAGCTCGCCACAAATACATTGTACAGAAACTAACTGTTGGAATGCACTCGTAAAACACCGATTTATCATAAGTCCACGGCTAGCAAAATTAAATTTGTTCAAATGTTCGAATGTTTGTTAACCTTAAGGGACTTAACTGCTGGGTCATCAGTCCCGAAACTTACAAACTACTTATGAACTACCTTATACTAAAGACGGCAAAATCATCCATTACCGAAAGGGGATTCGAACCCCCGACGGAGAGCGCCCTCGCGCATCGTGGCATAGCGCCTCAATGCGCTTGGCTACTTTTTTTTTAATTTTATTATTATTATTATTATTTGTTCTTCAAGAAGATCTATGATTTGCGGTCGTTTTTATTGTTCGTACTTGGTCGTTCGTTGATCATTTGGCTCAGCTTTTTTATTACAGGGGGCCTGTAGCCCACTGACCGGACGCGCTGGGCCATGGCGTCCGGTCACTCGGCCACGGGAATTAAGTTTGGATAAACCGGCATATATCTCAGGGACCGTTTAGTGCGCAAAATATGATTCTGAAATAATTATAGAGAATTGTGCATTCTTTCAAAATTTAATTTCGTAAATTGCAAGAAAGATGTCACCTTGTGGCAATGTAAGAAACCTCAGACATGATCAATATATTGTACAGTTAGGTATAATGAGATGGCTTTTTAAATAAATAATTGCACTTTTTTTTAAAATTATCTGACTTATATTCTAAAAACGATTGTTGTTACGCAAATACACTTACAAGAACTTCCAACATCCATTATGGGCGCGAAATAAATTCAGAGCAATAAGCAACACACTATTGCGACCGTAACCTGTGAATGCTAGATCGGGAATAAGAAATAATAGAGACTGCTGCTTCTTCTTATTAAGTAAAACATATAATACACGAAAAGATAAAAATGTAATTGCTAGCGTTACACTTTAGTTAGATAAACTATTTCTTTGATGGGTCTTTAGTAATTTACATGTAATAAATACAGAATAATCGTAAAAAATAGAACAGATTAATTATGGAAAAATAAATAAAATATTGAAATAAAATCTGGGCCACCCATTAAACATTATAGACTGTTATAAAATATTTCAGTTCATGTGTCTGTGTTTTTGTTATTTCCGTAAAACATTATTATGTTTTCAACTTACTATAATGTGACATCAGTATCCATCATCAGTCGCTACATAATGCCGTTATACCTACTAAAATCCCTTTCATTCATTTTCTGAAGCGTCTGTGTCAAGTGATGGATGCTGCATATCATACAGTCCAAAGATCAATTAAAAATTTCTTTGGTGGTAATTTGAAAATAATTAAGCTGATAAATGCATCCTGTTTGTCTTGTACCGAAACTAATTACAATTCGTTTGCAGTTAAATATCGTGGTTCATCAGCAGTAATTAGAAACTGGGAGGGGGCAGGTACAGTAGTGTGAGCACACACACACACACACACACACACACACACACACACACACATTCACACATGGGGTTCTCTACTGGTGCCAGAGACCCTCGCTTTTATGTGTGGCGCGAGAGGAAATTCAGCGGGTGTGCCGAGACCTGTTTACGTCGGGAATGAAGAATATTTATGTTAATTGTTTTTCCGCAAGCAAGTTCCAAGGCCGCATTTCCGAGTAAATGGGACAGCGGAGTTCCTACTTCCTCGCGGCCACCCCTCCTCCTTCGTTTTTTCCGGCTCTTTCTACAAAAGCAGCGTTCCCCGCAAACCCACTCCGTTTTAATTGCATTCCACTGTGGGAAAGATATTGTGATTCGGCGGAATAAAACGATCATGCCAGAACGCCGTCTCGCAGGTGTCTCATTATACGGGAGGCGCTATCCCCGGGCGCCGGCTAATGAGAAGCGCAAGAAGAATGGCCGAGATTTTGGAATATTCCGCTCTGCCGCCAAACGGATTAGAAAAGCGTACACCGAATTAATATTCCATTCAACACAAACAATGAGATTATTCCCAGCTCTCTGACAACAGTTTTTCCAATAACAAACGACAGAATCTGCGATCTGCATTCGACCTTGACGAATGCAGATTTCTCTTGAGACGCTTTATGCCCTCCATCTACAATATAGTGTATACATCCGTCAAGGTCAGTAGGAGTGCATTGGCGAATCTTGCACAGGTAGATTGGATTTTGCTGGGTAAGGGGTTTAGGTCTTTAGCGCCCGAAGTAGAACAATAAGCGACGAGTGTGAAGAAAATAAAAAAATGTTCGAGTGAATACCAGTAACAGAAGTAAATGGAAACATAACAGACAAAACACAAAATATTGTTGCATAATTTCAATATGTCGGTGTACTGAAGGAGAAGTTATAAAAAGTAAACTTTTACGGCTGGAAATGTCAATATTGCCGATTTCAAGTGATCCTGTACCTTTAGAGTAGTTATGTATAATTATTAAGGCGACATTGCGCTTTGTCAAGATTTGAACGATGCGGTCGTAACATCCTTAATAAAAGGCAGGAAGATTTTTGATTTCAGAGGAATCTTCTCACCGTTCTGGATTATACGGAATGTCGCCGTAAGATACAAACCTACTGCCAAAATACAGGATCATCTGAAATTGGTAAATGACGCTCGTAAACCACTGGATAAAGTAGGAATTTATAGGATTCCATGTAGCTGTGGAGACGTCTAAGTGAGTACCACAGAGAAAAAAAATACACCTAGAGGAGCACAAGCGTAACTGCAGACGGGGGACGGGGATGGACTGACATATCAGCTATTGCTGAAGATCTTTTTCACCCAGGAGACCATTCAGTTTGACAATACTCAGGTTTTAGCAGCCACAAATAGATATCTGAGAGGCTATAGAAATGTAAAACACTCCAGTAATTTCAGAATGATGGAGAAAGGCGTGAAATTGAAAGAAATCTGAATTCCGGTGTTGAAGAAGAAATCCAAAAGCCTTCCACCATGGGACGATATTAACAGCTGGCAACGGCATTCGGAAACGGCGAATTGCGCTCGAGAATTAAGAAACATCTGACGTCATACCTCTGCGCGAAAACGGTTTTCAGTTGCAGTCGGTAGCGAGCGAGGGTGTGTATGGGACTTACAAAAGAACCAGGAACTCTCTCTCTTGAGTATGTTCCCCCAGGTAGGTACGAGATGTTGGGTTTGAATGTAAAAAATCCACAAGACCACTGTATAACATCCCGGAAAATGTTAGCAACATTGACTGAAGGAGAAGATCACAGAAAGCGTTTAAACAAAGTAGTAGACCAATGTAGCTGGCTGATCACAGGAATAAAATCGATGAACCAGCTTCTCTGCGACACACTAAATTCTCCATCTTAAAGCCTGTAATCACAGTCCACACACATCACCAAATTTTAAAATTATGGTCACACTCGCCTCGTCAGCAGCCATATAATAGAATTCAGATCATCACCAGGATTAGGCTATCGCACGATATAATACATAAAAATGAGTTCCCTGCACGCAACGGGCATGACAGAACGGGAAGTCGTCTTACAGAAGTAAAATGGCGTTTATAAGGGGTAATTACCTTACTCGAAAGCGGGTAATGGGCTACTTCATCCAACACCATCTAGAAGACAAGGCCTCACAAGTGGCCTTGCCTACGTCACACATACAGGCCGCGACCGCCAGCTCACTGGCTGGCCGATGGGGCACGCCCATCGCCGCGTAGCGTCCGGCCATTCATATGGCGGGCGCGGCCTGTAAGTGTGACGTAGGCAAGGCCACTTTTGAGGCCGTTTCTTCTAGTTTGTGTTACTTCATCCCTCCTCAGGGACCGCTAGGGACGGCCGCACAGCTGGTTTCATCAACCTTATTTTAGTCGTAGTCAGTGGCGAACATTGGTATTCGCACAGCTGCACGGACCTCCGCAGCAACATGGAGAGGAAGTCCTACAAAGTAATAGCTTATCGTCTTATATGTACCACCAAGTACGCCTTTGGTTAAGAGAGGAACCGAAATGTGGAGTGCCGAATTGGGGTTGGGAAAGAAGGAATGACAAACTAGTTCCGAAACTCTCAGAATTAGATGCTGCCCCTGACGAATTCTTGAAGATAATTATTGTCGATGCACGTAAGGATGTGACAGTGGCAGATGTGGTTCCAGAAAAGCGTTGTTACAGTGTTCTGTTACATGCCTGAACTGCAAGGGCAACTGCAACAACGGTGTCTGAATATTAAAGATGAAGATGAAGACAATGACATCGAGACTCTACCAATCTTGTTGGACAATGTCTCCACTACTAACTAAGGTGAATGACACTAGACCATTCCTCAGAAAAATTAAAATGTTGCTTTCAATGGACATATTTTTCATTTTGAATCACTATCAGTGCTTGTAAATATTTTCATTGTATCATTCATAATATTGTAATAAAATCTATAAATGTAAAAAGATGTTCTCCTACAACTGAAATTATCTTCTTGTCATTGTTAAGGTGGCGTTATTTACCATACTAGCACGTTTCATAAGATAAAAACGTCACAGCCTTTCAAAACACTCATTTCTAGTAGGACCTCGAAACTGAGTGCACAACTTATAAATTATGTAACTTCTGATTGGCTGAAGAGAAGGTAATAAATGTGCATAGAAAATTGAAGGACATTTAATGCTCTACAACTTTCTTTCTGATAGATTTTCTGAGAAACGACCGATTGAGTCACTAGAAGTAAATGTTTGACAAAATTAGTGAGGTAAAAATGACTTTTTTCCGAAATTCTAGATTTTCAGTACCGTATATCTTGAAAACCGTTGGGAATTCGACTAATATTTATAGAAACAATGTTATAGCAAATTCAATTATCTTTCATTTTTATTTGGAACATTTTCTTCCTAAGGCGGACCGCTTTCGAGATATAAGCGAAAAACCAAAAAATGTTACCTTTCCACCCCCATCCCCACTTTAGCTCACCCACCAGGGGTGGGGACTTTTAGTATTTTCACCTCCTAACTATCCCTAACAAAGTCCAGAAGTCAAAAATTCTCGCATATTCCATGCACTCTACAATGCATTCATTGACTGGACTATATGGTGTCCACTGGCTTCCTTGGCAATCCGATCAAACATAATATCAGCGGTTCAATCGCTCTTAAACTAGTCAAATCTGAAACTAGTTATGGCATCTGGAGGAACCATGGATAAAATCGGTTCCAACTTAGATCTATAACATTAAAAACCAATGACTACGTATCTAAAAGGCTTTTCTTTGTGCGGATTCGATAAGGCCTCGTCGCTGTTTGCGTTTGTGAAAACTTCATTCCATCGAAAAGAGTGCACTCTAATTCAATAACCAATAGAGCTCCGTTTATTATGTTTTTTATTGATTGCACTTCAGCTTTCGAGCTACGTTTCGTTTCAGGCAGTGCCTACAACAATTTGTTAGCAGTGCATAAATCTATACAAAAATTCAAGTGTTATATTAGGCCTTACTGAAGTATTTACTTACGCAAAATGATGATCAACATAATTAATTAGCTACATGTTGTTGTTTGAGTTAGTTCATTATAATATTGACTGTCAGAGCTGGAGAGCTACTTTATTAACAGGGATTATTTTATCTTTTCCCTAAATTTATTTATGTATATGTTACGAAAAATTTGGATTTGTCTGCTGTTCTGAATCATCTACGTTCGTTAAGGATGTTATCTGGGTATTTTTATGTGTGTAAATTTCAATTTCTTAGAATATCCTCAAGTATCTTCCTTTTTCGGACTTACTGAACTAATGTAGATATCAGAATTTGTCATAGATGTACAACAAATGATGACAGGTTGTTTAAACTGGTGTTTATATGTCTTTTGATCATATCGTAAATTTTCGCCCTGTCTTTCATTTATAAAAATTACCGCATTTTATCTTGTATGTGCCTGATCGGTCGTAATTTTGCAGTTTGTCTGTTTTTGTATTATCTTCCTCCTAATTTATTATCTGTGCAGAAGTTAATTATACTATTACTGTTTCTTCATTTTTGTGTACTTCTACAAATAACGTTAGCAAAAATACAAAAAGAAAGGAACAGAAAAAATCTTTACACTAACTTACCTGGGGAATTCCTCTTTAAAAAAAAGTAGGGTATTTCTTAATATTAATATTAAAATTATCTTCTGCACAGAGAAAAAATTGACAAAAGCATGTATCAGAAGACTACCTCTCAACATTTGGTATGCATCTTCGACAAAGCTTCTTACAGTGGATATAAGCAAGAATCTCTATGTTCATCATAGTGACGAAACGGAGACCTACGTGATCCATTTGGAGGAAATCGAAATTTACACACGTTAACAATACATCTAGATAAAATCCATAATAAACAAATGGAACTCAGTAATAAAAAAGTGTACTGAAAACTTATCGATCATAGATGATTCAAAACAAACAACAAGTCCAAATGTAGCCTATTCTCGCACCAGTTGTCAGTTATATAAAATTGTCAGAACGACATGTTTCGGGATCAACATTATCCCATTCCCAAGTCCTAAAAATTAAAATGAATCAGCCTTCTTTTACATAATTTATTACTTTCATTGATCAGTATTTACAGGTTTTACAGTTATTAATACCTATATTAGTTCGGTTACAGTAACAACAAGAGTAAGTAAGTTGATCGTTTGTTCGTTCACATTTTACAAGAAAAATAATCATAAAAAATAATTATAAAAACACTGATCTGCTCTTTCGTATTTATCCTCTTGGTTTACTGTTTTCCTTTTCAGGATGTTTTCTTAATTCAGGTGTCCCTCCGTATGTCACAGGTGTTTTGCACAGTTTCTAGACATCCATGTGTCTAGTATGTCCTGTTAAAAGTTACATAAAGTGCATTTTGAAATTTCTTCTTGTGATCTTCTTTAATAACGCAATTTGACGTACTCTGTTTCCATGTGTGTCATAAACTCTATAATACTGTCACCGCCGAGCTTATGACGTAACGGTTGTGTTCTCATACTAGCCACATAATGGCATCAGTTTTCCATTGTGGGTAGTAATGCTTGTCTGGTCAGTACAATACTGTTGGTTTCCCGTAGTCGTCTAAAGTTCTAGAGCTATCGTCTGCCTAATCCACTTCCAAAAATAAACTCGGTCTACACACGTGAATCTGTGTTGGATAGTTACTACTATGTTGCATCTGAGGCAAAGGTCTGTAACACTCAGTCCTATTCTATGTAGTCTTTCATTTGTGCTCACAATGCTGTTGACTGTTTTGTACAGCGCTGATTTAACTTTGGATGAAAGCACACTGCAGGTGATATTTTGCCATACTACACCCCAGTCGACATCATTAAACTTTGATTCTATTTTATTCCTGCCTTCATATTTTTTCTGTATTCTAAAATATCCGTTGCAATTAAATTCCTATATTCTTTTAGTTTTTCACTCAGGTAACTTCTTTCGAGATAATATTCACGTATGTGTTTTAATTTAAAACTGATTCTTGTTCCATTTATTGGCGGATCGGTACTGTTTGGCTTGACTGCTTCGTATAACTTCGCTGTAAGACTGTCAGTAAGACTGTTAGTGATAGTGGTTGTCATTTTGACATACAGTACTGCTGTTTTACTTTTTATATCTATTAATCCCAATCCTCCATGTGTTGGGTCTAGTGTTACTGTATTTGAGTCTACTCTAAAAAGTTCGCCTTTCCATAGAAAAGATGTTATCTTTGACATTATTGTCTTTGCTAGCAGTTTGGGGATGTGAAATATCTGAACTATGCAATATGCTTTTGAAAATCTATAGATATTGATATAATTACCCTCTGTTAGAGGTCTAAGTTTCGATTACTATTTTCAAATAGTGCGCCCAGAATCTTCTGTGCTACCTGACGCCAGTTTTTTGCTATCATCTGTAATGGGAGGGTTGTCAACACAGTTGCAAGGGCCTTGTGTTCTGTCACTTGTTGCACCCGTTCAAGTCTGATGTCTTGAAGTCCTTTAATAGTCAAGAAGTTACTTTTATTTTAGTTCATCCTTGCTCCTGAGGCTGCACAATATTTTATAAATTCTTTATCAATAGTACGCACGTCGTTTCTGTTTCTGACTACTATCCCAACGTTGCTCGCATATGCGGCAACCACGTACTTCGTCCCCAATACATTAATACCTGTCAGTTTATCTTGTAGTTGTCTTAAGAGTGGTTCCAATGATATGACATGTAGTAACATTGATAGGAGACTTCCTTGAGGAATGTCTCGTTTAATTCTTATATGTTTTCTTAACTGTCGACATTCCCATAGCAATACTTTTGACAATAGTAATAGTTTTCCACATGAACCCTATCCTTGTCAACGTTTCCAGAAGGTAATCGTGGTCAATTTGATCAAACGCTTTATGAAAATCAACAAAATTGAGGCCACAGTTAATGTTGCTGGCAGATGTAAAGGCAATAATATCTCGGTATTATGCTGCAGTCTGCAATATCGTTCTTCTATATGCACAAGTCTGGTGATGCGAGATTATTTTTTCAGTTAATGGAATTATTCTCTCATGTACTGCTCGTGCAATGATCTTGTAGTCAGAATTTAGTAGTGATATCGGTCGGTAATTAATTTTCTTACAGCCTTTGTTTTTGGGAATCAGTACAATTTTACACTCAAGTACAGATTTTCCCTGCAATACATTGACGATTTGAGTTAGCTTGTCTCCAGTCAGATTCCAGTACCGTTTGTAAAATTCGTTCGGTAAACCGTCAGGTTCTGGTGATTTTTTTGGTACGGTAATCACGTATAGTGCCTCATACCTCGTGGTTTGTAAAACTGAAATATTGTGTTAGTTTTCTGTGTTCATTTCAAACAGTATGCTTCATTCGATTGCGCTACTTCGTACATTTCACTGATTATATCCTGTTGTGTAGTAAGAATGGTGTCGTCTGCCAGTTTTAGTTCGTCGTTCGTCTGTTTTTGTCGTGTTTTAGTAAGTTTAGAGACACAGCTTCATCCTCATTGACGGATTTTGCTTTCGACTTCATTTTTAAACATTCTAATACTTGTTTATTACTAACGGTAAGTTTCCCTTTTGCCTTTCTGATCTCTTGCAGTCGAGTCGAAACTCTATCTACCTGGTCATACATTTCTCGTAAAATAGGGTAATAAAATTCCATTGTCCTTTTCAGATGTCGATATCTTTCCGTACTGTAAGATATAATGACTTTACATAACATCGGTTTCGCCCTACTGCTCCACAACACTTGGATATCCTTTAACAGGACGAAGACACAGTTCCGTTGCTTTCCTGAGTTTTTCTTCCAACTCTTTCTCTCTTAAAGCAGTACCGTTCATACACCACTGATTTCTGTACCAACGAGTTTGTTGTGGATCTAAATTAATGCAGGTAGTGACGCTACTGTGATCACAAAACATGCCGGAATTGTTTCAACTTTTAAAACCTGGGTTGCTAAGTTTTCCGATACAGAAATCCTACCTGTCCTACTGGAAGAAGTACTGGTTATATAAGTAAACTTTACTAGAGTTGGAAATTTCATTTCCCATGCATTTCTTAAGTTCAAATTGATTGAAAATGTTCAAATGTTTATATAGCTTATGGGACTTAACTACGAGGTCTTCCCTAAACTTACAAACTACTTATGAACTAGCTACCACTAAGGACGGCACAAATATCCATGCCCGAGTGGGGATTCGAACCCCTGACCGTAGCGGCCGTGCAGATCGTGACTGGCGCGCCTCAGTCCCCTCGGCCACGGCGACCGGCTCTTAAGGTCTATAACAGGACCATTAAGCTCATTGCATTAATTAACACTGTGGAACTGAATCTGGGGATGGAAGACACGATTAAAATCCCCTGCCATTATCAGTTTGTGAGGGATTTTCCGAACTAAATATATCATACCTTCCTTCAAAAATCTAGACCTTTATGATCGATGCGAATTCCCGGAGGGGCATACAAATTTCTCACAGTAACACCCAAACTATTCATTCTTATTCCTCGATCAGATTCCAGTTTTTCTATATTACTTATAGGACTACCTTGTGTTACTAAAATTGGTGTACCACATTCATTTCAGCTGCAAAATTTGTTGCAGCAACAACTTCAGGTATGGCGATGTCTGACATTGCAAACTCTTGCAAGAGAGCAACATCTGTACCTGATTCTAGTGAAAACTGTTTTAGAGCTGCAATTTTTACTTCAGAAGTAATCGTGTCTATATTTACTGAGGTTATTGTATAAGCCTGTAACATTGGTGGTGGCTACATAAGGGCATAAAATGACAAAACTGGGGTGTTGTCGTAAACATTGCATGCCATACTTATCGGTATAAAAGAACAAAAATCATTTAATATCAAATTCACTGTATTATCTTTCTCTGTTGCAAGTGCAGAAATTGGAAGCTCTTCAGATACATCTTTCCGGTAAAGTGGGTTTGTTTCCGTCTCACAATGTTATCAGTCGACATTTTATTAATACGTGGTCCTGCCTTCGGTTTCTGCACCTTACTGTCTTTGGTTATCTTTGCCTTCGCTTGATTTCTGGGGGGATTCAAATTCGGTTGTGGCTTCTATTTGCACCTCTGAGTATCGCCCGACATAGCAGAAGCTTTCAAGATTACGGCAGCTTGCAAAGAAACTTTTTATTTATTTATTTATTTATTTTTTGGCTTTGTATAAAGTGCAGTCTCTCGCTTACGTACGGAAGCGTTCGTTGGACATTCTTCGTGTAAAGGGTGTTCGACAATGGCCTCCTTAGTTATTTTTTGTGTGGCCCCTGTTTGCTCAACTATATTCACAGATTCAACAACAGACATTTCGGTACTTGAATTTTCAGCAGATTGTGGTACCGGTAAAATTACATTTATTATCGACTCGTTGCTCTAATTTAGTGTCAGTAATTCTGATTCCATTTCTTCCGATTGCAGAATGACTTCATTTGTTAGACGAGGAACATCATGACTCAATATCAGAAATGTAATTCTTGTCGTCTCCTTGTCTTTTGTTACTTTGAGCGTTAGTGTATAGTTAGTGTATACTGGTTGAGCTACTGTAAATAACAAAAATTCACTGTGCTCAACTGTTTGGGGTACAGGATAACTGCATTGGCGGTTTCATACGTTACTTCATCAATCGTGTCTCCCATAATAAAGTTACTGAAAGTAAGTTTGCGATGTTGTTGCGAATTATTTTTCAACACTACCAGTTTACGCCGGTAATCTTGTCTAAAATAGCCGCTCTCGTTACATATGTCACACGTTAATTCTTGACCAGAATAGGTAACCTGAATCCTGTAGCTCTACACCATTATGATGGACGGAATGTGTCTTAACATGCATTTCTACGGATATAATTCCGCTGTAACATTGAAGCCTGTGATGTTTAGACCACATTTCATTATTTATGCTCCTGACGTCGCCACAAGACTTTCAGATAGAAAGTTTCAACCTCAGGGGGCAGGTTAAACTCTCTTACATTTTTTATTCGAATTCAGTAATGGAATTATAAACAGTACTTAAACGACCGCCTCGGTGCAGGAGATGTATTTTTAAGCAGATGTAAGCAGCAGGCGCTCCATGACGACTGGGTTCAGCAGTTTTAAATAGAAGCAGTACTCCTCCAAGTCGTAATAAGCAGTGTGACACTGGTCAGAAGTTATACCAGTTACACAGACAATCCAGTTGTGCACTTCAAACGAATTCGGTTGTACTGATCGAGTTGATTTCTCAAACTGAAACTTCAGGGTATTTTTCCGGTGAACCAAACGAGGTGGCGCTGTGGTAACACACTGGACTCGCATTCGGAAGGATGGTGGTTCAAATCCACCTCCGGCCATCCAGATTTAGGTTTTCCGCGATTTCCCTAAATCACTCCAGGCAAATGCTGGGATGGTTCCCTTAATAGGGCACAGACGATTTCCTTCCACTTCCTTACCCAAGCATCCCCAGCGTAATCTCCGTCTCTAATGATCACGCTGTCGACGGGACTTATTGCGATTAACACAGCGGGTTAACCGCAACAGAAACACAAGAAACGTAAACTTTCACTCATAGTGTCACGGTAGGCACAAACTAGCCGCGCTAAACCGTAAATAGCTGTTAACTGCTGATTCAGACACTGTTTAACGTTGAAATACTAACAATATTAATGTATTTTTAATTATTTTGGAAAATCTTTCGAAGCTATCAGCCATTAAGCAACGTCCACCTTAAAATGTTTGCTGAATCGGTGCATTGTCATGGAAGTAAAAAATATTTCGTAAGATATGAAACTACTGAGAGCTAACATAGAGTTTAAAGGCATACAATATCTCCGTCAATATAATTTAACTCTACATCTATGACGGACGAAGCATATATCACAGCACGTAATTTATAAATAGTATTTTGTATCCCATTGTGTAAATAAAAACTATAATACTACGTTTCAGAATCTATAATTAATGTGTTTATTTGTGAATGAATGCACGTCACCCATGGACTCCAAGACGGCTGGAGCAATTTTTATGAAATCTTCAGATTATCCCAGCGGTTGATGAACTTGCAGTATTGATAGTGATCGGATCAATTTATTTTGTAACGTTTGCTTAATGGTTTACGTCTAACACTTGGAACGGCAATAGCCCTGTAGTGTAGAAAGAGTCAAACGTTCGTATTACGTCATTGTTCTGTGACTGCAGAGCCGCGGAGGCGGAGCGGTCGAGCGCATTGAGGGTTCGAATCCCCACTCGGGCAAGGATGTTTGTGTCGTCTTTAGTACCGCCGGCCGCGGTGGCCGAGGAGGCTGAGGCGCTCTAGTCACGGTCTGCTCGGCCACTACGGTCGGGGGTTCGAATCCCCCCTCGGGCATGGATATTTGTGCCGTCCTTAGTATAAGGTAGTAGATAAGTAGTTTGTAAGTTTAGGGACTGATGACCCCGTAGTTAAGTCCCATAAGCTTAACAAACATTTGAACATTTTGATTTGTCGTCGTTAGTATAAGGTAGTTCAAAGTAGCTTGTAAGTTAAGGGACTGATGACTCCGCAGTTAAGTCCCGTATGCTTTATAAACATTTGAACATTTGAACTGCAGTGCCGCCAATTGGAGTGTTAGCGACGCTAACGTGATGTTCGTGTTGATAGTGGCGCCACGGTTTACTCTTCCCCGCAAGTGACGCTGCTGTCTTTTGAAATGCCAGGCATAAAAGTTTTTATAAATGGATTCTTCCCTTAATTCTTGGTAGAACAATTCCATATTTTAGGGTGAAAACAAACAATATTTTTTGTTCTACAAATTTCCGTTTATTTACGAACTTTTCGGCTTATTAGGCCATCTTCAGGTAAGCATTTGTCAGGCGTCGACAAGAAAGGCTAGTGTTTATGTTGCAAACATGTTAAATAAAGGTACAACACACGACACTTGTTCTTCGATTATGCTTATAATGGAGTACCATTAGGTATGTAAAGTGTTTCACTATGTCCAGTTACAAGATTCAAAAAATTAAGGTCATTTATACCATTTGTATACCATGTAAAATGTCGTCCAAGAAGCAAATATAAGCAATGTGTAAAAACGTAATTAAAGTATACCAAAAGTGTCGATCTCAACATATGTCACAACGTAAATAACCTTACCGCAGCTTAAAACGAAATGTAGCGTGATTCACATGTTTACAAATCTGCATTAGAAGGTAGTTATCGCAGAGCGTGAACCTACATGGCAAGAGATGAATTTACAAGTAATGGCATAAGCAAAGAAACAGTCTTGTGTGTTGTATCTTTATTTAACATATTTGTAACATATGCACTAGTGTTTCTTGTCGACGCCTGGCAAATCTTTACATTAAGATGGCCTAATAAGCCGGAAAGTAGTTCGTAAATAAACAAAAATTAGGGGATCAAAGACGGATTGTTTTCTGTCGACATAAAAAAGTTTACATATACGTTAGACTGCGATATTACTTTGTAAATATGGATTGAACACGCTGAGGATTATATAAGCTTGGTACGTATTGTATTAAATCATGTTTCGTAGTTCTTGGCAATAAAATAGTATAAATTACATGCACATCTATTGTTACGGATATAGAATATCAATTCCTTCCATGTTAAGCCGTCGCAGGTCGCTAGAATTTTATATAGACTTATACAATGATAATAACTTGTTTACAGGTTCCCCTTAAAAATGAGGAAATCTCAAAACCAAAAACCAGAAGTGCAATGAATAAAAACTGCAATAAACGAAGCTCTGATGGCTACAATTCATTTCAAATAATTTTTAGTTGTCGAGAAGCACAGTACATAAATATTTTTCCATAGGATACTGAGATAGGTAATGGTATGCAGATGGCTATGGCGTGGAGAGCATTTTGTATCTCTGGCCCACCGTGAGTAGCTTTCGCCTGATGTGGCGGTTCAGCAGTCTCAGCAGAGACACTCGCTACAGAAATTGTTCTAAATGCTTCAGTGGACAGCTGAATACCTTCGTCGTGCACCAATTCCAACACATTTTTACACGAAGGGCTCGAAAACCACACACGTTTCACCCATAGTCAAGCCGAAATCGCACAAGGGCTCTATGAAACTGGAGCAGACAACACCTGTTCGCTAACGATGTAGCTGACAAGACACTTTTAAATATTCATTGCAGTGTATTTTCCAATATTTACGTTGTGGCAACCATCTAAGTTTGATGTCAAACGTGAGACCCTGAAAACTCACCATAGCTATAAAATTCAAACAGTCCTGCCTCAATTCAGATAAGTTTAAAATGAAATGGGAACCGCTAAAGAGAACACCCACCCACCCTCCCACACACCCACACCCACCCACCCACACACACATACACAAATGCACACCAGTATTCTCAGCCCATTCGTCCAACAGTTGTATAGTTAGTTGCAACTGACGTGCTGTCGTTTCGAGGCTGGAGAAAGAGGGAAAAAAAAACAAGACACGATTTCACGAAAGTAAATAACTTGAAATTTTACATTACCGATATATGAAATTAATCTTAGTAAATTCATTTCCATTGGGTTAAAGGTCCGTGAAAGTTCATTCGATTATGTTGTTTGCAGATAACTCAGTATTTTCCAGCACAGCTGTGAGTAGAACGCAATATTGTTCATGCTTCCGGTCAGAAAAAACAGTACGCATCACTTCAACAAAACACTTCAGTAAACAAGTGGAAATATGATTAATATTTAAAATTTATCGTACTTTCTCTGCCTTGTGCTGTCTCTATTCGCACAAATGCTTCGCGATTCACAGTTACATTTAAAACCCTGGTTCTTCCTCATCCCAAACACTCGGCACTCTATTTTTGACACACGCACACACAGACGCAGAGATTATAAGGCCCATATAAAATATTCCAAAACAGAGTGAAATATATTTCATTTCTAACCTTCCAAACTTGGATTAAAGGTTTAGTAAGTACATGAATAATATCTTGCAATATGAAATCCGTTTTCAGGCGTCTGTCCTGGAGGTAGTTGGGAGCTGCCAATTTGAAACCTTCAAGGGCAACTCTATATATGGTGCTACATAAGAAATGTATTCCGGAAAACAGGCATGTCAAAAATCTGCCTCCTACTTATATTGTCGAGCAGTAAAACATTGACATAAAGCATTAAAAACACTCGTACTTGTGGTGTCGCACAAGTCTAAAGTGCGCGCCACCTACTTTCGCCGCGCGTCGCCATGCACGCACGGCGCGGCGTTCTTACGACGTCAGCCACGAGCGCCCTCTGCTACAACTCCGCTCGTGGCCACCACTGAACGACATCGTTCACTTAGGACTGAGATAGGAACGAGTTAACACTTCGGAATCAGATAGGCACCAGTGAAGACTTGGCTATCGGATAGGCACTAGACAGGCCTCTAGCTCAACTATGTATCAGCATTCTGCAGTACTGAGCTATGTATAAGTTAAGTATTACTAAGTCTATGAAATATATATAACGTTCTAATTTACTCTAGTGTTTCAAGTTTCTGCTTTCCCACTGGTTGGTCACCTCCATACCGCACAAGCGTGCATCCTTTATTCCTGTGTCGGTCTTTCTACTCGGCCACCGACACCTACGACGGAAACGAGACGCAATAGCGGCGACGAGGCTGGAGGCTGGGACACAAAAGTACCTGCTGTGTAGCAATATATAGATCTACAGCTACACTTAAGAGCCAAATAAAATGGTATAGGCATACAAATTCAAACACAGAGATAAGTACAAGGCGCTGCGCTCGGCAACGCCTTTATAAGACAACCAGTGTCTCGGCGCAGGCCTTAGTTCGGTTACTACTGCAAAAATCGCATGGTACCACTATTTTACGTGATTTGGTGTTGTATTCGGCGCAGCAGAGATGGGACATAGCTTCTCCGTGGTAGCGATGAGGTGGAAGTCGGTAAAATATCAAGTTAACGACATCGCTGGAGCCCTAATAAGGTACTGAAACAACGGAACCAACGTCGACCGAAAACAGTCTTTCATTGTGACAGGAGCGCAGGCCTACCGCATGTGGCTGCAAATTTCAGTGTCGAGAAGTGTCAGCGTGCGAGCCATTCCTCGAAACATAATCGAAAGAACTTTCAAAGCCGGGAGTTTATTAGTGTACCTTTCTTGACTACGAAGCACAAAGATTTACCTCTCGCCTGATCCCATCATCACAGAAATTGGAAACTTAATGACTGGAAACGTTTTGGATGGTATGACGAGTCTCGTCTCCAGCTATATCGAGCAGATATACGGGTATGGAGACAGTCTCATCAATCCACGGACCCTACATATTAAGCTGCTGGAGACCCTCTAATGGTATGGGCCGTTTGCAGCTGGAGTGCTTTGGGACCCCATGATACCTCCAGATACCACGGGAAGGAAGACCACAATCGTCTTTCAGTTCGAGCTCTGACAGATCTTATATTTTAGCATTTCGATGGGAACGTAGATCATGCTGTAACGAATAAGCCGTTGTTGTAATGATTCCCACTATACATTCTCTTTCATTTTCGTCATACTTTCTGTGGTATCTTGTTAATAAAAGATGAACTACGTCTCTTCTTTTCTTGTCTTCCGATGTCCTCTGTGATAAGGATACGATACCGCGTAGAAATATTCTAAAAGAGGGATAACAAGCCCAGAGTATGCAATCAATTTACTAAATGTGCAATATTCCACAAGATTTCCTTGTCTGCAAATTAAGTTGGTCGTCATTGTAATTACTGGATACTTATGTCAATTTACGAACCGCTGATTTGATTTACTTATCTTGTAACCGAAGTTTGCCGGATTCTTTGTGGTTCAATTGGATGTCTTCGCACTTTTTATTATTTGGGGTCAATTATCAACTTTCCATACATACAGATGTCACATCTAAGTTGTCTGCAGTTGTTTTTAAAATTCTGTTGATTCGTATTGAACACTGGTTGCGGACTGATTGTCATGTTCTCAAAGCAAGTGGAAAATTTCAGTAAGATAATACGCAATTTGACAAAGCCAATAGTGTCATTTAACGGTTCAACTAACAAAGTGGCAAGTGGCAGTTGATGTGATGGCCCTCCCCTCGAGTTCATCACATCTGAACCCGACCGAAAGCATGTGGGACGTGGTTCATCTAGGTAGCAGAGCTCACCGCCCCCCCCCCTCTTCTTTAAGTGTATTACCTGACTTGTTCGTGCAGATGTGGTGTCAGCCCCATGCATCGGCTAACGAAGACAATTGCTTTAGTGACAAGACGCGTGGTCGCCGTAATTTGTGCCAGAGTTTGACATTTGGCTTTAAGGTAGGTGGTCATAATAAATTGCAGCTATGATGGCTGGTCGGTGTGCACAGGCATTCAAACATGTAGGAAGAAGAGCAGGTACATATGAAAAAACATGTACATCGCTGCAAAAGTTATTCCTGTCAGATGCAATATGTGTTCCCATTGTTTGATTCATATACGAACTGAGGTTAGACGAGCATTATACAAGACGGTGCAGTTGTTATAAGACAATGTACTTTGCTGGTTCGTTTTATGAAATATATTTAAGCAGTTGATGTTTGTAGAAACGTGTAATTCTGTATATACTGGTTTTTCTTTTCTATGGACCACAAGCGGACTAAAAAGGGGTGGGGGGCACTCGGTATATCGAGAGCATTTTTTTTTTTTTTCTATTGGATCGTCTTTGGCCTGTTGTTCTTGGGCCTCCAAATCTCGAAAGATCTATTCTGTTACACTGCCCCGTGCCTCTCGTCCTGGGGGGCCTCCAAAGTTACGTTTTTATAGTAATACAAGCATTTCCAAGTGAACGAAGGGCATCACTTTTTTCTTTGCCGCAGCCCCGGGCCGCCGACAGCTTTAGTCCGCCACTGCTATGAATTACACTGTACGAAAACTAAGCAAGTTCAATCTGTGGTGTCTGGTAATGTATCAAAACTGTCACTCCCTTTGTTAGTACACGTAAGATTAATTTTCTACCCATGGTCTACATTTATCGTGCCGGATATTTTCTTCGGCAACAGAGGTTATCAACCGTGGTGTAATTACCCCCTATGAGGTAAAATGAAACATTTTAAATGGTGAAACGATAACGGATTCATTTATTTAATAACCATCTTTACTATTATCATTACGGTACCTTCTAGTGCACTAATGGATCTATGATGACAGCTGTTAGACACTCACTGCTGGATAAATGCCTACCCATTACTTTTCTCAGTATTGCGCTCTTGATTGATATGATTCACTGTTGTTTCTGCTTATTTATAGTTCCTTCCTTTGTTGTCTCAGGGTTTATTTCTTTCTTGCAGTCTGAAACTTAATGCATTTCTGCTACCCCACCACACTCCACCTCATGGTGTTCGTTGAACTGACCTGAAAGCCTGAATGCGAATGCGGCTTTGCCGGCCGCAGTGGCCGATCGGTCTGCGGCGCACCACTCAGAGTCTGCACGGCAGCTACGGTCGGGGGTTCGAATCCCCCCCCCCTCTTGTGCACGGCTGTTTGAGTCGTCATTAGTATAAGGTAGTTCATAAGTAGTTTGTTAGTTTAGGGACTGATGACGCCACAGTTAAGTCCCCTAAGCTTAACAAACATTTGAACATTTTTTTGAATGCGGCTTTAGTGAATGAAAAGTTTTCCACGTGCTCCGCTAGCACTAGCACGTCCGTATGCACGTGATGCTGGTCTGTTGAAAACTTTCATTTGCCTGTGCGAACTATCTGGGTCTGTATCCTCGTTGTTCAGCACAGTTACATAAATAAAAAAAAAATAACCAAACATATTATCAAATACATTGCACGCAACACAAAAACAAGACAACAACGACAAACACAAATATCACGTGAGAGCAAAATTCACACACAAATGTTCGAAGCAATGACTTTTCGAATGCAACAAACAACGACGAAAGACTGTGTCGTGAGAACTCACACACGAACAATATAAAAAATGCTGAAAAATAAAATTATAAATTATGGCGTGACATAGACTATAATTAAAACTAGTCAAGCTAATACCTCCACATTTAATATTAAAATTAGTTTGAGCTCCTTCTATTCTACTACCAAATTTAATCAGAATTTTCGTTTATGCACGTTCCTGGACCAGGATCGCCATATTGTAATGATGTCCGCTGTTGACGATATTTAATGAATGGCCCTCTTGGAAATTAAAAATCGCTATCAGATTCGGTAGAGAATATTGGCTCAAGAATACAACCAACTAGTGGCAGGTACATTTATCTTTAACTACGTTTTAGCAAATGCAATGTGCGTGTATCACCAATTCCCCCAATTCCCAATACTGCTCTCATAAGATGAACGGCGGCTGGTCATCGTGGATGGGTCGGCCAGATGTGAAGCTGAAGCTGTGAGACGATGGCTACACGGTGAACTAACTACATCGTTCAAAAAAATGCCTCAAGTATGAAAGACGAAAAAGAGGTTCTCACACTCTGCTTGCGTCACAGGCCAGAAGCAGAAGAGCTTAATTATAAGCTTGTAAATCAGTGCTTCGAAATATAAATACAATACACTGATATAATAATTTTTTTCCTCTGTTCACTGAGAAACAATTATGATTACTTCAAGCAACGCAATCTGCACTTCAAGCTAGCTAAGTCACTGGACGCTTTCCTATCAAGTGCCCACCTGCGTCCTCGCACCACCAGCGCAGCTAGCCGATTCCACTTACTCACTTTGCAACAAGCGTAAAGTCTCTCCAGACCGTGTTCTCAATTCCCAATAACAGTCATAGCTTCATATCTCTCTCCCCTCCATCATTAATTCCGGCCAAACGTCTTTCCCACAAAAAAGAAGCTTCTAGAGGCTTCTGGAAACCATTTGGTGGTTGAAATTGTGTCCCAATCTTATCGTCATCCGCGAGTTTTTGCTCTAGGCGGTAGCGGCCATTGGCCGGGTAGTAACCTGTGACCTCTCATCAGCTGGTCAACATGCCGTGCCCTTGTGGTAGCGGTGGCACCCCTTGCCGATTGCTGGCCTCTCTCACTGACTTTGCTGTGTTCTTGTTTCCAACGAAGAAAAATACTACATGCGAATATTGTTAATATTAAATGTTGTCTACCAGTATCAACCAGTTTTCTCAGTGATGTAGTCAACATTAACTACTAAAGAGGCGTTTCATTGGTAGAACCGTTAAAAGATCCAACATAACTACAAAAGAAACTGCATACACTACGCTTGTCCGTCGTTTTTTGGAGTATTGCTGCTCAGTGTGGGATCATTATCAGGCGGGTTTGGTGGAGGACATCGAGAGAGTCCAAAGAAGAGATGCTCGTTTCGTATTGTCACAATATAGGGGAGACAGCGTTTCGGAAATGATACAGGATCTGGGATGTGAATCATTACAACAACGGCGCTTATCGCTGTGGCGTGGGCTACTTACGAAACTAAAATCGCCAGCATTTTGCTTCGAATGCTAAAATATATTCTTGACTCCAACTTACATAGGTCGAAATGATCATCAGAATAAAATACGAGATATCAGAACTCGAACGTAGAGATTCAGATGTTCTTTCTTCCCGCGCGCTATTCGAGAATGGAATGGGAAATAAATAGTATAATGGTGGTTAGATTAACCCTCTGCCAGGCACTTAAATGTGTCCCATGTAGATGTAGATTTAGATATTTCCATTCTTCCTACCTATTTTTCCTTTCAGATTATCAGGAATCGTTCTATCAGTAATGACATTATAAATAGATGCACATTATTAGTTATTAATACGTAAACCTAGCATGTAATGAGGTGAAATTTCCTGCCGACTTACAGGTAATAATTATTAATACGTAAACATATCATGTAATGAGGTGAAATTTCCTGCCATTTTACAACACCATGATACGAATACAGGAGATGATGAGGTTAGCTCCAGGTTTCAGACAACTACAAAAAGAACATGGTAAATAATATTAATTTTTTTTGCTGAATTCTTATGTACTAATGTCGTTAAATAAAATTAAAAAAAACGGATAAGAATTTAGCATTTAATCAGAAAGTATGTAAGTTCTTGATATGTTATCGTATTTCGAGAGGATTGGGAGTAACAGCAAGGACAGGATAAAAGTATTATAAGCATCAAATAATGTATGTACCTAATATGTTCCGGTCACATACGAAATTCTCATCAGGGGTCATTCATTGCGACCCTTGAGCGTTATCGCTCGTGCTACGAGCACGCTCGACTCCCCTGGCTCATGAGCTCTTGCACTTGAGCTACGAGTTGCTCGTTATCGCTCTCCAGCAGCAGCCAAGGCCACGGGTAACGAGAGAGCCGGAAGCCGTGCCGAGGGCTCTGCTGCCGATCCTTCTCATGCGGCGGCCTGAGACCGCTATGAATATGTACACTGTAATGTCGCTGCATAAGTTCGTAGCGTTTTTCCATAAATTTAATAAACGCTATAGATACACATAACAAAGACTTTCGCCATACATAATATTTTCCTTCGAAATTTATAAGCCTACCAACACTGGGGTGACTTTCCCATTCCGCTGCTACAGAAATTACGTGGTTATAAGGGAGAACTCGTTGAGTCTTGTTGGGAGCGTATCTTCATAGTGTTCGATATAGACCTCAGAAGGCGAACAAGATGGCTGCGGAATGAGTTTTCAACTCAACTTCCGCAAAGTATATCTTCGTCCGTGTAACAGAATGCAGAAGGGAGGTGGGCGTTTACGTGTACTACCATCCTTCCTCACAGTCTTCCTGTTTGTTGTTCTTGAACTGCTTGTGTATCAGCCGTGATAGCAGTTCATAGCATAACACACCATCGCTGTACCACCACATATTCAAAATTATCTTGAAGAACTTGAACTTCCGACAGCGAGCAAGTACATGCTCCGAATCAAGGCGCCTTGGAGGACTCAGGGTAGTTCTAATTCAAATTTTTGTATAGTCTATGGGACTTAACTACGGGGTCATCAGTCCCTAAACTTACAAACTACTTATGAACTAACTAAGACTAAGGACGGCACTAATATCCATGCCCGACCCCCGACCGTAGTGGCCATACGGAGCGTGACTGAAGCGCCTCAGTCCCCGCGGCCACCCCGGCCGGCACAGGGTAGTCAATTGCGATGAACTAGCAGAGATGTACACATGGCCACAGCTAATCTTTGTGACTTTGGCCTACTCATGCGGTGCTCATACAGCGCACTCAGAAATATCCTCCGCTGCATGCACATATTCCACGTACATCGATCATCCCATTTCCCAGTTCCAGAGTACACTCCTGTGAATCATCGTGGGTTAATGCGAACTCTCTCCTGATCGAGGAGATGAAAACTATCTTAAGATAAGACAACAATTCTATGACTATGCTGTGTTCAAGGCCATAATCGCCATATACAGCAAAATTTATTTTTGGCCGTAACGGCACGTTGGCACCGTTGCTGCCCGCAAGGCAACCAGAAACTTACCTTCAAACACCCAATGTAGAGTTTTATCGCGGGAAACAATCTGCAAACCATTTCATCAGAGTGGTCATTATCGCCGGAAGCTGTTGTAGGTGTACCGCTGACATGTCTTCATACAGATAAAATACTCGATTAGGCAGTCGTCAAAACAAAAATTCAAGTTTTTTTTTTTTTTTTTTTTTTTTTTTTTTTTTTTTTTTTTTTTTTTTTTTTTAACTATTGGACCAAACTGCTATTGTCATCACTTCCTAGACTGCCACTCAATCTTTTATATGGATTTAATAATAGTAAGGACAGTTTACAACTCACCGCAATGACGTGGCGACGAGCTGCGACAGGCACATACAAAAGACACACACATACAACACATTCAGCTATCGGCCATGGCCTTCTTCAGAAAATAGAGCACTCACGCAATCACACAGGCACACAACACAGTCATACAATCAACACCTCCGACTGCCGCAATTCGAAGTGCGGCAGTCGGAGGTGATGGTTGTATGACTGTTTTATGTGCCTGTGTGATTGCGTGAGTGCTCTATTTTCTGAAGAAGGCCATGGCCGATAGCTGAATGTGTGGTATGTATGTGTCTTTTGTATGTGCCTGTCGCAGCTCGTCGCCACGTCTTTGCGGTGATTTGTAAACTGTGATCACTATTATTAATTCCAACCTGGACTTTCCATTATTATATTTTATATGAATTTCTTCGTCACTTCTTGGTAGAACAATTCAATATTTCGGGTTACAACAAATTTGTTTTACCTACTAATTTGTTTTATTCACCGCAAACTAGATTCGATTTTATTAGGCCATCTTAAGGAAACAAGTGATTGGCGTCGACATGAGACGCTGGTCTTTGATTTTGAAACATTTTCCTCGAATATGTACATAAACACAAGATTTTAGTTTTGAATATTCGTTGAGATGTTTTCACTTTCTTCACGTTATTGACGGTCTTCATTAAAGTTGCATATTGTCATTTATTAACATGTGGTTCAAGGAAGGCCAAAAGTATACACATTACTTATGCTGCCTAAAAACATAAAAATAATTTACAATCAACGGTAAATATTTTTGAGGGGTCGTGGCCGGTGTTTTAAACTGTCAAAATGAATACTTCCTAGTTTTCCTCTATATCAAAAGTTACGGTTTACATATTGTGTTATATTTGAATATGGTGCACTTAATGGCATTATATTACAGTTTCACAAACGTTAATATTGCTTTTACATTAGGTTTTTTGGGGTGAATAATTTAGGTGTAGCAGTATTTTTATTTTCTATGGTGTAAAATATAAATGGTTAAAAATGTGCTGTGGTAAGCGACTGGCTGAATACAATATGTCAAGCTAGTGTGGCTTCAGTATCTGTGCCCTCATGTAAAAATAATATAAAAAAGTCGCACTGGCGTGTTGTAGTGTCCACTTTAGATTTGCCTGTAGTTTTATGAATTTTTGCAAAGATTTCGGACACAAATAATAGAAACATTAATAATAGAAATTGATAGACGATACGATTACGATTCTACTATTGCTATAATATCTATGAATATATGGATAATCTTCTTTCTGGACGTTTTAATAAACAGCCAAAATTATTCGATATTTGAGCTTAGCTTTGACAAATATATCCTTTTTTTGAACGTTTATTTCTTTAAACTATTATTTTAATATCTTTCCCACATTTTCATTATCACTTAATTTACTCATCTTAAGGAACAAACTTATTGTATAAATAGGATAGATGCAAAGACCGAAATTTTTATTTTTTAAACAAGACAACCGGTTTCGACAGTGTGGTGTCATCATCTGGTCTCATTGTCATTAAACTGCCTATTATAGTGCTCCAGAAAAAATCTGGTAGGTGTACTGGAAGATATTTATATAGAAAATCATGTGCTGGTGGATAGACAAATATGAAATGCATGGCTCGTCAAAATTAAATATACATAGAATAATAACCACCATAGTGCACATATCTGGTTGACTGTATGGAGGTATGCAACATTTGGCGTTCGGAAATAAGTCACGTGCCCCCCCCCCCCACCCCCCACCCCGAAACCTTGCCCGAAAACTTTTTTGTATATGCCATCTTGCTTTCTGTATTTGATGATTTTCTTATTATAACTCAAGCGTCGTCATTAGAAAGCAATAGCGCACTGAAAATTATGAGAAACACGTCGTTGTTAGGACAATTAATTACAATCTATTGTCTAAAAATGCCATGTTAGCAGATAACACCTGGTACGGGATTTGCGGATTACCCTCGCAGCTGTTCGACGTAGCGTAATGGGCAGCGAATTAGTCTGTGATGCACGAACATCTTAGACGGTGGTTCTAAGCTTGCCGGGCGCGATGGCCCAGAGCGCTCGGTCAGAGGGTTGCCGGCGTGGTAGCTCAGCGCTCTCGGTCAGAGTGCTCGACGTCCTCTGTAAAGCATTGATCTACCTGAAGAGCAAAAAATATAAATAAAAATAAGAAATGAATAAAAACCCGCCACTGGCATTTATTTTCATCTTGTTTCCTGAAAGGTTTTCGCGCACTTGTTGTTCAAAGGTAACAGTGCTTTCTCTGAAAAGTGCATTTATTCTATTTTGTGAACATGTGAACATATCATGAAATACGTACCAACGAATTGCAAAGAAATACTTTTTTACCACATGTACGCAAACTGGGGAGATACTTTTACAGTGACTATTGTAAATGACGAAAGCACTAGAACTTTGTGGAATTCGATATTAACACCCTTATTCTGGTTGTTATTTTAGCTGTATAAGAAAACGTAATCACGGTTTGATACATAATATTTGCTCTTTGATTTAGCGCAGGACAAAGTCACATGAAGAAAGTAATACAATCTACATTAATACCGTCCATAGCAACCATACCAAAGACAAACATTTTAGTAGACGCATTGATTGTCATTAATGACTTTCAACACATTCCATTAATGATTAGGAAAGCAAACTGGTAATTTGTTACCCTGTACACACTTCCCGTATGTTTCATTAAAGAACGCCGCGGTGGAGTAGCCGAGCGTTCTAATGCACCTCGCTGCGGACCGCGCGGTTGCTCGCGTGGAGGTTCGAGTCCTCCCTAGGGCATGGGTGTGTGTGTGTATGTCCGTAGGTTAGTTTACCTAGGTTTAAGTAGTTTTTAAGGTACGGACAGATGACCACGCAGTTTGGTCCGATAGATTTACAGACATTTGAACATTTTAACATTAAAGAACGACAGTTGCTACAGATATCTAAGACTCCATTTATATATGAAACTACCAGTATCTGCACGTTCTTTAGGATATTCATTATCACAGTACCCTCACTGTTGTTGTGTGAATGCTTCAGAAAATCAGTCTTCAATTCGGCGTTACGTATTTCACGACATGTTCACGAAATAGAACAAAGGCACATTTTAGATGGAGCACATTATATCTGCACAAGTCTAAACATTGCAGAGGATAGCTCTATTTAATTGATAGTGTTGGAAACACTTACAGGAGCCAAGGCGAAAAAAAAATGGTATCGGCAGATTTTGAACTACTGACCACTTCCATCACAACATAGCGCACTACCCACTACACCACGGTGAACAACTACGACATTAGCTATTAATTCTCGTAGGCCTGTTACTGCTGGCAGTTACTAACAGATAAAATGCCATCTTTAGACACTAGATTACAATTTATCGGACCATGAACGACGTGCTTTTGTTAATTCTTTAGTGCGCCACTGGTGTGAAGTGAGAACGCATAAGTTATGACAAGTAAATCATAACGTACAAGAAGCAATATGGACTATACCAGAGAGATTTCTGGACGAGGAATGTCATAATATTTCCTAATGTCTGGTTTACGTAAAATCAAGCGACCGTGTCAAATCGCCGTTATTTTTGCTAATATCTCTGTAACTGTGCGAATTTCGAAAGAAACATTAAGTGAGGAAAGTTGTTGAGAATTTTTTCCTGTACAAATTGCATTATACAATATACGTAACGGATGAACGGTTTGTTTGCAATTACAATAACATTAGAAACGGCTTTTCTAAGTGTTACTGACGTTTTCCTTTTGCCCGAAAAACTTGAAGAAGGAAGATTCGGATCTCTGGCGGCCAGCAATTATGTTTGCAAAATTTGGTGCCGATAGGTTTAACGGTTAAACCTAAAAAGTGGGAACACGTTACGGACAGACAGACACAAACAGATAGACAACTTAAAATCACCGTTATTTTTGCAAATATCTCTGCAACGATGTGAGATATTTAAAGAAATATTTATAAAAATAGTAAAAAACGATAAAAAGCAAAGTTCTAGAGAATTTTCTTCTCTAAAATTTCGTTTATTCTGCTTTCGTGTCAGATGAACGGTTAAGTATTTATTTTCATTCAAACTTTGAGATGTCAAAAGAAGATCGCAGAGGCCCACTTTTAGTCTCACTGTCATAATCTAAAGTGCACCAATTATAAAATTTGAATGGATAGTAATTAAGGATACCATATTCAAATGTAGCATAATAAGTAAACCGCAATGTCTGATGCACAGCAAATGTGACAATTACCACTTTCAAAGTTCAAAATACAGGTCACGAAACCAAAAGAAAAAAAGTGCACCATTGATAGTAAAATGATATTATCTACAATAAGTAAAATAAGTTAAGTGTAAATTTTTTGGCCTTTCTTCAACCAAATGATATTAAATGACAATAAGCAAGTTTACCGAACACCATCTGTAACGAGAGAAAAAAGTGAAAACTTCACAACGGATGACGTAACCTATGATCTAGTGTTTATGTACGCCTTTCAGTAAAATGATAGAAAAACAAAGAACTATCGTCTTTTGTCGACGAAAATCAGTTGTTTCCTGATGATGCCTGTTGTTGTTGTTGTGGTCTTCAGTCCGCAGACTGGTTTGATGCAGCTCTCCAGGTTACCCTGTCAAGTCTCTTCATCTGAGATAAGTTCGGCAAGCTACATCCTTTTGGATCTGTTTACTGTATTCGTCCCTCGGTCTCCCTCTACGACTTTTACCCCATACACGTCCTTCTTATGCTGACAATTCCTTTATTCTCTGAATGTGTCCAACCAATCTATCCCTTTTCTTATTCAGGATATGCCAGAAACTGCTTTTCTCCCCAATTCGGTTAAGCACCTCCTCATTAGTTACGTGATCTACCCATGTTATTTTCATTATTCATCTGTAGCACCACATTTCAAAAGCTTCTATCGTATTTTTATCTGAATCCCTTATCATCCATGTTTCACTTCCAGATAATGCTACACTCCAGACAAATGCTTTCAGAAAGGACTTCCTAACATTTAAATTAATATTGGATGTTAACAAGTTTCGCTTTTCTTCCCACAACCGTCCTGCATTTTATATGTTCTTTATTTCGGCCATCGGAAGTTATCTTGCTACCCAAATAACAAAATTCATCTACTACATTTATTGTCTCAGTACCTAATTTAATTCCTTCAGCATCGCCTGATTTTCTGACATTGCATTCCACTACCTTCGTTTTACTCTTGTTAATGTTCATCTTATATCTTCCTTACAAGACACTGTCCATTCTATTCAGTTGCTCTTCCTGATCTTTTGCGGTATCTGAGAAAATTACTATGTCATCGGCAAACCGCAAACTTTTTATTTCTTCTCCCTGGACTTTAATTTCCTCTCCAAATTTCTCCTTCCATTCCTTCACTGCCTGCTCAATGTACAAATTGAACAACATTGGGGAAAGGCTACAACTCTGTCTTACTCCCTTCCCAACCTCTTTGTCACTTTCCTGCCCTTCGCCTCTAATATCATTGTCTGGTTTTTGTATAGGTTGAATATAACTCTTCGCTCCCTATATTTTACGCCTGCTACCTTCAGAATTTGGAAGTGTATTCCAGTCGACATTGTCAAAAGCTTTCTCCAAATCTACAAACGTCAAAAACGTAGGTTTGCAATTCCTTAGCTTATCTTCTAAAATAAGTCGTAATGTGAGTATTGCCTTCCGTGTTCCTACATTTCTCCTAAATACAAACTGATCTTCTACGAGGTTGGATTCCAAAAGTTTTTCCATTCGTCTACAAGTAATTCGTGTTAGTATTTTGCAACCATGACTCATTAAATTGATTGTTCTGTTATTTGCACACATGTCTGCACTTGCTTTCTTTGGAAATGGAATTACGATATTCTTCTTTAAGTCGGTGGGTATTTCCCCTGTCTCATACATCTTGTATACCAGATTGAACAGTTTTTTCATGACTGGCTCTCCTAAAAAAAATTTGCAGTTCAGACGGAATATCATCTACTCCAGGGGCCTTATTTCGAATCAAGTCCTTCAGCGTTCTGTCAAATTCTTCTCGCAATATCATATATCCTATCTCATCATTCTCCACTTGGTCTTCCCATTCTAGAATACTGCCTTCAAGTTTATTTCCTTTGTATAGGCCCTCTATATATTCCTTCCACAGTTCTGCTTTCCCCTCTTTGCCCAGTACTGATTTTCCGTCTGAGTTCTTGATATTCATACAGCTGCATTTCTTGTCTCCAAATACCTCTTTTATCTTCCTGTAGGCGGTATCTATGTTTCCCCTAGTTCTGCATTCTTCTACGGTTCTGCATTTGTCCTCTAGCCACTCCTGCTTAGCCAGTATGCACTTTCTCTCAATCTCATTTTTCAGACGTCTGTATTCCTTTTTCCTGCTTCACTTGCTGAATTTTTATATTTTCTCCTCTCATCAATTAAGTTCAGTAAATCCTCTGTTATCCAGGGATTTCTATTAGGCCTTGTCCTTCTGCCTGTATGATCCTCTGCTGCATTCAATACCTATCTTCTTATTCTACTGTATTACTTTCCACCGTTTCAGGCAATCCTTGTCTAATGCTCCCTCTGAAACTCTCAACCACCTCTGGTTCCTTTAATTTGTCCAGGTTCTATATCCTAACTTTTCTTCCTTTCTGCAGTTTCTCAAGTTTTAATCTGCAGTTCACAATCAACAAATTATGGTCAGAGTCTATATCTGCCCCTGGATACGTCTTACCATTATAAAGTCAATCTGGTACCTTATAGTGTCTCCTGGTCTCTTCAACGTTACAGCCTTCTTTCATGATGTTTGAACCAAGTGTTGGTTATCATTAAATTGTGTTCTCCGCAAAATTCCAACAAGCGATCTCCTCTTTCATTCTTTTTTCCCAGCCCATATTCACCTACTACATTTCCTTCTCTTCCTTTTCCTACTAACGATTTCCAGTTCCTCATCACAATCAAATATTCATTTCCGTTAATTCTCTGAGTAATTTCTTTTATCCCCACATACATTTCTTTGATATCCTCATCATGGCATACAAACTTGTACTACTATTGCCGGTGTTGGTTTTGTGTCTTTCTTTGCTACTATGAGGCATTCATTATGCTATTCTTAGAAACTTCCACGCATTCATATTTTCTGATTCATTATCAGAATTACTCTTGCGTTACCACCAACTGATTTTGTATTTATAACCCTGTACTCATTTGACCAGAAATCCTGTTCATCCTGCCACCGAATTTCACTAATCCTTACCATATATAACTTTAACCTATTTATTTCTCTTTTCACATTTTCTAATTTACCTACGCTGTTTTGTTTTTCTTGATGACGACATTCTTCTGAGGATTTCCCTCCCGGAGATTCAAGTTGGGGTTATTTTACCTCAGGAATTGCTTACCCAAAAAAGACGTCATCATCGTATGTAGTAGAGCCGCATGTCCTCGGGAGAAGTAATGACTGTAGTTCCCCCTTGCTTTCAGCCGTTTGCAGTCAATACGTAACAAAGCCATGTTAGCTGATGTTACAAGGCCGATCAGTCAATCAACCAGACTGTTGTCCCTGTAACTACTGAAAAGGCTGCTGCCGCTCTTCAGGAACCACACGTTTGTCTGGCCTCTCCACAGATACCCCTCCGCTGTTGTTGCACCTGCGGTACGGCTGTCTGCACCACTGAGGCACGCAAGCCACTCCATCTCGTCAATGTCTGTGGTTCATGGGGGTGGTAAGAGTGACAGGTGATAATGCATATGAGGATAAATTGTTATAACATAACAGATTAATACAAAATACAATGTATAGACTGCGAATAGGTTTACGTAGGTCAAACAGGTAGGTCTTCCAGGTAGCGTTTCAAAGAACACACGCGAGACAGCAACAATGGGTGTATCAAACGACACCTCCCACGAAATAAGCACAGATTGGGAGAAATAGAACAAAGTTTGAAAATACTACACAATGCACCAAAAGGCCTACTGCTTAACACCCTTGAGGAATTAGAGATCTTTGTGGAATAATCAAAATCTCCTTCCCATATATTAAACGATCAAATTGATTTTACTATAAACTGGTTCTTCAGTCTTTTCACCGATCATTTGTAGACTATTCCGTGGTAACGAAAGTTGCTGATAGATGATGCTCCAATCTATTCACCAAACGCCGTTAGGCACTTCCATATTAACAACAGACGCCAATAGATGGCTACACTTTGCATTTTACTACAGTACTGCGTTCACTATGAATTTTCCTAGCCGAATAGCTTCCCTGCACGAACATTCTGTTGTGCCATACCCTCCCATCGTAGCTCGTACTATACTGTATTACTTAAAGCCGATGTTTCCAGTAATGGTAGCCGTATTTATTGTATATATATATATATATATATATATATATATATATATATATATATATATATATATATATAATGCAAGTGTGTTCTTGACTTCACAAAATACCTCACTATACCTGCTACTAGAGTATAAGCAGCTGCATCCTCATGTAATCCTATAACCTCATAACTATGACCACCTTACTTATTATTTATTATTATAGTAAATGTTCTTTTTTCATGGAGCTGCATAATGGGGTTAATATTACTATAAAAACTGTAAGAGTGCACAAAATTACATTCTATAACCTGGATTTGCTCAATAAGTCGTCTTCTCCCTCTCTACTTAAAATATTCAGTCTCTTTAAGAGGCTAGAGTGTAATGTATTTGATCAGTGTATACCTTGAAACTGCTTTATTTCATGTTTTATAATAGAGGGCTAACATCTGCTATACACTTATGAAAGAGGATATTTTAACTACCCTCAGAGTTTATATGAATATATCATTCCACATAAGCATTGCCTAAAGTGAAATACTATATACAGTACTTTATGACCCCTTCTATTGTTACAAAGAGTAATGAAATTTATATAAATGTGACACTAACATATTGCATTGCTGGTTGTAGGCCAACATTGTAATTTAAATGAGAGGCAAATGCAAAAAGTAGGGTATAGAAACCACCCTGTGGATTTTGTAGGCAGATGGTGTTTGGTGGCTGCTCTTCCTTCCCAGCACTTTTATGTGTGCTACCCATCCTTCCATACCCACCCTCCTCCCTTGCCCCCCCCCCCACTTTTCCACGCCTGAATTCTGTATAGGTACCATGATTTTGATGATTGTCAGCAATGTGTCACTCAATTGCATAATAATCTTTCCTAACGATGTCAAAATGTAGATGGGAAAAAATAATAAAAAATAAAAATATATATTGTTGTAGCCTAAAGAAATTTTTTTTACACTACACAGTGATTGTAAAAGTTTTGTAGTTTATAAGTTTATAATTGTATAACAAACAAAAAAATCTCACGGAGGGAGTGAGTGCGTACATGTGAGTGAGAGAGAAGTAGAACGAAGACATCGCCATCTGGCGGATTCTCCACTTAATAACTGGCCGATTTACTAACCGTAATATGCACTTGACCATCCTACAGGGATGTTCTGGAGGGAAATTTGACATTTATTGTATGTTTGACATATGTCTCTAACAGGGATTATTTTAAAAGGAATGTTTTAGATTTACTTATTAATAAGTCTTTTAAAAGATATGGTGAGTGTGAAGATAGTGTTTTCATTTATGTTTTATCAAAATCTTTGATGGATATTAATTCCATTGTCTTGCTGTAGCCTTCCGTAAGACGAAACGTCGAAACGCGTAAGGCCTCAATAAATTGAAATTTGTGGTCAAGACTTTAAAGTTTATTTCAAGTAAAATGAAAAGCTACATATATGTTCGATAAGATGTATTGATGAAACAGGTAACATAAATTAGGAAGGTCACATCAATGACATCGTATCGGATTCCTTGCATGGGATTCGTGATGTATTACGAAATACGTTAGAAATTACACTTTTCTGAAGTTGGTTTAACACCGAAAGTTACAACTATAATAAACAGGTAATGGCTGCCAAAATGAATTTTTTAAAATATATTACGGCTTTAACACGTATTCGCAGTAAAAACTGAATTTTGTGTAGGTTCCACAAGTTTATTTTTATTACGTTAAACGGTTTCCGGCCGGCCGCGGTGGCCGAGGGGCCTGAGGCGCTCCAGTCACGGTCTACACGGCCACTACGGTCGGGGGTTCGAATCCCCCCTCGGGCATGGATATTTGTGCCGTCCTTAGTTGTAAGTAGTTCATAAGTAGTTTGTAAGTTTGGGGACTGATGACCCCGTAGTTATGTCCCATAGACTCTACAAACATTTGAACATTTGAAACGGTTTCCGGCTTATAAAGTTATCTTCAGATTTCATACGGAAACCAGTTAACGCAAAACAGTGTAGATTTTGTGAAAATATGTGACTGTAATTCAGTATGATATGGTTCCACCAGAAATGGACGTACAGTCAGCCAAAAGAATAGAGGAAGGTGTACAATTTCATAAAGCACTGCAGCGATGGCATTATCAGTATCTAGCGAAGGTGACGCCACTTGGATGACAGTGGCCCCTTTGTGGATGGCAGAGAATCACTCGCGCTCTGGATGCAGTTTGCCGCTTCCCCCCCTCCCCCCCATCCCCAAGGATACCACCCACTGGTGGAGACAAAATGCAAGGAGAAAGTTTAGTGCTGGACAACGGCATATCAACAAGATAGTTTTAAAATGACGGCAAGTCATATATATATATATATATATATATATATATATATATATATATATATCTGTGTGTGTGTGTTGTCCTTAGTATAAGAGATTGATGAATACAGCAGGTCGGTCCCATAGCTTTAAAAGCATTTCATTATTTCAAAAGATTTCACTCTGAGATTTCCCATGAAACTCTATCCATTAAATTTCATGGTGTAAATTTCTGCCACACTGCAGACTGCTAACGAAGATACGAGCTTATGGAATAGGTTCACAGATTTGTGACTGGCTGGAAGACTTCCTAATAGTCCGCAGTATGTTGTTCTCGAGGGCCAGTGTTCATCAGAGACGAGTTTTGATAGGACCGCTGTTATTTTCTAACTCTATAAATGATCCCATGCACAAAGTAAGTTGTAATTTGCGGCTGTTTGTTGATGATGCTGTGGTGTATGGGAGGGTGTCGTCTTTAACTAACTGTAATAGAATACAGGATGACTTAGACAAAATTTCTAGTTGGTGCGAAGAATGGCAGCTAGCTCTCAGTGTAGAAAAATGTAAGGTGATGCGCATGAGTAGGAAAAACAATCCCATAATGTTAGAATACAGCATTATTAGTGAGTTTCTTGATGCTGTCGCGTCGTTCAACTATCTAGGCGTAACATTGCAGAGTGATATGGAATGGAACGAACATGTAAGGACAATTGTGAGTAAGGCGGACAGCAGACTTCGATTTATTGGGAGAATATTGGGAAGATGTAGGCCTACTTCACCTATAAAGATGATCGCGTATAAAACTCTTGTACGACCACGACTTGAGTATTGCTCAAGTGTTTGGGACCCGCAGCAGATCATTTTAAAGGAAGACATAGAGGCAGTGCAGAGGCGAGCAGCTAGGTTTGTTACTGGTAGGCTCGACCAATGCGCGAGTGTCACAGAAATGCTCCGGCAACTCAGTTGGGGGTCGCTGGAGGAAAGACGACGTTCTTTTCCTGAATTTCTGTTGAGGAAATTTAGAGGGCCGGAATTTGAAGCTGATTGTAGTACGATCTTGCTGTAGCCTATTTACATTTCACGTGGTGATCACAAAGACAAGATAAGAGAAATTAGGGCTCGTACTGAGGAATATAGGCATTCTTTTTTTCCTCGTTCTATTTGGAAGTGGAATAGGTGAATTGCGGAGTATGTATGTAGATGTAGCTGTAGATGAATGCTATACTAAAGGTATAATTTGTTGACGCAGCCGCGGCGGAGCAGCCGAGCGCATTGAGACGCTAAGCTACGATGCGCGCGGCCGTTCCCCGTCGGGGGTTCGAATCCCTCGCCGGGCATGGATGTTTTTGCCACCTTTAGTATAAGCTAGCTCATAAATAGAGTGTAAGTTTAGGAACTGATGACCCCGTAGTTAAGTCCCATACGCTCTATAAATATTTTTGAACATTTGAATTTTACTGACGCACCAAGTCTTCAGTGTCAGGCGCCAAAAGCGATGTCCCATATTCCTTTTGACCAGTTCACTGTGCCTGCTTCAGTACGTGGCATATGCAGATGTAGGTCCCTGGCGCTGCTGGAAGCCGTGCACGCATGACCTTAACAATGGTGGAGGAAGGCTCCGAGAGCGAAGAACACACACAGCGGACGCGACGGCGACGCACGGGCGGAACACGGAGCGAGGCGAGTGCACGGTACAGAGGTAACACGCGGCGCATTGTTCCCGCGTGCACAGCGTAGCGGAGGCGCGGCTAGAGCACTGTCGCCAGTGGAGCTGGCGCGCTGCACCGCGCTGTTCGACACAAAGGCAGCGCCGGGGGCTAGCGGCGCCAAGGCGGCCGGAAAAGCCGCTGAATTTCCACCAGAAATGCACGTCTGACGTAGTGGCGCGTAACAAGCGGCAGGCGGCGCTCGTCACCACAAAAGCAGCCGCGCAGCCCCCGGGTGTCGCCGCCGCCCCAAAGTACTCGCTGACTATCGATTGCATCGACTGTCGACTGCTGCAGCCGCTGTAGCCGATCAAGGGGATTTGCGCCGCTGTAATTATTCCGAAATTTTCGTTGCAGCTACGTCGCCAATAGCATTCGTTCGAATTCGTTATTCCTTGGAGAGGTACAGTCAACTATAGTCAATAATTTTGCAATAATATGTTATAGTGGATGACTGGAAAAGGCGTAACGACATGCATGACTTTCATAATCAGTGTGTCTCTAGATGAACCAAACACACTGCCAAGAGGATTAAAACTGGAACAGTTGAGTTATCTACACTGCTGGCCATTAATATTGCTACACCAAGAAGAAATGAAGATGATAAACTGGTATTCATTGGACAAATATATTATACTAGAACTGATATGTGATTACATTTGCACGCAATTTGGGTGCATAGATCCTGAGAAATCAGTACCCAGAACAACCACCTCTGCCTTTAATAACGACCTTGATACGCCTGGGCATTGAGTTAAACAGAGCTTGGATGGCGTGTACAGGTACAGATGCCCATGCAGCTTCAACACGATACCACAGTTCATCAAGAGTAGTGACTGGCGCATTGGGACGAGCTAGTTGCTCGGCCACTGTAGCCGTTTCAGTCCCACCTTATGAAATCAGCATTGAAAAAATTAAAATTCAGTGTTTTCTGTATTAATACAGTACACTAAACATCAAAATATGTGTTTTAAAATTTTTGGACGATCTAGTGATCTTTTTTACGTCATCTATTCATGCACAACACAGACGTTTGTATCGAGGTATTTTATTACTTGAGCGTTATTTTGTTGATAGTTTACACTGGCAGATCAACAATGCTAGCATAATCTTCGCCACAGCACCAAAGACAAGATAATTCACTGCTGGAATAAAATAAAAGGAACCACACTCACGCTCACACTCTCAGCCACAAACAGACGGCAACACAACACAACCTCCAAGATGGACAGATTAATGCCTAACCAAGCGGCAAAATGTCGTACTAGAAGCTTGTTGTTCATCATCAAAAATGCAACTTTCAGGATTGATGCACAAAATAGGTATAAATCAATTTTTACTACGTTGTTGTCAAGGAACAACACTGTGAATGAAAGGGATAGACCAGACGTTTTCAAATGGTGAGAGATATGGAGAATGTGCTGGCCAGGGCAGCAGTCGCACATTTTCCGAATCCAGAAAGGCCCGTACAGGACCTGCAACATGCGTTCGTTCATTATCCTCCTGAAATGTAGGGTTTCGCAAGGGATCGAATGAAAGAGCCACGGGTCGTAACACATCTGAAATGTAATGGAAGTGCCGTCGATGCGAAAAAGAGGTGACCGAGACGTGTAACGAACGGCACTCCATACCATCATGCCGGGTGATACGCCAGAATGGCGATGATGCTTCCAATGTGCGTTCACCGCGATGTCGTCAAACACGGATTTGAACATCATAATGCTGTAAACAGACCCTGAATTCATCCGAAAACGAGACGTATCATGCAACCAGGTTCGTCGTACAACATCGCAGGAGCTCCTGTCTGTAATGTAGCGTCAAGGGTGAACGCAGCCATGGTTTCCGAGCTGATAGTTCATGCTGCTGCAAATGTCGTCGAAATGTTCGTGGAGATGGTTGTTATCTAGTAAACCTCCCCATCTATTGACTGACGGATCGATACGTGGCTCCACGATCCGTTACAGATATGCTGATAAGATGCCTGTCATCTCGACTGCTAGCGATACGAGACCGTTGGGAATCAGCACGACGTTCCGTATTGCTCTCCTGAACGCACTGTAGCGTCCTACCTGAAAGAATGTTTTAATTACGTTTCAGATATGACGCCATTTGAATGGCAGTATTAATTGTTTGCCAATTGTAATTGTTTCTTTAGTGATTTTGGTTCCAGCACTTATGATGCCAATATAAAAGGACAGTAGTCATTACTTGAATACGAGTATCGATATTCAAGATGGCCAATAGTTTAATAATTGTTTGAACCAGGTGAAGAGTATCTTGTTTTACTCATCTGTTTTGCAGTGTAACGAATAAAAAACAAGATTTACTTTTGTGGATTGAGTGCATACGGCAATTACGAACGCACATATACACTTATTATCAGGACACCACAGCACCAATTCCATAATCTGCTGACATTCATTGGAACGCGACCAACGCGAGCAGCAATGTCGCGAGGTGGTCACACACAATGTAAGAGGGCAACGAGAATTACTATTTCACGATTATCGTAACACCATTGTGCATCGGTGTGAGTAAACGTCATGTAAAGACTTGAGATAACAACACTGCTTATAACACAGCTTACTGTATAACACACAAATTACAATTGTAACCAATAGCTGAATAAAATACACTACAATGTGTATATTACATATGATATCTCACCTGATTCCCTAATTGTTTCGAGTATATACGAGGTATTTCTATATATTCAAGCGCCTTCGATTCGATTCGACAACAAGATGAACAGGTCCCGTAAATGTCTAGTCTATAAATTTCATTTCGATACAGACATTGTTGTGATGTTTGTAATACGGAACATTTTACTATGCAGGATGGTCATTTGTGTACAAACCAAATGTTCATATCGGCCCTATTCAACTCAGTGTGCATTTATTTTACTTCACAAAGCCACGTGTTTTCAGTTACTTAGCAAAGTAAACACTCCACACAGGTCATAAGCTACAATGGACAGTACGTGTTGACAGTGATTATTGAGTCACGTAAAGTGCAAATAACGTAATATTACCAGTGCGTACTGGCATCAGTAACTTCTGTATGAAGTGTAACGGAAATGAAGCACTGAGTTTGTATGAGCAACACTTCGCTAATAAAAGTTTACTGAATACGACATTCCGAAGAACACATCAACTCTGTCCGAAACTGGCTCGATTAGCATACAGGTTGCTGGTAAGGGACGACCTAGAAGGACAAGAACACCTGACACAGGTGAACGAGTTGAACCATGTTCACGAAGTAACGAAAAGGGAAGATGTCAATCATATGTCAGTGTGTAAAACAGGTCCATTTCTACTTCGAAAGTCTATGTCTTTAAGCAGCTGACTTTCCACCGGGAGCAGAATTTTATACCTTGTTACATGTGTGTCAGGAGCAACATTTTCTCTCTGTTCTTCCGTTTACTGATGAAACGAAGCTTACCAGAAATGGAGTGCCGAACTTTCACAATCCGCGTGCCTGGGCGTATGAAAAATACCAGGACTGCGGCAAACTAAACAAACTCTCAATAAAACCAAAACTCGGATATGAAGTTAAACAAGTATGGCGTTCAACAGTTTGTTATGGACAGAAATGTACGATAATGGAAATTGAAAGGGTGTCACTGAAAAATGCACCACAGGAGGAAGTCACACAATTTTCCTAAGTGTTAAAAATCGATTTACAGAGATATAGAATCACGAGATACGTAATGAAACGATTAATTCTACTCGAGGGAGGTGATATGTTCAATGAATTATGCACAGGAACTTACTTGACACAAGGTGGAGAAAGTTAAACTTAGCAAAAACGAAAATCGCGAAATCGGTCATCCAATTATTCCTTCTATAAAAGAAAAAGAGAGCTACTTAATGATCAAAATGTTTGTAAAGCTTACGGAACGTAAGTGCGGAGACATCCTAAACTTTCAAACTACTTATAAACTACCCTATACGAAAGACAGCACAAACATCCTTGCCCGAGGGGGAATTCGAAACCTCGACGCCGGTCGCGGTGGCCGAGGGGACTGAGGCGCTCCAGTCACGGTCTGCACGGCCACTACGGTCCGGGGTTCGAATCCCCCCTCGGGCATGGATATTTGTGCCGTCCTTAGTATAGGGTAGTTGATAAGTAGTTTGTAAGTTTAGGGACTGATGACCCCTTAGTCCCATAAACTTAACAAACATTTGAAACATTTTTTCAACCCTCGACGGCGAACGACCTCGCGCATCGCAGTATAGCGCCTCAATTCTCTCGGCCACTCCGCCGAGCGGGGTAACAAGACACTAGGACAGGGCGGATACTGTAATGAAACATCTACAAAGTCAGAGAAATAAGATTAAGGAAAAGTAAGATCGCCAAATGTAGTTAGTTTTGCAGAGGTTGTAACAACTTACTAGAAAGTACTAGGCGATCACGTGAAACACAGAGTACAAAGACAAGGATGTTACGAGTACTACAGAATTGTCAAAATAATCGCGATACACAACTAAGAGAAATACGGATTCTTATTTGGCACAAATACTAGTAGCTTGAATTGCAAGGAGTGTTTGAAGAAGCTGCTTTGCTCTATCAGTGGAGTTCAAGAGGACACAAAGGGGGACGAGCGGACGTTGAAGAAGATCGTGAAAATACACGAAGTTTAATAATGATCAAAGCAAACGAAAATATTTCAAAATAAGATTTCAAATTGATACCCTTCGTCCCTGTTTACTAGATTATAATGTGTCCTTATTTCTTGGGATAACTCTGTCCAAAAAGCCCGATGTTCGGCACAGCAGCTTAGTGTTCTCCAAATTGTCTTGATGGTTCTCGGCTGACGCTGCAAATAGTAATGTAAATGGCAGGAAAGGGGAGTGCAAAATGAAACACAATAAATATAGTTCATCACACTTTAATGTTTGTAGTAATGAGTTACACCAACAATCCTTATACTTGAACACACACCAAATCCTTTGAACCAAACAGCAACTGATTCCACTTCATTAATTTCCCTATGGTTCATAGAATGAATCATAAGTGGCATATTGGATGACAGATAACATTTTCCATAATGTTTGTTAGAAACAGACAATATATTCCACGTGTGTCAAGCAATAACGTCTGTACTGTTAGCACTCTCCATTCCTTCTAATGCTTTCACAGTAGCACTATTACATCGAAGAACAGCAGCTATTAACCATCCGTTCCCTGGCTGACATTCGGCAAAACACTGAACACAGAGTATAGTCGGTCCCTGTAGAATATCTTGAGCACCAATGTTACTACCACTGTCAATTTGTAAATTGTCAGTTCCTTTATACACAGTAGCACGGCGTCTTCTGTATCTCCTTGAACGAGGCATCTTACTCGGCTGTGGCACACAGGCACACTGCTGCGAAAGTGTATTTTTCATTAATGCTATGTTCAGCGATGGGGGACTTTGCTGTGTCCTCAATCGAACACACCTAATGTGCTCCTCACAGCGTATGGAATACAGCGCTGTGTTGGCCGATATATTGCTTGCCACAACCACAAGGGATACTTTAAATTCAGGATGTGTTGACTTTCACCGGGTCTTTGGCGGAACCTAGCAGCTCCCTCGTCCAATTTGGTGGTTGGAAGACGGTTCTGATGTTGGACCTGTCCAGATCTTGTCCGAGAGCGGTCCCGTGGTATGGCAGGAACGCGAGTTGTTTGTTTTCTTCCTCCTCTTCTGCGACTGCCACAGGCTTCTTATCGTTTTTCAGCGCCTTGTTGATCTGCGCCTCGCTGTAGCCGTTTTGTCGGAAGACTCTCCTCAGGCGTTGCAGCTCGGAAGGTAAGATTTCTCTGTCGCACATGGCACACGCCCTATGTACAAGGGTGGTCAGTACCATCTGTCTTTGTGTTCGAAGGTGACAGCCTCGTGCTTGAAGGTCTGGGTCCGTATGCGTCTTTTTCCTATACACTGTATGCTATATGACCTACTGAACAACCTGGCTTCTTCTTGATTGGGATGTCCAGGAAAGTGAGACACACATTTCCCTCCATTTCCATCGTAAATTTGATCTCTGGATGGATGTTGTTGAGGTGTTCTAGAAACTCATCCATTGTTTGTTTGTTATGTCCCCACACCCCGTAGCTAAGTCCCATAAGCTCTACAAACATTTGAACATTTTGATGATGTCCAAAATTGGTCTCAAAGGCTAGCCATCCTTATGGCTCTTCGGGAGTCCATAAAGGCGTGGTGTCTCTGGCGCTCTGGAGTGCCGCTGCTTCTTCAATGGCTGAAGTAAGACCTTCCGTAGTGCTACCGCCTTTCTCCTCATCGTCGGATTCGGTCCTTCTTCAGCTTCTTGTAGGCATCGTCTTGAGCAGCAAGTTAACTTTCTGTCGGAAGTCGTTGGTTCTTAATAGCACTGTGGAGTTCCCTTTGTCTGCCGGTAGGATCGTCTGATGGCCCGGAGAGCCGCTGGTTCTTCTGAAGTAAAGTTAGTTAACGTAATCGGGCTTTTTAGATCTCCATGTGGGTTTCCCGTCTGATTCACTCTGCTTCCTCCCTTGGAAGTCCTCCGATTGCTTCCTCCACATCGCTGATAATGTCCCGTTTAGCGATCGTTCTGGGGACTGGGGCGTTCAATCCATTAAGGACCTAAACCGTGGCAGCATCTAGTTCTCTTCCGGTAACATTTACCACGTCTCTGGCGTCTTTTATCTTCCTGTCCGTCATCTGCGAGCCGGTTAGTGTGCCGAAATTTCCGAGCTGTTTCGAGAAGGCTCACTGTTTCCGCTACTCGCTGTTGGAATAACTGATGCAGTCGGCCAGCTCCCATAAATAGGCCGGTATTGTCCTTTTCAGCTGCAGGATAGGAGGGTAAAAGGTTTCTTCTCAAGCTCCTTCAAGGTATAGTGAATACGCTCCATCACTACGGCCATGCCTGCTCGTGGGAATAACAGGTAAGTCTTCTTCGACTCCTTGGAACTATTAGCTGAACACTTTAAGCCACCAACAGATAAAGTTTTCGAATACGTTCTGAGCAGTACAATGGAGAACGAGGAGATTGGTGGCATGGTCATGGGCGCCCCACTAGCTCCAACAATTGCTAACATTCCATGAGGTGACCCTGAAAAATGATAAACAGAGACCAAAGAACTTTTGCTATGTCGACGACACTTTTGTGGTGTGGGAGCATGGCACACAGGCACTGGATGAGTTTCTGGAACACCTCATCAACATCCAAATGTACAATGGAAATGGAGGAAAATGGATGTCCTCCTTTGCTGGACATCCTAATCAAGAAGAAGCCAGATGATACACTACGCCATACAGTATAGTATGAAGTCGCATACGAAGCTCACACCATACAGCGCAAAGACAGTGCTGACCACATACGTACATAGGACGTACGCCATCTGCAACAGAGAAAGCCTACCTTCCGAGCTGCAACACCTGAGGGAGGTTATGGCGACGCGCGATCAGCAGGGCGCTGCAAGAGGGTAAGAAGGCAGTGGCAATCGCAGAATAGGGGTAAGAAAACAAACACATTCCTACCATTCAAGGCCAAGATCGCACGTTTTCTGGACAGGTACAATATCAAAACCGTCCTCCGTCAGCCAAAGACATGGTGAAACTCAACTCACCAGGAATATACAGTATCCCGTGTGAATGTAGCAACAGCGTTGTATTTGTCAACAGTGTGAGGACCATATCAAGTGTGATCGACTGGGGCACACAGAGAAATCGTCCATCGATGAATATAGCATTAATTAAAAACTCATTTTTGACTTCGAGAATACTAAGGTGCTATGCCGAGCATCAGGCTTGTCGCAGTGTGTTATCAAGTAATCCCTAGCAATAATGATACATGATAACCTAGTAAATAGGGACTAAGGGTATCAACATAGTACAGAGTAGAATCCCGCAATTGCTGCAATCCGTCGTGTGCGAGCCTGTCACCATCCTCTGCCGCAGGCAGAACGAGTGCACCGAGAGTCGAGCGCAAGCTACAGCTACCCCCACCAACGCGTCCTGGCCGTCAGCACACCACGAACATCCCGCGATCCAGTGGAGATTTGGAGGGGGGGGCTCCGCGAGTATAAAGGCCCCCCCGTGCTCCGCAGATCTGGGCGTTACCCTGGACTATCGGCTAACGTGGAAACGCCATGTGGACGAGGTCTACAGGAAAGTCTGTGCCAGAATTTCCGACCTGTGTCCTACTCTAAACTACAACAGCTCCCTATTCCCTTCCGTTGGAGTTAATACCTACCTTTCCTTAATCCGTCCCCAAACAGAGTAATCCTGCCCAGCTTTGGCAAGCTGCAAGTACTGCAGAACCGATGCGTCAAGAGGGCTCTTCACCTTCCCATGGATTTCCTACGGACGACCTACACGTTGCTGCTAGAGTTCCTTTCCTAAAAGAGCGTTTCCAAGATCTGGCAAGGGCTTTCTACGAAAGTTGCTCCAGATCTGGAAAAGAGCTTATCCGTTCCCTAGGTCAGTATGACATGTCCGCGACAAGCATAAGCGTCCCCTGACGATCGTTGACCTTAGATCAAAGAGGAATATCCTAACACCCATCCCAAATTCCAAACCTACCCAACCAAACCAAACTCACGCCCACCCAGGGCAAGCACTAGTCACACACAACTCCAACACAATTCACAGACATTTAAAAACAGTTAAAGACACACAAACATTACACCATACTCAGAGGAGTAAAGGCCAAATTGCCTAAACTCCCCAGTATACACCCCCCACAGAGAGGGATGTCAAGGAGTGAGCGTGCCGCAGATCTCGTCACTTGCGTCCCAGATGGGTTGAATGGGTACCGCGCTGGAATAATGTTAGCTAATGGTTCTCCAGAGGGTTTAAGTAGGCACAACCTGCATCCTACAGACAAGCCGTACCGCCACATTTGCTGGAGTTAGCAAACATTACGTATTAAGCAGTCGAAACATTGCAGCTTGTAGAATGCGACTGCACATTCATTCCATTAATTTTGTTTCTACAGGGGTAGGTAGGAGTATATTTGGATACACACTATCAGTCATAGGGCATCAAATGTTTGTTAAGCTTATGGGACTTAACTGCGGGGTCATCAGTCCCTAAACTTACAAACTACTTATGAACTACTTACGAACTAGGACGACACAAATATCCATGCCCGAGGGGGGATTCGAACCCCCGACCGTAGTGGCCGTGCTGACCGTGACTGGAGCGCCTCAGTCACCTCGGCCACCGCGGCCGGCCATAGGGCATCACACACACAAATGAAAGTAATTATTCATAATTATAAAAAGATAAACACATGTACATAGTTTACCTGAAGGTGGCCTAATAAGTTGGAAACTAGTTTTTAAGTAAATAAAAATTAAAAGAATAAATTCAGATTGTTGTTTCAACCTGAAATATGGAAATGTTCTATCAAGAAGTGACGGAAGAATCCATTTATCAAATGAAAACAGTGATTTAAAATTACGAAATGGTAATCATGCTTCATAATAAAAAGGAGAAAACAGTTTACATACCGAAAAGAATATATATATATTGCACTGGATCTTGGAGTTTCAAGTGTTTGTAACGTTATGAGACCTAACGGCAGTGGTCATGGGTATCTTAACATACAACCAATTAAATTAACTTAATCTCTACAACGTACACACCCTTGCACGAAGGAGGACTCGAAACTCAGACTTAGAACGAATGCGCGCTCCGTAACAATGCGCATAGTTGCAGACGGCTATTCCGCCGCAGCGTTTGGAGGTTATTAGCAGTGCTATAATTAAAAATAGACCTCGGAAACACTCATGAAACACATGTAACGGACATGTTCCAATTAAATGAGTGAATGTATACTTCTTTTTGTGATTAACGCCTTGGACGCAAATGTAACTTTTGTGGATGTGATTGCCTACTTTTCGCACCTGTCAGCGGCTAAGCGAACCTCCTTACTGTGAATTCTTATCTACCATTATTGACAAATCTGTAAATCTGTAGATCTGTAAATCTAATCCAAATGCAATGTTTCGACAATAACGAACAAAACCCAACAGAAAATCACCACCAGAGAAACAGACATGGAAATTAAAAGAATAAACAACAAGAAACACGTTCTCACCCTCAAGGAAACTGCCTTGTACAAGAAACAATAACACAGAGAAACATTTCATAAATATCCGAACGAATTTAACAAACCACAAACTTATCAAGCTTGTTGACTATCTAACAATAGAATAAACACTCCGAAAGTGACCCCTCCCCCTCACAAACACCCAAACTGATACTCACAACCCGCGCCTTTCCCCACCACATCTTATTAAACCTGCATTTACATATCTGAAAAACATCTCAGACATCCTGTTCTTTGAAATTAAAAATCACTCATGCATACACACACACACATACACACACAAAAACAAACAAACAAGCTCGCACTCGTTGATTTAAATTGTATATATACGTTGGCAACATAGACCACACGAAAAACAAATGAACAGACAAGAAGAACGTAGCGACACTGTGTTTATGTTATATACAAAACGAGAGGCATTCCACTAAATCCGGGTATTATGCAAACTGTACGCAGTTTCAAATAAGCGAAGTGCCGAGTAATGGGAAGGAAGAAACGACACAAACAGACGAAAAGTGCGTTACACAAGCTAAAAACACTGGTTAGAAAACAACCAACTGTAACCAACAAGACGGAGAAACAGCAGTGAGATGTAAAGAAGAAACAATAACTGAATATCAGTTTAAAAACACACCGGCCAAACGTACGCAAAGTTTAATAAGACTTTGTTTGCTATTTATATATACAGAACAAATTGCACAAACCTTTGTATCTTTAGGGATCACAGAAGATGGTTTTAAAATAGAAATCTAAATGCGTCTGGGGTGAAATAATAAATACCTTAATTGCAGTCAGCACAACACGGAATACGTCTGATACTCAATTCATGAGTGAACTGCAAAATTTTATTTCCGGCACTACATAATCTTTAAAACAGTGCTTGTCCCGGGAATTGTAGAACGACATGTTGACCATCGCTATTTATTGTTTCTCAATGCTACCGGTTTCGATTATTTACCATTGTCAAGCGTTAGCACAGATTAGCTAATAGCTTAACATGTCGAAATACAAAATTATAACACAAGTATTCGTTGTCATTGCTCTAGTTATTGATATTATCACAGTGGCCGGCTGCTACAGACTAAAGCATACATTTATGAGTGTGAAATAAAATTTCGCCCGTCTGAGTTAACCTGCTAATGGCGACAGGATAGAAATCATACAGTATGAGATTCTCCAGTCTCACCGTACATCTCTAGCGATGTCACAACCAGAATGAAACGAGGAAAGGCATCGAAATTATCAACACATTCCCTTTTTGATTATCAGCCATCCCATAACAGACTCAAATCAAGGAAAAGCTTTCCGCATGCAACGACGGAGCTCGACAAATCACCACAACTGACCAGGCTGGAGATGTGGAGAGCAAAGATCTGGGACCTTGGTGGCTGGATGACCGCACAGGAAGCACTCCCAACTGGCTATGAGGAGGAATGGATGACGTGGAAGTCCCTCAATAGACAGCGGACCAACGTAACAAGTTCCAAAGGCAACATGAGAAGGTGGGTCCTCTCTGATGCATCTGTCATACGCGAGTGTGGAAAAGAACAAACCACCGAGCATCTGCTACAGTGTGAGCTTTGTCCAGCCTGCTGTACCATGCAGGACCTGACTGGTGCTACCCGTGATTCATGTGATGTAGCCAGATTTTGGGCTAGCATAGTTTAATGTTTAATCCTGGGGAAAAGAACTTTGAACTGTCACCACTGTTACTTGTAAATATTGTTACTATTAATAGCTAATTAGTATTTATATTCATTGATCATCTTTTTTATTTTTGTGTTTCACGTTATGTTTTGTACAAGATGCTTCTGACACTAATAAATAAAAAAAAAAAAAACAACCGTACATCTCCAGTTCAGGGCCTTTATACTCCTGCCATTCACCGACTTAAGTCCCGACGTAGTTTCTTGACAGAGACACAGGTGTTGGCCTCTTCCGCAGTGCAAGAGCGGATCCAACTGTGGCTTGAGAAATCAGATGCTATCACTGACTCACAACTTCAAGAACGACTGCCAACAGGAGTAGAACTGCCATATGGCAAATGGAAAACCGTGAACCGTCTCAGAGCAAAGTATGCCCGCACAAAAGAAACCTGAACAACTTGGGGGCAGATCGATGATTCTTACTATGAATGTGGTGCTTTAGCTGTTTTAGTAGCACGCGTCTGCTGGTGCGTGGTGCGTCGTTATATGGCCGAGGTCAGACGATAACAGCTCGTAAACAGCTGAGTCTACACACGACATGGCGCAAGTTGCCTATGCGGGCAGCATACACTGACAGGCGCATTCAATATACATGTAAAAACGTCATCAAAAAATGTTCAAATGTTTGTATAGCTTATGGGACTTAACTACGGTGTCATCAGTCCCTAAACTTACAAACTACTTACAAACTAGCTAATACTAAGGACGGCTCAAATGTCCATGCTCGAGGGTCGATTCGAATCCCCGACCATAGTGGCCGTGCAGACCGTGACTGGAGCGCCTCAGTCCCGTCGGCCACCGCGGCCGGCAATAACGTCATCATTTACAATAAAAAAATCCCTTCGAACCCCCCACAAATTATTACAATTTATAACAAACTGTTGCATCCTTGAGACAATAGTTCTAGATGTACGGGTCAGCGGTTCTCGGCTGACGCTACTGATCACTATTATCTATTATAGGTGAAGGGGGGGGTCACAAATAATAAACACATATGTCTTCAAACCCATTTGTTCAATTGATATAATACACCACCAATTATTGTTACACTTGAACAAAACCCAAATCCTTTATACTATATAGCCACAGACTCGCATCTCATTGATTCTCCATGTATTCCTGCTCCTTATAACAAATGGCATGTTCGATGACAAATAACTCTTGCCGTAGTCTTTGTTAACATCACAATACACGCTCCCTTTACGATATGCAATTACATCTCGTGTATTTGGACTCTTAAGTCCAGACAATGCTTTCACTGTAGCGCCATTACAACACAATGCAGCTACAGTTAACCAACCGTTGCCGGGTTGCGGATTCGGTCATGTCTTGCAATAGCATTCACTCGACAAGACCTACGTAATGTTAATGACGAACCTGTGGATTATTATTTTAATAACGGCATCTAAATCACATGACACGAACGAACGAACGAACAGGGCCTTTTGCTGCCTATTAAAATGCCACGGATGCTGGCACAAGTCACACTCTCTCTCTCCAATAACAAGTCATTTTACTCAGGATTATCATGCAGCTTTTGTTTGCCGTTTCGTGTTTCAGTAAGATATCGCGTTTACTTCTTGGTTTGGCGAGCATAATTGGACGCAACAACAGAGGGCGGTAACGGTATCTCTGAGGGCCGCCAGGGTCTGCCGCTGCGGCCTACGGCGCTCAAGAAGGCTTCTGGAAACAAACGACGGCCGCCGCATACAAAGCAGCCGGCGCATTGTTACCGCGGCCGGCATTGTCCGCGGCGCCGTATCAGCCGGCGTCACTTCCTTCCTCATCTGCAGTCCTCGTCTTGTGTGGTTCCACCGCTGGCTGTAGCAAGAACTGCCTCTTCATCGAACTGCAATACGGCCTACAAAGCAATACACCCCGTTCGCTATTACTGGGCATTGTAAGTGAGTTGCGATCTCGGATATGGCGTAACAGAAGCAGCCATAGGCTTATTACGAGTTATGGCAGTTCGTGCGAAATCTTTCCAGGGAGCTGCAATAGTAGAAATCTAAACAGATTCTGTTTCATTATGATGTCATTTTGTTGTCAAATTTTACTTAATCCCCTCAATCAGTGATGTTCTAGAAATGAGGTCCGCCTTATATGAAAAACAAACTTATGTTCCGTCTTCAGTGGGTTTTTCATTTATTTATTGCTGTGAAAAAAAAAATACATTGATTTCATTACTATATGATGTGTATATTTAGGCCTAAAAGTTGTAAATCTTAGACATTTCATTCCATTCCATGATGGTGGTGCTGGCGGCTGGTGCAGCAACAGTGTCGAATAATTAAATAATTCTCAGTCTCAATTTTTGTTGACAAAACACATGTAATTCTCAATATTTCTTTATTTTTTATTTTATTATATGTGCGCCTCGGTTGCACAGTGGTAGAGTGCTAGACTACATTCTCGCCAGTTCCTAGGATTTTTATCTGTTACTTTCCACTTCTTTCACCTCTGGCAGTATTGCTCATGTGAAAAATACCGAGCAGCACCGTGGTTCGGAATCCACGTTAAACTGTAGGTCCCCCTATAACTGGCTGGGTAAGTCAGTTCGAAGGTCGGAGGAAGGCAACGGCATGCCAACTCGAAACAGGACCATTCCTAGTAAAGCACAGTGGTGTTCAAACCAATCTTCGGATTGTTGACGGCTTTACCTTACCTTTATATATATATATATATATATTTCTCCAGTTACGCGTTTCACGCTGTTAGCGTATCGTCAGAAATCTTAGTTTTATTTTAATTCGTTTTTACATTGTGTGGTAGTGTAGGATCCTTTCTATATAATTATATACTGATAGCGTCGTCATCTGCAAGCAGATACTCTGTTTGAATTTTGTGATGTTTTCCGCCCTACTTCTAGTCTGGTAAGTGGGGATATTTCGATCACCAACTTATCTTGTATTATTCACGGTCTCTTTTGGTGCACAATTTCTCTTCCGCAGTTTTGTTGACAAAACACATGTAATTCACACATTTTACGGACTTTTTCTTCACAATAAGATTTCGCTTCAGCAAATTTGACTGTGTACACTTTATTAGTAAGCGTACCAATTAGTCGGCCTTCACTTGGAATTGACTTTATTTTGTCTATGTGCCTGTGTGTGTGTGTGTGTGTGTGTGTGTGTGTGTGTTTTAGTGTGCGTGCGTGAGTTCAGATAGTGTATTGAGAAGGTAGTGCAATGCAACAACTTTGTAAATTAATAGTATCCATGACATGGAGAGCCATAGGCAGCAACTTTGGTAGCGGGACAGTAACAGAGGGAGGTGCCTCACTATTAATTCTAAAGTGTAATTTCCAGGACCTGGGCACATTAAATGCACAGCTAAGGTCGTCTGCGGGTATCATCAGCGAGAGTTCGTGTAGCTGTCCTCGAGACTGAACTGCAACGCACCTCTAGGCAGAATCAGAATGCCAAAATTCAATACAAAAAGACCGAAATCGCCTTCGAAATTTGGTCTCTATGCACGGAGGTCTGTGGTGTGTGTCGCATTAAAATCACGATACCCTTTACCCCACAGAAACTAAGCAGAGGAACATCAGCGTTGGAGTCGTAACGAATGGCGACTGATGACATAAAAGTTTTCTGGGTATGGTACCGCATCATGATGTAAGGCTATTACTTAAATAACCAACTGGCGACTGGTTCTGTTTTCAATTCACGATTTTGTGTTCAGCTGGACTATCGTCGTTCCCTCATTTAGAGAGAACTTGGAACTCAGAAAAATCTTGCTGAATTGCATAACGATCACTGTATCGTGGTGGTGACCGAATAGTGTGGGCAGGAGTCACTATCGGCGGACGTACGGCACTGTATAAAATTGTGCTTTAACTGCTCAGAGGTATAGAGACAAGATCCTTCGACTTATCTTCCCTTACGCTGGTGTCATAGTCGGTGGGTTTCTTATGGCGGTCGATAACACTCGTCCCCACAGAGCTGCAATGCTGGACAACATACATAATTGAACGAATCGAGTGGGTAGCTTGGTCACAGGATCCTATGTCCTCGGGAGGAAATGTGTACCCCAAATGTCTGCGTAAAGTATTATATGTGTGAAAGTTTAAAGTGTTACGAAATGTTTGCGAATTGTGTAACAGAGGTATTCACCTAGGGTGATGTGGAAAAGCGCCTAAAAACCACATCAGGCTGGCCGGCACTCAGACCCCTTCGTTAATCCGCCGAGCGGATTCAAAACGCCTCCCTTTCTCGGAAAGCTGCTAACTGAATGAAGTACCATATGAGTATAGTGTATTTTATTCACCTTATCCACTAACAATTTTGAGCAGTGTAGTAGTATGTTTGTTCAAATGTTTGTTAAACTTATGGGACTTAACTACGGGATCATCAGTCCCTAAACTTACAAACTACTTATCAACTACCTTATTATAAGGACGACACAGATATCCATGCCCGAGGAGGGATTCGAACCCCCCGACCGTAGTGGTCGTGCAGACCGTGACTGAAGCGCCTCAGTCCCCTCGGCCACCGCGGCCGGTTAGTATGTTTGTAATTCTATTGGACCAAACTACTTTGGTCATAAGTCCCTAGACTTAAAAACTACTTGAACTAAGTTAAACTAACCTAAGGACAAAACAAACCCATGCCCGAGGGAGGATTCTAACCCCCGACGCTGGAGGACGCTCAATCCGTAACGTAACGCTCCATACCGCTCGGCTACTCCGCGCGGTAAGTAGTGTAGTTAGTGTGGCATATTGAGCTTTGTTTTGTTCTTGGAATTGCGTTTGGATAAAGTCATGCATCACGCGACCGCTCTAGAAATGCAGAAAATCCTCGTTCAAATTCTGCACCCGCGCAAATTTTAATGTGACACAACAAACAAACAAAAACAAAAAATCTGTTTTTCTCTGATAATAAAATTTTGATGCTCCGACGTACAGATAATCAAAAGATGTTTTACCCCTAATTGCACAGAAGGAAATATTTAATTAATACCTCAGATAAAACTATGGCTTGCATCGAGAATGTATTGCATCCTTAATAGTAACGACAAACCGAAGCTACCTGCTGCATCTGGTAAGAAATCAGTTTCGTCTCCCAGCGGGTAACAGATGCGTTGCCACCTAGTTACGCACTAAATGAGGCAGCAGCCACTAACGGCAGCTGGAATTAGCCGCCACGGCGTGTTCCGGGCGGCAGTACAGACTGAGCGGCCGCCCAGACAGGGCGCTAACTGGCGGCCCTAAGATGCTGCGGCTAACGGCGCCGCTTAATATCGGTAATTGAGATAATGCCGGTTTAAATTGCCCCGCATTAATCGTGCCGTGCTGCGGCCCGCCATCCCCGTGCAGTTAATTCGGCTGTTACGGTCCACCACGTACGCCAGACGGCCGCTTTGCTATCCAAGACGCGGTAATGGCGTCTGCCGACTACGGCAGGTGCTCTGTAGCGACAGTGTCGCTCTCTGTCATCCTCTCCGTGAACTAAGTACATCAACGCCGGTAAACAGTGAAGGAAACTGCACTCGAACACGACTCAGAACTAACCACAACCTAACACAGTGACAAGATTGCAACAACTGAATAGATGATACTGCAACGGCCAGTAGATGTATTTAATGCTGTTACTTTCATTTTACTAATCATCAAATGTGGCGATGAATTTTCTAAAAAAAATATACATCATTAAAGTAATATAGCTACTTCTGTTAATGACGGTCTTTAATGTCAGTGTAGTAAAATACATACTGTAACGCTGTAACTTTCTAAAATATGAAAGACACGTCGTGAGACTGCAGCAACTGACTGCACCAGTCCTCAGACAGAGGGAGCTATGCAAATAATACTTTATTTTTGATTACCAAAAAAAAAATCAAGTGTTTGTATAGCTTATGGGACTTAAGTACGGGGTTATCAGTCCCTAAACTTACAAACTACTTATGAACTAGCTAATACTAAGGACGGCACAGATATCCATGCCCGAGGGGGGGATTCGAACCCCCGACCGTAGTGGCCGTGCAGACCGTGACTGGAGCGCCTCAGTCCCCTCTGCCACCGCGGCCGGCCTTTTTGATTACAGATTCGAATTCCATATTCTGAGTATACAGGTAGAACACCCGGACTGATCATTTAGTAACTTGATAATTCTTCAAACATCATTGCGTCATTGACAATAGTAAATTAATTTTCCCAGGTCCACAGACACCACTAATTTATTGCCTACATAGACGAGCTTCAGTTGGAGGGGGATAATTTTTACATTTCCCATTCATTGATATACAAACCGACAAATGTGGAAGATTCCGATTTCCTGGCCGTTATTTCAGACAAAGCATGCGGTGGCGGAGGGAGACTAGTTGCTCGCGGTTTAGCAATTCGCGACAGTGACCGGAAATTAACCACTGCTGGCTACTGTGAACAGCAGTACCGAATATCCTCCGTGCCTCTGTTACGTTGGCTACAGGGACATATACACATTCTGCAAAAGCGTAGAGGAGTCCGTTGGCCGTATATTCGACTTGGAGAGCAGCTCTCCAGCGCCATTCCGTTGCAGTGTCTAGTGGTATCAACATCACGAGGTCGGCATGCTTGAAGTTTCGTCATTGAGTAGCATGTCTTTCCCATTACCTTGAGGGCATCGTCTCTTAGCCATCCTCGACAGACTCGTGTATCGGACTTTGATATACTCCGCTGTTGCGACGGTTGTGATCGTCCTCCATTTACGCCGCTAGATTGAAGTGCTGCAAAATGGTGTTTAACGTGACAGGTACCTTGGTCCGCGATCCTTGTTTCTTTGATCGTTCGTGTAACTCACAGACAGTTCTCTTTTGTCTGCGAGCTCTCTATGAGGGGCGATCTTCATTCTCTTAAGATGTAGATCATTTTTGACGACTTGTTCTACATCAAGTCTATTCCCGCCCAGTGGGCATATTCAGTGAGTATTTTTACATGAAAACGTATAACACGGTTACTTTTGATATGTGTGTCTTATTATGGATGTATATTTCAACCGACACTCCCGACATTCATTGTATCATACCGTATATCTTGAAGGATGCGACGTTATAATCTTGACAGTTACTCAACAGTTTACACACAAACATATTATTAATTCATTGTTTTGCGTTCAAACCGAGTAGAACTATAACTTTCGTGTAACTGAAGTATGAAACTAAGCAGGTTCTAATGAAATAGATCATTACCTGCAATATGAACATTGAGACAGTTCTTATATACAGCAATAATATTAAATAAATTTATTAAACATATAAATTTACCTCTTGGCTTCCTTTCCAAATTGAAATTAGAGATTAGCGAAATTTATTTTTAATATAAGTTCGCATTTTGAATACGCTACTCCACTCTAAACACACTTTCAATACACAATCGTTTCGCTGTATTTTTGTGTGACACAGGTGCTTGGAAGCCACACAGTTGCAAAGTTACAGATATAGCTTGGGAGTTTCGTTACTCACTATTGGAGTCAGCGTCCTAATCTTGAACATGTGTAACATACTATCAGCAATATGTATAATAAAATAGAACTTTTTTTCCATAATACTTTCTGGAGTTAGTGTTGGACAACTCCACATTATTTCAGAAAATACTTGTAAGGAATTTAATAGCCGACTTCTATCTTGATTTATCGTCAACAGTAAAAATAAATAAATAAAAATTATAAAAATGAAAAAAAAAGTACTTTTCTTCTTTTCTTCCAGTCTCTCAATCTGAGGTAGTTAACATTTGTCTGCATGTAGGACCCATGCAATTCGAAAAATATGTCAATCAATAGCTTTTGCACATTCTTCAAATCTTCAGCGCCAGTCACAGCATGTTTTCAGTACCGTGTGTCGCCAGTTGTTAAACGCAGCAATTGTTTTTCAAAAATGGTCAAATGTTTGTAGAGTCTATGGGACTTAACTACGGGGTCATCAGTCCCTAAACTTACAAACTACTTATGAACTACTTACGAACTAGGACGGCACAAATATCCATGCCCGAGGGGGGATTCGAACACCCTACCGTAGTGGCCGTGCAGACTGAAGCGCCTCAGTCCCGTCGACCACCGCGGCCGGCAATTGTTTTTATTTCACGTCCACATTGGAAGAACGAAATCTTTCTATGATTATGAATTTTGCTCACGTATTCAGAACATAAATAAAGTACTACCATTACGTTTTCATTATACTGTTAATGAAATATTACATATTGTACCACTAAAATTTACACTATTCTCTTCAATGTAATTTACGAATTTATTAGATATGACAGATTTGTCGTATTATTTCATATGCAAATATTCAAAAGATATGTTCTAATCATTTTGACTCATTTCGCTACTCCTGAGTAATAATAAGTTTAGTAGCTATATTAATTATTATAGCAACAACAGCACTAATAATATATTAGCTGCAATAGTTTACTAGAATATCAAGATTAATTCTGATCCATGCTGAGAAACTAGCCATTGAAAAACATCATATGGTGAAAAAGTCATTGATGGAGAGTCGATATCTCAATTTTATTAACATGATTTCAGTTAATCCTACAGGATGAGTATATGAACGTCCAGAAACTTTATGGACCTGTGGAGGGGGTTGAGTAAATAAATGTTTTGAACAGGAATCCATATCCGGAAGTGACATCCAGTGATGCTACGTGATCTTCTTCATCTACAGTGATATGAAACAAATTTCTACTGTAAGCTCTTAGCTTTCCATATTTTAGGAATAAGTAGTGTCGAGAAAATCAGGGGAAAATTGTTGTAAATACAGACCCTAAAATGCATACATTTAATGAGACAAGAAATGTGGACTTCCTTAAATGTCACTTTCGTGTACATACACATGATATGTGCGTTTTACGATCAATTTGATATCCCACACATAATATTTCTAATAGTAATTAGAGAAAGTAATTACTGTACTTGCAGAAGTCATTGTATTTAATACGTTGCATGAGGCTGGTGCTAGACTGACATTTTAAACTGGGAGGGCCGCAGACCACGCAGCAGGTGATGTACTGAATGAAGGCTTTTGGTAGACAGTAGGAGTTTTAAAACTCTTCGCGTTCATTGTGTGTTGTGTTGAGTAGCCTGGATGGCTAACCACCTGAAGCCACTGTAGGCAACTGAGTGACATCGTGGTGCCGGAAAGTTGCGTCAGATTCTTAACGTTTACTATTTTTAAAACGTAACTTCTCTTTGGTTTGAAGTGGCAATGCTTGTCGTTGGCTCTTAGGAGAAGATGCATCCTGGCGGCGAATCTGGGAAAAATAATTAAAGATGTATACGGCTGCGTGAGCTATGAAAATAAATTCTGACCACTCTGGGCTGTCTGCCTCCTTTGTGGCTAGATGGTGCACTCCTGTGAAGGTAATCAGCGAATTACTGTGGTTTTGCCTAGTGGCATAAAGCACAGTGAGCAGGGGCAAGTGTTGAGCTGCAAACGTCTCCTTCAATTAAGGCACTTTCACAGACCGAGAAGTGGATATTTTTGTCTACCTAAAATAATTTTGTCTATCTACAATATTGCTAGTTAGCATGTTGACATAAAATTATAGCCGTTGGTATCTATTATAGTTTGAGATAATGAGCATGATTCACTGCAGCCATCTTTGTGAGACGTTTGATACATCGATACCACATTATGCATTTTGAGTAAATATTATTATGTAATAAGCAGAATTTCATACTACGTTTCAATACGATTTAACATTAATGATACCCAAATGACAATTACAATGTTAATCGTTTGAGTTCCCATAATTTACTTCAACTGTACAGTTTGGTTTCATAGGCGTTTTAACAATCGAAACTGCTATATTTTGATTTCCCTGTTAGGCACTGGATGGATTAAATAGAGGAAACTGCGAATGTTATACATTATCTTTCATTTATCAAAAGTGTCCGATTTGGTAGATCACGAAATATTACTGCTGAAGTTCGAACATTATCGTATAATAAGAGTAGTTGCAACGCTCCTGCTATCCAGGATACTCTGAAGTAATCTATAGAAAACGGAAAGTTACGTGCAATAAGTTTGCACCGTTAAAGTTCCACGTACCGCACCGTACCCAGCTGCTTCCTGCAATTACGGAAAGTTTCTGAACAGTGACGCGCACCTCCGAGAGGATTACTGTGTGCTTACTAATGGATAATGGCAATGTTTCGTCTCTCGAAGATGTCATACAAGAGAAAACAGTATGCACTAATACACTACTGATGTGAAAATTTATGTTTCCTTGTACTGAGGTAACAAGAAACTTAGTAATAAATACGGTTGCCAGACTATAAGTCAAATTAATGTTTCAAATGATTTAATAAGCAGTAGCGTCAACTACTTGAACATTTTTTTAACTTTGGAATAGACATAAAAAACGGCAAAGCTGTCAGTATCCACGTATGCAGTCTGTTATGAAAGTAATATCGAAAGTAAGTAATTTGTATGGTAACTTTTGAAATCAAAAAGTGAAAAATATGCCCCACAATAATATACCCTGCTCTTAAGATGTTGTACCAAAACATTTGGAAGTAACTCAAAGCGGTTTGTAGAAAATATCAAACTATGTATATTCTAGACTTAAATTTCCTTAAACACTAGCAAACTTGTTAGTATGAATGGGTGACAACTGTATATTTTCATATAGACTATGTAAATTTGTAATAGAACACTTTCCTTGTATTAATAATTTACTTGTATTCATTATTTTCGTTTCAGGCTAAATAGTTTCCATATAAAACTGTAATTATCTTAAACTAATTTCATTGTTACCTATCAGTAAAATCAAATGACTGCAGGATAATTAATTTGTAAACCAGAAAAGTCTACTCTGATGTACCAAATCTAAACAGAGTATGAATTACAAATGATTATTCCGTTGTTCTCTGTTTTTTTTCTGTTAAAAAAAATTAAAAAATTAAAGGGAGAGAGAGAAATAGAGAAAGAAAGAAAAGCCTGAACTGAGTAAGCTATTTTCTGAATCAGTATACAATAACAAACTAACTCAATTGCTGATTTTTCAGAAATTAAACATTGTCTTTGAATATCTTATATATCAAGATTATTAAGAAGAATTCCACCTATCATCTGATTTTTTATTTAAGTACTTACTCTTTACAAAAATCTGATAATGTAAACTTCTATCTAAACTGTCTGAGAAAATTCGCACGTATTTTTGTCGAGAATGCAATTATAAGGAATAAAATCTCTTTCTTAAATGCATTATTAAACATTTAGGATACTCGGGTAATCTTTTGCACTTATAAGGTTAGGAAACTACATGGGTCAGTGACTTAGGAAAATGACGGGTAGCGCACAGGTTAAAATGAAATTTGGTTGTTATTCATAATACATACAAAGGTGAGTCTCTGACTTACAAAAGTAATAAAGATTACATCGCCTGTGTTCGCAGATAAGAGTAGGTGCGTGTTTCGCCTTTGTGCAGTCGTACAAGTAGGGGCTCATATAGTGCTGTGGCTTATGTAATCTTCTTGGCGTCGGAAATTCAAAACAATTAAGCCACAAATATTTGCGACATTGCCCACAATATGAAGCGTTCGTCATCCGAAGCTATTTCCATAAAATACTGCAATATTGGCCTGATAAAACAATGCCTCAGCTGCGCGCTGCTCACCCGCCGTAGTCTCACACACTACTCTCTCAACTAGAAAGTTCGTAGCGCGCAACAGCGCTTCTTTAGCGCGCTTTCTCACCTTTTCCATTCACGCACGCTCTTTCCGATTCTTTGTTCTTCCCACATGCTTTTACATTACACATACATTTATAAAATTACTAAGCCAGATCCTCTATCAAGTTATTAGAATAAAGTAATCTCAAAATTATTAACATTACACTCCACACAAGAGACAAATACACATTTTTAAAATACATTAATAAAATATAAAAATGTTCAAAGTTTTTATAAGTACAAAGACACCTCATCCATAGAAAATTACTACACATACATTAATACAATTATCGAAACATAATTGATAGCCAACAAATTTGTACATTTTGATGAAATATATCAATATTAAAATACTGTCATTTTTCGTGTCACCTAGTCACTAATGTCTTACCCCAGGGGTCTATTTTGGTGCCTCTATTGCTTCTTATATAAATTGTACGCCTTCTGTTATGAAAGGTAATTCTAAGATATTTCTGTTGTAGTCAACGATGCTGCTTATAGTGCTTACGCAGTATCAAATATAGCGTTTAGAGAAAACATGGCTTGTAGTTAATAAAATGATCCTAAATCACAATAAAACATGCATTTTATGTTTCGGACACACATTCAGCAAAACTGGATGTTTCCATTACAGAGAGTTTTGTCTTTTTTCGTACTCTCAGTCTAAAACGGTATTTATTGTTAAGAAACAGGCGGTTCGAGCAATATGCGGCGTAAGGTCGCTAACCTCTTGTCCCCTAATTAGTAACGTAGGATTTCCCATATTGGACTCTCAATACACTTTCTGTAAAGCTGTTTGTTGTTGATAATATTGGGCTATCCTTGTATTAAAACTAGAGAAAATCTGCATTAGTCAGACTCCCTGGACCCTCGTGCAGAAAGGCGTGCAATATTCTGCACACATCCATGTTTAATAAGCTGCCAAAATAGTTCTAAAGCTTAAAAGTAATCCACACACTTTCAAGGCTAAGCTTGTGTGTTTCCCCATGGCTAACTCATTTTTATTCTTTCGAGGAATTATTATTTTTACCAATTTAAAGTAATTTCTGTGTTTCACATTTTAACTCTTCGGTTTCACTTACCACATCGTGTCGTTTGAATGACACGTGATTCGATGTTATGAATGCGACCATATTAAAGATTGCTATGTAACAGCAAATATATATTATCTACACATCAAATTTTATGATGCGCCACGAGCGCCAAACGCGGTAATTACATATAAATTTTCCGAACAGAAATGCATTTCTTCCTTGATGAAGAAAAGTGCTGGTTGCGGGTATAGATCCCGAGATAAAAATGTTTGTAGAGTCTATGGGACTTAACTACGGGGTCATCAGTCCCTAAACTTACAAACTACTTACGAACTACCTAAGACTAAGGACTGCACAAATATCCATGCCCGAGGGGTGATTCGAACCCCCGACCGCAGTGGCCGTGCAGACCGTGACTGGAGCGCCTCAGTTCCCTCGGCAACCGTGGCCGGCTCCCGAGATACGTTTGCTAGGCAGTTTCGCTAACCCTCTACGCCATTCCAGGCACACGGGCTTACCACACCAGCAATGACAACTGAAGCGTGTAACAGCGCTATCCTAAGTACCGTATGTCTCCCAACGTTGACCATTTTACTCCATGGCTGGCAGCTGGTCTTGTATTACCGTCAATAGTGCCGTCCGTGTGTGCATTCGAACTTGCAACAAACCGTGACTAGGAGGATTGTAATTAAGATCTGCAGTGTCTATTGTTTCTGCAACATGCCAATGAATAGACGCCGCAGTTCTTAATTATCTTCCGTTTTTAAACAGTCATACAAATCTCAGCCCTTATCCCCACGTCCACGGCAAAAAATGCGAACACATTCGGTTTGTTGTAACACATGCTACATTAGTAAACCTAGTTTTTTCCTCATGGTGAAGTTTTCAAACACTGCTTCTCACCTCTCACTGTCGCTTCCTACACCAGACTCTCTGTCCCACTGGCTCGGTTTTCCTCCTCTGGCACATTCTTCTGTCGCTCCTCCCACTGTTACTTTCTTCAAGCATAAAAAAAAAAAAAAAAAAAAAAAAAAAAAAAAAAAAAAAAAAAAAAATTCAATTGTTTGTAAATCTATCGGATCAAACTGCGTGGTCATCAGTCCGTAGCTTACAAACTACTTAAACCTAGGTAAACTAACCTAAGGACAGCACACACACCCATGCCCCAGGGAGGACTCGAACCTTCACGACGAGCAACCGCGCGCTCCGCAGCGTGGCGCTTTAGACCGCTAGGCTATTCCATCGGCTTCAACCATCTCTATGAGTCATTGTTATCATTGTATCCTTGTCGGTGACTCGATATTTACTGTTATTGCCTTCTCTTTCATTGTAATTTTCTTTCCCACGGTTTCTCCCCGTCTCCTCAATCATTACTCTCCCCTGACTACACACATGTTAGTGGATGGTGAGTTCCATTAAGAATCCAACTGTCCAAATTTTATTGATTATCTATCAGCTCTATACGTATACCTGAATAAGGACTAAGGCCAACCAGCGGTGGAACGACTGAGCAGGATAAGGCGCCTTGCTGCCGAGTGTGCGGTTGCCCTCTGTCGGAGGGTCGAGTCCTCCCTCGAGCATGGGTGTGTGTATGTTGCCCTAGGTTAGTTTAAGTTTATCTGTTATGAAAGACTAGGGACTTGTAACCGCAATAAATAAGTCCCATACATTTGAGTGCATTTTAACATTTGACTGATGCTTATGGTTCCCCACTTTTCTCTCGGAATCTTTTAAAAAGGAGTCTCTTTGTGCTTTTGTACTCCAAGAGGAGCATGATTCAGCTGGTACACATCTTCGCAGAATGTGCTTCTTAATAAGGTGGTTTGTACACCATTAAAAATTTACAAATTCTTCGTACTTTTCGGTATTTACATGACAACATATAATACAGTTCCTTGAGGCAACATTGACTCATCACACCAATATAGGAGAGTCCTGGAAATTTGATATGTATTTCACAGGACACATGAGGCAGAATTAAAGTATGTGGTGTGGAGGAAGACGTGCTTTAAGACAGTCCGTGCATTCGCTTTGTCCGTAACTCCGTGTTACCTTAACGGTCTAAAGCGCCTCTCTAGTAAGGTGGAGCTCTGGGGCTCGTATCCCAGCCACACCAAAAATGTTAATTCAATTCCTCTTCTTAGATTTAATTACTTTTGGTGTTTACGTGTGAATGTATTTATCATTTATATATTTAAGGAAATCTGTTATTTATCTAGTATTTGTCTAAAAAACAAATGATGAGCGATTGCAGGCCTTGGTGGCCGAGGGGACTGAGGCGCTCCAGTCACGGTCTGCACGGCCACTACGGTCGGGGGTTCGAGTCCCCCGTCGGGCATGGATATTTATGCCGTCCTTAGAATTAGTTAGTTCATAAGTAGTTTGTTAGTTTAGGGACTGATGACCCCGTAGTTAAGTCCCATAAGCTATACAGACATTTGAACATTTTGATAAGCGATTATATGATCAATAAAAGTGAATATTGATGGTTAATGTAGTAACAAATATTTTGAGTTTTAATAATGATTTATTAGGCGAAATTTTAATTTTTTATGACTGTAAGTTTTGAATCAATGAAACAAAAGAAACTAGGATTAGTTACCCTATTATTTTAAGTGTAAATTTTCTTTTACCTGGATAGTATTAGTTAAGGTCCTTAAAGCCAAATAATTTGGCGGTATTTTATTCCATTCAGAGAAACCTATCTCATAATTGATAGTACACGATTTACTTTAATTATTTGTTTGTATATCCCGTTATCAGAAAATATTTTTGTAGCAGTAAGCTTACTTTTATTTATTTATTTATTTATAATTTTAAAGTTATTTCTGGTTAAGAAGCAGCTTGTAATTAAGAGAATGATGGCTTACAATAATTTTTTTGTGAATTTAATTTTGTAATATTTTAATACAGGCGGATTTGATAGTTATTTAAATTATTTAATTTAACTGATCAGATTTTAGAAACGGCCACCAAATTCTCTTGGTGGGACGGGGAATTCACCACGCTGTCGTCCACGGCATACACAAAATGTTAAAACGTTTGCAAAGTTTACGGACCAAATCGCTGGGGTCATCGATTGCTACAATTACAAGATACTTAAACGAACATTAACAAACTTAGGAAGAGAACAAGACACACACACACATACTAGTGACCAGGATGGAATCGATCCTGCAACGGGGAGCGGCCAACAATCCTTGGTAAGAAGCCTTAGACCGCACGGATACTTCAGTGCGGGCCGCACACTTATCGACAAGCCAGTGACATACTGTTCTGCCATCGACTTAAATTCCTGTGAATTTTCTACTCTGCTACGAAAAAACAAAAATCAGCCATAGATATAGTCTACATAACATGTTTTTATCTTTGCAAACCATTTCTCATTCTCCAGCTGTTGTCAATCAACACACAGCTGGAAAAAAGAATTGAAACAAACCACTGGAGAAAATTCGAAATAACTGGTCATGTGGAATTCGAACCCGGGTTCTCCTGCTTATTATGCATTAGCATTGCCCACTACACCAATGCGGACATCGGTCTTGTGTAATCGTCACCATCATTCCAATTTCATTGACAAGCAAGTCACTTAAGTGATGACACCTAAGAGGACTATAAGCAAGCAGGACGCAAACGGCCCAGGCTGGTGTCTACGGACAAAGAAACAATACCCGATCATTATTACCAATAATTAGAACATATTCTCAGATAGGTCTACATTTAGAATCGAGAAGCGGTAAGACGTGGTGGCGTTAAATTTTGAGGAGGCTGGCGAGTCTATATGATATCTCGCCTACAAAACACACAAGGAAATTGATATTCAGCCAACCAGTTACAACAGTAGTTAATAAACGTGACCAAGATTTCGACGACTGAGAGATGAAACTATAAATCACAAGGATTTCTGGAGAAGACGGATATAAACTTTGGTCAAGTTGATGAAACTATTAATGTTGCAATTATTTGGCTGATGATTAATTTACTATTCTGTAACCGTTACTGAGACGCAGTCATGTTTCAAATATTAAAACATAGGATAACATAGATGTACTGCGAAGTTCTCACGAAATAAATCGTCTACTAAGTTAGGATTATAGCCATTAGCATATGCTATGTGTTTTCATTTCACGCTCTAAGCATTCAGAATGAAGAAACTCTGTTTACCCACCGCTGGGTGGCAGGAACAATCATTGAAAACAGCATCACTTACGGTGGCTCTGCGGAACTTATAAAATATACCTACTCTTCAATAAGACGTTAGACAAGATTGTTTATAATTTTGTTTCTTTATAGGATAACTGGCAAAGGAAAGGAATGGATATTCATATAGGGAGACAGAACAAAACTCTAAAATCATAGAGAAAGTCTTCATATCTCTTATCTGAATATTAGAATAGTAAACAAAGGACTAAAGCCGGCAATGGAGTGCATTCTATCAGAGGATCAACATGGAAGAGACTGCACAGAAATCTTATATATGCTACAAAAATTATAAACATATCACATAAAGCACTCATTCTTGACCACGTTAAATAAATAGTTTCGATAAGCAGGCCATTACTCAACTAACGCATTACCTCTGCCGGTAATAATTCATTACTCGCGGAATGTCGCCGATTGCCATAAAAGTGCATCCGCACTGAAGAAAGGATCGACGGCCGTTTTCCCATTTATTAAGCATATGTCGTGTCAGTTCTGTCAGACATACATGTAATTCAGTTGAATACGGCCATCAATCATTTCTTCAGTGCGGATGCACACTAAGCCTGTAATAGTGTGGCAATCGGCAAAATTGCGTGAGTAATGAAAGACAAAGCATAGGATCACTATGATGCCAGGGTGTGGAAAAGTTGAGAGTTTGCGCATGAAGACGTGTGTGGGTGACCGTTGTCGACTTGACTACGGAGGAGGACCTTAACGTTGGTTTTCTATGTTATCTGTATTGGATTCCAGGACTTCTCATTTACTGTATTTCGTCCGTCATTCTCATGCAGTAGGTAAACCTGATCCTTTACTCCTGACGGTTGATGAAGTTAATTTTTCATCATATGTTAATAAGGTACTGCTTTTCATCACCTCCTATCCATGCAATAAAGCCAAATTACACTACTTCAATCTCAGAAGGGAAGAGCCTTACTTTTCCAGGTGGTGGTTGAGAGTGTGCCGCCATTCCTTGCCTGTCCTTTTTAGATTCAGGAGAATAGAACCGAGTCTCATCGTCGGCCGCTAATGATTTTTCTCTAGAATTTCTCCACATACATCGATATGAAGTTCTTCGCAAGCATTAACACGGCAGTTTAAATTCGGTACTCAACTATCGTGACAGCAACTTGCAGACACCTTATTAAGTGCGGTACACTTTGAACGATATTCGTCGCTGAACAAATATTAACTTTCAATTTATTATGGGTATTTCGTTTACAGTTTCGTTGTATTCTCCGTTTCACGCTCCTCCACTAACCGTTTTATAATTCCTGCAACACCTGGACATATGCGCAAACGCCATTTACCCTCGGCGCCATTATTCTGAAGTGTTTTCCTTCTGGTTTAAAATTTTGACTAAACAGAAACCTATCGCAGGTAGCCGCACGTGAAATGTTGACATTGTGGTGCCCGTCTTGTTATGCACACTGCTGCCTTCTCCTGCGTTGCATCGTCAATTTCGTAGCTGTTGGTGATTTTTAGGAATCTTAGGAAACGTACCACCCCCACACAAATCAATTAGAGAAATAACGAAACTTTAAGGTTTTCATTTGAATCAGTGTGGAATTTAGTATTTTTCTGGAAGACGTTTCATTATGTATCACAAACCTTAAACACTTCTGTTTAGCTTCGCACAGCCTGTTCTAAACAGTACAACAAGACAGCTGAAATTGATACCGTCAGACGATAGGTACGATACGACAAACCACCTTGACACACCAGTTCACAAACAAGCACCAATGTCATCGCTTCCTGTGCGCTTCAACGAAGAGTTTTGATTCATTTGAAGACCTTTTTCCCCATTGACGTGTTGCGAGAGTTTAAACTGACTTCTTTCCATGTAGTAAGAAATCCAGCACCGCAACGAGCTCTTATAATTGCTTTTAAATTGTAGGTGGCCACCTAGCACCAAATAATCCCGCTACCCTGTGGTATCGCACGTTTTTGCTATTCCTCGTGTCAGATGAGAGCACATACATGAACGTCGTCTCCATAGTGGGAAAGGTGTTGCCTTTGCCTCAGTTAATAAGTATGTACAATGGAATTTAGCTTAATTGTTGTATCAAGGATATCGCGGTGTTGTCCGTATCAAACAGTTGTCAGACACGTTGCAAATGTGTTCTGACGGAAAAACAAACGGAGCAAATGACGTCACACTGTGCGACGTCTGAGGAAAACCAATCTGATTCTCCTCACAAATTCTCTGATTGGCTCCATCAAGCAGAATTTGGCAAATGCACTGGCTTTGTAGGAGCGTAATGGAATACAGGATTATTCGTGGTGGTGGATACTTAAAGTAAGTGAGTACCCTACCACTTCTGCCACTACGGTGTCTGCAGTGAAGTCGGAGTTTCCTATTGTCTAGTGATTAACATTTCACGTCCTGTAACTTTAAAAATCCTGTTAGCATCCTATCACCCTTTTGATGGTGAGTTTAAATGATTTATCAGAACATATGAGTCACAGATGGACAAGTTGTAGACCGCCCGCCTGCTACTGCTCTTTTCAAAGAGATGTTAGGTTCCCAGAGAATCTTTTTTATAGAATCCAGAAAACAGGCTTTCCTTAAAATAATGTTTCAGCTTCATAGAATCAACGCAGTAGTAACCACACCATAATAAAGATTATCACTCAGTTTTTACAGGTCATACAAACTCAAGAAAAGATTTGATTAATGTGCTATACCTTCCAGGTGCACCTACATCGTGCAGGGCTCATCTGGTATCCCCAGGTAACGTCAAAAGTTTAGTTCTCTTGTTTCCATTTTTACTTGTTTCCAGTTACAGTACGAGGCGTGTGCCAGTATGTGCAGTAGCAGAAATTCCCGTCGTCTGCACAGTCATTGCTGAGGTCAGCACCACTTTCGCTGCACTCCATGCATCTCTGTACGCACTGCTGCCATAATGACAGTCGTACCCCGCCAGCCGACTGGGTGCCTTGACTGCTCCGGCACTACCTTCAGTGTTCCGTTTTCGTCACCTTAGGTTCTACGGACGGACGTATGTGTGCAACTTGTGATAGGTGTTGTGTTCGGCGTTCACCATTCGGCTCATAGCAATGGCTAGACTCGAAGGATGAACGGAGATGATCACAGTTACTCAATCCATCCTAAAACTTGCGCCAGCATACAGTCCTCTTCCCACTCGTAGCTCACCAAACTTGTACCCAAAGGCAGGTTTGATGTGTGGAGAGGTGTGCGGTGTCAGGACGAAACAGTAGCGTGAATAAACGAGATATATTGCAACATCGTTCATGCGAAACTCAGCTTGCCCTTTTCTCACATGACATCTTGCGAGCCACGGATGAAGGGCAACAAGCGGATTGTGTTTTTCTCGACTTCGAAAAGGCGTTCGACGATGTGCCACACTGCAGACTGCTAACGAAGATACGGGCTTATGAAGTAGGTTCACAGATTTGTGACTGGGTGGAAGACTTCTCAAGCAATAGAACGCAGTACGTTCTTCACGACGGCGAGTGTTCATCAGAGACAAGTGTATCGTCAGACGTGTCCCAGGGATGTGTGATAGGACCGCTATTAGTTTCTATCTATATAAATGATCTGATGGACAGACTAACTTGTAATTTGCGGCTGTTTGCTGATGATGCTGTGGTGTACGTCTTTAACTGACTGTAATAGCATACAGGATGACTTAGACAAAATTTCTAGTTGGTGCGAAGAATGGCAGCTAGCTCTCAATGTAGAACAATGCAAGGTGATGCGCATGAGTAGAAAAAACAATCCCCCAATGTTCGAATACAGCATTAGTGGTGAGCTTCTTGATGCTGTCGCGTCGTTCGAATATCTAGACGTAATATTGCAGAGCGATATGAAATGGAACGAACATGTAACGGCAGTTCTGAGTAAGGCGGACAGCCGACTTCGATTAATTGGGAGAATTTTGGGAAGATGTACTTCATCTGTAAAGGAGACCGCATATAATACGCTTGTAAGACCACGTGTGGAGTATTGCTCAAGTGTTTGTGACCCGCAGCAGACCAGTTTAAAAGGAGACATAGAGGCAGTTCAGAGCGAGCAGCTAGGTTTTTTACTGGTAGGTTCGACCAATGCGCGAGTGTCACGGAAATGCTCCGGCAACTCAATTGGGGATCGCTGGAGGAAAGACGACTTTCTTTTCCTGAATTTCTGTTGAGGAAATTTAGAGGGCCGGAATTTGAAGCTGAGTGTAGAACGATCTTGCTACCGCCTACTTACATTTCGCGTAGTGATCACAAAGACAAGATAAATTAGGGCTCCCACGGAGGCATATAGGCATTCTTTTTTTTCCTCGTTCTATTTGGGAGTGGAATAGAAAAGGAAATACCTAGTAGTGGTACAATGTACCTTACGGTGGATTGCGGAGTATGTATGTAGATTAGAAGTTTGACCGCGGAACTGTAAAAATGTTAATTTTGTAAAAACCTCTGTCATTTTGTAACGTCGCACACAACTTGTCGCTAACTTGTACAAAACTATTCACATTGTTGCACCGCACTGAAGACGTTGACTGCTGACGCTGTAATACTTTTCAGTTAAACGCAACAATAGAAACTATACACTCGATAACACATTGTGAAATTTCTGCAATGGGACTATTCATCATATAATTACGTGTGTAAACAAGCAACCAAAAAGTTCAGCCGGGTAGCCTGAAAAGTTAAGTTCGTGCATACAAGAAGCGGGGTGTGGAGGTAAAATTAGTGGTAATTATTTTCTATGCTGCGGAATAGGGATGATAAACCATATGGTATGGTGCAAAATCCTATGATTAACGGTATCTTCCATTAAGGGATACGTTATTACAGGTTTTTTAAAGTTACATCGAGAGGTAAACGATGCAATGCAACTATACACTTGATAGAGAGAACGAGAGGGTGGATAAAGATTTATCTGTAAAACGCGCAATAGAACAATTTGCTCGTATGCTTCGCTTTGCGCTCCAACAGCGCTCTGACGCCAGTTATTGAAGGACTTTGTGCCCGACATGCATCAGACATCCATTCAGTGCTGTGGATCGCACATCGTCGGTAAACTGCCAAAACAATCGAGATGGGGGTGAAATACCAGTGCGGAGTAATTAATACACTGTTCAGTAATAACGGACCGCCGCGAATAGCGGCCGCGTGCGGGGCGAGGACAAACGGCCGCTTGGGTCGTTACTGCGGCGGTATTTCACGCGCGGCCCCTAACTCCGCTCACCGGCGAGACCTGCCCATCTGTCAGCCGGCGCCGCCGCGGCTGCTGCAGCCGTCTGCTCAGAACGGCGGCAGGCTGTGCGACTATGGCCGCGAGGATGACGACTGCGCTGGTGCAGCCTAGTGAATCATACTTGGGGCGATACGTCGATAGGGAGATACGAGGTACGTCCAGAAAGTAAGTTCCGTTTGGTTATATAAAACAAACGTGTACAGATACAGAAAAAATATTTATTGTACAAAAATCTACAACTGTTAAACTACTTTTCTAGATAGCTGCCGAAATTTTGTAGGCACTTGTCATAGCGTGGCACAAGTTTCCGTATGCCTTCTTCATAGAAGGTTACCACCTGTGTATTCAGCCATGTGGTAGCATGTTCCTTCAGCTCGTCATGGTTGAAGTGTTGACAGGGCAAATTTTAGGTGTAAGAAGAGGATTTACATCAAAAGGTGGTGTTTGTTTCCACGATAGTGCCCGACCTCATGTGGCGAATGTGACCAAACAACTCTTACGGGAATTTCACTGGGACGTGTTTGATCATCATCCGTACAGCCCGGCCTCGCTCCTAGCCACTTTTACCTCTTCTTACACCTAAAAATATGTCCTGGTGGTCAACATTTCAACGATGACGACGAGTTGAAGAAGGCATACAGAAACATGCGCCACGCTATGACAAGTGCCTACAAAATTTCGGCAGCTATGTAGAAAAGTAATTTTACAGTTGTAGATTCTTGTACAATAAATATTTTTTCTGTATCTGTACACGTTTGTTTTATATAACCAAACGGAACTTACCTTCTGGACGTACCTCGTGTTACGAAGCCAACACTGTTAACTTCATGCAGATGTTCGGATGGCTGGGACTGTATGTGCGGTCATGCCTCGGCTTGCCAGATGACTGTTCAGAGTACCCCACCGTGCTACAAGTCCAGTTTCCGAATGACCAACTGAACTATAAAACTGCAAGTAAGCCCACTCAATACACTCCTGGCCATTAAAATTGCTACACCATGAAGATGAAGTGCTACAGATGCAAAATTTAGCCGACAGAAAGAAGATGCTGTCATATGCAAATGATTACCTTTCAAGAGCATTCACACAAGGTTGGTGCCGGTTGCGAAACCTACAACGTGCTGACATTACGAAAGTTTTCAACGGCTTAAAAAAATTAAACAGCAGTTGACAGGCCTTGACTGGTAAAACGTTGTTGTGATGCCTCGTGTAAGGAGGAGAAATGCGTACCATCACGTTTCCGACTTTGACATTGGTCGGATTGTAGCCTATCGTGATTGCGGTTTATCGTATCGCGACATTGCTGCTCGAATTGGTCGCGATACAATGATGGCATCGGTGGGTTCATGAGCGTAATACAGAACGCCGGAGACCGTGGTGGCCTAGGGGACTGAGGCGCTCCGGTCACGGTCTGCACGGCCATTACGGTCGGGGGTCCCCCCCTCGGGCATGGATATTTGTGCCGTCCTTAGTCTTAGTTAGTTCATAAGTAGTTTGTAAGTTTAGGGATTGATGACATCATAGTTTAGTCCCATAAGCTATACAAATATTTGAACAGAACGCCGTGCAGGATCCCAACGGCCTCGTATCACTAGCATTCGAGATGACAGGCATCTTATCCGTAAGGCTGTAACGGATCGTGCAGCCACGTCTCGATCCCTGAGTCAACAGATTGGGACGTTTGCAAGACAACAACCATCTGCACTAACAGTTCGACGACGTTTGCAGCAACACGGTTTATCATCTCGGAGACCATAGCTGCGGTTACCCTTGACGCTGCGTCACAGACAGGAGCGCCTGCGATGGTGTACGAAACGACGAACCAGGGTGCACGAATGACAAAACGTCATTTTTTCGGATGAATCTTGGTTCTGTTTACAGCATCATGTTGGTCGCATCCGTGTTTGGCGACATCGCGGTGAACGCACATTGGAAGCATGTATTCGTCATCGCCATTCTGGCGTATCACCCAGCGTCATGGTACGGGGGTGCCATTGGTTACACGTTTCGGGCACCTCTTGTTGGCTTCGACGGCACTTTGAACAGTGGCCGTGACTCTACCCTTCATTCGATCCCTACGAAACACTACATTTCAGCAGGAGAAAGCATGACCGCATGTTGCAAGTCCTCTACGGGCCTTCTGGATACGGAAAATGGTTGATTGCTGCTGAAAAATGCACAAATGTTTGTAATTCTATTGGACCAAAGTAAGTTCGTCATCAGTCCTTAGTCTTACAAACTGCTTAAACTAAGTTAAACTAACCCAAGGACAACACACACATCCATGCGCCAGAGAGGCCTCCGACGCGGGAGGCCACGCGATCCGTAACGTGGCGCTCCAGACCGCTCGGCTACTCCCACGCAGCTCGACTGCTGCCCTGGCCAGCACATTCTCCAGATCTCTCACCAATTGAAAACGTCTGGTCAATGGTGGCCGAGCAACTGACTCGTCACAATACGCCAGTCACTATTCTTGATAAACTGTGGTATAGTGTTGAGGCTACATGGATATCTGCACCAGTACACGCCATCCAAGCTCTTTTTCACCCAATGCCCAGGCGTATCAAGGCCGTTCTTACGGTCAGAGATGGTTGATCAGGGTACTGATTTCTCAGGATGTATGCACCCAAATTGCGTGAAAATGTGATCACACGTCAGCCCTAGTAATATATACTTGTCTAATGCATACCGACTTATCATCTGCATTTATTCTTGGTGTAGCAATTTTAATGGCCAGTAGTTTATTTATGTGCCCTGTTGTGCCCCTTCATGTTCGGTACACTTCACCGCCGACAAATTAGGTTGACGGTGAATCGGGACGTAACAGAATATTCCCAATAACCGGAAACTGTGGTACATTTTGCCTGCATTAAGTCTTTATTTACTATTGTTAAAACAACACTTCGTAAGGTTAATCACAAGAGCATCATTGTATTTTAATATTGTCTCTGAACGTGATATGTTTGAATTAGTCTACGTGGAGAACTATTAGAGTCATAATCTAGTTTGGCAAGGACATTATTTCTGTTCATGATAACATTTACTGTAACAATAGTTCATAAATATAATAACACAACATACGTCTCTTCCCTTCAATTATGTATACAAATTTTACAGTAAATCTACTATGGTGAGAGTGAAGGTACGACTTTGTTCCTTATAATTCATTAAAAGTGAGTCGTCGTATAACATACTGAATGAATAAAGATTCATATTCTTACTAGTGTAAAAGTTTGTACACGTTTACCCTCTGATAACAAATTACGAAAACGATCTGGATGCTCGCGAAGGAGAGACTTTCTATTTTTCAAATTAAATAAATAAATAAATAAATAAATAAATAAATAAATAAAAATACAAATGTTTGTAAATCTATAGGACCAAAGTGCTTGGTCATCAGTCCGTAGCTTGCAAACTACTCGAACTAAGGTAAACTAATATAAGTACAACACACACACCCATGCCCCAGGGAGGACGCGAACCTCCAACTGCGAGCAACCGCGCGCTCCGCAGCGAGGCACCTAAGACCGCTCGGCTACTCAACCGCGGCTTTCTGTTTTTCCTTTTTAACTTCAATACAGTTTCAACATTTGAGAACGACAGAATGTCGAAACTACCGATCTAAACGTTAATAAGCAAAGTGTGGCAGTTGCTTCGGTTTTTAAGTCAATGTTTGACGAATCCACGAAGACAAAATGTCTATTTATAGAAACTTTGCATTAAAAGGGAATTTGACTTCACATGAATAATTTTAACGAATGATGTTCCTATAAATCCCACTCTCTACCTTCGGTTCTTATGTGTATATTTTCGTGACTCATGCAAATTATTGATGTCTAGTATAAATGCGCGGATTTGCACTACGAACTGAGACGTTTCATGCGAAACACACATTGATTTTAATAATTTTATGTCTTTCAACCCTCATTAATTTCTTCCTGTGAAATTGTGAGCAGGGGAAACATTCTGGTATTAACCGATGTTCCCTCGCCATCGGCACCCCATGGGCCCGAAACTCTTGAAAGCACCTATTAAGTATTCTTGACGGATGCAGAAGACCTTTTCAGAGAAATATACCTGCTCTCGGCAGCGTGTTTCCTCCAAAAAGCATTATTATAATTCCTTAGGATGTGGTGGAACTGAGAGCTTCCTGCCAACTCGTGAAAGCACCTATTAAGTATTCTTGACGGACGTTGAAAACCTTTTCAGAGAAGTATATCTGATCTCGGCAGCGTGTTTCACCCTAAAAGCATTATTATAATTCCTTAGGATGTGGTGGAACTGAGAGCTTCCTGCCAATTCGTGAAAGCACCTATTAAGTATTCTTGACGGACGTTGAAAACCTTTTCAGAGAAGTATATCTGATCTCGGCAGCGTGTTTCACCCTAAAAGCATTATCATAAATTCATAGGATGTGGTGGGAGTGAGAGCTTCCTGACAACAGTCTGTGTTTTTTGAGCGAGTCGATAGCCAGCCATATTGTGGGACGCCAGTTACCATTCAGTTGGCACCAACACTGTTGCAGCCGTCTGGGCCAGTGATAACGCTACTCACGCAGTAATTTGCAAGGTGAAACTAACCGAGTTTATGGTTACTACAGCCACTGGTGTCGGCCATCCGTCCCTAGATGGCGGGCGATATTTGGAAGAAAGCTCTTGGAATGTGGTGTGTTCGAAAACCATTGTTGTGCTTACCTCGGTATATCATGCCTGGCCGCGAAACCATGGGGCGGTGCTCTGTACGCAGATACGCGGAAGATTCATTGATTTGGGGTCATTCAAGATGTTTAAAAATATATCTCCCAAGAGCTGTCTAGCATCAACCGGACATTGATAACGTGAAGAGTATTGGAGCATTCAGTGCCGGGCGCCGTGGCTCAGCGCGCCCGGTCAGGGGGCTCAACGCCCTCTGTAATAAAAAAGCTGAGCCAACAACACGTCGAACAGCAATGAACAAAAACCATCAGCGTCCGCAACGAAGACAACTACCCATAGAAAAAAAAAAAAAAAAAAAAAAAAAAAAAAAAAAAGTTCAGTGAAGGCCCTTGCGTTCTAGATGAAGAGGAGATGTGATTTGTTATGTATATTTATTATGATAGTATTCTCTGACTTACCAGTCGTTTAGCAAAGGAAAAATTAGTGAAACGCGTGTAAACTGTTAAGTCGTTGTAATTGATTATATATATATATATATATATATATATATATATATATATATATATATATATATATAATTTGCCTTACATACAGATAAGCGCAAGATTCATTACTGAATAAATGTTATTTGTGTGACAAATCTTGACAGTATTCATCTTAGTTATAGCGTCCTTTACCACTATTTTGAAGCGGTTCCATGTATAGATTTTAGTCACTGGAATTGAGTCTCAGAGTTCAATTAATTAGCATATATTTTGATATAAAGTGCTCTCAGATCATGTGTCTCATCATTTTCTTGTCCCAACCTACTTCTTACATTATTCTTGACCGACGCTTTTCGGAATACTCAGTGTGAAATAGTGTGTAGTTGCAGAGAATCACGCGTGCTCACTGCTGCATACGTTTCCGCCTCCGGAGTGACGTGTGGTAGAGGCACAGTATAACACACAGTAGCAAAGCCCTGTAAGACAAAAAGCGCAGCTGAAGCGATGCTAGCGCTGCACGCAACCATTAGTAACAAGGGAATTCCATGATGCAAACTGAGGTGATACTGTATTTGATGTTGTTACTTCCTTATTCTCTAGTTAAACAAACTTGGTTGTGAATGTTCTAGCCGCGGTGGAGTAGCCGAGCGGTCTAAAGCGTCTCGCCGTGGAGCGCGTGCTTGCTCGCCGTGGAGGTTCGAGTCCTCCCTGGGGCATGGGTGTGTGTGTTGTCCTTAGGTTAGTTTACCTAGGTTTAAGTAGTTTGTAAGCTACGGACTGATGACCACGCAGTTTGGTCCGATAGATCTGCAAGCAAACAAAGTTGAATGTTCTAAACAAAAATGTAAACGTCAATAAAATCATATCAATGCTTTTGTTAATGGCAGCCTATTGTAACAAAAAGTCTGTGCAGTGTAATTTGTACTGTTCGCAATAGCAGAGTCGTAATGTCCAGAAATGTTTTAGAGCATAAATGAACTGCAATCTTATAAACTGGCAAAAATAAATGATTAAGTTCCCGTGCTCGGTGCGTACTTACATGTTGTATGGGTCTCGTTTTAGCGGATTTCTAACATTGTAATATTTTCAAAACTAGAAGAGATAAGGATCTACATATCCTTATGAACTCTCATTTCAGCTTGACGGTGCTATTGTTCCTTGCCTGTACCTATCATAATGTTTAAGGTACTTAGTACGCATCACTGAATATCTTCAACAACTGACGTTAACAATTTATACACGGACATATTATTAGTTCTTAGTCACACCTACACTTTTTCAAACTAGTAAATAACCGCCAAAATAAGTCAGTATATATGTCTGCACTATTTTCGGCAACTATAGTACGAAACTAAGTACGCTGTATTGAAATAGTTGATTAACAGCAATCGGAAGAAGTCAAACATTACTTTTGTGCTACAGTAATATTATGAAGTAGTGGTTAAGAATTTGCAATTTTCGTTAAGGGCCGGAGTTTCAAAATAAATGGACCGTTAAAGATTTTTTTCAAGGCTAAAAGTAAAACTAACCATCGTGAGTGAACACTTGTTACTCGTAGCTTTATTCACTTACTAATAAGCATCATTTGCCAATGACAGATATCTCGGAAAGTTTTTGATAGCTGCTACATTGCATAGCGCCACAAAACTTAAATACGATGTTATTTTGAATATGCTGTTGCATTAAAAGAAAAAAAAAACACATTCACTGTACCGGGGTCATCCAGCAAGTAAGTTACGTTTCTATTTCTGTCCACGGCAGCACTAACATCGCAGTTCCGAGTATAAGCGGAATTTACTCATACAAGACATTTACGCTATTTTCAGGTAGCTGCTGCCGCGTGTGCTTTGTGGTGGTTCTTTATAATGTCAGCCGTAACTGAAAATGCCGCTGCATGTGAAATGAGATCTATAATTAGTTTTTTAAATGCAAAGGAAATTCAGTGGCAAAGCTCCGATGTTTACGGACAAAATGCTATGAGTGATTCAGTGGTTAAGAGACGAGACAGGCCGATAGGACGTGATCAAGTACACGATGAAAACCGAAGTGGATGCATGTCTGTGGTTACTGATGAAATGGTTCACACAATTGAAGATTAAGAACAACCGTAAGTTTAACTTAGTGCCCCTGGTATGGAAGTTCCGCATATCCCACGATCAATAATTGGTGAATTTGTTACTGAAATACTGAAATTTCGAAAACTTTGCTCACGTTGGGTACCCAAAATTCTTATTGAACAACACACAAAACAGAGGAGGGACAGTGCGCTTCAGTTTTTGACACGCTACAATGAAGAAGGTGCTGGTTTTCTTTCTCAGGGATGGGGATGAAACTTGGATATCGTACGACATGCCTGTAACAAAACGGCAATCAATGGAGTGGAGGCGCACTTCATCCTCTACGAAGGTTATCCCTAAACAACTCTGGACATCTCGAAAAGTCATGTGCGTCGTTTTCTGGGACGGAAAAGATATTTTGCTGATTGATTCTTACCACCTGGCCACACAGTCAATACACATGGTTAATGGGAAATCATTAAGAAATTGCACCGCACAGAACAAGCGACGATGATCACTGTCAAAAGGTGATTTTTTTTCTCTTCCGGTAATGCTCGACCTCACACCAGACCTCACACCTCACCAAATTACTATTGTGGGAATTTCACAGGGTACTGTTTCATCATACTCCGTACAGCCCAAAACCTACTCCTAGCGACTTTCATCTCTTCTTCTGTCGTCACTTCAACGATTATGACGAGCTGATATAACATGTTACGACATGGTTCAATACACAGGCGCCAACCTTCTGTGAGAAAGGCATCCAAACACTTGTGCCATGCTACCAAAATTGCCTAAAAATTTCGTAAGCTATGTAAAAAATTAGTTTGTTTTTTATTTTTGCACAATAAACATTTCTTCTGTATCTGTACACGTTTGTCTTATGTAACCAAATAGAATTTAATTTGTGGATATACCTCGTATAATCGTTTTGTGGTATGTCCATACGACTCAGTCACTTGGCCGCGACTTCAGCTGAAAAATTGCAGGATTTCATTGGGAGTTTGGAGAACTTTACCGTAGGCTCTGTGGTCTACAACACTCGGGCACCAGCGCCCACAGGCTTCGCCACCAAGAGTAGCAAGGACAGTACGAACAGTATTTGTAACAAGAATGGACAACTGGAGTCGCAGGATACTGAGTCTGGGGGTAGGTGCATGTTTCACAGTGACTTCTGAGGATTAATTGTGTTACTTATTTGACACTCAGTTTGAATTTGTGATGGAAGAAGACAAAATTCTTAATATGAGTGGTTGGAGTCCACAGTCGTTCAGATAAATTACTAATAGAAATGTAGGTTTGCTGGTTTGAATATATGTTTGTTCGTATTACATGCGCTGTCGTACCTTTCATCCGACTGCGATGCAACTTTGCCACTGTATAGGTTGCACCTTCACTACCATTATAACATTTGAACGACATATAGTCCAGGAGCGATGATGCCACAAACACTTCAACGAAATTATTGATAGATGTGAAGCATTGAATTAAAATTTGTGGTGCGGCCGGGAATCGAACCCGGACCTCCATGCTTACTAGGCAGACGTCTTAACCGTTAGACTACCACACCAATAACGATTAAGGCGCCTTGGAATAGTCTATGTACGATTTCCCTCCACAACACAAACTTTAATTCAGCTTCTTTGTTCCAAAGATAATTGCCACTACTGCCAAGGCTCTCCATGCAGCGGAATAGCACCTCAGCAATGGACATGGTGGAACAATCCTGTTATGGTGATATAAATATCAATTAATATGAATAAATAATCCCTGAGACGGATTTACGTCTCAAATATGTCAAAGACATCTATCAATAATGTCTTTGACATATTTGAGACGTAAATCCGTCTCAGGGATTATTTATTCATATTAATTGATACTTCAATGAAAACTGCTTCATTGTCAATGACATTTAAATTTAATATTTCTTTCCTACTAAATGTATTCGCAACTTATTTCGCAAACAGTACCGATTTATGTCAATGAATGTACAGTACCTACAAATTCATTTTATTGTACGACTTGGGAGAAATGACGTCATAAACAGTGCCACAAATTGGAAACTGTGGAATAAAGTTTGTTCGTATTTTATGCGCTACCGTACCATTCATCCTACTGTAAGGAAACTTTGCACACTTGATCTTAAAAACTGGATGGAAAGTCACTGTGTACGTAAAATTTAGTATGTGCATGGCAGTAAGTTCTTATGGTTTCATTCCGATCTTAATGAAATTTTACAACTTAGCCTTCAAAACTAGAGGAACATCACCATCGACCAAAGATTACATACGTTGCATGGCAGAGGGTACTGGGCAATAAAATTAGACACTGTTGCACTTTAAGAGTTGGCCACTGTACGGAATAAAAGCGTAATTCTGGGAGGAGGCATCCAGATAAGAGTTTACTGTTATAAAAAAGCTTAATTTTAGCAGTAAAACTAGCAGAAGGTCCGTGTGAACTACCGGCTGCAAATCCTTGTTCGCTGGCCCAAACTGAGAAGTGACTTGGTTCAAATTATTCTAATAACAGGAAGTCCTCGATACAGTGGCCAATATACGTAGCAGCTCACACGAAATTATACACAACCATTAATAAACAAGCCACGAAAATTAATTTCATAAAGTTGACTAAAGAAAAACATTCATGGCGTAACGGAACTAAAACATAGAAAATTGCATCGGAGCTTGTTCTCAGCATTGGTGAAAACAATGTTAAATAAAAAGGGGAAGGTGCTCGAAAACAACAATTATAGGCAAGTCAAAATTATAGTGAACTTCACTTGTTTATTCAGGTCGAAAGCAAGGAAAATGATGTACCAATTTTGTTAAAACAATAATACATTTACAGGAACTAACACTGATGATGCCCAGCATCGAAATTAACATAAATTACATTGATCTTAACGCTACTGGGGTGGGGGGGGGAGATTTAAAAACAACACTCACTCGTTCACACACACGCATTGCAACAGCGAAACTCACCAAAATCAGCGTGCTGAAGCGAGACGGAAGCAGGCGCCGCTATCGGATGCGAAATTTAGAAAACCCTGGAGGTACCACGCAACACAATATACAATAAAACTGCCAAGATGGCTCAAGTCTGTCGTGCCTGATTTGAGATGGTGCGTGAGCATAGCAAGGTTAAGTTGCATTTATGTTAGACCTCGAGCGAAGACGCTAACGGCGACACAGGGCTACGTTACATGATCGCACTCCACTGATGGCTAAGAGGTTAAAAATTGGATTCATCACACAATATCACGGTGGACTCGTAAGTTGTAACCGGGGTGTAAATTATCTAGACACTGGTTTTATGAGAAGTAGCGTGAATTCAGGTGACTACCTGGAAACCCCTGAAGTCAGAGTTCGGACCCACGTGGTTGCGAAAACCGATAAACATACATAAATTCAATTTCCGACAAATAAAGAAAATTAAGTACGGCATGAAACCCCTATAACTGCGTAGAATTTCATAAGGCAGCTACTACAAAGCAGCAACATGCGTCTGGGAGCGTTCACAGAGACGGAAGAGGTCCTGTCTCAAAACCCAGAAAAGTGAAATAATTACAAATGTTCAAATGCTTGTAGAGCTTATGGGACTTAACTACGGGGTCATCAGTCCATAAACTTACAAACTACTTATGAACTAGCTAATACTAAGGACGGCACAAATATTCATGCCCGAGGGGGGATTCAAACCCCCGACCGTAGTGGCCGTGCAGAACCTGACTGGCACGCCGCAGACTGCTTGGCCACAGCCGCCGACAAATAATTACAAAGTCAGAAAAATAAAAATAAAAACTATGGCATGAAACCCACAGAAATGTTTAGAATTTCATAAGCAAGTTATTGAAGGAGGTTGTACAAAGCTCAGAGAGAATTACTGATAAAGTGCATAGTACAAGTTTGGAGGAGAAACAGCACTATTAAAGTGGGTGGGTAGAGAAGATCGCGAAATGTTAGTGGAAATTAGAAGGATACACAAATAGTTTCTTGCCTGATGGTCATGCAACAAACAATAATGGAAGCTGTAGGCTTTGTTCTAAGAATCGACCAAGTGGAAAACATGTAACCCATGGAAGGAAACAATAAGAAAAAATTTTACATGCACTGTACAAAAATGAACATATCGTCTGTTAAAAAACGGGCCCCAAAAAGCTAGAGAGTATTTACACTGAGTTCGTACACCGCCACATAATTACAAAATGTTTGAACACACCAGGCCGTTATCAAACTGCAGCTAGTAACTCATACACTGCGTTTATCTGTTAGAAACCACTGGATTGAAAAAATAGAACACATTTCCGTGCACAATCGCAAGGAATATTCCAGAAAATGGATCTATGTTCAAGAGTCTAAGTTAAACATGCTAGACACAAATCGCTACCATCTCCACGGGCACAAGTGCAGAACCAACCTTACCTCACCACGATCCCATCACAAAGTGAAGATCGAGCGGCCAGGAGACGGGGAAGCTACTGGAAACTGGGCAAAACCCATGATAACAGCGATGGTGGGGAGAGAAGATCGTAAGACTCGCCCTGGAGAAGGCTCGTCAACTAGCTTGTAACCAAAGGGTGTAGAAACCTCTTTGGTCACATCAGCAGCAGGGTTTGGTAACGACTAACTATCGACTCTGAGCCAGAGAGAGAACCATGCAAAGTGAGCTACTACCAGCCACATTCAGCCGGCCATTAGATCCTCGCACATCCACTTAAAAGTAAAACAAGTACACATTCCCACAGGGATAATCATATATTATTCATAACAAAATCTTAGCAATATTAATTAATATTTCGGAACATAATATTTTAAAACATGAAATAAAAATGCTATTCCTCATGCCTCGAAAAGTTTAGGGTTCTAGTTTTAACAAAATGCTAATCTAGCGACATCAAAGAAATTATAATTTTATAAAAAATATATGGAAGACGACAGACGGTCGTCTTTCAACTTAACTGAGTAAAATAATTTTTCACTGCCGTCTGTTGTTTGACGTGTCAGTTTTCAACAATGAGTAAAGCGCTGTCGCGGCCGAGCCGGGCTAGTGGTGGGAGGCGGGGTCATCGTGGACTTGCGTTATCGCGCGTTACTCGTGCTTTTGTGATAACGTCTCTTCTGTTTTACCCCTCTTCTTTTGGAGTAGAAGATTCTTCAAGTAAGTCCTTCTTTATATATAATTCGGCAGTTGAGCCCTTTGGCGCGCTGCACGTTCTTCATTAGTTCAGGCTTACGATCTTGGCTATTTTAGTAACAGATTGTTTGCCGTAATAAGCTTCCAGAATTCTGTGATACACAACTGCGATTGTTCGTATATGCACCATAATTCACTTCACTAATCGGTTCTGAATGTACCAGTCTACTGCTTTTGCTGCACATTGTAGGTTTTCGTGTTTTATCGCACGCGTCGCACTATTTCAGGGGCTTAACAGAAATATATTTACATTAGTCAATCACTTTGTGGTTTAACTGTTCAGTTATTTGATGAACGCTACTTACGTAGCCCGGACCCAAGCTTGTCTACGATTAACTCGCTTCATTTATAAGTTCGATAAGCATTTGTGTCAATTTCTGCCAGTTTGTGCTTTGGAATTTGAGTAGTTATGTTTTTTTAACAAACACTTTAGTTTCGTGGATGCGTCCTGTTTCTAACAACGAACATTACTTTTTTCTTTTGTTTCGGAAAATCGCTGGTGTGCGTCCTTTCACGGACAGTGTACAGTATTCGTTTTTCACCACACTACTCACTGTCCTATCAGTTTGATAGTCTTGCTTCACACGCCACGTTTAAGCTTCACACAATATTTTTGTTTCATTTGAACATTTATTAATTTGTTTTGAAAACGCTTTTATTTATTTATTTATTTACTTTCGTTTTATTTATTTATTCTTTATATATATAAACGGTTTGTTACATGCAGGTCACAAGTTTTTCTAATTTTCGATGACATTCATATGTCGTAATTGTTCAGAAAATTATTTTCATAATACAAATTTCAGCTTATGCCCATGTCAGAGGTTAGTGGCTCATTAACTTGTTGCCATTGACAGTAACTTTTGTTTTACCAATTGGCAATCGTATTTATAACGTCTTTATGTCAATTATACGAACAAAGATAAATTGGTTCTGGGAATTTCATTTCGCTGCTTATCAGTGTCAGTAACGTGTGATATCGTGTGTACAAAATTTGAAAGTAACATTTTAGAAAGTTATCTCTACATAAAAGGGTATACATACATAAATAGATAAAGAAAATAATATTTGAAGGCACAGGCAAGGTCAGATCAGTTAGTTGATTTGGTGTAAGAGATTATGAGTTTACAAGGAGAGGGAGAGAGAGGAAAGGGTATTATCACAGTCAGAGAAATATTACAAAATTAACACACAATATAAATTCAGCATATTAATTCATTATTTGCAAAAATTTCGTTTCAAGTCTACCACTATAAGTTACTATGTCGGCATATATGCCTCTAACAGCAACGTTTTCCTAGCTCTTCTCTTTCATTGCCTCGTATTTCACTTGTAGTGTGACTTCATTTAAAAGTTAAATGTGGTGTATATCCTCAGATATCTGTCTGAAAAATATTCCTATGAATACAAATACAAATGTCATTGTGTGAACTGTCATATATTTTTAGTCATCGTTCTTGAAATTTACGCCTGAGTGTGTCTTACAATCCAACGTAAATCGTTGTAAATATCTTTGCTCCTCCCTTATTGTGAAGTGAAATGAAAGTTCTGCGCAGCGACGGCTTGTTGGCATTGATACCTCGAAAAGAAATCTTATTCTATTGCTTACACAATAGACTGCTTATGATAATGACTTTTTTCAAGTCGTAAAGTGATTTTGTTACCACAGCTTGTAGTGCCATTTAAATAGTTTAACTTCTAACTGTTTTGTAACTAAACAATAATGTAACAACATCGTAACATAACGTCATCTGGCGTCGCCGTGTCCAGGGGCATAAAGTATTTTAATGAAAAAAAAAATTAAAAATAATAAAAAAAACACACAAACAGAAATCCTCTACAAGGTTACGCACTAAAAATTGTTTACTGGCTTAAATAACTCCACATATTTTCTGATCATTTTAGAACATTGTCAGCACCTGTGTCCCCTGTCAGATGATGAAAAATTGATCTACCTAATCTCAATGATTTGCGGAGTTTCACATCATTTATGCAGCTCTTAACACCATAATCTAAGTGTTTTCTCCTTTCATTTTTAATTATTATTCGCTGACTATAGTTGTATTATAACTTCTCACGTAGTGTTGTCTGTTTTGATTTTGTGAGTGTGTATGTGTGTGTGTGTGTGTATAGAAGTGCACACGTATGTATGTCTGAATATGAATGCCTTAAGACATCAAACTGGTTCACAATGACGCAGCTCTGTAAACATGAAAGTATTGTTTATCATAATACTAAAATGATAAAACGATGGAATGACAAATTGATTAATTAAACCGAGTACAAACAAATATTTAACACGAGCGCGATGAGAAAAATAAATAAATATTTGGCAGGCGTGAGAGACAACTGTGCAACAAAGGACTGAGAACTACTTTTATTGACAAACAATTTGTAGTGATGTGATAAAATGGTGTAATGAATATGTAATATTTCAGGTGCTTCACATGACTGAGAAGGAATATTGCTATCTGAATAATTTATTGATTTCTTTTCAGTAGGGGAATGAAGTCCAAGAATAAATGTGGAGTCAAATAAAGAATGTGTAAAACTATCAAATAAACTCATAACACATGATTCATACTCGTGATGTTAAAGATAAATAATTTAAATTTAGTAATTTTTTCTTGTTGACAAGCACGCCACATGTAGATAAAACAAGAGCAGTTCATAGTAATGAATACATTTAAAAATATTGTTCATGGTAAAATAGGTATCGTATGTAATCACAAACTATTTCGAGGATGTCAAAGACTTGTATCTACCATGGCATGGTTTTAAAACTGGAAACATGCGACTACCCACTAATAAACGGAGAAATTAATTGCAAAAAAGAAAAAAAAACATGCTAATGCCTTAAGTAGAGAAAATGATAGTTATTGATGATAAGGAAAATAAGTATTTTTCTGCATGTATTAGCTTACAGCAACTAAACTGTGTTGTTACCTTTGTCGTTCCATACTATGGTGTTGTGTTGTTTCCCTCATTCCACAGACTGGTTTCTTGTAGCTCTTGAGACAAGGCTTCGAACAATTAAATTAATAGTTGATGTTAGCAACTGGTTCTTTTTCCTATAAGCTTTTCGTCCCATTTCCATTCTGCAGTTTCTATCAACTGTACTGCGACCATACTTTGTAACAAAACTCCTCTACCAACTTTGTTGTCACTAATCTGATTGCCAGAATTTTTAGACAAGATTCGATTATCCTTGTTTTGATTTTGTTAATTTTCGTATTATACCCTCCATTCCATTTAGTTGCTCTTGTAGGACTCTTGCTGTCTCTCACAGAATTATGTCATTGTCAAACCTCGAAGTTTTTATTTCATCTCCCTGAACTTTTATCCCTTCTCCACATTTCTGCTTGCAATCCTTCACAGTCTGCTCAATTTACTAATCGAATAACATTGGAATAAGTCTAAAACCGTCCTCGATTCCCTTCCCACCTTGTACTTCTTCTTCATGCCGTTCAACTGTGATAACTGCTATGTGGTTTCTGTGCAAGTGCTAAATAATCGTCCGTTAGTTATATTTTACACCTGATATCTTCACAATTTTAAGAAAGACTGTTCCAGACAACACTATCGAAATGTTCCTTCAAATCAACAAGAGCTAAATTTATAGGTTTTTCTTTCCTTAATCTATATTGTAAGATAAGTCGTAAGTATTGTGTCATGTGTTCTTACATTTCTCCTACATTCAAACTAAAGTTCGCCGTGGTTACCTTCTACCAATTTTTCCATCCTTGTGTCAATAATTCCGGTTAGAATTTTGGAAAGTTATTAAATTGATGCTTCTGAAATTTTCACATCCATCTGCGCTAACATTCTTTGGAGTTGGGATTGTTTTGCATGAGGTGCGAACGTACTTCGCTTGTCACATATATCTTGGACAACAGGTGAACTAGCTTTGTCGTGGCTGGTTCCAGCGTGCTCTGAGAACGTGTCGTCTAGTGCAGAGGCCTTTTGTTGACTTAAGTCTTAGTCAAATACATTTCTAATTTCAGTTTTTTCTATCTCATCTTCATCATCTTCCTGTTCCATTCCTACCTTATTGTCTTGCAGTTCATTTCCTTTGTAAAACCCCGCATTATATTCTTTCCGAATTTCAGATTTTCCTTCTTTGTTCAGAACTGATTTTCCGCCTGAGTTCTTGATATACATACAACTGCTTATCTCTTTTCTTTCCTTAATCTATATTGTAAGATAAGTCGTAAGTATTGTGTCATGTGTTCTTACATTTCTCCTATATCCAAACTAAAGTTCGCCGTGGTTACCTTCTACCAATTTTTCCATCCTTATGTCAATAATTCCGGTTAGAATTTTGGAAAGTTATTAAATTGATGCTTTTGAAATTTTCACATCCATCTGCGCTAACATTCTTTGGAGTTGGGATTGTTTTGCATGAGGTGCGAACGTACTTCGCATGTCACATATATCTTGGACAACAGGTGAACTAGCTTTGTCGTGGCTGGTTCCAGCGTGCTCTGAGAACGTGTCGTCTAGTGCAGAGGCCTTTTGTTGACTTAAGTCTTAGTCAAATACATTTCTAATTTCAGTTTTTTCTATCTCATCTTCATCATCTTCCTGTTCCATTCCTACCTTATTGTCTTGAAGTTCATTTCCTTTGTAAAACCCCGCATTATATTCTTTCCGAATTTCAGATTTTCCTTCTTTGTTCAGAACTGATTTTCCGCCTGAGTTCTTGATATACATACAACTGCTTATCTCTTTTCTTTCCTTAATCTATATTGTAAGATAAGTCGTAAGTATTGTGTCATGTGTTCTTACATTTCTCCTATATCCAAACTAAAGTTCACCGTGGTTACCTTCTACCAATTTTTCCATCCTTATGTCAATAATTCCGGTTAGAATTTTGGAAAGTTATTAAATTGATGCTTCTGAAATTTTCACATCCATCTGCGCTAACATTCTTTGGAGTTGGGATTGTTTTGCATGAGGTGCGAACGTACTTCGCTTGTCACATATATCTTGGACAACAGGTGAACTAGCTTTGTCGTGGCTGGTTCCAGCGTGCTCTGAGAACGTGTCGTCTAGTGCAGAGGCCTTTTGTTGACTTAAGTCTTAGTCAAATACATTTCAAATTTCAGTTTTTTCTATCTCATCTTCATCATCTTCCTGTTCCATTCCTACCTTATTGTCTTGAAGTTCATTTCCTTTGTAAAACCCCTCATTATATTCTTTCCGAATTTCAGATTTTCCTTCTTTGTTCAGAACTGATTTTCCTCCTGAGTTCTTGATATACATACAACTGCTTATCTCTTTTATTTTCCTATTCGCCGTTTCTATCTTTCTCTAGTTATTTATTCTTGTACATATCTATATTTGCTCTGTAGCCACTCGTGCGTAGCCAATTTGCACAATTTTTAATGTAATTACATAGTAACAGGTAGTCAAATTTATCTGCTTAACGGCATTTTTAAATTCTCTCCTTTCATCTATTAAATTAAATATCTCCTGTAATACCCAAGGAATTTTGTAGGTTTTGTCTTTCTACCTATTTGGTCCTCTGATGCCCTTACTGCTTTTTTTTCTCAAAGCTACCAAGTCATTCTCAACAGTGTTATGTTTCCCATTTCTCTCAATTGTTGGCTACAGCACCAGCTGAATCTTTCAACTTCAGCTTCCTTCACTCTATCTGTCTCAGCTTCTGTTTTCCCAGCTTTCTGCAATTTTTTCAGATTTAGCTAAATGCTAGTATCCAATGAGATATGGTCAGAATTCGATACTACGAAACACATAGCTTAACAAATCGACTTTATAGATTGTAAAGAAAGAAAATATATTGTTGGGGATATTTTGTGTGAAAGGTGTTTATTTAATTTAAGAAAAGTGTGAGTGGAGGTAAAAAAATATAAATTTTGATTTGCGTGTTATTAACTGTGATGGCTGTTGCTGTAATGTTTGAGCAACATAACAAACATGACCTTAATTTCGTGATTGGTTACGTTAAACTCGTGATTAATGCAAGTGGTGTAGTTAAATTTTGAAAATATTAAGACAATCAGTGTAATTAACAAATACTATGGCCCTATCTGACAAACATTACAAAAGATTACTGACCTTTCCTTTCCTTACAAAATCTCCTACAGAGACTGTGCACACACAGATAGCAGAAATTAACTTACTCCGTCTGTGCAATATGAATGACTCAATTAGTACGCTAATGATACTGATAATTTAGAAAATTATGAATAGTAGGATTTTAACATCCAGTGATTGGCAAGTGGATGCAGTCCTACCACTATAGTCAATATCTAATAAAAATTAATTCACTCAAGCAAAAAGGAAATTTAAGTAAATCAGTCTTAATTAATGCTATGCTCACGACATTAGTACGAGGTTGGTTCTTTATAGGGTAGACGTGGCGGTGGCAATTATTGTTGAACTAAGTGCAAAACGAAATAGAAAATTTATTCATAAAGTCAACTGTCTGTTATCTTCTACCATCTATTTTAGCAAAATTGTCTCAATTATTATTATCACAGTCTCCAATAATTAATGACACTCACTTGATTGTAAAATTGTGTAGTAGTATTATTCATGCATTATTGAGGATTGTCATTAGTTGTTCAAATAAGATAGCAAAAGTACTGTCTAATGTTTTTGTATTTTAACAAAACTTAAACATGCATTCACAGTGAATTACAACCAATAGCATTTAACTTATCTTATTATTTAGTCCAGCGTCGAGGTACTCAGCAGTCATATAAATTGTACATAATTTCATACAGAAATCATTTTGATAGAGGCTCCTCCTTTGGCAGCTTGCTAGCAGTTCGCCGTGATGCTTCTCGAATCGCGTAATTAATCACGACCGTTAGCGTCCGCGATGACGCTACAGCGTTTCGGACGTCTGGGACGGTTACCGAACACGTAACGAATTTCTGCCTCAGCAGAACGAACGAATAAATGTTTCATTAAGATCAATTCTTACTTCACTTATGTTCACAGGTTTCACATAAACTTTCATATCGTTGCACTTATAACAAATTAGAAATTTCACTTTGTTTTAACTTTATTACTTATATTGTTTGAGCACTCCGCGGACCACATATGAAAGTCTGATTTACGTCACGGGGCGGCAGATACTGCTGCTTGCCTGCTCTCCCACAGGCGAGCGCTGCTAAACAATAAAGTCTCTGATCAAAGGAGCCACGTCGATTACTATTCATATCGATAGTTGATCTCGTTTACAGAGAAGTATTTTACATTGACAAATTAAACATAACAAGTAATCACAGTCCTTAAGAAAACATACAAAGTACAAATAAAATAAAATAATATATAAGTAAACAATTACAATACAGATAATAAATAAATGACAGAAAATGTTCACAGTTAAGTTACCTACATATATTGTGCATAAAGATAAATAAGTCACATAAGAAGTTAGTTACTACATATTCACTATAAGCAGGTTCAAACGAATAATATGTTTCAAGATGATGCTCATTCGTGATTATAATGTAAGGCTTGCCTTAAGGGTTACCGTACAAGATATTGAAGGTTTGTAACAGTTGTGTCCTTGAACGATCCCTCTTCCCTTCAAATTCCTTACGGACAACCATTTGTTTAATATAAGAGTTTATTCTAAACGTTATTCATTGTTTCCGCCTTCGAAGTTTTCCTTGACCGTCATTCGGCCCAGTCCGCTGATTTTAAGTGCCGATTACAGCCCCTGTTTTAGGGGAAAATCGAACTGCTGCCGCTAGACTTCCGTCCGTGTACCTGCAGTGGAGTTCCCTTGAAATGTCAATAATTCCAGTTAGAATTTTGGAAAATTATTAAATTGATGCTTCTGAAATTTTCACATCCATCTGCGCTAACATTCTTTGGAGTTGGGATTGTTTTGCATGAGGTGCGAACGTACTTCGCTTGTCACATATATCTTGGACAACAGGGAACTAGCTTTGTCGTGGCTGGTTCCAGCGTGCTCTGAGAACGTGTCGTCTAGTGCAGAGGCCTTTTGTTGACTTAAGTCTTAGTCAAATACATTTCTAATTTCAGTTTTTTCTATCTCATCTTCATCATCTTCCTGTTCCATTCCTACCTTATTGTCTTGAAGTTCATTTCCTTTGTAAAACCCCTCATTATATTCTTTCCGAATTTCAGATTTTCCTTCTTTGTTCAGAACTGATTTTCCGCCTGAGTTCTTGATATACATACAACTGCTTATCTCTTTTCTTTCCTTAATCTATATTGTAAGATAAGTCGTAAGTATTGCGTCATGTGTTCTTACATTTCTCCTATATCCAAACTAAAGTTCGCCGTGGTTACCTTCTACCAATTTTTCCATCCTTATGTCAATAATTCCGGTTAGAATTTTGGAAAGTTATTAAATTGATGCTTCTGAAATTTTCACATCCATCTGCGCTAACATTCTTTGGAGTTGGGATTGTTTTGCATGAGGTGCGAACGTACTTCGCTTGTCACATATATCTTGGACAACAGGTGAACTAGCTTTGTCGTGGCTGGTTCCAGCGTGCTCTGAGAACGTGTCGTCTAGTGCAGAGGCCTTTTGTTGACTTAAGTCTTAGTCAAATACATTTCTAATTTCAGTTTTTTCTATCTCATCTTCATCATCTTCCTGTTCCATTCCTACCTTATTGTCTTGAAGTTCATTTCCTTTGTAAAACCCCTCATTATATTCTTTCCGAATCAGATTTTCCTTCTTTGTTCAGAACTGATTTTCCGCCTGAGTTCTTGATATACATACAACTGCTTATCTCTTTTCTTTCCTTAATCTATATTGTAAGATAAGTCGTAAGTATTGTGTCATGTGTTCTTACATTTCTCCTATATCCAAACTAAAGTTCGCCGTGGTTACCTTCTACCAATTTTTCCATCCTTATGTCAATAATTCCGGTTAGAATTTTGGAAAGTTATTAAATTGATGCTTCTGAAATTTTCACATGCATCTGCGCTAACATTCTTTGGAGTTGGGATTGTTTTGCATGAGGTGCGAACGTACTTCGCTTGTCACATATATCTTGGACAACAGGTGAACTAGCTTTGTCGTGGCTGGTTCCAGCGTGCTCTGAGAACGTGTCGTCTAGTGCAGAGGCCTTTTGTTGACTTAAGTCTTAGTCAAATACATTTCTAATTTCAGTTTTTTCTATCTCATCTTCATCATTTTCCTGTTCCATTCCTACATTATTGTCTTGAAGTTCATGTCCTTTGTAAAACCCCTCATTATATTCTTTTCGAATTTCAGATTTTCCTTCTTTGTTCAGAACTGATTTTCCGCCTGAGTTCTTGATATACATACAACTGCTTATCTCTTTTATTTTCCTATTCGCCGTTTCTATCTTTCTCTAGTTATTTATTCTTGTACATATCTATATTTGCTCTGTAGCCACTCGTGCGTAGCCAATTTGCACAATTTTTAATGTAATTACATAGTAACAGGTAGTCAAATTTATCTGCTTAACGGCATTTTTAAATTCTCTCCTTTCATCTATTAAATTAAATATCTCCTGTAATACCCAAGGAATTTTGTAGGTTTTGTCTTTCTACCTATTTGGTCCTCTGATGCCCTTACTGCTTTTTTTTCTCAAAGCTACCCAGTCATTCTCAACAGTGTTATGTTTCCCATTTCTCTCAATTGTTGGCTACAGCACCAGCTGAATCTTTCAACTTCAGCTTCCTTCACTCTATCTGTCTCAGCTTCTGTTTTCCCAGCTTTCTGCAGTTTTTTTTCAGATTTTGCCAACCGCTAGTATCCAATGAGATATGGTCAGAATCCGATACTACGAAACAAATCGACTTTATAGATTGTAAGGAAAGAAAATATTTGTTGGGGATTGTTTGGGTGACAGGGGTTTATTTTATTTAAGAAAAGTGTGAGTGGAGGTAAAAAATACATAAATTTTGATTTACGTGTAATTAACTGTGGTGGCTGTCGTTGTAATGTTTGAGCAACATAACAAACCTAACCTTAATTTCTTGGTTGGTTACGTTAAACTCCTGATTAATGCAAGTGGTGTAGTTAAATTTTGAAAATATTAAGCAAGACAATCAGTGTAATTAACAAATACTATGGCCCTATCTGACAAACATTTCAAAAGATCACTCACCTTTCCTTTCCTTACAAAATCTCCTACAGAGACTGTGCACACAGAGATAGCAGAAATTAACTTACTCCGTCTGTGCAATATGAATGACTCAATTAGTACGCTAATGGTACTGATAATTTAGAAAATTATGAATAGTAGGATTTTAACATCAAGTGATTGGCAAGTGGGTGCAGTCCTACCACTATAGTCAGTATCTAATAAAAATTAATTCACTCAAGCAAAACGGAAATTTAAGTAAATCAGTCTTAATTAATGCTATGCTCACGACATTAGTACGAGGTTGGTTCTTTATAGGATAGACGTGGCGGTGGCAATTATTGTTGAACTAAGTGCAAAACGAAATAGAAAAGTTATTCATAAAGTCAACTGTCTGTTATCTTCTACCATCAATTTTAGCAAAATTGTCTCAATTACTATTATCACAGTCTCTAATAATTAATGACACTCACTTGATTGTAAAATTGTGTAGTAGTATTATTCATGCATTATTGAGGATTGTCATTAGTAGTTCAAATAAGATAGCAAAAGTACTGTCTAATGTTCTTGTATTTTAACAAAACTTAAACATGCATTCACAGTGAATTACAACCAATATTATGTAACTTATTTATCAGTCCATTATCTTATTATTTAGTCCAGCGTCGAGGTACTCTGCAGTCATATAAATGGTACGTACATTCATACAGAAATCATTTTGATGGTGGCTCCTCCTTTGGCAGCTTGCTAGCAGTTCGCCGTGATGCTTCGCGAATCGCGTAATTAATCACGACCATTTGCGTCCGCAATGACGCTACAGCGTTTCGGACATCTGGGACGGTTACCGAACACGTAACGAATTTCTGCCTCAGCAGAACGAACGAATAAATGTTTCATTAAGATCAATTCTTACTTCACTTATGTTCACAGGTTTCACATAAACTTTCATATCGTTGCACTTATAACGAATTAGAGCTTTCACTTTGTTTTAACTTTATTACTTATATTGTTTGAGCATTCCGCGGACCGCGTATGATCGTCTGATCTACGTCACGGGGCGGCAGATACTGCTGCTTGCCTGCTCTCCCACAGGCGAGCGCTGCTGTACAATAAAGTCTCTGATCTAAGGAGCCACGTCGATTACTATTCAGATCGATATTTGATCTCGTTTACAGAGAAGTATTTTACATTGACAAATTAAACATTACAAGTGATCACAGTCATAAAGAAAATATACAAAATACAAATAAAATAAAATAATATATAAACAATTACAATACAGATAATAATGACAGAATAATGACAGAAAATGTTCACAGTTAAGTTACCTACATGTAATGTGCATCACGATAATTAATTAAGTCACATAAGAAGTTAGTTACTACATATTCACTATAAGCAGGTTGAAACGAATAATGTTTCAAAATGATGCTCATTCCTCGTTATAATGTAAGGCTTATCTTAAGGGTTACCTTACAAGATATAGAAGGTTTGTAACCGTTGTGTCCATGAACGATCTCTCTTCCCTCCAAATTCCTTACGCACAACCATTCGTTTAATAGAAGAGTTTATTCTAAACGTTATTCATTGTTTCCGCATTCGAATTTTTCCTTGACCGTCATTCGGCCCAGTCCGCTGATTTTAGGTGATTATTCGGCCCCTGTGTTAGGGGAAAATCGAACTACTGCCGCTAGACTTCCGTCCGTGTACCTGCAGTGGAGTTCCCTTGAAATGTCAATAATTCCAGTTAGAATTTTGGAAAGTTATTGAATTGATGCTTCTGAAATTTTCACATCCATCTGCGCTAGCATTCTTTGGAGTTGGGATTGTTTTGCTTGAGGTGCGAACATACTTCGCTTGTCACATATATCTTGGACAACAGGTGAACTAGTTTTGTCGTGGCTGGTTGTAGCGTGCTCTGAGGAAGTGTCGTCTAGGCCTTTTTTGACTTAAGTCTTAGACAAATACATTTCTAATTTCAGTATTTTCTGTCTCATCTTCATCATCTTCCTGTTCTATTCCTACATTATTGTCTTGAAGTTCATTTCCTTCGTAAAACCCCTCATTATATTCTTTCCGAATTTCAGATTTTCCTTTTTTGTTCAGAACTGGTTTCCCTCCTAAGTTATTGATATACATACAACTGCTTTTTTCTTTTATTTTCCTAACGCCGTATCTATCTATCCCTAGTTATTAATTCTTGTACAGACCTACGTTTGTCCTCTACCCACTCCTGCTTAGCCATTTTGCACTAACTTTGAATGTAATTACATAGTAATCGGTAGTCAAATTTATCTCCTTCACGGCATTTCTAAATTTTCTCCTTTCATATATTAAATTAAATATCTCCTGTAATATCCAATGACTTTGTAGGTTTTGTCTTTCTACCTATTTGGTTCTCTGATGCCCTCACTCTTTCATTTTTGAAAGCTACCCATTGTCAACAGTGTTGTGATTCCCATTTCTGTCAATTATTGGCTACAGCTCCATCTGAATCTCTCAATTTCAGCTTCCTTTCATCTATCTGTCTCATATTCTGTTTTCCCAGATTTCTGCAATTTTTTTCAGATTCAGCCAACTGCTAGTATCGGAAAAAAAAAATTCTTTCGCCACAGCTTGGAATTTCATCTAAACCTAATACAGTGAAGCCATAAGATCGCAGATTTATTTCATTCATTTGAACGCTGTAATACGTCAAAAATATATATATAATTGAATGAGATATGGTCAGAATTCGATACCATGAAACACATACTTCAACAAATCGATTTTTATAGATATTGAAGGTTTGTTACCGTTGTGTCCATGAACGATTCCTTTATCTTGAAATTCCGTACGCATAACCGTTTGTTCATTTTAAGTATTTAGTGTAAGCGTTTTTCTATTGTTTCCGCATTCGAATTTTCCCTTGACCGTCATTCGGCCCAGTCCGCTGATTTTAAGTGCTTATTTCGGGCCCCTGTGTTAGGGGAAAATCGAACTACTGCCGCTAGACTTCCGTCCGTGTACCTGCAGTGGAGTTCCCTTGAAATGTAAAACTTTAGTGGCGCCTTCTAAAAATACTGGCGGCGGCTCCGGCGAGAATTGAGGCACGTGGACCTCAAAGGGAAACGAAAGCGGCCCGGCCGCTCTCCCCGGCGCGGCGCCAGTAGCGAGTAAACAGCGGCGCCCACAGGTGGTGGGGTGGGCCGCCATGAATAATGCACGGCTGCCGGACCCCTGCTGCCGATACCAGCCGGCCGCTGCGGCTTCCCACCACTCTCATTGATTCCTCCTCTCCGGCATTCCACTTTATACGAAATTCCTCTCCACTCTCACGCTTTGCATTGGAAGCTCCCATAGTTCACTGCCAGTCACCTGAAAGACGTCTCCGTTCCGGGTACAATTAGCGTGCCTCTTAGGCTCGACGTACACTTGACTCAGCACAGGGGGAGCAGAGGAGGCGAGCCGTTTGTAAAGCACGCTTTGCAATGGGACTCCGCACTTGACGCAGCTGAGGTGTAGGGAAAGGCATTTGCTGAGGCAGGCCTTTTTTCGGTTGCGTGTGTGTCTCGGTTTTCCGCCGCCTCTTCAAACTTAGGTAATAAGATCAAATAATATTAAACGATCGGTAGAGAACCTCCATATTTTTGTGGCGCTGGCACAGCAACCGTAATTGATTTTTGATAAAAAAAATTGAAGAAGAAAAAAAAAAGAAAAAGAAATACCGCTTGCCCTTTTCTCACATGACATCTTACGAGCCACAGATGAAGGGCAACAGGCGGATTGTGTTTTCTCGACTTCGAAAAGGCGTTCGACTTTGTGGCACACTGCCAGACTGCTAATGACGATACGAGCTTGAGGAATAGGTTCACAGATTTGTGACTGGCTGGAAGACTTCCCAAGCAATAGAACGCAGTACGTTGTTCACGACGGCGAGTGTTCATCAGAGACAAGTGTATCGTCAGGCGTGCCCCAGAGGAGTGTGATAGGACCGCTATTATTTTCTATCTATATAAATGATCTGATGGACAGACTACCTTGTAATTTTCGGCTGTTTGCTTATGATGCTGTGGTGTACGGAAGGGTGTATTAGTAGTATACTGATGCCGGTTACACCCCACTGAGATTCTACCCATGATGCATTGCGCGAGTACCGCTATCTCCACCCCTCCTCCCTCGGTCAATTGCCGAACCGCAGATCAAAGAATGCCGCCAAACTCGAACAATAGCGCACTTAAGGATGATTGATAGTTTACATTTAGGTCCTTTTGATTCGCTACTTGTCCGACCGCTAATCAAAGGACGCCGCCATAACGCACTTAAGGATGATTGACAGGTTGCAACTCCTCCCTCGGCCACACACGACGCCCCGCTCCCCCGCCCCCTCCCCCCTCCACCCTCGCTGCCGCCGCCAGACAAGCGGCACCTCCGACAGGTCCAGACCTGTAGACCCATCGACATGTCTGTACTCGCACCCTGGACCACACACCTGGCCGGTTCGACGCCCCCCTCCACCCCTCGGCACCGCCGCCAGACAGGCAGCACCTCCGACAGGTCCAGACCTGTAGACCCCTCGACATGTCTGTACTCGCACCCGCGACCCCTACTCGCTCGGCCGATTGCCGGACCGCCGCCTCCTCCCACGCTCGCGACCGCTTCTCAAAAGACGCCGCCACCCGCCCTACCCGGGAGAACAAACAATACCGCGACGATTGTCTTGACCACACCGACACCGCCCCCACAGGCCGACCCCTGCTCTCTTTTTACGGCGAACGCGCCCCGATAGGTCAGCAGCCAATTAAATTGCATATTTATTATTAAGCGCGCCGCAGCGATCCGTACGCCAGATCTCGATTTATGTAACAACAACAATTTCCGCCGTTTATTATTATTCTTGAAAAAAAAAATAAAGCTACCACAGTGTTCTTCGTATGCTAAAAAACAATTTAGAACAGAAATGCTTAGTTGGTCTCGTATACTACAGCATGTAGTAGTAAAATATTAAAACTCGTATGCAAAATTTGCAAGTAAGAATTTCCACTCCCATCTCTCTCCATGCTCTTCGCATAGACAACAGCCGACAGACGTGTTTAATAATAATAATAGCGCAGGTTACGGTAACGAACGCCACAAACTTACGTATCCATCTGAACATATACTCTTTCGATATACAGAAACAATTCTAACGAAAAGAAAAGAAATGGTCCGTTTCGGAATTCGACCGCAACCTTAGATCTATAAATGTATCTCTTCGTTTAGACGATGCAAGCAACAGCCATCGAACGGAATGTAACTTATATGCCAACAACTCTTTCGATAAAACAGCAACAGCAGCAGCAGGAGAAGACGGCATATTGTTTATACAAAAATTCCAAATAACGAAAATCGGCAATTACATCTAGCACAACGTCTCTAAATATACATCTGCAAGCACCGTTAAACTCGTATGCAAAATTTGCAAGTAAGAATTTACATTCCCATCTCTCTCCAGGCGTGTTTAATAATAATAGCGCAGGTTAGATAATAAACGCCACAAACTTACGTATCCATCTTAACATATACTCTTTCGATATACAAAAACAATTCTAACCAGAGCCAATTAACGAAAAGAAAAGAAGTGGTCCGTTCCGGAACTCGACCACAACCTTGCATCTATAAATGTATCTCTTCGTTTAGACGATGCAAGCAATAGCCATCGAACGGGATGTAACTTGTATGCCAACCACTCTTTCGATAAAACAGCAACAACAGCGGCAAGCAGCAGAATACGACATAGTGTTTATACAAAAATTCCAAATAACGAAAATCGGCAATGACATTTAGCACAAAGTCTCTAAATAAACATCTGCAAGCACCGTTAACAATCGTCCAGAACGCAGAGCGCTCTCTCGGCAGACTACATAAAAGAAACATATGCTAAGTGTTTAAACAAAAACACCTAAGTTACATCTCCAAATGATCAAAACCTTCTATGCAGACGCACCATTCTGACAAGGATAGCTCGCAATGCATTTATTTAATGGAGCTGAGCCATGCCGAAAGTTCCGAAATTTAACACTCTCTCTCTCTCTTTAGCGATCTTGCCCTGTTACGTTTCCTTCTTCTTAGATCGAGGTATAACTGCGCATTCCGAGAGTTCGGGTATTTTAATTTTACCTCTTATTTCCTTGCTACAGCAGTACACATCCCATCTAAGAAATCTCTATGTCCTGTTACGATGCAAACTACATTTATCTGACACCGATATTCCAGCGCCCCAGAAGACATTTAATCCCTATTGTGTAACGGAGAGTCGAAATAAAAGAAAAATACGTGAAATAATTTACCGATTCCGACCGTCCACACTAAAACTTTTCGAAATTATTGGCCTAACAACACCCTTATTCGACAATACAGCAACCACAGAACCGAAGTTACCTGCCCAATGCAACACAGATTTCCAGCTCGACCCGCCCTTTACCCACAAAATTCCTACTCCGAACTAAGATTTATTATTTTAATTACAAGTAGATGTCCACCGCAAACGAAGACGCTAACCTACACGCCACAACACATGATTCAATATAGGACATGGAGTGTTTACAATTTTTGTTTTGTTTATTACAGTACAACTGAGTACATGCAACGTAATGTTCGCAAACACTTATATCGCAACCAACTCCCGCACACTTCGATCATAACCTGCTCTCTAAGGAATGGATGGGAGTCACACACAGTACAAACACGTTTGTCGTGTGTTCCGCTAATTTCGGCCAGTACAACGATGCGGGACCAATCCCCCCGCCTGTTTACTGTAAAAGCAAATATTTTTCCCCACACTATCTGTTTAAACCGGGCTTGCACATATACAATAGCCTCCTTTTAAAAGCATGTGTCTTCGCCATATAACCCAGTTTTCGTTTACCCTTCTTCTTCTTCTTAGGACTTGTGGAATAACGTAGACGATATCTACGTCTGTGGATAATAAAGTCCTGGAATGCTAAAAAAAGTATAGTTCCTTGCTCGACTCTACAAGTAATTTACAGTCGAAACTAAAAAAAAAAAAAAAAACATAATTTCCGAGAGAGCGGTCAATTTTCTGGTACTCTTAATACCCAAGTATCAAATCTAAAAGCGTTTGCACACTACAACGGCGCACTTGGTAAATACCGTATCTTCTCTTTTAGAACACTTAAACAATCTTCTTACACAATCCTCCATCCTGGTAATACCATCTTCTCGACCCGGCGAAAAAATAAAAGTCCTAACAATCAACTGCCTGGACTCTTTATAAAATCGATATCTTTGCTTACACCAGGGCTCGTGATTTTTCGACAAATTTATTTTGGTTCTACAATTCGACGCCAACCACGTTAAGCAGTCGTTTCCTCGCCTGCAACCACTTTGATATTGCTCCTCCCATCCGAAAGTCATGCTCGGATACGAACGCCACTCGGTTAAAGTATTGTCCAAAAATCCAGGAGATAGAAGCCATCTACACGAAGCTGCTGCTGTAGTATAGATGGGAGCGCCTCCATTAAAAAACATCGATTAGCTGCAGTTTATAAGATATATACCCACAGGACGTATATATTCCCCCCCCCCCCCCCCATGTATTCCAGAAATAGTAACTTCGTCTTATCTCCAACATTTGCAGTATCGAACTTGCGGAATTTACTACACACACACGCGCGCACTCCATTGGCTACAACTAGCGCACTTTAAGTAACGAAACTATAGGAGTTTTATAAAACACGTTGATTTTCTACGAAAGAATTATGGTTTACCGCAGCAGGCATATCCGCTACGTAACGTGTTGCACACCAGCCGTAAAGTAGCCAACACTAGCATACGATTAAACAGACGATGCTTCGACGAAAGATCAATGCACCACCAAAGTCAGTTTTCTTTAGAGTTTTACCGTGACGTATATATTTAGGGTATATCAACACTTTTTACTTACATTCCGTCCCATCTAGCCTAAAGCACTCTCTGTAAGCGCCAAACATTTCCAACACAGTAACAGAACTACACCTTGCAGTCAACACGAACCTACAACAACAAAAGAATCTAGCCATTCCAACTCGTTTTTTGTTCCAACTAGCATGCTGCAAGCTATGTATACGTTCGTAACAACCCAGACAGAGCTATCCTTACATCCGTCACTAACCCAGTACCAACTCTAAACAAGTTACCACAGATGGTGTTATAACCGCGATCAGTAACAGACAAGATCTCCCAGACACACAGCGTTTTAATAAAGTTTCGATCTCGCTCTCTCTCCACCCAATAACTACGTTGGTTGCTTGACCTGTCCCTAACATCCAACCACAACTTTGTTTCCAATGCATAGCCCGGCAGACAATATTTCTGGAACGCTCTCTATCAGCCAATAGACTATATACCTCGAGCATTCGCGCACAAATCACCATCGTATTCCACTGCTTCTAACAAATTATTACTCTCGATAAACATCTGTAACACAGTGTAAAAAAATGAGCGACGTGCACACGCACAGAACAGCTAACAAGAAAAGATCTAGATCCAAGCCAAGTTCTTATAATCCTTACAAGCAGCAACGCAAAATAGTCTACACCATTTCGAACTAATGCAACACCAGATTTTTTTTAACGATCTCCAAGAGCAATCCTTTAGAGACTAAACATACGATTAAATGCACCTCCAATGTAGGTAACTAATCCTCTAACTAGATGCTTATCGACCAAAGAACATTAATTTACCACTGCAATCATCTCCGATACGCTACCGAGAGACGTCCATTCGTAAACACAGCTAAAAGAAGATATAAATGCCCCACATCCATGCTACGAAGTATCTATATGTATTTCCACAATTGTGGACCACATCTGCGTTGCATCGTATCACACGACTAAACAGTTCGAAATAGGTACTTCGCGCAAGCTAGCATGCATAATCACATTCCATGTAATTTCTGGCTGTAGGCGAGTGCGGACCTGTTGACTCATCGTAGATGCCGGTTTGGAGCGTGTGTACGTCCTATACATGTAAACATACCTGTCCACGCTCGCACCTGACCCGGAGAAGTTTTCGGTTTAATTTTTCCTGGCCGCACCAGATTCCGAATACAAGAGAGTTATTTTCGCGAAGATAGATTTCCTCGCAGCTGACGCAAGCGATGTTTTTACCGTACGAGCAGTCGTTAAACTTTTATAAGCAGATACATATACAGACAGTAGGATGTGCGCAAATTTGCGATGTAGCTCTTACAGAAACGAAACATAGTTTTTTTTAGAAATTCGATAAGAAGAACAAGAATGAAATTTATACAAGATGAACCAATGTGCAATAAGTCAAACCCCAATCCATGCAGCAATGTACCGAGCAACATCGATTTAAACGAACGCTTTGCTTAGCTGTAGAATAGAACAACACAGAATTACACCTCCCTAACAGATACTTTATCGAGGAGTTACTGCTCTTTGCTAACAAGAAACATGTCTTCTGGTATCTTCTCCTAAACCCTATAAGACCGAAACTTTCTACTCGAGAAGCTAGACACAGAATACAAATCGTTCTTTATTATGTTCTCGAACTCCATTACGTGTCTTCGTTTCCTCCTGCACCTTCGGGCAATGCTTCTAGACGAGAACAATCGTGTATTTTAACTTTCCCCATTATTTCCTGGTTATAGCACTATGCGTCGCTATGTGTGTACGTTACCAACTCCTGTGGTAATTTCCGTATGGAACACTAGGTTTTACGATTATTGCAAACGATTGCTTGTTATTCCATCCGTTTTTAACTCTGCAAATGACTGTCCCCAGTCCACCACATTTGGATGCAATGTAGTCCCTTCTCCAAACGATAATGCAATACGTTTTTCGTGTCTTCCGCTGTTTTCGGCCAGTACACCGACGCGTGACCAATCTCCCTGACTGTTTACTGTAAAAAGCAAATATTTTATAAGTCCCAGTCGTAACCAGATTTCTCCACACCCTCTGTTTAAGCCAGACTTACACGTATGCCATGGTTTCGTCTTTCTCCAGCATTAGTTTGTACTCGTTCTCTGTGCCAGCTGCTTTAGCCATATAGTCTAGCTTCCTTCTCTTCGTCTCGATATCCACCATTTCCAGTTTCTTTTCGCGCACATAAGACATTAACTGCACGTAGCGATGTAATTTCTTTAATGGGGGACGTCTTAAGCCTGTGTGATATATTTACTCTTTTCGATGGACTTGTGGAATGACATTGTACGTCGGTACCAGACCTAATTCGGCGATATCTATATCTGGAGGCAGTGTGGAGAACAATGTTCTGGATTGGGAGAAGTATGCTCCCCCTTCTTTAATGTAGCTTTTAAGTGTACTACTTATATCGTCTTTGCCGGTGTCAGTATTACGAATCTCCACGTAATTTACAGGTAGACAATGGGAACTAAAAGCTGACAGAAGATAATGTATAAGCTTTTATCGATCTGGAAGGTTTAACCTGTACACCGATCAATTTTCGGGTATTTTTATTACCCCAGTACACAAATTGCAGGACACTATTAAACAATACAAAGCATCTGTTGTCCCGGATGTTTGTTATTTGCCACCACATGGTGGAGAAACACTTTGCAGATACCGTTTAAAACACTAAAACAGTCTTGCACAAGCTAAAAAAACTCCATCCGGTAATCGTACATTGTAGCCTCCAGCCTTGTAACACCACTGTTCTCGACGAAGTAATTGCTCAAATGAAGCAAATGGATCTCTATCTTTTTTTTTAGGGTAAATCGGGTCACGGATCACAAACTTCACACCACAACCAGCCGATTATCCCCTAGTAAGACTCCAGGACGTTCGCGCCACCTACTTTCGCCGCGCGCCGCCATGCACGCACTGTGCGGCGTTCTTACGACGACAGCCACGAGCGCCCTCTGCGGCAACTCCGCTCGTGGCCACCAGTGAACGACATCGTTCACTTGGGACTGAGTTAGGAACCAGTTAGGACCTTCGTAATCAGATAGGCACCAGTGAAGACTTCGCTATCGTACAGGCACTAGGCAGGCCTCTAACAACTATGTATCAACATTCTGCAGTACTATGTAAAAGTTAAGTATTGTTACATTCTGTGCAATATATATCTCTTTCTAATTTACTCTAGTGTTTATAGTTTCTGGCTGCTCCCCTCCGTACCTGCACCAGCGTGCTATCTTTATTCCTGTCTCGGTCTCATCCACTCGGCCACCGACACCTACGGCGAGGCTGGGACACAAAAGCGGTGACGAAGTTGGGACACAAAAGTGGCGACGAGGAGTGATAGACGAACCGTTGACCAGCCCGCTTGTAGCAGCCAGACAGCAACTGTCGGAGCACGCAAAAATTGCTCCTGCCCACCCACCCTTATTATAAGATTTTTGGGGGAACATATTCTGTTACGTGTTTTGTGGACCTTTCTGTTGCAGAGCGAGTCCTCTTTCATATTGCATTTGTGTTTTGTTATAAGTTACTTGTATACGCAGCGCCTAATCGGTCAGCATGGCCACTACCCCGAACCCAAACATAATGGAAATTATTCAGTTATAGACGGCGCAAATCACTCAACTCCTGCAAGCGGTGTCGCAGTTGACGACACAGGCTGCTCACCAACAACAACAGTCGTCACATCAGCAGCCCACACCTGCCGCTGCACCGCTTCCTACATTTCGCCAGTACAATGAACGTGAGGAAGAATGGAGCGACTATTTCGCACAGTTTCAAGAACTCGTCGCGGCTCATCAAATTACAGGTCAGAGAGTGAAGAACCTTTTCTTATCGATTGTGGGCCCCCAGACCTTCGTATTATTGCAAAAACTTTTCCCTCACGCATCTCCTCGTGATGTAGACTTTGAACAAATAGTAGAGGCACTAAATGCTCATTATGAGAGAAAAGTTCTCGTAGCTGCGGCACGGTACCGATTTTTCAGACTTAAAAAATTACCGCAGCAATCACAACAAGAGTGGATTACGGAATTGAAGGGCTTAACCCGCCAATGTAAATTTACTTGCTCTTGTGGACTTTCGTATAGTGACGTGATGTTGAGGGATGCGATTACACAGAACATTCAGGACCCCAGAATTAGGGCAGCAATTCTAAAACAATCTGACCCTTCATTAGACAGTGTACTGCAGCTTATAGAAGCGCATGATACTTTTGACTTAGCAGATATAGAAATGCAAAGCCACAGTGTTAATTCAGTGCGCCGCAACGGACGCTTTCCTAGCCGTAGTTCTCAGTCTAGCCCTAGTGATTCTTTAAATTCTACCGGCCGTGCTGAACATACAGTGAACAGTAGCCAGTCTAAAATTGCGACACAAAGGTCGCCCCGTCGTGTTAGAAACAGTGATTCGAATAACGGGCGCCAACACTCATTTCCGAAAAATGTACGTAAATCTTGCCCCCAGTGTGTGTCTCGCCACAAGCGTGCTCATTGCCCTAGTCGCAACGCAACCTGTTATCAATGTGGCAAATCGGGACATGTGCAGTCTGTGTGTATGCAAATTAAAAACTCAAAGAACAGTAACGTTAGAAACAGTGCTTCGCAGGGTGCGAGAGCAGTGCATACAGTCAATGTTATACGGGCTGTGGAATTGAACAGTGCTTTCCTTGGATCTCAATTGCAAGAAAGTAGTTCTGCGCCTATGGCAAAACTATATAGTGCACCACTTAGCAAGCGCCGACGAGCGCGTAAAACAGTGCAACGGAAAAGGGTTCGGGACAAGCAAAATGACTATGAACAGTGCATTCCTGTAGTGAAAATAGTGCCTTCTGCAACTGCTCCTTGTAATAGTGCCCAGTACTGTGTAGCTAGTGACAGTAGACATCAGGTAGCTACTCAAAGTAATATTAGTGCAGTAGCCTCGCATTGCGCGGACGCCGATCCGGCGGTAGTGTCATCTAGTGACAGTGTGGTTAATCCGCTGTGTGCCGAGTATGCGCCGCTTCCTACCGCACGCAACCCGCGCAAGCGCAGAAAACAATATGTATTAGACGCTGCCCACATTCGCGCACCGGTCGTGCGCCAGAAGCACAAGCTGTTTGTTACTCTCTCTATAGAAAATGAGACTGTGCAATTTCAGCTTGATACTGGTTCCCCTGTTACATTAATAAATAAAGACACATATGAACTTCTGGGTTCGCCAAAATTGTCGCCGTGTCAACAAGTGTTAACAGCGTACACAGGTCAAAATATTCTCGTGCTAGGACCGTGTAGCCTGCCCGCCTCTTTTCAAGGTGTAACAAAAACAGTTGCTTTTGTTGTTCTTCAGGCCAAATCTACGCAGAACATTTTTGGACTAGATGCATTCGACTTGTTTGGCTAATCGATTCAAAGAGATGTGCTTCAAATTTCGTCAGTAGTGCCTCAGGACAAAATAAATGCATTGTGTGAAAAATACAGTGACTTGTTTTCGCCGGAACTAGGTTGTTCAAAAGACTTCATGGCACATGTAACTTTAAAAGAATCTGCAGTTCCAAAATTTCGTAAAGCTAGACCAGTGCTTATCGCAATGCGTGATACAGTTGCCGAAGAACTTAAACGTTGGCAAGATAGTGGGGTGATTTGTCCTGTTTCTGCGAGTCAGTGGGCCTCGCCTTTAGTAATTATACCCAAGCCGTCAGGAAAACTTCGTCTCTGTGCGGACTTTAAATCAACAGTGAACAGTCAAACAATTGTAGACACTTATCCCCTGCCCAGACCTGACGAACTAATGGACAAATTAGGACAGTCTCGTTTCTTTTCTAAGATTGATTTAGCAGAGGCATACTTACAGATTCCACTTGATGACGAGTCAAAAAAGTTTTTCGTCATTAATACTCACATGGGCCTTTTTCAATTTCAACGCCTACCTTTTGGCAGTTCTTCCGCCCCCGCTATTTTTCAGCGTTTTTTGGAACAGCTGACAGTTTCTGTACCGTGTTGTTCGAACTATTTAGATGATATTGTGGTATCCGGACGTACAGTTGAAGAACATTTAGCAAACCTGGAATGCCTTTTCAAAGTTTTGACTGCAGCAGGTCTACGTTGCAATAAAGCAAAGTGTTCGTTTTTTCAAACTGAAATAGAGTACCTAGGCCATGTGATTAATGCCCAAGGAATTCATCCCTTACAGTCACATCTTCGAGCAATCAAAGACTTGCCTCCTCCTAAGAATGTGCACGAATTGCAAGCAGTAATGGGGAAGCTGTACTATTATTTCAGATTTATTCCTAATGCCTCTCAGATTGCAGCTCCACTGCATCACTTACGTAGGAAGGATGTTCCTTTTGTATGGTCTAAAGATTGTCAGGTTGCCTTTGACAAACTAAAGTCTGCACTACTCAGTGATGCATGTTTGATTCCCTTTGACCCACAGAAGCCTGTAGTGTTAGCGGTTGACGCCTTGTCGTACGGTCTGGGTGCCGTTCTGTCGCATCGTATTGGATGTCACGATCGTCCTATTGCCTTTGCATCCAAGCTACTGACGCCGACGCAACAGAATTACAGTCAGATAGAAAAGGAGGCCTTAGCAATCATTTACGGCGTCACAAAGTTTCATCATTATCTCTATGGCGGAAAATTCTATTTGTTGACTGACCACAAGCCTCTCACGTCGTTGTTCTCACCCACAAAGCCTATTCCGCCACGAACGGCACAAAAGCTTCGGAGATGGTCCTTGATATTGTCAAATTATCAGTATGAAATTTTGTACCGGCCTACCACTAAACATGCCAACGTGGACACACTTTCCCGACTTCCGGCTGGCCAGGATGTGTCATTTGATTCTTCGGAAATGGCATGTTGTCAGATAGACTCCAGAGATGCTTCCGCTGTCGCAGACTTTCCTTTGAACTCTCGTCGGGTTGCACAGGAAACAGCTGCGGATGCAGACTTAAATGTGGTAGCACATTTTGTTCGCTTTGGTTGGCCTGCCAGAGCCAAAGACATTGAGCGGCCTCTGGTTCGACGTTATTTTGCACAACGTCATGCATTATCTTTAAGTCAGGGTGTTCTGTTGTTACATACGGACAACGACCAAGCAAGAGTGATTGTTCCTCGTTCCCTGCAACGTGAAGTGTTACGCCTCCTGCATCAAGGTCATTGGGGCATTGTTAGGACAAAGCAACTGGCCAGACGTCATTGTACCTGGGTTGGTATGGACGCCCAGATAGAGAGCATGACATCACAGTGTACAGTTTGTGCGGAGCATCAGGCGGCTCCTCCACAGCGTTTCTCAGACTGGCCACGCCCCAAGGGACCATGGCAACGTTTACATATTGACTTTGCCGGACCTTTCTGGAATACGCGCTGGTTAATTGTTGTAGACGCTTTCAGCAAGTTTCCTTTTGTGATTGCCATGAACTCAACGACGGCGTCTAGTACGATCAGTGCCTTAACATCAGTGTTATGCATCGAAGGTTTGCCTGAAACTATCGTCAGTGACAATGGACGTCAGTTTGTTAGTGCGGAATTTCAACAGTTTTGTCGTGTGAATGGCATTCAGCATATCACCACCGCACCTTTTCACCCTCAGTCCAATGGTGAAGCAGAACGTTTCGTTCGAACATTCAAGTCTCACATGGAGAAGATGAAAGGTCAGCACTCCAGGCAGCAAGCTCTTCAAATTTTCCTGTCTACGTATCGGTGCATGCCACGTGACGGCCCATCTCCTGCCGAGCTGCTACACGGCCGCCGTCACCGCACCCTCCTTCACCTGCTGCAGCCTCCCACGCACCGAGTCAGTTCGTATGGCGCTACGCGTTTTCAGGTTTCTACGCCGGTGCTGTACAGGGTGTTTGCTGGCAACAAGAAGACATGGTTGCCAGGCATCATTCAGCGCGTGCTCGGTCGCAATATGTTTGTTGTACGTTCTTCCACAGGGTCGGAGCTGCGGCGCCACGCAAACCAATTGCGCTTGCACAGGCCGCGCGATCCTGTCTCCGGTTTCTTGATTCCAGACCCAGTTCACCGCCAGGGAGCACAGCCACATCGCTCGCCGCCGGGCCCAGCTTCCCCGGGCTACGAGCTCCCGATGGATGTCGACGCGCCTCCTACGCAGTCGGCCCCTCCGCCTCCGTCGCCGCCGCAGATGACAGCGTCACCGAGAGGGACTCCGGGACCATGCGGGCCCCCCCAGCTTGGGCCACGCACCTCGGAAGATGACCTGCTCCCTCTGGGCGGGGGTGTGCGCTCTTCCTCAGGTTTCGCAGGGTTTCCTGGAGGATCGCAAGGCGGATGCCGTGGCGCGGACGGCGTCTCGATCCCAGCCTCAGCTACGACGCCCGTCCCACCAGTAACGCCCCGCCCAGGCCCTCCTCCCAGTGCCGTCGCCGTGGCCCTCAGCCCTACGCCACGACGGCGCGGCGGTTTGGGGGGGGAGGGGTGTGGTGTAGCACATGTCCAAAGTGCGCACCACCCACTTTCGCCGCGCGCCGCCATGCACGCACGGCGCGGCGTTCTTACGACGACAGCCACGAGCGCCCTCTGCGGCAACTCCGCTCGTGGCCACCAGTGAACGACATCGTTCACTTGGGACTGAGTTAGGAACCAGTTAGTACCTTCGTAATCAGATAGGCACCAGTGAAGACTTCGCTATCGTACAGGCATTAGGCAGGCCTCTAACAACTATGTATCAACATTCTGCAGTACTATGTAAAAGTTAAGTATTGTTACAACCTGTGCAATATATATCTCATTCTAATTTACTCTAGTGTTTATAGTTTCTGGCTGCTCCCCTCCGTACCTGCACCAGCGTGCTATCTTTATTCCTGTGTCGGTCTCATCCACTCGGCCACCGACACCTGCGGCGAGGCTGGGACACAAAAGCGGCGACGAAGTTGGGACACAAAAGTTTTGACTGATATTTCCAGGCGAAGTACTAAATGACCTCCATATAGGCGAGATTCTCGATGCGTTCTTCTGGACTTGTGGTATAGAGACAGGTGCGTAGAATCGAATCCTGCATATGACAACGCGATGGTGGCGAGTCCCGAAGCGCAAGAGCTGGCAGGACCTCACGGCTATAGCGAAGACACACATCCACCGCAACTCCCACAAGGTGTCGTATTGGAATATATATATATATATATATATATATATATATATATATATATATATATATATAAGGGATGGTCGGAGAAGCCTCCAGGTCACGGTTACGTGACACGATCTGTGGGGTATAAAAGGATGCACAAACGCATGCGCGGATCAGTCTTCCGTGGTAGTTGGAAGTGTCAACATGGGTTCGTCGAATGTGCTAATCATCCCTCATATAGGTAAGAAAAGGGGTTCGCTATGCTTTCAGCTACTGAGTTTCAGGTACTTTCAGCATCATCCAACACACCAACATTCGATACTCTATGCACGTTTAACAGTGTATTATTTTCGCTCTATCTTCCAGTTTTTCTTTTGTTTGGCGTAGCTTTTATAACATCCAGTATAGTTTTAACTTTTAGCTAAAATTTACGTCTATGTCTTTACATTTCTGCCTGCAGCCAATACATAGATAAGTACAGGGAATGTAAGTTTTCGAAATCCAATACGTTCTGATTTGCCAACATCTTTTACTGCTGTAATAGAAACTACTTGAAATTTTTCCAATGGAGCATTTTTACTGTAAATTTTATTTACAACAAAATACGACTATTAAAACAAATCTAGTACGCACTCCACGGAAATTTCTGCTTAGGATTTTAAATTTACATCTTCTACATATAAATGGCCTTTCTAACCAAAGTATACACACACAGATCATATAGGTAAGAAAAGGGGTTCGCTACGCTTTCAGCTACTGAGTTTCAGCTACTTTCAGCATCATCCAACACACCAACATTCGATACTCTATGCACGTTTAACAGTGTATTATTTTCGCTCTATCTTCCAGTTTTTCTTTTGTTTGGCGTAGCTCTTATAACATCCAGTATAGTTTTAACTTTTAGCTAAAAAGTCGTGGCGTCGTGTGTGGCCGAGGGAGATGTTGCAACCTGTCAATCATCCTTAAGTGCGTTATGGCGGCGTCCTTTGATAAGCAGTCGGACAAGTAGCGAATCAAAAGGACCTAAATGTAAACTGTCAATCATCTTTCGTTCTTCCGGGAAGACCTATCAATCATCCTGTGGCGGCATCCTTTGATTTGCGGTCCGGCAATTGGCCGAGGGAGGAGGGGTGGGGGGGGGGGTTAATTCAAATTTCCCGCCAAAAAACAAAAGACGCGCGAATCTCACTGTGCTGAAACCGGCACAGCTATACTACTTGTATTCTTCAACTGACTGTAATAGCATACAGGATGACTTAAACAAAATATCTAGTTCGTGCGAACAATTGCAGCTAGCTCTCAATGTAGAACAATGTAAGGTGATGCGCATGAGTAGAAGAAACAATCCCATAATGTTCGAATACAGCATTAGTAGTGAGCTTCTTGATGCTGTCGCGTCGTTCAAATATCTAGGCATAACATTGCAGAGCGATATGAAATGGAACGAGCATGTAAGGACAGTTGTGAGTAAGGCGGACAGCCGACTTCGGTTTATTGGGACAATTTGGGAAGATGTACTTCACCTGTATAAAACGCTTGTACGGCCACGTTTTGAGTATTGCTCAAGTGTTTGGGACCCGCAGCAGATCAGTTTAAAGGAAGACATAGAGGCGGTTCAGAGGCGAGCAGATTTGTTATCGGTAGATTCGACCAATGCGAGAGTGTCACGGAAATGCTCCGGCAACTCAACTGGGGATCGCTGGAAGCAAGACGACGTTCTTTTCGTGCATTTCTGTTAAGTAAATTTAGAGGGCCGGAATTTGAAGCTGATTGTATTACGATCTTCCTGCCGCTTACTTACATTTCGCGTAAAGATCACAAAGACAAGATAAGAGAAATTAGGGCTCGTACGGAGGCATATAGGCATTCTTTTATTCCTCGTTCAATTTGGGAGTGGAATAGGAAAGGAAATGTCTACTAATGTTACAGTGTACCCTCCGCCACGCACCTTACGGTGAATTGCGTAGTATGTATGTAGATGTAGATGTAGAATATTAAATTATTGGTAGAGAACCTCCATATTTTTGTGACGCTGGCACAGCAACCGTTATTGATTTTTGATAAAAAAAATTGAAGAAGAAAAAGAAAAACAGTCGTGGTTGCATAAAATGGATTGTTTCGTTTATTAATAAATGACGCGTTTCACCTCTTCTGGGTATCATCAGACGTTGAAAGGGGGGAATTTACCAACTTGTTTTAAAAACATAACTAAAGTATGTTAAAACTTTCCATTTTTAAATACTACTTACTTCGTAAAATTTTAACATATTTTAGTTCTGTTTTTTAGACAAGTTTGTAAATTTCACCCTTTCAACGTCTGATGATGCCCAGAAGAGGCGAAACGCGACTTGTAGAAATGAATGAAACTTCAATTTTATGCAACCAAGACTGTTTATTTACCAAAATAAGACTTAACATGGTTATTAAGCCGGCAGCAGTGGCCGAGCGGTCTGCGCGCGCCAGTCACAGTCTGCACGGCCACTACGGTCGGGGGTTCGAATCCCCCCTCGGGCATGGATGTATGTGTCGTCTTTAGTATAAGGTAGTTCATAAGTAGTTTGTAAGTTTAGGGACTGATGACCCAGTATTTAAGTCCCTAAAGCTTAACAAACATTGAACATGGTTATTAACCAGCCTATTAGTGGCTGTTAACGATTCATAGCCCTGTGAATACATAGTTCAGAATAAGGGGATCACGCTACATAACATAATTAATAGACAAATGGTAATATTTTATTCAGATATTGGTTACGATTGTAAATTGTGTGTGATACAACTCTTTACTTGAGGTTTACAAACCGTTACTTACAGCGGGAACCATGGGACTACCATAAAAATCAAAGAGTCATTTTCGTGGCCCGCTAATATGGTGAACGAATACGTCGGAAGACCAGTACGGTTCCGATCCTGCGTGGCATGGACAGTATGAAGTTATCCATTGGCTCTTGAGGATATTTGGGTACTCCAGTACTGTAATCGTCTTGTAAGGTGGTTGTCTGGCTGCAATGCGTCTGCAAATGCATCGCAGACTTGTTCGACCAATCTTCAACCCAGTGAATATGTCACTCCATTCGTTCATCAGTCCATTCGTTCACCAGCGCAGCTCCGCGGGGGCGACCGTTTTCAACCACCACTAGGAACCCATCTCCAATCACACAAGCATAAGGTACAACAAAAGTAGAGGCATCTCGACTCCGTACCTTTCAGTACTCAAAAAGCCATTCTGACGACATAGAGGTCCATATGTCCACTTTTTTATTTATTTATCTGAGTCCACAAGGCACTAATTCACAATAAAATTTTGAATATTAACTTACGATCTAATATAAATAAATTTACAACAACATCACACTTTGTTGGTCCAGTACTCTGCCACCAGAATGGCATTGTCATTGGGAGCGAACAATTCTTGCATGTTACAATGTACACTAAAATTCTTGCACACAAGCAAGTGTTCAGAGTCCTGTCTCTCACCACACTTACAATGTTCATCGTCACTGACAGTGGGGTACAAACGATGTCTCCTCGAAGATTGCAAAACAATCGGGCGTGCCCTGGGCAACGATGAGGAAACCAAAACCTCAGCGGCCGAATATTTCACTACCAAAGGCACTAGATACAATAGCTGCAATGAGCCTATTGACACGACCAGCACTAGTAATAATCTCCATTAATATTGAGGGGATATCAGCAGAGGAAGAGTCATTGTTGTTTGTTGCTGAACACAAAATCTTTACTCATCTGCGAACAGGAACCGTCAACATTCTCTACGACACAAATCCTTCAGTTATTTCTCAAAGTGCTTGCGGGTTCAAACGGTGTGGTTTCAGTGGGACACACGGCACAATTCTGTGCGTACAGGCCACATTCCCGAAAGCGATTTCGGAATGTTTGTTTAATTTTGCGCGTCCTGTTGCTGCCTGGAGGTTTCAGCTCTCTTGTATTCAGCCTCCTGTCTCGACGGCTATTAACTGGAGGTGACGGGTATCTCTTCCCGCTGTTACCAACACCACCGAAAGAGTAGAACGCGGCGCATTGATGCCTCGTCACGCAAAGCAGGTCAAGATCGCGCATCTGAGTTGCTGGCCGGTGGGGCACAGCCCAGCAGGCCCTAGCGCCCAGCTTTATAGACTTACTAAATAAAAACTAGACCGCTCGCTGGCGCTAGTGTCGCGTCCCCACATTGAACGTGACAGAAGCCGCCATTTGCAGGGCAATCGTGCGTAAACATGTTTCGTTCGTGTGCTGATTTTAATTGTAACAATCACCCCGTTTACATGGGCTCCCAAAACCGGATTTCGTAAACCGATTTCCCAATTCCGCTTTTGGTTGGTCATGTAAACACTCCAAAATCGATTCTGGAAATCCGCTTCTCTAAAGCGGTTTTCCAGTTCCACAATCAATTTTCGTGTCCATGTAAACGCGACCGTTCTTGAAGCGTTCTTCGCTTGTCAGATTGTGTTTTATTGTTAAGAATTTTTGGCACATATGGAAAGTTTTTTTGTGTCCCATCCTCGTCGCCACTTTTGTATCTCGTTTCCGCCGGTTGTCCTGGGTGTCGGTGGCCGAGTAGAGAGAGACCGACACAGGGAAATAGAATGCACGCGTGTGCGGGTACAGAGTCTAGGGTGACATGCCAGTGGGACAGCAGAAACTAGAAACACTAAGCAAGATTAGAATAAGATGTATATTTAGCAGAAATCTTACAATACTTAACTTTGTTAACTGAAGATTAGTGGAATGCAGATACATAGTATAAGTAGGTCGAAGCCTGCCTACTGATGAGACCTAGTGCCTTTCCTAATCCCAAGTGACCGATGCAGTTCACTGGTGGCCACAAGCGAGGTTGCAGCAGAGGACGCTCGTGGCTGGCGTCTTAGGAACGCCGCGCCGCACTTGCATGGTGGCGCGCGGCGAAAGTGCTTGTGTGACACCACAGAAAGAGTTATATTTTCTAATGTGAAAGAAAAGTATAAATATTAGAGTGAACATGAATCTGTGTATTTAAATAAAGAAAAATAGCGATTGTGCTGACTAAATCAGGAACCGAATCAGATGTTTCACAGCCACCATATTAAGTGGGCTAGGAAATACGATTCAGGCTGTGCCATGTAAACAGGGCAGCGAAAAGCGGTTTACGAAAATCGGTTTACGAAAATCGGTTTTCGTCTTCCGGAAGATGTGTTGCATGTAAACGTAGTGATTAAGAATGGAAGCAAAGACGAAGACGGAAAATATGTTACATTTCGCAGATCAGTCATTACTTGTATACCGTACAGTATTTTCATGGAGAAATAAGATATTATGAGCGCTTTTTTCCCTTACAATTGATTCTCTAAAACTGGAAAACGTACTTTGGTGCACTTCAAGTACTTATATCTTATTTGCGTATAAATGAAAAATACTAATCTGAGCGGAATGAATAACTAGGCGTATAAGAGGTATTTATCACATATAAGCACGATGCAGAAGTAGGTCGAATATTTGATTTTTGACACTTAACATGTGGTGATTGTACTTTGTAAATAGTCATTACTTGATTAAATTTTGCATACTCAACCACTTTGGGAAGTACTATCTTTGTTAAATTTAATGTGCGAATGAAATGCGTATTTAAAATGTTATGAGTTATTACAATTATTCGTACACAAATTCGAGGAAGTTGAAAGAAAAATTCTATGTAGTGTAAACAAAAATGTGATGTACAAAAATAAGCGTACAAAACATACAGAGTAGTCGACGGAAAGTAAACAGGACCTAACAGAAAATTACGTGAATTAAAAAATAATGGCACTCTCTGCACTTTACAAGTTTCATGGAATATTCGTATGTAAATATCTAGTATAAAGTCGCTCCACCTTATCAGAAAAGAGCCTTACACACTTAAATTTCGTTTATGCAGACGTTATTTCGAAAACTAGGATACTTCATTAATTTAAGACCGCAATAATCAGTATCTTTTTTAAATAAGCATGCGTTTATTTTGTGCTTTATTTTGCTCTCGTTCCGTCTCATACACTTCAAATCACAATCCCAGTACTAGGATTCTTCCCTGCAAATGGCGGTGATCAGCCGCTTCAATTCGGGGACAGTCGCCTCGCTTCTCCGCTACGGCGTAGTAGCGGCTTGCTCTGCTTTGCGTGTCGAGGCACGAGCGTGCCGTGGCCTTCTCTTTCGGTGGTGTTGCTGTTATCCATGGACGACCTTGGCCTTGCCTTCTTTTACGGTTCCTAATGTCTGAAATCGCGGCCAAGTCTAAGAAATTACACAGTGGGACACTCCAACAGCTGTAGCTACTTCCCCGTGTGTGTGTCCCGCTTCTAACCTTCCTATGGCTCTCCATGCCATAGCTTCGGGTAAGTCATGTTGTTGTTGCATTGCACTCCCTGATCACTACATCTGAACCTAACTTCTTGTTTAATTCCTTCTGTAGAGTAAAGATATTTCAATACCAACTCTCTCTGCAACAACTTTCAGTTATTATCTCTATCTCGGTTGCCCTAATATTGTTGTCTTCACTCCGCAGATCAAAGTCGTCGAACCATTTTAGTTCATTCTGCCGATATCAATTCTTTTAAACCTAGATATCTCAATGGATCCCCTAATAGTTTTAAACAGTGTGTATTAATTAAGCAGAGTAAAATTCAATGTTTAAAAAATGTGTAATATCAAATGCAAATTAGTGTTGGGGTAACATGACAGACAATAGGGTATTTTCCTGTGTTAAAATTAAGATTCGAATTGTTGTCATTCTGAATGATAACATTCACATAACATTTTCACTCATTATTACAAAACTTGTCATATTTTTACTATAGCTTAAAAAAAAAACATCAAATTTCACGATTTTATTATACGATCGGAAACGGTTATTGGTTGAAGTAATGGTGACGTTACAGACGACTAGAACGCTACAGCTGGGAGACGGAACTGTGTCGTTGTTAGTGTTTCCTTAATTTCTCAGCGTAAATTTTAGTATTTTCGTAATGTAAATGCGTTTACAGCTTTTATGCCACATTGGAAAATAATTATGTGAAGGCTGACAGCGGAAACCTCCCTACAGTTCATGCATTTATGGTATCTTCATTCTTAAAAAAACTATCCATATTCATGTGCCAGAGATAAGAAACGTGAAAACCGCATTGTAAGAAACGCTTACATACATTTTACAGATAATTATTGCAAGAGATATTTTATGCCATTGTAAAAAATTACCCATCTTTTTGTCTTTCTGAAGTCACCATATTATGCAGTAAAGGGTGAAAGTTTACCTCCTATCCAGGCGGCCCTCGAGTGATTATGTTGGCAACATTAAGAATGCGACAGAAAATCTTTGCCGATATGTTCGCACCACATAGAATGACTCGATTAGTGTATCGTACAGAACATGAAGTAAATAAATAATGCTGTTCCTGTGCTATGACTGACAGGTTCTCGTATGTAACCTTGTCCGGTCAGTACAAGTAATTGCCCTCGTAAAGCCAAGGTTTCATGACAAAACATTAGCGTCGTCACGAGATTCGCTAATGGCGATGTCACATGGTTCTTGCTATTCAGCATCTGTTGAGAATATTATCATTACAGAAGGCTGCGGGATAGCTGGTAAAACTGAACACATTAAATCACACAGTTAAGGGAGTAATTTCATTTTTAACTACTTCAGTACAATTAGCTAGGTGTAACATCGAAACCTGTGAAATACAGAAAAAGTCCATGTGTATATTTGTACAATGTCACAGAAGCCTAGAACAGGGACTGCGGAAGCGTCGGCGGTGTTTTCATATCGCTCGTGGATTGGCAACTTTCTGCCATGCATATCACTATTTTCTTTAAATATTAAAAAGTTGGTTTCGAATGTGTCACTACTTTTGACAATTCAAACTAATCCATTTACGTTGATAGGTCCACGTCAATCGGCGAATTAAAGAAATATCCCATATATGGATTTTACGATAGGGTATGTTATAGTAAAGTAACCAGAAGGGCGTTGTCGATGTACAAAACAATTATCAATTATTGAAACGGTTTTTTGAATAAGATCTACTGGAGATTAAAGTGCACTTACTGGAGATAAATAATTCCACATAAATCGTAAGCGTGTAACATCATGAAGTTTTATTTCGGAAATGTAAACAACAGCTCATTAACCTGCACATAATACTACTTTACACCTTTTCAGTAGAAGAGAATGATACATAACACTGAACTAATAGAATAATATTAAGTGTTTACTTACATCAAAATGATCCTCACAGAAATAAAGTGACTGTTGTTTCATTTGGACCTCTTCGAGGGAGTGTCAACCACATTTTGCGCATCTTCTCAATTTTTGGAACTTATAAACACAAATTTTCCGGTGTCTTTGTAGTTGTATTGCTATAGTGTGGAACTACGCAATATTTGTAGGTCATTTTGAGAACGGAAATGCCCAAACTAAATAACACTATTTGTGTATTTTAGGAGAGCAGCAGCAGCATTGTGGTTTCTTACGTCACAGGCATCATGTGACTCAAATATAGCGTTTCAGCGGGCTCTCAAATTATTTGAATTTTATTTCATTTTTTTTAAGTACTCAAATTCACGAGGTAAAAGAGCGTGATCGGGGCATAATGTGATTATAATTAACAACTTAACACAATTTCCAGAAAACAGTCAAATACCCTATTGTTAAGCAACAAGGAATATCGTGTTGTAATTTCTGTTCTTCAAGAATAGTTTATTTCCAACTTCTACTTTACAAAACAGTATACCATCATATTGAGGGAAGTACAAGAGTCCGTCCACGATATTTGCGGCTTGGTAGCAGGGGTGTATTCCGGTAGACGTCTTCTTGCAGGTTCTTCCGTACGTGATTCTTCTGGCTGTGTTCAGCGGAGGTAGTCGGCGATAGAACTGACTTATGACGGCTGCGGGCTTTAAAGAGAACAGCGGCCAATAGGCTGTCTCGGCGGAGTGCTACAGGTTGTTGTTTCTTCCAGCGGCATCTAGGGAAAATAGTGCGTAATTAGAAGTTTCTTACTGCGAGGTGCATGTTGAACGCCCAGCTATCCTGTATTGCGGGTTGTCGTACTGCCAGTTTGCAGGCGTTTCCTGTTAAGGGAGTACAGTAAGATGGATATCTAATTTCACTAATAAGTTCAATGTAGCCAAATCTGATAATTGACTTTGGAACATATATTTAAATAAGAACTAGTTTTCGAAATGAATGATAGGCACTACCTATTTTAACGGTCAGTACTGCTTGTTTACATATTACAATATATCAATAACCTACTTGTCGAATTAGAATGTTCTCTCAATTTCACTCCAAAAATAGACGAAACTAATTTTAAAAGGGTATGCCTCAATTCATTTATAAATTGGACAGAATAATCTTTACATGTGAAGGAGACAAGTACATTGTCTAACCCAGACAAAGCAGGGAGGGAAAAGACTTATTTAAAGAATTTCGCGCTCAGCTAACTTTTTAAAATAGTTCCTTCTTCTCTTCAAACAGTCAGTGTCTTAGTTTTAATTAACAAAAGTTTTCCTGTATATTTTAATCCACTGGGATAACACTGCTACCTCGAAATCATTAATCAAGTAAAGCAAGGTAAAAGAAGAAATAAATAAAAAATATCCTTAATTTTAGAGTCATCAATAACCTCAATCCAGTTCAAAATCCAAATCATGAAGCCTCCTGTCCTTCCAGAGAAAAATGCAAATGAGCTCCTTAGCACCTTAACACCTCACGAACAGAAAACTCCTGTTGTCAGAACAGTACCACTTGGACAGGTCCACATACTCCTGGTGCGCTCAATCGCACAACCAGCGACTTTTGCTAACAATCTCGAAACATATGTGCTTTACACAGTGACCTAAGCAGTTTCCTTAGAAGGGTAAACGTTTAACCTGTTGCACATTTGCTACGAAGTGACTTTCAAGTCATTCCACATGCCTTTAAAAATTGTTTTGTGTAGACGAAGAAAAGCTACACCGTTATCTGTATCTAGCTTCCTTGTAACACTATTACTTTTTGCGTAATACACAACAACTGTGTTTCAGATTCGTGTGTGTTCGCACTAATGCATTTTCCTCGAAATATTTTTCAGGAAATATTTGATTGGAAAGTATTATTTTTAATCATCTCATAGCCAAAAGTGACTGGATGATAATTAAGGGGTTTCTTTTATCGCCCATAGTGATTGTTATCATAAGCACTAAAGTACAACAGAGTGCATAATTTCCAGACTTCGTACTGAAGAAATCATTCTCTGGACAGTTCACATGTGATGCAGTTTAATCATACATTACTGTGTACGTAATTTAGCAAATGTATCGGAAATGTTTTAACGTCGGAAATGATGTGAGATACGTTTGACGCGACGCTTTTGGTAGACACGCGCTACACGGCACGCTTGTCGCCACCTGTTGTGCCGAGTTCGGAGTTGTCTCGTGTTTTTCTTCTTTGTATGTTGCCAACACACACCGCAGATGGAAAAGAACAATTTACTGAGATGGCAAGATATTGGGAGTCCTTATCCGACGATATTGGTTTATTTCGGTCTACATTCCCTGGTTCCAATAAACTTTATGAGAGGCATAAAATTACTATTCCTGTTACTTCTGAATGAGCAGTTCAGTGAAGCTGGCGGGGGGGGGGGGTTGCACAAGTAGATTCTTTATCAACAGGTTTTTCCATTTACAGCAGATCTATACGGCCATATGTCACGTGCACCACCCACTGCCACAATCATCACAATCATTGTTCGGCTGTATATCGTTCAATCACCCCAGAGCGGTACTGACACAGTAGACTGTCGGCAGTGTTTCAGTTAACCTTCTAAATTGTAAAAGCGTAGTCAATCGAGGGCAAAGCTGTATAAGTCTGTAGTGCCCTCCATGGACTATTATGCAATCATAATCTGTGGTAGTATGAAACCGTGATGTATCCGTGGGGAGCACAGGTAAATACACTGCCGTTGCCTTTGCGTACAATTGCGAGGGCCGGTTTCCAAATTTTATCAAGAATAAAACCATCATCGCAGTTAATTATATTACTCCCCATCGGAATTTCAACAGCTTCTATAGAAAACCGAATCCCAGAAGAATGATACAAACGTTAAATATCAACATTTTCGAAATCCTTATTATGGCCTGTTTGAATTATCGGGTTGTAGCAGGCGGGTGTACCGTCGATATTCCGCACATCGTTTACGAATTGCGCTCAAAGTACGTCTAATATACGAACTTCCACACTGACATCGAATTTCATAAACAGCTGATTTCCCCAAAAGCAGTCCTTCACAGAGCCAAGAAGCGAGGATATCTTTGGTGCTGGCAGAAAAAAACTTTGTATTTGGTGAGGATGAGTCAAATTTTGAGGATAAGTTACCGAGGTTTGTTGGAAAGGCTACTGATTAAAATTTTTCATCTTATAGTTCTTCCGGTGTAGCTTTCATTCTTGGTTTGAATTTTAAGGCTTTGCGGATATTCCACAATGGATAGCCATTTTGTTGAAATACTATTTCCTGATGCTTAAGTGCTTTCTGTAGATGGTTCTTGACAGGTGTATTATGGATACCGTTAATCTGCGCAGGATGATGACAGCTACCTGCTCGTAGATACAAATCAGTATGTGTCGGCTTACGAAGAACACTATGTCCCAGAGTACCGTCATTTTTACGATGAACCAACATATCCAAGAAAGGGAGGCCACCGTCCCTTTCCAACTCCAAAATATATTGGATGTTCTTATGAATCGAATTTAGATCGTCAAGAAATTGGTTCAGTTTTTCTTTACCATGAGGCCATACTACGAATATATCAAACACATATCTCCAAACGATTGTTGACTTCAACCCTGCAGAGTTCAACGACTCCTGCACAAAACACTCAATTACAAAGTTGGCTATCATGGGTGACAGTGGACTACCCATGGCCACTCCGTCAATTTGTTCAAAAAATGTTCAAATGTTTGTAAATCTATCGTACCAAACTGCGTGGTCATCAGTCCGTAGCTTACAAACTACTTAAACCAAGGACAATTACACACACCCATGCCCCAGGGAGGACTCGAACCTCCACGGCGAGCAACCGCGCGCTCCGCAGCGAGACGCTTTAGACCGCTCGGCTACTCTATCGCGGCGTCAATTTGTTCATGACGTTAATAGATGACATTACGGCCTCGTAATCCTCAGCCGTCCAACGTAACGACAAATTATGATTGTATATAATCTCCATTGCGGGAACTACTGCCTTATACATCTTTGCCGTCGATTTGCTACAGTTTTACAGTGTAAAAGGGGGACTGAAGCACTCTGCCGACTGTCTAGCTGTCTTAGTATCACCCTGATGATGGCTGAAAGATGCACAGTCGAAATATTAAGAAATGTATGGTTACGGCTGAATACCTCTAATTCTATTTATAATGAAATACGCCGAGAAAATATGAAGATTTACAATGTGATAACGTCATTCTCATTACTAAAGCTGAACTTTATGCTACTTTGCGAAATTAAACTATTGCAAAATACTACTGTTGTTGTTGTTTGTGGGTTTGAAGGACGCTAAACCAGAATACTACGGTAGCCATACTAATTTTAATAAATATCATGGTTGTTGTGGTTATCAGTCCGCAGACTGGTTTGATGCAGCTCTCCACGCTACCCTGTCCGGTGCAAGCCTCTTAATCGGAGAATAAGTTCGGCAACCTGCATTATTTTGAATCTGCTTACTGTATCCGTTCCTCGGTCTCCCTCTACGAGTTTTACCCACACACTTCCTTCCAATGCTAAACTGACAATTCTTTGATGTCTCAGAATATGTCCAACCAATCCATCCCTTCTCTTAGTCAGGATATGCCAGAAACTTTTTCTCCCCAATTAGGTTCAGCACCTCCTCATTAGTTACGTGATCTAACCATCTAATTTTCATTATCCGTCTATAGCACCAAATTTCAAAAGCTTCTATCACCTAATCATCTGAACTCCTTATTGTCCACGTTTCACTCCCATACAATGCTACACTTCAGACAAATGCTTTCAGAAAGGACTTCATAACATTTAAATTAATATTTGATGTTAACAAGTTTCGCTTCTTAGGAAACGCTTTTCTTCCCACAGCTATTCTGCACTTTATATCTTCTTAACTTCGACTATCAGAAGTTATCTTGCTACTTTTATTGTCTCATTATCTAATCTAATTCCTTCAGCATCACTTGATTTTCTGACATTACATTCCGTTACCCTCGTTTTAATCTTGCTAATGTTTATCTTGTACCTTCTTTTCAAGACACTGTCCATTCCATTCAGTTGCTCTTCCAGATCTTTTGGAGTCTCTGACAAAATTACTATATCATCGGCAAACCGCAAAGTTTTTAATTCTTCTCCTTGAACTTTAATTCCCTCTCCAAATTTCTCCTTGAATTCCTTCACTGCTTGATCAATATACAGATTAAACAACACTGGGGAAAGGCTACAACCGTGTCTTACTCCCTTCCCAATCTCTGTGGCCCTTTATTGCCCTTCTACTCTAAAAACTGCTGTCTGGTTTTTCTATAGGTGGAATATAACTGTTCGCTCTCAATATTTTTTCCTGATACCTTCAGAATTTGAAGGAGTGTATGCCAGTCGATATTGTCAAAAACTTTCTCCAAATCTACAAATGCTAAGAATGTAGGTTTCCCTTTCCTTAGCCTATCTTCTAAGATTAATCGTAATGTGAGTATTGCCTTCCGTGTTCCTAAATTTCTCCTAAATCCAAATTTATCTTCCCCGAGGTCGGATTCCATAAGTTTTTCCATTCGTCTGTAAATAATGTGTTAGTATTTTGCAACCATGCTTTATTAAACTGATCGTTCTGTAATTTTCATATTTGTCTGCACTTGCTTTCTTTGGAATTGGAACTACGATATTCTTCTTGAATTCTGATGGTATTTCCGCTGTCTCATACATCTTGCATACCAGATGGAACAATGTTTTCATGGAAGACGAAGTGGAGGAAGATGCGATAGGAGATATAATACTGCGAGAAGAATTTGACACAGTGCTGAAGGATTTGAGTCGAAACAAGGCCCCTGGAATAGATGATATTCCGTCTGAATTTCTGATATCGTTAGGAGAGCCTGTCATGAAAAAAATACCATGGTTGGTGATAGTAATGATCATTACAAATGTTGAAAGTACAAAAACTGCCCATAATCGCATGAAATGTAAATACAGCGACTGCCTAAGAAGCGAAAAACACCTGACGCCATTATAATACTGCTCTTGACCATGAGGAGCTATAAAATACTATGAGTGCAAAGTCAGTTTCTCAAGGAAAGTATGATTCGTATAAATATTTCATGTCAATGTACCATTCACGTGAGACATGTCAATAGCATACGAGGTGTCATTACGAAGAGAGGTATGTCTGATTGTGTAATGTGCACAACATTCAGGATTTAATGTGTCAGGTGTATCATAGTTCTATAAAATATTGAATTGTCAGCGATATTTGTTTCTCATGATTTCAAAAGAACATGCTTTGTTTAGTAGGTACGACCTCTCAAAAGCTGGTTTGCTGCTCTTTTAACTCTTCCTCAATCAGAATTAATTCTAATCTCTTTTTTTTTATCTGTTGTAAGTTTAGTGCAAAGCATTTCCTGACCAGTTAATAACTAAGTCCTGTAGACTACATATGTTCGCCTCTTGCTCAAAAGAGACGTATCAATGTCCTTATATAAACTACACTGAAACGCGAGCGCGCGCGCGCGCGCGCGCGCGCACACACACACAGACACACACACACACACACACACACACAAACTGAATTGAAAAATGTCTTTTCAGTCAGACTGTAATTAAACCCAAATGCACCGAGAGTTTAGTCGGCATGCAGCACGTGCAGTGAGTGCTACGTGTCGCTTTACTCTGCCCGTCTGCGTGCAGTGAGCACTGACCCGCAGTGGACCGGTGCATCTGCTTTGCCTCTACTCTGCCTGTGCTGCGTCAAGTATGGTGCATCTCGCGTTTGGGTCAGCGCACACTTAATGCAGGGCAGGCAGAGCAGAAGCAAAGGATGGGCGGCCCGCGATCTGTGAGGCAGCCGAACGCACTGCGGGCCTTTTCTAGGCCGGGTCGCTCTCTGGATGTCCACGGCGCACGGTTTTCCTCCGCCTCTTTCGCATTTTTGCCGTGAAGTGAAATTTTGTGTAATGCCATATGATTAGAATAAAAAGTGTTTGATGTAGACAAATATAAGCTACGTCCTTCTTTGTCTTTAGTCTTCGGTCATACATACAGTTTCTGCGTAACAAAATTAACAAACGATATGTAAAAATCAAAGAATAAAAAAGCAGCTCTCGGTCGCAACCGCTTTTTTATCCTTTGACGAGCTCTAAAGTTCGCTGACAATAGCAGCTATGTTAAAAAATAAAAAAATAAAAAATGATTTAAAAAAATGTGTGCCTCGGTTGCACAGTGGTAGAGTGCCAGACTACAAATCCAAAGGTCGCGGGTTCGATCCCCGCCAGGTCCTAGGATTTTTATCTGTCACTTTCCACTTCTTTCACCTCTGGCAGTGTTGCCCATGTGAAAAATACCGAGTAGAATCGTGGTTCGGAACCCACGTTAAACTGTAGGTCCCCCTACAACTGGCTGGGTAAGTCAGTTCGAAGGTCGGAGGAAGGCAACGGCATACCACCCCCAAACAGGACCATGCCTAGTAAAGCACTGTGGTGTTCAAACCAATCTTCGGATTGTTGACTGCTTTACCTTTTTACATTTTTCACCTCACATTACAAAACGTCTGAAATTTGTATTTCGCAACGAAGTAGACCACGCGTTTTTGCATGATGAGTATATTATTATACTAATACACAATACATTAGAGAGGCAACAAAATTTTTATAGTCGTTGATCCAATGAAGTAGCACTCTATTACTTGTGAATTGAATCTCGTTCCTTTTCCTTTCATGTAATTTGTCATTCTCATCAGTTCGTATGTTTTCATGAACCAACCGTGCATCAGTGGACTGTAATGATTTATTGTCGTTGTTTGATTCCTTACAGTAAATGTATGCGATAAATAATTTGAATACCTTTCAGTGCATACTCTAAAGCAAAACAGGCACATTTCAAGGTTAGTGTCTTCGGGTCTCCTTTCTACAGCAGACTTTTCGCGTGAAGGAACAATATTAATCACCCCCGTAGCACGTGGTTCTTAATGGGTAATAAAAATTTAACTTCTATCGATGGAAGTCAATTCGAATTTCTTCAAAGGCGTTTCTATGGTAAAGCAAAGCCAATATTTATGACCATTTGCGTAACTTGGAGTCAATCTGTTGGGAATACTTTTTGTGTGAAGGTTTTCTTCTGATTTCTTTAAAGGGTTTCTTCTTTCAATTAGCATCGTATAAAACAGAATAAAACGAATTACCATCCCTAAAAATATTGTCTCCCAACGGGATTAGAACTGCCGCTTCATTATACTCAAGACACACACACAGAACCTCACAGCCAACGATATTGTCGCCCTGTTCCCTTCAGTCTCTGACATATAAAATGCTGAGCCTCTAACGAATCGCGAAAGATAAACTGAAATTACACTAACACGAATAACAGCATTCCTTAAGAGCAAAGAGTAAATTTATATCTCGCACATCATACGAGGATTATACAGAGTTATGGAAGTGGAAGAGGAATGTCAGGTGAACTTAGCGAGAGAATTAAGTACCACGTAAGGAAGTAACTGCATTGCCACAGTGTTGCCAAATATTAGTAACGATGTTGGCAGCTTTTAGCTGTGCTTCGAATACCTCTGTAGTGATAAGCGACGCGAAATCGCGCTTGTCTCGTACGGACTTCCAGAGAAAATTCTATGATTTTGGTTAATATGCGGCGCTATCTCTTAATATTTTCCAGCGTCACGTTCATGGTGCAGATATTTATATCATTCAATCAAGCTGAAACCATCGTTCCAATTATGAGAAGCTTTACAGCATTATGAAATATTGCTATCCTGCTTGGAATATACGTCCGATCAAAAAGTGAGATAGCCGGCCGCGGTGGCCGCGGGGACTGAGGCGCTCCAGTCACGGTCTGCACGGCCACTATGGTCGGGGGTTCGAATCCCCCCTCGGGCATGGATATTTGTGCCGTCCTTAGTATAAGGTAGTTCGTAAGTAGTTTGTAAGTTTAGGGACTGATAACCCCGTTGTTAAGTCCCATAAGCTTAACAAACATTTGAAACATTTTTTTGAAAAAGTGAGATACATAAGCTTCCATCACGATTACAGCTTCAGCGAAAAGACGAAAGAATAAAACATTTTTGGAAGATTGTGACGAAAGCTGATTTTGGTTTCATGAAAAGTTACTGTAAATGAACGTTGCCACATCCGCCGCGAAAGAGTAAGGTATCAAACACTTGGGGTCTTCAAAGCAACTGCCATTCTAAATGCAGGTTTGTGGCTGTACAAGTAAAATTTCCTGTCTTCAAGTGAATCCACAAATGTGTAGGTTTGTATGAAAGCCAGAAGAAACGTAGTTAACTGATTATTTGGTGCAACACAGTAATCATTTTATATGAGGATTCAGACGACAAGATAATTACGGAGAGTTACACAGAGAATGAACTGTACATGTGAGAATTGTGCAATTCTGTGGATTTTCGTGGTTGGTTGGTTGGTTGCATGGATAAGGGAGACAAAACTACAATGGTCATCAGTCCCCCGGATTTTCTTCTGCATACATATACATATAATATATAGACTACTGACCACCTACACTCCTGAACATTAAAATTTCTACACCACAAAGATGACTTGCTGCAGACGCGAAATGATTAGCTTCTCAGAGCATTCACACAAGGTTAGTGCCGGTCGCGACACCTACAACGTGCTGACATGAGGAAAGTTTCCGAACAATTTCTCATACACAAACAGCAATTGACCGGCGTTGCCTGGTGAAACGTTGGTGTGATGCCGCCTCGTGTAAGGAGGAGAAATGCGTACCATCACGTTTCTGACTTTGATATAGGACGGATTGTAGCCTATCACGATTGCGGTTTATAGAATCGCGACATTGCTGCTCGCGTTTGTCGCGATCCGATGACTGTAGGAGAATATGGAATCGGTGGGTTCAGGAGAGCAATACGGAACGCCGTGCTGGATCCCGACGGCCTCGTGTCACTAGCACTCGAGATTTATCCGCGTGGCTGTAACGGATCGTGCAGCCACGTCTCGATGGACGTTTGCAAGACAAGTACCATCTGCACGAACAGTTCGACGACGTAGCAGCAGCATTGACTATCAGCTCAGAGACCATGTCTGCGGTTACACTTGGCGCTGCATCACAGGCAGGTGTACGCCTGCGATGGTGTACGCAACGACGAACCTGGGTGCACGAGTGGCAAAACGTCATTTTTTCGGATGAATCCAGGTTCCGTTTACAGCATTATGATGGTCGCATCCGTTTTTGGCGACATCGTGGTAAACGCACATAGGAAGCGTGTATTCATCATCGCCACACTGGCGTATAACCCGGCGTGATGGTATGGGGCGCCAATGGTTACACGTCTCGGTCACCTCTTGTTCGCATCGACGGCACTTTGAACAGCGGCCGTTACATTTCAGATGTGTTACGACCCGTGGGTCTACCCTTCATTCGATCCCTGCGAGCTCTACATTTCAGCAGGATAATGCACAACAGCATGTTGCAGGTCCTGTACGGGCCTTTCTCGATACTGAAAATGTTCGACTGCTGCCCTGGCCAGCAAATTCTCTAGATCCGTCACCAATTGAAAACGTTTGGTCAATGGTGTCCGAGTAACTGGCTTGTCACAATACGCCAGTCAGTACTCTTGATGAACTGTGGTATCGTGTTGAAGCTGCATGAGCATCTGTACCTGCACACGCCACCCAAGCTGTGTTTGACTCAATGCCCAGGCGTATCAAGGCCGTTATTACGATCCGAGGTGTTTGTTCTGGGTACTGATTTCTCAGGGTATATGCATCCAAATTGCGTGAAAATGTAATCACTTCTATGTTCTAGTATAATAGATTTGTCCAATGAATACTCGTTTATCATCAGCATTTCATCTTGGTACAGCAATTGTAATGGCCAGTAGTGCAATTTATTGCTTTCGCAGTGTTGCACCCTTGTTGTGAGAGGTCTTTCCTGATTAGTTGTTAACGAACTTCCATACACAACACACATTTGTCACAATCCCTTCACTCTTGCGTGTTACACAACAGTGATACATACAAAAACAATTAAAAACATCAAAATCATAAATTAAACAAAGAAATCAAATGCGACTCATAATTTAAATCTAACTGCACCGACAGGTTCACAGTGGACATGCAGCACGTGCAGTGTTGTGCGAGAGCTCAGCTCCGCTCTGAGTTTGCTGTGCCTGTGGCGCGCTGACCAGCTGAGGCCCTGCTCCCTGCCTCTCCTTTGTGTGTACTGCGTCAAGTGTGCGCCGGGGATTACCTTAAAGGCTTATTCATGGTCCAGTAAACAGTTGTACGAAAACTAGTGGCATGTTTACGCCTACATAAAGAAGACGCATAAGTTGATGTTTTGTACGAAATTTTACAAATTTTATTGGAAACGCTTACCTATTTACCTCACGCGAAATCTCAAACTAATCTGGAAGGAAATTGTGTTGAATCACGTAATTTGATTGGAGCAGCGGAAATTTGATTCCATACTGGCCAATTAAATCCGAATATGGATAACAATCGATTCTACACTAGTATCTATCTGTATGGTACAGTGTATCGAGTACATTATCTAAGCAGACATTCAACAATGTCCGGAGTATTGTCTGATATGGCGGCGTATTGCTTGTCGGAAATTATATCTGATTGCCTGGTACATTGGGTCCTATGTATTAAATTAGCGCTGCATTTTGTTATATTGTAGTAAGTTTTTGATTCAGACAAAGAGTTTACGTGTTTGAGAAGAATAAGAAGAAATATTCAAACGTTTGTATAGTCTATGGGACTTAACTATGGGGTCATCAGTCCCTAAACTTACAAACTACTTATGAACTACTTACGAACTAGGACGGCACAAATATCCATGCCCGAGGGGGGATTAGAACCCCCGACCGTAGTGGCCGTGCAGACCGTGACTGGAGCGCCTTAATCCCATCGGCCACCGCGACCGGCGAATAAGAAGATACCGATATGCAAACTCTGCCAAGTGCGAATTGGGTGGCACGGGAAGAACACATGCCAAAACCAAATAAAGATAAGGATGATGATTACAATGATAGGAAGAAACAGAACAAAAAAAAAAACTGACGTCGTATGTTATAAGACAAGTTACCCTCAGAGACATGAGTACAGCAGTAAAACATACGAAAAACGATAAATAGCAATTCACTATAGCAACATCTCCAGCTTTCATCGAGGCTAACATTCCACTCGAAAAAGTTGATCATCCGGGGTAAAAAGTAAATGAACGAATGCCATCGAGTTTGTATCATTGAAAATAGAAGAACTTGCTCTTATGTCAGTACTAGCTGAAAACCCGGCGTTTCCCGGGTATTTATATATTGCATCCTAGGATTAGTACTTCTCGTATGCCTTCACTCCCTGTCCATCTTCTTTTTAACATGTTACATTTATCGGAGGATATATAAGAAATCAGCCTGTATTGCATAGTGGACAAAATTATAAGTGCAGTTTCCAAACAAAGAAAGATAGTAAACAATATAATATAATATGTAACATTCATACATTAATTTAATTCACAACTTTAACAGTATTTCATGTGACTTGTCCAGGATCTAATACGAGTAATTTCTTTGCTGAGCCCACCCCTGTGAAAGCGACATAGGGTTGTCCGTTCGAGAAACCTGTACATGTCAAATCCACTCCATTGTACTGAATAGATTGCCCTGTGATGTATAAATCGTAATAGAAAATGCAAGTGTAACTGGGAACTGGAGTCTCTGGATGTTAAAATACAGTTCTGTAAGAAATAATGGGCATTCGTCGGATGTACACTGTTTCATTCTCTTCCTTTACTTGTAGCTCAATATAAGTCTATAGATTTCACCTGCAGCAGTGTGCGCTTCATGCTTCAAAGGTGGTTCGAAGTTTTCAAGAGGAGACACCTTTCAGGATTTTCCTTAAACTGACTGGAATACAGGAGTATTTTAGTGGTAAACACGTAAGTGTATTAATACGTGGTGCATAATATGACAGGTTTCTACAGAGTGCAGTATATATGCTATATTTATTGAATTATATGTTGTAAAATTGTCTAATTATATAGTTACATATTTTCATTTCTATAAGTGCTGTAGGTCGGTCTGCGTCATTGTAATTTCTGCTGTAAGGAGGGGGGGGGTTTCTGAAACAATTTACAAAAATTGAAATGAAAGATGTTTAATTTGGATATGAAATGGCAAAACAGGACCTAATACCTCTAGTGAGGGTTTGGTCGCAGAATAGTTTATTTATTTATTTATATATTTTCTTTGGGGGGGGATCATTGAGCAAGGGGAGGGGGTCACCTCTGGACAGCTCTGAAGTGCACATGGATAAAGCCGATAGCAGTAGACGTCTATGGAGTTATAAGGAAGAAAATGAAACAGAGTGCATTCAACGAATACCCATAATTTACAATATATCTGGCTTTTAACTTCAAAAGAATACAGTAGTCTGCAGTGAGCATGCATTTTCTATAACGATTAATAAACCACAGGGCAATCTATTCAATACTGTAGAGTGGATTTGACATGCCCATGTTTCTCATACGGACAACTTTGTCACTTGCTCAGGGGTGGCCTTACCAAAGAAATTATTCATATTAGATCTTGGAAAAGTAAAAGGACTATTGTTTATAGCAAGGTTGTTAATGAAATGCATGTATGAATGTTACATATCATTTTTATTTTGATTACTATCTTTCTTTTATTGGATACTGTACTTAAAATTTTGTATATTACGCAAGACAGCCTTGTTTCCTACATATTCTCTGATAAATGTAACATGTTATTAGAAAGAAGGACACAGAGAAAAGGAATAGTGGTACTAACTAAAGGATTGACTAAATAAGAAAATACCCGGGCAACGCCGGGCCGCGGTGGAGTAGCCGATCGGTCTATGGTGCCGCGCTGCAGAGCTCGCCGTTGCTCGCAGTCGGAGGTTCGAGCCCTCCCTCGCGCACGTGTGTGTGTGTGTGTGTGTGTGTGTGTGTTGTCCTTAGGTTAGATTACCTTAGTTTAAGTGCTTTATAAGCTACGGACTAAGGACCATGCACTTTGATCCGATAGATTTACGAACATTTGAACATTTTCAGCGCCGGGTTTTCGGGCAATCTATATACAAAGTAGTGTGTTTGTGTGTTTGTGTGTATATGTTGCTTACAAATCTACATTTTTGTTCCAAACTTTAAGAAATTTTGTACACGTAAGCTTCAATCAATGAGAATGGTGCCGTAAGTGTAAGAATCACATACGATACATAGTTCACGAGATATGACGCCATAAACAATGAGAAGCTGGAAAACTGCTACATTTAGCGACAATGCTGCACAATTCTTCCTAAACCACTAAACGTGGTACACACATTCCTTACCGTGAGGTAACAATTGCTGCATGGTTATGAATCACATACGACACATGGTTCATAACATATGACGTCATAAACAATAGGAATCGCAAAAAAAGAAAAAAAACTGCCTCATGATGCGGCGAGACTTTATAAATACGCTATGAGAATTAGAGTACTTAGCGACTTGCAACAAACTTTAAACATAATTTCCAACCTTTATTAAACTTTTTCTCGCTGACAGCCATAGCAAAATTATGAAAGGAAAAAAAGTTTCTCGCTTAATACTTTTCCTCTGTTTATGGAATAAAACTACGGCATTCGGTATAACGTTTGAATTTATGGTTTGTGCACTACAAATTGTAGCAGCAGTAAATTTTACGGACAGTATACTCGCATATAGTTGAGTGTACCTTCTAAATAAGTCATGGTTGCAAAATATTAATGCGAATTATATACAGAAGGATGGAAAAGCTGGTAGAAGCCGACCTCAGGGAAGATCAGTTTGGGTTCAGGAGAAATGTAGGAACACGGGAGGCAATACTCACTTTACGGCTTACCCTAGAAGATAGATTAAGGAAAGGCAAACCTACATTTTTAGCTTTTGTAGATTTGGAGAAGGCTTTTGACAATGTTGATTGGAATAAACTCTTTCAAGTTCTGAAGCAAGCAGGAGTAAAATATAGGGAACGTAAGGTTATTTACAACTTGTACAAAAACCAGACAGCGGTTGTTAGAGTTGAAGGGCATGAAAGGGATGCAGTGGTTGGAATGGGAGTAAGACAGGGTTGTAATCTTTCTCCATTTGTACGTTGAGCAATCTATAAAGGAAAGCAAGGAGAAATTTGGAGAAGGAATTAAAGTTCATGGTGAAGAATTAAAAACATTGCGTTTTGCCGACGACATAGTAATTCTGTCAGATACAGCAAAAGACCTGGAAGAGCAATTGAACGGAATGGACAGTGTGCTGAAAGGTGCATATAAGATGAACATTAACAAGAGAAAAACTAGGGTAATGGAGTACAGTGTAAGAAAATCAGGTGATGCTGAAGGAATTAGATTGGGAAACGAAGTAATAAAGGAGGTAGATGAGTTTTGTTACTTGGGCAGAAAAATAACAAATGATGATCGCAGTACAGAGGATATAAAATGCAGAATGGCAATTGGTAGAAAAGCGTTCTTGAAAAAGAGAAATTTGTTAACATCGAATATTGGTTTAAGTCTAAGAAAGTCCTTTCTGAAGGCATTTGTATGGAGTGTTGCCTTCTATGGGAGTGAGACATGGACGATAAACAGTGCGGACAGGAAGAGGATTGAGGCTTTTGAAATATGGTGCTACAGAAGAATGCTGAAGATTAGGTGGGTGGATCGAGTAACTAATGAGGAGGTACTGAACAGAATTGGGGTGAAAAGGAATTTCTGGCATACCTTGAAGAAGGGATAGATTGGTAGGACACATTCTTATACATCAAGGAATTGTGAATTTAGCATTGGAGGGAAGTGTATGGGGAAAAATCGCAGGGGAAGACCAAGAGATGGATATACTAAGCAGATTCAGATAGATGTAGGCTGTCGCTCTTATGTGGAGATGAAGAGGCTTGCTCAGGATAGGGTATTGTGGAGAGCTGCATCAAACCAGTCTTCGGACTGAAGACCACAACAACAACACCTTCTAAATTGTATCAGTACGACACGTAGTTCATGAGATATGAGCACATAAGCAGTAGCATTCATGGCAAACCGCTCATCACGTATCAAGGTTTACTCTATTACTTCTTTGCTACGAATTGTATCCCCAAGAGATTTTACAGACATACAGTCCTTATACAAATGAATATATACCTGAAAAATGGCACGAATAAATAAATAAATATCCTGGCTGCGCCGGGTTTTCAGCTAGTTATATATAAAGCAATGTGTCCGTATGTTTTTGCGTTTGTGTGTATGTATTGCATAAAAATCTACAGTTTTGTTCCGATCTTTATGAAATTTTGTACAGGAAAGCTTCAGTCCATGAGGACGGTCGTCGTAAGTGTAATAATCACGTAAAGCACATAGTTCAAGAGATATCACGTCATAAACCACTGAGCCGATTAAAAAAATGGTACACACATTACTTACCGCGAGGATACAATTGCTGCAGGTTGAAGAATCACATACGACACATGTTTCAGAAGATATAACGTCATAAACAATTAGAATCGTACAAAACGGCCACATAATGCGGCGAGATTTTATAAATACCGTATATGAGAATGAGAATGCTTAGCGCCTAGCAACAAACTTTAAATAATTTCAAACCTTTATTGAACTCTTTCTCGCAGACAACCATAGCAATATGATGAAAGGAAAAAAGTTTCTAGCTTTTTTGCCTTTCCGCTGTTCATTGAGTACAACTAAGGCATTCAGTATGACGTTACAATTTATAATTTGTACACTACAAATTGTACCGCAGGAAATATGACAGACAGTATACACTCTTACAGTTGAATGTATCTTCCAAATTTTATCACAGTACCACACGTAGTTCATGAGAACTAAGTACATAAACAGTAAAGTTTATGGAAAAACGCCCCATCATTCACCACGTTTTAATCTATTACTTCTTTACTACTAATTGTATTCGTAACAGATTTTACAGACATACAGCACTAATATAAATGAATATTTCCCTGAAAAATTATACAGTACTACAACATGTAAGCAAATAATTATGATATCGTTCTAATATTATATGCCATTTGTATTTTGATTATTTTTCTTTGTTTGGATACTGCAAATAAATTTCGTACATTGTGCAAGACAGCCTTATATCTTATATAATTTCCGATAAACCTAAAACGTTTTTGAAAAAATAAAAAAGAGATGGACAGAGAGAGAAAGGATAGGAGAAGTACTAACTCAAGGCTGGAATAAACGCCTTTTTTTTCAGCTAGTTATATAAAAATAAGATATGTTTCAAATAGGGAAGATAATTCTTCCGTTTTTGCCTACCCACAACGTCCTGCTCCCAAATCTATTCTTACTTTTAGTAAGAATGTGACTGAGATCTGGTGAATCACGAAAATTCGGACTTTCCTGTGCTGCCAACTGTCTCGCGGCAAGAAATAAAAGTATTTCAATAGAGTGATCTACTAAACAGAACCAAATTGTCCTACGACAGGATTTAATAAGGCATGCGGCATACATTTTGGGTTGACCTATGGAAGTTTGCTATTTAAATGTGAGCAAGATGGCCGTTATATTGGCAAACAGAAACCCCAAATCATGATTTCGTAATAGCGACGTATTTACATATAAAATTCGAATAGAATTGGAAATTCTCTCCATACTCAGTACATTAGTTATTATTTCGATATTAGGCAAAGCAAAATATAAAGGCTAGTTAGCTCAAACCAAGGATCCTCGCTAAACAATGGAAATAAAATATTGCGAAATTATTGACGGAATGAAAAGAAATCCATGAGAAGTATGCAAAAACAAGATTTATATAAAGGAATCTCGATTCGAAGGTGAGACGTTTTCCATTCGCAGAAGCACCGTGAAATGTGCCGGATACGCTCAGGCAGTAGAGCATTTGACCGGGAAAAAGGTCCCAGGTTCCCTGCCAGGAAATTTCATATCGCCACATCCTCCACTGCTTAGTGAAAATATTATTACGCAAAAATATCTTGTTAAATATGATGAAAAGCGGCAAAACATTTCACCGCAAATAGCTGCTTTTGTTTGACGGTTGAGCTACAATCGTGTAAACTACACAATATTTTATCGCTCCTCAAGAGGAATAGAAATTACAGCTCCTACTAACAAGTAAGAACGGATAATTTTTCTACTTGAGTGTGCTCCACGAAAGGGAAAAGCGTTGGAGAACTAAATACCCTGTCCTATAGACGGTGTGATAGCTTGAAGTTAGTAAATGGTAATTGTGTGTGGTAACCGTCAAATAGTCTAAGCTCAAATTTTTTTTTATTAACGTTTACTACATTATATGATAATTATAGTACATAATAATGTTAAATGTTCTTACTATTAAAATTTTCCGAAAGCAAATGAAAAACAATACCAAATTTGTTCACGACGATTCAACTGATAACTTTTCAGATTAAAATTATACACATTAAATGTTGAAATAAAAAAGTATTTGAGAAATATGAAATTTATAAATATATAGAGCAATAACGAACTTTGAGGTAAGCGATCTATTTTCTGACTTAAAATCACCGTTTAATATCACAGGTAATGAAGAGCAGTACCTGATCTAGGAAGTTACGTTAGTAACCACCACAAATAATTCTTTTCAAGAAAGTAACATGGGGTCTTAAAAGGAAACAGGGAACTCATAAGGATTTTCTTTATTTATCACTTGTAGTAATGTGTTACATCACCAAAAATGTTCAAATGTTTGTAATCCTATGGGACCAAACTACGTTGGTCATCAGTTCCTAGTCTTACAAACTACTTAAACTAAGTCAAACTAAACCAAGGACAACACACACATTCATGCCCGAGGGGGAAATGTCTTGTATTTTCATTTCACAGTTCGGTGTGGTGTTGTTTATTTATTTACTAATTAATTTATTTTTCAGCCAAAACGAAGCTAGATCACGAGCATAAACATGAAAAAGTATGTCAACAGAAACGCCAGAACCCTAGTGAACTTTCTTACCATTGTCGCCATACCGTCAAATGCTTGTTCAATATACTTTTATTTACGAGTATAATGTATATATATAATGTTTGTTTAGCTTCTGGGACATAACTACACGGTCATCAGTCCCTAAACTTTCAAACTACTTACGAACTAGCTAACACTAAGGACGGCACGAATATCCATGCCAGAGGGGGGGGGGATTCGAACCCCCAACCGTAGTGGCCGTCTAGACCGTGTCTGACGCGCCGCAGTCCCCTCGGCTACCGCGGCCGGCTATTTACGTGTCAATGTTAATGACAACTGCCAGATAACTTCTGCATTAAGCAGGACATATTTCTCCTTTTATAGTCAGAGCGATAGGAAACTGTATTTTATACATCAAGATCGAATCAGCGATTTGTATTACATAATTTAGAATTCGGATATAAATTCTCTGAAACACAGTAATAGTTTCTCTGTTCTGCGTTAAAAGGTACCATAATCTGCAGAGTCCATCTATTCCACACAGTATCCGTGATAAATAGATTTCGATCTTTCTTTTCGTCCTGGAGAAGCAAAATCTTTTTTTCCGAGAAAATTGCATAAATAAGGCTTTCCAGGCTACACGCTTTGCATCTTGCCTTTTGATTTTTCTGAGAAACTTAATATTTAAATTTGGTATCATGCGCAGAATCTCGGACTTGGATTATTTTCTATCGTTCCTTAAGAACAGAAAGTACTTGGAAAAATCGGCACTGAAGTTCCTGCTTCGTACTAACTGGACCACGTTTATTAAATATTTGAAAATGGCTAGTAAAATTATTAGTTTTTATTTTGTTATTACATGTCCTTCTTTGCACTCTGCCCATCTCATTGTACATTATTCTCTATGTTTCAGATTTGTTTTTGTGCTAGCTCAATCCTTGTGACGTAATATCTCCATGGTCTTACAATACTATAATTTTTCTGGTTCGCAAACAACAATATTAGAACACTATCTGAGAAAGGTGATTCGGATGGAGTTGATAAAGATATAATGATTGCGTCAACAAAGGCAGATTTCTTACATTTACTTTTTATTATTTATATAGCTCCTGAAATATGAGTCGTGCTACGATTTTCAAGGTATGTTGAGTGGTATGTGTGTACAATCATTGTAAAAGTGTTTTAGTGTAATAAATCGCAACCTAATGCTTGATGGGACGATGTCTCAAGACTCTAACTGTATATGATCTCACAAATTATCTGTCGTTACATAACGTAATCTCTAAGGTACATTGAGTGCTATATGCGTACACTATCTGGAAAGTTTTTCAAGTACAATTAGTAATTAAGAAGTATGCAGTAATTCATGCAGTATGTAGTCATACTGTATGAACAGCGGAAAAGTATCAAGCGATAAATTTGATTTCTGTCATTATTACGCTGGAATTGTCAGCGAGAAACTTTTTTTGAACGATATTGAATGGCTGTTATTCAAAGGCATGCACTTTGAGTTCTAACTCTGAGTTGAGGTCAGTAAGTATAACTTCATGTATGATTCCACTGTGACACTGTGGGACACTATAAAATGACAAATAGATAAACAAGGAATCGTTTGTCATTTGTGGCTTTACAACTTTTAATGATCAGTGTATTGTTGCTATTGCTGATAGTTGCGAATCAGCCTCAGACAGCGGTTCAGATTAATTTTATAATTATACGTACTTATTTTATAAATCTCTTTACAATGATAAAAAATTGAAGCTGATGTTATTGTGAAAAGGTTTTGAAATTAGTAAACCCTATATTTTGAATACGAGATCCCAAAATTCTGAAGGTTTTTCTTAAATGACTCGGTCATTTTAGATACGCCATTCGCTAATTTTAGCTTTTGCCTTGAATTTAAAATTCAGCGATCCCCCCAAATTCCTCCTTTATAAATAAAATTCCAATGATATCCAAATGTTTTTCAACTTTTGACCATATTTTAGAAAGTCTCAGACCATTGTGTGGCGCAGTGAGCCGTACACTTTAAGAGCTATTTTCCATGTACGGTTGATGTGTGAATCCCGGTTAGAATCCGCTTGGTAGATGAATGAAGTGGGTCTGCCTACCGCTCTGTCTGAGTGTGCTCACTTCGCAGTATTCCTGATTCTTTGCCGAACGCGGGCTATTAGCCTTCACCGTCTTAGTCATACTATATTATCAATTTTTCTGCAAATAATTTCGTTATTTTTACACTATCCATAACTTACATTTGGATAGCACAACTGTTTGTTGTACCACTGGGGAAGGGAAGAGTTAGGACGGGGTGCATCAGCGAATACTCTAGCAGAGGGTGAAGAGGTGGCGGGGCGCTGTCTCACTGCTATTTCAATTTCCCTAGTTTACGATCGTAATTGCCTCATTGATTTTTCAATACACAGTATTAGAATGGCATTTTAAATTTTTCGGAGATAAAAAATGACTAAATGTGAAAGTGTGGCCGAAATTTTTAAAAAGGGCCAAATGGCCTTCAGAAAGGATAGAATAAATAAAAAAGTTGGTGGCGTGTTTATTGCTGTTACAAGTGGTTTATCCTGCAGCGAAATTGAGACAAATACTTCCTGTGAGTTGGTATGGGTATAGGTTATACCTGACAACCGCAATAAATTATTAATTTGATCTTTTTATCGGCCCCTTGACTCAGACGATGCAATTGCCGAAAAGTTAAAGCTTGAATCACCGGAAGCATACTCTTATAATCGGTGGCGACTATAATTTACCCTCGATATATACGCATTCAAAATCGGCGGCAAATGTTAACCATAGTCCGGAGTAGTTCTGAATGCTTTTTCTGAATACTACTTCGAACAGTTAGTTTATAAACCCACTGGAATAGTAAATGGTTGCGAAAATACCATTGATCTCATTGCAACAAATAATCCTAAGCTAGTAAAGAGCATCAAAACAGATACGGGGATTAGCGGACATAGACTTGTAGTAACGAGGCTGAATATCGAAAGAGAAGATAGAAAGTTGCTTCACGCTTTCCTGAGTGATTGTCTCCAGTCTTTCAGAACAAAAAATGCGAGTGTAGATCAGTTGTGGCTCACATTCAAAGACACAATACCAACAGCAATGGAGAGATTTATACCGAATAAATTAAAAACAGATGGGGCTGACCCTCCCTCCCCCCCCCCCCCCCCCCTGTGGTACACAGAACAGGTCAGATCACTGTTTCAGAAGCATAGAAAAACGCATGCAAACTTTAAAAAGACACAGAATCCCCAAGATTGGCAATCTTTTACAGAGACTCGCAACCTAGCGCGGACTTCAATGCGAGAAGCTTATACTAGTTTCCACAACGAAATCCTGTCTCGTAATCTTGCAGAAAATCCAAAGAAATTCTGGTGATGTGTGAAGTACACTAGCGGCAAAACACAAACAATATCTTCACTTCGCGATAGCTATGGTAATACTACCGATGACAGCACTGCTAAAGCAGAACTGCTAAACACAGATTTCACCAAAGAAGACGAAGTGAACACTCCAGAATCCGAACGAAGAACAACTGCCAGCATGTGAAATTTAGAAGTAGATTTTCCTGTAGTAGTAAAGCAACTTAAGTCACTAAAGTAAATCTTCCAGGCCAGATTGTATACCAACTAGATTCCTCTCAGAGTATGCTGATGCAATAGCTCCATACTTAGCTATCATATGCAACCGATCACTCAGCGAAAGATCCGTACTCAAAGACGAAAGATGCCCAGGTCACTCCAGGCAATAGGAGTGATCCCCAAAATTACAGGCCCATCTCACTGACGTCGATTTGCAGTATGATTTTGGAACATATTCTTTGTAGGAGCATTATGAACTACCTCGAAGAGAACGACCTATTAACCAATAGACAACACTGATTCAGAAAGTACCGCTCTTGCGAAACACAGCTTGCCCTTTATTCACTTGAAGTGATAAGTGCCACGGACAAGGGATCTCAAATCGATGCCATATTTTTGGATTTCCGGAAGGCTTTTGACACTGTACCTCACAAGCGGCTTGTAATGAAATTACGTGCTTGTGGAATAACGCCCCAATTTGGAAGGTTTTGTCATGTGTGTGACCAAACTGGACGTATTTTCACCCTTCGTTACAAAGAACACACCAGGGAGAATGAGAAAAACCCGTCTACTTTTTACTAGCACTTACAATCGGAAAATCACTCAATAGGCGCTATAGAAAACGCACTCGAAATGTACATATAATACAGAATGGATGTGAAATAAATTTTGTAGAGGAAATTGAAGAATGTACCCCCTCAACTAGCGACACAAATAATTTATTAAACAATCAAACCGATTTTAATCACAAAAATTACATTGATAATTTTTTGATAATTTAACGCTGGACAAAGGATAATTCAGCTTTCATGGATCAGAGATCATACTATAATGCTAAAGTCAACCAAAGACTAAATAAAGTAGCCATGTCAAACATAAATGTATCATCCATAATGGCATTTTAAAATTTCCATTGAAATCTTTTACCATAGTCACTGCATAACAACATACACAGAAAGTATAAAAATATGCTATATCTGTTAACTTCTATATTTGAAAGAAAAATTTGTAAACATATCGTATTCAGAGGCATTGACAGATGCGGTAACTGGCTAAAATTTGTAAATGAAATATAAAACACGACCTAATAAATAGTCCGTTGCAGCACTTAAGGCCTCTAACCGTACGTACTGCACTTTATGAATGAAATTTTATTGATGCACAATAATTATTTATCTAGTACTACGATACATACTGATTAAAGAAAATGTTTTTGCAGAAAAACCTGACGATGGCACTTTCCGCCGAAATATATGACTAATAACTTAAATAATTCATTACAGAATTTTGGATCAACATTTTACAACTATGTCAATATACGACATTTATATCACTGTGGGCTACAGGTGGATCCACATCTTTGGACAACCAGAAGTTACAGATTGACCAGTCTATGATATCTGCGTAAAACTATGGAGCACTTCTCCTCATAATCTTGTGGCTACTGCGGTTTACATTGTTAGACGAACTTGAGCTATACTATTAATCTGCGAAGTTTTATCCCGAACGGAATTACCTAGAGTGTAGTTTACCAGATGAATTCGACCACATGACGTCTTCCAATTGATACTGCAGGTTCGTAACGTCTTTGAATGCAATAGCATGTTGCTTATTTTTTATCGTCTTGTGAACATAATATTGTTTAAGGATAAACAAAACTTCAAAACTTCCAAAGTTTGTCTCTTCTATGTGTCGATGGTGTAATTCACAGTAATAATGTAACCAAAGTGCACATTTAAGTATGTGTTTCAACTTCTTCATAGTAAAGGCAGTTATATAACGCTTTCGATTTTATTTTAGAAGATAAGAGGAATAACTGGATAGACATCATATGATAATGGTAGAGACGTTGACAATAAAATATTTTAACTACAGTTTGCCGTATCCATGTTTATTGGCCGAAACGTTGCAAATGTCCTTCACACACGCATGTACGAAGGACATATCAAACATTCCAGCAATAAACAGCAATACTTCATTTCGTTTTATAGTTTTGGAAATGACAAGCCAAGACCGCACACTAACAATTTATTAAATAACGACCGGTTTCGGTGCACTGTGTCACCATCATCTGGTCACATATATGTTATAATCTGGTCATCTTGTCAAAAAAAAAAAAAAAAAAAAAAAAAAAAAAAAAAAAAAGTTGATATAAATAACGAGTGCAACATTGCACTTAGTCACTACAAAAAATACATAAGTTAAAAACATGACATCTTACAGTATTTTGTAAGATGTCAAGTTTATATAGTGACTAAGTGCAATGTTGCACTTGTTATTTTATACCCATTTTTTTCAACAAGATGACCACATTAAAACATTTATGCGGCCAGATGATGGTGACACAGTGCACCGAAACCGGTCGTCATTTAATAAATTGTTAGTGTGTGATCTTGGATTGTCATTTTGAAAGCTATAAAACGATTAGATCGCCTCCAGACCAGACTATGTCAGGTAATCTTAACTTCATATCGTGTTTATATAAGTTTCAACAAGGCTTTTGACAATGGTACTAAACGTCTATACGTTTGTGGGACATTCTGAATGAAATATACCTCCTCTTATGGGTAGTAGGTAATGTGCTGCATATATAAGTTTGGGTCCGCCTGGGAGGCTGAGCAAGATAGCATTATGGTTAACACGACTGTTCGCGATAAGCTGGACATCCGGGTTTGAGTAACGGTCGGGCACATATTTTCAGATCACCGATAAATCGTACAGCTAATGTTGCTTTACATAAGCCATTGCAAATCATTCTTGCACATTTTTCTACCTGTATTAAAACTCACAGGACAACATAAGGTGATATTACTTTCAGAAAAATGTTTGGTAGTCACTTCCTAAAACGCAGCATTTATACACCATTGACGTATGTAGACAATGTAATAGAGTAATATTAACCACACCATCACTTCGAAATGTGTTGAACAAGGTCTGTACAACCGCAGGCAATATGTACAGTTGCATTCATCTTTGTTTCACAAAAGTGTAACGAAACGGGAGACGTGTCGTATTTTGTAGCAGCCGGAATTTCCGAAGCATACTCGCTGGCAACTCAGGCAGACGTCACTCGTGAGGCGTCGTGCCTGCTTCAAGTTGGTCTCCCTGAGGCATAAATCCCAAAAATGAATGGTGACCGCTCGCTCTTTTAAATAATGCATTGCTCGCGTCACTGGGAATCTCTGCCCCGGAAGATGTTGATCGATGTGCAGCGTGGAAACACGCAAAAAACAAGTAGCATAAAACGCCGAGTTCGTGCGGCACCGGAAACTAAGGCGCTCTGAAAACTCAAAAACTCATAAATTGTTCACCGTGGAAATATAACGAATGTCTTGGTTTTCCCATGGAGTCAGATATGCACTTTCATATTCCTTGTGCCAGTAGCACAGAGTTTCCTTAGTTTCGTAGTTTCTCCAAATGAAACAAATTACGCACCGTGCAGAGAATTTGGAAATATGCCTACAACAACTAAGCAGGCATAATTTTCACTAAAAGAACTGAAAACAGAGATTATCTTTGATTGTATACACTCGTCAAAATAATTAGATTAGTTGAGATATCGATTTTTTTTAATTTTATTTATTTATTTTTTATATTTGTGTTGGCACACTTGTGTTTACTCTATAAGAGGAATTACACAAGCAATTAAGTTCAGATATTGTAGTGGAATCCAGCAACAACGTGAAGCTATGGCATGAAGAGTCGTAGGGTTAAAAGGGGGACGAACACACAGTGAGGAGGATGGGGCTTTTGGAATGTCCCAAAGCGTAATCTCCAGGACCTGGACGAGATATCGGATACCAGGAACAGTTAAAAGAAGGCTAAACCAAGATCGTTCATGATTAACATAAGGAAATATGATCGTTGTCCCCAGTTAGCAGCCCATCGACAATGGAGGCTGCGTGCAACACAGATGGACCGTACACTGTGGGTAGCAACACGACGCGCAATACTAACAGTCCAAAAATGCCTTCGGTAATGTGGCCTCTATTCACGAGGGCCTATGGTGTGTGGTCCATTAAAACCACGACACCGTTTAGCTGGCAGATACTGGACGGAGGAGGATCATGACTGGAGCTGTAACGAATGGTGCCGGGTTTTGTTCACAAATGACTGTCAAGTTTGGTTCAGCAGGACAGCTGTTGTTCTTTCACATGGAGAGAATGTGTAACTTGGAAGAATCCTGCTTATATGCGTGTAACATCATTTCGTGGTTGTGGACGAGTGTGGAAATCAGTTGGAGTCAGTATTGACGGACATACTAGCGTCTATGTCATTCATAACAGCGTTTTGATTGCATATTTTCTTGAATGTTTCACAACTTTGTTCCTACTATTTATGCAAATACATTATCTGTAGAACATTAGTAAGAGAAAATTGATAGTGTGAATCGCGTGTCTAATTGTTATCAGTGAAAGGTTTCAGCTGTCTGACGTCACTCTCTAGTTCCGTTTCTACGCTGATATTATCAGCAGTTCTTTTTTCGTTTGAAGTTTATTATACGTCGTACCAAGCCACTGAATGTGTGATGAAAGAAAGTTCTACATTCAAGGTTTTATTTATTTTATTTTATTTTATAACTCCTAATGGCATTCTGAAATTTTTTAATCCATTTACTCCATTATTGTATACAGCACTAAAGCTCCTCCGTATGTTTCATGGATTACTATCACAGCTTTATTATAGATCAATTATACTCGCAATTTCCAGTTTGTTTGTCTTATAAAAGATAGAAATAGATAAACATGAAATAAGGCTGTACATAATTTCTTTTAATGAATTTCATTTATTTACCAAAGATCGCTGACTCTTCCCAAATATTAAACAAGATAATAAATGTAGAATCTTATACTTCGTTTTAGGGTAGTGTTTGGAGACAGTAATGGATTTATTTCTAGTCCACTACTGATAACACTACGAACAGCTACAGCACGAATAATGTAACTCCTCGCCTCGACAAACAATACAATGGTAACGTTACCCTCCCGAGGATGAAGTATTGACCATGTGTGGAACCAAATGCATAAAGAATCGTTAAGCAGCTTCATCCCGTCAGATTTAGTTCCGAGACACAGGAACTAACAGTAAATATGATCCCGAAACTACATTTGTGTGTTCAGTATCTAATCATAAATAGTAAGAAAATCGGCCGTATGTCTACTTAGGCAAATCTGTACCAATACAATCTCTATTTCCTTCATACACCCGGTGTTGAAATTTTTTTAATACACTGTATCTTCAACCGTAGATTATAATCAGTTCAGTATTAAGAGACTTGCTTCCATTAGTAACAAATAAAGTAACACATATAGTTTTCACAAGGATAAGTGGCATTTGTCAGTATGCAATCACAAGTGCATTTATTAATTCCGACCTGATCCTATATGGATGATCCTGATACACTGTTCTTCCCTACAGTAGAATGGCAAGATAACAAATGCAAAATAAATAAATAGTTGGTTCCATTAATAAATCCTGACTTGGTTATAGGTGAAATAGATAGTATAACTGTTCCTTTCTTTCTAATTGACGAAAAGCTTTCCTGAAAAATAAAAATTTTCTGATATCAAACAATAATTTAAGTCATAGGAATTGTTATCTGAAGGCATTGTGCTGTAGTGGAACAAGGATAATAAATAGTCCAGTGGAGGTACAGACAAATGCGGAAAATGATGTAGGTAGATGGCGTAATTAATGACGAGGTATGCAACAGACTTGGGAACAAAGAATTTGTGTTGTACTTGGAGTAAAGGTTGGTAAGACACAGACGTCAATGGATCGTCAGTCTGGCACTCGAGGGAAATGTGTGGGTCAAACATCACAGAACGAGACCGAGAGACGAATAGAGTAATATGGTTCAAATGGATAGTTATTACTGTTGTCATGAGAAAGTGTAGACTTGCTAAAGATAAGAGTGCGTTGGAGTGTTGTATCAAACCAGTCTTTGGACTGAATACAACGTCACAACATAGTTTTGTATGACAAAGTTAAAAAATCTGTTTAGTTGCCATAAGGTAATTTCACTTAATCAAGTTTCTTTGTAACAGTGATCTATTTGGTATGATTAATATTACAATAAATAGTCCTGATCGCAAAAATTTACAGTTTTTATTTACCGGTTTCGACCTGATGTAGGTCATTTTCTGAATTACAGCCCAGGACAGCCCAGCCCAGTCACTATGATTCTCTTTACTCACCGCATTTGGTATTTTTCTCTTATAATTAATTTTTCAGTTGATTAGTGGATAGTTTCAAGTTACCATTTTAATGTAACGGCAATGTAGATAGAGACCTAAGACGTTTCCGAAGATAATTTATGGTTACATTCGGCGCTTTTTTTTCCTACGAACAACACATTCTGTAAATAAAGGCAGTAATTTTGTACTGCTTTCGTCTTATCAACATGTGGCGTGATTGTCAACGGGAAAAGGTGAGTTGAATTTGTGTCTGACAACACAAGCAGAAATCATCGTTTGTTTGTGAGTTTATTTGACCATTTTACTGATTCTTTACTGGGTTCCCCATTTGTTTTATGACTTTATTATTCAAGTTAGGACTACAATATACATTAGAAGAAGTTACTCGTGCATCGAAACCCTTGCGAAGAGCTGTAAGTACAAGAAGCTCTACACATTATCTTGGCTAATAGGATTTTGAAAAATTTTTTGCCTTCAAAAGTCCTCACAGTCTTTCTGCAATGGGTAAGTGATGTACCGCTTTCAATGGTTATCTCACACCGTTCTTAACGCAAAATGGTGACAAACTCAGGTGCCGATGATGAAGTGAGATAGTGATATGGTACCTTTGTCTCCAAATTGGAACGTAGAGATTCGATAATATTGATATGTGGTGTTTGCAGTCATAGACGGTGAGAGCTGTGAGTAATAAAGACGCTGCTATCTCGGAACACAGGATCATGACAAAGGAAAAAAAAAAAAAAAAAAAAAAAAAAAACTGGATTACCCGATGGACCCGCTCACTCACAATTGTCACATATTCCTCGTTGTCAATAATACACCCTCGCAGATGAACCATAGAACCCGTTCAATTGCATGACATGGTTGTACAGTTCACCACCGAACCGTAAACAATATTCCACTCCTGCCATCAAACAGTTTAATTACTTCGCCGCGCGGGAGTAGCCGATCGGTCTGGAGCGCCATGTTGCGGATCGCGCTGCCACCCCCGTCGGAGGTTCGAATTCTTCCTCAGGCATGGAAGTTGTCTTTAGTATGAATGACCCGTAGTTAAGTCACATAAGCTTAACAAACATTTGAACTTTTTATTTTATTTTATTTTATTTTATTTTATTTATTTATTTATTTATTTTTTGTTTGGGCACTACAATTCCGTTTTACGGCCGTTTGCCGCACTGCTTCTGACACTGTATTCTGGGTCGCCCTGTAACTCCGAACCGATGTTTAAGGAGCTTTCTTTGTGCCGATTTGAGGCTAACAACGTTTGTGGGTGCGACATTTAGTTCTCGAATTGTATTCTGGCCCATCATGATGTTGCGTAGCTTCAACAGTCAACACACAATGTCCTTACGTTTGTGCTGACATTTTTCCCAATTTCCCTCTATGCCGTATGCATCTACATACTTTCTCAGCGAATCACATTCCAGTGCCAGGCAGAGGGTTCATTGAACCACTTTAGTGCACGAGAAAATATTTACATTTTACATCTGATGTCTCATCTTTTATTGCAATCATTAGGAATCCCTATGTAGTTGGGTGATAACTATGTTTGTATTCGGAGAAAAAATCTGGCAAAAGAGATTTCGCATACAGATTCCGCTGCAACAAAAAAAACGCCTTTCCTTTAATGCTCCTTTAATGGTCTTTCTTTTAATGGTCTCCATCCCAACTCGTACATCCTTTCTGTGACAACCTCTTCCTTGTATCTGAATGATACATACTGAGTGACTTCACTAGACGATAAACCACATCCCAAGAAGGCTCCTAAATCGATTATGAAGGCAAAGAACAGTATCGGACTTACAACATTTCCTTGGGAAACTCCAAATAAGACTTCATTTTTATTCTTAGACGAAACATCAAACAGTACATCTACCTTGATTACGAATGAAACCACTGTAAGAGCCCCAGTAATTCACACACTTTAGAATTCACTTTTCTTCGAAATACATCAACATTACAAAGAATTATTTTCTGTCAACGATTAAGGCTCGGCGCCGTTTCTGATGAGAAACATCTGCCTCCTACAGGCTTTGCTAGCATCTACATTTTTGATCTAGAATACAATTCTTGTGACATTTCATATTTTCGTCGGGACTAAGTTATCCTGTTTTTGTCGAACCGTCGTGATTTACGTAATCCCCTTGTAGCATACTGCGATTTTCATGGTTCTTCTCTTATTTAGAAGAAGTCAGATGAAGGACATAAATAGCTGAAATGAAGTAATACATGACGTTTGGTGGGTTATCTGTATAATAATTCCTTCCAGATAAGACTTTCAGTTAGTTTACGAAAAATTCCCCCTCGTTTGAAACGTACGGCCATTCAAGATTGAGACTGATTAAATGCAAAGAAAATTCTTTGTCATAGGAATCTTTTTCAGTGACGCGTTTCGATTACTCATCGTCATGGAAAATATTTATATTGAATACGTATAAGTACTACACAAATAAGAACACTGTATAGAGTATAAAGGAACTCTTAATTTAATTGCATATGACTCTGGTTTTCAGATATTTGTTGTTTCCTTCGATACACGTAACTGCTGGTCCTTCGCTACAGTTATTACTTTAATTGTTCTCAACTCTGTTGTTGGACACATGTAGTCTTCGGCGATATACATGCGACTCTAATGACCGAACGCCATGGTTATTAATCGTTTTTGATGTAGTAATTGTGTACGAATTGCCTGTTTTGAACTCTTGTGTCATTCCGTCATTCTACCCACCCCAGGAGAAGTCGTAAAAAAAAAAAAAAAAAAAAAAAAAAAAAAAAAAAAAAAAAAAAAAAAAAAAAAAAAAACCTTGAAAGTAGAACTCTTTGTCATCACACATTCAGTGCCTTGGTACACGGATAATAGACTTCAAAAGAAAAAAGAACTGGTTGTAATATCATCGTAGAAAGGGAACCAGAGAGTGACGTCAGACAGCTGAAACGTTTCACTGATTACAATTAGTTACGCGAGTCACACTATCAATTTTCTCTTACGAATGTTCTAGTGTAGTTTAATTTACCGTAGACACATTGAAAGTTCAAGTCGCAACTACAGAAAATGCATTCGCATAAATAGGAGGCACAAGGCTGTGAAATATTCAAGATAATAATTAGACGATATCTATTATATGGCTTATTTAAGAATGCATGGAAAAATTTTATAACACCTTGCTCGGAAATGTCTTTTGCAAAATTAAGGAGATAACTTCACGTGTTTCGAGTAAACTTTAAAGGCATAAATATAACCTTCCAAGACTGTATGTACTGAGGTGCTCCAAGAGATATTTCTGTTGTCGGTTATTGCAGGTGTGGCGGTTAGTTGTCTTAGCAGAGTTAACAGCCATTTGCATAAATTAATTTATGGCCTATAGGCGCTACTAAGCTTCTAGGAAGAATGGGTCTGCGAAAACGAGTCTGAGAATAGCTGGTCTTACTACATTAGATATTAACTTGCTATAATCACGACAGGTATGAAAGGGTTATGCCGAAGAAAATACGCAACAGCAAAAAAAGTGATTCATTTGTGCGCCGGTATAGCTGTGCGGTCTGAGGCACAATGTAACGGATTGCGCGCCCACTTCCGTCTGAGGTTCAAGTCCTTCTTCGGGCATAATTGCGTGTGGTGTTAGTAACATAAGTTAGTATCAGTATCTGGCAAGTGTAGGTAACGATAACCTTATCAATTTGTTCTCTTTATTTTACAAACAATTAAACATTTGTTAAACAATGGTTAAATGTTTTGTAATGACTATCTCGTTCCAGTTCATCATGTAATTATTTCTTCGGAAATTTAAACATTCTCCTCGAAGCACACTGTGGACTAGTGTGCTTTACAGTTACTTTTTAAATTCTTACGGTACATTATGTTACATTTGTGAGTACCTGAAAGCAAAAGAAGAACATTTAACATTTCGAAGTCCACATACAACTTCATGCAGAACTTTGCACTCATAGAAACGCATTCAGATATATTTAAACTATCAAAATTGACGATTTCACATATAACAGATAGTGAAAGGAAACTGCTAATTTTGGTGCCATCACACATGCTCAGCGTGTACGTAACACTTATTACGTACTGCCACATAATAAACTATATTAACGAGAATCTACCCTTTATACCTAGTATCCTGACGTATGGATCCTACGTGAGGAACAAAATCAAAATCGCTATTGTTAATGGTCGTTTATAATCTCTACAAGACGTTTTTATAGTGAAGGAATTTGGTAGTCGTGAAGCAGACCATTAGATAACTGAAAATACTAGTATAGGTCAAGATTGCTTCAGGTTTCTTTATAAATTCCCCCACCCCTAGATATTTGCCACTCTATTAAATAATATGGATAATTATAAAACTGAAAGCACTAGTCAACACTGAGGTTGCAAATACTTATTCTCACTGCCCAGGACTTAGAAAACATCTACCGACCCAATGAGCTAACTTGACAATTTTAGACATTTAACCGTAATATTTTTAGCTGATTGTCACAAAAGAATCTTATAGATAAGAGTAATTGTATAAGTATGTGAAAAATGTGTATTGTCGAGTCCAAAAACGGAATTATCAATCTCCTATTCTGTTGTTACGTGAGGATTATAATACGACGAATCATCGAGGTGGAAAGTGAATTCTCAGTGAATTTCGCGAAACAATTCAGAGCAACACACATAGGAAAATGCATTATCGACGGTAGACAAATATTTGCAGTTCTTAGCTGTGATTGGAGCAGCTATACAGCGTAATGCTAATCGTATGGGTCTTATAATGGCTTCAGGAAGGCAGGTTCACTCGCATGTGGTTTTCATGTAGCGCTACCTCCAGATAATTTTCTAGCGTTGTCGTTTTAACTGTACGCATTTAAGGCATTCATATAAATTTCATCCATGATACCTCATTTTATTTAAGCTGTCTTGCACGGGAGGTGACTGTTGTGTAATTTATGTGTAGGTATATAAAAGATAGGGTAGTTATTTTTGCAAAATGCTGCGTACATTTCCTTTGTGATTATATTGTCTACAGAATACGTACAAGTAAAACACTTAGGTTGATTACTCGTAAGTGAAGCTTATCTGAGTGGTAGAAAAAGCAATGGAAAATTAACTTTACACGATACATTACGAAACGTATGAAAGTTTTCGCAACTCGAAATTGGATTCGTCTTCCTGCAGTCTTGGCACACACAAACTGAATTCTACAACTGCTACTAGAATACTCAATTATGTTGGTGAGAGTAAAACTGAAGAGGAATTAATCGATGAGACGCAATAACCATTTCATCTCAGAATTCAGAAGAGATGAAACTGAAAATGAATTAACAATGCCATAACATTGCAAATTCTGGCAATATGCAAGTTTGTACTTTCAAATGTTACTCTTCTCAAATTTTCCATTGGCATAAGTCGTTGTAATCGAATTAAAAACTTGAGGTTGTAACACGGCAACTAGCAGTTCAAAAAAATCAAATCAAATCAAATCAAACTTACAAACTACTTACGGACTAGGACGGCACAAATATCCATGCCCGAGGGGGGATTCGAACCCCCGACCGTAGTGGCCGTGCAGACCGTGACTGGAGCGCCTCAGTCTCCTCGGCCACCGCGGCCGGCAACTAGCAATTCAGCCAAGGATAAATCATGGTTGAGTAACTGTGAGTAGAAATTCCAGGGTTCATAGGGCATATTAGATTTCTGAGATATTCTGCAACACGAGTTTGTCTAGTCTTTAAAATGATATGCCAAGGTCCCACATTAATAATTTATACAATGATGACTAGTTCCGGTGAACTGTGTCACCATCATCTGGTCACATATATATTTTACAAGCTGGTCATCTTGTTAACAAATGGATATAAAAAATAAGTGCAAAATAGCCCTTCGTCGCTATATAAAAATAAACAAGTCAAAAACATGACAGCTTACAAAATACTGACAGCTTTGAGGCTCTAGTCTGGATTTTGGAACAAGGCGATGGTGACACTGTTCATCGAAACCGGACGTCATTGAATAAATTATTCAAGTGCGATCTTGGCATTTCATTTTGAAGACTATAAACTATCAGATGGCCTCCAAAACCGACAATATCAGGTAATTTTAGCGAATTTCTCTGTCAGTACAGTGTTAAATTAACATAAAGTTTTCTGCGACCTACCTCCAACCGTGGACTTAAGATGACATTTGTTATATTTAGCGCTCTGTTATGACGTTCAGCTCCAAATATTACATCCATAGAGAGCTGCAGTCACGTGATTGACTTAATATTAAGTTCCTTCTCTTCTGAATTTGAGCACCTAAGTACATCAGGTGATCCTGAAGGAATTAGATTAGGTAACGAAACAATAAAGGAGGTAGATGAGTTTTGTTACTTGGGCAGTAAAATAACAAATGATGGTCGCAGTACAGAGGATATAAAATGCAGAATGGCAATGGGTAGAAAAGCATTCTTGAACAAGAGAAATTTGTTAACATCGAATATTGATTTAAGCCTAAGGAAGTCCTTTCTGAAGGCATTTGTGCGGAGTGTTGCGTTGTATAGGAGTGAAACATGGACGATAAGCAGTGCAGACAGGAAGAGGATAGAGGCTTTTGAAATGTGGTGCTACAAAAGAATGCTGAAGATTAGGTGGGTGGATCACGTAACTAATGAGGTGGTACTGAACAGAATTGGGGAGAAAGGGAATTTTTGGCATACCTTGACTAAAAGAAGGAATAAATTGGTAGGACACATTCTTAGACATCATGGAATTGTGAATTTAGCATTGGAGGGAGGTGTGTGGGGTAAAAACCGCAGACGAAGACCAAGAGATGGTTACAGTAAGCAGACATATGTAGGTTGCCGTTCTTACGTGGAGTTGAAGAGGCTTGCTCAGGATAGGGTATTATGAAGAGCTGCATCAAACCAATCTCCGGACTGAAGACTCCAACAACAACAACAACAGTACATATATACTAGAAGGTTATATTTGTGTACTTGAAAATAATATAACTGCCTTGATCACAAAACGCTATAAATGCCTCAAGCTATTTTTATAAGTAACAAAGACGTGGTCTGAGAATGACTTTTAGACATCTGTTTGAAATATTACGTAAATCCGTGTCACAAATTGTTTTCATGGGATTTTTTTAAACAGCTTCGTGTTGGATAATGACGGAACGTCAAAATACATAAGACATAAAAATAATTTTAAGTGTGGACACGACAGTTATAGTATTTCCAAATGCATCCAAATGGCCAGTACGTCTCAACTTAGTCAAATGTAGACATCTAAGTTATATTTGCGCCTTTAATGTTTCGCCGAAACATATGTAGTTATCGTTTCAAGTTAAAAAAAGAGGAATTTGAGAAATTTCACAACAAAAATCTTGTATGAAATGTGCACAGCATTGTTAGTTACGCTTATATGATAGATATCGTGCCTTCATAATTCTCGCTTTAAACATGCATGGAATTAAGACTATGTACACTGCATTTAGTTTCGATTCTCTGTGCTTTTCTGTGTAGTACCTACACATTTGATCATTACAAAACAAATTTTCCACAATAGAAGTCTCAGGAAGAGTTAGTGAAATGCGTCGCTGACAGTTAACACGTTCGCTGCCGTTCACGCTCTGGCGCGATGATGCTAGGTGCCACTTCACGCTCTGGCGCGTGATCGTATTTTGACAGTATGTTTTCACAGTTTTGAGCCACTGAATGTTTTCGTTTTAGTTTTCGGTTTTTTTTATATGGTTTTTTATTTGCATTTGTATTTTTGTGAAAAGAACAAATGAACAATATAAACAGTACATACAAGGTATTTCATAAAACTTATTCTTATTTCTTTATCATCAGCAATATAAGTATGAATAACATCAAAACTAAGAAGTATTTTTCTTATAAACTGGTAAGTAATCGAAATAAAATTAAAATAATCAAAAGCTTGTTTGCTTGTTTACATAAGAATCCAATAAATCTATCATGACCATCATGAGAAGCGTGTGTGGCTCGTAGCCGGTAATGCAAAAGCGGAAATCTAGAACCACGTACGTGTGCATATCACTTACACTCTTCCCTGAGTGTCTACTAGAGTATACAGCTTTATTAGACGATGCCAGTTTACAACAACCCATGATAGGATGCTAGGTCGCAGCACGCGCCACAGCGTGAGCTACACCTGACTCAAGTAACGTTTACACGCGCCAGAGTGTGAACGGCAGCGAACGTGTTAAGCATTCTGCGGCTAACACTTTTCTTTTACATGTGATGATACTGTCGTTTTTGTTAATGGATTGGAGGAACAATTTGGCCATCGAATATCGCAGATCGTTACGGTTTTGCCGTTCCGGCAGAAAGCTCCGCACAGTTCCCTAGGAGTTGGAGTGGCGTGTGCTGCAATGTGTCGGCTTTAAAACCGATGAGGGCGGCGTCGCGCGTCCGTGCGGTCCCCTTTAAGGTAGGCCAGCCCGCGTGCCCCACTGCTACAACGAGCCTGGGCCAGAGACGGACGGCGCGTGGGGTATGCTAATCGCCGACAGAGCTGGCCGCCTGCTGTTATTCGTGCTCCTCCCCTCGCCCCTCCACTCCTCCTCCTGTCCCCCTCCTACTTCCCCGCCTCCTCCTCCTTCCAGCCTAGTTTCCTATATTCGTGTCTATACACCCGCATCCATTGCTCTCTCTCTCTCTCTCTCTCTCTCTCTCACACACACACACACACACACACACACACACTCCCTCACACACACACAAACACACATATGCAGACACATACACACATGCTTTCGTGTAGCGTTTGTGTGTGTAAAGAGGGGGATTGCAGAATATGCAAAGTACTTCCATTTAGTGGGAAAGGCGGTGGTGGCGACGCGGCCGATGAAAAAAAGAAGCAGTTGTGTTTCGCGCGAAGTGGCGTGGTAACGAATGCGATATGGAGAGGAGAGTGTTTAGGCGCCCGTGGCGAGATCAGGAAACTGCGCCGGGGGAGAGCTGTCCGACACCCTAATTTACGAGTAACTGTTCCTGAGATACCACCATTAAAATAATTCACGCAAGAGCTAAGGGAAGTGTGCATTTTTTTAAATTCTTTCTTTCCACGCTTTCGCTCTTCCGCACTCTAAAACAGAAAAAAAATAAAATAAATTCTGTTCTTCCACTGCGACTTATAATTATATAAGTTGAAATAATTCTTCGCATTAAACACTCTTGTCCGTTAGAAAATATTCCGATAAAACAGGTCCTTTGATAAGTCTTATTCAAGAAAATGCATTACTACCTTAATAAATAGCGCACTTAGATCAACGTATCCAGTTATTGCGCAGGGCAGCTTGTCATTTGGGAAAAGAGACACTTTCAAGCTTTTTCTTCGTCAACATTTTATTTTATTTTATACATTTTACACCATTATGGAATACATTCAGTTTTGTGCGACTTATGGGCTAGAATTGAGAGGGGTAACAAAATAATTACAAATGGTGAGAGACGTATCGATGAATTTCACACGTGCATTTCTGTTATATGCAAATTTATAACAACAGCTTTATTCGAGGCTTCTAGGTGAACCTGAAACAATCAGAAATATCTTATTTTGTGATCTTGGAGTGTCTTTAGTCTATCTGACAGATCAACATGCAACTTTACAAATAAACAAATCTCTGTCCTGCAGTATATGAAGAACACATTTCTGTGAAGACATCAATGTAAACCTGAAATCAACACTACCGTCTGATAATGGACTCGGGCCCGAACCGAGTAACGGTGAAATAAATTGATTTATAAAAATATTGTGGCTGATTTTACAATTAACGGTGGTCTTTCAACTGCAATGGTCATCAGTCCCTAGCCTGACAAACTATTTAAACTGCTAAGATCAGCACACACACACACACACACACACACACACACACACACACACCCATATGCCAGAGGGAGGACTCGAAGCTCCGATGTGGAGCAGTTGCGCACTCCGCAGCAAGGCGCCTTAGAGCGCACGGCTGTTGCTGCGCGGCTCGCCGTCTTTATGGCCGTGCATTTTGAACCTACCTCTACAATGGATAACGCCAATCTCTTGAAAGTGATTCAGCACAGCAGCAGCAACAATAGTTGAGCATTACTTCAGTCTAAATAGAATGAAAGGGTAATCGTGTATGGCATTGTGTACTGTGACATTGCAGAACTGAACGTTAGCGAATGGGGTTGAATAAATTCCGGAAAAAATCTAATTGCAGGACTATAAATGACTGTCGGACAAAGATTTTACTTTCTTTAAGTAAAGGTTTGTATTCTTTCCATAACATATAGCGACAGATAGAAGCTAAAAAAAGTATTATTCTTGGCGGACATCACCCACAAAATTTTCAAAACAAATCGGTTTTCAACACACTTTCATTTACGATAACGATATTTAATTAGAATATTTCCTTTAAATGAAGCTTCGCCAAGCTTATGTTCATATATGAAGAATACAAAATTCTCCTCCACAATATAGCAGCTACAATGACGTTCCATGTGCGTTTACCTACTTTGGGTACAGTTTTCCACTTTCAAAGTACAAATACATAAATTCCGTCAATCTTTCCACCAAGTTCTTTCACATAATACGTCCGCTGCGAATCACAGGGCTCTGCCACTGCTGCTACCAGCTCTCTTAACAGACAAGTAACGACTCTGAAAGGCAACAACTAATAGGGGACCCAAAAATAACTTACGATGTCGTCGCTCAAAGACGGATTGTGGCCCCACACGGATATATAACCTAAGAGGTAATATAAAAGCTTATTTTACATTGCTATCGACATACGGTCAACAAAATATTAATTAATAATACAGAAAGTGGGAACAATTACATTACACAAACCTTTCATGACAAAAATTTGGCAAAAGGTTCGTTCCAAATAGGAGCTAACAAATTCGTCATAAATTATTCCCAGGTGTATAATACGTAAAATACAAAGAACTAAATCCTACCATAACTATTTTTACATTGACACATACAGTCTCCTAATTTCCTAAGTGGAAATTCGTGTGTGCTATGAAAAGATTTCCCAAATATGATATTGCTTTGTAGTTCAGGCTAATACGTCACAGAATGACATAATTCAGGTTATCTTTGGGCAATGAGAAAAATGCCTTGTTAGACAAACGTTATGTTTGTAATGACGTGGTCTGCAACAGGGCTAACATGTTACATCTACATCTATATAAATTCTCTACAAGTCACACTGAAGTGCACGGCAGGTTTCATCTATCAGCTTTTATGAGTTTTCTCAACAGTTCCTTTTTTAAAAACTCGCTGGAAAAGGGACACCTAAATCTTTCGTTTTCTATGTGATTTCTCTTATTGCATTACAATGATTATGTCTCGCTACGTAAGTGGGTGTTAACAGTAAAGATTCGAATTCGGAAAGAAAGTTGGTGATAGATATTTGCCGCATAGATCTCTTTGCAACGAACGGCACCTTTCTTTTAAAAATGTCCACCACAACTCAAGCATCTATTCCGTGATACTTTCTCCCCTATATCGCGCTAATACAAAACGAGATGTCCTTTTCTGAACTTTCTCTACATCGTCTCTCAGTCCCACCTGGTGTGGATCCCACAATGAGGAGCAATATTCCAAAATACGAAGCACAAGTGTTTAGGTAGTTTCGTTAGTAGAAGAGTTGTATCTTTTAAATTTACTCAAAATGTAACGTAGCCTTTGGTTCGCTATCTCAACAATATTTTCTGTGTGTTCATTTCAAATTAAGTTGTTCGTAATTGTTACCCCTAGACATTTAGTTAAACTTGCGGCCTGTAGATTTGACTGATTTAAGGTGTAAATAAAGTTTAACGGATTTCTGTTGGGGGTCATATGAATGACATCACACTTATCATCATTAATGGTCATTTGCCAATTTTAGCACCAACTTGATATCTTATTCAAATCATTTTGAAGTTGATTTTGATCTTTTGGTGACTTTGCTAACCGGTAAATAATAATATCATCTACGAACAACTAAGAGAGCTACTCTGATTGTCTACCAAAACGTTCATGAAAATAAGGAACAGTAGAGGCACTATACCACTTCCATGGGGAACGCCATATATCACTTCTGCTCGATGACTTTCCGTCAATTGAAACCTACTCTGTCGTTTCTGACAGGAAATCACGAATCCATCGCATAAATATCGCGATATTCCAGAAGTACAAAATATAATTAGGGCACTTGTGAAGTACAGTGCTACAAACCTTCCGGAAATCTAAAAGCACGGAATCTAATTAACAAATGTTTGTATAGTCTATGGGATTTAACTACGGGGTTACCAGTCCCTAAACTTACAAACTACTTATGAACTAACTAAGACTGAGGAGGGCATGAATACCCATGCCCGAGGGGGGATTCGAATCCCCGACCGCAGTGGCCGTGCAGACCGTGACTGGAGCGCCTCAGTCCCCTCGGCCACCGCGGCCAGCAATCTATTTAACATCTAGCTCTGTGTCACAATAACGATTTTTTGTGAATCTGTGTTGACGAGGGGATAACAGGTTATTCTCTTCGAGGTAGTATATGATATTTAAGGAAAGAATATGTTCTAAATTCCTGCTGGTAACCGACGTCAATGATATACGACGTTGATTATGCGGATCACTTGAATATTGGAATGACGGGTGCATTTTCCAGTTTTTGTATGCGAATCATTCACTGAGGGAACGTTTGTATATAATAACTAAGTATGGGGCTACTGCGTCATGCGAGAGTAAGGTCGGGGTGAGAGTTTAAAATAGGGAAGGTTTAATTTTTAAAACTCACAACCACCAGCTGCGAACCAAATTCCTAACCATGCAAAAACACTGGAATTGTGATTGCGACTGTTTGACTCGTTTTCTAGGGGATGATATCACACGTTCGCAGCTTTCCTTCCCTGCATATGATTAACAAAACAAATTCATAATAAAATCAAGTTCATGAGAGAAAAGGGTGTACTAACTACTATTTTTGAAAACACGTGAAAGTTCACTTTATGTTATTTATTTCACAATCTCAGAACCCTGTGGCTGATACGTCTGTACGTCGGCACATTTATCAAATAAAGTTATAGCTCGTGAGCCCCCAGCCAAAAATGAATATTTGTCGCAAATTGTTTTATCACCATGTCACTGTCTCAAACACCGTTTATGTTCATGCCTATGCGACGACACATGTTACATTAACAAATCACAGTCACTTTAATTCAATGCGATGCACACCTTGTTCCGCCAGCTAAATATTCACAAACACACAGTAGCACTCGATTCAACTTGATGCCGTCTACGACGAGCACCAACACGTGGCGATTGCCACATACAAATCTATAACCTCCACCTCGAGGTCCACATGCCCACTCAATGCAGAGCGACACCGCCCAGCCAGCTCCCCACGTGCTCCAGAGTCGTCACTTCCTGCCTTCGCGCGCGCTAAAAGCTCAACTGCTGGGTTTTTTTTCCCCTACGTCATCAATTTCCCCATGTGAGCTGTTCTAACCGATTTGCCAACGTACAGCTCTCAGCCAATACATTTCTGAAACTTTACATAAAATCAAAATAATTACACTACACATTAAATAAATATCTTTTAGGTTTTTATATTGGTATAAACATCCTTTGTAGTATTTATCATAATCGTGCAATTTCTTATAACACAGATAAGTGATTTAACTGAATACTTCAAGATAAAATACACAAGATTAATTGAAAATAAAATGAGAAATAGTTAATACATTATTTTTATAAACAAACATTGCCATGCTAGTTGTGTAACTGTCTTGTATTGATGAGTAATTTATTACTTTTCATTGTCAATTAAACATATTACGCCTGATGTGATTATATCAGCTAATGTATTATTCATTAATCAACAGGCTATTTTGTTTTAACTGCATCGTATTACTTCAAATGCCAGTAGTATTAGAATATTTTATTTCACACAGTGCACTGCACTGTGCCTGTCACTCGCCATTATCCCTCTCTACCCTCACCGGAAACGAACTGGAAAATCCTAAGCTGGAACAAGCCACCAACGTCGGCCTGCTCGCTGGCCTCCTGTCAGATACAAGTACACAGCAAATCTCAACGTGGAGAATTTCTACCTATGGCTTAACTATAAATGTTGTCACCCAACTGTGTACATATATTGCTACCATAATTAATAAGATTAAAATTGTGTAACATTTAGTGCATTGGCATGGTCAATGTTTGCAGTGAACTTCATACTGTTTAATTATCAAATGCTATTAATTACCAATATTTCTATTGGATGGTAATCTTACAATACCCCTACTTGTGGCATCAAACCCATGTGCAGGAATGGCGCAAGTAGCACCAAAATTAATACATTCAAAAGAGCAAAATTTAAAGTTACAAAAGTATTGAATCGGATTGACTCAAACACTATACCAATTATGATCTCAACTAATGCAAAAATAAAATAAAACAAATAAATAAATAAAAATAAACAGGGCAGTGAGAAAATTTCCCAATATTTGTACCATTAAGACCACTTATAGTGTGTGCATATTTTTTAAGAAAAGAATCCTTATAACTAATTACATCCATGAAATTTAAGTGTGCCTGTTGTTTATATATAGAATTGGCACCAAATTTATAATAGTATTAACCTTTAGTCTTTAGAGGACCTTGTCCTGCATGGAAAAACTAGAATTATCACTATAAAAACTTTTGACGGTACACACTCCACTTGTTTAAAGGAAATCTCTCACCACTTTGACACTGAGAACCTCAGAGTCATCGTTGCAGCAACTCTGGTCCATGGTGTATGGTCCTATGTCTCTGTCATTTCAACCAAAATGCTGTGGCAGCTTAGATTCATGGCACTGGATCAAGCGTTCTTGTTCACACACGTCATATGCACCCTACATGGAACAGGAAGAGCAGAAGGCACTCATGTGTCAACATAGACAAAAGTTTGTCTGGACACCAGGATTCGGTTGGATTTGTATCCCACCCCTCTGCCATCCAGACTTGGTGCAATTGAAACTAAGCATTGAGACATGTACAGTAACATGCAAATCAACAGAATTAAGAACTCAAAGTGGCTTGTGTTAGTCATTATCAGATCAACCCAAACCACCATGCCTGCTCTCTCATCAGCCATAGCTTCAGATGAAACAGGTAAGAGAATATGTGGCATACTTGGAGTATTACTCCATCAAATAAAATACCAACAACCTGCCTGTTTTAAAATATATCTTAAAGCTCAAATAATACTACCAAAAGAATGTTATCATAGAGAATTTTCTCTTCTATCAAAATGACACCTACAAGCATAAATGCAAATACTACCCCCTCGCATAAAAAAAAAAAAAAAAAAAAAAAAAAAAAAAAAAAAAAAAAAATACTTTTGCTTGTGTGAGATTTAATTGGCCCATACTATCTTAAGTTAATCCTGGCACGTCTATACTTCACAGTAACTACAACTCCTGCAGCCTGTGAGCATCAATTGAAAACAATGCATATACATCCTCTAGTCCTGATTCCAGATTAGTATACATAAACAAAAATAAAAACAATTTAATTATCATTCATGGAATTGCCTAACTAAATAGTTTCACTACTCATACATAAATTATGATGACACAATAAACACACTATCCCTCTCAGCTGCTGTTTCAGGAATGAGTCCTGGCAACAATTGCACTTTTCACCAACACGTATACATAAACAACAAAAATAAAGCAAGGCAAAAACGGAGAATAAACCAAGTCAAAATAATTATCAAATTGTCAAGTTACTCCACAAAAACTCTTAAATCTAGACATACATAAATCACCAAAAAAAATACATACCACAGAATAAATATACACAAATTCTTAAACTACTATATACACTGCTTTGGATCTCATACTTCATGATTTATAGTGGTTTATGGCAGTTGCTTGTGTAAACATGCCATTAAATCTTTATCATTAACAAAATTTTTGAATTTCACCCTCTTCATGCATCCCTCCAGATTTAATTCTATCACTTTATCCTTATATTGCAACTGAGCTTCATATTTGCACAGAAAATCACTTCCTAACACTAGATTTAAACATAGACCTTTCATCACTAATAAATCTTGAATAAACATCTCCTCCTCAATGATTACTTCAAATTCTGAGTTACCTGCATTTAACACTCCCATTTTTCTAGCAAAAGCATAATTTTCTTTTTCCCATGCCACTGGCTCTACTGTTTTTAAATATTTGAGGAATTGGATCCAATCATCTTGCCCATACTCATGTACTTCTTTATTAACCGAACCTGACTTTAACCCATCAATATCCATTTCATGACACTGTTCATTATTATAAATGACAGAGGATTTTATCTTATTCTCCTTATCACCTGACCCCTCCTGTATAAGTTCATGTACCTCACTTCTCTCATCATGATCTAAGGTACACATGCCTAATCCCCTTAATTGATCATACTCATTGTCCCCATTCACAAACTCTTTCAACACATTGTAATAAGTCTGGTCCCTATTATATTGTTTGCCTAGTCTGTCCAAGTAATCATGTTTGTGCAATAGCCAATCATCTGGTGCCCACTTCCTAATCCAGTTTATTTTCCCAATTAAATTTCTGGTTTGTGCATCTACACTGTCAACTTGGGCTTCCTTAGAGATATTCACATTTATATTAACATTTACAGTAGGTCCAGGGTCATTTATTGTCTCTACTGGACCACATTTATTTACATTTAATTTAGAAAAACATTCACTCTCATTCATACATTCCACAACATCTATGCTGGCTCCAGTACCATCAATATTTACATTCTTACTTTCACATTCAGTCAACACTTGTGCCTCTGACCTATCCAAAACTAGGGCTAACCAAACACTGTTTTTATCCTCTTTAATGTTATTATCAAATAAATTTCGCACACCATATTCCCCTTTACTGTCCTCATTCCTATCCTTTCTCCTCCTGTTTGCATTTCTTTTGTCACGTTGCATAAACCAATCCCCAAAAATTTCCTCACTACCTATAACAGCATTCATCTGACACATACTTTCCTCTCTTTTGTCCCTTTCCTTGTTTACTCTATTTATGTTTTGTTCCCTCTTTTCTTTAACCTTGTCACTGTGTACTCCTACTTCCTCTTTCCTATCATTATCTCTGTCCATGTGACATAGTTTTTCCTCCCTTCTCTCCCCATCTCTATTCCTACTGTAATTATGGTCATTTGATCCCCTGTTATCCCATCTTCTGGTCCTGTTATTAGAATAGCTCCTTGTCCCAAAATGGACCTCATTTGGAACAAATCTTAGTTTCCCTGATTTTGTCACTGATTTTCTCTCCTACTGTTATCCCCATTCCTATTTCCACCTTCCTGCCTCTGATTTCTCCTATCATTTTCCCATGTTTCCCTCTGGCTTCTATTCTCCCAGTTGTCTCCTCTGTTATTGTTACCTCTCCAATTTTCATTTAAATTCCTCTCTCTATTGTGGTTACCCAGGTTGTGAACCACATTTCTACTGCCTCTGTTTTCATTGTGGTTCACATGCTGTGTTCCCCTGAGCTGTCGATTCATAACTAAACCCTGGTCTATCTTTTCTACAAATTCAATGAAATTCTCAGCTGAATCTGTGGGATGGTGAATTAACTGCCAATGCAGATCTGCAGGTAACCTCCTACACAAAGTGGAAATTACTGCTAAAAGAATCAAAGGTGTATCTAAATGCACTAGTTTGTCAAGTTCCTCCTGACAAAATTCCTTCATGCTCTGTTTCCCTTTCACATAGTTTGGCCCATTCAAGAATTCATTTTGTATCTTAACTTGCTTGGCCTCCCCCCAATACTTATTTAAAAACAATGTTTCAAACGCCTCAAAAGTAACAAATTTATCAGCACACTGATTTGCCCATGTTTGAGCAGAACAGTCAAGCTTTCTCTTTGCTAACTTCACTTGACAGTGGTCTGACATACCAGGCACAAATTGGTCCTTGCATGCAGCCAAAAAATCTACTGGATGATAATTAACCACTCCTGAAAACTTTTTGCCATTAGGTGTCTGCACCATGGACCAATTAGTGTTTCCTGATGCAGTACACAATTTTAGATTATTTATTCTAGTGTTCACCTTCTCAATCTCAGTATTGTTTACTGTCACTACTTGTTCTATCTTTTTTCCTTAAGTTACATTCTGTATTCTTTAATTTTCCTGACAACAAAGTTTTTGTTTCCTCAATACCTGCCACCATCCTCTTGTCAACCTCAGCCAACACTTGGATAGTGCCCTCATTCCTGTGATCACATATTTGTTTCACATCATCTAACTTGCCTCCTAACTCAGTCTCAGTCTCACCAATTCTGGCATGTATCTTCTTTTCCCTGTTTTCAAACCGTTCTGTTAGACTTCCTATCTTTTTGTCAATGTCTGTGATTATTTCTGCCTTTAATGCAAACATTGAATTTTGTTGTGCCCCAATGTCTGCCTTAAAGTCTGCTTTCAATTCTGATTTTACAGTTCCTATTTCTGATCTTATTTTTGATTCTAAATTTGAGTTTGAATTTTCTATTTTTGATTCTAAATTTGAGCTAAAACTCGCTAACATGGCTGCGATCATCTCCGGTGCCAACAACATTCCCCCAGTATTTACCCTCTCTGGACTTTCTTGTATGCTAGTCTTTGAATCTACGTCGCTTGGCGACTTTTTAAAAACCTGATCCATGATTTGGTACGACAAGAAATCTTGATAAACACAAAAGAATTTATTGCGCCAGATGCTTTACTTCTCTTTTAATCCAGAAGTTGCTGCACCGAGCTGCGACGTCCCCAACGCTTGCTGCCGTCTGTTGTAGAAGCTGTGGCTGGAATATGTCCTCACTGCATCCCTTACCCTTTGTAGAATAGAAGCTGCTGGGTCCCGAGGTTCCGTTGGCGACTTGCGAAGTCCCCACGATCACTGCTGTCCGTTGCAGACGATGAAATTTGAGTGCGTGTATCCCTCGCGCCGCCGCTCACTGCTGCCGCGCCGATGCGCCGTCGATTGCTGGTTACGGATGCCCGCGCCCGAACTCTGTCAGCCACTAACCGTCGTTAGCCGCGCGACGCGTTCGCGTACCGTCCACGATTATGCTAACTATTTTGTCCACTATCACCTTCCTAAGCACACCCTACCTCTCTGTCCGAGCAAGACCAGTGTGAATTTATCCCGCTCTCTGCTGCCAGCCGCCACACACACTTGAAATTGTCCGTCGCGTCCGCGCACTTGTTTGCCTCCAAATGCGAGGGTGAAGGTCGGGATGAGAGTTTCAAATAGGGAAAGATCAATTTTTAAAACTCACAACCACCAACTGCGAACCAAATTCCTAAACATGCAAAAACACTGGAACTGTGGTTGCTACTGTTTGACTCGTTTTCTAGGGGATGATATCACACGTTCGCAGCTTTCCTTCCCTGCATATGATTAACAAAAAAAATTCATAATAAAGTAATTTCATGTGAGAAAAGGGTGTACTAACTACTATTTTTGAAAACACGTGGAAGTTCACTTTATGTTGTTCATTACACCATATTAAAACCCTGTGGCTGATATGTCTGTACGTCGACACATTTATCAAACAAAGTTATAGCTCGTGAGCCCCCAGCCAAAAATGAATATTTGTCGCAAATTGTTTTCACACCATGTGGGTGTCTCAAACACCGTTTATGTTCGTGCCTATGCGACGACACGTGTTACATTAACAAATCACAGTCACCTTAATTCAATGCGATGCAACCTTGTTCCACCGGCTAAATATTCACAACACACAATAGCACTCGATTCAACTTGGTGCAGTCTATGATGAGCAACCATACGTGGCGATTGCCACACACAAATCTAAAGTCTTCACCTGGACATCCACATGCCGACTGATGCCGAGCGACGCCGCCCGGCCAGCTACACCACTCGCTCCCGACTCCTCACTTGGGCCACGCGCGTGCGCACGCCAAAAGCCCAACTGCCGGTTTTTTTCCCCCTACGTCATCAACTTCCCCATGTGAGCTGTGCTAACCAACTTCCAACGTATAGCGCTCAGCCAACACATTTCCAAAACTTTACATAAAATCAAAATAATTACACAACACATTAAACAAATTTCTTATGTTTTTATAATGGTATACACATCCTTTGCACTATTTATTACAATCGAGCAATTTCTTATATCACAGACAAGTGATTTAACAGAATATTTCAAGATAAAATACACAAGATTAATTGAAAATAAAATGAGAAATAGTTAATATATTACTTTTATAAACAAACATTGCCATGCTAGTTGTGTAACTGCCTTGTATTCATTGGTAAATTATTACTTTTCATTGTCAATTAAACATATTACGTTAGATGTGACTATATCAGCTAATGTATTGTTTATTTGTCAACAGGCTATTTTGTAATGAGAGCCTTAAAGGTTCCTAACTGCATCATATTACTTCAAATGCAAGTAGTATTAGAATATTTTATTTCACGCTGTGCACTGCACTGCACCTGACACTCGCCATTGTCCCTCTCTCCCTTCACCGGAAACGAAACTGGAAAATGCTAAGCTGGAACAAGCCATAACGTTGGCCTGCTCCCTGTCCTCCCGTCAGCTACAAGCACACAGCAAATCTCAACGTGGAGAATTTCTACCTTTGGCCTAACTATAAATGTTGTCACCCAACTGCGTACATACATTGCTACCATAATTAATAAGATTAAAATTGTTTAACATTTAGTGCATTGGTATGGTCAATGTTTGCAGTCAACTACATACTGTTTAATTATCAAATGCTGTTAATTACCAGTATTTATATTGGGCGGTAACCTCACAACAGGCAGTAAAGGAATGGAAGGAGAAATTTGGAGAGTCGACTGAAGTGCAGAGAGAAAAAAAAAAAGACATTGCGGTTTGCCGATGACGTAGTAATTCTGTCAGTGACTGCAAATGATCCGGAAGAGGAATTGAATAGAATGTACAGTGTCTTGAAAGGAAGATATAAGATGAACATTAACAAGAGTAAAACGAAAGTAATGGAACGCAATGTCAGAAAATCAGGCAATGCTGAAGGAATTAGGTAATGAGACAATAGAAGTAGTAGATGAATTTTGTTATGTGGGTGGCAAGATAACTTCTGATGGACGAAGTAAAGAAGATATAAAATGCAGATTGACTATGGGAAGAAAAGCGGTTCTGAAGAAGCGAAATTTGCTGACATCCAACATTAATTTAAATTTTAGGAAGTCCTTTCTGAAAGCATTTCTCATGAGTGTAGGAGTGTTTGGGAGAGAAACGTGGACGAAAAGGAGTTCAGATTGAAAGATGATAGAAGCTATTGAAAGGTGGTGCTACAGACGAATGATGAAAATTAGATGGGTAGATCACGTAACTATTGAGGTGGTGTTTAACTGAATCGGGGAAAGGAGTTTCCGGCATATCCTGACCAAGATAAGGGATAGATTGGTTGGACACATTCTGAGACATCAAGGAATTGTCAACTTAGCATTTGAGGGAAGCGCGTGGGGTAAAAATCGTAGAGGGAAACCGAAGGACGACTATAGTATGCAGATTCAAAAGGATGTAGGTTGCCGAATGTATTCTCAGATGAAGAGTCTTGCACAGGACAGAGTAGCGTGCAGAGGTTCATCAAACCAGTCTGCGGAATGAAGACCACAACAATAAACAACAAATCTGTCAATGATTGTCGATATTCTTTCTTTGAACCTAAGCCATATCTCATCCTCACTCACATAGCTAGTTTCGAAAGACTAAGGATTACTATTCAGGAAATGGTTTATCGAGTTTAATCTTTTATTATTTTTATTTTTTATAAATATTTTTCTGTTTGTTTTGGGTAGGTTTGAGAAATGCGATATTCAGTCTCCTTATGACAAATCTGTGGTCACTTATCCTTGTTTCCGTATTGACACTCTTTGTTAGGTTTGGATTATGTGTTCCTAAGAGATCAAGCATATTTTCAAAACCATTTACTATTATAGTAAATGAAGTAAATGTAGTAAATTTATGAAGTAATTGCTCGAGATCATTTTCGGAAAAAGCGTTCAGTACGATTTCGGACGATGTTTTATTTTGGCCTCTTGTTTCTTTCAACATTGTTGCAATCGTATCGTCTGAGTCAGGGGTCAATGAAATGGACCAATTATTAATTTATTCCTTTTTTTAGGTATATTCACTTTCCATGCTAACTCACAAGAACTGTCTACATGAGACGCGGCGGATTAGCCGCACGTACTGGAGTGCCGTGTTGCCCTGTGCGCGACTGTCCGCCGTCGGTCTTTCGAATCCCCCCTCGGGCGTGGATATTTGGGTCGTCTTTAGTGTAAGGTCATTCATAAGTAGTATAAGTAGTTTGTAAGTTTAGGGACTGATGAGCCACAGCAATGTACTACTGCCGTACATTTTCACTGGAATACTATTACCTCATACGTATACTACGCATAGATGACCTACCTGCGGTTCGTGAAGTGTACGGAACCCTCATGACGTGACAGCAACGGAAAATTGTCAAATGCAAAAACCCAACGGTCGACTGGAATGCAGTATGGTGTAATGTACATTCCCCTAACTTACCGACAGCGGCACTAACTACGTGGTACTACTAGGCGAACGAAAAATACCCAACGCAGTCACGTCTGTACACACACCGACCTTTCTGCGGCACGGCAAAGGAAATGTGGTATCTGCCTTGCCACATTTTGGCCTGCACCTTATGCTAGTCAGATGCCGACCTTACTCTCTACTTACGACATTCCATATCCAAATACGAAGAGAAATACAGCAAACTGGCTGAAGAAGAAGAGTGAACCACATATTAGGCACAATTGAAGATGATGTCGATAATTACAGAAATTTTATATACATTTGAAAATTAAGATAATCGGAAGCTACCGAAAAATTACGCAAAATTTATCTCGAAGGTGTTTGATGACTTCTTGGTGGTCCGCTTGCAGCGTAGGGCATATTGGGTGAGGCTATAGCTATGGGTGAATAAAGAAATAATGGGAAAATTACGAGTCTCCGACTATCATTGTTCCCTGACAGGCAACTCACCTGCAGATCTTCTGTAACAGGCGGTTGGACTTCGTCTCGTGCAGCAGGGGTTTCAGAGGCTGGTAAAATACATAAAAGGGTAAGAATATAAATAAAACCAGTCCGCAGAGAGAGTGGAAAACGAAAGGTAAGGAACTAGCCAAGAGTTCGCGCTCGATCACAAGAACAGGGGTCGGACCTAGGCATCTAACATGCTATATAACGTAGTAGCAGCTCCATAAAACACGGCACAAATGCAGATGTAAGGCGATCTCGACCACAGGAGATTCGAAGTATGTCGTATCTGTGATGATGTCGGGTCCGCCGCGAAGTCTAGGACAGGCTGCTTGCTCTCCAGTTAATGGGAAGCACGTGTCACTGAACGACGGTAACTGCCGCACGCTGACCTCCCGAAGATACCTCCAGGAAATGCAATGGAATAGGCTCGGGAGCTGCTTTCCAGGCTATTTAAGCAATTGACCAATGCATACATGTGCGCGTCCGCGGTTGGCAAAAGGTCCCTGTAGCCAACCTAACAGAGGAGGGAGGACTAACCGTTAACTATCTCGTGACCGCCGGCAGTGGCGGAGTTCCAACCGTCATATTGGTTAGCCTGAATGGGTACACATTCGCAGAACACGAAAACTCCTCCTCCACGACGTGCTGCAGCGACGGTTTGAAGTAATGGCCGAAGGGAAATTAAAAAAGATTTCGTAATACTGGCCGTTTCTCTGTGATAATTAAATGTGTAGTGCCAAAATTACGCTGCTCCCTCTAACCGCTATTCCTCTATGCAGAAAATACGTAGGTAGTGTCTGTCGGCCTGGGAAAATTAGTTTCATGGCTATAATCGTGAGATGAAATTTTAATGATTATTAATTAACTAATTAATCGGTCTGAGGGTGTAATCAATAAACTTAGGTTTCCATCTGGATTTAGAATTTGTTTTAAATTTGACGTATTATTTTTATAAATCGCTGTTCCTTTGTCTGAGGACTACCCTGGCAGATTTTGTGGGTTTGTCACCTGTACCAGAATTCACACGTTGAACCTGGGCATTTAGTTATTCAAATTACAGTAGTTAATTTAAAGAAATTAAAGGTAGTCAGAGGTAGTGTCTATGAGTCTGGGAAAATTAGTTTCATGCCTATAATCGTGCGATGAAATTTTAATCATTATTAATTAACTAATTAATCGGTCTGATTGTGCAATGAATAGACTTGGGATTCCATCTGTATGTATAATTTGTTATTAAATTTGACGTATTTTTTTTTTTATATAAATCACTCTTTCTTTGTCTGAGGTCTGGCCTGGCAGATTCTGTGGCTTTGCCACGTGTCTTTTAGCGTTACCAGAATTAAGTGCATTACAGCTGCCTCCTCAATGGGCCCGATTGGGGAAACATCTATCCTCAAAATCAACACATATCTTTTCACACTCTGCATAGTAACAACAACCACATAAGTAAAACAATAAAAATATGAAATATATACGATCACAATTGGTAATGAATGTTACGTATCCGGACTACCTCTGTGCAAAATATTTTACAAAAACCAAAAAATTACCTGACCTTAATACAATTACTGCATTTATAATGAAATATTCATCAATTCTTGCACTGTTAGAGGAAACACAATGTGACCAAAGAGGGACCCTTCAGTGCTGTAACGCAAATCACTAACTCTGCGCAGAGCACTGCACTAAACAGAAGCTTTAGCTATTGTAGCTGAATCACTGAACAAAGGTTCACTTTGCCCTTTAAATCTCGTTCAGGTAAGGGAGGGGAGGCATTCAGCTGTTGCCCCGGCTTCCAGCAAGTAGGCCAGCCCTTTAGCTGGCCAGGGCGGCGCGGCGGTCGTCGCCCCACGCAGCGTCTGCGGCCACACCCCAACAACTGAAGCGGCGGCGTGTGTCGGCGTCTCTGAATCATCACTCCAGTGCCTCAACCCACGATTCTCCACTGGCCCGCGACTTGGAGAGGCGTGCGCTTGCCGCTAGCAGCCACCGATTTGTACCCTTCAGGGTATACAACACATTCCGGATATATAATTCGGGATTCTCTGAAGCAGAATCGGGCGATGAACTAGCTACGTTGGCATACTTGCGTGACGTCCTCTCATAGCTTTGGGCGATACAATCATCTTAAAACTAACGTAAAATTAAATCATTTTCTTAATGACTTAGTTTCCTTGCCGTCTTTGTAATGCCGCTTGAGTCCGTTTAGGTTTCAACACTAACACAGCATTTTATTGAAATATAATAAATTATTTTGTAACCATGAACATTTCTGCACTGTATGTTCTCGCGTGGCAGTCGTACACTAACTGATCTACCCCATTTTTTCTCGTCTAACTGTGTCACTTTAGTACAACAGTAGTATATTATTCTGCATGTTACTCCATCCGTTGGAATCACTAACACTAGACGATGTCGATGGAACAGATGCTAGTCTCATTACATGGCAGGTCTCTCTCCCACAAATTAGAGTTCCTTTTCTCTATTTCCTAGGTCTACTAAAGGAACTGGTCGTTGAATGCAAAGCAGAAACAGTCATCCTGAAGGATGATCTGTGGCTATTCTTTTCTCTTGAACGCTTTATCCCCACATTTCGCCTTATCCAAAACTTGGTATGCACTCCACTCAATGCACCGTATTCTCTTCGTTACGTGCTATTAATTTGGTTCGAAATCCCCTTAGAGAAAATACCTTAGTAATTCATGACTCATCACCCTCCGTCGTCTCATTCCCTAGCATAATTTCAACAATAATACAATAATGAAACGTATATTTTCCTCTTACACAGTGGATTAACGGCACTCGCTAACGTGTGTGTGTGTGTGTGTGTGTGTGTGTGTGTGTGTGTGTGTGTGTGTGTGTGTCTGTCTGTCTGTCTGTATGTGTGTGTGTGTGTGTGTGTGTGTGTGAGCCTAAGTGTGCATGAATTCGTATGGTACAATGGGACTTCTCAACGGTGGCAACGTCCTTGGCATTGCAGATCGATTCCCAAACCTTATCTTTCAGCAAATATTAGCGGGGAGTGTTTTATGAGTGCACCGTAAAGCACGGCAGTCAATTCTTCAGTGTCTTCTGCTTCCAATAAGGGGAACAATTCATATTGTTACTACCCTTGCCACCTGCACCCACTGCTCTATATTTCCGGATTTTACTCCCCACTCTATACCAAGCCTATAGGCCCTGGTGTCAGTCCTCTGTCCACGCTGAACAAAGTAAATTCCTTCACATTTTTCTATCCCTAATCGCAAAACATCACACAGTTACTTAAAACACAGCAAAACGTATAATAAAGTACACATACATTTGACACACGAAGCTGAAAGAGAAATTATTACAGCTCAATTCTTCAATATAATGGTATATTTAATCCATGATACTGGCACAAATTTCAAAGCCAAGAATGCTGACATGAAGTCAGAATAATCTTATCGGCGAGTGGGGGTCTAGCTGATGAACAACTTGATATTTGAAATGTTCTGTATGCCCTTTCCATCTCCGATATCTGGATCAAGAACAACGCATGTGTGGTAACCTAGAATGACTCGTCATACAGCAGACAAAACTTCGCTCTTTTCCTCTCTACCTGAGCTGTGATTGTTACGGACCAAACCCAAATCACCTTCTTTAACTGCAGGATGCTTGGCCATGCGATTATGGCGCGCCTTCCGAAGGGCTTCCTTCCTCAGTAAGAGCGTTTGACATCTTTGTTTGTAATTCCCTTTCTGGGGTAGAAGACAGCTGCGCCGCGGCTCGCAAGGGCGTTATAATAGGCCTTTCGAGCATTAGCTCAACCGGGAAGTGGCCTGTGGAATAATGTAGTAAACCGTTGATAATCTCCTCGATTTGCGGGAAATACTCTACTTAGTATGTCTAACATTGAACCCTCGCCACCTTTCCGACTTCAGAGAAACAGCGCTCGATTGGGTTCGCGGCTGCATGGTAAACGCTTGTCTGATGAATAACAATACCCCACTGCTGCATTTCAGCAACCCATGCTCGCGATGTGAACTGCGGGCCGTTGTCCGACAACATTTCCTTTGGTTTACATAAAGTCTCCGTGTAACACCGCAAGCATCTCACGAGAACCATTGCTGACGTGGATCTCACGGGATACAACTTAATATACTTAGTAATAACGTCTAAAATGGCAAAAAGAAAAGGAGCTCCACCCATGCCTACCGGGAGACTTTCCATAACATCTACTGAGAGTAGTTCCCGCGGTGCAGATGCGAAGAAGTGTTCATTAGCCCCGTAATCCTCTCTGTTTGCTGGCTTAGCCTTCTGGCACAGAACACACTTTGGTAATTACTTCACAGTAATCGACTCCATGCACCGTTAGCTACCTTGTGGTCGCCAGCAGTGGAGAGGTTCCAACCGTCATGTTGGTTGGCCTGAACTGGTGCGGATTCGCAGGATGCGAAAACTCGTCTCCCTCCGCCACCGCGTGCTACAGCGACGGTTTGAAATAACGGCCGAAGGGAAACTGAACAAGATTTCGCCATAATGGCCATTTCTCTGTGATAATTACATAAGCAGGGCCAAAATCATGCTGATTCCTCGAACCGATATTCCTCTATGCAGAAAATACGTAGGTAGTGTCTGTGGGCCTGGGAAAATTAGTTTCATGCCTATAATCGTGCGATGAAATTTTACTGATTATTAATTAACTAATTAATCGGTCTGAGGGTGTAATCAATAAACTTGGGTTTCCATCTGGATTTAGAATTTCTTTAAATTTGACGTATTATTTTTATAAATCGCTGTTCCTTTGTCTGAGGACTGCCCTGGCAGATTTTGTGGGTTTGTCACCTGTCTTTTAGCGTTACCAGAATTCACACGTTGAAGCTGGGCATTTAGTTATTCAAATTACAGTAGTTAATTTAAAGAAATTAAAAAAATAGAAGTAATGACCGAATTTACCGGTAATAAAGAAACAACGAAAAGACAGCCAAGGCTCTGGACAGTCCATAAAGTCTCCTAAAATACCTTCTTTACGTTCAGACACAATATATATTCCGAAAGCAATTCAGTAGAATTAAAAACTCAATGGTTAGGACAAGCCTCATGTTTCTTCTATTGTCTCTGTTTGTAAAGGAAAAAGGAAAAATTTGCGTCGCAGATCGCTGTGCTGGCGGTCACCGGTTCAAATTACGCCACTGGCAGAAAGAAATTTATTTGTTTGGAAAAAAAAAAAGTTAGAGCGCTCGACTGGAAACCGAAAGGTAACGGTTTCAAAACCTGGTCTGAACTCGTCTGTTTCAGTCTGTGGCGCACGTTTGAAGGACTTACACCAGGCCAATTAGCCACCTTGTTAATTACGTTCAAGGAGAGGCCCTTTTTCCACCTGAAGAAGGGCAGAGGGGCAGAAAGTCGCAGAAACCAGTAATAATAAAACCATTTCAGCTGTAAGTTTCATTCAGTTTCCAGTTTTAATTATTTGAACAAATTAAAATCATTCTGAAGCAGGACATTATTTGAACATTCGACTCAATTTTCAGAGTTAATTGTCTCACCATAAAAAGAAAACATTGTGGACTATGGCAACATTTAAACAACGGTTGTCTGCGGGAAATGTACAGTCGCCACCATCTCTATACTTATAAGACGCATTTGTTGTCTGTCTGTTCACTTATAACTTAAGATCCAGACAACAATATAACGCGAAATTTGGTACTCGTACACAAAAGTACATGGGGAAAGTTCTTAAACTGGTTTCGTTCCATTTTTTGGAAAACCAACCGGAAAATTTGAGAAAAAGTGAAAGTGCGTTTTCAATGTGTCCGTGGAAATCTATATCTTCGCAATGATCTTGATGAAATTGTGCACAATTGACCTTCAAAACAAGAGGAATGGACCTGTCTACATTAAATTTCGTTCAGTGCATGGTGGAGGGTACTTATGGATATCGCCAAAATCGACACTTTTGCTCCGATCTTGATGAAATTTTTTAAACTTCACCTTGAAAATAAGATGAAGGTTACTGTCTATATAAAATTTCGTTCTGCGCATGCTAATAAACGGTTTTGTTCGCTTCTACAGAAAACTTTATTTTAAACCCGAGCAAAGCCGGGTACTTGCAGCTAGTATATACATGGTGTTACAAAAAGGTACGGCCAAACTTTCAGGAAACTTTCCTCACACACAAAGAATGAAAATATATTATGTGGACATGTGTCCGAAAACGCCTTATGTCCATGTTACAGCTCATTTTATTACTTCTCTTCAAATCACATTAATCATGGAATGGAAAGACACAGCAACAGAACGTACCACCGTGACTTCAAACACTTTCTTACAGGAAACGTTCAAAATGTCCTCCGTTAGCGACGATACATGCATCCACCCTCCGTCGCATGGAATCCCTGATGCGCTGATGCATCCCTGGACAATGGCGTATTGTATCACAGCCGTCCACAATACGAGCACGAAGAGTCTCTACATTTGGTACCGGGATTGTGTAGATAAGAGCTTTCAAATGCCCCCATAAATGAAATTCATGAGGGTTGAGGTCAGGAGAGCGCGGAGGCCATGGAATTGGTCCGCCTCTACCAATCCATCGGTCACCGAATCTGTTGTTGAGAAGCGTACGAACACATCGACTGAAATGTGCAGGTGCTCCATCGTGCATGAACCACATGTTGTGTCGTACTTGTAAAGGCACATGTTCTAGTAGCACAGGTAGATTATCCTGTATGAAATCATGATAATGTGCTCCAGTGAGCTTAGGTGGAAGAACATGAGGCCCAATCAAGAGATCACCAAGAATTCCTGCCCAAACGTTCACAGAAAATCTGTGTTGATGACGTGATTGCACAATTGCGTGCGGATTCTCGCCATCTCACACATGTTGATTGTGAAAATTTACAATTTGATCACGTTGGAATGAAGCCTCATCCGTGCTAAAATGAGCTCTAATATATAAATTAAGCGTTTCCCGACACATGTCCACATAATATATTTTCTTTCTGTGTGTGTGAGGAATGTTTCCTGAAACTTTGGCCGTACCTATTTGTAACACCCTGTATGTATTCTATCTCTCTCTTAAAATCGTCTACTTTTTATAATACTTTCAGAAAGTCATATTAATATTTCATTAATTGTTTTGAGCGATTATGAAAAGTTTCTCGTCTGTCTATGTCGTGTCCCACGTTATTACAGTGTGGGCCGTATCATTTAAAACACACTTCTCCGGATCATATTTTAACTTGACTGCCTCACGTAGCTGAGCCATGCCAGGGCTGTTCGACAATATCAAAGAATCTCTCAGACAGATATTCCAGCACTATCCCATCCAGAGTTAGCTTATTATTTCCTGATACATAAATTGTTATGGCAATTTTTCTATTGTCTTCGACTTCACTGGAAGATTTCCTTCGATCTGATCTTACGTGCAGCTTCAAACGACTACAAGATGAAAGAAAAGACTCGAAAAGCCTACTAGGTTTGGTCAGAAGGGATGAGGAGCGAAGACCGGAGGGAGAATGGAAGAAGCGATTTCTATTCGGCATCTCTGGCGTGCTCCCGAACAGCATCATGAAATCGCGTTACGGCAAATAGAATGAGCGTGGGCGAATTTTCCGGGAAACGCGTCCCGCTTTCTCTGCAGCCCTGGATTCCCCGCGGAAGTAGTCGATGGTGTCTGGTACGACCCTAATTGCGTCAGGGGGGAGAGGAATGGTGGGGGCGGAGGGGCGCTACACGCACTGCTTACGTTATGGACTGCGTCCTCTCAGGTCTAGAGGGTGAAGAAGAACAAGAAGAAGAATCGTAAGATGGAAACACAAACCACTCGTTGAATACATAGTCGTAGTGGAAATTATTCGTTGTATTGTGAAACATAGGACAATTTAAGCGTTGTAGACTGTCTCCTTGAATGCTTCTTTCAAACCAGCGAAACTTTCTCGTGACACCGTAGCCAACAAAGGTTCTGAAATACGCCTGCAAAAGTGCGTAATTAATGCAAATACTCCGTTTACAATTGTAGTCTTGCCTGGAATCATTCCCTTACATCACCCCCTCATTGGTCCTGCAATTTATCCCATTTACAAAGATGAACCTCGTTGCAAACTACTTAATATTTTTTCTGCTTAATCTTTAACGTCTTTGAATTTTTGCGATGTACCCTTTTAATTCTCAACGTTGTAGCTATAATAGATATATTAAGATCACGAGGAAAACTTCTATGATAGTATATTTTGGTGCTGAAGTAATAAGCTGCTATCGACGAACTATTTAACCAGTTTGTTTTTCCTTACGAGAACGTGAAATGTTGATGGAAGGTAATATTGTGGAGTAGCTTAAGCGGAAGCAAGAAAAGGGGTTGAGAGGGGGAGTTCTGGAGCTTCACATTTTCTCAGGGGGTGGCACAATTTCTGTAATTGGGTCCAGAATGCCATGACGCTCCACAATGTCCCTATGCCACATCCCTCAAATTGTTGTTTCCACTAAGTTACCAGTTCTACCACAAGAACATTTCCAATAAGAAATAAGTAACTATAGTTAGTGTATGCATTTTAAAGAAAAGTCATCCATATTCCGCTGATGACGTTTCTCATCTTAAAGTTCCGGAAACAGCAGGCACAATTGAGACACTAACAACCCATGTATATTTTGACCTGTCATACAGAAGAAATAGGTATCATTTTTCAGAATAAAAGAATCCGATAGGTTATTGTTAAGTATCTCGATAGACGCAAGTGGCTCGATGACTTCTTAAGTAATAGAAAGAGTTACGTTCTCATAGATGACAAATGAGCGTCAAGAGTAATGGGTGTCGTCGGCAGTCGTCAGCGGAAGTGTCCTGCGACAAAGACGCGCCAAAAATTATTGATAAGCGATATGAAAAGATGTTAATTTTTCTGTTGATGTTAGTGATATTTTAGGCTATAAAATTCAAAATAAACTGGTGCGAAATTTGTAAACACTGATAAATGAAAATGGCATTTCAGGGAAAATTTGGGCAAACAAAGGGGCAGACAATTATCAGTCACTTGAAAATACAAGTGAGTCTATTCATATAAAACATTGTAAAATATTAAAGATTCTAAAACTAAATTTGATAGCAATATTTTAGAAAATAATTTTTTTATAAATAATAATTCATTGCAGGAATTGAGGAGTCTTTGAATTCTGAAAGTGAAATACCTCTAGTCAATCGTTTGGAAAAATTAAAATATACTACAGATGGCGGCCGGTTTAGAATTACGCATCGAGAGAAATATTCTGTAAGTTTATGTTTCATTCAAAGAAATGCGGGGTTTCAACCTGCCAAAAAATTGTAGCCCTAGCGAATAACTTAAATTATTTTTTCCACCAGACTTAAAGTAAATGATTTTCTGCATGGAATAATAAGGAAATTAATGCAGAGAATAATAAATGTTGGACTAAAATGTAGGAATTTACTTCCTGTCAAAGTACTTGCTTATTCACGGAGTTGTGCTCCCTGTTGGAAAAGACACAGTACGTCGTGATTGACGTTGTCATACAGTAAGAAATGATATCTTGTGTTCCCCAAAGAAGTGTTACGTGACTACTACTGTTCCTTCTCTTTATAAATTATTTAGAAGATAATAAGAGAGGCAGTCTTAGATCGCAAATGGTGCTGTCGTTTATCGGTTAGTAACGTCACCAGAGGATTTCCAAGAACTGAAAATTTACTTAAAAATTGTCAGTTTATCTCTAAATAATGAAATGTGCGAAGTTACATATATGAGTATTAAAAGAGATCCGTCAAACAACATTTACACAAAAAACCAGTCAAATCTACAAGCCGTAAATACTATTAAATAACTAGGAATTACAATTATGAACTACTTAAATTGGAAAGAACAAATATGTAATATTGTTGAGAAGGCGAACCAAAGGTTACGTTTCTTTGTTTAAAACAGTTACAGGATGCGACAGTTCTAGTTAAGAAACAGGCTAATTACACATGCGCGTCCAGGATTGGAGTACTGCTGCGCATTGTGGGATCCCTACCAGGTGGGACTGTCGTACGATTAGAGAAAGTTTAGGGAACAGCAGATCGTTTTATGTTATCGCGGTTTAGGAGAGAGTGTTACGAGTTGTTGTGGAAATCAGTAAAGGAAAGGTGTCATTCGCTGCAGAGAAATTTATTTGCGAAATTTCTATCACAAAATTTCTCTTCCGAATGCAATAATGTTTTATTAAAACCGAACCCTCTTACATAAGGAGAGATGTTTATAATCATAAAGTGAGAGATAACAAATGGAAAATGGAATGATTTACGTGTTCCTTTATTCCACATACTAGTCGACAATGGAAAAGTAGTGAAATATTACAAAGGCGCTTTGATTAACCCTCTGACAATCACTTCAATGTGATTTACAAAGTATGTATTTAGAATTAGACGGTAGGGTTCGAATGAGATGCAGATAATGTGGTTCAGTGGATCCAAGATGTCAGCAACGCACTGTGCACACTGATGATTTCTGCATAAATTTTTATTTATTTACTTGGTCCTCAGGACTTGAAACGGTTAAGTTGGCCTACATTAAGACCAACTATTCATTGACTTCTTATCTCGTACCAGGATGGAAATATTTAATTACGAATCAGTCAATGATCGCAATTGTATTAATAGATTTGAAAGCAAAGCGATTGCGGCCTAATAATGGTACATCTTCAAGCCCATTGTGGCTACAGAAAGAATTCGACAGCAGCAGATCCACAGATCGTCCTTTTTGGTAAATGCTGCAGTTACCTAAGAGGACGATCTGTGCATCTATCTGCAGTAGCGGGGTTCCAGCCGAAACCACAATGGACCTGAAGATGGCGCGGTAATAGACCGAAACCCGTCTGCAATCTGCTAATATGATGATTGACTGATTCACAGTTAAGTAATTGTTTAACGTCGCTGTATCACAAACGATGTTGTGAAATACTTTCAACAATGAAATATTTATGGATGCATATTCACCGTGTCTTTGGGCCACAAACGTTCAGAGTTGGTTCGACCATCATTCAGGTCAGTGTCAGCGAAATATTAGGGCACAGATAACGACATGAATCTCATCTACAGCTTTTTGGTCCTTTCATACACAGTATCTTCGGCAGATAACACTTTCATTTAAGATCGGCTCTAGAGGTTGCATTGGTTAATATTCCTGTATGGCTTCCAGCGACTTGTTGAGTCTATGTCAGCCAGCCGCGGTGGCCGAGGAGACTGAGGCGCTCCAGTCACTGTCTGCACGGCCACTACGGTCGGGGGTTCGAATCCCCCCCTCGGGCATGGATATTTGTGCCGTCCTTAGGATTAGCTAGTTCATAAGTAGTTTGTAACTTTAGGGACTGATGACCCCGTAGTTAAGTCCCATAAGCTGTACAAACATTTGAACATTTTTTGAGTCTATCTCACATGGAGTTGTTACACTTCACCGGGAAAACTTTCGTCGCCTAATGATCTACGGTAACCAGCATCTTGGGTCTGCTGTGGTGTATTCGTTAGGTGACTGTAGTAGGATACTTTATGATGTAGAGAAAATTTTGTTTTGGTGTGGTAACTTGTAGCTTGTACTAAATGAAGAAAACAATTTAACTTAGATAACCAGGAAACAACCACATAAAGTTCAAACACAGCATTAGCAGTGTGCCCGTTAACACAGACACGTCGATTAAATACCTAGGAGTTACGGTGGAAAGTAATGAGATATAGAACAGACACTGCATATGCGACACGTTCTTGAATACCACTCAGATGTTGGGGATCACCATTAGGCTGTCGCAGTAACGATACAGAGGTCGGTTCCCAGATTTCTTATCAGTAGTTTCGATGCAGATAAAAGGCAATACGTGGAAGTATGCTGATTTTATTTTCGAAAAGCACTACTTAGAACTTTAAGAGAACTGCCATCTGAAATCGAAGTGTTGAAATTTATATTGCTCCCAAATTAACATTTCACATTACAACCAAAAACATAAGTGAAGTATAGAAAATGGCTTTCTCTATCCCCTTTAGGGAGTAGAATAGGAAATGAAATGTCTAAGTCTCCCACTCCAATCTACCGGCATCGTACGGTGTATGCCTGCTCAATAATAGTATCGAACTAGATTCCAGTTATCATCTCCTTGCAAGATTCGCAAAGCACGTGGTATCCTTCAGTACAAGGCTGGAAATGGTGCCTTACAAACCATTTCCCACCAGAAGGTGCTTTCCCTTTCACCTAGATTGTGCGTTCAAGTCACAGCTCCATCGCTTCCACGCCAACAGCAGGTACAACTAATGATCCTCATGGTTTGGTCGCTATAACTACTTCGTACACGTATAAAAGAGATATGGTAATAAGTTCACAATTTCATCTTAATATTTCTCTCAATATATTAACATTTACGTTATGAATTTTTCGGTTAGACACAGTTAGCAAGGTCTAGGAATACATATTATTTCGTGTTATATTCACACGACTCATTCGTCACAGCACTGTCCTGTGTGCATTTAATCTACTGTGATTAAAAAAATATGATTTTACACATTACTGAAAGGTCAAAGTCCATAGGTTTTGGGTCTGAACTAGTGATCGTGACTAAAGTAATGAAAGCACCAGTTTCTGTTATCGATAACATAAATCGATCGTCTTCAAAACTACAAAACTCTTCTATATACCCACGTGTAGGACATACACTAAAACGTATTGTGGGATTTTTTACGAATCTCAAAGGCCTATGAAAACTTGTAGAGACTGGCAATACTGAAGGTAATTCTTAGGTAATCTTTCTGACATTTAGTCGTTTTTGTTTTTTAGAAAGCAGATGACAATCATTTAATTCCAATAATTTTCGGGAGTGCAGCCGGATGTCGTCGACATTCTGTCACGATATTGTGGCCAAGATACTTCCGGCGATCTTCAGGTGAGTAGACAAAAATTGAGGAGCTGAGGTGCAGTTACAGTTTTACATTAGTTCTTGCAAATGTGAAATGTGCTGGCGCGCTTTTGCGCTTGCGTTAGGTGTTGACATGCGCTACACAGCCGATTTATACGTGGCACCAGATTTCAAAAGCTTGTCACCTTTTTGTCTGAACATCTCACCGTCCACGTTTCACTCCCATAAAATGCAACACTAGAGACAAATGCTTTAAGTAATGACTTCCAACATTTACACTAATATTGGATGTCAAACGCATTTCTTCCTAGAGTCATTCTACATTTTATATCTTCTTTACTTTGGCCATCATAAGTTAGTTAGCTACCCAAACTTATCTACTACTTTTATTATCTCATTACGCATTTTAATTCCATCATCAATACCTGATTTCCTTAGATTACTATCTGTTACCTATTCGTTCTCTCGTTAATGTTCACCTTGTTACTTTTAAGCACACTGTCCACTACGTTCAGTTGTTCTTACGGGTCCTCAGCTGTCTCTGACAGGATTTCGATGTCATCGGCAAAATGTTTATTTCTTCTCCCTGTGCGTTAATTCATTATCCTAATATCTCCTTACATTTCATCACAGCCTGCTCACTTTTGAACAACATTGAGGGAAGTCTGCAACCCTATCTTACTCCCTCCCCAACCCTTCAATGCTCTTCGACACTTATAACTACTGTCTGGATTTTATACAAGTTTTACATAGCTCTTCGTTCATTACACTTTACCCCTGCTACATTCACAATTTAAAATAGTGTGTTCCAGGCAACATTGTCAAAGGCTTTCTCCAAATCTATAAAAACTAAACCCTTAGGGCTGCCATTCCTTAACCTAACTTCTAAAATAAGTGGAAATGTGAGTATTGCCTCCCGTATTCCATATTTCTCCTAAATCCAAACTAATCTTTCCAGTTGTGGGAGTCTACGAGTTTTTCCATTCGCCTGTGAATAATTATTGTAGTGTTTTGAGACCTTAACGTATTAAAGCGGGAGATCTGTAATTTACACACTTGTCTGCAAAGAACCATTGCAGACGACTTGTATTGAAAATTTTCATTGTTCCAGATTCAAATGCGACCTTAAGATGTTTTCATTACGCTACCCCAAGACCACGGTTATGTTCCGGAACTTAAGAATAAAATAATATGTTAGTCTTCTATGTGTTTTAACACTCCAGAGTTGCATTGTGGCGACCCTGATAATGTGAAAGCGACATTTGAAATCATATCCCGGAAGAACATGTGTAATGGAATCATTAAGCCAGGAATGACAGTTGAATGGCATATGTAGGTGATTAAGCTGGCCATTCTTCTGTCTCGCATGCCTATGCTAGCGTTACGTGATAATTCCACAATTATATGTAACCGTAATTACAGACAATTTTACGTAGGGCATATATGATGTTTCGATTTGAAATTCAAATCGCACAACGGCCTCATTTATAATACATCAGGACACATTAATTCAGAATGATATTGGGATATTATTTCGCGTCTGCATAACTTCCACACTTGGGGCAAAATGAGTGCCATTACAAACGATTCCATATTATTATTATTATTTTTATTATCGCTTGTTCTGTTCAGTGCTACTTTCGATGTCCTTTAATAATCTCTCATTTTAGCAGAAGAGAAACATAATTTTTGAGAGCAGCGTCAGTGCTAGGAGCGAGTGGATCCATGAACCCCCCTCCCAATATAAATGTGATTGGTGCTGATAACAATCGGACATCCAAGCCTCAAGTTATCGAAAATCTTAGTCCCTAGCACCTTTCAACGTATCCTAAAGTAGATAGATTTCCAATATGTAAATCTGTTGGTTACAGTAACCTACAGGTCATAAGTTGAAATAAAAACGGAAAGGGTCAATGTAGCTTACTGAGACGCTCACTATTAAAGAAGCATGAATTTAAGAATTTCACAATAATAACAAGAGACATAATTATTTAGACACAATCCTATGAATTATCATATCAAATCAATAATAAAGTATCGTAATTTCCAAGTTATCAGTCTCAGAGAAGTACAGTAATTTAAAACCATATCTATCGAAAAACGTGAAACTTTCAGGTGTGATTCAGTGAACTGAATAACTAAAACGGCAAAGAAAAAAAAATGTCTGGCACAAGTTTAAACTGTCATACCATACCTTTCCCGCTATAAACAAGGTGGACACTCACAATTTCATGCACTACACTAAGCGTTAGGATTGTGTATTGTGTGTCCCGTTTCCGTCGTAGGTGTCGGTGGCCGAGTAGGAAGTCCGGCACAGGAATAAAGGTAGCATGCTTGTGCAGGTACGGAGGGAAGCAGCCAGTGGGACAGCAGAAACTAGAAACACTAGAGTAAATTAGAACGAGATATATATTGCAGAGAATTTATACAATACTAAACTTTTACATAGTTCTGTACTGCAGAATGCTGACACATAGTTGAGCTAGAGGTCTGCCTAGTGCCTGTACGATAGCCAAGTCTTCACTGGTGCCTATAAGATTCCGAAGTGTTAACTGGTTCCTATCTCAGTCCCAAATGAACGATGTCGTTCAGTGGTGGCCACGAGCGGAGTTTACCAGAGGGCGCTCGTGGCTGTCGTCGTAAGAACGCCGCGCCGTGCGCGCATGGTGGCGCGCGGCGAAAGTAGGTGGCACGCACTTTGGACTTGTGCGACACCACAGTGTACATGGGTCTGCGGACTATGGCAATACGAGTAGGCGGTTGTTGTTGTTGTTGTTGTTGTTGTTGTACAGAGATAACTAGACTGCGCGGTCATCAGTCAGTAGGCGGTTACTGTCGAAGTAGGTCACTGGTTAACAACCGGGTTTCAATGCCCAGAAGTAACAATGTTACTGTAAAGCTACCATGTTGCCATCAATCACTGTGCAAAGCTTACATCTCCTTACCTTCATTTAAACCTGGTGCAGCTGTGAGTTGAAGATCAACCCCCCCTCCCCAACACCACTCAACATCCACAGTTACCACCGTCCGAGATTTGTATTAAAAGATCTATGGAGGCGGCGTATGCACACTTGTTTAATGTAAGGTAACATATGCAGAAGGTAATTCCATGGAAATGAAGTTGGAAAACAGTCGCTAAACGAAATATAAGGCAGATTTTAAAATAGTAAGTACTTAATATGCAGCAGTTTACGCATACTCATGTTACAATTCTTGTTGAATAGCTTCAAATACGATGTCAAATGAAATCACTCGAACAGACATTATAATTGAGATAAACTCCTATAAGAAGAAAGCAAAGTGTACATGTTGTATTTTGAAATGCATACTGCGCCGAAAAAAAAATTGGAACATTAAAATACAGGCATAAATAAGTAGGAGATCCTTTCTGGAATCGAACAAGAAAATTCAATTTCGATTATTAGTTGGTCCATGTATCGAGCTCTGTTAAAACGTCGTATACCGGGATTAAAGTTTCAGTATTTGCTCAAGCAAATTGGAAGTGCCATATTAATATATACTCCTGACCATAGTGTGTCATCTCTACAACCTATGCACGATATCTTCAGTACAAGTTCAGTGGTCTGATGTAACTTGCTCGTGGCAGTTTACATTGCCCCGGAATCTTAATTCAAAGCTGACACACACATTCTTGCACCCTGCATTAGTTGAATACGACATACTATTAAACTGTATTAAAATTTGAGGTTATGATATTTACGACTCAGCTGAACGTTACTGTACTACAGTTTATTTCATTAATTAAGAGATACTCAGTCAGAAATCAACCATAAACCTTGTTACTTTCTTTCGTCAAGACTAAATATACTACTTGTGAACTAGCTACTACTAAGGACGGCACAAATGTCTATGCCCTAGGGGGGATTCGAACTCCCGACCGTAGTGGCCGTGCAGACTGACGCGCCTCAGTACGCTCGGCCACCGCGGCCGGCAGTGCCATACAAATTAATGATTTTTACACAAGTAATTTCCGTGGCATGCCATCTAGCTGTGAGTGTAAACCCCCCTCAAGTTCGTTATTATGTATGCACTGGTAATACACTTAGGTGACGAAATTCGTGGGGTAGCCATATGCACTGATAGAGTCTGCATTAATACTGCGTGGACAAGGTGCCAAAAGGCGGTGCAGTGCAAAGCTGTAATTTGTACTCTGTTGATAAATCTCAAAAGGAGTCCGGCTTGATTATGGAGACAAGTCGTTTGTTTACAGACTTTGAACGCAGAAAGTATTTGGGGCTCGATGATTGGAACATTCCATTTCGAAAATGTCTAGGGAATTTGATATGCTTAGAGCTACACTGTTAAGAATGTCCATAGAATACTAAATTTCACTCGTTTCTCATACCACGGACAACTCAGCGGTCTACAGCCTACACGTAGACAGAGACTAGCGTCGTTGGAGTACAGTTTTCAGTGGTAACATTATTTTTTACTTTACTTTTGTCGGATTCATGTTAGTTCTGAGCATCATTAGTATATTTCTGCCTGAGCTTCCCATTGTCCCTGGTCTTGGCCTAAAAAAGAGACACATTCATGAATTGCGGTATCCGCTCTTAAGGTTTTTGCTATTAACCAAGCTAGTTTACCGATCCCTTTCCTAATGAGGTGTAGGCCATGCATTGTAAAGTCCCGCCTATATATAGCCTCAACAAGAACCAAACCATTGTCTGACAGAGTGGCCGCCCTACGCAACTGATCAACTGGGGCTGATCATGTCACACGAAAGCATGCACCAGACTAACATTTATGTGGGTCGTTGCACAGGCTATTTTCACCAGGTTACACTCAATACTGTAGTCCTGATTCATATCGAAACTGTTTCCCACTCCACCCACTACAGCAACATGACATTGTTTAGTGAAATCTTTGCACGGGCAACCTAAATCGTCTGCCTCCTGGCTAAGAAATGCACTGGGCTTGAGAAAGTTTGTGGCCTGGTACCTGTCTCCTAACTTTTCCCGCAAAATCTGGCAGACACCCCTTTCATGGCTGCTACCTAGCAACAGGCTTTCTTCTACTTTTACTTTCTACTTTTTTTAACTTTTGGTTTCCTAATGAAGCTTTGTTGCATCTTAACTGCTCCTAGTTCTACTGGAGCCTCTTCCTTACTCTGCTGTGATAGCGGAGAAAATCTATTGGTTGTTCCAATTGCAAAATTGTCAGACACTGTTCTCTTTCTCTGGCCCCTGTTCCCACCTATCACTTCTCACGTCTGGTTACCCTCCTCCTAACCTCATCAGTTCCTCCATCGCCCTATCCCAACAAGCCTGAAGGGCTCTAATTTTCCCCTCCTGCTACTTTCCTCTCTCTTGAGAAACCTTGAAAAACAATGGAAGAGTCTCGTTTGTTTCCCCAACTCCCATACTGCTACATCCCCAATGAAACCACCTGTCGCAACAGCTGCATGAAACCCCTAAACTAACATTCTTCCTGCAGCTCATACACTTGTCATTCATGATCGTTTACAAATTAATTACGATATTTACTTAATGGGTAACGAAAATATATATATTAACCACAAATATAATTATGTATTGCACTGTGATATGTATGGAAACTATTAGAAAAGGCGCTTAAAACTGAGGTGTCACGCTAAATATGCACCATGGGAAATTAGGCCTAAAAGCAGTAAGTAAACAAAACAGACTTTTCGCTATTACTAAAACAATAAGCAAATCAAACAAAACCTTTTATTGGTGGGCTTTAAGAGCACGCCAATGGACGTATTTAATCAGTTGCTATGTTAAATTACACTTTATTCCTAGCTAAATTCCTTATCTTTATCCTCGGAAATTAGCCCTAACAGCAGTATGTTAACATGAGCGACTTTTCGCTATTACTAAAACGATAGGGAAATAAAAGAAAAACTTTTGTTGGTGGGCTTTAAGAGCACGCCAATGAATGTATTTAATTAGTTAAAAACGTTAAATTACAATTTATTAGTAATTAAATTCCTTCTCTTTTCGAGAGCTCTTCAACAGCACGCACGACCTTGTGGAGCGCATCCGCTGGTGGTGGGGGGGGGGGTAAATTTCAAGTTAGTAGATATATAGCTTTAAAGGACACTAGTGATTTGGCTTATAACTAACCTGCGGAAAATTATTACAATTCAAGTAGTGGTGTAAATACCTGACATTAAAAATGTGTACCAATATTGCATATTATGACGTTATCCTAAGAAATATAAAGTGAAGAACAAGAAGTAGGCTGAAGAGGTCAGCGAAGTGCAGAGAGATCTGCAGGGTATTGATACAATGTGTAGGAAATGGCAACTGAGCTACAATTAAAAAATGATCATAAATATTGCGTTTACATAGAAACGAATATCATTCATTATTGTATAATTACGCAATAGCAGTTACTACCACAAAAATCTACGAATGGACATAAAGAGAGATTTGAAATGAACGACCATACAAAATTAATCGTGAAAAAGAAAGATTCCAGACTGAGGTTCAATGGAGAAATCCTCAGGAAGTACAGCCCGTCAATGCATGAAGTACTTTACAAAATATTCGTTCGGCAAATGCTCGACTATTGCTCATCAGTGTCGGATCCGTACCAGGTTGGTTTAATAAAAAGAGAAGATCAAACGGAGAGCAGCACGGTTCGTTACAGGCTAATTTAGTGAGCACGAAGGCGTCACAGAGATGATTAAAAATCTCCGGTGGTAGACATTCCAACAGAAACGTTCTGTGTTGCAATTTCTAGAGCATACTTTTCTCGAGTATTCATCCAAAATATTGCTTTGGGAGATTAGAGGCATACCGCCAATTACTTTTTCTGCGAACCATACGCGACTGGGATGGGAGGAAGGAGTGACACTGGTGCACAAAGTACCCTCCGCCACACACAGTTAGGTGTCTTGCCCAGTACGGATGTAGATGTTGATTTAATGTCTTATATTGATAAGCGTAATGTACTTTCAACTACTGACGAGTGTGCCCATACCACCACAACATTGTTAACTCATTATTTTGCACACACAGAAATTACTTGAAGAAAACCTGTTTGCTGAAATTTAATTTGTAGGAGCATGTGAACAATATTATTCTGTTTTTTAATAAGGTACCTTGACCGTAACTTACATTGCCCATCGGTGCTACAATATAAATATTACATAGCTACTCATATGATTGTAGATATTATTGCAGTTTAAACTATTTTGGTACTAAGTCTAGAACAATGCCACTAATTCCCATTCTTACAGACAAGTGACCATGAAAACTTGTTGTTTTCATCTGCGTTAGGACTCGTTATCCATTCAATAGGGGACTGCTAGTGCATATTTTCCTAATAAACGGAAATCCATATGCAGCCAACACATTGTCGTAATAAATAACCTTCAAGGCTTTCTCTTTAACCTTTATAGGGTAAGATGGCACAAATTCAATTACGTACAATTCCGATCAACTTAGGTTTTCACGCCTTTCGTCAGTCTCGTAGTGCTAGTAGCACTTAGCCGGCCGCGGTGGCAGAGGGGACTGAGGCGCTCCAATCACGGTCTGCACGGCCAATACGGTTGGGAGTTCGAATCCTCCCTCGGGCATGGATATTAGTGCCGTCCTTAGTGTTAGCTAGTTCGTAAGTAGTTTGTAAGTGTAGGGACTGATGACCCCGTAGTTAAGTCCCATAAGCTCTACAAATATTTTTTTAGTAGCACTTACCGTTGAGTGGCGTTGTAGTGTAGCAGGTTTCTACTGCTCCCCCTATGTTTTCCAAGAATACACCACTTTTTGCTACACAGATATATGTTTTTTTTTTCCTGTTAAGATGTAAGTGAAGCTACTTAGTATAACGCGCTCTCCTAAATCAGTAGTTAAGGCTTACTGAATTCGCTGACGAAAATGCTATATTTTGGTACTACGAAGTATGCGTTGGTTCCAGAGTGAAGAAGTATTGTTTATGTGGCAGATGCCACTGATCAAAATGCTACCAGAAAGTGATCACAATTGTGCCTAGTGTGGTATATTTTGGATGGATTATTTTCAATTTCGTATTTTTTCTTGTGTTTATAACAACATTTGTAATTGTCTTATATTTCTGTTACATACTCATTAAAAATCCAATTACAAGTGCCGTTTAGTTAAATTTATTTCTTTTAGCTGTGTGTACTACCAATTACAATAACATTTGTCCGAAATGATCGCAGTTGTATCACCTTACCATAGGCAGTTTGCCATATGCAAGAAAAAATATCGTCACAGAATCTAAGTACCCTAGTAAACTAAGCTTGCAATGTTTCCTAAAGATACAGACCATCGCAAAACTTTGTGCAAAGCACAACGAAACATCGCTCTGCTTGGGAGTTTAAATGTTAGTTTCAAGTAACTTGGGCCATCCAAGGAGAAAACTTAAAATACGTAGCAGAAAGTGGGTGTAATTTTGATGACCCTTGAGGGCAAAATTACCAAATAAGGCTTTATAATGACAGAAATTTCAACTTGGTTGCTATGATTGAAGATTCACCTTGAAATATAGCATAGTTCTTCCGCGATTCCGAATTTATTAAACTTTGATGACTTTTAAGATAGGATGATATCCTTCTCTGTAAAGTTCGTTCTATCGCGTATATCTGTGCTTCTTCCGTTTCCTTGTAACATTCCACGCATTTCTATTGGTTGCATACTATAATTAATTTTCGTAATATTTTAGTAACTGATTTTCTTCATTTTACTGGATTTCGGAACCACGTGGTGCGTGCTTCAGTTTGCCAGTGCTTGGTCTAGCTTCAAATGCAAACAGATTTTGTTGCTATACGCGCCATATTCAGTTAATAAAGAATAGAACCAGTCACGTACGAAAGTTATTTTTATTGTGTTGTGTCCTTCGCCTTGACTCGCTGAAACTTCCCCTACGAGATCAACGGCCGTTTCTGCCTCGTTCAGCACTCTGATTTTAGTAAGTTTCGCTTGCATTGCGTGTATGTGTGTGGATGAATGCTTGTTATTTGTAAAGCCTCCCCCAACTAAAATTCAATTCAGTGTAGATAAACTTAAATTTCTATTATGGGCATTTTTAGCATAAGATATGATAGTGCTTGGGATGCGTTTTTATTGTGGTTCCCCTCAAGTGCTTGTGCTTACACTAAATAAAAGCATTTTATTCAATAAAATATTAACCTATTTTTAATACAGTAGGTACCCCTTTGTTTATAAATATTGTTTCACATGTGCTGAGGACAGATTCAGATGCTGATTATTGTTAATATTTCCGTTGAGCCTCTTGTTTCGTCCGCCACATTCATAAAGTAATATATTTGTGGTGGCTCGTTTCATAGTAAGTGTGATTCCTGTGAGCTACAATTCATATGACCGCTGCTTTTCTAACTTGCTGCTATGAGAGTAATTTAAGGTCAAACTAGTTCTCAATTTGGGCCAGGGAACAAGTTTCAGCAGCACATCAAGTAGTTTACATGAATCTTTTAACTGGCTTGTACACCCAGAACTATAGTTTTTAAAAGTAATTCTTCTATGTTTTCTGCTACTAGAATCATTTCATTAAATTAATGTTGATATTGGTTTGGCTCCTCTCATCAAGACTCTATTTACTAATTTTATAACTGTGAGTCTTTCATTAAATTAATTGATGCCAGATTTGATTACACTATTTAAGCAGTGCATTTTTTATTATTTACCGAGACTAAGATCAATATATTCTACTTAGCAGACAGTTACAGTGAATATATTCAACTAAAATAGCTAAATATCACATTACATCTGCAGTGGTCAACTTTCAATTTTTACTGACAGTAAATTGCTGTCTATTGCAACAAAATGAATTGCATTTTATGATACTCGTTTCGCTTCTTTATTGTGAATCATCATCAGTGGCTTGTTATATATGTCTCCTTTTTCTGTGTAATATTGCATTTCAACTTGAAATAATATTTTGCTGTGTTTCACAATATGTTATAAATCTTTGCTATGTTATAATTTCTGAAATTCTGACATCTTAGAAACAAAGTCTGTAGTGCAGGTTTTCCCAAGAATATAAATCATTATATCTTGAAATGACAGGAGATATTCCGAAACAGGGTATATAAGAAGCTGGAAGCCATTCCATCTTTGCAGAACACCTGATAGAACACGGATATAAACCATTCAACATGGAACAAGGTATGAAAATTGCCAAAGTCTATAATCGAGACACTACAGGCATACTTCCATATACATGGAGCCCTGGAAATGAATGAGAAAGTGATTTATGATCAGATCAACATAAGCAATAATTTTCTGATCCACAGAAGCTGCGGAAAACAATGATAAAACATGAAATGCCCTCTATCTTTTTCTTTCCTTCTCTCCTCTCGTCCTCTCCCCTTCCTCCCACTCTCACAAAAGTAACACAAATAGTAAAACCCACCCACCCACACACACACACACACACACACACACACACACACACACACACACACACACACACACATCTACACAGAGATCAACAATAACGTTCAGAGTTACAAGGAACACAAATAAAAGACAGATGTAAAGCGTCAGGTGGCAACACTACACAGTGTAAACAAACTCTCACAAAACTATTACTCAGTGAAGTGGTTAAATAAATGTGCTCACCAAGAAACAAAATATCCATGCGTCTGGAGAACATAAACACAGCTCTATGAAGACACATTTAGAGCAACACCAAAGAACTAACTGTGTGCTACAGAAGTTGAAACTTAAATAGTGGCAATACTGCTGTAGAGGCAGTAAGCACTATTTTCGCTGATAGCACACGTTTTTGACACACCTACCTTACCTCCGAGCAAATGGACCAGCCCGTCTCACGTTACCAGCGAATGCACATACGAGGGACGCACACTCACTTGTGAGCGAGCGGTCTAACGTAAAGGTGTCACTATGTTTTCGAAACAGGAACAACGGAGTTGAATCAAGACTGAATGTATCAGAGGTCGTCCAGCATGACAGTCTCGCAAGGTCTTCAAGAGGCGTGCGGGGAATCGGCATTGCCTTACAGAATAGTGGCACATTGGGTAAAAGCCTGCAACGCAAGTCTGCAAACTGTGTCAGATATGCATAGTGCAGGTCGTCCTAGCGTAAAGAAGTATTGCATACTGTTACACCGTTAGTGGATACTTATCGCCGCCAGGCAATACGTGAGCTCGCCTGCGAAACTGGATTAGCGCATACAACTGTGCTACGCAGCCTAAAGCAATGCCTGGGGATGCGAATAATTGCATCAGGACGGGTTCCGCATTAACGGACGGATATGCAGAAACGGATGCGTTACGGCGCTGCTCAGACGCACTCTGAGAGCTATGAGCGCGAAGGTGGAGCTTTCTTACGTTTTTCCACAGACGACCGTCAACGCACATTATTACTGTTCGTTTTTGAAACATCACCAGCGACCAGCTTTGCGAAAGAAGGGGCAACACTTTCTGTACAACCCACCCATCATTTTGAACGACAATGTGCGGGTGCATACGGCGCAAGCCCTGGTTACGTTGTACCATCCACCATAGTCACCGTACTTAAGCCCTTGTGACTTTGATTTGATTCAGAAGATGAAGGAACGACTTCTTGGCATTCGCTTCATAACTGTTGCAGAGATTTCGACAGGCAGTAGACAGCTTCATTCGCACCATCACCGAAAAAGCTATGCTAACTGAATTCTTCGACTTCCACATCGCTGGCAAGGAGCTCTACAGAATGCTGTATCAGTTGTGAATAAATAGTTGTGACTATTTAAGTTCCAACCCTCGAAATATTGATTCTGTGGTATCCCTAGAGTGAAGTGTATAGACTTCATCTGTAAGGTTTGGCCCTACAATTTTCCTAATGATTTTTCTTTTCTGTGTGAGGATGTTCTCAAGGTCGCTTCTTGTGTGTCACATCGGTGTCTCACTGTCGTATAGCTCCTCAGTGTTTAGTTTCGTGCAGAGGAACTCGGTTTTTTTGAAGGACATCTTGTAAGGTTCCTGTTAATGTATTATAAGTAATTATACAGAAGATGCCCTTTGTAAACATTGTTCTTCATGTGACATTTCACTGAGAAAGTCGATATTTATTACAAATGGATGTAACAAGTACGCAGTAACATCTGTGAGCAGCTATGCTGCGTGTAATGTTATCTCTGACGCTGCAACACCAGTGGTAATACCGACAGTAGTGGTAGGAGAGACAGTTGTTGAGCTGCCGCCACAGGGGAAGGATCTCCTGGAGGTAATGTTACTGCTTGCGCAAATTCTTATTTGTAATTTATTTATTTATTTTTTTTTTTTTTTTTGTGAATTGGACGGTAGAAAGTCATGCATAGTACAGTTTTATAGTATCTTTTGTGAAATAGGAAGGCCGTTTGTAAAGAAATTTTGTAACTGATTTCTGTAAGTATTGGCCAACAATGAATCAATAAAGAAATTTAAACCTTATCCCATTTGTTCTGCCTTTATTTTATTGCGATTTATTCCCATAGTTAGAAGTTTCCTCCCTGAATCTCAGGGGCAATACTAGTTATTGTAGGGTTTTGGCATTGTCAGAGTAAATGAAGTTCAGTCAGAACATTCACAGGTATGAAATCTCATCTGTTTATTTTCCCATAATGAATATTAATTTTAAGCATGCGCGGCGCTGCGACGGCTAATTGAATCACTTTCGAGAAAGTCGTTATCCACGAGGTAAGTGCTAAAGGTTACAGGGCCAACGCAGTTTTTATTCATCGACAATGAATGTTTCTCTGTGACACCAAAGTTCGTATGCTGCAAATTGGTAAAAGGCAGGATTCATTTTTTGTATTAGGAAAGTGCTTTATTTAAAAAGCGACAGAGTACAGTTAAAACTGCAATTTCTTATTTTTATTTTGTTGCGTGCAAGCCTTACCTCTATACAGTGTGTGTGAAGTCAGGTGTTACAACCGTGAGCATTCTAATTTACATGATGCAAAAGTATTAAGACAACGAGTAAGCACAGGATTTGTTTATTCACATATATAGTTTAGTTGTGTCTTACGGGAACCTTTCAATCTGTAGCCGTACTTTTTCCGCGCACTCTTGCAGTACTTCCCTCTGTCTGATTTCGTTATCCGAGAGTGGTGCCTGATCGTCCGCAAATGCAGGGCAGCCAACATCTAGCTTGTCCTTTGATCTTCCAAGTCGTCCGATTATTATTAATATTATTATTATTATTATTGTGATTTTTCTTCCCTGCCACCGAATGCCTTCAGAAAAGCCACTGCAAAGAATTCGAGGACGGACGACAGACCCCACGAAAACGGGATTAGTCACCACTTTAGGAGGAGTACCAACGCTACAAATCTGGCACTAGCGTCTCGTGGTGTAAAACTCTCCATTTCAGAGCGTGTGAAAACTATATCTGCGATGCTTGTCGCTAGCATCCGTTCTCTCTGCCAATAAATCTCTGATTATCCTTGTTTCAAGTTATACCTACAACTATTTCAAACGATCTGGAGAGAAAACGGAATCGCTTGTCGTCTTTCGTTTTTCTACTTTTGCACTGAGCGGACGTATTTTACCCGACCTCCATAATCATGTAAGTGTGAGCTCTGGTTAGCACCCTTTACTTAATAAACTTTAACTTTCATTTGGAATTCCTATTTTATTTAAATAATGACTATTTCTCCCCATCTTTCATTTAATTGATGACTTATTTTGAGCAATATTAGTAAATTGATGCTTGGTCATTGTTGTCTATTGTCTCATGATGACAAAAGAATGCAAAATTTATTTACTCTCATTTTGTGTTAAACATTGAATTCAATGCCTGCAGGAAATCTTCATTCTGTTAAAAGCGAAGTCCGATAATTTCTTTAACTTTCGATAACCATAGTGATCAAAATTACACACGATCTTAAAACTTTAATAATTAATAGCCATGAAACCAAGCATCAGTTTACGAGAACGAAGATATTAATCAATTCATACAGGTTCAACTGCAGTGTCACGGCTTCCACCAATGAATGTATACCAGGTAACTTATTCCGCTATTTTCTTATGTAATGGTGCTTTCTGGTGTTGTCGTAATTTTTAACTTACATTGCTACTGAGAATTGATAACTATTTCTAAAATTAATATTCATTGCTGATCTTACGGTTATTTAAATTTCAATTTCGGTTTTCAACCTTGATCTTGTGACAACACCAGAGATTAAAAAAAAAAGTAACATTACACGTGTACATCGGAATTGTGTTTCCTGTTTTTTGCAAAATTTAAATGATCGGATCTTGCGCTGAACGCACGTGCCGTCAACACTGACACTGACATCTGCAGCCTGTATTCCATTACGGCGCAAGAAAACGTGCGAATTAGCATTCGCTGTAGATTACAGTCCCGCGTCACGTCTGCGAGTCGGCAGCGCGGCGCTGAATATTCAAATCAATCCCACATAATTAATTATCCCGTGTCGCCCCCAAGCGTGCTTTAAACACAGATACAACACATAGTAATGAGCGGATGAATACATTACGCGGCACAAAGCGGGGGGCGGGGATGCGGGGCGCGCGTTTGCCGCTCCTCGCCGCCGTAATGCGAGGCGCCCGCATCGGACAACACATTACGAGCCGTCCTCTAGGACTGCCAGCGTGGGCAGGCACGTCGCCTCAGAGTGCGCGCTTGTCCCTTTGCGCAGGTCACGCGGCGCGAAGTGGAAATTCTGACCAGTCCCTGTGACTACAACTGTCCTCTGTCACAACATTCACACGTGACACATCTTCCGGAACACGAAAACTGATATCGTAAACCGATTTCCGCTGTCGGTTATACATATGAAGGTCAGAAACGGGTTTGAGCAGGCGATGAAGGAAAGCAAGGAAAAATTTGGAATAGGGACTGCAGTTCAGGGGGAAGAAATAAAAACATTGCGTTTTGCTGATGACATTTTAATTCTGTCGGAGACAGCAAAGGACCTGGAAGAGCAGTTGAATGGAATGGACAGTGTGTTGAAGAGAGCGTATAAAATGAACATTAACAAGAGCAAAACAAAAATAATGTAATGCGGTCTTAGAAAATCAGGCGATGCTGAAGGAATTAGATTAGGTAACGAAACAATGAAGGTGATAGATGAGTTTTGTTGCTTGAGTAGTAAAATAACATGCGATGGTTCCAGTACAGAGGATATAAAATGCAGAATGGCAATGGGAAGAAAAGCATTTTTGAAAAAGAGAAATTTGCTAACATCGAATATTAATTTAAGTGTAAGGAAGTCTTTTCTGAAGGCATTTGTGTGGATTGTTGCCTTGTACGGGAGTGAAACATGGACGATAAGCAGTGCGGACAGAAAGAGAATAGAGGCTTTTGAAATGTGGTGTTACAGAAGAATGCTGAAGATTAGATGGTTAGATCGCGTGACTAATTAAGAGGTACTGAACAGAATTGGTGAGAAAAGGAATTTGTGGCATACCCTGACCAAAAGAAGGGATTGCTTGGTAGGACACATCCTTAGACATCGAGGAATCGTAAATTTTGCGTTGGAGGGAAGTGTGTGGATTAGATTAGATTAGATTAGAATAATACTTGTTCCTTAGATCATGTATACGACATTTCGTAATGATGTGGAACGTGTCAGTTTAGTAAATTTTGTCTATACTTGACAATCTATATTTTAAGAATTTTTTTGTTAATTTTTTTTTATTTTATTTTTTTATATATATTTTTTATGTTTTATCTAAAAATTCATCTACATTGTAGAAGGAGTTGCCATTCAGAAATTCCTTTAATTTCTTTTTAAATATTAGTTGGCTATCTGTCAGACTTTTGATGCTACTTGGTAAGTGACCAAAGACTTTTGTGGCAGCATAATTCACCCCTTTTTGAGCCAAAGTTAGATTTAACCTTGAATAGTGAATATCATCCTTTCTCCTAGTGTCGTAGCTATGCACACTGCTATTACTTTTGAATTGAGTCGGATTGTTAATAACAAATTTCATGAGTGAATATATATATTGTGAAGCTACAATGAGTATCCCTAGATCCCTAAATAAATGTCTGCAGGATGCTCTTGGGTGGGCTCCAGCAATTATTCTGATTACACGCTTTTGTGCAATGAATACTTTTTTACTCAATGTTGAATTGCCCCAGAATATGATCCCATATGAAAGCAGTGAATGAAAATAGGCGTAGTAAGCTAATTTACTGAGATTTATATCACCAAATTTTGCAATGACTCTGATAGCATAAGTAGCTGAACTCAGACGTTTCAGGAGACCTTCAATATGTTTCTTCCAATTCAGTCCCTCGTCAATGCAAACACCTACAAATTTTGAATATTCTACCTTAGCTACAGATTTATGTTCAAAGTCTACATTTATTAATGGTGTCATGCCATTTACTGTATGAAACTGTATATACTGGGTTTTATCAAAGTTTAATGAGAGTCTATTTGTAGAGAACCACTTAATGACTTTCTGGAAGATATCATTTACAATTTCATCAGTTAATTCCTGTTTGTCAGGTGTGATAGCTATACTTGTATCATCAGCAAAAAGTACTAGCTTAGCATCTTCATGTATGTAGAATGGCAAGTCATTAATATATATTAAGAACAGCAAAGGACCCAAGACCGAACCTTGTGGGACCCCATTTTTAATAACTCCCCAGTTAGAAGAATTAATTGTCTCATCTACATCATGTGAACTGCTTATTTCAACTTTCTGCACTCTTCCAGTTAAGTATGATTTAAACCATTTGTGCACTGTCCCACTCACACCACAATACTTAAGCTTATCTAGAAGAATCCCATGATTTACACAATCAAAAGCCTTTGAAAGATCACAAAAAATCCCTACTGGTGATGTCCGGTTATTCAAAGCATTTAATATTGCATCAGTGAAGGTGTATATAGCATTTTCAGTTGAAAAGCTTTTTTGAAAACCAAACTGACATTTTGTTAGAACTTTATTTATACTAATATGTGAAGCAACTCGAGAATACATAACTTTTTCAAAAATCTTTGATAAAGCTGTCAGAAGTGAGATGGGCCGGTAGTTGTTGACATCGTATGTATCCCCTTTTTTATGCAAAGGTTTAACGATAGCATATTTCAGTCTATCTGGGAAAAAACCCTGCTTTAATGAGCTATTACAAATATGACTGAGAATCCTACTTATCTCCTGGGAACAAGTTTTTAATACCCTGCTGGAAATGCCATCAATTCCATATGACCGTTTACTCTTGAGAGAGTTTATTATTTTCCTAATTTCTGAAGGTGAGGTGGGTGGAATTTCAATTGTATCAAATTGTGTGGGTATGGCCTCTTCCATTAATTGCCTTGCTCCTTCTAATGAACATTTAGATCCTATTTTCTCCACAACATTTAAAAAGTAATCATTAAAAACGTTTTCAACTTCTGACTTTTTGTTGATAAAGTTTTCATTTGTTTTGATGGTAATACCCTCTTCCTCTGCTCTTGGTTGCCCTGTCTCCCTTTTAATAATATTCCAAATTGTTTTAATTTTATTATCAGAGGAGCTAATCTCAGACATGATGCACATGCTTCTTGATTTTTAATAACATTTCTTAATGTAGCACAGTAGCTTTTATAATATTTTATTGTTTCTGGGTTATTACTCTTTCTTGCGGACAGATATAGTTCCCTTTTTCGGTTACACGATATTTTTATACCTTTAGTAAGCCATGGTTTTTTGCATGGTTTCTTAGAATTAAATTTTACTAGTTTCTTGGGGAAACAGTTATCAAATACCCTTACAAATGTATCGTGAAATAAATTATATTTTAAATTAACATCAGGTTCATTGTAAACCTCATCCCAGTCTAACTGCTGTAGACTTTCTTTGAAATTTTTAGTTGTTAAGTCATTAATCGAGCGCACTATTCTGGTGGACAGTTTCGAATTACTGAACGGAGCTATTTCATATACTGTTACTAGCTGTGCACCATGATCCGAAAGACAGTAAAAACAGTAAGCAGATTCAAGTGGATGTGGGTTGCCGTTCTTATGAGGAGATGAAAAGGCTTGCTCATGGTGGAGAGCTGCATCAAACCAGTCTCCGGACTGGAGACCATAACAACAACAACATATCCCACCAAACATGACGTCTAGGAAACAGCAGTTTCAGCTCACTGTTTAGTAAACGCAATCGCTGTTTCTCTCTAAATATTTGTCTAATAAAGAGCCCTTCAGCTCTCGGAGATTCAGCTTGATATGAGACTTCACATGTTTCCCAAAGCCGATTTATAATCGCTAATGAGGTGAGTACCATTTTTTCAATGTATGAAAAATTTTTCTTAATGCTTATTGGTCGCCATTAGGGTTACTTTATAATTTTATTACCGGTTTTGGGCGTTGCCCATAATCAGATACACTTCGGCATACAACAAAGAAAGTGAAAACAGTAAAATAATAATAATAATAATAATTAATAAATAAGTAAAATTACTGAAAATGGTCAAATGTTTGTTAAGCTTATGGGACTTAAGTACGGGGTCATCAGTCCCTAAACTTACAAACTACTTACCAACTACCTTATACTAAGGACGGCACAAATATCCATGCCCGAGGGGGGATTCGAACCCCCGACCGTAGGGTTACTGAAAGAAAAATATTATGGAAAATCAGTTAAGGAGCAGACACAATATAGAATGCGTCATAATAGTGAAATCTATACAAATATTTAAAAAAATCACTGATGTAATTAGGAAAAGAGGAATAGTTTTCTACGCTCACATACAAAGGATGGATCCCAAAAGACTGACAAAAAACTGTTCTGTTACTTCAGTAAATTAAAAATGGATAATACATCATGCAAAGAAGTTGGAAGGGACATGGACGATAGCCAAATTAGCCAAAAAGATATTGACAAAATACTACTACTCAAAAAGAAATTAAAGGATGCCAAATGTTTCCAGGAAAAACAGAATAAAAGACTGGAGCCAAGTGGACCGAAGAAAGGAGAGAGAAACATGGGAAAATGATGAGAGAAATATGGAGGAAAAGAAAGGAGAAACAGTTGAAAGAATCGTACTCCATAGTGGCTCATACATAAAAGAAGAAATAAATAAATAATAAAATAAAAAAAAATAGTATACGTGCGCAGTACCCACTATCCAGAAAATTCCGAGAGAAAAAGTACTCCAAAGTCTAAGCGTAACTCAATTCCAGCTTTAGTTGGCGTCATGTAAGAAGGCGTTTTCGCGCATAGAGGCGGAGCTATATAGCCCAGTCAAACTGTAAGAAAAAAAAAGAAGCCTGGAGCTTCCAAAAGGTGGGGTAGAAGATTTTATTTTTTTAACTCGTTCATATGGTTGTAAAGATTAGAAAACCAAGTTTGAAGAAATTTCTCTTGGGAAATCTTTCTGCAGTTAACTTGTAAAATAGCGGACATTATTCAGTTTTTTTCTTCAAAATATATCCGTTATATGAGCTCCTTCTGCTTTTACATCTATATTCCATTTCAAGAAACACAAAATTCTCTACAAATTTGATTCTTATCATTTTTTTCTACTACCAATATCTAAGGCACTACAGTGCGTCAAAAATTTTAATTTTTCAAAATTTGAGCAAAATGACAAAATACCTAATTTTTTGAACACTGTTATTTCAGTTTCTGTTTGTGTGATATAAATATATTGTACATCATCTTATACGTTGGAATTTACCATCTCATTTTCAGGTGTTCAATTTTTCTGTGTCCAACATGGTGATGTGTGGGCAACCACTTATTGTGATTCGTACATTAGCCAAAGTTTACTATACGCCACCTCAGCCCTGGTATTTGTGAAGCTATAAATATAAAAATACACAGTTTAGAGATATAGGTACACACACACACACACACACACACACACACACACACACAGACACTCACATATACGAAAAGTGTGACAGGAAACTGAACTATTATTGGCTGCAACAGGCAACATAATTAGATAGCTAATTTTCTTGATTAATAAAAAGCACGCAGTTGGCTCACTTCTGACGTTTTGAAGTGTCAGATTCCTCGGTGTCAACAGAAATACCTTTCTTTGCAGATTCAGGGTATGTGCATAGATTTTATCCTAGGTTCACCTCTTCAAGTTCTCATGTTTCGTCATCAGTTTTCTCAACATCCTCCATAACATCTTACTCACTGTCTTCATATAAAAAATTGTAGCACGTTTCACGGTAGACTCCGATACATTTCTTGGAAATTGGAGAACAGTTCATATCCGCTTTTCTGCAGGAGCATGTTCCGCCACAGCTTACCTTGCATGAGCATGAAACAATGTGAAGATGAGTTACAAGCCTTTCAGAAATTTGAACCTAATCAGGTTGCCTGTTGCAGCTAATAATAGTTCAGTTTCATGGCACACTTCGTGTGTGTGTGTGTGTGTGTGTGTGTGTGTGTGTGTGTGTGTGTGTGTGTGTACACCTCTATCTCTTCATTTTGTATTTTTATGTTTATAGTATCACGAATACCAGGGCCCAAATGGCCTATAGTAAACTGCGTCTAGTGATGTACGAATCACAATAGGTGGGTGCCCAGAAATCACCATGTTGCACCCAGAATAATTGAATACCTGCAAATAAGAGGGTAAATTCCAGCATATAACATGATGTGAAATATATTTATATTACACAAACAGAAACTGAAATAACAGTGTACAAAAAATATATATTTCGTCATTTTGGTCAAATTTTGAAAATTGGCAGTTTTAAATTTTGTGCTCTTTAACAAAAAGAATGAAGACGTGAAAGCGGCAGGAGCACCGAAAACGGGAGATATTTTGAAAAAAATGAAAAATGTCCGAAATTTTCAAAGTTTTTTGACTGCAGAGCGTTTTCCCACGAGAAATTTTCTAGGAAAGACTTGGTTTTCTAGTCTTGTTGTTGTGGTCTTCAGCCCGAAGACTGGTATGATGCAGCTCTCCAGCCAACTACAGTATAGCTACTATTTGAGTGGACTAACCTACGGCCGAGCGGCAACAGTGGACCCCGCGAGAGATACATTGCGTAACTCGCGGCCAGCTATGCGTCAAGGGAAAGAATATTATTAGCTGCCAGTTCAGCAGTGGGCGAGGGTACGCATAACAGCTGAAAACTTGGCCGCTTTCCTACGTGACGCCGACTTATAGTCAATGTCGCACGTGATTCACTACGTCAAAAGAACTCAGACAGCGTCGGCTGCGGTAGTTCTGCGCGCTCCATCAGAGGGCTCGAGGTCCTCTGTAATGAAAACGGTACCAAATATTCAACGAACAATCCAGAACGAACATGAACAAACGACCGCAAGACATTTAATTTTATTGTTTATTTTGAAAATTATAACAACTTTAAATAAATTTAATGATGTAAATTTTAATCAGTTGTATCACAAAGTACTTTATTTTCTTTATGAAATTACGGTTGCTGGTAATTCAAATTTTAATTATAATGTAAAGTCGAATAATTCCAAATGCATTTTACAGTTGATATGGGTAGATTAAAGCGTTCAATAATATTGTCAATAAAATTACTTTACATAGTTATGACATATAGTAAGTTTGAAAAAGGATTACATATATTCGTCGCAAATTCGCGCAGCGGCGGAATAGCCGAGGTTCTAAAGCGCTTTGCTCCGGAGCGCGCGGTTGCTCGCCGCGAATAAGTGTGTGTCTTTGTGTGTGTGTGTGTGTGCACTGCTATTAGTAGCTATTCTACGTAATCTGTTCTTAGCTTGTGTGGGAAACTGATTTCTCATAATCTGGAAAACGAATTTTTGAATCCATGGCATTTTTCCTGTTAGTGGACCCTTTCTGTTATCTTCCATGAGGTATAAATTGTTGACAAGGATGCCTAAATGAAGCACCTTTCTCCATAGAATACAGCACCCATTTAAATCTCTTAACCTGTCCGTTACAAAATTCCTTTTATTTTGTTTTCAATATACCTGTAAAATAACTGGCCAACATCATTAACTGAGACGCTTGGAGTTTTTTCCTGCCGGACGACTTAGTGTGTAGCCAACTAGCGTGTGCGCCATCCGGAAAACATACAGCGAAACATACTATCCAGGAAAGGGCCTTAACGGTTTCCTTGCAGGCGCGCCGGCGACTCGTGGCTACCCTACCTTGTGACGGCTGTCGCTGAAGGATTAAAATTACTAAATGGTACCTCGAATGTCGTTTGCGTGCTATACGTATGTACCAGATTTGTTGTATATATGTGTTAATTGAAATATATATTATCATACTGTAACAATATCATTTCAGAGTTCATTTAAGCAACATTTTGGATCGTCTGACATTTACATAAGCCTTTTTAAAGGTGCGACACGGTTTGTCGCGCAGTTTCTAAATTTCAGTCGCTATTGGTGTAGCATTGAGAGTAAATTTCAGAAGTAACAAATTGTGCAAATTTATGCAACTTTTGTTTTTAATGGTTTAAGTGCCAACAAACTGTCTTATCTATCTAATATTTTCATTCGTGTTTATGTTAAAAAAGTTTTTACTACCAAGCATCTAGTATGTATAAATGATGATAAAGTGAAAAGACAAGAATGTTCAACGTAATCACAGAAGAAACGTAAAGAATGGCATAAAAATAGTACATAGAATAAAAATTTGATTTGGTGGAATTATGGAATTGGTCGATATTTAGCAGTTATAATCCCATGCGACTTTTTCCTGTCAAATGCAGCAATAGTAGCCTAATAAATTTTGCTTCAGCTAAACGCTAGAGTTCACCGCTACGGTGTATATTATGTGTTTTTTGTTGCTTGCGGTGACACCTACATGGCACTGGTTGCAAAGTTAATTGCGTAGCAAAGAGTTTCAGTGGAAAGGTGCTCAGGAGCCTTGCGGCGTTAATAAAATATTTAGCTTTCGAACTATTGCGTTCCATTGTTCGGTAGATGACAGTTATAAAATTATTTCTGTAGTAACGGTCACTTTTGTTTCGGTTTCCAGACACTGAAAATTGAAAAGAAATTTTCTACATTAGTCTTATACAAACTAATCGAGGAATCTCCGACTAGATCATTTGATGAGAAGATGAAGAAAATAGGAAACAAAGTCACTGATATAAAAGATGTACCCAAATGCTGATATTGATTCACTTGATCGTTGACTCACATATTTCGCCGGCCGCGGTGGCCGAGGAGACTGAGGCGCTCCAGTCACGGTCTACATGGCCACTATGGTCAGGGGTTCGAATCCCCCCTCGGGCATGGATATTTGTGCCGTCCTTAGTCTTAGTTAGTTCATAAGTAATTTGTAAGTTTAGGGACTGATGACCCCGTAGTTAAGTCCCATAGACTATACACACTATTCAACATTTGGACTCACATATTTCAGATCTGTATTAGCGAGCCGCGGTGGAGTAGCCGAGCGGTCTAAAGCGTCTCGCTGCGCAGCGCACGGTTGCTCGCCGTGGAGGTTCGAGTCCTCCCTGCGGCATGAGTGTGTGTGTGTGTGTTTGTCCTTAGGTTAGTTTACCTAGGGTTAAGTAGTTTGTAAGCTACGGACTATGACCACGCAGTTTGGTCCGATAGAATTACAAACATTTGAACATTTTTGTGTTAGCGACTTATGAAGAGAAGAAAAAAGGTTCGAGAGATTACGTTAAAAAATGCTTAATATTATGAAAATCAAATATTTATGGAACAATTTTGTACGTGACATGGTATATGGCTACCTTCAGACAGACATTAATGTCATCACATCACCAGCAAAATCTACGCGGCACATTAACATTATCTGCAGAGTGAACGTTGCAATTTTGAAACCATAGTACCTGAAATTGTGGAAAGTAGTGCGGTGCAAACTAAAAGACAGAAAGACAAACTAAAAACGCTTTCTGAGATGAACTAGGAGCCGCCTTAACGTTGGCTAAGATGTAGGATAGAGTGTTAGGATTTGTATTTATATATTTATTTTTCGTTCAAATAAACGATTCATTCCCGAGACGCCACAACTCTAATTACACTGAAGTGATTTTCGAATGAGACCGTATTTGAAAATAAAAATAAAATACGAAATAGTTCGAGGGTGTTTGATAAAGAAGAGAATTTTGTATGTGACAGTATCTACGAGTATGATAACCTAACAAAATAGATTTAGATTTATTGGTATATGAAGTCAGTTGTTGCTTGTTGTTTGTAACGATAAAACTGAGATTTACTAATCCTTAAGTCAGTTAAGAAATTTAAATTTTTAAATACGTTTTTGCATCATTATCAGATTCATAATTTTTAGATGATTTTGTTTGTAAACAGTAATTATTTTCTGCCTTCGGTTTACTGAAGAGGTTACTAGAGTGCAACTTATCTTGTCCGGGTATGAGTAGGAAATCATGCTGTTGATCTATCTCGAGCTTTTTCTATTTAGACAAATTAGAATGGTACAACCTAAAATCATAGGCAAAATCAAGATTCCATAGATACTAACGACCTCCGTCATTTACTTGATGAACTAATTAAAAAATGAATATTGTCACTCTGTACTAAACAATTGTTTCCATTATATTGTCTACCAGAATTTAACTATTATTGACTTTTCATACATAAAGTGTAAGTAGTGAAGTATTTCGCCCATGGAATGAACAGTAAACTACAGTATTTCACACAAACAGTTTTACAATATTATCAAGCCTAAATTTCCTGTAACTGTAATCTCTTGCTGATTATCAAACTGTATTAACGGTGATCAAAAGTAGTAACTGTTATGTCTACATAAACCTTACTGTGACTCCGTAATCACCGAAAAGATAATAATCTCTTGATAAAACAGCACTAACGATGATCAAAACAAACAAGATCTTATATGTCTTACAAAATAATAATTGTTTGTGATTCTGACTGTGTTACACTTTCATTAACACTGATGGATTTCTCTTGACTTCTCATTTGCAAGAGATGTGACCATGGAAGAAAGGACTCCATTCAAATGTTCTACAGGATGTTCAGTGCATGTTAACAAACTGATTTTTGACCTAAATAACTTTTTTTTTTTTTCTTTCAGGAAATAGCCGTATAATTTTAGTTAATAGATGTCAGATTATTTTCATTTAAATTTAATGTCGATGGCCACATACAAAATTACGCAGTTGTCCTAGTGATGATCTGCTTGGTGGAAGACATGGAGAAATGTCCCCGTCAGGGTTTACTGTTCACCAACTGCTACGAGACTGGTGTGCCATATGACACTCCACCAGAAATAGTCTATTATGCTTTCATTTTCAAACCATCAAATACAAACGTAATGAGAAATCCTTCTGCAAGTCAGTCAAATGAACTTGTTTTCGAGAATCTACAATTCAGTTAGCCAAGAATCGCAAAAATCAATTACATATTTAGCATAAATTATTCACTGAGCAACCAAGTTAGGCATTGTAGTTGTACGTGTAAATATAAATTTCCGTAGGCGTAATAAGTGATTGAAATATTTAAATCTTTTAAACAATCATATTATAGAATCCATATGTATTTTGTTCAATTCATCCAGCAACATTTATTGAGTGACAGAGAATCGTCTGGATCGAAATAATTGAAGTACGCTTGTATATTGCGACGATTCCACTCATCAAAAAACGACTCATCAAAAAACGAACAAACACTCCTGGCCATTAAAATTGCTACACCACTAAGATGACGCGCTACAAACGCGAAATTTAACCGAGAGGAAAAAGATGCTGTGATATGCAAATGATTAGCTTTCCAGAACATTCACACAAGGTTACGCCTGTGGCCACAACGTTTTGACTTGAGGAAAGTTTCCAACCGATTTCTCGTACACAAACAGCAGTTGACCGGAGTTGCCTGATGAAATGTTGTTGTGATGCCTCGTGTAAGGACGAGAAATGCGTACCGTCACGTTTCCGACAGTGATATAGGTAGGATTGTAGCCTATCGCGATTGCGGTTTATCGTATCGCGACATTGCTGCTCGCGTTGGTCGCGATCCAATGACTTTTATCAGTATTTGGAATCGGTAGATACAGGAGGGAAATACGGAACGCCGTTCTGGATCCCAACGGCCTCGTATTACTAGCAGTCGAGATGACAGGCATCTCGTCTGGCTGTAACGGATTGTGCAGCCACGTCTCGATCCCTGAGTCAACAGATTGGGATGTTTGAAAGATAACAACCATCTGCACGAACAGTTCGACGACGTTTACAGCAGCATGGACTATCAGCTCGGAGATCTTGGCTGCGGTTACCCTTGACGCTGCATCACAGACACGATCGCCTGCGATGGTGTACGCAAGGACGAACCTGGGTGCACGAGTGGCAAACGTCATGTTTTCGGATGAATCCAGACTCTGTTTACAGCATCATGATGGTCGCATCCGTGTTTAGCGACATCAAGGGGAACGCACATTGGAAGCGTGTATTCGTCATCGCCATACTGGCGTATCACCCCGCGTGATGGTATGGGGTGCCATTGGTTACACGTCTCGGTCACCTCTTGTTCGCATCGACGGTACTTTGAAGAGTGGCGGTTACATTTCAGATGTGTTACGTCCTGTGGCTCAACCCTTCATTCGATCTTTGCGATACCCTACACTTCAGTAGGATAATGCACGACCGCATGTTCCAGGTCCTGTACGGGCCTTTCTGGATTCGATCGACTGCTGCCCTGGCCATTTCATTCTTCAGATCTCTCACCAAACGAAAACTTCTGGTAAATGGTGGCCAAGCAAATGTGGTATCATGTTGAAGCTGTATAGTCATCTGTACCTGTACACTCCTTCCAAGCTCTGTTTGATTTAATGCTCAGGCGTATCAAGGCCGTTATTACAGCCAGAAGTGGTTGTTGTGGGTACTGATTTCTCAGGATCTATGCACCCAAATTGCGTGAAAATGTTATCATATGTTCTAGTATAATATATTTGTCCAATGAATTTATTCTTGGTGTAGCAATTTTAATGGCCAGTGGTGTAATTCACGATTTTTTAAAGTTTGCTATTATAACTTGCTACTATTTCACCTAATATTGTGAAAAAGTTTATTAAAAATCAAATAACATCAACAATTTAGTACTAGGAGATCAATACAGAATAACGCAAAATCATTGGCTTGTTTCGCGTTCCAGATTAGTCCATCTTGCCTTTCGACCAACGATCTGTTGCAAATAATTTTCTTAGTTAAAAATACGGTGGTCAGCTTGACTAGTCGGTCAGCCATGCTAACAGTTAGAGACATTGATCTCTGTATTACTTGGATATTGAACTTCACCTGCCAGAGTGTGCCACCCATTAACGTTCATATTTCGTTCTTGCCAAATTAATACAGGGTTACTATGAAATATTACTGGAACAAGAATATAGAATACGTTTCGATTCCGCTACCATCACAGCGCATCACGCCGGATACTGACATTATTATCAAAACCAGATGTAGCTAAACCAGCAATTCTTTGTCGCGTCAAACTCATGGAAATTGAATGTCGAAATTAAAACATGACGAACAATCCACTATAATGTCGAAAACATATGAATGTACAGGAATGCTGATCCAGAAATCAGAGTTATACATTTAAGTTGTGTAGAAAGCACTGTATAAAAATTATACAGTGTTATCTCTTGAATCAATAATAATAATCGTTCTAACCGGAAAGTTATAGTACGATTCCTATGTGGTCCTAAAATAAACATCTTAAAGACAGAGAAAACAGTATTCGACCACTTAATCTTAACATTTTCTGCCGATGTCGTTAACACTGGTGTAGCCGTGTTATTACTTAAAGCGACGGCGTTTTTAATTAAAAACCCATTACTACAACAACAATTTTACCTGAGCTATGTGTTGTGAAAGAGGTTGCCCCTCTCTCCACCGCCCCTTACACACACACACACACACACACACACACACACACACACACAACAACAACAACAACAACAACACACTAAAATATAAGCCAGAACTAAAGTTGATGTTAGGAAATCAACGGGGCCCGTAACTAAAATAAGTTACATCAGTCTCGTGGATCCTACCTACCACAAACATGGAACGAGGAGTAGGAGGCACTCCAGTGTGTATAGAATTTAGTGAGTGCTTGGTTCACGTTTTGAGCTTTGTCGTAAGTTATCGCTTCATACTGATAGTACAATTTTCTGTATGCGGTCAAAGTTTTAGGTCTCCTTGGTCGTTTATTATATAGTGTAGGTTGTTTTTATGTGCACTTAAATTCTAATTTCCTCTAGAATATTTGTTGTTGTTGTGGTCTTCAGTCAGGAGACTGGTTTGATGCAGTTCTCCACAATACCCTATCCTATTTATGATGATTATTTTCGGAATATATGTAGTATCTGAAATTTTTAGGTATTGAAATGTATCAAGAACTCGTCATCATCACAATGAGTGCGCTATTTGTATCGGATGTGAAAGTTGCGTCTTGTCTGTCCTACGTAAAATCCTCTTCAGCTGACCTTAATTAGAGTACTACCGTTGTCGGGACGTTACAGTACAATCTTCAGTTGTACAATAAACGGTCATACACTCATAAACAATGCTACCGGGCCAGTCAGTGCAGCCTCTGCGTGTAAGGTGGTGTAATCTTGTTGGCTGGATACTATATGCCACAAGGTAACTGCACTCAATGTGCACCGATACGACTCCATTGCGTTTTAATACTTCTTGACGTTTTTTCTACGTTTCCGCAACTACACTTGCTGATTTGATTATTTATACCATTGTAACATGACTACATCATACATCAAACTGAATGAAGTAGGATTTTATAATATAGAGGCCGTTACGTAAACTGTGTGATGTAATCTAAGGATGCCGTAGTATTCTGTTAACAACAGCCTCTCTTTTCTTGTTACACACCAATCACGTCCTATGGTGACAAGTAAAATTGCAAGATTGTTACGTTTGTGTAACTCACGAAAACGATGTGTTGACGGTACCTGTATAATTACCAGTATAAAACATAAAGTTTTATTTTATCTTTTATATAATCCAATACTGACACTGTATAATTAGCGCGGAATGTTGCTCTTTAGAGGTGTAATCCAGATATGGAATAACAAAGAAACAAAGGGATTGCCAATGACTGCTTTATTTATGTCCCTCCCGGAAAGGAATAATACATTCAAACAAAATGGATCAACTAGATAGTTAATTTTCATCTTTACTGACAAATGTGAATTAACATCGTTCCAGTAAAGTGATAAAGCTTTGCATACTGTGCCCGTCATAAAAGCTTGCCTTTATGGATTACAGTACATTTTAATTGCGAAAATTGTGAAATAATTGTATCATGATTGTGGTCTTAAGTTAGGTTTCGTATTACATTACTTTAAGTTTAATTTATAGCAATTAATCTGTTGCAAGACAGGTTTATATTACACCAATCTCGTACGCATAATAAAAGAGTATTTCTGTCAGATATAGGAACATAGTGGGTCTAAAGGTCCAATACATGTACAGTCAAGGTCAGTGACCTTTATGTTTTAGTAGTGAAATTTACTCCTTTTATGGCTGTGATATTCGTGTACCATAAAATGATATCTATAAGATCTAAAGATGACAGACACTTGTTTTCGAAACAGTATGCATTGGAGTAAAATAAAATAACACTACAGGACACGAAGCTTTAGACCAGGTAGTAGGGGAATTTGTCGAAGGAATTTACAACTACGATATTACTTCCAAAAAAGCCTAGTTCTCAAACGTCTAGACCACTTTTGCATACGTTCTGGCTAATTTGTGCAACAATGTAGTGTCGATTGCTTGCTCCATCTGTAGCAATGTTTGCTTACAGTAACTTTCTTTTTTAATTTTATTTTGTTCAATCCAAATAATTCAGTTCGTACCAGTCAGTGTTCGCTTCTTTTAGGCGTAAATTCCATAAATCAGAGTGTTGTGTTGATGTTTGAGAAAATTAGAGGTCAACTGTTCCAGTCTACAACGTGCAACCTTTTGAAATACTCCATTAACCTTTGTAAGAAACAGGGGTGTCTCAGCTTTCTTTAGATGATTTGTCAGACAATACGCCCCAGAAAAAATTCAGCCTATTGCGTGTTTATACAGTTGTAAGGCCAATTGATGAAATAGTCAAGTCCAGAGATCTGCAAGTTAATCGAAGAAGAATATTCATCTACATCTACATAGATACTCTGCAAATCACATTTAAGTGCCTGGCAGAGGGTTCATTAACCACTTTCATAATTTTTCTCTACCGTTCCATTCTCTAATAGCGCGCGGGAAGAAAGAACACATAAATCGTTCCGTTTTCGATCTGATTTCTCTTATTTTATTGCGATGGTCATGTCTCCCTAAGTAGGTGGGTGCTAGCAAAATATTTTCACGTTCATAAGTAAAAGTCGGTGATTGAAACTTCGCAACCAGATCACGCCGCAATTAATAACGTCTTTCTTTTAATGATTTCCACCCCAATTCGTGCAACATTTCCTTGACGCTTTACCCCCCGTAACATGATAAAACAAAACGAGCTGCCCTTCTCTGAACCTTCTCAATATCTTCCGTCAGTCCCACCTGGTGAGGGTCCCACAAGGGACAACAGTACTTCATGAGAGGACGCACAAGTGTGATGTAGGCAGTCTCTTTGGTGGAGCTGGTGCATCTTCGAAGCGTTCTGCCAATGAAACGTAACCTTTGATTCGCCTTCCCCACAATATTTTCTAAGTGTTCTCTCCAGTCAAAGTTGTTCGTAATTGTAACTCCTAGGTGTTTGGTAGAATTTACGACCTTAATGTTTGATTGATTTATCGCGTAATTGAAGTTCAGTGGATTTCTTTTAGTGGTCATGTGTATTAGTTTACACTTTTCTTTATTTAGTGTCAATTGCCAATTTTTGCACCAAGTATAAATTTTGTCTAAATCGCTTTGCAGTTGCTTCTGATCCTCTGTTGACTTCACTAATCGATAAACGACAGCATCATCCGCGAACAGTCTAAGGGAGCTATTCAGATTGTCTCCTAAATCGTTTATAAACACGAGGAAGACTAGGAGACCTATAACGCTTCCCTGTGGAACGCCAGATATCACTTCTGTTTTACTCGATGACTTACCGTCAATTACAACGAACTGTGTCCTTTCTGATAGGAAATCGTGAATCCAATGCCACAATTGGGAAGATATTCCATAAGCACGCAATTTCATTAGAAGCCGCTTGTGGGGTACAGTATCAAAAGCTTTCCGCAAATCCAAAAATATGGAATCGATTTGAGATCCCTTGTCGATGGCACTTAACACTTCACGTGAACAAAGGGCAAGCTGTGTTTCGCAAGAGCGATACTTTCTGAATCCGTGTTGACTATTGGTTAATAGGTCGTTCTCTTCGAGGTAGTTCATAATATTCGAACAAAGTATATGTTCCAAAATCCTACTGCAAATCGACGTCAATGAGATAGGCCTGTAATTTTGGGGATCACTCCTATTCCCTTTCTTGAATATTGGAGTAACTTGGGCAACTTTCCAGTCTTTGGGTACAGATCTTTCGCTGAGTGATCGGTTGTAAATTATAGCTAAGTACGGAGCAATTGCATCAGCATATTGTGAGAGGAATCTAGTTGGTATACAATCCGGCCCGGAAGATTTGTTTTTGTTTAGTGACTTAAGTTGTTTTACTACTCCAGGAACATCTACTTCTAAGTTTCGCTTGCTGGCAACTGTTCTTGGATTGAATGCTGGAGTGTTCACTTCGTCTTCTTTGGTGAACGAATTTCGGAAAGCTGTGTTTAGTAATTCTGCCTTAGCAGTACTGTCGTCGATACTATTACCATTGCTATCGCGTATTGAAGGTATTGTTTGTGTTTTGCCGCTAGTGTACTTCACATATGACCAGAATTTCTTTGGGTTTTCTGCAAGGTTACGAGACAGGATTTCGTTGTGGTAACTACTATAGGCTTCTCGCATTGATGTCCGCGCTAGGTTTCGTGTTTCAGTAAAAGATTGCCAGTCTTGTGGATTCTGTGTCTATTTAAATTTTGCATGCGTTGTTCTTTGTTTCTGCAACAGTGATCTGACCTGTTTTGTGTACCATGGGGTTTTAATAACTTCGAAGTACAACTATAGTCGAGCACATAGGTGAAAACTGAAACACAAGAGTTAAAATGTCAGTTTCTGTTTGCCTGAAATAAGAAAAATACAATACAACAATTGTAAGTGGTTTTCAGAGAATACCTGCTACGTAATTCTGTGACCTTCAGCAACAGTAATGGTTCTGTCCCGGCTGAACATCGAACTAAATTTCCGTAAAAATAAAGGAACGTCACTTCATGCTTCAACATCTTTGTGACGGTTCGTGATTGAGGACGAATAATGGCAGGGCGATATTTCGATAAAACGTTATCAGAAGTGTACAAATTGGTGTCAGAACAAGAGCACGTTTTTTCCAGGAAACACAGAAATGGCCGGATATCACTGGCACCATTCCGTCTGATAATAGACTGCAAGTCATCGGTTGCCAAGGCATGTGCCTTGGGCTTTCTGTTCGCTTGCCCGTGAACTATGGTCGATAACATTGTCCGACTGGTCGGGAAGTTCAGCGGTTTAAATTGTCAGTGCTCCAGTTTAGCGAGAACAGAATGCGCTGTCGCTGTCTCACAACTCACAAAAGATGGTTTATCGTCATGCAGTAAAGGCTTTCACGACCGGCTGAAATAATTGCTGTTGAATCTTCCGGGTTTTGTTTCTTCGACCACGACTACATAACCCGGAAGATTCAATAGCAATTATGGTTTATCGTGTTTTGTCTAACTCCATGAGTTTTCATTAATACTTTATTATATTTACTCAATAGTGAAAATTCTAAATAATATGAACTACAAGGCCCTACATAGGCCGCCATAGGCGGTTATTTGCGCTTCATATCTTTGGAACTGGTAGTTTCTATTACACAACTATTTAACGACTAGCCCGAACTCGCTCATTTGGGACGAAACAGGTAGGAGAACAGAAGAGGAGCAAAGAGTTTTTAATACTATGATTTCTTCGCCCTCGTACTTGATTACCTTTAGTGGCTGAGAGCAGTCTTTCGTGAACAATAAAGAACATCCACCCTGGTATTAAAAGGGAACAAGAACACTGCCATGATGTACCAGGGACTGATGTTGCCAGCCAAATGAATGCAGTTGCGCTATGGTATCACCATGGACATTCACTATGGAGGACGTTGGTTCAACTCCAACTTGGGCCATCAAGATTTAGGTTTCCGTGATTTCCCCTAAATGATACCAGGAAAATTTTGCGATGGTTCTTTCGAAACGACACGACCAATTTCCTTCTCCGTAAGTATCTAACGAATCCGAGCCTGAATACCACCTCTATTGACCACTCTATTGACAGAACGTTACACCCCAATCGTCCTTCTCTTATGAACTGTTCATTGTTCAGAGTTCCCGTGTACTCATGCTTCAAAACGGATGAAAAACCTCCAACGCACGCTCTTAACAAGTTCCACTTGTCAATGAGGGGATCAGTTATACCTACGTTCCGAAGTACTGTCACCGATAGTTGTAGTCTTCAATCCAGAGACTGGTTTGATGCAGCTCTCCACCCTACTCTAACCTGAGCAAGCCTCTTCTTTTCCTCATAAGAACAGCAACCCTCATCCATCTTCTCTCTCCAAATAATATTCTGTACCTCCTTCATAAAAACGCAATCTGCCCGCCTCATCTTCAGCATTCTTCTGAAGCACCACATTTCGAAAGCCTCTGTCCACTTCCTGTCTCACCTATTTATCGTCCCTGTTTCACTCCCTTCAGAAAAAACATTCTTACGCTTAAATTAACATCGAATGTTAGCAAATTTCTCTTATTCAAAACCTTTTTTCTTCCCATTTCCATTGTGCATTTTATCCTACTGACCAAGTAACAATAGCCATTTACCATAGTCATTGTTTCGTTAACTAATCTAATTCCTTCAGCGTCGTCCAATTTTATGAGACTGCATTAAAATATCCTTGTTTTGATCTTGTTAATGTACATTATAAGCGTTCCTTTCATCTCACTGGCTATACCATTCAACTGCTGTAGATGAAATTTTACACACCTGGTCTTCAAAACCAGATAAACTTCACATCTACATAAAAGTTAGTACGGTCTTTGGAGTAGAGTGTTTTACAACAGATTTAGACACCCATCCTCTGTTTCATTAATATCCTGGTGAAATTTTACACAACTGACCTTCAAAAATAGGGCAATATGAATGTCAGATGTAATGTGCATGATAAAAGGCTCTTTAAACAGAAGCGGAGACCAGTCTACCGTTTCATTCCGATGGTGATATAATTTTGTATCCTACTGCTTCTAAACAAGCGTAACATCACTATCTACACAAAATTTCTTCAGATATATGGCACAGGATACTTTACAATAATTTACGCCACCTTGTCACCGAGTGCCACGAAAATTAGCAGAGACATGTAATATTACATAGGAACGAAGGAGAAGACATGAACTGAGATTCGAAGGAGGAGATGAACAAAGTGGAGAGGATAAATAAATAAATACCCGGTCAACGCCAGTTTTTCAGTTAGTTTATTATATTGCCGCAAGACACCACGTAAACCTCGCAACGTTTCGGCAAGTTGCTTACTTGCCATCTTCGCCTGACGATGGCAAATAAGCAACTTGCATAACGTTGCCAGATAACGAAGCACTGACTCGGCTGTCAACCCGAGAAGATTTCCTCATCGAGATCCGCCGAGAAAGTCTGCATTCACACAACGTAAACCGTCTGCCCGCGTGGCGAATTAACAGTTCCAGAATGTTCTGCATCTTTCTGATGTTCACTTGTAAATTCTACTTGTTTCTTATGTTAACTGTTCTTCTAATTTATGGTAAATTATGTCTGTGTATAAATAGCAGAGCACTCTGCCCGAGAGGCAGTCAGTGCTGCGTGTATGTTACGTTCGTAATAAACGTGCTTCCAGTATAAGTGCTGTGTTCAGTTGCCTTCGAAGTCAAGCCTGCTCCCATTTCAACGCGACATTGTTTGGTGTAGGCGCCGGATATCCTGTGCAACAGCTGCATCACCGTGGCTCCGATTAGCCGTCGCTTACACGTACTGGATCGGGAATACAAGGGATTTACCGAGTACATCCATCCAAAAGTCCGTTTCATCAGAAGAACCATGGACACGAAACCAGAGGTAAGCTAGCTGCACATCAGACACCCGTCGGTGTTCTCTGGAGACGCTGGACAGAACCCCAACTAATGGCTAAGAGGGTTCGACCGAGTTGCCAAGTACAACAGGTGGGATCATACGATGTGCTTTGCCAACGTTTACTTCTACCTGGACGGAACAGCCCAGCAATGGTTTGAAAACAACTAAGACAAGTTGACTGACTGGGAGACGTTCCAGGAGGAATTTAAGAAGACGTTTGGAGACCGCCATCGACAAATCCGGTTGGCGGAGAACAACTGAAGAACCGGGCCCAACGACATAGTGAGGCGACACAGTCGTACATACAGAATGTTTTGAAGAGATGCAACAAATGAGGGTAGGACGAAAGGGGTATGACTGACTCCCCAATGTAGTCCCTATGGCCGTTGTGGAAGACCAGCATGACTTTGCTTCTCTCATACGTCAAATTGTGAGAGATGAATTACAACAGTTTATGGCAGTCGTGTCTATGAAACCGAGCGAGCATCAGATTATGGCCATGGATGTAAGCCCTGTAAGTCACGGGGAAGCCGACGCCGTTGAGGAAGAGTTATTTCAGACATTAGCTCCTGTCTGCCCCGTCAGTCGCACCCGACGTGAAGAATGACTTACGCCGCAGCCGCCAAACGGCAGCCTATGAACCGCCCGACGCGACCACAACCAACTCCCCCGCTAACTATGACGCCCCGCAGAACATATGTTTAGAGAACAGAAGACAACACGCCATTGTGTTTCCACTGTGGGCGCCCTGGACATGTCGTCCGCTACTGCAGAGAGAGAGTATTTGACGATTATTTTGCCGCAAGACGTCAGTCATCAGAGAACTTCTATCCCAGGCAGTCACCTGCTGATGAGTTCAGTCGACCTATGGAAAGAAGGCCATCGCCGTACCCTAGACGAGGTCGCTCCCCGACGCGCCGCAGCCGTTCACCGTCGCCGTACAGAGGTACCAGCCGCTCCCCTAGCCGCCGCGGCCTGGAAAACTAAGCGAGGCGACCATCTACGGAGGTGAGGCCGCCGCAGATGAAAATCCCCCATGGACGACAGTCGCTAAGATGTCGGGAAATGTCATCGACGTCATAATCGACGGCCAACCTGTCCGGGCACTTGTTGATTCAGGAGCTTCTTTTTTGGTATTATCGGATAATTACCGCCGCACACTAAAGAAGACAATGTTCCGTGATACGGGGGCAACTGTGCTGGTCGCGAATGGAAAGTACGTCTAGGCAGCGGAAACTTGTGTCGCAAGAATAACCATCAACAACAGGACCCAGCCGTTTGAATTTGTTGTGTTAACAGAATGTAGTCACAATGTCATCCTCGGATGGGACTTCCTTCAGGCATCCCAAGCTATCAGTGACTGTGGAAGATCTGAGCTGCAAATTGAAGAAGTTGTTCCGACGTGTACACGTAATACAGAATTTTCTGGGAAGATATTTCCCGTTGACGATGTGACGATCCCGTCGTTGACGATGAGAAGAGTTGCAGTCACAAACACAGAAGACCGATTAAACTGTGAAGTGCTAGTTGATAGTAGAAAGTTTATCACCAAAGAAATTTATATACAAGCGGCTACCGTAAGCATTACCGGAGGTCGAGGAGAGATTTGGATCACTAATTTTCACAAGGAGTCGCAACTTATCCCCAAATGAATGTGTATCGGGACATCTGAAACAATCCAGGACGGTGAGCTCAACGTCATCAACGAAGACCCTTTCTCTGCTGTTAGTACAGACGACACGCTGGAGGAAAAAACGTGGAACTGCCAATAGGGCCCGGACTGACCAAGGAATAACGCCAGCGGGTGTTAGCTATACTACGTCAATTTTCGGGTGCATTCACACCTCAACAGGAGAAACGTCAGACGAAACGACCCACGATAAGGCATCATATCAATACTGGGAACCATCCACCTATTAGCCAGCGTTCGTATAGAGTGTCGCCAGGTGAAAGACGGATAATTCGGGAGGAAGTGGAGAAGATGTTGCACGATGACATTATTCAACCTTCGGAGAGTCCTTGGTCATCTCCGGTGGTCCTTCTAAAGAAGAAGGATGGCAGGTGGCGATTCTGTGTCGACTATCGGCGGCTGAACAAAATCACAAAGAAAGATGTCTAACCACTGCCGCGCACTGACGACACCTTCGACTGCTCGAAAGAAGCTACATACTTCTCAACTATGGACATGCAGACAGGTTACTGGCAAATCGAGGTTGACAAAGCTGACAGGGAGAAGACGGCTTTTTTACACCTGACGGCCTCTATGAATTCAAAGTAATGCCATTTAGATTATGTACTACTCCGGCCACATTCGAACGCATGATGAACAACTTGCTTCGACACCTAAAGTGAACGACGTGCCTTTGCTATTTAAACGACATTGTAGTTTTCTACAAAACATTTGAAGAACATCTGAGTCGCCTGTCAACCGTGTTGAAGTGTGTTCAGGCTGCAGGACTCGGCCTCAATCCAAAGAAGTGCCTCTTCGTCGCCAAAGAGATAAAAATCCTGGAGCACCTAGTCAACGGATATGGTGTCCGTCCTGATCCAGATAAAGTAAGTGCATTCACAGAATTTCCAACTCTTCATCACATTCGTGATGTGAGAAGTTTTTTCGGGCTGCGCTCATACTACCGACGTTTAATAAAGGGATTTTGTAACAAGGCACGTCCATTATAAGAACTTCTGCAGGGAGATGCCAAGTTTTACTGGGATGAGACAAAAGGAAGAGCTTTCCGGGCACTTAAGGAGGCTCTAACTTCCGCGCCAGTGCTTGCCTTGTCCGACGAGAATGCGGAAAGGGAACTTCACACAGACGCCAGTGGTTATGGGATTGGTGCAGTGCTTGTACAAGTTTAGGAAGGCGCTGAAAAAGTGATAGCTTATACATCAAGAGTACTCTCGAAGTCCGAGATATACTACTCTACAACTAAGAACGAATGTCTCGCAGTTATCTGGGCTATCAACAAATTCGGGCCTAATATTCGGCAAACCATTCACCGTCGTGACAGGCCACCATTCTTTGTGTTGGCTGACTAGCTTGAAGGATCCATCAGGTCGACTAGCAAGATGGGCCCTAAGATTCCAAGAGTGGAACATAACAGCTAGAATGAAATTTCAGCCCTCACTGAATTAGGTGACGTTACAGCTGAACAGAGGGAAGATCCAGCACTATTGCCTTGGAGAAAGGAGAACGGACCAATGGAGAGTTCCAACTTATAAACGGAACATGGTATAAGAGCAACTACGATCCACTGAGCCCCAAATGGCTACTGGTTGTTCCACAGAATGACAACTGCATACCATCCTCAGACAAATGGTCTTACGGAACGTTTTAACAAGACAATAGCCGATATGCTGTTGCTGTACGTTGATGTTGAACATAAGGATTGGGATATTTGCTTACAATACCACAAGACAAGACACCACAGGCTTCACGCCGTTTATCCTGCTCCATGGAAGTGCAGCTGAGACGACAATGGATACGCTGTTTCCGTTCCAATGTTAAACACCCATCACCAGGGTGGAAAATGCACGACAGATGGCTCGCATACGGACACTGGACGCCCAGGAGAAGGACCGTCAGCGTTATAACGACAAGCATCGAACTGTTGAGTACAGCCTAGGAGATGAGGTATGGATTTTTACCCCTGTACGGAAGGTTGGACTGTCAGAAAAGTTATTGAAGCGATACTTAGGTCCGTATCGTGTCATACGCTGCCTGTCAGACGTCACATACGAAGTTGAGGATTATGAGTCGTCGTCGAAACGACAAAGACGAAGAGACATTGTTTACTTCCTGCGCATGTAGCCTTACCACGATCCTGAAGAGCAGATAGACGACAATGTCTTCTTTTTCGAGGACTCTAAGGGCAGTAATATTACTGATGAAGCCACGATAGGAACGTCTGTCGGCGATAATCGTGGAGAAGGGATGGAGTTTCTTGAACTGCCATACAGAGGTCCCATGACAAGGTCAAGATCCAGGACATTGCTCCACAGCAATCATAACAGCGGGTCGCTGTTTTTTCAGGAGAGGGAGCAATACCGTGAGACACCACGTAAACCAACTGCGTCTACACGGCCACTACGGTCGGGGGTACGAATCCCCCCTCGGATGTTTGTGCCGTCCTTAGTATAAGGTAGTTCTTAAGTAGTTTGTAAGTTTAGGGACTGATAACCCCGTAGTTAAGTCCCATAATCTTAACAAACTTTTGAACATTTTTTGAAACCAACTGCTCCCGTGGCGCAGGGGATAGCGTCACCGGCTGCGGTGCTGAAGTCGCCGAATGAATCCCGCGCACCGGCAAAATTTTATTTCTCTGTGATTAAGAATTCCAGAATGTTCTGCATCTTTCTTATCTTCACTTGTAAATTCTACTTGTTACTTAACTGTTCTTCTAATTTCTGGTACATTCTATCTGTGTATAAATAGCAGAGCACTCTGCCCGAGAGGCAGTCAGTGCTGCGTGTATGTTACGTTCGTAATAAACGTGCTTGCGGTATAAGTGCTGTGTTCAGTTGCCTTCGAAGTCAAGTCTGCTCCCATTTCAACGCGACAATATTTCTGAGAAAGTTATGCTTATTATGTTACTGACTGATACGCAATTTATACAGCAATTACCTCTGGCGTCTTATTACGTCACACTCTGTTCACATCAATTTCTGGAGAAATATATTAGTCGTTAATGTACAATTCCGTAATATTCGCATATTCCTGCATAAGCTTTGGTGCAAATCTCACTTCATTAAAATCTTATTTCTCAAAGAAAAATGTGATGAAATTCCCAATTTTACCAATTTCATCAGGAGGTAAAAACTAATGACTTATTCCATGACCTACGATTTCTTTACCCTTTATGTGTTGCTTTAGATGTCCAATTACTTCAATAAGACTTCAAATATATGACAACCACAGTGTAATATTTCCATATTTCAGAGAACAAGGTCCTCTGCGACTCTTAAAAGCCTTTGTTGAAGGCGAAAAGCGGTTTCGTTACTTGAAATTGCAATCTATGTTGCCTGTGCCTAGCACATAAATGTGATTTGCACAATTTCCAAAAATGTTCAAATGTTTGTAAATCTATCGGACCCAACTGCATAGTCATCAGTCCGTAGCTTACAAACTACTTAAACCTAGGTAAACTAACCTAAGGACAAACACACACATCCAAGCCCCAGGGAGGACTCGAACCTCCAAGGCGAGCAACCACGCGCCGGCCGCGGTGGCCGAGGGGACTAAGGCGCTCCAGTCACGGTCTGCACGGCCACTACGATCGGGGGTTCGAATCCCCCTTCGGGCATGGATATTTGTGCCGTCCTAGTTCGTAAGTAGTTTGTAAGTTTAGGGACTGATGACCCCGTAGTTAAGTCCCATAGACTATACAAACAAACATTTGAACAGCAACCGCGCGCTCCGCACAATTTCCCTTGTAGATGTAGATGTTATGTCAAATCGTTAAAAAGATCTGTTATATAACCGGATGGAGCTTGTTCCCTCTCATCTACGTGCAGGCCATTTTTTTTATTTTTTTATTTTCTTATTATTATTATTTTTTTTTTTTTTTTTTTACCGTATAAGGTGTTTAGAATTGTGGACGCTCGCAGTTTTAGTAGGCTTTGTTTTTAAAGATATGAATTAAAAAAAAAGGCCTTGACGTAAACGAGAGAGAGTGATCTCCATACGGTATCATAATAGATCCTTTTTATGAATTGATATTACACGCCTGAGGATGCAACGTTACGGTGCGAATAGCCGGACCTGTACTACGAAATATAGTTCAGTAAACTCATTGCGGCGTCGAATTCCATTATAAGCAGCAATTTTCTTGTGCGTACAAATTCACATATCCTCGTTATCTATCGATGACCTATTCAGAGTTATTAGGTGACGTTGTTACAACATTAAAAGCACGACGTCGAAGAATATGTATATAAATATGAATTAGGAAGCCCTAGTCACATATGACCAAGTTGTAAACAACGATGAAAATTCTAGTTCTGCCTCAGTCTCCTACAGCGTTCACATTAAGCGCTCCAGCTTTATCCACAGACGGTAGATCCCCATTATTCTGTGTGTACGTTCGACGAACCTTTCTGCTAAGCATATTTACAATATTCACAGTATTAGTTTGATGCCGCCTTCTTGTGTTTGACATTAATGTAGGTACACTGCTTAGAAAATTATCGTATCAGCTGGGATATCATACACAATTTACATATGGTAATGCGTTTTATTCAGATAATTATTAGAATTGGAATTATTGTGTGATACAGTACGGTATTTTGCTGTCTCAACGATCTACTTGGGGTTTGCAAGAGGTTTATTTAGAGCGAGGCATCATGGGGCTACCATAGCAAAGAATAAGTCATTCCCGTTGTCCTCTAATATGGTATAAGATCACTTGGGACGGCCAGTATCGGTGCACACCTGCGCAGCGTGGACAGTTTGAGGTAATGGATCAGCTCTTTAGCGTTAATTAGTGTGTCTCCCAACAGTGCAATATCCAGATCTGCGACCGTTGTGGGAGGTGCTGGTCCGGCTGCATAGCGTCTGCCTAGTTGATCCCAGACATATTCAATCTGCTGAACAAAATAGCTCTCCATTCGTTCAGTTCCCTCACCTTCAGGTATGTTGTCCACGATTATAGCTCTGTGGCGACGAGCGTTATCGTCCACCAGAAGGACCCCGTATCCATGGCAAAAGGCGCCAAGGAATTCGTCCCTGTAGCTCAAAACAGTAAAATCGCCATTCTGAACGACAAAGAGGTCAGTACGTACGGGTGATGTTTCCTACACGTAAGCACAATGGAGCCCAGTGCCACGATCTCCCCAGATAAGGTAACTGTACACTGTATTTTCACTTATCTGTGAAAAAAAAAAAAAAAAAAAAAAAAAAAAAAAAAAAAAAAAAAAAAAAAAAAAAAAAAAACAGCGCCATTCGTTTCTAATCCAATACTGATGTTCCTCCGCACAGTTTCTGTTTGCTAAACGGTGTCGCGGCTTTAATAGGACACACACCATAGGCATCTGTGCGTGGAGGCGACGTTTCTAACGGCCACTTAAGGCTGTTTCTGTTGATACCGTGCGCCATGTTGCTTCTGGAGTGTGCGTTGAAGCTGAGTGGCATTTAGCTTCCTGTCCCGAAGGGCTGTTAATCGGTGATGACGGTGTCAAGTTGATTTTACCTTCCCTTCTTTAAACGGTTCTTATTGTATGACATCGAGTCCAGTTGCTTGAAATTACACTTTGGGACACTCCAATAGCTGAAGCCACCTTCCTATGCGTTTCTCTCTCCTCCAACCTTCCTATGGATCTGCATGCCATAGCTTAAGCTAGTCATGTTGTCGTTGCATTACACTACCTGCTCACTACACTATCCTGACCCAACTGCTTGTCGCTCGTTCGGTAAACACTAGTCAACACCACGTTCCTCTGCAGTCACTTTCTGTTATTACCACTATCTCGGTTTCCGTAATGTTGTTAACTCCACTCCGTAGAACCGACAAGAAGACGTCTAATTTAGTTGATATTGCAGGTGACACTACTTCACAACCTAGATAGCTGATCCCCTAATTGTTTTTACCAGTCTATTTTTCTTACGAATAGTGTTGGTAGCACTTCGAAGAGGGAAAACAGTAAATGATACTTTGGGTAGTGTAATGGGACAGTTTCGTGGGGACACTTGAAGTCTGCAATTCTGTGGTAAATCGCGCACATGCGCGAGAATCGTGATGTGTTTTGACAGCTACTGAGTCGTCGTAGTTCAAGGGTTATCCAATAAATAGACACGTGACTGGAAAATCCAGGCCGTTACGCAGTAAATAGTGAACGGCGGGAGAAGCCCTGTTTGGCCTTGGAGAAATATGCAATACACCACTTAAAAATTAATAACTATTGATCCACATATGATACAAACGAGCGCGTAGGCTCATTTTAAAGGTAAAGACAAAACGGTTGCGCTGATACAAACGCGCCTCCTGTCTCTTTAATAGTTTTTGAGTTATAGTAAATCAAAAATCATTATAATAATTTTGGGACCGATATATCTGGGATATGGCTTCACCAAATATTACGTACAAGGTGTCAAATGATAGATCTAAGTGAGTAATATTAAGATGTATATTTAGTTTTTGCGGAATTTCAGTAAATTTGAATTAGAGGCCAGTAAAATGGTTTACAGGTATAAGAGCTGGATTTTTAATAAATAAACATTAATAGTACTAGCGGCAGTACGGTAAATTAGACTTAAGTAAATAGTTAATGATACCAATCGATCAACAGTACAGTGGATAATATATGTATAAATACTGAAGAAGCAAATGTAGAAAAGTATAATTGTTTCATAATGCAAAATCAGCAATATGTACAATGTTTTTGATGCCATATTCTGTTTCAGCGTAAAATTTCCTTAATCACTATTATCACATGGATTTATTACATTTGTTTTTTATGTAAAAGACTTAATTTTGTCAAAATAAGTTACTGATTTGACTTTAGTTTAAGCCAGCGAGTGTACTTAAGGCGACAATTTTGGCTTGTTAAGAGCAGTCTGTTAACGTGGGTTTGACAGACAAGACGTTTGTTACGATGGGCGACTGTGGAGTCGCTTGAGAACTTGTAAAATTTCAGTGAAGTGCTCTAGAGTGGAACTTAGAAATATTTGATCTATGGTGTTTCGAGAACTTTGATTTTTTGTGCGTCTGTGGGACTAAGAGAAAGTGGACCATATTCTGTGACAATTTCCCAGGATTTTTACTGGATTTTAATTTTTATTTAGCGACTGCGCGACTTAGAAACTATTGTCATGTTTATAAGTTTGGTGTGGCAGCCTTCTGGAACTTGGCATTGCTGTGAAGTCAGGTGTAATAAATATTCGCTGTTGGATATTAGGTGGATAATCATCAATTTAGTTTAAAGTTTGTGTTTTTTCCCTGCCTGCATTTACTTAAAGATAAACAATTAGGGGTCATTGCAGCAGGTGTTGCTGGTCCCTCGACACGTCACAACCAGTTTATATGTGATTTGTGTTGTTTTATTCTTTTTCGTGCTGTGGCATTGGCGACTAGATCCAACTGAAAGAAATAAATAACAGATAAAATTGTATCATCCTGCACAGAATAGTGAGTTTTTCCTAGTTTGTTGGGGAAGCCCGTGTGTACGTTCGCAGTTGAGTCAATTTTGGTCAGATTTAGTCGCTCCATCCACATGAAGTACGTCCTGTAGAGTTTATATGTGATTTGTGTTGTTTTATTCTTTATCGTGCTGTGGCTCTGGGGACTCCAACTGAAAGGAATAAATAACTGATAAAATTGTGTCATCCTGCATACAACAGTGCGTTTTTTCTTAGTTTGTGTTGGGAAAATCCGTATGTACGCTCGCAGTTGACAGTCAATTTTTGGTCAGTTTTAGTCGCTCCGGCTGGGCTGGATGAAGTACGTCCTGTAGACAATGTCGGATTCCACTTAGCAAGGCAAAGGCGATGAGCCTCATCTGCCTGTCGTGCTCACTGACGTTGCAGTCTAGGCGTGGCTGATGGCCAGCCCCCTGCTGACCAGGTAGCCCTGTGTTCAGCCAGCAGGCCGCGCGCTGCGGCCAGCAGATGTGACGGCCACGACGAATGTGCGGCTGCGGCCCGGTAGACCGATCCCCGCAGTCATCCGTCAAGCGCGGCGCGGGCACCGCGGCGCTGCGAAGGCAGCAGCACTGCAGCTGCCGGCTGGACGGGCACATATATATATATATATTGTTGTGAGGAGGCGCGTCCAGAAAGTAAGTTCCGTTTCAATTTATCTGCGCTGTAGCACTGCGATTGCAGCTCCGCACATTCGCTGTAGACGATGTGTATCAAGGAGAAGAACGTGCGCCATTTGGAGATCGCTGTCAGTTACGTACGCTATTTTTTTTTTTTTTTTTTTTTTTTTTTTTTTTTTTTTTTTTTTTTTAATGTCGGCCTTGATTGAAAATCCCGCTGCCTGTGAAATCAGGTTCGTTGATTCGGTTTCTGATTGTGAGGAAAGTGAAACCAAGTGAAATTTATCGGCAAATTTGCGATGTTTACGGACCAAATGTTATGAGTGATTCGATGGTGAGAAGATGGGTCCGACAGTTCAATGGCGGGCGTAGTGATGTGCACGATGAAGAACTCCTTGATAACAAGATCCAGTGCTCTCGCTATGGACTTCCCCCAAATTTCACTGTTTCCAACTGGTTGAAGACTCAGGCGGCAGATTGATATGAAGAAGGTATACAAAACCTGGTGCCACGCTATGACAAATGGCTGCAAAATTTCGGCAGCTACGTGGAAAAGTAGTTTAAGAGTTGTAGAATTTTGTGCAATAAATTTTTTTTTCTGTATCTCTGTACAATTTAATTTTTTTAGCAAACGGAACTTACTTTTTGAACGCGCCTCGTATATAGAAATGTAGTCACATACGTAACCATTGTCGGCCCCTTGACTCCTTTATTAACAGCCATCTTTACTCTGCTCGTTGAACTGTACACCATTACACATTGCGACCATACACACACATCAAAAAAGTAATACGACATTTTTATTAAGTATATTATCCTGTAATGCTGTTTTATTTGTTCACCACAATTGTTTCGCCGTCATGGCATTGTCACTTAGTCAGCAAGAGCTTAAGTAATATTTTCAGAAATATTTTTTGTAACGCAGATATTTTACAACTTGTACATTAACCAAAGGCTGTTATTAGAGTCCAAGGGCAAGAAAGGGACGCTGTGGTTCAGATGGGAGTAAGGCAGGGTTGTAGCCTTTCTGGAAAGTTTTTTCAATGTGGACACTGAGTAATCAAAGAGCAAAGAGAAATTTGGAGAAGGAAATAGAGTTCGGTGTGAAGAAATGAAAACATTGCGCTTTGCTGATGACATTGTAATTCTGCCAGAGACAGAAAAGGACCTGTAAGAACAATTCCAGTCTTTTTTGAAGAAAATTTTGTGGAGTGTTAACTTGTACGGGACTGAAACTTGGAGTATAAATAGTTTAGGCAGGAAGAGGACAGAGGCTTTTGAAATGTGGTTCTACAGAAGAATGTTGACTATTAGGTGTGTAGATCACGTAACTAATGAAAAGGTACTGAACAGAGTTGGAGAGAAAAGAAATTTTTGGATATATCTGGACTAAAAGCAGGGATCGATTGGTAGGACACATTCTTAAACATCAAGAATCGCAAGCCGGCAGCAGTGGCCTAGCGGTCTGCGGTGCGCAGGTCACAGTCTGCACGGCCACTTCGGTCGGAGGTTAGAATCCCCTCTCGGGCACTGATGTCTTTAGTATAAGGTAGTTAGTAAGTCGTTTGTAAGTTTAGGGACTGATAACCCCGCCGTTAAGTCCCTTGAGCTTAACAAACAACAATAAATGCAGAGGAAGACCAAGAGACGAACGTAGTAAGTAGATTAAAATGGATGTGGGTTGCCGTTCATATAAAGAGATGAAGAGACTTTCTCAGAATAGAGTACCCTGGAGAGCTGCATCTAAATAGCCTCCAGACCGAAGGCCACTTCTACATCTACATGGGATACTCTGCAAATCACATTTAAGTACATGGCAGAGGGTTCATCGAACCACAATTATACTATTTATCTCCCATTCCATTCTCGAATAGCGCGCGGGAAGAAAGAACACCTGAATCTCTCTGTTCGAGCTCTGATTTCTCTTATTTTATTCTGATGATCATTTCTACCTATGTAAGTGGGAGTCAACAATATATTTTCGCATTCGGAGGAGAATGTTAGCGATTGGAGTTTCGCAAGTAGCCCACGCCGCAGCGATAAGCGCCGTTGTTGTAATGATTCCCATCCCAGATCCTGTATCATTTCCGTAACGCTGTCTCCCCTGTATCGTGACAATACGAAACGAGCTGCCCTTCTTTGGACTCTTTCGATGTCCTCCGTCAAACCCACCTGATAAGGATCCCACACTGGGCTGCAATACTCCAAAAATGGACGGACAAGCGCAGTGTATGAAGTTTCTTTAGTAGTTCTGTTGCATCTTTTAAGGGTTCTGCCAATAAAACGCAGTCTCTGGCTCGCCTTTCCCACGATATTATCTACGTGTTCTTTCCAGTTTAAGTCTGAAGTAATAGTAATTCCGAGGTATTTTGTGGAGTTTACGGCCTTCACATTTGATTGATTTATGTTGAAAACAAAGTTTTACGGATTTCTTTTCGTACTCATGTGGACGACTTCACACTTCTCATTATTTAGAGTCAATTGCCAATTTTTACACCATACTGATATCTTATTCAGATCGTTCTACAGTTGGTTTTGATCTTCAGATGATTTTACTAGACGGTAAATGACGGCGTCATCTGCAAACAACCTAAGAGAGCTACTTAGATTTTCCCCTAAATCGTTTACGTAAATAAGGAATAGCAGAGGACCAATAACACTACCCTGTGGAACGCCCGATATCACCTCTGTTTTAGTCGATGCCTTACCATCGATTACTACGAACTGTGTCCTCTCTGACAAGAAATCCCCTATCCAATCGCAAATTTGGGGCGATATACCATAACCACGCAATTTGATTAAAAGCCGTTTGTGAGGTACGGTGTCAAAAGCTTTCTGGAAATCAAGAAATACGGAATCGATTTGCGAACCTTTGTCGATAGCACCAATCACTTCGTGTGAATAAAAAGCTAGTTGTGTTTCGCATGAACGATATTTTCTAAATCCGTGTTGACCCTGGGTTAATAGATCGTTCTGTTCGAGATAATTCATAATATTTGAATACAGGATATGTTCCAAAACCATGCTGCAAATTGACGTCAATGAAATAGGCCTGTAGTTTATTGGGTTACTCCTACTGCCTTTCTTGAATATAGGTGTGACCTGTGCAACTTTCCAATCTTTTGGTACAGATCCTTCTAGGAGAGAGCGGTTGTATATGACTGTTAAGTAAGGATCTATCACTTCAGCATAATCAGATAGAAATCTAATGGGTATACAATCCGGACCAGAAGACTTGTTCTTGTTAAGTGATTTTAGTTGCTGCACTACTCCGATGATACCTACTTCTATGTTACTCATTACGGCATCTGTTCGTAATTCGAAATATGGAATATTGGTTTCGTCTTCTTTGTTGAATGAGTTTCTAAAAGCTAAGTTTAGTAACTCTGCTTTTGTAGCGCTGTCATCGGCAGGATCGCCATTACTATCACGTAGTGAAGGTATTGTTTGTGACTTGCCCCGAGTATATTTAACATATGACCAAAATCTCTTTGGGTTTTCAGTCAAATTACGAGAAAGAGTTTCGTTGTGATAAATATTGTAGGCATCTCGCATTGAAATCCTCGCTAAATTTCGAGCTTCTGAGTACGATCGCAAATCCTGGGGATTTCCTGTTCGTTTAAATTTAGTATGCCTTTCCCTTTGCTTTTGCAACAGTGTCCTGACCTGTTTTGTGTACCAAGGGGTATCGCCTCCTTCTTTTATTAATTTATTAGGTATAAAACTTTCAATTGCTGTCGATACCACTTCTTTGAATTTGAGCCACATCTGGTCTACACCTACGTTTAGTGTTAGAAACGAGTGGAAGCTGTCATTCAAGAAGCAATGTATTTTGTTTCTATCTGCTTTCCTGAACAAATATACTTCGCGTTTGTTTTTGGTAACTTTGGGACTTTCGATATTCAATTTCGCTACGACAGCTCTGTGTTCACTAATACCTGTATCCGTTTTGATGCTCGTTATGAGCTCAGGATTATTTGTTGCTAGGAGATCAAGCGTGTTTTCACATCCATTTACAATTCTAGTTGGCTCATGAACTAATTGTTCGAAGTAATTCTCAGAGAATGTGTTGAGTACAATTTCGGCCGATGTTTTATGCCTACCTGCTGATTTGAAAATATAATTTCGCCAACAGATCGAGGGTAAATTAAAATCATCACCTACTATTATCGTGTGAGTCGAGTACGTTTTTGTAATTAGTCTCAGGTTTTCTTTGAACCTTTCTGCTATTGTATCGTCAGAGTCGGGAGGCCGGTAAAAGGAACCGATTATTAACTTCTTACGTTTTTCGGGTACAACCTCTACCCATAATAACTCGCACGAACTAAAACAACAACAACAACAAAGAAATGTAGAACGTTAAAATAATTTTGAACGCATTACTGACATTTCATCTTTTATTACAGTTCAAATCAAATGTTCAAATGTGTGTGAGCGCTTATGCGACCAAACTACGTGGTTATCAGACGCTAGACTCACACACTAATTACTTGACTAACTTAAACTGACTTACTCTAAGGACAACACAAACACCCATGCCCGAGGGTGGATTCGAACCCCCGACCGTAGCCGCCGTGCAGACTGTGACTGGCTCGCCGCAGACCGCTCGGCCACAGCGGCCAGAATCTTCTTTTATTATTACCTATACAATATGCACCTTTCTGCACTTGGGTACATTTATCAGAAAGACATTTTTTCAATTATTTACTAGTTTAACGACTTTACTGTTTAACAGTTTTTGCGATGCTACACGTTCACAAACATTTTACATTCTAAATTTTGTGGCGTCTTTGGTTATGATCACAGACATTCATTACTAGACTTGAAAAGCTGTATACAGTATCAATGGTCTCAATGAAATGTTACCGCCATATTTCTGTCCCATAAACGTGTGAGCAGCCGTGTTTGTAATTACAGCAAACAGTCGTAAAAATATGCACGAACTGACCTAACTACGCTTTCTGTAGAGTTTTGACATAATGGTTAATTCGTCCGTTGAAAATGGTTGTAATATTTCGTACAGAAAACGGAACATACATACAGTTATAAGTTACATTCGTTTACTGTTTTTATAAATGTGTTACCAGTTTCATTCAACTATCGCTTTTCTGTACTGTGGTTGTCATAGATGTGCTTTCTATCATTGATGACACGTGTATGTATTCTTTTGAGTTTTATTACGAAACCTGCTTTTACACATACAGTAAATAGTGCCGTAAATTTGATGTTTTTATTTATCTGTTATTACATTAGATCTTCTTCGGCTTATCTTTCAATAGAGTGACAGTTATAAATGTGCTATATGTCGCGGATGACACATATATTTATTCTTCTGAGTGTTTTTACCATAACTGCAGCCGGCTTTAAACGTATGTGACATGATCTTCTCGTAACACGATTCTGCAAATGTATATGACAAATTCAACTACTACGAAAGTATTATCTCAAATGCAAAGCATTTTGAAATCAATTAGTAAAGTTTACAGTGTCATTTTGCATTGGAATATCATATTCAAACCATACGGAAACTTTTTGACTTGATGTGAAACAATCCAGTAATCGATATCTGTGGTTATGATCTACCTGGTATCTCCAGTATCTGAGATGTTTTATTTCGAATTTTGTTCTATCTTAGACTGTGAATGTGTTTACAAAGATTCTATATTATAAATGACGTGGTGTCTTGGTTATGAGATATTGTGTCTCACTGCAACGAATATAAAACCCTTTTAAACAATTTTATCCTAAAAGATAGCACCAAATTCGAAATTAAACATATCAGAGGCCAGAGATGCAAGTTAAATAGTAAACAAAGACACCACAAAATTCGGAATGTAAGTTTTTTGTAAATATATAACATCGCAAGAATTGTGAAAAAGAAAAGTCATCAAATTAATAAATAATGAAAAAGACTTGTCGCATGATGTTCACTCATGCTATCATATAGAGGTACAGTTGCTATACGTAATGACAATAGATGAAATATAAGTGATATATTCAAATTTATTGTAATATCCTGTATTTCGTTATGAAAAATATTTGTGAAAAAACTTATTTAAACTTTTGCATACCATTTAGCAATGCCATGAAGTCGAGGGATGGAACTTAAATACTGATAACTTTATATTCGCAACCTATATAAAAGCGTTATATGTTTGCACCCGTTACTATCCTTCTAAGTAGTCACCAGAATTGTGTAGAATCCGTTGCCAGCGATTTGGAAGGCGTAGTATACGGGTAGCAGAGCCTACTATGTTGATGGTGCCAATGAAGCGGTCTACTGCCTATCGAATCTCTGGAACAGTTCTAAAGGGACTCAAAGTCACAAGGAGTATGGTGGATGGCACAGCACTTGTCAGCTGTATTTGACCGCTCATTTTCATGCAAAATAATGCGTGACTTGCGTAGAAAGTGCTGCCGCCTCTTTATCAAAGCTGGTCCCAGGTGATGCTCCGAAAACGAACAAACTGTGCATTGATGGTTTGCCGTGGAGGAACGTAATGCGTTAGAATAACACCATCAGAGTCTCGCTGGAGAATTACAATAACTTTCACCATACCAGGGAACTAACGCATTTTCGGCTGTCGCGGCAACCCATAATGACCCCATTCTTTGGATTGGCGTTTCAGTTTTGGCTCGTACAATGTGACCCATGTCTCATCCAGTATGACACCATTACGTTAGACCGCTCACTCAGGAGTGACTGTTTCCCTCGATTATGCGCGCGCCGGTGACGTGGGACTGGTTAAGGTAGGTTTTTCAACAACATGTGGTATCAGCGACCATAGTAGATTCCATTGCATAGTGTCTCCACAGCAGTGTTGCCACTATATAAGTTCCAAACCTCGTACTTCAATAAAGTGTCCTACTACAATATATACAATGCTGCAGGCCGTGTAACGAAAATCGTTTGTCAAAAAAAGCGTTGTTTCACCTTGGTTACAAGGTCTCCTTAACACTGTCATTGAATGTGTATGTTGCAGGAAGTACACAGTTCCTTAAACTGTCTATAGATGTCACTCAATCCACACAACAGAGTAAAGGTCACGCATGAGCAGTGCCAGTGCGAAGGAGTCGTCAAGGCGGCCGATGTTCCAATCATAACGTCAGGAAGAAAGTACCCTGCTTGTGTTGACGGTAGTTCGGACATGCCTAGAAGGTGAATTTCAACGTTTGAACATATACGCACTGTTAATTTGTATCAGAAGGGACTCTCACCAAGGTAAGTCTTGAAGGGAACCAAAGCGATGTTGCTCGGGCGTGGAGGAGGAACAAAGATGACATGTCTCACTCTGTCTTCCTACTGCAGGTGATAACTGATACGTACAGATTTTCTGCTCGGAAGAACCCTGAGACTAGCCTCACCACGCTGAATAACGATATTCGTGTGGCCATAAGCAATAGAGTATCACTAAAATTAAATCATTCGACAATCCGAATATTGGTTTGAACACACAGTGCTTTACTAGGCATGGTCCTGTTTGGAGGTGGTATGCCGTTGACTTCCTCCGACCTTCTGACTTACCCAGCCAGTTATAGGGGGACCTACGGTTTAAAGTGCGTTCCGAACTACGGTGCTACTCGGTATCTTTCACATGAGCATTACTGCCAGAGGTGATAGAAGTGGAAAGTGACAGATAAGAATCCTAGGAACACTCCAACACAATGTATTGGAGGGTTCCTGGATTGGAACTGTGGAATTTAGGAAGTCAATCCAGAGCACGAGAGAGTACCTGGGACTGGCGCACAAAGGCTACGGCTGGAAACAGCGATCTGATTCTCAGTAGCGCCGCGTGTGAAACTATGGCTGATGGTGGCCAATGCGTCTTTCGTCACTGACCGGTGGATAAGCAACTTCCAGTAGTAGCCAGATTGCGGGCTGTCAAAGCGTACCATTCAGTAAACGGACTGCGCACAACACTTTGCTCCTGGAGGATACCGTTGGTTTACCCACAAGCCGTGTGAAATTGCGACTTGTTATTGTTGTTATTGTTGGAACTGTAGCGGCCGTGTACCCGTAGAATTCCGTTCGCGGAGTTCCGGAGACTAGAGCATGCTGGCCGCGGTGGCCGAGGGGACTGAGGCGCTTCAGTCACGGTCTGCACGGCCACTACGGTCGGGGGTTCGAATCCCCCCTCGGGAACGGATATTTGTGCCGTCCTTATTCTTAGGTAGTTCATAAGTAGTTTGTAAGCAAGGACTGATGACCCCGTAGTTAAGTCCCATAAATTCTACAAACAGTTGAACATTTGACTAGAGCATGAAAGAGGCAGTAGCGCCTGTTTTCGGCCTCTTCTGTTTGATTCGTCCTCCTATTTTGGTAAAGGGGAGAAAGCACACTTGCGAGGAGCGAGGAGGTAGACGAGGACTACAAAAATTATTACATTCGGTGCTCACGGGTAGGAACGTTAGGGACTGAGCACGTCCTGAGATGAGCTCAAGTTTTCGGACCGTTGGGTGCTGTCCATGATTATTATAGAGACTTGGCAGAATCAACGTCCACACTGACGTAACAGCGACCAGGAGTGATCTTGCTCTACATTTAAATTACGGTGATACGCGTCTGCTCCGGCTTTCTTTTGAGTCAACATTAACTGCGTTTCACTGAGATCTACCAATTGATTCTTGTTTTCTAACTTCCTTCAAGTTACAGTCCGACTCGCTTAGTTACTCTTTGTTACTGAGATCGTCTCATTTTTGAGATGGGAGCAATTACGTAAGGGAGTTCCAGCGTCATAAAGCGCTTAATTTCATTTATTAATTCTTAGCGCACACAACATGTTTTGCAGTAGTTTGGCTACGATCTTTTTAATCGTCTAGCGTAGCGCCCTGATCTTTCTCCGTGCAATTTTCATCTTTTCTTGTGTCTCAAGAAAGTCCTGTCCTTCGGCCATCGTTTTCACAAGGACGAAGAGCTTAAGACGACCCTGGTTACATTTACAGGCTGCACACTTACATGACACAAGAATACACACGTTGATCCTACGGTATGATAAATCTCTCATTTCTGTTGATGATTACGTCGAGAAGTAGCGCAAACATTTTGTATATGCTGACTATAACTTCTTTATGTTTGATGTCTTCGTTTAAAAAGTAAACAAATTTACTTTCTGGATGCATCTGATAATATATATATATATATATATATATATATATATATATATATATATATATATATAGAGAGAGAGAGAGAGAGAGAGAGAGAGAGAGAGTTTTGTTCCCTTGTCATAATATGAATAAATTAGTTACCTATTTAACTATTTACTTCCTCATATTACATCTCCATTATCTGACTTATTTCCCAATAGGGAAGTACATTATTTACAGTATTTACAATTATGAGGGACAGTTAAACGAAAACGAATAGAGCGACGACACGTAAGTTAACTTATACAAAAGTAATCGCTGTAACATTGAACACATTTACTCCACTGTGAAACACTTTTTGTCAGTTTCGTCAAGTAAAACTATTTACGGTTGTCTACGAAACACCCAATGTATCCATACTTGTGCCTCTTCACCCAGAGATTACCAGCTGCCACGTAGGTCTTTCTTCAGGTTTATAAAAATATGAAAATCGCATGGGGAAATATATACATTTCCGTACGACATGTAATAACAGTCGTCGCACAATGCCCGTGTGAAATTGTAGTGTGTATATCCATAAAGAGGTTTAACAGTCGGCTAAGTTTCCCTTTCAAGAACAAAGGCTGTAACGTTACATGGTACCTGTCCTCCTTTGTTCATTTTCGGAAAGGCGCAGCACCCACAAAGACACAAAGTGGGAAACGGAAGAGTGCAACTGCCGGAGCTTGGAATTCAATATTTGGACAATAAATCCCTGTAGAACAATTGTGGGAGAGCACATGAATAATGTCCGGGCATAAGGGGACTAAGACCGTAATTCGGCATGCTTTGTTGGCCCTCCATGCGGGCCCGGGAATCTCCCCATTCTGAAGACAATTTGTCTCAACCGGAATTAATTAAACGGTTCTCGCACTCATGGCCGTTTATACCGTTGGCAATGTTGCGGGATCGTATTTCACGCGTGCAGGAATAAGCACACCTCGCGGAGCGGAGCAGTTTCCGTTATTAGATCGGTAAAATTTGTCTCACTAATAGGTGCAGCCACTATTGCTGCGCTGAGGAAGCAGCTTTCAGCCCAGCCAAAGTGTTTATCTCGCTGGAAAATTCAGCTGAAAAGCTACGTGTCGTGCGGAAGTTATATAAGCTACGTCCATAAAAGCTAATTGGCTTTACCTTTAACAAAGAGGCGAGTTGTGTTGAAAAGTGTGCTTCAGCATTTACAGCGGTATATACACAGTAAAGCTCTTTTTAGCCAGTCTCATGCAGTTTTTTCCTGCTACGGTCAGTAAAGTGAGATAAGTGAAATGAAGGAATGATCTTTGTTTAACGTCCTGCAGACGATGAAGTTAGGGACGGAGCACAAGCTAGTACGGTCATTATAAGTAGGCGAAAAGAGAAAATGAGGATTGTTCGAGATGAAAGCAGAAAATATTCTAAAGTTTCTAGCGAACTCGAGGAACCTTGTACGGGCTAAATCTAGTTGTTTATGTGACTTAAGAATTACCTTCGATGGTAGTAAGGCTGTATATTACGAAACTGAATTTATTGATGCTGCTAAGTTTGACACAGACGTGTAGCTCCGCCAGCAAAAGAAACACACAGAGAATCAAGACAAACAAATTAGAGCCGCGTAGGAACGTTATTTCACTATTCACTATAGTCATGAAATTTTAAAAAATCTTTTAAATTGTTGTGAATGTTTTGGCAGGGGGTGGGATTGGATGAAAATAAATCGACAGTCATAAGTGCATTACTATCTCTATGAAGATTTCCTTATGAGTCTTACACCATTATAGGTGCATCTTCGGATGAATGGCATTTGCATCATACAGGATAAAACCTTACGACGTCCCAACGTTGAAACTTTCTAATTTCCAAAAGACTAAACGTTAGGTAGTTAAATTTTTAAATATACACCAAAAGGGGTCGGGGAACTAAGCTTCTAAATATATTATTGCTGCAGTGAAATACCATTTGCTATGTTATAATGAATTCAAGATCTAAAACTGTAACGCTTTATTATCGTAACCGTAAAATGTTTTCAACATTAAAAACGTATACCCTTGTACTGGGAACCTGAGTCGTTGGTTTCAGATAACGTCAATAGACGTGGTACCACCACGGTGCCGTCCGCGGTGGCCGACGCCCTCTGTAATAAAAAAAGCTGAGCCAACAATTCATCGAACCAGAACGAACAAACTCGATCAGCGCCCGCAACAAATAGAACTGACCACATAGCTATGCACGGAATCGCGAGGCCGTTCCCCGTCGAGTGTTCGTTTCCCTTTTCTGGCTTGAATGTTTGTGCTGTCTTTAGTATACGTTAGTTCATAAGTAGTTAGTAAGTTTAGGGACTGATGACCCCGTAGTTAAGTCCCATAAGCTTTACAAACATTTGAACATTTTTGAACCACCACGGTTTTTTTAGTTTTATCGCTGATTCAGACTAACGCCGAACGTATTAGGTCCAGTTCCACGCCTCTTTTAATATGGGCCGTATTTTACAACGCCGTTTGATGAGTACTTCTCATTCTTCTATGTCTGGAGTGAATGTATAGAATGAATCGACTTGTAATCACTTGCCAGTGTTCATGTTCACGTGTTTGTAAAGCTTAAGCGACTAAACTGCGGGGTCATCAGTCCCTAAACTTACTAACTACTTATGAACTAACTTATACTAAAGACAGCACAAACATTCATGCCAGAAAGGGGAAACGAACACTAGACGGGGAACGGCCTCGCGAATCATAGCTTCGCGGCGCCATTTACCAGTGTTTTAGTAGAGATTATTCGATCATTTTTATTTTTAAGGTGACTTCATAGACAAGTCGGATATCCTGTGTACAATAATTGTTCTCTGAAGAGACTATTTTAATGCTTTGAAACTGTTTACATTTTCTAAAAAAAGGAGCCTCTTTATAGCTTTTGGGGCTTTGAACAATTTCCGTTTACTTCCTCTCCCGTCTTGCCGAATGATGTTTACCATAATTTTCGAACAAGCTAGATTGCGCAATGGTATTACACTACCCACGCATTCGGAAAGACGCTGGTTCAAGTCCACCTTCAACTATGCTTAATTTGGTTTTCAGTGATTTCCCTAAATCATTTGAGGCAAATGCCGGGATGGTTCCACTGAAAAGGCACGGCCGATTTCCTGCCCATCCTTACCGAAACAACCGAGCGTAAGCTCGGTTTCAAATTACCACGCTGTCTACGGGACGTTAAACTCTAAGCTTCGTTCCCTCCACTATAATATTTGGAAATTTTGGAAATGTCTTCACTAATAAAGTATCACCTGTGATATCCATAGCTACAAAATGGGGCAAATACAGCTCTCTAAATAGCTTTGGAAGGATTGATAGTTATTGGTGTGGAAGCCAAATAATAGGAGGTAGCGAATATAATGAACGAGTGCAATGAAATATAACTGTTGATAGAAATACACCTTTTTCAGGTGGTTAAGCCAAGATTGTCATATATATAATTTTATCATCATATTCAGAAGGGTTTAAACATCTTCACTGCAAGATTATACAATTTTTTAACAATAATACCCTGAAGATTGTAACCAAAATTGTATATTCTTGCTATTCTTGCAGTGAAAATATTTAAAACCTTCTGAAGTTGATAATAAAATCATCTAAACCTGTTAAGAGAAATATATTTCGTTGCCTGTAGAAGGTGCATTTTTATTAATATTATAATCAGATCGCTATCAATTCAGGTAACTAAAAGATAACAATGTTGATGTGGGAAACGCAGTGGAAAATGGGCATGATTGTTCTACTGTTTCACACAACGTGGGCTAATTTGCGAACAAAATAAATAGAAGGTATAAGAGAAATTTCTTCACATAGGAAGCTGGTAACAAAGCCATCTTCCCGCCAGTGGGACAAGTCACCTTCTCGACGCTTGCGCCTTTTAATGCCATGCAAAATCGAAAGAGTGGCGAAGTGACTGCATATTTCGCTCTCAGTACTGGGTCTTTTTAGAGCGGCTAACAAAGGAACTTGGAAGGCAGCAAAGTTGTTATCTTACTTTGAGCCTTTGAGCCTTTGTCGTCTTACTCACGCATAGTAATGTCACACCCGTCCTACGTGACAGTGCAAAAAGCGGCTGTAAAGCATTAAAAAAAAAATCCTTGCAGCTTTTGGTCATGTCGAAATTTCGTCGTGTGTGCTTGAATGCACCCTTCTGTTTCGAATGTCTGCACAAGGGCATAATATGGAGTTTGGTGGCATTTGATTGCAAAGCTGTTCCAAGAAGTATGCATCATCAGGTGGTTGTCAGAAGTGTCAAAGCTGTTGGGAACGTCGTCTCCGTTCTGACTGCACTACTAAATGGCGTTTTCGACAGCGAAATTTATGGGAATCAACGCTCCAAGAGAAGTGGTTTTTTTATGACACCTGGAGAGGTGGGTTTGAATCAATTATGTTGCGTATGGCGATTTTTTTTTTTTCCTCAGGAAGACTCCCTTAATTACAAACCTAGGCGCCTCGGCTCTGACAACCATTGTAGAGGTGTCGAAGTAAGGCGTGAAATTTGATTAAGATGATATGGGACAACCATTCCGATGTGTGACACATCGACGGTAGTGTTGGAAAAAATTTGGCTGAATTTTATAGACACTGCAGAGCGTCCCGACTTGGTACCTATAAAGGGAAGAGTTTTACGTAGCTTTGAGCAAAACGTCTACATTCTAACGGCGATTTATTATAGAGTTTTGAGGCCACGTCGAAAAGGCCATGGGCTTTAATGTACTTCGCTATGCAATACGCAGCTGCTTCCAGTCGGAGGTTCCAGTCCTCCCACAGGCATGGTTGTGTGTCGTTGTTACCGTAAGTAACTTTAAGTAGTTCGTAAGTCTACGGACCGATGACATAAGCAGTTTGGTCCATTAGGTTTACAAACATTTCAACAGTTCATTTGGAATTCTGAGGAAATGATATTTTAATATCGTTGCGCAGTGCCTTTACAGAGCACCTACAGACATCTAACGGCGGAAGCTGTTTGCAAGTATGTGACGATTTCGCCTATTGGAATAGTTCCGCTACAACCCCAACAAAAGTTCTGATAATTAAAACGGTTTAAATTTCATCACCTTCTTTGCTGAGGTCGACAAAACTGTCGTGTTGATCAGCTTCTTCCCAGTATCCATGCCGCGCGGGAGTAGCCAAGCGGTCTGGAGCGCCACGTTACGAATCGCGGGGCTCCCGCATCCGAGGTTCGAATTCTCCCTCGGGTATGGATGTGTGTATTGTCCTTAGGTTAGTTTACCTTAGTGTAAGTAGTTTGTATGTCTAGGGCAGTGCTTTCCAAACTTTCCCTCATGGTGACACCCTTTATAGCTTACAGTTTTGCGCGACACCATTTCACTAATATAAATACATATGGTAGAATTTAGATGGTTCTAGCGGGGCGGGGGGGGGGGGGAGCCGCAGACAACAATACCTAACTCACACAGTAATATTTGCTTCTTCTACATGCGACCCAACTTCCAAAACATGAAAACTCAATTTCGGAAACCGTTTATCGCTGTGGTGTGTACATGTCAGCGGCAGATACGGTTTTGTTGGATCGATTGAAAACGGCATCTGGAAATTAGCTGCTCGGATTTAGACAGCACAGTGACTGTTCCCTGTCAGTTCAATATTATCACATTATTTTCAGAAATACGAGGGATGTATTTATGACAAGTGATGAATTATTATTTAAGTTCTATTGTTAGGTTCTTACTTCACCACGACCTCGGAAGTGCCGACATAGTTGGAAAGAATTGGATAAATATTTGTGACAAGTAAGAATTTGAACGTCATTTTGGTCCCAGAATCTGTTACATACAGGAAACTGAGAGAAAAAAATATTAAAGCATACCAGGGTTCGAACCAACGATCACTGCCTTTAAAATACTACTCTCTGTTAATCACCCTGCTATACACCATACTATACATCGCTACTGAATAGTTTTAGTCAGTGGACAATTGTGACTGTTTTTACAATCTGTGACAGCTTTTACAGCCACTGTGTCATTGATTGGCATTTAATTGTAAGAAACGCTACCCGGGGTGAAGTGGCTTTGATAAATCCATTAAAAACGCTCAGGTGCAGCTTTTTGAGAAGGAAAACAGACTACATTGTAGGTTCGTTCAAGCAGCTGCCTGTTCCAGCAAACTGCGCAAGGGAAGATTTGTTATCCAGTATCAGCAACTGCTCTGCGCATGCGCAGTTTGCTGGAATCTGGCAACTGGCAGCTGCTTGAACGAAAGCTGAGTGTGTACTTCTGCTGTAGCAGAGCAGCCGCCTAGCGGCTGAGCATGCAATTAATGTGCACCGATCATTCCTTTAATACGTGATCTGTGGTGCACTGAATGAAGAGAAGGATGATTAGCTGCAAGAGAGTCTTCAGGGTAGTATGAAGAGAAGGAATTTTGTGTTATTTTATGACAAGTTTTTTGGTTTAGAATCTAAGTTTGTTAGTCTCGCGACACACTTGATAGTACTACGCGACACCCCAGGGTGTCGCGACACCCAGTTTGGAAACCTGTGGTCTAGGGACTGATGACCAACCTAGTTTGGTCCCATAGAATTACAAACATTTGAACATTATCCATGTTGTCCTGAAACTTTTTTATTTCTTGTAGGAAATGGAAGTACATTGCTGGATGTTTGACCTCTATTTTTATCTTCAAAAACATAAATTGTATCGGAATAAAAGAATAAAATGAAACAGATACTACAACGTGGTGTTCCAATCACTGACACTCAGCCAAGTAAAAACTGTGCTAAAATAAGCCTGTACGAAACCAATACATTTCATAAATTCAGTATACTGTAGTAATTATATTTTTGTAGTAATTCGGGTAGTAGTACCATGTTAAGAGACTACAATGTTATCATTATTAAAAGATTTTTATAAACTGTCTTTCAACAAAAGTAATTTGACAGAGAATGGTAAAGAGGGTAAGTTTAAGGTACGACAAAGTACTTTTATAACATCATTTGTGTTACAATATAATAATGCGATGTCAAAAGACTTATTTCTGAACAGTGCTTTTTGTAATTATTACTCCATTAATGCCTGTCTCGCCGACTCAGCGGAAGTAGGAAGACCGCCGAAGAAGTCCGGCGCTGCTCTGGACGAAACTTTAGGAAAAACTGAAAAGTTTTATGGGCCACGGCCTTATAACCTGGAAGTTCTACCAGCAACTAAGGCACCCTGTCGTGAAAGTCTTCACTGCATAATCAATGCATGTGTTTAAAAGCGCAAATGAAAGAGCTTGATCCGCTTTTATTAGGTCAAAAAGAACTGCGTACCTTAATTAGAACTGAAGATATCGTAAAACAAACCGATTAAAATATTCAATGCAAGAACAGAAGGACACCTCGTTTGAATAAAAATAATGGATATAACGACTTAAGTTAATTCTGTTACTTGTTGACAAATCTGCGAATGAATACCTTTCGTTTAAAGTAAAAAATGGAGAAGATCGGTAAGATAGAACGGCCTGAAGGACTGAATTTAGCCTACAGCTAGGACATCCCCATTAGAAATATACAGAAGGAAATCGAGTTTGAGTACAGAAAAAGGAAGTTGAGAGTTATGTAAATTCTGATACTTGACGACAAATCTGTGGATGAACACCTTTCATTTGAAACAAAAATGAAGGAAATAGGTCGGGTAGTTTGGTATGGCCGACTGACTTTACTTTTTCGTAGATTCTTTTCACGTAGATGGACATGTTATCGAATACAAATGGATTTGTAATCCAAAGGACCCAAACTGCTTATATCATCGGTCCCTAAACATACAAACTACTTGAACCACCTGACGTTTAAGTACAACACACACACACACACACACACACACACACACACACACACACACACACACACACACACCATTGCCAGAGGGAGTACTGGAAAGTCGGACAAGTGCGGCCGCGCAATCTGTGGAAACACGCCTTAAAATGAGCGGTCATTTCAGCGCGGCCCAGTCCGTACTACCAGTGAATGGTTCGCTTGTTGCACTACGCATTGGCTAATCCCCATGTATCCAGAATACAACTATCAGCGCGAAAAGCACTACTGTAGTGCTCCTTATATATTTAAAAAAAAAAAAAAAAATCTGGAAAAACAGCGAACAGACTCTCAACATCACTCATTTGTCAGCGGTTGACAGCTGACATTTGGAAACTTCTGCACTTGTTGCTTTTTGGCTCCTGCTCACATCAATTTTGGAGTCGGTCTGAACGGAGTCCGACTTAAATTAAAACGAGCCACCCATATATGCGATTGACTTCAAGACTTTTCTCTACATTCAGTTGCTCCTTATGCCATTCAAAGGCCGATGCTACTTCTCCACTGGGACATCTGAAACAGACAAGAGGTGCAACAGATAACTATACAAACCGTAGCCTCGCCAGCACTGACTGTTCGGAGTTCGGCAATGGCAAGGCTTGCATCCAACACGTGCCGGCATCATCTGTTATCTTGTCGCACGAGCGGAATTCGTTAAGATTCTATCAGGTGGAAAATGATGTCCAACACATATTAAATAGCAGGAGCTGGCAGAAACAATAGTTTTGGAATGTTTTCACTGGTGTAAGCGTAAGAAACGTAGCTTATTAATGTTGTGTAAAAGGGAAATGATGGGGTTCATCGTCACACAAGACGATTGGAACAAGCAATTTTGTTAAACGAGGAGTTTACGGGCAATTGAAATGGATTAACTGAAAACTTTAGATACACTAAGGAGTCAAGAACCATTGGACACCTTCTAATATCATATGCTACCTCCTATTGCTGACTGAAGTTCAGCATCTCGATGTGGTAATGACTCAACAAGTCTTTGGAAGCCCCTGCATGAATAGTAGTCCATGCTGCCTCTAAAAACATCCACAATACAGACACTTTTCGCGCAGTAGTATTTTTACCACTACATTATGTCTCATGGATGAATCTCATTGTGAAATAATTCACTGAGAGTGTTCAGAATGTTCTTCAAACGAATAGCGAACGACTGTGATTAGTTAACAAGGCTGCAAATGGTCATCGACGAGACAAACATAACAATTCCAATCAGTGATATACCGTCGTAGGCTTTCCCGGCGTAGTAATTGATCGTAATATGTGGGGGTTTTGCTACCGGATCCTAATATGTAATTGATTAAATATTTCGGCTATAAAACTTTTCGCCATCTTGAGCAATGCCGCTACTGCCGAGTTATGCTGGGTACTGTCGCTGACGTTGAGGTTCATTGTCTTATACATGCATCTGGAATACGGAATACTTGGCTGGTGGTGCCGCCCTCTAGCAGAACTCTGGCGGTAACGATGTATCAGAGTAAACAATTTATCAAAGAACACTGACGCTGGGGCGCAACAAAATACAGTGTCTTTCATACTAGATAGTTTGTTCCATGTCTTGGTAAGAGGAAAAAAAACCTTGTCTCAATTTACCTTATTGTTCATCAACCTAATGTGAATACTTGATCTACAATGCTGTTCGAAGAACCGTAAATATTGAAAGTATACTGGGCGCGTTAAACTGGTCCTAAAAAAGTCTTCATTTTCATTATTCACTGTTGAGCAGTTAACTCTCATGACTCTTACACAAAACCTACTGGAGCTCGAGATATGATGAAATACTTCACGATAATGTCCCATTGCTGCAATAAATATCTACATAGCTCTTCCACAGCTGGATGTTAAGTTCGGACTCTTAGGTTTCACTGCATTATCACGGTCCTCTAGTAACCGCATAGAACGTAAGTACTCAATTCCTCTCTGATTAATCTTGTTATTACAAGTCTTCTCTATCCAAGTCTTGGTACGGAAAGGCTTTCAGTCTGCGTTATTGTACATAAGCAAAGTTCTGGCAACTAGTTTTTCCCTATATACATGACTAATATTATCCACACGATAGGCCGATAAACCCACACACATGCGCATAAAACAAAGGCTACAATAATACAGATACAGAACACAAAACACACTCCTGAAAAATAAAAAATTAAAATAAAATAAAAACACTATGAATTCTCCGGTCCAGCAGAGTGAAATTCTATTGACACATTCTCGAAGTTGTATACTACAAAGGAACACACAGGCAAAGCCGTAGGCACGTGAGTACAGTCACCAGAGCGTCCGCAATGTTGGCGTTAGTGCCGTGTTTACCCTCCTTTTGTAGCAATGCAAGCTGTAATTTTTTTCATAGAAACGATCTTAGAAGTTCGGAATGTGGAATGGCCTGTCATGCAGATTCCATCTGGTGCCTAAATTGGGCTAGATTTCGTACCGCTCATCCAGACCGCCCAAAATGACGTTTCATGCCGTCCCAAATTAGCACAATGTAGAAGAGATCTGGGAATCGTGCTGGCCAGGGTAGTTGACGTACACCTTGAAAAGCACGTTGGATGATATGGAATACATGTTGATCTGCACTAACCTATTGGAAAAGCATATCCCGTTGTTCGTGCGTGAGTGTTAGCAAGACGGGATAAATGATGGTTTCAGTGCACCGTGCAGTGTTCAATGTTCTCTAGACGATCACTAGATGAAAACTGACTGTGTAGAATATCGCTCCCCTCACAATGATGCACGATCATGTGTGTCGTTAGTGTGTCCTCCGCTCTCGCCCCAAAACAGCCCACCTCATATTGTGTCATGGTAGGCGCTTATGAAGGGGCGAATGGAGACGTCTCGTCTTCAGTGTTGAGAGTCGTCGCTGTCTCCGCGCCAGTGATGGTTGTATGCAATTGTGGTGTCGTGCTGGCGAATGCGAAAATCTGTAGTGTTAAAAAAAAATTCAAATGTTTGTTTAGCGTGAGGGATTTAACTGCAGGGTCATCAGTCCCTGAACTTACAAACTACTTATGAACTACCTTATACTAGAGACGACAGAAACATCCATTCCCGATGGGAGATTCGAACCTCTGACCGTAGCGTTCGTGCAGACTGTGACGGGCGCGCCGCAAACCGCTCGGCCACCGCGGCCGACATCTGGAGTGTATGAGACAAAGGTAAACGGGGCTGACACCTGGCATCACGGTGCGGGGAGCCATGTCCTATACTAGCCGTTTTCGTGTGGTGTTCGTTGAGGGAAAATTGAAATTCACACGGTACATTTAAACCTTTATTGAACCCATCTTGCCGGCGTTCACGCACAAACAAGGCGATATGCTTTCCCCACAGGACAATGCACTTCGACGCCTATCCTGTGCAATCTAACGTGCTCTTATAGGTGTACGGCAGCTACCCTGCCCATCATTATTCCCAGATCAGTTCCCTATTGAGCATGTCTGGGACAGAATGAAATGTCATCTTGGCGCTGTCTACACGACGGGCACGAGATCTGGTCCAACTGAGCCATCAGATGGAAACTGCATGGCAGGCCATACCGTAAGACTTCATTCGGAACCTCTACAATCGTCTTCATGAGAAAGTTGCACCCTGCACTGATGCAGAATGATAATAGGTACAATACTATCGTCGACATTATACACGCTCTGCTGACTGTACCGACATGCGCATCGTTCTGACTGCGTGATCGTGTGTTTTATACATCCTCAAGAATGTGTCAGTAAAATTTCGCTCTCCTGGATTGAAGAATTAATGGTGTTCTTTTTTCGTTTTCCGGGAGTGTATTATAATTACTTCTATAGCCACAATAATTGTTTTTCTGAATCTTAGATTTTTTTTAAAAATAAGAATGTAAATAAACCTCCGTTCGTTATCACTTGTCAGTGCTGAGGCAAGGCATTGACCTACAATTTTAAGATAAAGTTACTCCGTGACACTGAAATAAAGCAGACCTGTTACGAGCAAGAAAATACTATACTTCAGGAGCAGAGCAAAACTAATCACGGAAAAACAAGAAATATTAATGGTAGGGGAATGTTTTGTTTTTGACACTTATGGCTCACATCTTTCAAAAGTGACTCCACTGACAGCAGAGTCACAGTGCACAATTTAAATTAACAATAATTGTAGAAAAACGTTCTCATGCTCGTGACTGATCTTGTTAAGCGTTACCTACTCTGACAAAGCAGTCCATGACACAATCAATTAATACTTACATGAAACGTTCTGGGAGGAAACTGCATGAGAAATATAAATTAAGAAGACAACAGATTTACGATTTTAACTGAATTGAACTGTATCCTGGGTAAGGTTCAACATTCATTAACGTAATAATTATATAAGGAACACATTGTTGGGACGATCTAGAATTATTTAATAAGAGGTTTTCAGCCAAGATCGCTTTCTTCTTTTAATTGTATGGCCTGTTTCGGCGTGCTAGACGCCATCTTCAGACCTGTCGTAAATTTTTGTTACAGCAGTGACGTAAAAAATTACGACAGGTCTGAAGATGCCGTCTAGCACTCCGAAACCGGTCATATAATTAAAAAAAGAAAGCGATCTTGGCTGAAAACTTCTTATTAAAATGTAATAATTGTTGGTGGGTTTGATGTATAAATTTTACATGAATCAAATTTTTAACTTTCAGATAATTACATTCCTAGTGACAGGAATTGAATTAAAATTTTCTGAGAAAGAAAACATTTTTGTCTGAATTTAACATACTGCAAATTAGCATTTAAATGGCACTGCAGCAATATTCCCAAAAACAAGATGGAACGAAGTACATCCCACCTCTTTAGGTCAACCATCATCTATCTTTATCTGGAGGAGTGAACACTTCTTTCTATCAAAACTAATAACAGAATAAGCCCACAACAACTTACTCCAGCTATAACTCAGCTACTACTGGCGGCTCAGAGCAAAAAGGTGCAAGAGTGCAGTTGAATTGCTCAATGATATTACACTGATGCTATGCTAGGTAATACAAAGATCACACATTTAAGTGATATATCGAAGAAAGTAGATTATATTATGCATATAATTATATAATATAATTATAATTATATAATATAATTATATATAATTATAATTATATAATATAATTATAATTATATTATAATTTAATACAACATACATATAAATTTTATGTTATCACTTTATATAGGGACCTTGCATCTCACCAACATCCCCTTACAAAAATATGGCAGGAAGCTAATGAGAGACAAGCTCCAACAATTATTTGTAAATATAAAGTTAGAATAGAATACTAAAAGCAGAAAATATACATTATATAGTAGTGCCTGTAGATTAGGGGCTGCTAGTTATCTAATACATGACACTGCACACTCTAGTCAATGCACAAGAGATCTATTAACGCCTAACCTAATGATAAATGGCGCTGGGTCTATGTACAGTTTGTGGTGGTGTGAAAGCCTCATGACAAATTCTTACTTGGAACTTCCGTTCAGTTCACGACAAGCTTTAAACACTTTTTTGTAGGTCAATACAGTTTTACCTTTGGATGTAGACTATCTCGGCGAATCTCGATGCGGAAATTCTCTCGGGTTGACAGCCGAGTCAGTGCCTCGTCTATCAACCCAAGAAGATTTCCTCATCATTTTACATGTTACTTTTCTTTTCTTTTGTTTTCGCTGATATCGGTGTTCTGCATACAAGAGTATGTGCAGTTTTTGCATGTGAATGGGTTCCATCCGTATCACTTACAAATTATTCAATAACATCGAAGAGGAAATGACGATCGATAATTGAAATATTGTCGTTGGATACTTGAATATCGCCTTAGTAGGCCTAATCCCATTCTTGCTCCCCACGGATGAAGACACTTTTACCTTTGACACTGTCAATAGCAGTCATATTTAACATCAGTGCGTATGTTCTTCGACTATGGCCGAGCATTATAAGGTACTACCATGCGCAAAAATATCCGAACGACCTGAATTGCGTTTCGCCTGATGTGCTTGCAACCCAACTAACGTACGTGTCTTGCGGGTGTTCTGCTCGCTCCGCGGTATAGTCGTGCGACTATTCAAAATGTATCCACACTGCTCTTTATGGCAATCATTCCAGTTGTAAATTAACACCACGATTTTGCAAATAAAAGGAAACACGTTATTAAGTTCTTAACGTTTATTAAATCCAATTTATTACAATGACATATCTTAAGTATTGTCACACTTATTACAGTCTGATATAACAAACTCCGTCACATAAAACATTAATAAACCCTTAAACAACATTTAATATTACCAGAATGAAACTTTCACTCTGCAGCGGAGTGTGCGCTGATATGAAACTTCCTGGCAGATTAAAATTGTGTGCCGGAACCGGGACTCGAACCTGGGACCTTTGCCTTTCGCGGGCAAGCGCTCTACCACTGAGCTACCCCGACACGACTCACGACACCGCCTCACAACTTTACTTCCGCCAGTACCTCGCCTCCTACTTTCCAAACTTCTCAGAAGCTCTCCTGCGAAACTTGCAAGACTAGCACTCCTGGAAGAAAGGATATGGTGGAGACATGGCTTAGCCACAGCCTAAGGGATGTTTCCAGAATGAAACTTTCACTCTGCAGCGGAGTGTGCGCTGATATGAAACTTCCTGGCAGATTAAAATTGTGTGCCGGAACCGGGACTCGAACCTGGGACCTTTGCCTTTCGCGGGCAAGCGCTCTACCACTGAGCTACCCCGACACGACTCACGACACCGCCTCACAACTTTACTTCCGCCAGTACCTCGCCTCCTACTTTCCAAACTTCTCAGAAGCTCTCCTGCGAAACTTGCAAGACTAGCACTCCTGGAAGAAAGGATATGGTGGAGACATGGCTTAGCCACAGCCTAAGGGATGTTTTAATCTGCCAGGAAGTTTCATATCAGCGCACACTCCGCTGCAGAGTGAAAGTTTCATTCTGGAAACATCCCTTAGGCTGTGGCTAAGCCATGTCTCCACCATATCCTTTCTTCCAGGAGTGCTAGTCTTGCAAGTTTCGCAGGAGAGCTTCTGAGAAGTTTGGAAAGTAGGAGGCGAGGTACTGGCGGAAGTAAAGTTGTGAGGCGGTGTCGTGAGTCGTGTCGGGGTAGCTCAGTGGTAGAGCGCTTGCCCGCGAAAGGCAAAGGTCCCAGGTTCGAGTCCCGGTTCCGGCACACAATTTTAATCTGCCAGGAAGTTTCAACATTTAATATTGTTACAAACTACAGATTTTACTATAGTATCGGAAATCCTAAAGTCCTGTAGAAATTCGAAGTACTTTTGTTCTCTAAATCGTTTTCTCACAATTGCGAAACGTCGTTCCACTGGCGAGCGGATTTTTATTAACCGATTGTTGAACTAACCAGATAATAAAAACTCAATTAACAGCAGCAAACGCACTATGGAAACTTCAATATTAACTGCGTATCACCTATATTTTCTCCGTATTCATACCTGTACTAATATTTGTACACAGCTTTGTACTTGAATTGATAAGACAAACTACCTTGTTCTGGAATCAAACCAATAACCTATAGCCGTAGCATTTGATTTGAGTTATATACCCGGTATCTAAATGGAAGATAACTAAGTGAAGTCAGATGTTAGTGTCCCCCAGGACACTGAGCCACTCGAAATTATTATTATTATTATTATTATTATTATTATAACAACGATAGGTACCGTTGTTATTAGTCAGACACGCACGCATCGTCATTCCTGTTGAGTTAACACTTGAGATTTAACGTCCATTCGTGCTTAGAAAGGACATCGGTAGGGTCGGGGTTCGATTCCCGGTGACGCATAAGGTAATTGTATCCTGATTACAGATTCAAACACCCCGCTGCTGGTGAAATAATTCGACTACTAACATCTGACTTCACTTAGTTATCTTCCATTTAGATACCGGGTATGTAACTCAAAATCAAATGCTACGGCTACAGGTTGTTGGTTTGATTCCAGAACAAGGTAGTTTGTGATATCAATTCAAGTACAAAGATGTGTACAAATATTTGTACAGGTATGAATACGGAGAAAATGTAGGTGATACGCAGTTAATACTGAAGTTTCCATAGTGCTTTTGCTGCTGTTAATTGAGTTTTTATTATCTGGTTAGTTCAACAATCGGTTAATAAAAATCCGCTCGCCAGTGGAACGACGTTTCGCAATTGTGAGAAAACGATTTAGAGAACAAAAGTACTTCGAATTTCTACAGGACTTTAGGATTTCCGATACTATAGTAAAATCTGTAGTTTGTAACAATATTAAATGTTGTTTAAGGGTTTATTAATGTTTTATGTGACGGAGTTTGTTATATCAGACTGTAATAAGTGTGACAATACTTAAGATATGTCATTGTAATAAATTGGATTTAATAAACGTTAAGAACTTAATAACGTGTTTCCTTTTATTTGCAAAATCGTGGTGTTAATTTACAACTGGAATGATTGCCATAAAGAGCAGTGTGGATACATTTTGAATAGTCGCACGACTATACCGCGGAGCGAGCAGAGCACCCGCAAGACACGTACGTTAGTTGGGTTGCAAGCACATCAGGCGAAAAGCAATTCAGGTCGTTCGGATATTTTTGCGCATGGTAGTACCTTGCTGCGCAGCGTGCGGTTGCTCGCCACAGAAGCTTCGTGTCCTCCCTCGAACATGGATGTTTGTATTGTCCTTAGCATAAGTTATTTCAAGTTAGTTTAAGTAGTCTGTAAGCCTTGGGACATGACTAACCTAGATAAGGGCCTTAGATTTACAAATATTTACATTTTTTCGATTATAATGGGGCTCCTGCCGGTTCTAGTTAAATCCAAACATTATCGGACTATGAAGTAGTAGATATGAACACCTTTCTTTGCCACAAAGGTTCCAGACGTTAGCCCTTCGGATCTCTTGGCTATTGGGATAGTTGAAAGGTCAAGCCCGCAAATTGAAACTAAACACAAGAGCCTATTTCATCGTTCGGCTTATGAAGAATGGAGCCCTCATAAAAGAACCCAAAGACGACCCTAGATGAGCTACATGCGCTATTAGAAGTCAGAAGTGCATGGACGTTTGTGGTTGGAACTTTGAAAATCAGCTTCGAACGTCCTAATTTGCTTTTTCTTTATCTTTGTTACGTGGTACCATCTTGATCTTTGTACCCAATAAAATAGAACTCGTCTATGAAACTTCTTGGCAGATTAAAATTGTGTGCCGGAACCGGGACTCGAACCTGGGACCTTTGCCTTTCGCGGGCAAGCGCACTAACGACTGTGCTATCCCGACACGACTCACGATGCCACCTCACAACTTTACTTCCGCCAGTACCTCGCCTCCTACTTTCCAAACTTCACAGAAGCTCTCCTGTGAACCATGCAAGACTAGCACTCCTGGAAGAAAGGATATGGTGGTGACATGGCTTAGCCACAGCCTAAGGGATGTTTCGTCTATATTACAGTTTCGTAAAATATTAACCGTTTCTCCTGAGACACTGTATACTGCATTTTATAGTGCAATGCTTTACAATGGCTCTGCCGCTTCCACACTCCGCTCACGCTTTTGTTTACTCTCTGTTTCCTAAAGTACAAGTACTCACGGAGTCTACAAGAGAGAGAGAGAGAGAGAGAGAGAGAGAGAGAGAGAGAGAGAGAGCGGGAGAGAGAGAGAGACTGGGAGCGAGATGGAGAGACGGTGCTACTGCAGGCACGCGCACGCGTTGTGAATGTGCAGAGCGTGACCAGTCCGCCTCTTTGCGGAGCTGCTCTCGCAACCTGAGTCGGTGGCACAGCGACGCCCGCGCTGCTTTAAGCTGCCACCGTTAAGCCGCGCCCGGCTGAGAATTTAATACACTGGACTTAAAAGAGCTTACGTTAGCCCTTATGGCGCCACAGCGGCACACATCGCTAGAGAGCGAACCTGTCGCCTCTCTCAACACTAGCAGCTATCTCACAGAATCCCGTTCTTTCGGTGTGCTCGTTTGTCACGAGGGAAAATAATACAAAGTATACTGGCTTGGCAGTATTTGGCTGTTGTAACTCAACCAGACTCACACACACTCAATCCTCCGTAGTTTTTAGTTGTGGTCATCATTCGAAGTCTTGTTTGCTGCAGTTCTCCGCGCCGCCACAGGATGTCACAGCCAATAGTGAAACACAACAGGGGAAAAAAGTACAGCCGAAGCGATGCTAGCGGTTAAGCGACCATTAGATAGTAACAGAGGAATGCCATGATAAAAATGGCAAAAGTTTCTGTTTTTAATTCTGTTACTGTCATATTTATCTCTCGCCAAACATGATGTCTAAACGAATACAAATGATCCTGACGTCCTACCAGAAGGATTTTCTTTTTAACCATTAAAGTAAACTGTTTGCTTTTGGCACAAAACACTTTCGCCGTCATCGGACTGTGGTTTGAATGTCGATCAATGACATGCATATACTAATAATCATTGTATTAGCACGTTATTCTATGTTAGTCGCCTTTGAATATAGGGATTCAAAAAACAACGTATGACTTAACTCATACTTACACATAAATTTTCATTATTTAGAACCATATGTATGCCTTTACAATTAAAATGACAAATCTAACATTTAATATAAGTTATTTCATTTATACTTCGTTCCAGAAAGACGGCCTATTGTACCTAGGCGCGGAGGAGTGGCCAAGCGCATTGAGGCGCCATGTACCGAGGCGCGAGGACGTTCCCCGTCGGGGGTTCGAATCCCCCCTCGTGTATGGATGTTTCTGTCGACTTTAGTATCAGGTAGTTCAAAAGTAGTTTGTAAGTTTAGGGACTGATGACCTCGCAGTTAAGTCCCATAAGCTTAACAGACATTTGAACATTTATTACACCGAAACTAAGTGCGTAATTCGTGTAAAATCAATGCTACAACATTTCAACGATTTATTACAGGTGTAATAGACTATCTTTTAAACCAGAAGTAATGGAAAACCTAATTTTAGTATACACTGATCAAAACAATTAGGAAATCACAATTTTTATAGGTTATGGGACCGCCATATGAAATTGTAAATTAGTCGACTTCAGTCACGTTTCGCTTTATTCTAAAGCATCTTCAGTGGTCAGCTGTACAAGAAATGGTTTCTATTAAATTATTTGTTTGATTTTTTACTAAATTCGATCGGTGACAGTTCTCATGCAATTGTATTGTTTTGATTGTGAATAAAATATGCTACTAATATTACAATTTTTATGTTTTCTTCTTCATGTGTGATTTGTTGCTCATTGCCACTTGCTGTCACTGCTTATATTTACACTACTTACACATTTACAGTTACACTTCTTACAAAAGTTTTTGAAAAATAGTCATTTCTGTGGCCTGGCAAGCTATGTATGTCGTTTGATTTGTTTTTGTTTATTGTCTGTGAGTGTGTTATTTGCTTTCGAGTTCTTTGGTTCGTGCTCTGAGATGTGTGATCTCACACATCGTCTATCAACTCTATCTGTTACGCATCTCACAACGAATGGCAATAAACAAGTGTTGGCCAAAGAAGACCTGTAATCAACTTTCTTTCGTTTATGGTCTGCATTTCCAGAGAATTCGCCCTATTAATCGCTTTATAGCATCTGCATTACCTACGATTGATTCCGTATGATTCTACCGTTTCATATATTTCCGTATATCTACTCCCAGATATTTTATGGAAGTAACTACTATCTGCGTTTCCGTGCTTTTATAAAAAAATTTCTATCATTCCATGTAAACAGAGAACCTTCACGTATGTCGAGGGTCTGTTGCCATTTCCTGCACGGTGCTTCTATACGCTATACGCCATCTTCCACTTCGCTACCCTTTTGCAGTGTTTCGACTTCTCGATAAAAAAAGCCTCATTGAACTTCTGATGTTATCTACGAGGTCATTTACTTTTATTCATAGAAGCAGTGCTCCTATAACACTGCCATAGTACACGGCTGAAGTCATTCGCGTTTGACGATATCTCTCTATTCAGAAATACTACGTTCTGTTAGCTAGAAACGTCTCTTTCAAGTCGCTCAGTTTATTTGATATTCCAGATTTTGTTCATCAGGCGACTGTGCATAACGTTATCGAAGTCCTAGCGGAAATCAAGAAACATTGTATATACTTTCGTCTGAATCTCGTGGATAAATAGCACGAGCTGAGTTTTAAACGATTTTTGCTTTCGAAAGCATGTTTATTCCTACAAAGGAGATACTGAGTCCCCAGAAATGTCGCAGTGATCTTATCCTCCTTCACTGTCCATTCCCTTCTAGTGTTCATCCGAGTCATTAGTTATCTCCGGCAGAATTACAGTGGCATCAGCAAACAGGAAAGTATCTTTTTTTCTATTCTCGTATCTTTCCTAACGTTTCGAAATTACTCCTTGTTTCCTTTCACAGCTTTCTCGGTATAGAGACTGAATTAGGGGAGGTGACAACCCTATCTCCCTTCCCAATCACACTCGTCTACCGTCTACTTTCTCAAAATATTATGTAGTGGGAGGGTAAGATGATGATAGTGAGACTTTCTTTAATACTCTTCTTTCTTATCTGATGCCTATGTTAACACCTTAGAACATACGTTATACTTATCTCTCTAACTTCTGCTTTCGAAGGTATTATGGATGTAACATTTAGAGGATTACTTCGGCATTTTGAAAATGCTGAAAGTCTAGCCACCTTGTCCTCGTTTGCGAGTAAAATGACAAAGTAATCTGATTAGTTGATCACTTGTGTAAACAGGAATAATAATTTTCTTTAAGAACAGATAAATATTGCACTACACCACCTGCTCCGCTAGGGTAATCGATTTTTGTGGGCAATGCTGACTACTAGTCCTTCTATTATACTTGTTGGACATATTAAATACTGCAAATTAAACTTAGAATGTTATTAAAGTGATTAAGGAAGTATTCGCAAATACGACGAGTTCATCAGCTGTTCCACCTAGTACATTCGTCAAACTGTCCGAAGCGGCGATTTATAGTATAAACCTAAGAAAAAAAACTTCAAAATATTCAAATGCGTATAACTCAATTGGGACTTATCTACCTTAGTTATAGTCCCTAGGTTTACAACTACCTTAAATAACTTAGACTAACCGAAAGACAAATACACACACACACACCGATGCTTGTGGTAAGACTTGAACCTCTGACGGTGAGCAAACACGCGCGCCGGCCGCAGTAGCCGAGCGGCCGCTACGGTCGGGGGTTCGAATTCCCCCCCCCCCCCTCGGGCATGGATGATGGATGTTTGTGTTGTCTTTAGTGTGAGGTAGTTCATAAGTAGTTTGTAAGTTTAGGGACTGGTGACCCCGCAGTTAAGTCCCTTTAAGCTTAACAAACATTTGAACAACCGCGCGCTCCGCAGCAAGGCTCCTTAGAAAAAGCCTTCATTCATTCGTCTCTGGAGATGACTATATGCATTAAAGAAGCATTAGGGTTTGTAGTTGGTTGAACATACCACACGTGTTTAAATATTATCATCAATTGAAAAATGAAAACGAACAAGTGTTTCAATAGGAATGGTTGAGTTCCAGTGTTGAATGATAACGATTAGCTTTAGTTCCTATTGTAGCATTTCATAGAGTGCATGCACGGCAAGTCATTCAAGTCTTCACATTAACTCACTTATTCGTCATATAAGCCTCCTGTTACCCAGCCTTATAGGTTTGTTCCTCACATTTAACCCCCCCCCCCCCTTACAGGTCCTTCCCTGTCTATTGACAGAATTACAATGTCATCAGCAAAACGCAATGTTTTTATTTCTTTTCCCTGTACTTTAATTCACTCTCCAAATAATAATAAAAAAGTATAAGTTAAGGCTCTGAGTAAATAGTAGTCAACTAACTTCATCTTAGCTACCAAAGGAATAAACCAAGAGACACCCCAAATTCTCGATGTATTTAGCACATAATCCGAGACAAAGTTGTAGTAACTCCTGAAGAAATTGTCTGTTCAATTTACGTGCTGTAAAAACGTATAGAAGATGCTGGTCAGTGTGCATTCGACTGCAACAGATGCAAGCACACAACTTCTGATGAGCCTCGTAAGTTCGGTTGCACGTAAGCTTGTGTTGGCGCGCTTTTATATCTTTCCTGCCATGGTGGCACTCCCATTTTATGTACTATCATACAGGCTCTTTCATTCCAATTTAACATTATAAGAACCCTAAACATCAACCTCCTTAAATATAACTACTTTCACAGAAATCCCTAATACGAACAAAGCATAGCAATAAACATGTAAACAATATTACTCGCAGAAAATTTCATTCTCATTTACAGCTGCACAGTTAATCATTCCGAAGATATTCTACGAAGACGTATTACATGTCGTACTAGCATACAAGATTATTATGAAAAATCGAGAAACAAGTATTTCTTTTATAAAGCAGCAAAAATAATTATTGATGGTATAAAAAACTAAAGTGTCTTTCCTTGGGCTGAATATCCTCACCATTTAACAGTGACGGCATTAGAAAGTTGAGAGACTGCAGCAAATAGAGGCAACACAGGTGGCTGCTGAGGCGACGCCAGGTGGCGGCGACGATGTAGCGAGCAGCTGGTCGACCTCAGCGCTGGGAGGTTCGGCAGAACAGCGTCGGACTTTACGCAGGCGGTTCCCTATCCCACGGCGCTATGGCCCTGGGTCCTTGCTGGGCGTGGCCTGACAACGGACGGTCGTGCGCCGGCCTGAATCCCCGCCGGCGGTGGGTGGGAGCGTGGATGGTAGACGTCTGTATCTGGCGTCTATGCTTGCCCCAACTACAATAGGCACGTAGTTCCGTGAAAGCCCGGCATATGTCAATGCCGTCACTTCGCACGCTACTAAGAACTACATTCAATTTTCCCCTTGTTCCTTGGAGCATGCCTTCTCGAAATGCCCGACCATCTACTCTAAGAAACGGAATAAAAAGAGTACAAGGTACTTAAGACTACTCCAGAATGTTTTCCGAAAGTATTTATAAGAAAACTTCACATTTATAGCGTTCCCGTTTTGCGTGATACCTTTTTGCGTAGTTAGGCAGTCTGATCTTAACTCACAGACAGCTGTACCTGGACAGTCGTATCTGTTCTTGTATATAGATCGTAGTACTGAACGACAGTCGAATCTGCAGTCACAAACGAGAATATTTTACATACACTTTATGATAATCATAAATAACTGATCACTTTAAACTTTCGTTGCACACACACACACACACACACACACACACACACACATGTCGATATGAAATGTTAATGAAGAACATGAATTTTTCTCAAGGTTTATTTGGACAGGAGTTCAATTAGCAAGCCTGTATCTTTAAGTAAACCGAATTTTTCAAAACCGCTATAACAAAACTTTTACAATGGTCAAATAATTTTAAGAACATTTAAGTACGGAAACGTCTTACTGATGAACTTTGTATTACTGCATTTGATAATATTGCGTATTTTCTTGCTGTTTATCTCTAATCGTAAATTTACTGTACAGCAACAATTGAAAACAGTTTCTTAAAATTACATTCAGCTTAAAAAAATCAATAAAATCAGACAATGTCTGTGTGTACACAAATCTGAGTTTCTCTCTTTCTTAACATTGACATTAATCAACTGGAGAGAAAACATCATAAGCTATTAATAATTGATACAGCCTATACTATAAAAAATACGATTCTTCACAGATCAGAAATCATCAACTTGTAATATATGATGGACAACTTGCTTCAACATCTTGAATGGAGGACATGTCTTTGTTATCTAGATGACACTCAAAGACATTTGAGGAACATCTAAACCGCCTGTCAGCTGTGTTGAAGTGTGTTGAGGCAGCAGGACTCCACCTCAAACCAAAGAAGTGCTTCTTGGTCGCCAAAAAGGTAAAACACCTGAAGCATCTAGTGATTAGAGATAGTGTTCGTCCTTTTCCATATAAAGTAAGGGCAGTCACATCCGTGATGTGAGAAGTTTCCGCGGACTGTGCTCATACTACCGTCGTTTCATAAAAGGTTTTTGTAAGAAGGACGTCCATTGCATTAACTTCTACATGTTGACGCCACGTTTTACTGGGATGAAACGAAAGAAAGAGCATTCCGGGTGCATAACCTGTGCTGACTGCAGAAGCTCCAGAGGTATCAAAATTATTATTTTGAAGTTTGGTGTACCACGTGTGATGGTATCTGGTTAAGGAAAGGTATTCATGCCGAAAGTAGTTCAAAAAACCGTCCATATGTTTGTTAAGTTTATGGTACTTAACCGCGGATCATCCGTCCTTAAACTTATAAAATACTTGAACTTATACTAAAGACAACACAAACAGCCATGCTCGAGAGAGGATTCGAACCTCCGACGCGGGAGGCTGCGCGATCCGCAACGTGGCGCTCCAGACCGCTTGGCTAATCCCGCACGGCTCGCAACTAGAAGCAGACGTAATGTCACGTTGCGAAATTGTCCACAGAATCACAACTGCCTATCATCCTCGGACAAATGGTCGAAGAAGCAAGACACCGTAAGGCCACTGGACGCCCAGTTGAAGGATCGTCAGCGGTGTAACGACAAGCACCGTTCTGTTGTATACAGCCCAAGAGATCTGGTATGGATTTTTACCCCTATATGGAAAGCTGGAAAAGTTGTTAAGGTGATACTTTGGTCCATATCGTGTCATATGCCGCCTGCCAGAGGTCACATACGAAGTCGAGGATTATGAGCCGTCCTCGAAATGATAAAATCGAAGAAATATTGTGCACGTCCACCGTATGAAGCCTCACCACGATCCCAAAGATCAGATAGACAGAAACGGCCTCTTGTTCAAGGACTCTGAAGACCGTTATGACAATAATGAAGCCACGAGAGGAGAATCTGGCACCGTTCATCGTCACCGTCAAGAAGGCGTGCAGGTAGAAGGGAAGGATTACCGGACTCCGCCTTATAGAGGACCCATGACAAGATCCAGGATACTGCAACTGGTTCCAAAGGGCACCTAACTGCTGTGGCGACCTCTGACCGTGTAGAGTGCCCGCATAACAAGCAGCCAAGGCGGACTGCTGAGCTTTTCGTAGACGCTCGCAAGTAATAACATAAATATAAACAACGGCCAACGGCAGAAGAAATGGCGCTGTGCGGCGACACTACCTTATGGTCAGCCAAGTGACAGTGCCAAACCAATCACAGCAGAGTCCCGGTTTTAGCCCTCCGCCGATGTCGGCTTCATAAGCGCACCGACGGAGTGTGGAGGGTAGTGCATACTAACCCACAGGCCGCTCCTACGCTGGATCCAGCTGCCGCCGCACTCAGCGTAGTTTTCGCAGTAGTGTAGTTGTTTTGTGTTGGCCTAGCCCCACTTGTAGTATTGTCTGTGTGTATGTTTTCACTATTGCAATTTTTTTTTTCGTTTTATTATTGTACGCCCAGAAGGTTCTTTTTGTTTAATAAACCGTTAGCAATTTTAGGAGTTGTTGTCATTTCTGCAGATTGCAGAATGTTCTACATGTTTGGTATGTTCGACGTACTTGTAAGTTCCAGAAAATGCTTTATATTTATAAATAGTGGAGCACTCTAAGCAGGAGGCAGTCTGAACTGAGTGTAAGCTTAATTTTGGTAATAAACGTGTTCTGCGTGTAACGTGTTGTGCTCTATTAACAACCAGCCTTCGAATTCGGCACCACGTGCAGTTTTCAATGTGACAATATTGCATGAATGCATGTAAATTCACGCCTGTAGAAGGTTGCAGGTGTTTGAAATCGAATTAATTTTGCCTAAACACATGAAACCCTTTAACTGGCGTGGAGATTCAAATCAACAACTAAAGTGATGTGTGAATCTTTCAACTGGTTCAAATTTTTTCTGTTTTAATAATTGTCTAACAACTGAATATTCGTGAATGGAACATTGATGCGACTACAGTTCTGATGGTAATAAAATGAATCAGACACAGCACCAGCCAGCAGACACTCCTAGTTGCTGTCTCGCCTGCAGCCGCACAGCGGCGATCATAACACGCAGGGCGGTCTCCGTCCTCGCCACCTCTACCGAGCACAGCCTGCCACCTTCCAGCACCATACTAGAACTATACAAACCCGAGCGCGGCGCACTCGACCGAGTAGGAGTAAGCAGAAACCCAATGCGCTGCCCCCTACAAGATGGAACTGTTTGCTCTTACGCTGCCCGTAGACAAGGTAGGCTCCTGATGTTCGCAACCGTTTTGGCGATGTAGGGTTCTCCTGCCGATGATGTCGGAATATGGGGCCGCGGCGCAAAATAGTTGTCAATACAGCTCGCAACCAGCGCCACATGGGTGTCTGAAACGTTGCCTGCCTGCCAGGTTCAGCGTAGGGATACGGTACGGAGAGGTAGTCTTTTAACCGGTCACATAAGGGCAGCGAAACAGGATAGAATAGTGATACATACACCAAATGAAAGAAGGTTTATCCACGTAATTGACATTGTTGTGCGCTTTCAAGATCACATGAAGAGAAATGTGTAGCCGCACATGTCAGGCCATTGCAGTCAAGAATTGGGTGACGCACAGGAATGTTCTATGTGTTCATGGCTTACTAAATTTGAATTACCGACGCATGTTCGGTATTAATATCGTCTTGTGTACAGCGGAGACCCATTTTATATAACTAACAAAAGACAGATACGATCGGCAGTTGAAGATTGATGGAGCAGAAACCTACGCACAGGCCTAGATTAATGACGAAACTGTATGATCTATAAAGTAAACCTATCTAAGGATGCCTAATAAATGGTTGCGTATCAACAGTTAAAGAAGATACTGACGGTGAACAACACCTAAAGATAACCGTGGTTATTGCTGAAGTTACATTCATTGTGTGTGATTATGCTCAAAGCTATGAAGTCAGTATATGGCTGCTGAAAATCCCCTTGCCTGTACTGAGTATCAACATAACTCCCTGAAGATGGAAATCTTGTGTAGCCTAATGCATAGTGAAATTAATGGTCCATAAATCTTTTTGGAACAGGTTTTGATGTAGAGCAACACATAGATATGCTTCAACTGTATGTAGTCCAACAAATTCTAGATGAAGATGAAGGTGCCTTACTCCCACAAGGCGACGAATATCTGAATACAATATGTCGACAGCGTTAGATAAGGACGTAAAGAATAGCCAAAAGAAAAAAAATCACAGAAAATTATGCCAATCGATTTTGTTGTGGGATTGAAGAAATCTCCATATCAATGGCATTGACCATTTAAACGATAGGGCTGCACGTTTGTGGAATATATTAGATGAGGCATCGGGAACATTTATACATATATGTGCCATATTTTCCAAAGCAGTATATGTGACCAAGACTTTATGCTAGGGCAAGTCTTGGGCATTTATTTAATATATGTTGTATATCAATCTGTGGCAAATTAGGGGGATTTGATAAAGGACCGGACAACAAGCAGAACATGACCTCTACACGTATGGTCTGTTTACATTACCATATTACAGGCATTTTATGTTTTGGTTCATGTATAATGGAGCACCACTTCAATTTGCTCGTGCTGCTAGAGGAACTGTACATCATCGATTCCACAAAAGAAGTGAATAGTGTGTCAGGGGTCGACACCGTGCTCTGTTCATTCTCCCGACCTCAATAAATTTAACTTTTACGTATGGGACCATTTCAAGGTCATTGTGTATGCCACACGTATTCATAGCGGGGGTTGGCAGCGTTAGCGCATAGATCAAGGGTGTCAGCAGATACTACAGATGCCTACAACATGATAACGAATCAGACCGTCAATAACACATCCCATATAAGCCTGCATTACAGTTCGTGGTAGCCATTTAAGCACCTTCTGTGGAGAAATTTATGTAGTAAATTACACTTCATCAACACTAAAGAATAACCAGCCTACTGAAGTTGTCTGCATTATGGTCACTGCAACAAGCGTCTGTAAGACAGTAACGATAGTAAGTAAATCATATGTTTGAGGGCAAGTTCTGTCGTCTATCGAATCCCTGCAGATTTTCTACATACTTATTTGCACTATATATATATATATATATATATATATATATATATATATATACAGGGTGTTTCGCCGCGGTGGAGTAGCCGAGCGGACTAAAGCGTCTCGCCGTGGAGGTTCGAGTCCTCCCTGGGGTATGGGTGTGTGTGTTTGTCCGTAGGTTGATTTACCTAGGTTTAAGTAGTTTGTAAGATACGAACTGATGACCACGCAGTTTGGTCCGATAGATTTACAAACGTTTGAAGAGGGTGTTTCACGAAGTGTGTTTGCCTCTGTAAGTTATAAAATAATAGGTGACGGGAAATTTTAATGCGGTAGGTCAACACAAGAAATGTTACACATTCTGCGGAGCTATGAACGTAGTTTATTGTATCATTTTCCAAAGAGTTACACCACAAAAATATAATTTTTTAAATGAAACAATAGTTTTTTCTATCGTGCATTGGATTCGTTGAAACCAGCTGTGTCCAAATCAATTTAAACTACATTCCTATCCGTTTGAGAGCTACAACCATTCAAAGTTTAGGGGGCGGAGGCTACGACAGCGTAGCTAACTGGCTGGTGGTCATGAGACAGTGGGCCGTGCCACAGGGGATAACCACTTGGCCAGTTAGCTACGCTATGGCAGTCTCCGCCCCCGGAACTTTGAAGGGTTGTAGCTCCCAAACTAACAGTGTAGTTTAAATTGATTTGGACGCAGCTGGTTTAAACGAATCCAATACACGATAGAAAAACTATTGTTCTATTTAAAAAATTATATTTTTGTGCTGTAACGTTTTGTAAAATGATACAATAAACTATGTTCATAGCTCCGCAGAAAGTGTAACGTTTCTTGTGTTGACCTAGCGCATTAAAATTTCCCGTCACCTATTATCTTATAATTTACAGAGGCAAACACACTTAGTGAAACACCCTACATATATATGTTTTAATAATATTAATTTTCGATTGTAGATTAAAATCTCAGCATTTCATTTAGGTAGGTAAATTCTTAATATTGATGCCGTGCTCAAATTATTGTGCGGCATCGTGCTGCCGTGCGCGCGGTTTCGCCGTCCGGGGTTCGCGGCCTCCCAACGCCCTCACCCCTCGGGCATGGATGTTTGTGTTGTCCTTAGGTTAGTTTACCTTAGTTTAAGTAGTTTGTACGCTACGGACTAATAACAAAAAAAAAATGGAATATTTATTCGTGTGACCGGTTAAACTTGCACATGGCTATACGGTGACAATGAACATCGCTTGTCATACCACGATGGGTCGGTGTGGGGTCACCCGAGGTGTCGTTTCCAGCCGGTTTACCACATTCCTTTCCTTATCTGCCTGTAATATTTTCCATACTAGCTTGTATACTCCATGAATCTTGCACTATTGATTTGGAACAGCATTGGTTTACGAATGACATATATGCACGAACAGAAATAAGAAGATGTCTCACTGATGTCAGCAGTATACTGATTAAAGTATTCTCAGATAAGTTGTAAGTTAATATGTCCTAAGATGGAAATTGTTTATCATATTGTATAGTAAGCAATAATCTGTTGAATGTTGCTAGTGAGCAAGGATATTAAATTTGCTGTGCACTTTTGGAAGTAATATATGCAATTTTAATAGTGTGTATAAAACAGATTGAATATGATTTTGTTCACGAAATTACTCTTCAGTATATGCTCAGCATAATCTATTAGAAAGTGATACTATTCCAGTCATTAGTTACATTCAGATGAATAAATATATATTCCGTGTATTGAGGTTTGCAATTGTGATGTTGCGTAAAAGTATGAAGTATTTACAAACGAAATAAAAACGGGTGCCACAAGGAGTATGAAAAAATGTGAGTTGTCACTCTCCATTTCACTGTACCGAAGTATGTCAACGAACGATGGCGCCTTTCTCCGGCACTGTATTGATTAATCAGCTGATGAACTGAAGCAGCATCTGCGCACACAATTGATAATGTCAGAAATACGTGATTTACTTGTTGGTAAAACATTACCACGTAACTGAATATGCAACGGAACCGCAGAAAATTCGGTTTATTTCACTCTAACAAATCACTACAGTGGTAAACAATTGTTGAAATCTATGTAAAGTTATTGGTCCTAACTGCAGTGGTCATCGGTTCCTAAACTTGCAAACTACGTGACCTAACTTATTTTGGGAATACCATACACACCCATGCCCGAGAGAGGACTCTAACCTCTGACGGCGAACGCTACATTAACAGAACACCAATACTGCATGTTTTGGTATGGATGATCCGAGATGAAGTACGATGATGTGTACTCTCTTTACTTGAAGACCTATTGGTATCAGTGGATGCAGTTCAATACCACCAGAAAAATCCAGTTAGACAAGTATGTGCTGATCAAAATTATGAGGGATGGGGAATGTCATGTGTGGCTCAACAACCGAGATAACACAAAACTGTTACGAAACTTCATTGCAATATTATAAACATAGGCAAAGTCTTGCATAAGAGGTAAACATCACACGATTTCAAAATTAGCGTGAAGTGTGCCACGCGAGATGCATAATATCCTTGGAAATTTTGCTCCTACATCAAAACGATGAACGGTCTTTACCAGATATCCAGACACTCTGTGACCGTTATGTCGTTGAAACCGAAGATAATACAGAAAGGGCGGAAATATTTAAGGTTTTTTTTTTTTTCAAAGAAGATTCAGAGATAGATTTCAGTGTCGCACGGATCAAATCGTGGCAGGCATAGATATAAATGTCAGATGGATAGAAAAAAATTTCAAACCCTCGACAGAAAAAAGGACAATATAGCTGGTGGGATACCAATTACAGTTAACACGGAGTTATAAGAAGAAATGTGGCCCTAAACTGGCAACAGTGTACCGTACGACTCGAGAGGAGCGAAGCGTTGCTAAAGATTGAAAAAAGAATGCAGGCGATTCCCATGATCAAGAAGGGAGCACTTCCTACGACTCGTGCTATTCGCCCATAAAGTTCAGAGTCTACACTTTTGGTGCTTTAAGTTAGATGCCGTTTTTCTTGAACAAAGTGTGATCATACTGTATATAAGACCGACTGAATGACCGGACTGAAGCATTTCAAGTTAATAAAACGCAGCATATCATTCTAAATGGAGATAAAGCTTCAAGCATAAAACATATTTCTATCATGCCACAAGGGTGTGTTGGAGGACCGTTGCTTTTCACAATGTATGTAAATGATGTCGGAGGTGAAGTCGTTGGTTCAATGTGGCTTTCTCGGATAATGCTGTACTGTACCGAGAACATGAAACATTGGAAAAGTGGAGCAAAACGAAGGAGATGTGCAGCGTATCGACGTATGGAATGACAATCGACTCTCTACATAAACATATGGAAAGTACCTCGTTTACCTGGGAAGGAAAATCTTGTAATATGTATTTACTCAATACCAGGACAAACACCGGAAGCAGTTACTTCCATAAAATATCGGGGAATGGACATGGTCGTGGCGGACCGACCGAGCGCATTGAGGAGCTGTGCTACGATGCTCGAGGCCGTTCCCCGTCGGGGATTCGAATCCCATCTCGGGCATGGATGTTTGTGACGTCTTTAGTATTAGCTAGTTCATAAGTTTGAGGACTGATGACCCCGTAGTTAAGTCCCATAAGCTGTACAATCATTTGAACATTTTTGAATAGACATGAGGAGCGATTTGAAATGGAAGCAAATGCCAGATTGAGATTCTTTCGAACAATCCTCAGGAAGTGTTGTGTGTAAAGAAAGGGAGTAGGTTGCAAAATACACTGTCGGACGGCGTTTGGAAACTTTTCAATAGTGTACGATCCGTAACTGGTAGTGAGGTAGAAAACATCCAACTGAGCGCAGATTACTTCGCATAATTAAGTACGCGTGAAAGCGCCGCAGAGATACGGTACGGACCCCTGTCCAAGTTCTGAGAGCATAGACTCTCGATGGGTCTACTGATGTATTTTCTCCTGGTTGTATCTCGCAAAACGACACGAGGATGAAAGTACAGAGAGTGAAACCCTTGTGGAAACATACCGGCAATCAATATTTTCCGCAAAAAACACGCGACTTGAATTAGAGAATAGAATGACAAAGGTATACGAAGTAACCTCTGTCACACGCAGTGATGTGTTTTGCTGGAAATGTATGTAAATACAGATGTAGAAGTGTGACATCGATAGTGGCAGACAGGAAGACACCACCATATCTCTGAGATATTGTACTATGTAGTCATTCAGAAGGCAGGTGACCATTATAATAGTAACTATTGGTTTTAAGGTTTATCTTGTGATCACCGAATGTGATGCTCTATTGGCATCATAATCTAAATTGAGTTTACAACTTCTTGTACGAAGTACATGCTATGTAAAGAAAATATCTATAATGTTAGAAATTATATTAATATAAAAACGTGTAATGTTATGTTTACAGCTATCAACATCTCATATTTAGCTTCAACTTGAGTAAGCCTTATACGACTAACTGTAACACACCTGTCGTTATACAACATCCGGATTGAGTGTTGTTACAGTGAAGAATTGCCTTTTTGTAGTTTTATTAATATATTTCGAAATACTGCATGATTTTCTTATACTCCGAACATTATAACAACACGTTACAACACTCGGTACACCCATAACTGCTCCGTTCTTAGTATAATTCTTTTCATTTCTTGTTGTGTGAACTGTAGAAGAAAAAGCAATTTGTCGGAGGTCTGCGGAGGCAGATAGTATCAGTTTGATCAGAGCCCAAAAACAAGTCCGCAGATGTGGTGGAACTAAAGCTGATATGCTCTTAACGGGGGGTCTAGAGGTGCGCAGAACTTCCAGGAAGGACAGTTCTGCGTACGGCTGTCGCGCATGTGCAGATATAGCTTGGCGAAACGGGAACGATAAATATTACAGGCGAACCGCCTCTCAATTCGTCACTCAGCCCGTAATTTGTGTTTCTCCGAATGTGGGGGCACAGCCAGTGTTGGTGGCAGGCGCGGCGACACCGAGACATCCGAGTTGATCCGAGTTGTCGTTTATCGGTTAGTTGTGATATTCCTGGCCTGTGGCCACTTCAATACTTCTGGCCACTGGCCGTTTCTTTGCTAACATCGTACATGTCTTAAATGCGGAAGAAAGACAGAAGTGCAGCATATGTTGGAATGTGGGGTGGGGAACAGTAGCATATGGCACAGTAGATGCTGGTTCCCGTGGGAAAGCCCGCCTATGTTACTGGTACTCTCCTCGCATTGGCTGCTGCATTTCACGTCACGCGATTTCTTTTGAAATTAGTTTTGTTTATTATACACTAAATATTAATTATTCAGAGCTGAGAATTTGTGATATATATGTCTCAAGGACAGCCTACATTTTGACAGTTTATAAAATGTAAGGTGCATTCTCTTATTGTAACAAGAGAAGAGCGATTTTGCAGAAGGCGCGCGACGGCCCTGTTTTGGCGCGAAATTGAGCGTCAGGAGCCCTCTCGCAACGCGCCGCAGTTTCAGTCTCGAGCTGACCGCGCCGGTCATGAGTAAAGATTTTTGTAATAGTGATAACAGTCGAGGTCTCAACATGAACTATGGGCAGCATAAGCCGTATCATATTAACAATAGTTGCTCATTTTTTAAATTATTTATTTAATAAATGGCATCCCTGACAATTAAAAATCTCGTGAGTCGCTTCTTATGCTTCCATCATACAGATCTTATTATAGTCTCAATTGTATGCTGTAGGAGAACTAACGACCTGTGTACTGTCTTCTGCGCTGGGGACACAAGTATAGAAGACAGCAGGTTAGTCAGAACTCTATACTTTCTATAAAGTATTGGACAGTAACTACGGCACCTCGTGCGTACTATATGGCGGTACAAACGCACACTGCTACGCAACAGCATCCGCAAGGATGTGGAGGTTTTAGGGGACTTGTGGGAGAAAGCAGTACTAACTTCTCCGTCCGCAAATAAAACCCTAGGAAGCTTGTATAGTGAAGTCAACAAAGCAAATGCAACGCGATTTAGACAAAATTTCTACATAGTGCGAAAATTGGCAATTGACACTAAATAAAGAAAAGTCTGAAGTAATACACATGACCACTAAAAGAAATCCGCTGAACTTCAATTACGCGATAAATCAGTCAAACATTAAAGTCGTAAATTCTATCAAATACCTAGGACTTACAATTACGAACAACTTAGACTGAAGAGAACACATAGAAAATATTGTGGGGAAGGCGAACCAAAGGTTACGTTTCATTGGCAGAACGTTTCGAAGATGCACCAGCTTCACCAAAGAGACTGCCTTCATTATACTTGTGCGTCCTCTCCTGGAGTACTGTTGCCCCTTGTTGGACCCTTACCAGGTGGGACTGACGGAAGACATTGAGAAGGTTCAGAGAAGGGCAGCTAGTTTGTTTTATCACGTTACGGGGGGAAAGCGTCACGGAAACTTTGCACGAATTGGGGTGGAAATCATTAAAAGGAAGACGTTATTAATTGCGGCGTTATCTGTTTGCAAAGTTTCAATCACCGACTAAATGTGAAAATACTTTGCTAGCACCCACCTACTTAGGGAGACATGACCATCCCGATAAAATAGAAATCAGATCAGAACGATTTAGGTGTTCTTTCTTCCCGCGCGCTATTAGAGAATGTAACGGTAGCGAAAAGTTATGGAAGTGGTCAATGAACCCTCTGCCAGGCACTTAAATGTGATTTGCAGATTATCTATGTAGATGTAGAGAAAATTCGGACGGTTAGTGACTCCCGCGCGCGGCAGAATCGCCTGCCCTGATAGACCGAGCATGAGCAGTTTTAAGTATCCACGTGGTGTCGTGCTGCCTGGTAACTGAGTCCCGCCGAAAGCAAAAGGCCAGTGTAGGCGGAAAGCTATGGCACTGTATTCGGCGTGAGCTTAGATTGAAGACTGATGAGCATTTATCATCGAGGGGACTCGCGTTTCGATTAGCTTTGAGTATAGACGTATGTTTTGGTGTACTGGTGTCGTGAGCAACCAACCTTTGTGTCAGACTCCGGTCTGAGAGGAGTAGTTGTTGGATCTAGTCTTCTGAGACCAGGTTACATTGAGCTGCACCGGCAGTCAGGTGTTCAAGCATCTTCTTGTACTGAGAGCGAGTCAGTACAAGTGCAAATAGATACTTGTCGTGGACAGTGAACAACATGACGCGGCTGGAAACCCGAGAAAATTTTATCAAGATACTTGTATCAGTCGATTCTGATGAGACGTGCGATGTTGATGCAGGCTAGACGCCAGTGTCGTGCGCGTATTAAGTTCAGCCTACCGAGGCTCGCATGCTCTCCATTTAACGAAATTTCAGTTAGCGGCCGCATCTCAGCGATCGACGATGGCATGTCGCCCAAGAGTGGAACCCACAGCAGTAGCGGGCTAAGGCCCGAGGCGGCGCGGCAGCGAAACGAAAGGAGCCCCCCCCTCCCCCGACCACTTGGAAATACATGTATTACTATAAAAAATAATTGGAGGCCTCTTCCAAGACGAGAGGCACAGGAAAGTCTGAAGAAATAGCTTTCAATATTTTGAGGCCCTAGCAGAACGAGATGCCATGCGCCTCCAAAAAATGTACTATGCAGCTCGGCATTAAATCTACAGACTGTCGCAGCTCACACTTTCCGCCGTGTAGTGCCGGTGTTCGCTAGGCTCTTGCAAAGTTCATAAGTTTTTGCGCCGCTTTTGTTACGTAACAAGCCACTTAGATCTTCCCAGACCACCCTCGCTTGCCAACTGTGGAAGTCAGATTCGAATTAATTATGTATATTATTGTCAGCGTTTTTCCTAAAATATATGCCATTTAATTGCAATAAATTGAATGTTAAATTTAATCTTTAATCATTTCATAACAGAACCCTGTCTTGTAGAAATTGAACTTTCGAATCAAATTTGTAATCATCACTCAGATAAAATTTAAAAAGGCTACCCCCAATAGTTTTAAATTAGTCTAATTTTAGAAACGTGAGAGCAGGACCTTACAATATTACGTAATTTTTCTATGCATAACATGCACTCTGCACAATAATTTTAAAATATTTACATGTACTCCATACATTATTATTACAATCGGTAATACTGCATCCAGGCTAAATAGATCTATAGCGGTCAAACATAAGCCACAAAATGAATTCGTTGCTCATACGACAAGTTTCTGAATTCATCCATCATCAGATATCTGCCCATGAGCGTTTTCTGGTCTTAGATATGGCGTTATTATGACTGTCTGTAAGCCTCGCACCTTCTAATGCAAACTATCAATTGATGATAGATGAATACCGAAACATGTCATGTGAGCGATGAAGTAATTTGCTGCCGACTGTCATACTTTCAGCTTCACGACATTTTCAGGCTAGATTCAACACTACTGACTATTATATATTATAGAGTTTGTTTCCGGAAGTTCCGTTCCTAAAGTGAGTCTATTACTTTAGACAATCCAGGAAATCTTTTGTAAAGTGGTAACAATACTTTTTTCATACTGGTGAAGAAATTCGAAAGAGATTATGCATTAAATGTTTTCTATAACCTATAAAAAAGTGACCCGTACAAAAATGTTCTGATTTACTGCAATGAAACTTTATTGTTGGCAAGTGGTGCAATCTTTGCACGAGTTTATGATACAGTATCGCACGGGGCACAGGACTCTAAAAACGTAATTTAAATTACACAGGTATAATTTTCATCTCTCTGCCTGTGAATAAACGAGTGTCAAAAATTATCTCCAGTGTGCGTGATTTATTAGTTTCGACAGCGCGTATACTGCTTTATTTAGAGGTGTCCAGCCTTTAACAAACTCATTTCACACATACATGTGTATATCTATCAATGAAGTCAATTTCATTACATTTCAGTCTTTGCGTATTTTTATTTGTCCATTTGATCATCAAAGCGCGTTCACCAAAGAGATTTTTCAGTACAGAATTAATGTAATTTATTCTGAATAATTCAATATATAACACCTAAAATTACGCAGAAAAATATTCTGCGAATGTAAAAGTCCGCGGATGGACTTCTGTTCGTTGGGAAATGTATTGCTTTCGTACCAAAATCTATTGTGAGCATACTTGTACTTTGCTTTCAACTTCTACATATATACTCCGCAATCCACAGTTAAGTGCGTGGCTGAGAGTACACTGAACCACTACTACGCATTTCCTTTCCTATTGCACTCCCAATTACAACTAGGGAAAAAAGAATGTCTATATGCCTCAGTACGAGCCCAAATTTTTCTTGTCTTTGTGATCATTACGTGAAATGTAAGTAGGCGGTAGGAAGATGGTTCTACACTCAGCTTCACACTCCGGCTTTCTAAATTTCCTCAAGAGAATTTCTCCAAAAAATGTTCATTCCATTTCATATCGCTCATCAATTATCGCCTATATATTTGACGACGCGACTGCATCAAGAAGATCACTTTTAATGGTGTAATCGAACATAATGGGATTCTTTTTTCCTACTCATGTGCATCATCTGACATTTTTCTACATTTAAAGCTGGTTGCCATTCTTCACACCAACTAGAAATTTAGTCTAAGTCATCCTGTATGCTATTACAGTCAATTAAAACGAAACCCTTCCATAAACCACATCGTCCGCAAAAAGCCGCAAATTACAAGTTACTCGGTCAAAATGTTTTAATGTTCAAATGTTTGTATAACTTATGGGACAGCTACGGGGTCATTAGTCCACAAAATTACAAACTAGCTAACACTAAGGACGGCACAAATATCCTTCCCTCTCCGAGGGGGGATTCGAACCCCCGAACGTAGTGGCCGTGCAGACAGTGACTGGCGCGCCTCAGTCCCCTCGGCCACCGCGGCCTGCTTACTCGGCCCATTAGATCATTTATTTAGATAGAAAAAAATAACCCCCTGACGATACACTAGTCTGTGATGAACACTCGTCGAGAAGGACAACGGACCGCGTTCTATTACTTAGGAAGTCTTCCAGCCAGTCACAAACCTGTGAATACATTTCATATGGTCGTATCTTCGTTAGCAGTCTGCAGTATGGCACCGCGTCAAATGCCTTTTGAAATCGATAAAAACGAATGTGCCCGTTGTCGTCCAACCATGGCTCCCAAGATGTGATGTGACATAATGACAAGCTGAGTTTCACCTGAATGATATTTCCTAAAACCTTCCTGATTCATAGAATGAAGCTTATCCGTCTCAAGGAAATTTACTCTTTTTGAACATAGAATATGCTCCAAAATTCCAAAGGAAACTGATGTCAACAATATTGGCCTTTAATTATTTGGGTCAGTTCTCTTACCTTTCTTATAAATGGGAGTCACATGAGCTTTTGTAAATCATTAGGAACTTTGCACTCAAAGATTAGTGACAAATAAAAGCTACGTATGGCGCCAATGCCGCAGAATACTCTTTGTTCGAACTGGTATTCTATCTGTACCTTGAGACTTCTATGTATGTAGCTCTCTCAGCTTCTTCTCTACGCCGGAAATACCTATTACTTTGTCCTCTATTTGGGAGTTTGTGGGTACATTGATGGTACATTGATGCAGTCCTCCTGCGTGAAGGATTTCTTAAAGGATAAATTCAGAACTGTAACTATCTGTTTACTTTCTTCTGTTACTGCCCGGAATGATCGACTAGTAACTTGATAGTGGGCTTTGACCCACTTATTGATTCTACATAGGATCAGAATTTATTCGGGTTCCCGGAAAGTTCATTTGCTGAGGTATGGCTGTGATGATTATTGTATGCTACGCGCATCATTCTTTTTATAGAAGCACCAGTCTCTACTAACTTCTGTATGACATTATTTGCGTTCTATGTGAGAACGTAGGCTGTCGCGGTCATTATTGTTGAAATCCTTTTCCTAGAAGAAGCCTTCAGTAACAGATCAGAAACGTTGGAGAAATATATCATCATGACGCGGGAAATAGCTCAGAAGAATTTCAATTATAAGGTCAGGCCCGTTCGTAGCTGAAAGGACTAAAATATTTCTATTGTATGTGAGTTGCCGGCTTAACTGCTCAAGACAGTTTTTGGAAAACACGTACAAAAGTAGTTCAGAAAATTGCTTTCCTGTACCAACTAAATTGAAACTAGAGATGTCCCAGTCTGCCGGCCGCGGTGGCCGAGGAGACTGAGGCGCTCCAGTCACGGTCTGCATGGCCACTACGGTCGGGGGTTCGAATCCCCCCTCGGGCATGGATATTTGTGCCGTCCTAGTTCGTAAGTAGTTCATATGTAGTTTGTAAGTTTAGGGACTGATGACCCCGTAGTTAAGTCCCATAAGCTATACAAACATTTGAACATTTTTTGTCCCAGTCTATACTCTTAACATTGAAATCTCCACCGACTAATATTGCGTGGCCCGGATACCTATGCACTACCTGGTGTAGGGGGCCGGTAAAAATATCCAGCTATGAACTTTACTTCTCTTTGACCTGCTTGACCAGATAACAGTTACTGTCAAGTTCGAATCAGTAGAAAAATTATCTATGTCCACGGTGATGAACACTTGCCCTCCAGTTCTGATCTGTCTTTCCAATATACATTCCACGCCTCGCTTAAGATGTCTGAGCTACCAACATCATGATTTAGCCAGCTTTCGACGGCTAAAACTAAGTGAGCGGCATTATTTCCCTGAAACGAGTCAATTCGGAAACTTTTTTTTTATGTTTCGGAAGTTTATGGCTGATTTTTTTGAATGCGGCCTCAATACACTCTCTGAATGTTGACAGACGAGTGCTCATCGGAGCTAGATCCTATCCTAAAAAATACATTGTGCACCCCACAAGCACTCTGCTACCCTTGTAGCCGCTCTCTTAGTGCAGTGTAATGGCCCCCTGATCTATCTAGGGGCGTCCTATAATTTCCCACCCGATAACGCAGATCCAGAGATCTGCAGGCATGACCGTCACAAAGTCAGCAAAGCTTCTGGTTCAGACCTTCCACTCCGCTCCAAACCCAAGAACCCCGAGCAACACTGGGAACAATGCTACAAATCGACAGCTCGGATTGCACGCCACGTGGGCAGCAGCCTTCACCAATTCCGACAGCCGCCCGAAGGAACTGAGGATGTCCTCATAACCCAAGCGACAAGCGTCTTGGTCGGACGTGAGCCACGACTTGCAATCGACCGCACACCGCACCCTCGAAAACCTCTGGGAACGCCGCCTCCACATCTCGGGTGAGGCCCACCGAGTGGACTTCTTTCCGGATCTCTACCCTATCTGCCTAAGGGGCTCCATGAAGCGCCTAACATCGGAGCTCCAACAACTAAATATCCCCTCCTCCTGTGCACCTACTGGGACCCTGCTGAAGGAGTGGCGACACGTCTACTCTCAGGACGAACTGGTGTGGGCAAACGCAAAGCCTTCACATTGGCCTTTCGCCTCGAACGCCGTTCAACCCGCCACTTCCCTTGCGGAGAGGTCGGCTTGACCACGTCGCGTATACCTCAAGGTGCCTCGACACAAGGGACATAGGGCTAAATGTTACACAATTTTAATCTTATTAATTATGGTAGCAATGTATGTACGCAGTTGGGTGACAACATTCATAGTTAGGCCAAAGGTAGAATTTCTCCACGTTGAGATTTGCTGTGTGCTTGTAGCTGACGGGAGGCCAGCGAGCAGGCCGACGTTGGTGGCTTGTTCCAACTTAGGATTTTTACAGTTCGTTTTCGGTGAGGGGAGAGAGGGACAATGGCGAGTGCCAGGCACAGTGCAGTGCACAAATATTGTAATACTACTGCCATTTGAAGTAATACGATGCAGTTAGGAACCTTTAAGGCCCTCATTACAAAATAGCCTGTTGATAAATAAACAATACATTAGCTGATATAGTCACATCTAACGTAAAATGTTTAATTGACAATGAAAAGTAATAAATTACCAACGAAGACAAGACAGTTACACAACTAGCATGGCAATGTTTGTTTATAAAAATAATATATTAACTATTTCTCATTTTATTTTCAATTAATCTTTTGTATTTTATCTTGAAGTATTCAGTTAAATTACTTATCTGTGGTATAAGAAATTGCACGATTATGATAAACAGTACAAAGGATGTTTATACTAATATAAAAACGTAAGAAAATATTTGTTTAATGTGTAGTGTAATTATTTTGATTTTAAGTGAAGTTTTAGAAATGTATTGGCTGAGCGCTGTACGTTGGCAAATCGGTTAGAACAGCTCGCATGCGGAAGTTGATGACGTAGGGGAAAAAACCCGGCAGTTGAGTTTTGTCGCGCGCGCGCGAGGGCAGGAAGTGAGGACTCCAGACCACGTGGTGTAGCTGGCCGGGCGGCGTCGCTCTGCATCAGTCGGCATGTGGATCTCGAGGTGGTGACTTGAGTTTTGTGTGTGGCAATCGCCACGTGTGGTTGCTCGTCGTAGACTGCACCAAGTTAAATCGAGTGCTACTGTGTGTTTGTGAATATTTATCCGGTGCAAAAAGGTGTGCATCGCATTGAATTAAAGTTACTGTGATTTGTTAATGTAACACGTGTCGTCGCATAGGCATGAACATAAATGGTGTTTGAGACAGCCACGTGGTGTGAAATCAATTCGCGACAAATATTCATTTTGTCTGGGGGCTCACGAGCTATAACTTTATTTTGTACATTTACCGACGTACAGACGTGACAGCCACAGGGTTCAAGTATTGTGAAATAAACAACATAAAGTGAACTTTCACGTGTTTTCAAAAATAGTAGTTAGTACACCCTTTTCTCTCATGAACTTGAACTTATTATGAATTTGTTTTGTAATCATATGCAGGGAAGGAAAGCTGCGAACGTGTGATATCGTCCCCTAGAAAACGAGTCAAACAGTCGCAATAACAGTTCCAGTGTTTTTGCATGTTTAGGAATTTGGTTCGCAGCTGGTGGTTGTGAGTTTCAAAAATTAATCTTTCCCTATTTTAAACTCTCACTCCGACCTTCACCCTCGCATTTGGAGGCTCGTTACGGGATACGTTCACGTTGGACTTGCTCGGACGGAGAGATTAGGGTGTGTATAGGACAGTGAACAGTTACGAACTGTTGCAAGCAAGTGCGCGGACGCGACGGACAATTTCAAGTGTGTGTGTGGCTGCTGGCAGCAGAGAGCGGAATATGTTAACGTTGGACTTGCTCGGACGGAGAGATTAGGGCGTGTATAGGACAGTGAACAGTTACGAACAGTTGCAAGCAGATACGCAATCGCGTCGCGCGGTTAACGACGGTTAGTGACGTAGAGTTCGGGCGCGGGCATCCGTAACCGGCGATCGACGGCGCATCGGACCGGCAGCAGTGAGCGGTGGCGCGTGGGTTCAACGCACTCAAATTTCATCTTCTGCAACGGAAGGCAGTGTTCGTGGGGACTTCGCAAGTCGCCAACGGAGCGTCGGGGACCAGCAGCTTCGATTCTACAAAGGATAAGGGATGCAGTGAGGACATATTCCAGCCACAGCTTCTACAACAGACGGCAGTGAGCGTTGGGGACGTCGCAGCTCGTTGCAGCAACTTGTGGATTAAAAGATAAGTAAAGCAGCTGGCGCTATAAATTCTTGTGTGTTATTCAAGCTTTCTTGTGGTACTAAATCATGGAGCAGGTTTTCAAAAAGTCGCCAAGCGACGTAGATTCAAAAAGTAGCATACCAGAAAGTCCAGAGAGGGTAAATACTGGGGGAATGTTGTTGACACCGGAGATGTTAGCAGCCATGTTAGCGAGTTTTAGCTCAAATTTAGAATCAAAAATAGAAAATTCAAACTTACATTTAGAATCAAATTTAAGATCAGAAATAGGAACTGTAAAATCAGAAATAGGAACTGTAAAATCAGAATTGAAAGCAGACTTTAAGGCAAACATTGGGGCACTACAAAATTCAATGCTTGGATTGAAGACAGAAATAATCACAGACATTGACAAAAAGATAGGAAGTCTAACAGAACGGTTTGAAAATAGGGAAAAGGAGATACATGTCAGAATTGGTGCTATTGAGACTGAGGTAGGAGGCAAGTTAGATGCTGTGAAACAAATATGTGATCACAGGAATGAGGGCACTGTGCAAGCGTTGGCTGAGGTTGACAAGAGGATGGTGGCAGGTATTGAGGAAACAAAATATTTGTTGTCAGGAAAATTAGAGAATATAGAATGTAACTTTTGGAAAAAGATAGAACAAGTAGTGACAGTAAACAATACTGAGATTGAGAAGGTGAACACTAGAATAAATAATCTAGAATTGGGTACTGCATCAGGAAACACTAATTGGTCCATGGTGCAGACACCTAATGGCAAAAAGTTTTCAGGAGTGGGTAGTTATCATCCAGTAGATTTTTTGGCTGCATGCAAGGACCAATTTGTGCCTGGTATGTCAGACCAGTGTAAAGTGAAGTTAGCAAAGAGAATGCTTGACTGTTCTGCTCAATCTTGGGCAAATCAGTGTGCTGATAAATTTGTTAGTTTTGAGGCGTTTGAAAAATTGTTTTTAAATAAGTATTGGGGGGAGGCCAAGCAAGCTAAGATACAAAATGAATTCTTGAACGGGCCAAACTATGTGAAAGGGAAACAGAGCATGAAGGAATTTTGTCAGGAGGAACTTGTGAAACTAGTGCATTTAGATACACCTTTGAGTCTTTTAGCAGTAATTTCCACTTTGTGTAGGAGGTTACCTGCAGATTTGCATTGGCAGTTAATTCACCATCCCACAGATTCAGCTGAGAATTTCATTGAATTTGTAGAAAAGATAGACCAGGGTTTAGTTATGGAACGACAGCTCAGGGGAACACAGCATGTGAACCACAATGAAAACAGAGGCAGTAGAAATGTGGGTCACAACCACGGAAACCACGATAGAGAGAAGAATTTAAATGAAAATTGGAGAGGTAACAATAACAGAGGAGACAACTGGGAGAATAGAAGCCAGAGGGAAACATGGAAAAATGATTGGAGAAATCAAAGGCAGGAAGGTGGAAATAGGAATGGGGATAACAGTAGGAGAGAAAATCAGAGACAGAATCAGGGAAACTAAGATTTGTTCCAAATGAGGTCCGTTTTGGGACAAGGAACTATTCTAATAACAGGACCAGAAGATGGGATATCAGGGGATCTAATGACCATAATTACAGTAGGAATAGATATGGGGAGAGAAGGGAGGAAAACTATGTCACATGGACAGAGATGATGATAGGAAAGAGGAAGTAGGAGTTCACAAGGGCAAGGATAAAGAAAAGAGGGAAGAAAACATAAATAGAGTAAACAAGGAAAGGGAGAAAAGAGAGGAAAGTATGTGTCAGATGGATGCTGTTATAGGTAGTGAGGAAATTTTTGGGGATTGGTTTATGCAACATGACAAAAGAGAGGCAAACAGGAGGAGAATGGATAGGAATGAGGACAGTAAAGGGGAATATGATGTACAAAATTTATTTGATAATAACATTAAAGAAGATAAAAACAGTGTTGGGTTAGCCTTAGTTTTGGATAGGTCAGAGGCACAAGTGTTGACTGAATGTGAAAGTTTGAATGTAAATATTGATGGTACTGGAGCCAGCATAGATGGTGTTGAGTGTGTGAATGAGAATAAATGGAGTTCTGAATTTCAAAAAATTAAATGTGATCCAGTAAAAACATTAAATGGCACTGGGTCTAGTATGAATAATGAGAGAAATGTGAATGTTTCTGAAGTAGGTGAAATTGTCAATACTGATGTACACCCACATGTCACTGATGATCTGTTGGGACAGGACAGAGGTATTATTGAGAAGATAAAGTTAATTAGGAAGTGGGCACCAGATGATTGGCTATTACACAAATATGAGTATTTGGACCAACTTGGGAAGCAATGTAATAGGGATCAAACTTACTATAGCCTGGTAAAAGACTTAGTGAGTGGGGACAATGAATACAATGAATTAACGGGATTAGGCATGTGTGCTGTAGACCAAAATGAAGTAGATGAGGGATTTTGTGTATTACAGGAGGGAATAGATAATGATAAGGAGAGTGTACAAACTTTTGTAGTATACAACAATGAAAATTGTAAGGAAATAGATTGTGATGGGGTAGGAGCGGGGTGGATTGATAAAGAAGTAAGTGAATATGGTCCAGATTATTGGGTCCAACTCCTTAGACATTTAAAATCAGTGGAGCCAGCAACATGGGTAGAAGAGAAATATGGGTATGCAAGGAAACTTGGGGAGTTGAGTGCAATAAACTCAGAATTTGGGAAAGCATTCAGTGAAATATTTGGAAATGATGAGGACATACAACCATATTGTTATGTAGGGGAAGTAAATACTATGGTTAGGAACTGTATGCAAGAAATTGAGGAGGATTTGTTGGCAGAAAATGAACTTAAGGAAGATGTCATTGAAAATGTACAGCCCGTTATAAATGTTAAGGTAGAAGGGGTCTGTGAAACTGCATTGATTGATACTGGAAGTACATTTAGTGGTATCTCAGAGGATTTCTACAATCAAATCAAGAGTAAGGGACAGTAGAGTTTCCAGTCACTGGGGTACGGATAAAGAATGCTACTGGCAGTTATAGCAAACCAGTGAATAAGGAAGTAGTGTTAGACTTGATGATTGAGTCAAGGTTTACTTGTCATAAAGGGACTTTGCATAAATTTAGTGTTGGGAAATGATTTTTTGTTCAAATATGGGGCACAACTAGACTATAAGGATAAAGTGCTAGAATTAAGTCTGGAGGGATGCATGAAGAGGGTGAAATTCAAAAATTTTATAAGTGATAAAGATTTAATGGCATGTTTACACAAGTAACTGTCATGAAGTATAGATTCAATGCATTGTAGATAGTAGGTTAATAATTTGTGTATATTTATTCTGTGGTCTGTGTTAGTATCTACTTGTGTGTTTAGATTTAAGCATTGGGGTCAAGTTTACAAGTAATCTTTGTAAATGTTTTTCTTTTGTTGTTTGTGTTAAACAATGTGCTTGTATCAGATTTGCAGTTCAACAGTGGTACATGAGGTAAATAAGTATGTATGTATGCCAACACCAACGGATAGAGGAAGTGGGAGTGTACTGTTTATGTGTGTGTATATGTGAGCAGGGCTGGATATGTGATGTGAGTTGTGGGGTGACTCGGAGAATGAGAAAGTGGTGGACATTGATGCAGGCAGTGGGGTCTGTGGCTTAGATAAATTGAGATGAAAATGTCAGCTGACAGTGTTGCATATGTGGGTGTGACTGACCATATGGGTCAGAAGTGAGGAATGTATGTTTGTTGTGGCTGTTTTGGCTAAAGGTGGGTTGGATTGAGAAATGTTTCAATGAAAGAAAGTGTTTGCTCTTTAATGTCTGTTTCTTTGAGTGTTTGGTAGGTAATGTGTCTAATAGGGAATGCCCTCTGTATTGTTATATTAAACTGATTCTGATAACACAATTTGGTTTCTTTAATGGTGCTCAACTGTTGACTGAACAATTTCTGCAACAACAGTTGATGAGAACTATTTTTCTGTCTAGCCTGAGTATCAATAGTGTTTGGTGATACTTTATTTAAAAAATGTAAATGTTTTGTGAGAAACTAATTTTGAAATTAGACTTTAACCTTAGATACTTTATTGTGGGGAGTACTTGTGGAAAGGACATGAGGCTGATGACAGGAATCCAAATTTAATCTCACACCAGCAAAAATAAATTTTTTTGGTGTAAGGGGGTAGGATTTGTATTTATGCTTGTAGGTGTCATTTTGATAGAACAGAAAACTCTCTATGATAACATTCTTTTGGTAGCATTATTTGAACTTTAAGATATACTTTTACACAGGCAGGTTGTTGGTATTGTATTTGATGGATTAATACTCCAAGTATGCCACATATTTTCTTGTCTGTTTCATCTGAAGCTATGGCTGATGAGAGTGCAGGCATGGTGGTTTGGGTTGATCTGATAATGACTAACACAAACCACTTTGAGTTCTTAATTCTGTTGATTTGCATGTTACTGTACATGTCTCAATGCTCAGTTTCAATTGCACCAAGTCTGGATGGCAGAGGGGTGGGATACAAATCCAACCGAATCCTGGTGTCCAGACAATGTCTATGTTGACTCATGAGTGCCTTCTGCTCTTTCTGTTCCATGTAGGGTGCATATGACGTGTGTGAACAAGAACGCTTGATCCAGTGCCATGAATCTAAGCTGCAACAGCATGTTGGTTGAAATGACAGAGACATAGGACCGTACACCATGGACCAGAGTTGCTGCAACGATGACTCTGGGGTTCTCAGTGTCAAACTGGTGAGAGATTTCCTTTAAACAAGTGGAGTGTACACCGTCAAAAGTTTTTATAGTGATAATTCTAGTTTTTCCATGTAGGACAAGGTTCTCTAAAGACTAAAGTTTAATAATATTATAAATTTGGTGCCAATTCTGTGTATAAACAGCAGGCACACTTAAATTTCATGGATGTAATTAGTTATAAGTCTTCTTTTCTTAAAAATATGCACACACTATAAGTTGTCTTAATGGTACAAATATTGGGAAATAATCTCACTGCCCTGTTTATTTATTTATTTATTTTGCATTAGTTGAGGTCATAATTGGTATAGTGTTTTAGTTAATCCGATTCCATAATTTCGTAATTTTAAATTTTGCACATTTGAAAGTATTAATTTTGGTGCTACTTGCGCCATCCTGCACATGGTTTTGATGCCGCAAGTGGGGGTATTGTGAGATTACAGCCCAATAGGATTACTGGTAATTAATAGCATAAACAGTATGAAGTTCACTGCAAACATTGACCATACCAATGCACTAAATGTTACACAATTTTAATCTTATTAATTATGGTAGCAATGTATGTACGCAGTTGGGTGACAACATTCATAGTTAGGCCAAAGGTAGAATTTCTCCACGTTGAGATTTGCTGTGTGCTTGTAGCTGACGGGAGGCCAGCGAGCAGGCCGACGTTGGTGGGTTATTCCAACTTTGGATTTTACAGTTCGTTTCCGGTGAGGGGAGAGAGGGACAATGGCGAGTGCCAGGCACAGTGCAGTGCACAAATATTGTAATACTACTGCCATTTGAAGTAATACGATGCAGTTAGGAACCTTTAAGGCCCTCATTACAAAATAGCCTGTTGATAAATAAACAATACATTAGCTGATATAGTCACATCTAACGTAATATGTTTAATTGACAATGAAAAGTAATAAATTACTAACGAAGAAAAGACAGTTACACAACTAGCATGGCAATGTTTGTTTATAAAAATAATATATTAACTATTTCTCATTTTATTTTCAATTAATCTTTTGTATTTTATCTTGAAGTATTCAGTTAAATCACTTATCTGTGGTATAAGAAATTGCACGATTATGATAAACAGTACAAAGGATGTTTATACTAATATAAAAACGTAAGAAAATATTTGTTTAATGTGTAGTGTAATTATTTTGATTTTAAGTAAAGTTTTAGAAATGTATTGGCTGAGCGCTGTACGTTGGCAAATCGGTTAGAACAGCTCGCATGCGGAAGTTGATGACGTAGGGGAAAAAACCCCGGCAGTTGAGTTTTGGCGCGCGCGCGCGCAAGGGCAGAATGTGAGGACTCCAGACCACACAGCAGGCACACATCGTATCCATCCTTTCGATACAATTAAATGTGGAGAGTAGAAAACTAAATAATCAACTTTTACTACTTTAATAAATGAGGCAGGCAGCAGACTGAATAGTAACTATAGTGTCAAATATACTGTCGCTGGCTTTCAAAATAAACACGTAAATCTATGGAGCACACAATTATCAAAAACGGGAGACGAAAAGCTTTCTGAATGCAAAACACAAAATATGAAAGTGACATGTTGATATTTAAATTACGTAGCTTGCAGCACAAACGAAATCTGCAAAGTACGTGAGAATAAACCTCTTTAAAAACAGAAGCACTAGCGAAAATTGAGAAATTGACTAACAACGAAATTTCACTCAAATTTAATTTTGATATTTTGCGTTCTTGAAGATGGGACAGCTGGCACTGGTATTTAGGTATATTCCACTTCTTGGCTTCTTAACGGAACACGAAGCTAACACTCTTTGCAAGCTACAAGATTATTTGTTCATACTTATGACATGTGAAATTCAAATGTTTGTAAAGCTTATGGGACTTAACTACGGGGTCATCAGTCCCTAAACCTACAAACTATTTATGAACTACTTACGAACTAGGACGGCACAAATATCCATGCCCGAGGGGGGATTCGAACCCCCGACCGTAGTGGCCGTGCAGACCGTGACTGAAGCGCCTCAGTCTCCTCGGCCACCGCGGCCGGCTATGACATGTGATTTGTCGCATAAATTCAGAGTGTAAAAAAAGTGTTTTACGATGATTAGTAATAGGTATATGAGATTTATTCTTACGGTAGCAAAATAACTTCTAATGGCCGAAGTAAAGAAGTTATTGAATGCAGAATGGCAATGAAAAGGGAAGTCATTTTGAAGGATCGCAATTTGTTGACATCCAAAATTAATGCCAATATTAGGAAGTATTGTCTGGAGTGCGGTATTGTACGGGAGCAAAAGTAGACCTTCAGGACTTCAGATAAAAAGATGATAGATGCTTTTTAAATGCAGAAAATTCGACGGGTAGATCAAGCAATCTAATGAGTAGATGCTGAATAAAATAGGAGATAAAAGAAATATCTGGAGTATCTTCACTGAGAGATGGGACCGATTAGTGGGACACATAATGACACATCGAGGAATCGTCAATTTAATGTTGGATGGAAGTGTGTAGAGTAAACATCGCGGAAGGAGACAGAGTTGAATACAGTAAGCAAATAGATATTGCTATTATAAGGAGAGGAAGAGGCGAGTGGAGGTTAGAGTGGGGTGGAGAGCTGTATCAAACCCAGTCTCCGTACTGAATACCAGAACAGAAACAACAACGATGCAGGTAAAATACATGCAACGATGGGGAAGCACAAATTTAAAGTCTGTTATCATTACAACTATATCAATAATGTTACTTCCAATGTGTCACGTGATATACTATTCTCATAATATGTTAGCTTGGACGATTTTCATTGTACTAACTTTCATAAAATACTTGCTGTTATCGAATACCCTGTCAATACTTCGAAATTAGAATAATTTAATGGATGCAGTCTCTAAGTCTAGGGATCGATAACCTAAACAGTTTGGTACCTTTTTTTTAGGATTACAAACATCTGAATATTTTTAATAATAGGCTGTACCGTGATAAAGATCGCGTCTCTTGCAGCGCCTTCCACTAGAGTTTCCTTGTCATCTCCGTGTAATAGTTTCTCGTATTTGGGGGCGATCTTTTCAGTCAATGTACTAAGGACTACAGCCAAGAACGCTTATAATTTTTAGTATGATTATCGATTTCGGCAGGTTAAACTGCCCTCTTCGTGTCTTTCATTTCATTCCTCGCATCAAAAATAAAAACTATTACAGGTCCCAGGTTCGAGTCCTGGTTCCAGCAGACAATTTTAATCTGCCAGGAAGTTTCATATCAGCGTACACTCCGCTGCAGAGTGAAAGTTTCGATCTGGAAACATGCCTTAGGCAGTGGCTAAGCCATGTCTCCAACATATCCTTTCTTCCAGGAGTCCTAGTCTTGCAAGTTTCGTAGGAGAGCTTCTGTGAAATTTGGAGATTAGGAGGCGAGGTACTGGCGGAAGTACAGTTGTGAGGCGGCATCGTGAGTCGTGTCGGGATAGCTCATACGGTAGAGCGCTTGCCCGCGAAAGGCAAAGATCCCAGTTTCGAGTCCCAGTTCCGGCACACAATTTTAATCTGACAGGAAGTTTTATATCATCGCACACTCCGCTGCAGAGTGAAAGTTTCATTCGCAAAGTTGGCTACTGAAATGAAAGTATTTGAATTTCACACCTAGTGCGCTGTACACCTATGAGGGCACACCATTCAAGTGTTACTAATTTATCTAGGCTTATTCCCTATTATTTAGCCTGGTCTTGCTTTTCCATTATAAGTTACCCAGTTAGCGGAATAAACGACGCCACACTCATTAAGCATCTAGGTCCAATTTTCAATCTAACGAAATTCATATAGATACATCAGAAACAGAATCCTATAATCAGAACACCATTCTTAAGCCGAGGTGGAATGACGATGCACTCTAAGACGCCTTCTGAGGGGTGTGCGACTGCTCCCTGTCGGAGGTTGGAGTCCTACCTCGGGCGTGGTTGTTCGTGTTGTCCTTAGCATATGTTAGTTTAAGTAGTTTGTAAGACTAGTAATTGATGACACTGAAATTTATTCCCAAAGCTTTACAAATATTTGAACATTTTTGAAAAGTTAACATTTGTTATATTGAATGGTTGAATACGTATTATGTCTGATAGTTACTGTACTTTAGAGTTTCCAGTTATGTCTGTGCTTGGAAACTTTGTATTCCAAGGCGATCTCAGGTCTCTGACACGCATTTTATACTCATAATCTACATTAAATAATGACAGTGTTGGAAATTATACGTATCTTCGGTGGCTAAAGTTCATAAAAGATCCAAATTATTGAATGTGTTAGCTTACCAACCTGCCTTCGTCACTGATAACACACACAAACTGAAAATTTACTTTCAGTAGCTAAATGTGTTAAAACACTCTTAAAAACTGATTGATGAAAGATTCTTACTTACTCTCTATCGGTCGCACCTCCATATTAAACAAACCCAGGCGCTCCCGATCTGAAAGGCCACCTACATATTTTGTGGACAAGATCCGTTATATTTATTCAAAATCATAACCAAGTTAGCTTGTCTTTAAGAATTATCCAAAGGAACGAGTTACAGCAAAAGAATGGGATTACTGAACTGAATACACCTTATACCGAAGTAATAGAAATTGCCCATTTCTCAATTTCTCACAAACAGTATTCAAATTTGGTTGAATAGACATCCATGAAAAAAAGAAATTTATTTCTAAAGGCATTAGGAAGTATATACTGACGTGGAATCATCTTCTTCCGCCACATCTGTGGGCAAAAACCGATGTACAGGCTCCTAAATCAACAGCTGAAACCCATTTTTGGCACAGAACTTTCACGTGTTTCAAGCAGATCGGTTTGATGACTGGCTGCAAGTTCATAAATCTTCATCTTACTAAATTGTGTTTCAGCCGCGCATGGTAGATTCTTTCGCGATTTTGGAGGTTATGTAAGGGACTTTCTCTTTTCTTGCAGTCGAATCTGAATCGACAAGCCGGCCGGGGTGGCCGAGGGGACTGGGGCGCTTCAGTCACGGTCTGCACGGGCTCTACGGTCAGGGGTTCGAATCCCCCCTCGGGCATGGATATTTGTGCCGTCCTTAGTATAAGGTAGTTCATAAGTAGTTTGTAAGTTTAGGGACTGATGACCCCGTAGTTAAGTCCCATAATCTTAACAAACATTTGAACTTTTTTTTTTTTTTTTTAATCGACAATCAACTTGTATTCACACTTCTCCGGGATAGTTAACCAATTACAGATCATTAACAGAAGGTTATATAACATGTTGGTGGCGTGCTTAGTATCATCGTTTACACCTGGGTATCGTGTAATGATGTACTGACCCTTTACCCTACTAAAAGAAGAAATTGGTTTCTTAGACAACTCCGTCGTCTTATCTTTTCTAAAATGAAACTCCTCACGTATGTCCTCCTTTTCTTCATTTTCCCGAGCTGTTCTGTCATCTTCCTATCCCCCTTGCCTTCTCCTATCTCAACCTGAGAGCGGATGCCACTCTCGTCACCTGAATTTTCGACATGATGCTGGATCTTCAGCAGCATCATCCTCGATGTGGCGCATAACTTCAACAACATCATTGGGCTTTGGGAAATCATATGCTTTAGACATATGGATGTGACGAGGTGTGGAAAGATAGAAAAATTGAAACACGATCAAGGCGCAATCAGGTTCGTTAGAGCACTCTTTTCCCAAGGTAACGACGAAAATCACGCAAAACAGACAATGTTTGGAGAAATGAGCTATTGTAATTTATAAAAATCTTGAAAAAACTGACCTTCAGAATTATGCCTCAATCGGCGCAGGAGGCCTTTGAGGCCGAGGGAGTTCCCCGTGAGTGGTGTGAAAGCCGACGGCAGACTGAGGGTCGGAATTATGTGAGGTTCCCAATTTACGCGAGTAAACGGAGAGGCGGGCTGCTAGACCACCATTACTAAGCATACGAATGAACAATGTGTTTCGCTGGGCTGTGAGGTTGACTGCACCCGATGAAGGGTTAAGTGACTCCGAGTTAGTGCCTTTGCTTTCTTATGTGGTTTGCAGGTGCTTACTATAAAATGATTGGACAGGAACTTAAATATTACTCTCAGTTTAAAAGATTTTTCAGGACAGTTTTATTGACGTTCAGGGCCCCCTGAGGTCTGATTTTGGGCCCGTTTACAATTATTTATAATAACATTTTGCTTTCACACTCTGCAGTTATTATGAATTACACACACCCACACAAACACACATACATACACACACTGCATCGTTAGCGGTCGTAAGTCGAGCAGGAAAAGTACGAACAATCCATGGTGAAATTCTAGGTTTGTAGAAACATTGTATTAAGTGAGCTTTGAAGACAGAGAAGACGCAAAAGTAATCAGACTTCTACAAGACGTTCGCTGAAACTATCTGTGGGTAGATGCAGATGCTTTCGCTGACCAAGCAAGAAAACAGCATAGACCTGCAGAGCTACACAGCTGTGCACACGCAAAAACTGAAAATTTACTTTCAGTGGCTAAGTGCGTGTCATTAAGGTACCCTTGTGGACACAAATCTGTGATGTCAACAATCGCCCAAATATATCTGCATGAACGACTTCAAAATAAATAAATAAATCGAAAAAGTGAATAAAAATTTTAATTAATCAAAGTAAAACTGGTTCCACTCCACACTGGTAGCTGGTACAGCATCTGGTTATGAATATATCTCAAAAGTCCGTCACAGTTGCAAATTTTTTCCTTTATTTCAATGACACGTTTTGCCCTTTTGATGCATCATCAGATTATGTAAATATATAGTGAGCTATTTGTCATCATCGTAAAAATAAACCATCTATAAAGAAAAGGTATCGTGATGATATTTTTTTTCTAATTTTCGCATTAAGCGAAACTGAATACAGCACAGAGTGGCCAGACATAATCGATATGTACACTCCGTGCTATGAACAACATGAGTTTGGTTTCGCCTAGCGCCAAAATTTTAAAATATTTTTACACAACGATGACGATAAGTTTTCTTCCAAGATGGTTTATTTTTCCGATGATGACAAATAGCTCACTATATGAAACTTCCTGGCAGATTAAAATTGTGTGCCGGAACCGGGACTCGAACCTGAGACCTTTGCCTTTCACAGACAAGCGCTCTACCGACTGAGCTATCTCAACACGACTAACGATGCCACCTCACAACTTTACTTCCGCCAGTACCACGCCTCCTACTTTCCAAACATCACAGAAGCTCTCCTACGAACCATTCAAGACTAGCATTCCTGGAAGAAAGGAAATCACACAATTTTAATCTGCCAGGAAGTTTCATATCAGAGCCCACTCCGGTGCAGTGTGAAAGTTTCATTCTGGAAACATCCCTTAGGCTGTGGCTAAGCCATGTCTCCACTATATCCTTTCTTCCAGGAGTGCTAGTCTTGCATGGTTCGCAGGAGAACTTCCGTGAAGTTTGGAAAGTAGGAGGCGAGGTACTGGCGGAAGTAAAGTTGTGAGGCGGCATCGTGAGTCGTGTCGGGATAGCTCAGTCGGTAGAGCACTTGCCCGCGAAATCAATAATCCCAGGTTCGAGTCCCGAATCCAGCACACAATTTTCATCTGCCAGGAAGTTCGATAACAGCGCACACTCCGCTGCAGAGTGAAAGTTTCAGTCCAGCTAACTCTATATTTACATAATATGATGATGCCTCAAAAGGGCGAAACTCGTCATTGAAATAAACAAAAAGAAGTTGTATCTGAGACTGACATTTGAGATAAATTAATTAAAATAATTAAAAGTAGAAATAATATATTGAGAATGTGTCTCATTTGCGTAACTCTTTGAGAAACTCTGCCCACTTGAATATCTGACAGAAATCCAGACTGACATATCATAAACGGTATATTATATAAACAAAGACTTATCTGAACACGCGATGGAATGATCTAGCGATCTCAGGCACCCTGTTGCATTGCGAGTGGTAGCTTCCTGTCAGAGGTTCGAATACAGCCTCGCTACGTGTGTGTCAGTGTGTGTGTGTGTGTGTGTGTGTGTGTGTGTTTTGTCCTTAGGTTAGTGTAAGTAGTTTGTAAGCGTAGACACTAAGAACGACAGTAGTAATGTGTGCAAGATTTCAACAAAATTGGAATGAAAATCTAGGTTTTGTTCCAGGACTTTGCCTGATTATTGAAAGTGTGAGCTTAGTTCCTTTTTTATTAATTTCAATAAATCCCCACAGTTAATTTGGAATGTCTTTTTTACTTACAATCCCTTCCCCATTCTCACTAATTTTAAAGTTATTTATTTTCAGCAGATTCAGTACTTCTTAAAGTGATGCTCGGGTATTGTTTCGATTTGTTTACTGATTGTACTAGAACATCCTCTGTGCTACTTTTATTTATTTCGTGTCTATGGATGGTTTATTACATTTTAATGCCTGCAGAAAAATCTTCGCGATGTTTACGAAGTCCGAAAATTTTGCTATTTTTAGCGACTATTATGATTAATTTTCAACACGGTCATAGAACTATAGTAAACGAAATACACAATCCCAGCACCCATTTATCGAAGTAATATTCCAGTCATCTCAGCTAGAATCACTACAGAATATGACCGAAATATTAGTACCAGCTCTCAATAAGGTAAAATTTAGATTCCGCGTAATTCTTCTTGTAATGCTGCTTTCGTATGGAAATGGGTGTTGCCTATTAAAGTTGGGGTTGGGGACCGCAAATGAAATTTTACCGGCTAGTGAAATATTTTTAAATGAAAATACTGAGCAATTTTGACAAGGAAGGGACAATTTAAACAAAATTATTGGATTCCGCCATTAAATGGTAGCGTTCGTGACTTCGGTAGCAAATACAACACCAGAAAGCAACATTACGGAAGACGTCCGTTCGTCACTTACTGTCTACGCCTCGATGTATTAGGACGTGTTCCACGACTTTGCCTGATTATTGTAAGTGTGAGCTTAATTTCAGTTTGTATGCAATACTGACAAGAAACACACGAACACACTGGCTTTTATGTAGAGAGGAAGAAAACACTGTAGTCTCGCGTTGTTTCAAAGTACCTGTCCTCAGAAGCAGTAACAGAGAAGCACTTGCCGCACGTGCGTCAGAGGATTAGCCGTGGGCGGCGGCCGCGCTTCGCGAGGAGACGGCAAGTGCCCGCCTCCCCTGCGCCTGCGCCCTCCGCCCCCGGCGCCTCGTCACGACTGCCGCTGACCCGGCCGCCTCGCCGGCTTCTTTGATGTGGCCGGTCTGCGATGCGGCCCGCAGCCCCGCCGAAGGGGGAGATGCCAGCGCGCGGCTCACAGCCAGAGCCCGCCCACCCCACAGGCGAGCTTAAAGGCGCCTCTGCCAGCCAGCGGGGCACCACTGCCGTCTACAGTACAGGCAGCCCTCTCAGCAGTTTTGCACGCTAAAGGCCCCTACACACTCCGATTCATCGCACGACCAACGAACCAACCAATTGGTAGCAGCATACATACGGTCCGACCAACTGCATGCAGCGCCACCGTGTTCTTGTGTCTGTCTGCTGTGCAGACGACCTCAGGCATAGAAGTTGGTCGGGAAGCCCTACACACGGTACAACTTGTCGGGTGAAGTGGTGGGGGAGTCGGAGATCGGGTGGTCAGGCACAGCCAACCGGCCGACAAGGAAAGTTGGTCGGCTAGCGCCTAAAACCGCCCAATTTATCGGGGGACCAACGAATTGGTCCAATAAATCGCCCCGCCCCACACGGCGAGCTTAAAGGCGCCTCTGCCAGCCAGTTGGGCCCCACGGCAGACTACAGCACAGGCAGCCCTCTCAGCAGTCTTGCCCGCTAAAGGCCCCTAGACACACTCCGATTCATCGTACGACCAACAAGATGTCCAAAAAACCAACCAATTGGTAGCAGCCTACACAATTTCCGACCAACTGAACGCAGCGCCATCCTGTTCTTGTGTCTGTCTGTCGAACTGTTTGTTTTCGCGTGTTCGCTGTGCAGACGACCTCAGGCATGGAAGATGGTCGGGAAGCCCTACACACGGTACAACTTGTCGGGTGAAGTGGTGGGGGAATCGGAGATCGGGTGGTCAGGCAGTTGCGTTGGCCACCATTGGTGACACAGCGATCATCTCACCTGTGTCTACGCAGGCACGCCTCCCGTCAGATATAAATTCTCAACACACTATTACTCAAACTGATTCCCGTGAGAGTAAGAGCGTAAGAAAGCCTCCGCACTGTAGGAATAGTCATTACATGTTATCCGCATATTGTATAAAGTATATGACAGACAAATGTCCTCGCGGAAAGTGCGAAGGCACTTCTAGGCCATTACTCTTACAGAAATCAGTTTGAAAAACACCGCGAGTTTTAGTACTAGTTGGCAGTGTAAAGTTGAGAATTTGTGTATGACGGGAGGCGTAATTCAGTAGTTCGTGCAGATGTGATGATCTCTCGGTCCCCAGTGGTGTAGAGATTTACGAAACTGCCCGGAAAGCAGGAGACACTGCTTCAAATCCCACATGTGTGCACATTTTCTACTTTACCCAATCATAATTGACAAATATTCCTTGGATAAGAGATTATCACCCAGGTTCACTTACACAACCGCGTGCTCGCGCGATCCCGTAATGATAGGTTGCGACATTAGTAGTGTAATGCTTGGCAGAGACACATCACTTAAATTTCTAGGCGTAACGCTGCAAAGCGGCATGAAGTGGAACGAGCATATATGGATTAGTCGTAAGGCGGATGGTCGAATTCTGTTCATTCGGACAACTTCGGGAAGATGTGATTTGTCTGTAAAAGAGGCTGCATATAAAACGATTGTGCGACCCCGTATTCAGTATTTCTCAAATGTTTGGCATTCCACCAGATCGATTTAAAGGAATATTCAGCAGAAATTGAGAGGCGGGAGGCTAGGTTTGTTACTGGTAGTTTCTATCAAATCGAGTGTTACAGAGAGACTTCGGGAACTCAATTGAAAGTCGCTGGAGTGAAATTGACGTAATTTCGGAGAAAAACTGATGAAGAAATTTAGAAGGCCGAAATCTAAAGTGGTCTGCGAAAAGATTCTTCTGCCGCTAACTTACATCTCGCTTAAAGTTCACAAAGATAAAATCAGAGAGATTAGGGCTTGTTAGGATACAAACAAGTATTCGTTTTTCCTAGTACCCTCCACCACGCCCCTTTGGGTGGACTGCTCAGTATGTATGTAGATGTAGCCGTTGATTGCCTGAGTTCACATTCCACCTTCCTCACCGAGAATATTTGCATGCTACCAAATTCTCACTCTTTTTGCTAATATAGGTTACCAGAGAGACACTGTGGAATAGAGAGGAATTTCTAACAGTGGGAGACAGTCAATAGACAGTGGATAGTGTATATTTGAGTAAATCAGAGATGACGCGACTGAAAATGAAACTAGAGGTGCATGAAGTCTCCAGATAAGGTACTGGCAAACAGGAAAGATTTTATCAACTTTACCACCTACGCCTACGTGTTAAAATTTGTTGACCAATCCACCAACGAGATCATATATAGAGAGGAGACAATGGCGACTGAAGAAACAGCATATTGTGAGAAAGGAAGTAGCTATGAAGGCGAAGAGTGACGGTGAAAGACGCTAGGAAGAATATAGTGTTATAGAAGGTCGAGAGAAAGGGATGAAGACAGTAAGAGTGGGAGAGAAGCAGACAAGGGGAAGTGACAGAGAAAGGAAACGGAGATACCGGGATAGAGAGACGTAAGAGGACATTAGCTGTGAAACAGAGATGCAGGGTGTGAAGACGTCTTTACGAAAGTAAAAATATCGCGAGTTAAAAGAGGGAGTAAACGTTTGCGTGCCAGAATACTTGGTGAGGAAGGTGGAATAAGGACTGGGCACTTTTCTGTCAGAGTCTTTCAAAAGTGCACATGTGCTTCTACAGGATTTTTCAGCTGGTTGTAGTACTAGCGGAAAAGCCGGCATTATCTACATGTTCTCTGTTGCTTGTCGTAGTTCATCTCCTCCTGTCTCCTCTCTCTGCCCATCTCTTCCTCCCTCCTTCTCTATCCTCCACTCTTTCCATCACTACCTACCCATCTATTAAGCTTCTCTTCCAGTTCCTCCTTCTCCATCTCCCCTCCATCCAGACCTATGTCTCTGCTTTTCTCCCTTACTTCTTACAATACAGATCACACATGTAATTCATGTACTAATTACAAATTTCGATATCCATTTTCTCCTTCGCCGTCTTTCTCTCTGTTTATCTGCTCTTCTTACTTGTCATTCATTTCATTTCCCATGCTTTCAACCCCCTTCTATGAACTTCATTCTTCTCCTCTCCCCCTCTGTCGGTCTATCTCCTCCCCCCCCCCCTCTCTCTGGTCTGTTAAGACTTTAAAGAAATATTTGTTGGAAAATTTTCTTAGAAAGACCTCTAGAAGATACAACAACATAAATGAGGTGGTGACTAGTTTCAGCTTTTTATTTTAATACCAAACTGAATGGATGGAAAAAAAAATAGAGTGCCTGTTTGTAATTAGAACTTTTTTGCCAGTCTTTCTATAAAAAATAATTTTTTTGTCAAAGCATGGATTTTTTTTTTACGGGATGGGACTTTAAAAACCTCAATAACATTTTTTAAATATGTTAAAATCCATTATTGGTGTGCAGCGACTGTTACACATTTTTAAAAGTTTTAACAATGTATAAATGACTACATTCTCCTCTTCTGACACTGTCAAAATTTATAATCCTCTGCCTCTCTCTCTGTTTATTTCATGAGGCCCCTGTCTATCAAAAAAATGACGGTGTACCTGCCAACTTTCATGTTCATTTGTGATATGGTGTCTAAATTTACTGCCGAGGTCACTGTGCTCTCTGCACCGTATGGCGGCCTGCATAATGCAAAAATCATCTCCTTGAAAACATAAATGCATGTGACAAATTCCATGGTGTACGGTAAATGGTCTCGTCGTCACTTGTAATTCCTCCATCATGCATCGTACAAAATTATATAAAAACAATTTACCTCTAATATTCAAGGTTAAGTGTTCAAAATTTCTTTAATATCGGACTAAAGCTATATTGGTGTTGAGGTCTGTTGTAAGTACTCTCCGCCATTCACCGTACTAACTTTTATGTAGAAAGTACCCTTCCTCTTATTATGTAAGTGAAATGTGCTAAATTGCAGCACACTCTGAATAAAACTGTAGATCTATATGGATTACAAAGAATCGGAACACGGCGTCATGTACGGTATGCTTACCAACATATATAACATCAATTTCTTTGCGATAAGAAGATATTGAGGTTGTTAATGTTGAAAACTGACCTATTTACAAACAGTTTGCAATATTTAATTAAGATCGGTTGAGTAATTCGCAGTTTTTCAGAGACAATCGTCGTGATATAAGATTTTTTATAGTTCAACTGGTTTCCAGGTCACGCGGAATTTATATAATAGTAAGTCATTTAATATCGCCAAATCACTGTCAATTAATAAAATAGAATATAAACATTTTAGCCCATGTAAAATTGTACAGGACTTAAACTGTAACATTATGTAGCAATGTAAAATTATTAGTGAAAATTTCGGAGTTTAAATTAACCAAGAACAAACATAAAATTACTCATTGTACGTTTCATTCATCTCATATACGAGTATAGTTTGTCATAAATGAGTTATTTACAAAGTCCTCAATCGAACAGGCAATGGAATGTTAAAGCGCGGGTGGCTTGCTGTTGTTCATGCTGTGTGTTGTCGCAGACGTCCTTTACGTTGTTTTCCATATTGTGGTACACAACTCTCTACCGTTATGATTATCTAAACAATGGTCCTTTCCGTGATTTGTTCTGTAAATTGACTTCTTTGAACGTGTTTTCCTCATGCACCTTAGCCACAAGTACTGATGAGGTTAAAAATTTTGGCAGCAATTAACTGAAATTATTATAAACAATAATTGGAAGAAAATAATGTATACGGAAAATTGGGAAAACATGTGCACGTGAAACTGAGGTAATTTAGTGTTGCTCAATTATGTGGTGTCTACCTCAGTTATCCAACCGGAGAAAGAAGACCTAAAGTATAACATTGTAACCGAACCACGTATCACATCTGGTAAATTCTGCCTTCATTTTGAGATATGAAGGCCGCGTTAAAATGAATAGCAGGAAATTCGTAACACTACCAGGTTTCGAATGCGCAACCCTTCGCATTCCAGTCGAGCTCATTACTTCCAGACTATAACGCCAGATCCGACAAAAAAAATTGCACCAATGAAACGTTTGAAACCGAATGACCCCGCTGTCCACTAGTTTCTTATGTAATGCTGCTTTCCTTTCTTGCTTGGTGGTGTCGTTAAGGTTAATGTTAGGTACCGCTATTAAAATTGAACAGGTCCTTAAATATTACGGAGAAAAATTATTATCTACTAAACAAAACATTAAAGATTCCTCACTCATTGTTTAGCGGTCGTAATAGTTTGAACAAAGACAACACCAGAAAGCTTCACTACATAAGAAAGTGGCGGAATCCGAACTTTCCCTGACATATTAGATTTCCTGACTATTGGATGAACCTACATTCATAGTCTTACTGCATTTTGTAAGATGATCCTTGGTTTGATTAGTCGGGGATGCATGACCATGAAAAAATATTATGTTGATTTTGTTTGCAGTAAAATTTGTTGAAATTGATCGAACTGCTTTTAACAGTGGAATTCTAGTCACAAAAGTTACCTTAAATAGCATCCAGAAACTTCCATCGAATTATTATTATAAGTCCAACAATGATTCCAAGCATCATTTTATAAGTTAATGATATTGGTGAAGAAATAGTAACATGATATTAATATGGTAAAAATAAAAAAAGATATTCACGAAACTTAATTATTATTCAGATATTTTTATACCCTAAGCTCACACACATGTAAGCGTAAGAGATCAAGAGCTGCGTCTGTACCGTACGATGGCTACAACAAGAAAAGACGAAATGCAATTCCTTTTTCTTCCCAGCTCGAGAGAAAAGTTTGAAAATCAGAAACAGTACACTGTCACTACTCGCTGCCAAAGAAAACGGTTGCCAGCGACAAGCGTCGGAGATATATATATATATATATATATATATATATATATATATATATATATATATAATCCCAATGTAATACCTCACTTATCCAACCTAGAGAACAACATTTAATAAGAAATTAGAGATTACTGATGAGCCGCGGCGGATTAGCCGCGCGTACTGGACTGCCGTGTTGCGGTGCGCTCTGCACCGTATGGCGGGATGCGGAATACAAAAGTCATGCCGGCCACGGTGTCCGAGGGGACTGAGGCGCTCCAGTCACGGTCTGCACGGCCACTAGGGTCGGGGGTTCGAATTCCCCATCGGGCATGGATGTTTGTGTTGTCTTTAGTATAAGGTAGTTCAAATGTTTGTTAAGCTTATGGCACTTAACTACGGGGTCATCAGTCCCTAAAGTTACAAACAACTTATTAACTAACTAATGCTAAGGACGGCACAAATATCCATGCCCGAGGGGGGATTCGAACCCCCGACCGTAGTGGCCGTGCAGACCGTGACTGAAGCGCCTCAGTCCCCTCGGCCACCGCAGCCGGCTATAACGTAGTTCATAAATAGTTTGTAAGCTTAGGGACTGGTGACCCCCCAGTTAAGTCTCATAAGCTTTACAAATATTTGAACACTTGAGTACTGAAGTTATTTATCGAGATCTAATAACTTCGAAGAGAGACACACCATTTAAAATTGAATATCCTATAAGCCCAATTTTTCAGGTAATAAGTTTCTCTCTCACTTCTTCCCAATGCTCTGGGTTACGCAGTTGTCCGTGCATGTACAGTCGACCACTCAGTTTCGCCACTACGACTCGAGTTTCTTGAAGTTGAAACGCTAAAATTCAGTTTCCTATAGGCTCATCTATTTCCAGGTAACACTTTTCCTAGCGCTTGGACTGCAGGTAACGCTGAGGGCCGCGCATGTGCAGCCACCCGCTCGGTTTCGCAGCCTTGTCTCCGACGCAGGAAGCGGAGAGGCGGCGTGCGCGGTCGCGCAGCTTGGCTCGGCTTCGCGGGCTCCCCCGGGGTGCTCTGCCTGCTATCTGACGTCACGCCAACTTGAGTGCGCAGCGCCAGCGCCAGGCGAGGCGAGGCGAGGCGAGACGAGGCGCAGGCACCGCCGAATTCATTCCGGCCGTCGCAGACACCGCGTCGCAAGGCGAGCGCGCGCCCCGTGTGCTTTGTAATCCCACCCCGCGCCGCGACGCGTCTAAACCCAATCTGAATTACACCCGCATCGAGCAGCGCCGTACTCGAGAACATACCGCGCCTCCTGGAATTTGAGATGCACGCCCAAAGTGTATTGTTACCGAAGACATCAGGTATTGGTTTATTTTTAGTTAACACCTGAGCCCTCCCATTTGGTGTATCAGCATCACAAAACGAGGCAGTTCACAAAATGTTTTCTTAGATATGAGGTAAAAGCCTAATATACTTTAAAAATGCATAATCAACCATCAGCTGTTTATTGTCTTTAGAACTTTGCCGGTGTCGGATTATCATCAGAAGAGACTGTTAAAAAATTTTACCATCATTATACATAAGATACAATCAAATATGACATAACTTAGTTGTGTCATCCAAAGGTACTTACAAAATTAAACAGGCTGATTCAGAACTACATAGTTACTTAGCAGAGATCGAAGTATTCTTGGTGTAAAAGTAATCTTTGATGCGCATCACAGAAATTAAAATGTCTAGTACATGAAGATATTCTAGTTTGATTACAGTGCTGTAATGCCAAAGTACACTGAGTTTAGGGAGTAATTCTTTTCAAAATAATAGTATGTTACTCTGAATGCAGTTGCCAATTTATGAGAGCAAAATTTGTTTGTATTTTTTTCCAAGATGTTTATTGTATAATTCTTTAAAAATTTATTTTTGTAATTGAGCTGTAGTAATGTCTCTAGATAAAACTGGTTTTTCATCGCCTAAGGAAGAAACTCTGATCTGATAAGGATTTTACCTATCTTGATTTATATTCTGATTCGGCTTTTGTGCCGCCATTCTGTAGTTACCTTTTACAAAAAAACACACAGTAACGTGGAGAAGAATGTAGACTGGTATCGACTCGTTCTCCCAGTTCTCTACGAACACCTCCTTTAGATCATATGTGTAATGTTATACGAAAGTTGTAAGTAGTGACACGTGGGAACAAAACTAAGAACGCAACTGTGAACATAGAACAAACACGCACATATAAGAACAAAGGATCGAACGCCAGCCGCGGTGGCCGAGGGGACTGCGGCGCGTCAGTCACGGTTTGCACGGCCACTACGGTCAGGGGTTCGAATCCCCCCTCGGGCATGGATATTTGTGCCGTCCTTAGTGTTAGCTAGTTCATAAGTAACTATGAATGGTAGTGATTTTCCGTCTTTTGCAACTACAATAAAATGCGATTTTTTTCACACCAGACGCGTTTCGTTTTATTGACTGTAAAACATCATCAGTGGTGGAAATTTTGTCTTCTTTTCGCTTCACATCATGGAATGCCGGTCTGTTTAGTGCAATCCCGCCGGTTCTTCATGTTGTGTCGTTTTCTCACTACTTTCACTGTCACTGTTTCACTGTTTATGGTTGTTTTTCACAGATCAGAAGTGTTTGTTTTTGTTTTTACTGATTCTGCACTGAGCAGAATCAGTAAAAACAAAAACAAACACTTCTGATCTGTGAAAAACAACCATAAACAGTGAAACAGTGACAGTGAAAGTAGTGAGAAAACGACACAACATGAAGAACCGGCGGGATTGCACTAAACAGACCGGCATTCCATGATGTGAAGCGAAAAGAAGACAAAATTTCCACCACTGATGATGTTTTACAGTCAATAAAACGAAACGCGTCTGGTGTGAAAAAAATCGCATTTTATTGTAGTTGCAAAAGACGGAAAATCACTACCATTCATAGTTATGAAAGCAACTACGGACATTATGGCCACACAAACGAAGAGTTCATAAGTAGTTTGTAAGTTTAGCGACTGATAACCAAGAAGTTAAGTCCCATAATCTATACAAACATTTGAACATTTGAAAGGATCGAACCATCAAGAAGAAAAAAAGGACAAAAAAATGCACAGCCTTTCGGGATGGGGACGTAAGTAACTTTCATCGTCTGCCTTTGTTGTATAGAATACTTATAGGAGGTGAATAATGTCGAAAGCTGAAAGCATACATAACGAACAAATGTGTCGGGTTTGGCATAAGAAAGAGACAATAAAAAAGTGTTTACAGAATCATTGTTGATAGGATAGTTAAACTTTCAATAGCTTGGGTGTCTTTGAGATTTAATTCTGCTGTCCACAGCCATCGTTCAACATATACTTACAACTCTCTTTGGACCTTATTTCCTATAGCAAAGCATAAGGTGTCGTTACAGATCACTGTGCTAAACCGTACCTTCCACTCTTACAATATGAACTGTGCAGTATTATTATTGGTCAGTTTACAAGTGTAAAATGTTAAGCTCACACAGTGACGGTTTTCACATTTACAAATGCGTTCCTCCCTTGTTATTACTGTGAAACTGCTTCTCAGAGTTTTTGAAGATTTTAGAACTGCAGCTTCTGCCAATGACAACGCTGCAATTAGCACGTTACACTGATATATGTTTATAATATTTATTTTATAAAGATTCATATGATTTGTAACGTGGTACAATAATTTCACATACCTACATTCAATGTAGGAAGCATAACGTGGCATAGCTGCTAGCTATTGGCTGAGGGAAGAACAGTATGAGAAATACTGCCAGTGTCGTGGCAAATTTTCAAAGTGCGGCATGAGAAAAATCAGATATCTCACTGTATGAAGGATTTAGGAGTGAGGGAGGCCAGCAACATAGCTCGTCAAACGGGGTCTCCTAGGCAACTGGATGTCCTCGCATCTGTGGTATCTCACAGAAATGGTCGCGAAGTTCAGTGAGATTCGCACTGCAACAATTGGGACACATTTCCGAAGACGCAAGGTTAGACCCGTTCAGAAATAACACAGTTGTGAAGGATTTGCGCATGTTCGATCACAATACGTCGACGGTGGCTCTGTTGCGCCTAGAGACGGGCACGTCTTGCCAACGCAAAGGAATTATGGTATGGTGATGTGATTAGTCACACGTTTCGGAAGTAACATCATCAGAATGTCAAAACACGAGAGAGAGAGAGCTCTTTAGAAACAGCTTCGCGTTATAATCAGATGACAAACTGACATACATTTTGATCACAGAGTCCTTAACAGTATTGTTTTGATATGTACAAGTTACCGTCATATCCACTATCTCAGTCATGACTTTATGTTACATGTGTCTTTCGTGTCCGCTGATATGACACAGCGTTAATAATACGATATTTATAGAGGGAGCTTCAGATTGACGTGAATGGTTTCAAGATACGTAAAACCACACAAAGGGAGCAAGAGATAAGTATTATTGTTACTCGCTTCCTGTATAAATGAGAAGAAATAGTCAAGGAAATAAAAACTGACTTTGTGTTTATTGTGTGGTTTTGCAAGCTTTGTATGAAGTTACAAAATAAGGTAAAATGAATTTGAGTATAATGGTCATATGTTATTATTAAAAACAACATATTTAGATCTACATTACGAGACACCTAACTGTGCCTGCTATAGCAATTTCCATAATTCCACGATCGTATGGTAAACATATCGTATTTGACATGTAAAACAAGATTAGGCAGTGAATACACGTAATTCATTACCTGAAACTGTTAAATATTTACGCTAGGCATCCTTCATAGCAGGTTGAAATTTCATTTCGTTATAAAAGAATAGCGTCTAATGTAAATGTTTATCAATGTGCACCGACCTGTAATTTCCATTTCTCTTGTTTAGTATGTTAATCAGCCGGTCACTTTCTATCATTGAAGCAAGCATACATTCACATATACGTAGAGTTTAATGAGGAGTATCACTTCTCTGACGTTTCGAATGGCCCTTTTTAATCAGTATGATTTATCAGTTAAAAATGTCAAATTTTATGAGTAATTTTCATGGCAGTATTAAAGGAAGAGAAACACAATTGACTTCTGCTGCATGAATCATTGTGTATGTTGTTATAATAAAGAATAACGTTCGTAAATTACTTTATTGCGTAATTATTTCAACATTCCAGTAATGTACTTCGGAGTAAATTTCGATTGGTCCCTCACCTTGAAAGACCACTTTACTTATCAGGAAACTGACCGGCAACAACTGGGGAGCTCATCCACAGGCCCACCGCACATCTGACCTTGCTTTGTGCTTCTCAGCTGCTAAATATGCAGCACCTCTATAGCACAACTCCAGCCATGCCAAACAGGTAAATGTTGTCCTCAATGAAACAGGACTAACCGGTTGCTTGTCGGCAAACCCCTGGTGCCAAAATCTACCACTTCATGGGCGTAGCATCTCCTGTCATCCGAAGCAGAACAACACCAGAAATGGAAGGAATGAAGAGACAACACCAATTTGGAAGCGGCCATCAACCAACAAGACTCAAATCGAGGAAACGTTTCCTCCATACAAAACAACCAATCAAGAAATCACCTGTAGACCATAGGATATAACTCTATTATAGCTCATCATCAGAGAAATATTGGGACAACCCCAAGGAAGTTCATGGTACAGGTCATCACCTCTCATACAAGACATTGAAGGTACTCCATGAAACGAGAACTGAAGTATCTCGGAGTAAGGAGAATATTATGGAATGGGGATCATGTCAGGGGACGAACTATGTGTGGTGAATCTCAAAACAATCAGCACCTATGCTACTGCAGAAAACTGTCGGAACCTGTTTCCATGGACGATCTGATTATCGCCAATGATTTGGCAGTCTGTGCAGCAGAATTCTGGGCCGCACATGTAATTGTTGTAGTATATATAATATTAATATGAATAAATAATCCCTGAGACGGATTTTCGTCTCAAATATGTCAAAGACATTATTGATAGATGTGAAGCATTGAATTAAAATTTGTGGTGCGGCCGGGAATCGAACCCGGACCTCCATGCTTACTAGGCAGACGTCTTAACCGTTTTTTTTTTTTTTTTTTTTTTTTTTTTTTTTTTTTTTTCGAAAAACGCCCTCATGGGCGTTATGATTTTATATTTAGGTAAACGGAAAGAATGTTTTTTTATCTTCCTTCTTGTTTTTGTAAAACTTGTGACACTTTCCTTATCGTCACTGCTTTATTTGATTCCAGTTATAAGTGCCAAACTGAAGTAGAACAGAAACATAATAAATAAGGAAGAAAATAATGAGTTAAAAAAAAACAATAATAATAATGTTTTTCGCATTTCGTCGCGTGTCGTAGTGGAACGTACTGTCACTTCAAGCCGATAACAGTACAATGAGGAATCTTTGAAACAAATCTTTGTATCTAGGTCGACTTAGTAACTTGTGATGTTCCGTTGATAACAACTGTAAAAAGTCAGGTAAGGATTTCTTTTTATAGTTGATGCTGTAGTGCACATAATATCCAATTAGCCAGGCGTAACTGTTATTTTTGGCGTTAGGAAAGAATTTCCAGTCTGGGTGCAAAATGTGCGTAGTCGTGATATGCATCGTACTAGTTCGTGTTATGAGAGACAACTTTTTCCTTGTCCAGGTCCATATCTCCGTTTGATCCCTGCAAGTGAACTTATGCGCGAGGGAGTCAACGAGAAGACATGCATTGCAATATGGAGTCGGACGGAGTTTGATGTTATATAGTTTTTCTCCTGTAGCGATGGCGTTGTTGACAACCTCGTACCAGACAGCTCGAACATGAGACGGAAGCACGGGATTCTGAACATTTTTCCATATGTTCTTCCACTGAAGCCCCTGGTGTTTCGACTGGATTGGATGCGGTGGCTGCATTTTTGTAATTTCAGTATACAGGTTTTTTGTTGTTAGTCCCTTACAGTCTGCGTCGACGTAACTTAATTCTAAATAATAATTGCGAACATAGGCCAGACTGCTATTTATTCCACCTACATTCACCGGAGGCCTTTTGTCACCAGGATCTAGACATGCGAAAAGTCGGTTCGTGATCGTGTTCACGTTGCTTTGCAACATCTTCATTGTTGCATGTATGAAGAGGGCCGTACACTGGGCGTGAATGTTTTTCACACCGAGCCCTCCTTGTAGGCGTGATAACGTTGCGGTCGCAAAGGGAGGTTTAAAAATGTTCCCCCTCCAAATAAACCAACAAGCAATCGCTAAAATTCGGTCCGCTATTTTAGGGGGTATTGGTAACACTGCAGCTGTATGGTACACTTTACTAAATACGTAGGTGTTGACAAAATCCGCTCTCTGGAAACGATCCAACGATCGGACATTGTGTTCCTTAATCGTGAATCGCAAACTATTCAACTTCTGCGTCCAATTGATGTTGCTCATATGCAGTGGATTGGCTGTGATTTTCAGCCCTAGTTGTGTCCTCTCCTTGGTTTCCTTCAGCCACCTTGGTTGTTCCGTGTTTGTCTGAGGGCCTAACATCAATATTCTAGACTTTTCCATGTTGAGTTTTGCACCACTAGCACTAGTATATTTTTCTACAAGCTGCCGTGCTATATCGAGTTCTTGTGGGTTGTTGACGACCACGCTCACATCATCCGCGTACGCATGACACACTGTTCTGCTATTTAAAGTCCGGAGACCTTGTAGTTTGGCGTGGAACCCCTTAAGGAGCGGTTCGATGGCGAGTGCGTACAGTGTTGAGGAGAGAGGGCATCCTTGCCGCACCCCTCGCTTAATCTTCACAGCTTCGGTTAACTGACCGTTTATTTTGAATTTGGACTGTGTGTGTCCAATGGACTTCCGTATAATACTAACGACCTGTTCGTTGTACCCCATGTTGCGCATCGTATGTAGTAAGTACTTGTGGCTGATTCTGTCGTAAGCTTTTTCGAAATCCAAAAAGACGACTGAGAGCTGACTTTTAGTAATCCATGTTAAGTGGGAGAGGTCCCTGTATTCCGCCAAAACGTGTGCCATTGTTCTTCCGGTGGCCGGGTGTGCATGATATGATCCTAAAACCTTTTTTAAAGTGGGCTTCATTCTATCGTTGATCAGGCGTGTAAATATTTTAAAATCCGAATTCAACAGAGTTAGAGGACGGTACTGTGTTATCATCGTCGCATTTCGAGTTTTTGGCACAAGAACCACCATGCCTTCCGTGAAGGTTGGTGGTAATTCGCTAATAGACAGGAGTTCGTTGTACAGTTTAGTAAGCTCAGTACCGATGACGTCCCAGAAGCTCACGTAAAATTCAATAGGCAAGCCATCTGTTCCAGCGGCTTTGTTACGTGGCGCGTGCTTTAAAAGTGCTTTCATCTCTTCGAGAGTGAATTCTTCTAAAATAGATACGTTATCTTCTTGGGTTAGTTGAGTTGTAACCTCAGATAACAGATCCTCTTCTTCGGTGTCTCGGTACAGCGATTCGGAGTAGAGTTGTTGATAGTAATTCAGAATGCACAGTTTTATCGCCCGTTGGTCACAGTAGACATTGCCCTGCCCGTCTTTTATGTGGGTTATTATTTTCTGCTTCGCCCTCTTGGATTCACGAATGATGTGGTAAATTGACGCTTCTTCATTGTAGAGGTCATTTACGTTGCGTGCGCGTACTATCTTGCCCTGCCCAGATGGGCTAGTCAAGGATATAAGTTTGGCTTTGGTACGTTTAATTCGAGCAAAATTGTCTGCTGGATTAACCGAATTGGCGTAGAGCTCCCTTAGACAGGCGAAAAATACTTCCATTGTTCTCTTCCTCCAATAGTTTTTCTGTCTGGCGTACTGTATGATGGTTTTCCGGATCTGTGGTTTGGCACAGTTTATCCACCAAGCCAAGCGTTCTCGGTATCGGGCTTGAAGTCGAACGCATCTGTTCCATGTTTCAATTACATCCTGTCTTAAACAGTCGTCTTGGAGCAGTGAAAGATTTAACTGCCAGACTCCGCGTCCAAGGAAGGTTTTTTGCTGCGTGAGTCTCACCCATACGTGATACGCACAGTGGTCTGAAAAACTAACCGGCCATATTTCGCAGTTTCTCACGGATCTGGAAAGGTCTGTTGTGCAGTAGATACGATCTAATCTGCTAGCGGACGTGTTTGTGACAAAGGTGAATCCTTGGGAGTTCGGTCTCAGGTTTATCCAGCTATCTACCATATGGAGGCTCTCCGTTAAAACGTGAAGCTCGTCACAATAGTTAAAGTTAGGAATTTGGTCCTCTCGGCGGAGGACGCAGTTAAAGTCTCCTCCTAAAATTATGTTCGAATTCGCTCTCGGAATGAGACGGGCCAAGTCGTCCCGATAAAACTGGCTGCGACTACGTCTATTTCCAGTGCCTGACGGGGCGTAGATGTTAATTAAAAGGATATCTTGTACTTGAAACGAGATGCCCCGGCCGTTTTCAAGCAGTGCTGTCATTTCGTAATGTATGCCATGTCGTACCAATATAGCGGTTCCACTTTCTTGTCCAATATTTAAATTCACGTCGTAGCCATATATATTGCCTAAATCTGTAGTACAAACTTCCTGGAGCATGAGTATGTCGATATCCGCAGCATAAATGTAATCTTTTAAAGCTTGTACTTTTCGTGCGGATTCTAACCTATTGATGTTTAAGGTTGCGACTTTATAATCTTGCATGGGTCTGTGTGGATTTAATCCTCCATTTCTTCAGCCCATGCAGTTGGTTTATCCGGTGGGTGGTGTCGTGTGTCATCCGTCGGTTCTTCCTGTGTCGTTTCAGGTCGGGAGGGCGCGGGAGTCTGCGCTCGTTGCTTTCCCTTGTCTTCCTCCGTGGAGTTCGTGGGGTCGGCGTGTCCATTTTTAAGGATCCTCTTGGTTCTTTGTCGTTTTCGATCTAAGTCTTGAAGTTCTTCTTCCGTTTGCGTTCGCAACTTCTTAGCTCTAGTATTCCTCTGTTGTGAGGAGTTGATCTCCATTCGTTGCGTATCTGCCGCTTCCTTGCTAGTGTGGCAGTGGTTGGCTGACTGTGAGGATTTTTCAACATCGGACTTTGGTTCTGAAGTATCCATTTCGTTGTCCGGTTCCCGTACTTCAGCGGAGGCCTGTGTCGCTACAGGCGGCGCCACCTGTTGGCGGTGCTGCGTACCACCAGGTTCCGCGCTGGCCGCTGTCTGCTGTTGTTGTTGACAGGGCCGCGTCTCTTCGGCCGCCGTTGTGGACATAGCCGTTACGGCGTCCGTTTCCTCTTGTCTACCCGCATCAGTAATTCTGCTGACTGAGGGCTCTGGTTTCTTAATCGTATTTATAACGGGATCAGGCACAGCAGGTTGTACTCCAGGAAGAGGCTGTAACTGCTCGTTTCTACGTGTCGAGGTATTGGCGAGCACCGTTGCGTACGTCTCACCACCCGATTCTGCAGGGTTATTCGGTAGTTGTACAGGGTGGGTGGTTCTACGCACGTTCCGTATGTTGGGACATTCTGCGCGTAGGTGTTCCGTTGAGTTACACTTAGCGCAAGTACGGGGTTGGCCTTCGTAAATTACGAGAGCACGGAACCCTTGAATCATGATTTGTGACGGTATGTGCTTCCGCAAGTCGATGGTAACACTTTTTACGCCATTATCGACGTTAAAGTGTTTTAGTCCAGACCATTTCTCACGTTGAATCTCGAGTACGTTCCCATAAGGCGTAAGTGCCTGTTCGAATTTCTCGAGTGGCATTTCAAAGGGAACATTGAAAATCCGCACAGTACGGAGACCTAAACCAGCAAAGCTAACAGACACCTTACTAATTTCTCCATTATCGTGAACGAAGTTGATAGAACCTTTCGTTTTAGCCATAATCCGTAGACAAATGTCTTCGTCAACTATTTTCACGTACAATATGTTTTCTAGGAAATCATACTGCATTCCTATTACATCTTCGTCCTTCAAACCTATGTCGTCATACAACCAGTCGACAACGCTGGAGACTTTGGGACGTCCATAGCCGAACGAAAATCCAAACTTCAGGTTACAATGTCTCATCGAGGAGTCCATGATGTTTTCGTATCAGTACTTACAGGAAATAAATAACTCCGTCAACAGCACGCGCCGTAGGCCGCTGCCCAGCGAGGTAGGCCGCACTTCCTCACTCGGCCGCTGTCGCGACGGAACTGTAACCGTTAGACTACCACACCACTAACGATTAAGGCGCCTCGGAATAGTCTATGTACGATTTCCCTCCACAACACAAACTTTAATTCAGCTTCTTTGTTCCAAAGATAATTGCCACTACTGCTAAGGCTCTCCATGCAGCGGAATAGCACCTCAGCAGTGGAGGGAAATCGTACATAGACTATTCCGAGGCGCCTTAATCGTTAGTGGTGTGGTAGTCTAACGGTTAAGACGTCTGCCTAGTAAGCATGGAGGTCCGGGTTCGATTCCCGGCCGCACCACAAATTTTAATTCAATGCTTCACATCTATCAATAATGTCTTTGACATATTTGAGACGAAAATCCGTCTCAGGGATTATTTATTCATATTAATTGATATTTATATCACCATAACAGGATTGTTCCACCATGTCCACTGCTGAGGTGCTATTCCGCTGCATGGAGAGCCTTAGCAGTAGTGGCAATTATCTTTGGAACAAAGAAGCTGAATTAAAGTTTGTGTTGTGGAGGGAAATCGTACATAGACTATTCCGAGGCGCCTTAATCGTTAGTGGTGTGGTAGTCTAACGGTTAAGACGTCTGCCTAGTAAGCATGGAGGTCCGGGTTCGATTCCCGGCCGCACCACAAATTTTAATTCAATGCTTCACATCTATCAATAATGTCTTTGACATATTTGAGACGAAAATCCGTCTCAGGGATTATTTATTCATATTAATTGATATTTATATCACCATAACAGGATTGTTCCACCATGTCCATTGCTGAGGTGCTATTCCGCTGCATGGAGAGCCTTAGCAGTAGTGGCAATTATCTTTGGAACAAAGAAGCTGAATTAAAGTTTGTGTTGTGGAGGGAAATCGTACATAGACTATTCCGAGGCGCCTTAATCGTTAGTGGTGTGGAAGTCTAACGGTTAAGACGTCTGCCTAGTCAGCATGGAGGTCCGGGTTCGATTCCCGGCCGCACCACAAATTTTAATTCAATGCTTCACATCTATCAATAATGTCTTTGACATATTTGAGACGAAAATCCGTCTCAGGGATTATTTATTCATATTAATTGATATTTATATCACCATAACAGGATTGTTCCACCATGTCCATTGCTGAGGTGCTATTCCGCTGCATGGTGAGCCTTAGCAGTAGTGGCAATTATCTTTGGAACAAAGAAGCTGAATTAAAGTTTGTGTTGTGGAGGGAAATCGTACATAGACTATTCCGAGGCGCCTTAATCGTTAGTGGTGTGGTAGTCTAACGGTTAAGACGTCTGCCTAGTAAGCATGGAGGTCCGGGTTCGATTCCCGGCCGCACCACAAATTTTAATTCAATGCTTCACATCTATCAATATATATATAATATGTTATGTTTTTGATAGGTATAAGTAAATCAATCAGTCACAATTCCAGTAATGTCTATTATCAAAAAGAAATTTACTGTCAGGACGGAGGGAGAATGAAGGTGTAGGAATCCTGCATCAGAGAGAATAAAGTACTAAGTAGAGAAAACATATAAGTGTTCTTATAAATAAGTGTTCTCAAGTAAACGGAATCAGAAATAAATGCTCAGCCTCGCTGCATCTGAATGAGAATTGTGAAAACTGTAAATTTTGTAAATGCCACCTACTGGTTTTATGTCTTTCTCTTTGTAAAGGAAACGAACAAATAATTGGAAAAATTACTCTTTTTACTACATTCACATGCAGAAAAATGTAAATAAATAATCAGGGTTCGTTATGGAAATTAAGTGGCATGTGTCTAATTTACACTAGCTTCCTGAGGCGAGTACTATTAATAACAATAGAAATTCATGTGACACTTGCTCGTTTAATGTCCATGAACTTCAAATCTCCTCGAAAAACATGAACACTGATTTCTTAAGCATACGGATTTAAGAACATATCTTTAGTGCGCCTCGGTTGCACAGTGGTAGCGTGCCAGACTACAAATCCAAAGGTCGCGGGTTCGATCCCCGTCAGGTCCTAGGATTTTTATCTGTCACTTTCCACTTCTTTCACCTCTGGCAGTATTGCTGATGTGAAAAATACCGAGTAGCACCGTGGTTCGGAACCCACGTTAAACTGTAGGTCCCCCTATAATTGGCTGGGTAAGTCAGTTCGAAGGTCGGAGGAAGGCAACGGCATACCACTTCCAAACAGGACCATGCCTAGTAAAGCACCGTGGTGTTCAAACCAATCTTCGGATTGTTGACTGCTTTACCTTTTTTTTATCTTTTCGTTCCAAAAATTTTTGAGCATGGCAAACAAAAGCTAGCAGGTTTATAACGCTTGTCTTTTGCTTTGGGGAGGCATTAATAGTGCTTCACATTGTCGTTCACTGCACATACTAATCATTTTAGCGACAGAATAATTCTAGCACAGAAAACAGAACTCGTTATTGTAGACGACAGATGTAACGCATCTATTGTTGTCAAAGTCATTCTTATAGGAATACATACATTTATCATTTAAGCCAGACTATATCTACTATTCAAGAAATTACGAATTAAGAGAAATTGTCAAAAATGCACAGCCTACTTTCATAATAAATTTCGCTTCTGAATGCTCGCGAACGTATATGGAAATTAGCCACATGGTTCTACAAGAACTTGTGACAGTCGGAAAACTATCCTGCATATTACAATTACAACCACACGTGTAAATACTCTGATCAGACATAACATTGAGGGCGCCTTCCTACCATGGGATATAAGCATCAGTTGACGCGAAATGGCTGCCAGTATAACACACGCACGGTACGTGTACGATGGTCGTTGAGTAAGTAATGGCCACATTCTTTTCAAAAGGACTATAATGTATATGAATAAAATTCCTTGTCGGTGCTTCATATTTGATGGTTGTTCAGTGCGCCAGTGAAGTTTCGTATCTTTCCGGCCGATGGAACAACCGTATTGCAGCGTCAATATGGCATGAAGATACATTCACGTTACAAGCAGCGGGCTGTATTGAATTCTTGTGTGCTGGAAAATAACCCGTTGTGAACATCCATAAATGTTTGTGTGTAGTGATGACGATGCTGTAGTTAATAGGAGTACACTTGGGCGGTGCTAAAGGAAAGTTACAGCCTCACGAAAGTGTGAAAATCCTGGAACACATCGAAAAATGGGGTTGAACTTCAATGCCTCATCCATCCTATGGTGCGGACATGGCAACCTCGAACTTCCATCTCTTTGGGCTGCTTAAATATTCTCTACGGGGTACAGTCTTTGAAGATGAAAATCAAAACATGTCATCCCTTATATAATTAAAATATGACTGTGTAGATGACAAGCTGCGGAGCTTTTTATTGGCAGCCCGTTTCGGTCTTACAATACCATCATCAGGCCCTTACCACTTTGTTGGTGGCGGTGGCCGGAGCAGGCGTCAACTACAGTTGATGCAGACGATGTAGGAATGTTGGGAATGGACATGTTGATGTAAATTGTCACCAAATTCTGACTCTTTAAATCTGTATATATTCTGGGAAGAATATTGTAACATTACTTAGTTAACGTCCCTCATGCTGATCGTATGCACGGCGAATCTAAATTCTCGGACTCGGGCTTCACAGCGCGAATCCTCACATGTTAGCAATTAAAAAAAAAAAAAAAAAGTCCACCTCAAAATTTCGTCCTGCGCATATTTCTGGTAGTAAATGGACGTCGAATATTGATATGGGTGTGTGTCCCATACGACAGTGTGTTTCAGAATTCCACTCTACACCAAAAAACTTCTAGGGGATGTGGGTGTCTTGAGGAACAAAGTGAGCATAGAAACCCATGCCCGGAAACGTCATTCAATGACGCTACGAAGCGTCGACGTTGCTGGTGGAAGAGGTGTCTAGCGGCAGGAGCTGGACTTATTTAATTGCGTTTTCGGGCATGGGTTTCCATGCTCATTTTGTTCCTCAAGACGCCTAATGCATCCCTTATAAGTTTGTTAGTGTAATTATGAAACACGCTGACGAATGGAACACACAGCCATCTCAGTCTTTGACGTCCATTTATAGGCGGAAATATGCCCAGGATGAAATTTTGTGGGATACATTTTCCATTATCAGGCTTGATTCCATATTGGACTGGGTGCTCCACGACTGTATTTGATTTGTGGTAATTATTCAGCAATCAGTCGTCATAAATATAAATTCTTTATTTGTTGGCAAATCCGGATTTCGACCACTGTGTGGTCATTATCAATGCTAAAATAAATACAAAAGGGCCAGTTAGAATAACATGCATGTCAGATTATAAGCTAATTGTTCAAGTTTCAGTTATAGTCAATGATAAAAATACATACCTTAAAATAAATTAAAAAACTTATAATAACTCGACCTCCATGTAGGAGGTTGCGTTTGTACTGACGCAGCTGTTACAATCCTTACACAGTTGACGTCAGCATGGGTCATTTGTGACTAAGGCGCCCTCTTTAAAGTTTCATATGAATAACAAATTTATATGATGTATATTTATGGTAGAGAAAGTTACATTTTATTGTAATTTTAGTAGGCATTTTAACTTTAAACTGTTCTTTATAATGAGTCTCGTTTACTGTTTATATATAATTGGTAGTAAAAATATGTACTAATTGGTGTTTTACAATATATATATACAGCAACTCTTTTAAAATATTTTATATAAAACTGATGATCTGTTGATAATTTGTTCACAGTCAAAATCATAAAATCAAATGATGTCAATTTTAAAAATCAAATGATGTCAATTTTAAAAAATACTGTAGATCGGCACAGTGCGGTAGAAAAATCAAATTTCGCGGCCCACCTGATAGCAAGTAGACACAGGCAGCCGGTTATAACAACTCACATGCAGTTGCTCCATACATGTGGAAAAGGTAAACGCATGGACCTGTGGGAAGAATTCGAGATCTATCGTCATCAGATCTCTAATAAAGTGACAATGCTCAATGAGCAAACGATATCGAAAAGTTCCCATTTCTGGGAGCTATTCAAAAATCAGTTGAGTCCAGCTACATAAAGCTGAAACCAACACATGCACTGGTCGGCCGATATTTACATCTAAACTTCCCACCTGTCACATGCGAGTACCTTTCAGTGACAAATATTGTACCCATCAAATATTTTTATGTATACAATAGGAATATACAGTACTTTTAGCACTAGACTACAACATTTGTTACATGTTTTAATGAAAACCCTAACAGACAAGCATGTTTTATAATGTAAACGCTCTAAGACAGTTTGGGATAGACGCTGGTTAGCACCATCTGACGACTGTACTTACTACTACAGCTATTTTTTAAAATTGACATCATTTGATTTTTAAAATTGACATCATTTGATTTTATGATTTTGACTGTGAACAAATTATCAACAGATCATCAGTTTTATATAAAATATTTTAAAAGAGTTGCTGTATATATATATTGTAAAACACCAATTAGTACATATTTTTACTACCAATTATATATAAACAGTAAACGAGACTCATTATAAAGAACAGTTTAAAGTTAAAATGCCTACTACAATTACAATAAAATGTAACTTTCTCTACCATAAATATACATCATATAAATTTGTTATTCATATGAAACTTTAAAGAGGGCGCCTTAGTCACAAATGACCCATGCTGACGTCAACTGTGTAAGGATTGTAACAGCTGCGTCAGTACAAACGCAACCTCCTACATGGAGGTCGAGTTATTATAAGTTTTTTAATTTATTTTAAGGTATGTATTTTTATCATTGACTATAACTGAAACTTGAACAATTAGCTTATAATCTGACATGCATGTTATTCTAACTGGCCCTGTTGTATTTATTTTAGCACTGATAATGACCACACAGTGGTCGAAATCCGGATTTGCCAACAAATAAAGAATTTATATTTATGACGACTGATTGCTGAATAATTACCACATTTTCCATTGTTGGCAGGTGAGGAATCGTGCTGCGAAGCACGAGTGAGCGAATTTAGATTCTCCCTGTATAGATTGAGAAAGGCGCGCGATTTATCTGAGTTTCACCAAGGATACATTTTGATTGTCTTGAGACTTGGCACGAAACGAGCATTTCGGGAACTGCATTTCTTCTCAGGTGTCTGAGAAATACTGTGGTGAGTGTCTTCACCAAATGGCGAAACCAAGACGTAGTCCTACATCTAAATCTACATACATACACTGCAATACACACAAAGATGAGGGGCGGAGTCTACTGAGTTTCACTACTAGTTACTTGCTTCCCGGTTCCACTTCCGCATAGAACAAGAGAAAAACGAATACTTTTATACGTCTATACGAGCCCTAATCTCTCTGATCTTATCCTTGTGGTCCTTACGCGAAATATAAGTTGGCGGCAGTAGAATCGTTCTGCAGTCCGCCAATTTCTTCAACGGCGTTTCTCGAAAAGAACATCGCCTTCCCTCCAGCGCCTCCCATTTTAGTTCTCGAATGATTTCAGTGATACTCGCGCATTTATCGAAACTACAAGTTACAAACTTAGCCGGCCGCTTCTGAATTGCGTCTATGTGTGCATTTAAACCGACCTGGTGGGGATCCCAAACACTTGAGCATTACTGAAGAATGGGTCGTACAAACGGTTTACGTGCGGTCTCCTTTACAGAAGAATTAAACCTGCCCAATATTCTCCTCATAGAGCGAGGTCGACCATTGGTCATCCTCACGCCTATCCTTATATACTCGTTCCAGTTCATATCATTGTGTAGCGTCACGCCTAAGTATTTAATTGGAGCGACTCTTTCAAGCTCACTACTAATGCTGTATTCGAAAATTAAAGGTTTCTCTCACTCATCAATATCAACTTACATTTTCCTACTTTTAGCGCTAGTTCCCTTTCGTCACACCACCTAGAAATTTGTTCCAATTTAATCTGTATTCTGCTACAGTCATTCAATGACGACACCCTCTTGTGCACCACAGCATCATCAGCAAACAGTGAGTCTGGGTGGACACTCCCAATGACCAATGTTGGACACAGACAGGCGCTGAATTGAGGCAGAATTAGCAGACTCTAGTTCTGAACGGAGTACAGGCGTGTTTAAACACGCAGTGAAACGAACACGCTAACGACAGGTCTCCACAAACGACGATCCAGGAATGTAGCAATATTAAATCCAAGACATTGAGAACTTAATCTGCAATGGGAACATAACTATTGTCACAGGTCATTGCTGTAGGATCAACGCATAGCATAATGTTACAGGGGGCACGGCTCGTTCACACCTTTTCTGCGTGACCAAATCCTGCTGGCGGCGATTCAAACATGCTCTACGATACATTCAACTACGCACTGATCTGTCCAATGAAGCTCGTACAAAGAACTATTGCCTCAAAAACTGTTCAAATAATTCTTATGAGACCGAACTACGTTGGTCATCAGTCCCTAGACTTACAAACTACTTAAACTAACTAACCTAAGGACAACACACACATCCATGCCCGAGGAAGGATTCGAATCCCAGACGCGGCGCCACGCGATCCGTAACGTGGCGCTCCAGACTGCTCGGCTACTCCCGCGCGGACCATTGCCTCATCTTAAGTGATTGCGGACCAGTATATCTTTGCCAAAAATGAGCACACAGGCTATTAGGTCGACTGCCATAATGTTTTGGCTGTTTACTGAAGAATTAGCGATGAACACTTTTCTGAACGACAACTCCCTTTGGTAAGGTAAACCCTAGTGCACCAAGAACGCAAATCGACGAAACATCACATTACAGCCTAAATGAGTAGTTTCAGAAACTATTCGCATATGGTCCACAGTCCTACAAACGCGGTAACGTGGAAAACACCTGACCAAACAGATGATGACTGGAAAAATACAGGTACAGCCATCTGACGTAGTCGTAAGTCCAAGTGGCGGCCGTCCCATTCACTCTCTGGTGTGTATTTCTTATGAAGCAACACTGTAGTCTGTGAATTGACATAGAGAATGTGCTGCCTGCAGCAGATGGGTAATGCCTACTACGATGGCAGCCGCGCAAGAAAGGCCTTGCGTTCTGGAGCGTCATGCTACGGTGCGCGCGGTCGCTACAGGTGGAGGTTAGAGTCTTCGAGCACGGTTGTGTGTGTGTGTGTGTGTGTGTGTGTGTGTGTGTGTGTGTGTGTACATCGTCGTTACGGTAAGTTAATTTAAACAGTTTCTCAGTCTAAGAACCAATTATCAGAGTAGTTTGACCTCTTCGGCCTACAAACAATCTTAACCCTCGTTCTGCTTAGACGTCAAAATAGCAGGTGGTGTCATACTGTTTCCCCTTTCCAATAGGTCCTATCAGGAAGTATTTTGTAGTAACATTGGATTCCGCTGTGAAAATTCCATCGTTATCTGACCCATTTCTAAATTATGACTGGAAATATATACAGAGGAATCTTAACTTATAACTGTAATGAAAACATTATTGAACAATGACAATTATAATAGAATCATAAGGTTCAGTTACGCTCAGAAAATGATATGAAAAAAATCACTAAAAATCAAAATTGTTGTGGCGTCGCTACTCGCCACAACACTGGTGGCCCACGCAAGTCGCCCTGCGAGTATAAGAAACGGCGGTAAGTCACTCTGAAGTACTTCGGCCGCCTGAGGCGCCTACAGACTATGTACCACTTTTCTTACATAGAGTGCCGGCCAATAGCAAGAAAGGTGCTCGCCTACATATGCTGCCACACAAAAGCACCAGACGGACAGTACGTTCCATCGACTACAGCCAGCAGTCCATCTATGCACAAGCTAGAACCGTTTTCTAGTGCCTAGCAGAACTATATATTACATATCGAGACTTTGTACCATCACAAGCACATGAAAGGTAGTTAATTATTTAATGTTATCAATAAAGTTCACGTGAACTAATTAATTCTTTTAACTACAGACCAATGTCTATATACTTGGTAGTCGCGGCCCACCTCCTCCAACGCTACAGCATCCCACAGCACAACAAAAATCAAGAAGAGTACTATGCGCTCCATGAAATCAGTCTCTTTCACACACACGCTTAGAACAAAAATTAACAAAATAAATAGACCGTTCAAATGTTTGTACAGCTTATGGGACTTTACTACGGGGTCATCAGTCCCTAAACTTACAAACTACTTATGAACTAGCTAACACTAAGGACGGCACAGATATCCATGCCCGAGGGGGATTCGAACCCCCGACCGTAGTGGCTGTGCAGACCGTGACTGGCACGTCGCAGTCCCCTCGGCCACCGCGGCTGGCAATATCAAAATAACTGGCAAAATTGTTACTGATCACTGATTCGAAAACGAAGAGCGCAATTTCTAGTGCTGCTTACACACACATCAAAAAATAAAATAAAATAATCGGAGTATTATGCAACAAATAAATACCAGTCTTCCTACCTTACTTTCGGAACGACTCTTAAAGCATTTTTGCCTATCTTTTTTTGCGTAAGGTATTAGAGATTATTTCCCAAGGGCAGCCGAACCTGGAAATGGCGACGAGATCCCTTGTCTGTGTGGGCGTTTTAGGCGGCGCCAGCTGGAGCGTAACGCCGACGCAGTCTGGTGGCGGCTGGAAGGCGCGCAACAAAGAGCGTGCTGGCCTTTGCGCCGCAAACACTTGTCTGCAAAACAATTACACGGCGAGGCGAGGGGCGGTCGCCTAGCAACCGGTGGCGCAGCTCGCATTTGCCCGCGGCATCCGAGGCCCGGCAGTAAAGCAGGCAATCCGCCGCAGATTGCGACGCCGCGCCTCTGGAGGCGCCGGTGACGTACCGACCCAGGTCTGCGCTGCCGCTTTAATTACGGCGTGGCTTCAAAGAAGGGGCACCGCGGGACTCTCCTAGACGACCTTTCCGTTTTAAAGCAACCGACGGCATCCGGTGAGCCGGCGAAAAACGGAGACATTCGAGGCCACCGTCTTGGGATGAATCGACAGCACTACGACATAGTAACATTTCCCGGGTAGCAAAATCTTATGAAGGTCGACATCTACATGGGATACTCTGCAAATCTCATTTATGTGACTGACAGAACAGTGGCGGGCTACGGCTGTCGGAGGCCCGGGGCGGGCAGGACAAATTGAGGTTCCCGCCCGCTTTGAAATTCATATATTACTATAAAAAGTAAATTTTGAGATTTGGAAGTCCCCACGCCCGCCACGACGAGAGGCAATGGACAGTCTTAAAGAAAAAGAGCTTTCGAGATGTGGAGGCCTACCCCTGAACGAGAAACCCACGACGCTCAAAATAAATAAATATGTAAGGAACTCATAGTTCGATGGGGCGATCTATAATTGTTTAATAATGATTTTGCAGCCAAGATAGCATTTTTCATTTATCATGTTACCGGTTTCGGCGTGCTCGACGCCATATTCAGACCTGTCATAATTTACATTACTTCACGAAGAAAGAACACGTGGGAAGAAAGAACATCTGAATCACTCCATTCGTGCTCTGATTTATCGTATTTAATTCTGATGATCATTTCTACCTGCGTAAGTGGGAGTCAAAATTATATTTTCTAATTCAGAGGAGATTGCTGGTAGTTCACGTCGCAGTGATAAACGCCGTTGTTGTAGTGATTCCTATCCCAGATCCTGTATTATTTCCTTGACGCTGTCTCCCCTGTATCGGGACAATACAAAACAAACTGCCCTTCCTTGGTCTTTTTCGATGTCCTCCGTCAAACCCACCTGATAATGATCCCGAGGTCATGCAGCTCTACTGTATGAACATATGATGATGGCATCCCCTCGTGTAAAATATTCCGGATGTAAAATAGTCCCCCATTCGGATCTCAAACTCAACTCAGACTCAAATGATTGTATAGCTTAAGGGACTTAACTACGGGGTCATCAGTCCCTTAACTTACAAACTACTTATGAACTATCTAATCCTGAGGACGGCACAAATATCCATTCCCGAGGGGGGATTCGAACCCCCGACAGTAGTGGCCGTGCAGACCGTGACTGGAGCGCCTCAGTCTCCTCGGCCACCGCGGCCCGCTCGGATCTCAGGGCAGGGCCTACTCAGGAGGATGTCATCATCAGGAAAGACAACACTGACCATCTACGGATCGGAGCATGGAATGTTAGATCCCTTAATCAGGTAGGATAGCTAGAAAATTTAAAAAGAGAAATGGATAGGTTGAAATTAGATATAGTGCGGATTAGTGAAGTTCGGTGGAAAGAGGAACAGGATTTCTGGTCAGGTGAGTAAAGGATTATAAATACAAAATCACTTTGGGGCATTACAGGAGTAGGTCATAATAAATAAGAAAATAGGAATGCGGGTAAACTGCTATGAGCAACACAGTGATCGCATTATCGTAGTCAAGATAGATACGAAGCCAACACCGATAACAGTAGTACAGGTTTATATGCCAACTAGCTCTGACGATGATGAAGAGATCGTAAATATATTAGGAGCTAAAGGAAATTATTCGGATAATTATGGGAGAGAAAAACATAATTGTTATGGGAGACTGGAATTCGGTAGTAGGACAAGGAAGATAAGGGAAGATAGTAGGTGAATATGGTCTGGGCAAAAGGAATGAAAGAGGAAGCCGCCTGGTAGAATTTTGCGCCAAACATAATTTAGTTATAACAAACACCAGCTTTAAGAATAATGAAAGAAGGTTGTATACATGGAAGAGAGATAACAGATAGATTTTATAATGGCAAGACATATATTTAGGAACCTGGTATTAAACTGTAACACATACCCAGGGGCAAATATAAACTCTGACCACAACTTATTGGTCATGAATTGTAGGCTGAAACTGAAACAAACTGCTGAAAGGTAGGAAAATAAGGAGATGGGACATGAATAAACTGAAGGAACCTGATGTACTCGAGAATTTCAGAGGAAGCTTTCGACAACAATTGATAGAAACGGGAGAAACTAAAACAGTAGAGGAGGGATGGGTAACATTGGGAGATGAAATAGTGAAGGCAGCAGAGGACAATGTAGGTGGGAAGGCAAGACCTACAAAAAAATTCTTGGATATTACAGGACAAACTAGATTTAATTGATGTCAGAAGAAAATATAAAAATGCAGTAAATGAAACAGGAAAATGGAGTACCGACGACTAAGAAATGAAATTGACAGGAAGTGGAAAATGGCTAAAGGGAGTGGCTAGAAGCAAATGCAACGATGTAGAAGAATGTATAAATAGGAGAAAAATAGATACAACCTATAGGAAAATAAAAGTGATATTTGGAGATAAGAAAACCAGCTCTGAGAATATCAAGAATATTGATGGAAAATCAGTTCTCAGCAAAGAAGGGAAAGCTGAAAGGTGGAAAGAGTATATAGAGAGGCTCTACGAAGGAAATGAACTTAGAGGCAATATTGTAGGAAGGGAAGAAGTGGATGAGGAAGAAATAGGAGATACTATACTGAGAGATGAATTTGATAGAGCACTGAATAACCTAAGTCGAAACAAGGCCCCTGGAGTAGATGACATTACCTCAGAGCTACTGAAGTCTCTGGAAGAACCAACCATGACAAAACTGTTTGAGCTGGTATGTAAGATGTATGAGACAAGCGAAGTACCCTCAGACTTTAAGAAAATGTTATAATCTCCATTCCAAAGAAAGCAGGTGCAGACAAGTGTGGCCGGCCGCGGTGGCCGAGGGGACTGAGGCGCGTCAGTCACGGTCTGCACGGCCACTACGGTCGGGGGTGGATATTTGTGCCGTCCTTAGTGTTAGCTAGTTGATAAGTAGTTTGTAAGTTTAGGGACTGATGACCCCGTAGTTAAGTCCCATAAGCTTAACAAACATTTGAAAATTTTTAGACAAGTGTGAAAACTACAGAACCATCAGTTTAATAAGTCATGGTTGCAAAATATTAACACGAATTATTTACAGAATGATTGAAAAGCTGGTAGATGACGACCTCGGGGAAGATCAGTTTGGGTTCAGGAGAAATGTAGGAACATGGGAGGCAATACTCACTTTAAGGCTTATCCTAGAAGATAGATTAAGAAAACGCGAACTTACATATCTAGCTTTTCTAGACTTGGAGAAGGCTTTCGGCAATGTTGATTGGAATAAACTCTTTCAAGCTCTGAAGCAAGCAGGAGTATAATATAGGGAGCGCAAGGTTATTTACAACTTGAACGAAAACCAGACAGCCGTTGTCAGAGTTGAAGGATATGAAATGGATGCAGTGGTTAGGTTGCAGCCTTTCTCTAATGTTATTCAATTGATGAAGCTATAAAGGAAAGCAACGAAGAAGAAGGAATTAAAGTCTTGCAGACTACATAGTAATTCTGTCAGAGACGGCAAAGGATCTGGAAGAGCAGTTGAACGGAATGGACAGTGTGCTGAAAGAAGTATATAAGATGAACATTAACAAGAACAATAATAGGGTAATGGAGTGCAGTCTAAGAAAATCAGGTGATGCTGAAGGAATTAGATTAGGTAACGAAACAATAAAGGAGGTAGATGAATTTTGTTACTTGGGCAGTAGAATAACAAATGATCGCAATACAGACGATATAAAATGCAGAATGGCAATTAGTAAAGAAGCGATCTTGAAAAAAGAGAAATTTATTAACTTCGAATATTGATTTAAGCCTAAGGATGTCCTTTTTGAAGGCATTTATGAGGAGTGTTGCCTTGTATGGGAGTGAAACATGGACGATACACAGTGTGGACAGGAAGAGGATAGAGGCTTTTGAAATGTGGTGCTACAGATGAATTGAAGATTAGGTGGGTGGATCGCGAAACTAATAAGGAGGTACTAAACAGAAATGGGGAAAAAAGAAATTTTTGGCATACCTTGACTAAAGGAAGGGATAGATTGGTAGGGCACAATCTTAGACATCAAGGAATTGCGAATTTAGCGTTGGATGGACGTGTGTGGGGTAAAAACCGCAGAGCTACATCAAACTAGTCTCCGGTCTGAAGACCACAACAATAACAAAGCATCCCACACTGGGCAGCAATAATCCCCAAAAAAGCGTTGTGAATGCAGTTTGTTTAGTAGTTCTGTTGCATATTTTTAGGGTTCTGCCAATAAAACGCACTCTGTTGTTCGCCTTTCCCACGGCATTATGTAAGTGTTCTTTCCAGATTAAGTCTTAAGTAATAGGAATTCCTAGGTTTTTTTGTGGACTTTACGACCTTCACATTTGCTTGATTTATAATCTAAACAAAGTTTAACGGATTTCTTTTCGTACTCATGTGGACGACTTCATACCCATTATTTAGAGTCAATTGCCAATTTTTATATCATAATGATTTATTTATATCGTTCTGCAATTGGTTTTGATCTTCAGACGACTTTACTATACGGTAAATGACGGCGTCATCTGCAAACAACATAAGAGAGCTGCTTAGATTCTCTCCCAAATTGTTTATGTAAATAAGGAACAGCAGAGGACCAATGACACTACCCTGTGGAACGGCCGATATGTATTTTTGTTTTAGTCGATGCCTTACCATCGATGTCCTCTCTGACAAGACATCCCCTACCCAGTTGCAAATTTTGGGCGAGATACGTTAACCACGCAATCTGATTGAATGTATGTTTAGTAAGGTTATCAAGGTACTTTCTTTAAGGAGGAAAACTAATGGAGGTGAAAATATCCTCTCAATTGTCCTATAGGATCACACAGACCGGTTTCGGGCAGTTTAAAGCCCATCACGTGGTGTATAATCATAAACCATGAACCGCAAGCATGGCGTTCATTGCCATCGTGGACTGAGTCCGCTGGTACTCCTCTCTTCCCTATCCAATAGACAGATGTGGCATGCCTTAAATTTCGTAAATGAACAAAACAGAAATATGTACAAGTATAGTTGACGAATTGTCTAGAATGGGCGTAGGTTCCTCTATAAATCATGTGCTCAACTACATATGATTCATGAAACAAGGAAAATAATTCTTCTGGATGCAAATCATTGGACAGCACGTAAGCTATGTTCTAGATAAGGCATGAATAAAAGCTCTCAATACAATGCATACAAGTTCATATATAAGCCAAGTAAATTTGATGGAAAATACGAGGCTGTGTAAGCAGCTAAGAAATGCAGAAATTGAAAATTAAAATAAGTCCCCATTGCAAAGCCAATGTTTTAAACTGCCAAAAATTATTCAAACCGAACCGGAATATTTCAAACTCCTATCCAGATGCTCGTAATTGTCGCGGTTGGGCTACGTACATTTTAAGAAACTTCTAATACCAAATCTACGCTAATGTCCGGATCAAATATAGTGTCCGACTTCGTGGTACCTCAGACCCAACCCAATCTCCTGAACATCCACCATCATCGTCGAAAACCGCACCAATACATCTAACACAATCGTCTTATCTCCACTCCCAGTAGTACGGGCGGATAATGTCTGCAAAATGTGTCCTGAATCAAATTACTAGTGTAGAATTAATAAATTGCTACGTCGAGCTAAACACCGTAAGTTTACTGCATGAACAATGTAAAAGTAGTAATCAATATATATCTTCGCTTTTCGTCATTTTGTTTGAACAGTCAGCTAGAAAAGTAGTCTTAAGGGTTTTTAATTTATGTATACAGTTTGTTACACGCAGCTAAGTGCTCTCATGCACAGATGCAGGTGCAAGTTTTGAGACTCCAATTATTTGTGAAATATGTGTCGTAGGTTGTTTTTACACCATAGAGACTGATTTCTGACGGTACAGAATATCTGTATCATGTTTGCTTGAAATCGATCTATTAGTTTATATCGAACAAGTATAGCGTGATGATCAATGTTCTTACAGAGATGGATATGCGTAAAAACTGCGCTATATCTCTGTTAGCAATCGGCGATCAGGAAACCTGAATATTGTAGCTCACTTATTTCTCAGTTAGAGCTGTACGTTTGCTTGCACGTGGCATGCAGTTCTCTTCCACAAATTTTAATTGTTACATATGTATGAAAGCAATTGATAATGATGACGAAATGAACGATAAATCATAAAACTATCAAGGGTGAAATACATCAATTGCATCAGTTTCACTTTTCTTTCTCTCTCATATATTCGTATTTTCCGCGTTTTGCATGTTATGAATATTCAAAAATATACTTTGGCATTCCTTCGGAGATAATATGTTGTGCCTGATACTTTTAACTTCTTCACAATACGCGACAATACAACTCGATAACGCTTGTTTTCATAAATTTTGCTTTTGGTTTTATGTAAACACTGTTGCTCCTTTACTGCATCTGCTACCGTGAACACACGCTAGCCACGTTCTTTTTGAAATGTGTTATTGAACTATTCCAACAGTGTACTGAACTGAAAGAGTTTTTAAATGCTGTTTGGAAAACTGAGTGACATGGGATACTATCTTGAAATTTATTTATTCCTGTACCCTAGAATGAAACATTCAGCTTATTCTCTCGTGGACTTTGTTTTTTCTTGTTTGTAATAACGTCGAATATTGGATATTATAAAGTTGTATTAAATTAATAAAAAGATTCATAAACCGTAATTAATCCATAAACATACCTGAGGCTGTGTAGAGTCAAACCTGTTACTTTCATCTCTTTTCCTTCAAAACTCGTGATGCTCACCACCACGCTAATGTCTTCTCAAAAAGAAATAACAATGAATATTGTACAATGTACTTACATTAAATTATCAAGAAAGCAACAGAAACGTTCAGAAGATAAAGAAATTAAAGAGAAATTTTGGAAGTAGGTAGATGCAAACTCGACACACTAATGTCTACTCGACGGCAGCCTACAACGCTATAAGCTAATGTGTTTCGTTTTCCTGATCCGGTATACAGACTACATTATATTTATATAGAATATTTTGTAATTTCTTATTTAGCTATGACGTACCATCACGAGGCGCCTCTTTGATAGAGGGACTTGTTCCATAGCAAGGTGGAGCAAACCATATTTAGATGTGTGTAGCTCACATTCTGTTTCAGTGTCACTGAACCTTACAAATGGAGACTGTGTGTTTGTATTGACATCATCATCGACACACAAGTCGCACATGTGGCATAGAAATAAAGGACTTGCAAAGAGGTGGCCGGACTACCCCAAATTCTGCCGGCCAACAGAAATGTACGATCTCGCCACTACGGTCGGGGGTTCGAATCCCCCCTCGGGCATGGATATTTGTGCCGTCCTAGTTCGTAACTAGTTCATAAGTAGTTGGTATGTTTAGGGACTGATGACCCCGTAGTTAAGTCCCATAGACTATACAAACATTTGAACATTTTTGTACGATCTCTTCATTTCTTTTATTTTTTATTTTTAATATTTTGAACGATTAAAAAAAAACGCCACGTTTCAAAGCTTGGTATTCGTGCCGGCCAACCCGCAAGTTATTTACGTCTTTGCTGTGCTGTGGATGCCTCTAATACACACTCCTGACATGGAAAACGTGAGACTGGGACACTGTACTTTTTTTCCGTTGTGAGGAGAACAAAGACGTTACCATCAAAAGACTATGACAGTCGATGAGAGCTGGGTTGACTATTTTAAGAGCGCTTCAAAACAGAATTAATGGAATACCAGCACAAAGTGATGCCAACGAGAAAAAAAGTTGTGAACAGCGTAGAAACTAGATAACTGCACGCTTTTTCACAGGCAACCACATAGTAACGCTGACCGCCGAAATAGCCTCCGTAATTTCAGCATCAACCAGCAAAGGGTAGCAACTTGCGTCCTCAAAGCTGGAAAGTAGACAACGACCTTGGGCGCTCATGAAACGAACGACGAAACACAGTGTCATGTAGCTTCATGTTTGGAGCGCCTAACGTCGTTTACCCACTGGAGCCCCCAGCTTCCAAAGGTCGCCATGGCGGCGTCGGGTTAGTACATTATCTGGGTAACCACCCATGACTTACCACATACAATAGAGGTGGATGATTTACTCACATCAGGATTTTTGAATATATTTCTCACTGTTCCTTTCACTGACTGAAATGACTGTCCACATCACGAATAACAACAGTGAGATAATCAGAATCCGGCCGTGGTGGGTGAGCGGTCCGCGGCGCGCCAGTCACGGTCTGCATGGCCACTACGGTCGGGAGTTCGAATTCCCCCCTGGGGCATGGATATTTGTGCCGTCCTTAGTATTAGCTAGTTCATAAGCAGTTTGTAAGTTTAGGGACTGATGACCCCGTAGATAAATCCCATAACCTCTACAAACAATTGAACATTTGAAATGATCAGAAGGTCCTCACGAAGTTTTCTACTAATCTTATTGAACCGTTCCTTATTTGGATGTCATTAAAATACAATATATTTGCATTTCTGTGCATACCCGCATAAGCACTGGATAATATCCTCTCGTAACTATGTCAGTACAATATCTCTGTTCAATAAATCTATAAATGTTCTTTATCTTCTCCTGATAAATCCCTCAATTGCTTTCATTAAACATTTCATAAATATGTCAGGGCTTGCAGGTTAAATAGAAAATGTGTGGTGCGCAAATGTCACTACTGGAAAAAAAACCTCTTTTGGCTATTGAATTTATTTCTTAGAGCCTCAGTGGTGAAATAATCCTTTGATATTTCCGCCATGTGGGCAAGCTGAAAGAATGCATCCCAAATGTGGCTTCCTAACAATTCGATATAGACCTGTGAAAAGTAGTTGCCATTTTCTGTAAGATTTCTTGATTACTGACGGTTTTGCATGTATTCTTAGTAATGTCAGTTCTGCTGTGTGATATGACTTTATTCTGTTTCTTATCTTATAATAGTTTGTCTTTGTTTGAGGGCTTCGGTATTTAATGAAAAGGTGGCTTGTCTTATTCTGTCTTCTAAAGGTATGGTTGGTGGTGTAATGTGAGGTAGTGGTTGTATCCGGTCGTTCTGTTCCTCTGTGTTGAACATTAACTGATTTGGTGTGAATCCTATAGAAAGATTTGTAAATCGTTAATTATCGATTGTAATGGTGCGACGTGCTTGTTTTTGTGCTAGGTGTGCTCGTATGAATCCGTTGAATTTCCTAAATTCCCCCTCGTTGGGACTGATTTTCGGATGAAATCTGCTGATGAAAATTTCTTTTACAGTATTGACATGTAAAACTCTCTTCCATGCCTTGTCAGTAATGTTGGCTGCATTGTCCGACGGTAGTGCTATTGCCTTTCGAAATGTAGGAAAATATTCTTCAGGTTATTTTTTGTAATCGGTGTGGAACGAGTTGATTTAGTGATATAGAACTGAACATGTTTGGAAATTAGTTCGTTACTAGTTATTTATTAATTATTTAGTTAATTAATTATTTATTTAATACCATCTATATTTTGTGTATATAAACCTGCAATAATCATTCAAATGTTCAAATGTTTGTGGAGCTTATAGGACTAAACTGAGGGGTCATCAGTCCCTAAACTTACAAACTACTTATGAACTAGCTTATACCAAAGACGGCACAAACAACCATGCCCGAGTGGGGTTCGAACCTCCGACGTGGAACGGCCTCTTGCATCGTAGCATAGCGCCTTAATGCGCTCGGCCGCTCCGCCGCGGCAGCCAACAATGATTGACAACATTGCATGTAATGGTATTTTGCTGGGTAATGCAGTAGGGTTTGCTATCTGATATACTAAATATGTTCTAGTGGTTTTGTAAACGAGTCTTCGTAGGTTTGCAATGTGTCAGTAACTGTCTTATTTTTCGTGTGGTATTCTCTACATCAAAGATATCGCATGCAATGTATGTGTGTTTAATTAAGTGCCCCTTGTGTGAGTCATGTATGTAAATTCGATATGTGTGATCGTCTGCACAGTTAATATGCAATAAGAGTTCTTCTTAATTTCTATTAAATTCTCTAGGGTAGTGTTGTGTTCTAATTTTCTTCCAGATGGGATCGTTGTCCTACAATTCTTCCATTTTCCTATATATATCAAGCTAATATCCCCTCTAAACATAATTCTTCAAAAGTAAACCATGGAAATTTCTAACTCGTTGATCTAATTCGCAGAATTCAGTAAGCTTTGCGGAAGACGAGATAAGGCATTCGTTGTTATTACCTTCAATTTATTTAATCTCAAAGATATTCTCTTGCAAAATCATATACCATCTTAACGTCTTAGCACCGGTATCAACTGAGACATTGAAAATGTTCAAATGTTTATATAGCTTATGGGACTTAACTACGGGGTCATCAGTCCCTAAACTTACAAACTACTTATGAACTAGCTAATACTAAGGACGGCACAAATATCCATGCCCGCGGGAGGATTCGAACCCCCGACCTCAGTGGCCGTGTAGACCGTGACTGGAGCGCCTCAGTCCCCTCGGCCACTGCGGCCGGCCTGAAGCAAATACATTTTTGTAATTGAACCGCTTACGTTTTGTAACAGCATTTAACAGTTCTTGGTAAGACAAATACAGTGATATAACGTTTGTGACTGTTGTCATTGAAACATATCGTAAAATATCATAGAAATGTCCTAGATTATGAGGGCACGCTTTTCGGCGTTAGCAGGGCAAACACCACCAAGCGGTGGTCTCGTGCTACGTAGCGGCAGAATTTTAACACATTTGACTGTCGAAATGTCTTCGCTGCAGGCCGCTCATTTCCGCTTCACCATCTAGAAGTTGGATTTACTACAGTTACATTGTGAATGTAAGAGAAATGCCGTACAAACAATACATCGGAATAGGTGTATCTGGATCTCCAATGTCCGACACTCCAGAATAATAAAAATGCTAGTGCGGAGAAGTTGCTTGAACGTAAAAACGAGTAAATACGGAATGCAAACGACAGAGAAATCGAAGATGTTCTGGCCACGACTATATGAATCCACACAGTGGAACGAGACATAGTGCAAAGGAACGCGGAATTAGCCAGACGAGTGTCGTTCGCATCTTGCTACGACACAAATTCGACACCTACTAAATACCACTTCATCATGCACTCGGTGACCGTCCTTTCGAACGTCGTACAGAATTTTGTCAGAATTTCAGCTGTTGAGAGATGACACAACATTTTCGGACGTGTGCTCTGTACAGATAAAGCAACGTTTACTAACCAAGGTAATGTAAATTTGCAGAACATGCAGTGCTGAGAAACCGAAAATCCACATGGGCTTCGTTAGGTGCTGGAGCGTGAACTTATGGTTAGGCATCAAAGGTAGTTATATTGTAGGATGTTACTTCATACCAAAAACGCTGAGTGGACATACGTATGCACACTTCCTTACGAACTATCTTCTTCCACTCGATATTCGAAAGTGTATGTGTCTGCAAAACAACGGACGTCCAGCATACAGGGCGCAAATATTGCAGAAAAAATTCTTAAAGTTTGGATACGACTAAATGCAGTATTAGATGGGCTGTGAGGTCCACCCATCTGAACCCTCTTGGTTTCTTTCTTTGGGGGACACTCAAAGATGCTGTTTGTGATGAAGTCCCAACTATGCTACATGATGTGCGTCATCCAATCGCCGGTGCATGCTCTAACAGATTATTTACTGCAGTTATGTCTGTACGAAATAGCAGTGTCACACAAGTCGACACAATGTACTGCACGTAGCTGGTAATTTCCTTAAGAAGAAAATTTATTTTGCGCAGATGGTCACCATATTATTTTAAATAAAGTGTTTAGTTCAATGAATCTGGCCAACATTACACAATTTGGGGCAATGATGTAGGTTGAGACATTTGTTCGATAACACGTGTTGTACTTTTTTTGTAGCACACAGCCACGCAAAAAAAAAAAAAAAATCGATAGGACAGTTACGCCTTGTATAATTTAGATACTTCATTCAGTATTTGTTTTTTTCATTGTGTAAGACCTCTTTATTTCCTAATAATGAACAGGTGATTTCTCTGTTTCAGCTCACGTACATCAGGGAGTATAAACAAATGCGGAGTTCAGTAGTTAAAACTTCCGGGCTGAGAGGCCGTGGTGGAACAGTAGAAATTTCTTCCCCTAATGTTTCGTCGCCGGCTGCGGGCAACATCTTCTGAGGTGAGTCGACGACTGGCTGCTGGGCCGTGGAGATCCTGCATATATAGAGGGCATAGAGGGCGCCACCACTCGTCACGTGATGTCAACAGTAAAACTATCTCTGGCTGGCGTCATTACTCTCGATCGAAGGTAATCGATTGTCACGTCTTTGGTACAAAGCAGACCGCCATATCTTGTCTAACTTCAAGCCTTCTTCCTTTCTGTTTAAACACCACAACAATTTTAACAGAAAGGAAGAAGGCTTGAAGTTAGACAAGATATAGCGGTCTGCTTTGTACCAAAGACGTGACAATCGATTACCTTCGATCGAGAGTAATGACGCCAGCCAGAGATAGTTTTACTGTTGACATCACGTGACGAGTGGTGGCGCCCTCTATGCCCTCTATATATGCAGGATCTCCACGGCCCAGCAGCCAGTCGTCGACTCACCTCAGAAGATGTTGCCCGCAGCCGGCGACGAAACGTTAGGGGAAGAAATTTCTACTGTTCGACCACGGCCTCTCAGCCCGGAAGTTTTAACTACTGAAGACGCCGGCCGTGAAAGCCTACACGTTATGATTAGACGCCTCTACGGGGAGGATATGTCTCTTATGGTACGACGACTGGAGAGTCTACGTAAGAAGAAGGCTCAGCAGCTTTGTTCTCTCACCTTTTTGCTACGTTGTCGTGACACCGGCACAATTCCGAAGTTTTTGAAGGCGAGAAGACTGTTTCACTCAGCGCAAGCTATCCGTATCTATTCACGCATGAAACTGGCGATGCTACGAGAACGGATCCATCAAACTCGTCGAGGACTGGCGGTAACAAGTAGTGAATTATTAAATCTCCATCTGTTTATTAGCAATACAATGCAAGTTGACGATTGGAATAAGGTGGATGGGCTAACCTTTAGATCTATGGAACGTAGTGCTGAAGTGTCTTCTAATAGGCAGAAGAAGAAGTTCGACAATCTACAGAAGAGCAGACAGGAAAAACTAGATATAGCCAATGCCAGAACGGTTATAAATTTGTCCCGAAAAGAATTATCCAGCGAAGAATTTTCCGTTCTTTCAAAAGGTGGAAATTTTGCAATTACTCCACCGAAGGTTCCAACGGAGGACATTATAGCTAATATAGAGGCGGGGATTCGTCTGCTACCATCACACACTGCTGATGAGATTAGGATGGAAACATCCAGGATACTGCGTAAGGCTAAGCCACCTATCAGCAATTTGTCTCCAGGAGAAAAGAAGGCATTGCGGGAGATTAATGCGGACAAGAGTATCTTTGTACTTTCTGCTGACAAGGGAAATGCTACCGTGGTGATGAAAAGTGAAGACTACCATAAGAAGATCAGTGACCTTTTGGATTCGACCACCTATAAAAAGTTGAAAAAGGATCCTACAACTAAAGTGCTGGCAGTTACCAATCAACTGATAAAAAAGTCTTCTATTTCTCCAGAGGATAAAAAACACATTTGCAAAACGGAAGCTTACGCTCCTAGGTTATATGGGCTACCTAAGGTGCACAAAATCGATATCCCTCTGAGGCCGATTGTAAGTGCTATTGGATCCCCTACTCAAGAGTTGGCTAGACATCTTGCCTCCTTGCTACAACCGATTATTGGGAAAACTGATCATCACTTTAAAAACTCTGTGCACTTTATCGAAAAACTGAAGGAGATTACTGTCAGCCCTGGTGATATTCTTGTCAGCTTTGACGTGATTTCCCTGTTCACCATGGTTCCTGTCAACGAAGCTCTTGCTTACATATCTGACTTGTTTCCCACTGATATTATAGATCTATTTCGACACTGCCTATTCACGACTTATTTTCAATACGATAATGAATTCTATGAACAAATCGAAGGAGTGGCAATGGGTAGCCCTCTAAGTCCAGCGGTTGCGAATATTTTTATGGAATTTTTTGAACCACAGGCACTGCAGTCGGCCAGAAAGAGCCCTTTGAAGTGGTATCGGTATGTGGATGATACATTTGTGATCTGGAACCACGGGGAAGAGGAACTGAACTGTTTCTTAAAGCACTTGAATAGTATCAACGCGAAAATACAATTTACCATGGAGACGGAGATTGATGGACAGATAAATTTTTTGGACGTTACAGTGATTAAACGTGCAGATGGGACTCTGGGTCATAAAGTATATAGAAAAGATACGCACACCGATCGGTACCTTCACAAAGATTCGAATCATCATCCCAGGCAGAAGAGAGGTGTTATTAAAACATTAGTGGACAGGGCTAATAAAATCTGTGAGCCAGCTTATTTGCAAGAGGAACTCGATCATTTACGAACCGCATTTCAAAAAAACGGATACAGTGATAAGGAGATAGATCGAGCACTCCAGCCCAGAAGACAAATCTCTGCTAACGTCCAACAACAACCTTTGGCGGGGAAAGACTTTCTCCCATTCGTCCACAATATCACGGACCGCATTGGGAAAGTACTGGCCACGTTTAGAGTGGAAACAATATTCAAACCCACCAAAAAGATCAGTGAATGCTTACGATCAACGAAAGATGTGCGACACCCTTTGGCTACTTCAGGTGTGTATAAGATCCCATGTAGTTGTGGGAAGGTTTATATTGGCACAACAAAAAGAAGTATCAATACTCGCCTAATTGAACACAAAAGGAACTGTCGACTGGGACACACGGACAAATCGGCCGTAGCATAACATGTTTTTGAAAACGGTGACCACCAAATAAAATTTAGTGAGACAAGCGTGCTAGCTAAGACATCGCATTATTATGCACGTATGAATAGAGAGGCTATAGAGATTTTTAAACACCACAATAATTTTAACAGAAAGGAAGAAGGCTTGAAGTTAGACAAGATATAGCGGTCTGCTTTGTACCAAAGACGTGACAATCGATTACCTTCGATCGAGAGTAATGACGCCAGCCAGGGATAGTTTTACTGTTGACATCACGTGACGAGTGGTGGCGCCCTCTATGCCCTCTATATATGCAGGATCTCCACGGCCCAGCAGCCAGTCGTCGACTCACCTCAGAAGATGTTGCCCGCAGCCGGCGACGAAACATTAGGGGAAGAAATTTCTACTGTTCGACCACGGCCTCTCAGCCCGGAAGTTTTAACTACTGAAGACGCCGGCCGTGAAAGCCTACACGTTATGATTAAATGCGGAGTTGTTTCCCCAAGCCTTTATGGTATAGTGGATTCTAGCCTATGTTATACAGGGTGTTACAAAAAGGTACGGCCAAACTTTCAGGAAACATTCCTCACACACGAAGACAGAAAAGATATTATGTGGACATGTGTCCAGAATCGCTTAATTTCCATGTTAGAGCTCATTTTAGTATTTCTCTTTAAATGTAAATTGAAAAAATTAGTGCAGACAATTGTCAAAGTACCCAATTGTTTCGTTAGTATGCACTGTACTTCCTCGATTCAGCGCCAGTTGGCCCAATTGAAGAAAGGTAATGTTGACTTCAGTGCTTGTGTTGACATGCGACTCATTACTCTTCAGTACGAGCATCAAGCACGTCAGTACGTAGCAACTGGTTAGTCTTCATCACGAACGTGGTTTTGCAGTCAGTGCAATGTTTACAAATGCGAGGAAGAACAGTATATACTAACGAAACAATTGGGTGTTTTGACAATTGTCTGCACGAATTTTTTTCAATTTACATTTAAAGAGAAATACTAAAATGAGGTCTGACATGGAAATTAAGCGTTTCCGGACACATGTCCACATAACATATTTTATTTCTTTGTGTGTCAGGAATGTTTCCTGAAAATTTGCCCGTACCTTTTTGTAACACCCTGTATGTGTCACTGCATCATCCGCATGTGAACCTTCATACACTATCCACTATCCATCAAGCTATTTCAATGGGATAAAAAGCGTTAATACAGTCGTGCAGGCCAACTTCACGGTGTACAATTATACAGCCTGGTACATGACGCCAACATCGGTATGTTTGCACTGCTAACGACCGACCGTATCGGCCACCTTGCCCTCAAATTCTAAGACATTTCACAAATTTTCTTATGACAGATTTCAACGTCAACATTAACTGCTTGTCAAAAGCTATCTAACGCAGTTACAAAACATAAACTAATCCATTTAAATATATAGCTGCTTTAATATATCAGCTGATTCCCGTTCTACAACCGTTGACCAAACAAAAATTTATGTGCCCCTCGACGCAATGGCATGTGTTGAAAATTGCGTTACTTTTAGCGGACCTCACAAATTGGTCACAGGGCGACATGTCCGGGCTGTACGGCAGATGCTCAAGCTGCTTCCACTTTAACTATACCAGCAAGACCCTGGAGACGGGCGGAGCAGACTCACTCCCTCCGTGAGCTGCCCCGGCCGTTTGTGCTTGATGGACTTGCGTAGGCTATGGAGCGTTTCACGTTACACGTCACTGTTCAGGGGGTTTCCGTGCATGAGTAATTCGATGAGTATCGAACCAAGGCCCCGTAAAAGACTGTCAACATCACATTGCCTGCTACGGGCCCATACTTGAATTCTTTACGGGACGGATACGACGAACGCTTGGCGTCCTTAGATGGCGCTCTACAATATCCCAAAACGGTGGTTTTTCATCTACATCTACATACATTCTCCGCAATCCACCGTAAGGTGCGTGGCGGAGGGTAAACTGTACCACTACTAGGCCTTCACTGTCCTAGTCCACTCCTAAATAGCACGAGGAATAAATAGGCCTATATGTCTCCGCACGAGCACTAATCTCTCTTATCTCGTCTTTGTGATCACTACGCGAAATGTAAGTAGGCGGCAGGAATATCGTACTATACTCAGCTTCAAATTCCGGTCCTCTAAATCTCCTCAACATAAATTCACGAAAAAAATTTTGTCTTTCCTACAGCGATCCGAAGTTGAGTTCCCTTAGGATTTCCGTGACACTCGCGCATTGGTAGAACCTACCATTAACAATCCTAGCTGCTCGCCACTGAACTGCTTCTATGTCTTTCTTTAAGCTGATTTGCTGCGGTTCCCAAATACTTAAGCAATACTCAAGACATGATCGTACAAGTGTTTTATACGCGGTCTCCTTAACAGATGAAGTACATCTTCCCAAAATTTTCCCAATAAATCGAAGTCGGCAGCCTCAAATTACAATTATTTACTCTGTCCATCAGATCATTTATATAGATAGAAAATAATAGCGGTCCTATCACACTCCCCTGGGGCACGCCTGACGATACACTCGTCTCTGATGAACACACGCCGTCGAGAACAACGTACTGCATTCTATTACATAGGAAGTCTACCAGCCATTGTCAAATCTGTGAACCTTTAGCAGTCCGCAGTGTGGTACCGCGTCAAACGCCTTACTGAAGTCGAGAAAAACACAATCCGCCTGTTGCCCTTCATCCACGGCTCGCAAGAGGTTATGTGAAAAAGGGGCAAGCTGAGTTTCACATGAACGGTGTTTCCTAAACCCGTGCTGATTCATATAAAGACGTTTTTCCGTTTCAAGGAAATTTACTATATTCAAACGGAGAATATGCTCCAAAATTTTAAAGTATACTGTTGTCAACGATATAGGCTTGTAATTATGTGGGTCAGTTCTCTTTCCTTTTTGTAAACTGGAGTCACCTGCGCTTTTCTCCAATCACTAGGAATTTTGCGCTGAATTAAAAATTCGCGAAAAATGCAAGCTAAATAAGGGGCCAATGTCGCAGAGTACTCTTTGTAAAACCGAACTGGTATTCCATCCAGACCAGGAGACTTTTTCGTATTTAGCTCACTCAGCTGCTTCTTTACACCGGAAATACCTATTACTATGTCCTCCATTTCGGAATTAGTACATTGATCAAATGATTGGACATTTGTGCGGTCCTTCTGCGTGAAAGATTTCTTAAAGGTTAAATATGAATTTCTACTAACTTTTGCCTGTCATCATTTGCGTGTTCTTTTTTAACCGATTGTGCAACAGCCTTTGCTTTCTCAGTGGCATTGTAACACTATTATACCACGGTGGATCTTTTCCTTTCTTAATCGACTTTACAGGCACATATTTCTCTAACCCTTTACAATTCATTTATATTTTGTCCACAATTCCTCTACGTCCATTGTATCGAAACTAAACGATGTCCTTTTATTTTCTACGTGACATCCTAACAATAGCTTATCAGTGCTTGCTGACAAAAACACGCTCCTAGCTTTCTTGATTGGTTTATGAACTATGACGATATCATGATCACTAACTCCTGTCTCTACATCGTTAATGAGGTGAGGTCTGTTCGTAGCTACGTCTAAAGTATTTCCATTGCACGTGGGTGTCGGTTTAACTGCTGAAGACAGTTTAAAAATTTCAGTACATTTACATTTGAAGATCCCCAGGGAATTAGTTGAGATATCAAGGTTCGGAAGTGTTGTCATCGGCAGAATGAACTAAAATAGTTTCACGTCTTTCCTCTCGGTTCTACGAATTGGACAACCTTACGTTAACTGAGATACTGATAACAAAAGAAAGTTGGAGAAGAGGGGTTGGTATTTTGTTTACCAAACGAATTACGTAAGCAGTTCAGTTAAAACAGTATAGTAAACAGGTACTGCAACGCAAAAACAACGAGACATGCCCTTAGCTATGGAATGGAAGTGGGACAGTCACAGAGTATGGTGTCTGAGGTTGTTGGAATGTCCCAATGTGTAATTTCCAGCATCTGTACGCGATTTCTGACAACAGGAACAGTTAAAATGGCAAGCTGAATGTCGACCACAGCTAACATCAGCTAGAGGTGACCGTTATTGCTGGTTAACAGGCCATCGAAATAGAAGTCTGACTGCAACTCAGCTCCAAGGTACAATCCAGGCAGCAGCAGGCCGTGCATTATCAAATAACATTCCGAAATCGCCTTCGGGAATGTGGCCTCTATGCACGGAGGCCTATGCCGTGTGTCGCATTAGAACCGCGACACCATTTAATCCCCAGAATTTGGGGCGGAGGAACATCAAGTGGATACGAATGGCGGCGGTTTCTGTTCGCAGACGGATAACCGTCGTCCCATCATCTATAGGAAAAATCCTGCTTAAGTGCCAGAAACATCACGATATCGTGGCGGTTGACGACTGATGTGGGCGGCAGTCAGTACTGGCAGTCGTACGGAACCCTATGTCTGTGACAGTTCTGCGGTTCATCACTTAGCCTCCGCTGAGCTGTCCACGTAAAGAAGACGGGAGACCATCCTATTGGGATGATGGAATCATGAGAAGACCTAGCTACTCTGAAAACGTCCAGTGACACATTGGCACATACATGGGCCGTATCTTGCAGAGGCTTTTTTTATTTATTTATTTATTTATCTATTTATTTATTTATTTTTATTTATTTTTTTTATTTTTTGAGAATTCGGTGCTATATGCGATAATAGACACCTGTAATTTTCCCAGAATTAAAGCCCGCCGTTAGTTCAAGTTTTATCTGTCTGAGGAGCTTATGACACACTATATTCGTAAAGAGCGTCAGTCGACCAACCCATCGACTTTCGGACGGTCACCCGATTTTCGTCATTTGTTTAAAACGCTCACTACAGCATTCATAAAAGGAACTTAACTTCTGAAGTTATCAGTCACTAGACTTACAAACTACTTAAACTAAAACTAACCTAAGGACAACTTTACACAAACCCATGCCCAGGCAGAACTCGAACCTACGGACGGCGATCATCCGCGCACTCCGCAGCAACGTGACTTTTAATCAAGAAAGGGTAGGAATCACACTCAGACCCGCGGGAATTTCTCACATCTGTAGACCAATTTCTGGCTTCTCTGTTAATTGCTATTTGGTTTTTACATCTGGGGACACCCATGTTCCTTCGTGCACCTGTTTTTGGGGGAAATTAGTGCTACTGATAAACATGCCCACGGACGCAGAAAACTAATTAGCCCTATTCTTTTGTCGTTACTATTTTCTTGCAGACAATTAAGGCCTATTGTGGGAGTAAAGCTGGTCTCCTTTCCAATATTGGCATTAAAATCGCCGATGACAATTCTACAGCTGCTTTTAGAAATGAAATCCATAATATCTTCTAGCAATGCATAGAATATATCTACTCTGTCTTCATTTTCCTCTGTTGGTGCTTTTTCAATGATAAAGTTAGTACTGAGATTCTTGCGTTTACTGCCCAAAATTCTTTACCACTGGTACAACGTCTTTTTTAACACTGAAAATAGTTACAATAAAGCAATTCACTGCTTCACCATAGAATATTGTGTAATTTTCTACGGCTATTGTTCCTGTACCTTCCCGTCGAACTTCTTCCTGCGGGGCAACCACCGACATTTTTCCTAATTCTCTAACGGAAGGTATTTCCATCCCAGGTTTTTACAGAGACTGTACATTCTATGTTGCAAATCGAAGTCCTTTTCTATGCTTAGTTCGTTGTATTGGGTTTGTTATGTATCCTAGGTTTCTCCCTGGCTTCCGTAACACGAATGGTTTTTATGTTCAAAATGTGCAAATGTCTGTGAATCTATGGGAGATAACTATGTTGGTTATTAGTGCATAGGCAACACACACACCCATGCCATACGGAGCGAGGCGCCTTTCACTGTTTGGCTACTCCACCGCGGCTGGTTTTTATGAGGTGGGGTTTTAAGCCCAATTCCCAACCCCGATCCTGGAGAACCAGAGTATTACCTTCGATCTGTGCGGTTTGGGAGACCCTACCAGTAGCTAAGCAACCGCCGGCATGGGTCTTAGGATCATTTAATCAAGCAAGCCTCACCACCACGACAAGGTAAGGTTACCACTGTAAGTAATTAAAAATTAGCATCGCATCGACAGTCATTTTACCACAGATGGTTTCTATACTCAGGTAGAGAAATACAGAAAATTATACGGCTAAATTATTTTGAGAGAAACGGGGACGACGATGATTTTTTTTCTTCTGGAGGGGTGAGGAGGGAGGGTTACTTTATCCTCATCGAGATCTTCAACCCAAAATATCAGCAGCTCAGGTAAGATATTTCAAAATTTAGGAGCATGGGTTGCTCGGAAACGACTTGAAAGAAAATAATTAACAAAATCTTTCGCAGGTAGGTCAGGGACGATAGTGCAATGACCCGCCCCCACCCCCACCACGTCGTCTTTTCTTTACGCTCCTGCAGAGAGCAGAGAAAGCTAGAAAGAACTTATTTGGGGGAGGCGTGGAAAATAGAGTCAAGTTGGCAAGAAGCGACCCTGCAATAAACGACAGTGTCGAAAGGCTGTGTAAGAGTGCAAATGAGCACTATAGGCAGTGAAGAAGACTTAGTTCGTTTGACATATCATTTTTCAAACAGAGGGAAGGCATGGTATCGCAGACTCGGTGAATTCCAAGAGGGCGAGGTGCGCATTACGTGAAGCCTGTTTCTGAAAGTCGACGGAAAGGGCGGAGAGGCTCAGTTTTCCAACCGTAAAAGAAAAGCGAAGAAAAAAAAAGTTCCTCTCTCTCAATCTTCTGCCTTTTTCTCTGTCATCCCGCCGTCAGCAGTGTGCAGCATCGTACACGTTCCATTCTGCTCCATGAAGCGAAACAAATCGACAAGGAAGAGAAGAAAAAAAAAGAAGGAGGAGGAAAAGCAAGGTAGCGGACTTGTGTGTTTCTAGGCAAGGACTAAATAAACTCGCCGAATCGGCGATGAAAGAACAGCTCGGGCGAAAAAGAAAGTAAGAGGGGAGCTTAGGGCCGACGGCGGCTTCCGGTGGAGCCTGCAAATTTGTATCGCCGCCCTGCCGCCCCCGTCGCCCCCTGAGCAGGAGTTGTGTCGACTGGAGGGCGGATTGCCCGACAAGAAGCGCCGGGCCGACCGCCTGCGAATTACGACAGTCAAAGGCCGAGACGGGCTCTTTTATCTCCGCGAATCAGACATCCAATTCTGCGAAAACTAAAACTTAGGAGTCCTGGGTTGCAGATGAGGCGCGGGTCGCCTCATTAATCTCCATTTCGGCTGTAACGTCCCGCCGCGCAAAAGCCGATGTTGCGCTGTGTCTGCTACTCCCTCTCCCCTTTGCTGCGACGGCGTATTTAATGATGAGGAAAACAAGAGGCACGGGTTACAGTAACTTTTTCAGTAAGCTGCCAACGTCTCATTGTGACGGTGAAATGGCGATCAATACCTAGAAAATGAAGCGCCTTATTAGGTACTTAGTTCTGTAGAAAACTCGCCGACTGCCGTTTATTTCGGAATAGGGTCAGCGTTTCTCGCAGTAGAAGAGAGATTGAACGCTGGAATAAGTGCAATGAAAATACCACTCACTAACCTTCGCACACACACACACACACACACACACACACCTTGCCTTCTTCTCATTAGAAATCGTGTCAAGGTCATAGAAGTTACATACTGGGACACACAAATAGCTGCAGCCACATCTCTCTGTGTCTGTCCCGCTTTTAACTTCCCTATAGTACTCATTCAATAGCTCTTGGATATTATTCAATTTGTGAATTTAGCAAGCTATAAAAGGACAGCTCGGAGAAATATGGAGAAGTAATTAAAGTTCAGGATGAAGAAATAAAACCTTGTGTTTTGCTGATAACTTTGTTATTCTGCCAGACACAGCAAAGGACCTGGAGGAGCAACTGAAAGGAATGGACGTGTGTTGAAAGGAGCATATAAGATGAACATTAACAAGAGCAAAACAAGGATAATGGAATGCAGTCTTAGAAAATCAGGCGATGCTGAAGGAATTAAATTAGGTAACGAATCATTAAAGATGGTAAATGAGTTTTGTTACTTGGGCAGTAAAATAACATATGATGGTCACAGTAAAGAGGGTATAAAAACATAATGGCAATAGGAAGAAAAGCGTTTTCGAAAAAGGTAAGTTTGTTAACATTGAATATTAATTTAATCATAAGGAAGTCCTTTCTGAAGGTTGTTTGTGTGGAGTGTTGTCTTGTAAGGGAGTGAAACGTGGTCGATAAATAGTGTGGACAGAAAGAGGATAGAGACTTTTGAAATACAGAATTGGACAGAAAAGGAATCTGTGGCATACCTTGACTAAAAGAAGGAATCGATTGGTAGGACAGGTAAATTTAATGTTGGAGGGAAGTGTGCGGGGTAAAAATTGCAGAGTGAGACCAAGAGATGAATATAGTAAGCAAATTCAAATGGATATAGGTTGCCGTTCTTATGAGGAAATGAAGATGCTTGCTCAGGATATAGTAAGATAGAGAGCTGCATCAAAACAGTCTCTCTATGCCATAGCTTCGGGTAAGTCAGGTTGTTGGTGCATTGCATTACCTGCTCACAACTTTATATGAACCTAAATGTTCAAAAATGTTCAAATGTTTGTATAGTCTACGGGACTTAACTACGGGGTCGTCAGTCCCTAAACTTACAAACTACTTATGAACTACTTACAAACTAGGACGGCACAAATATCCATGCCCGAGGGGGGATTCGAACCCCCGACCGTAGTGGCCGTGCAGACCGTGATTGGAGCGCCTCAGTCTCCTCGGCCACCGCGGCCGGCGAACCTAAATGCTTGGGTAATAGTTTCGGTAGAGCAAACACAACATACAACATCCCCCCTCCTAACACCCCCCCCCCCCCATGCAGCGACGTTCTGTTACAACCACTAACTAGGTTACTGAAATGATGCTGCCTCCACTCCGTAGAATCTATAGAAAATCATCGAACCATTTTAGTTCATTCTCCCGATGACAATACTTATGAAACAAGATATCTCATCTGATCTCGTAGGTGTAGGATTCCGCGGCCATTGTCACTTTCAATAAAGTTCTTTCAGGTATCAGACCGCATGGTCATCGTGTGAAACCAACCGACGTTTCGGTCACTGTTGCAAGTCGCCTTGTTCACGGTATTCGTCAGACCAACACCCTGAATATGGCGAACTATAACTGGTGACTTACCAGCAAAAAATTATTTATTTATATTCAAAAATCTGCTGAAGTATCTAATACAATTGATGATAAAACGTACACTAATTACTGAAGATATGTACGACGCACGGGAGCAGCTGAACGGTCTGGAGCACCACGTCGGAGGTTTGAATCCTCCCTCGGGCATAGATGTTTGTACCGTCGTTAGTATAAGTTAGTTCATAAATAGTTTGTAAGATTAGGGACTGATGACCCCGCCTTTAAGTCCCATAAGCATAACAAACATTTGAACATTTGATAATATGTACGCTAAATAAACATGTTAAAGTATACACAAGGATACTGCAGAATTTCTATCCACGCCAATGGGCGTTCAATGATAGCTGAAAATCGTGGGAAATTCACACGGTCATTGGTAATATAACAGTTATATCATACAACGTAAATTTACACGGCCGGCGTTGTCTTCAGGTAAAACTGATAGGCAATGGTCCAGGTGTAAAACGTCCTCCCGAAGTTTGGTCTCCAACTGCGGGAGAGATCTTCCAGGGTCTTCCGGCTACTGGCACTGTAGGCTGAAGATCTCTCGCATTTATAGAGAGCATAGAGGGCACCACCATACGTCACGTGAGGCTGACTGTGTGGCTATCTTTGGATGACGTCGTCATTCTCGATTAAAAGTAATCGATTGTCATCTTCTTGGTGCAATGTCTACATCCATATTTTATCTAACTTCAGACCTTCTTCTCTTCTAATAAAATTATTCCGAAGAAGAGAAGAATCCAGAAGTTCCGGGCAACAACGGTAACCAACTAGCAGAATTAATGATCGAATGGGGAAATATTGGCCACCAAGAAGGTAAAAGGTTACTTGACATCACCAAAAGACGCACATCACCCCCTTTCAACACCTGGGGTATACAAAATTCCTTGCAGCTGTGGTCAAGTACAACTAGAAGAAGCATCAACACCCTCTTAACTGAACATAAAAGGCTGTGTTATAGGAAAGAGACAGCGTGGCGAATGGAGATTTGGGTGTGGCGGGAGACGTGCACGGAAGAGTCCTCGGTGGCGGAGTTGTCAAAGCGTCTGCCTAGTAAGCAGGGCCGGCCGCGGTGGCCCAGGGGATTGAGGCGCTCCAGTCACGATCTGCACGGCCACTACGGTCGGGGGTTCGAATCCCCCCTCGGGCATGGATATTTGTGTCGTCCTTAGGATTAGCTAGTTCATAAGTAGTTTGTAAGCTTAGGGACTGATGACCCCGTAGTTAAGTCCCATAAGTTCTACAAACATTTGAACATTTTTAGGAAGCAGGAGATGCCGGGTTCGAATCCCAGCCGGGAACAAATTTTCATTCGCCACACTTTGGTACTCCAACTAAACCTAGTATTGTGAAGCCATAACCGATCGCAAATTGCGATTTTTTTCATTAAAAAGGTCTTTTTTGCCACACGGAAAAATCGGCAGTAGCAGATCATGTTTTTCAACATGGGAACCATCAAATAAAATTGAATGAAACGAGCGTTTTAGCTAGAACATTACATTACCATGCATACATGTATAGAGAAGCAATAGAGATTCACAAACACCGGAATAATTTTAATAGAAAAGAAGAAGGTCGGAAGTTAGAAAAAATATGGATGTCGTCATTGCACCAACAAGATGACAATCGATTACTTTTAATCGAGAATGACGACATCATCCAAAGATAGCCACACAGTCAGCCTCACGTGACGTATGGTGGTGCCCTCTATGCCCTCGATAAATGTGAGAGCCCCTCAGACCACAGTGGCAGTTGCCGGTAGACCATGGAAGATGTCTCCCGCAGTTGGAGACGAAACGTCGGGAGGAAGTTTTATACATCGACCACGGCCTCTCATCCCGTAAGTTTTACCAGAAGATATCACTTATAATTTGATTGAAGAAAAGTACTTTCCTCCTCTTCCTGAAAGATCTAAGGATTTCATTCGAAAAGGTATTTTCTTAAAATTATTTGTGAAGTATGTCAATAATTTAAAAGATCTTAAATGTCTCAGTTTACGGATAGTAATTGATTTGTCGATTTTGGCCCACTTTAGGTAACGGTAGTAACACTAAAAGTGAACCTTTGCGATAGTTTTTTGACAGCTCAAAATTTAAATGAAAATAACGGCTTAACCATTCATCTGACACGAACATTGAATAACCGAATTCGAGAGGATAAAATTCTCTACAACTTTGCTCTCTTATGTCTTTTCATATCTCGAATCGTTTGAGAGATATTTACAAAAATAACGGAGTTTTGACACCCTCCATTGAATTAACGAAAACCAGCCGTTCGCAGAAGTCACGTGACTTTCCTCGCCCAGAACTCTCTGACATACGCTATATTGTGTTGCGTATTTGATGATTTTATTATTTTAACTTACACATTGTCATTTCAAAGCAATGGAGCACTGAAGGATTAACAAAAACATGTCGTTCTTCGTACGATAAATGATAATGTAATGTCTAAAACTGCCATATTACCATCAGTTCACAACAGCCATCAATAGCATGAGATTAAAGAACGTAACTTCTAATTGTTAGCTGTACCTTAGTGGGCAGTCTGCTTTCGGCTCGCGTGCTGTGTGGACGTCTGTTTACTTCCTCGCTGCGGCCGCACGTGCGCTTACCGTGTGTGGTGAGTTTGACGCTCTTGTAGCGTAAATAGCAGCTTTAGGTTTCAAAATGTGTAGATAACCAAGATGAGTCACACTAAAAGAAAATATACTTTGAAGTTCTCGTTCGATGAACACTTTGCTCGGCCAAGAGCATTTGAAGTAGAAGTGTTTCTACGAGATATAGTAAAGCTCAGTTTTAGTGAGATAGTGGGGATCCATTTATCGATTGTGAGTAGCACAGTATACCTAAAATGATCAATGCTGAATGCTGTGAAAAAGTTATTGGACAATGTGGAGGCAAACTGAAGTATAATCATTGTGACGGCAATGTTGGTAACGTTCAAGTTGATCATGCTGGATTTGGAACTAGAACCGTGCGTATCTTTGAACTGCCTTTCGAGATAACCGAGGATGGGATTAATACAGCTCCCAAACCGTACGGGAGGGTTATCAGCAATATTTCGGAAAAGTGGACGACTTTCCAAACGTTCCCGGTGTCAGACAAATCAAAATTGAGCTACAAAAACATATACCATCTTATATTTACGTTAGCGGATATAGAGCCATTGTCATGTACGACGACCAACCACGTACATGATCAGGCTGTGGGCAGATAGGGCATGTTAGATCCGAATGTGTACAGCGGAGATTGACGCAGGTGCCGGCCGGGGAGCCGGTCGCGCCAATGAAGATGACGTCACTGCCTGTGACGTACGCCACGGCCCTCCGAGTGAATACGGCCACCACGTCGAGCCCCGTAATAGACGGAAACTGCGAGACAGACGACGCTACAGTAAGCCTGACAATGGACACCAGTACAAATGAAGCATTGGCTGTCGCCCCATCTCACACGACGGAAACAGTCACTGGAGGTGAACACGATAAACATCTCCCGAAAAACTTGGAACAAAATGTACGGCGTGAGGATGAAGGCGCTTCTATTCAAGAAATTAATACTGAAGATCCCAGTAGCACTTCAGAGAATAAGGGCAATCCACAATCTGGTCCTTCTCCAAAAAAGCATAAGAAACGGCGTATAGCACCTCCTGACGCGAAACAGAAAGTACAGTCAGTGCGTGAGAAAGCAAAACAAATTTGTCAAAAACTAAGCGACGAGACGTCTGGAAAATCGCAACGGAGTAAACAGACGACAAATGTTGTTAGTATGGACGTTTCGCCAAATACAGAAACACACACCCAACAGGACGGTGCAACGACTAATTCTACACGGAAAGATTCGCGAAATAAAGTTATATCTCAACATGGTTCTGGTAAAGAGAAGCTTCAGTGCACTGATGGAGGGAACTGGACAGAAGAAACCGCAAAATTCCCTGAGGACGAAGAAATGCAGGAAGTGTCAAATACAAAAAGAGGCTCGTTCTCCACACCGAGAGGCGAGACAATTAAGAGGACGTCACCTCCACTTCCGATTCATTAAAGAAATCAGACGCCACGAGTATTAGTCATCTTATCCACCAATTTCGTCAATCTAATTTTCACAATTGCATTGCAATCATATAAAATTGGAACGATAAACATCAATAAAATCCGCAGCCATTTAAAACTCAGGTCCTTGCAAGATATGCTCTATGCAGCCGATATCGATATTGCCATGCTGCAAGAAGTTACAGACATTCACATTGATTATATCACAGGATATAATGCAATTGTCAATTCAGGAAATGACTCAGAACTCGGTACAGCAATATTAAGCAAAGAGGACATTATTGTGCACGATGTTACAAAACTGACAAACTCCAGAGGTTTAGCTGTCACCATCAACGGTACTCGATTCATAAACATCTACGCACCCTATGGCTCTAGTAATAGGCGGCGTAGAGCTGAATTATTTAAAGTTGATGTTGTACCTCTTTTTTGTGGACGATATGACAATATAATTTTTGGAGGGGACTATAACTGTGTATTATCAGCTAAAGATCAAACGCCAAATTTTAACTATTGTGCTGAACTTGATGTAATAATTAAACAACTGAACATGACTGATACTTGGGAGCTCAAAAACAGTGCACTGCCAGGCTTTACTTACATCACAAGTCATTCTGCCAGTCGCATCGAAAGAATATATGTGTCTGATCATTTACAAACGCATGTGCTGCAAACAGAGTTATGGCCGACAATATTCTCAGACCACATAGCATATATCTGCACCGTGCCCAACTAACGTGCGGGCAACGTGGTACTACGCAGTGGCAGAAAAGTGCCAACGAACGAACGACTTCATTCCATTCACATGGCAGACTCCCCTTTGTGTAACACCTGCAATCTCAACGACACAGATGAACACCAATTTGTATGTAATAATGTAAACAACATTTCGCAGTCGGTTAGGCAAAAACTGGCAATCATTCAGAGAACATCGCCGCATACAATAACACCCACGAGTTTTTTGCTACCCGACGAAATACTTTACCCCAACACAAAGACTAATGCCGTCAACTGATTAAGGGGACATACAGTATTTTATATACTAACAAATAGTGAAAAGAGTGAAGAGGACTTTTGGACGTATATTACGACCCAGCACCAAAACCTACTGCAAATAAATGATTATCATTGTCAATACGCAAATTTCCTAAAGAGAACTATTATGTAAATTGCACGCGAAATAACATCCTTAACGATGGAGCTTGCAGGATAACTTTAACGATAATTATATAAATAAATAAATGCAATCATCCAAATGAAGAGTACATGAACATTTGAAGAACAAGTAACGATGGAACGAGCAGGATCTAAGAATCACTTTTGGTTTTGAAACAAGATATATCATTAAGCCCTTCTTTCGTTTGTTTATTTTATTCAAATAAATCCTGTGCACCAGCCGACTGACGTCTTTCCGGGTTAGAGAAGAAGGAATTTTATACTAAATACATAAAACTAGATAAAAAGAAAAGGAACTTCAAACGGACACGCAAGACTGCGAAAACAATACGTGAAGACGAAATTTGAAATCGACGGTGAGCAGTGCCATGGAAAAAGAAGAAACAGTTATTTTATTGAATAGTAAATAGAAGAAACTAGTTTATGTTTTCCACTGAAGAAGTGACCTTGCTTTTTGGGGCAGCAAGACGGAAAATCGTCAAATCAGCTTTATCTTCCTTTTTTTTATCAACACAAGAAGAATTTTCATTTTCAAGTACAAGAAAGAGGTAAAAAAAAGTGGGCAATGCGTTAGACTGTGATGCTGAAGGTCAGTGGTTCGGAGCTCGCCACTACATAATTTATTTTTTCTTGTTTGTAAACCTTTGAAACCGTTCTGTCATCGTCGTAAATCCTTAGACATACAAACTGTTTAATCTAAATTGTCATAAATTCCGTGAATATGTATTTAAGCTAACTTAAGGACAACACACAACAATGCATGAGGGAGGACTCGAACCTCCATCGGGAACGGCCTCTCTGCGCGGCAAATTTTTGTCTTTTTACGAGATCACACTCGCTGTTGTATAGCCTCTTTTGAAAGTCATTCTTTACTAATGTTTGACATTTCTACAACAAAATCACACACATCTCATACGCACGACTTCTTGTTAAGAATTGCTGTAATTACATGTGGTTATCGTCTAGTGCGTCTTCTTAGTTCTGGATGTGTCTGGTCAGTGGCATCCTTCAGTATATATTGTGTAACATTTTTGTCTTGTTAATTCTCAGAGATTGTTTGGTCGATATAAATAATACCTTTATTTTGTTTTGTATGCTTTAATAGAGGGGTAGCATTAATAAATACCAGAAAGGTAACAAAGCTACAGCAGAAAAATCGAAATAATCTAAGAACAGATGTGTCTTAAATCTATCGAAGGCTAATCGCCATACCTATTCTTAGTCTTGCAATTATTACTTATAAATCAGATACGCCTTTTACGTGTTTCTTTCTTTGCAGTTCAACAAACCTACAGTTGTATGTTATTAAGTAAATTTTGCACACTTAGGGGAGACCGGGGCACATTTTCCATAGGGGCAAGTTTTACAAATCCGGTTATTTTCGAAACAAACCGCTAGATGTTACCACCGGCGATCCTGTAGGAAGTAGCAACAAAGCACGCTTCATTTACGAAAGTTTCAGTGTCGTACCAGCAGTCACTACGTCGGCAGGGCGGTTTTCGTCATTTTTGCAAATGTGAGTAAACTTTCACGTTTTTCTTCAAACTTAAAATAAACATTCTAGCGTAAAATTTATTATCTTGACATTGCACACACTAAAAGTGGGTTTCTTTCGTCACGTAACTGTGCATTTGTTTTGTAAATAGCTTACACTGTTACTCATGGACGTAGTGTTATAGTGCCGAATATGGCGACGGGGCATGTTTTCCGAGTGCATACGGGGCACATATTCCTTATTGCTAAAGCAAATAAAATGTGGGTATAGTGCACGAAATGCAAGAAATGGGCGCATGGAGACTGTAGGAAAGGGAATATTGCATTTTTTGTTTGCTTACATTGTGATTCAGACAATCAGTGTAAGTATTGTTAAAATTGTGTGTATTTGTGAAATATTTAAGTCACATATTTTGTAAACCCATTAAATAGCATTTGTTTTTATTTCATGTGGCTATTTTTACTATCCTCTTTTGTAATATATTGTAAATTCATGGTAAAAATACGTATTCAGTGAAATCAAGATAATTATCTCTGTTTTAACATTGAAAGTATAATTGGAATATTTGCCCCTGGATATTTTAAGTAAGCTGGAAATCTTGCCCCGCATATGGGGCAAATTTCCAACGCAACATGGTCAGACAAAACCATTTGCTACCAAGAATGATATTTACTATTTTCAAAAATATCTGTACAAGACTGTAAATAAAGGTGTAGGAAATATAATGATCTGCTGTTTACCGCAAAATCGATAAAAATAAGAAGTACAAAAATAAAAATGTAAAATGGTGGAAAACGTGCCCCGGTCTCCCCTACCTTCACAAGATGAAGAAACTTACAGCCTACATAAAATTTTGTTTTGTGCGTGGCGGATGGTACTTAACTTTCGGAGTTCCATCAAAGTCTTACAGAAGACATTGACGCCGTTTTATTATTAATTACAGAATTTGCAATTCAGTGAATGGTTCTTGACAAATGACACCTTTCAATAAACCCTAACAGTGATTCACACATCACCACGAAAGTTGATATTGTGAGTTTTTATAGATGCAGTGGACGAAGATAGTTAACTGCAGACAGAGACGGATCTAGGCCCTATGGCGCCCGGGGCAAGATTGTGATTTGGCGACCCCCCCCCCCCCCGCCTCCAATTTCATCGTCCAAATGACGAAGTATGAGATTTAATAAAAATAATAATAACTGGGTTTAGATTGAGTTGTTTTATTCACGAACAGGAGACAATGTATGAATGAAGTTCACAAACAAAGCAAAATATTAAGTATTGAATATAAAATAAATTTAGATGAAAAAAGTCAAATTTTTCAAGTATAATATGTGATAGAATAAAATGTTGATATATTTACTGAAAAAATGAATGAGTATAAACAAGAACTGCAACCTGTAATTTTTATTCCACTTTATAATGGTTGACTGGAAAGGTAACAATGAATAAACAATTTAAATTGTGAGCAGTCTCAAATTTTTAATTGATTAATATGTCCAAATACGCGTTTTGCTCAGTTAGCATATGACCAGATTGGTTAAATGTTGCAGATATTATCTATAGGACTTCGGATGCCAAGTCTAGCAGTGGTGGGTTTTAGCATTTTATAAAAGTTATCGTTCAGGTCCCCATATCAAACAGAATAGCTGGTGCCAAGGTAAGTCAAAGGTGGACCTACTGAGGCACAAGCTCTTCTATCTGATATGGAGACCTGAACGATACCTTTTATAAAATGCTAAAACTGCTTCCACCACTGATAGACTTAGCATTCGAAGCCCCATATCATTATATCTGCAACATTTAACCAATCTGATCATATGCTAACTGGGCGAAACGCGTATTTGGACATAATCTATTACAATTTTACATTAGAGACTGATATTTGAATAATTTAACCTAAAACTTAATCTTACGAGCTTTCCTTTCGGCAAAAGTAGTAATAATAGCATCAAATGAGATATTAGACGCTAATTGGTGTTCAATGCTGATTATACTAAGTCTGTGAGGCGCTGTTGTGCTGTTTTGCTTCTTATATATATATATATATATATATATATATATATATATATATATATATATATATATATATATATATGTTTTCAATTTACTGAAACTCCTTTCGGTTGTTGAAACTGAAACAGGCATCGTAACAAAAATACTTTTGTAATCTAAATAGCACGGGTGCAGGGGCAGCTAAGGCACTATGAATTTAATAGCAACAAACGGCAAGGAATGAAAATAAAACTACTTATTGCTCATGCAACGAAATTCATACTATAGCTTACAGTGAATTTGATTTAATTCTCGTAATTATCTCTTAAAAAAACATAATTAGTAAAGCTTTTGCCCATTTTGGCGCCACCTGAACTCTGCGCCCGGGGCAGCTTGCCCCTCTTGCCCCCCATCCCCCCTTAGATCCGTCACTGACTGCAGAGGTGGTATAAACAGAGGAGACAAGAAGATGGACGTAAGGAGAGACGAAAAGGATGCACAGAGAGATGGTGAAGAGATGGATAGAGAGAGAGAGAGAGAGAGGGAAAAGATTGGAGGGGAGATGGATTGAGAGAGAATGCATTAAATTTATCCCAAGGCAATTTCGGGTTTCAGCTAGGTTATTTTTGTTTCAGATGTCTTCAGATCAGTCACATCCTAAAAGAATATAACAGCCTCATGATTAAGCCGTAATGGAACGGCTGTCCAGTCCGAAGCATTATACCACGCGAACATCCGCCCATCTATTAGATTATCATCTGCATATCTATACACATAGATGGAAGATTGATGGTTAAATATACAGTTATCATACACGGTAGTACTTTTTTTTCAAATCAAATGTTGAAATGTTTCTAATGCTATGGGACCAGACTACTTTGGTCATAAGTCCCTAGACTTACAATTTAACTTAAACTAAGTTAAACGAACCTAAGAACAACACACAAACATCTATGCCCCTGGGAGGATTCAAACCCCCGACGCGGGAGGCCACGCAATCCGTAACGTAGCGCTCCAGACCACTCGACTACTCCCGCGCGGCTTACTTTTTTCCTCATCTTTATTGTTTTCATTTGACTGCACCGTAACAATGATATCGGCGCGCACTGTTCCACACGAAACGCCCTTCTTTAATCCACGATTCTAACTTTCGCAATATATTTTCTTTAAGTCTCCGTTTAAAATGTCTGTTAGTCAGGGTCGTAGTCTTTAGCTGCTACTATTCAATATGAAGGTTGATTTTCTCCAACGTGTACAAAATTTGGGCATTAATCGATGAGAAGATACGAACCAAACATGTGTAATAAACTTTGTGACGCCCCCTGAGGTGGCCCAAAAAGAGAAAAGGAAACTGTATTGTGAATCACGAACATTTATATTTAACTATATATCTGCGTTAGATAAAAATATCTGAATCTAAATAAGCGCCTAAATAAAGGAGCACGCCTCTTGTTACGATTGTCTTTTTTTGTCTGATCCTGTTTTTTGTGGTTGTTGGCGTATGTCTTTTACAGACTGCTCATCCTTTTGTCCTGTGGTCTTAATTACTGAAGTATGTTGCGTAATGCATATGTTACTACACTGAAGAATTAGATTAAATTAGATTAATACTTGTTCTATAGATAATATATACGACATTCCGCAATGATGTTGAACGTGTCACTTCAGTAAATGGTGTCTATACATGACAGTCAATGTACTAAGGACATTTTGTTTTCATTTATTTATTTAATTATGTATTTTATGTTTTATCTAAAAATTCATCTAAAGTGAAGGAGTTGTCAGTCAGAAACTCCTTTAATTCTTTAATTTCTTTTTTAAATACCAGTTGCCTATCTTTCAGTCTATTCATGCTACTTGATAAGTGACTGAAGTGGCAGTATAATTCACGCCTTTCTGTGCCAAAGTTAGATTTATCCTTGAATAGTGAATATCACCCTTTCTCCTAGTGTTGTAGCTATGCACACTGCTATTACTTTTGAATTGGGACTGTTTGTTAATAACAAATCTCATGAGTGAAAATATATATATTGTGAAGATATAGTGAGGTGGCACAGGTCGTTAAATAAATGTCTGCAGGATGATGTAGGGTGTTCTCTAGCAATTTCTCTGAGTACACGCTTTTTTTCTCTGAACTCAAACGTTTAAGCAGATCTTCAATGTGTTTCTTCCAACTCAATTGCTCGTCAATGCAAACACCAGAAAATTAGAAAATCTTACCGTAACTAAGGATTTCTCTTTAAAATCTGCATTTATTAATGGGGTCTTGCCATTTACTGTATGAAATACTGGGTTTTATCAAAGTTTAATGAGAGTCCATTTTGTAAGGGGACAGTTTCGTGGGGACACTTGAAGCCTGCAATTCTGTGGTACATCGAGCACAGGCGCGGGAATCGTGATGTGTTTTAGCAGCTACTGACTCGTCGTAGTTCATGGGTTACTCAATAGATATCGGTACCTCTTATCTCTCAAACGCAAGGTCTATAGAAGCACAGAGTTTTTGTGTGATAGAAGACAGGTCTGGACACCAATGTACCTTATGGAGCCGCCATTTTGGGTGTAGAGCGGACGACGCAGCGCAGTATCGCTAGGAGATGAAACAGTCGCTTTCACAAATTATTATTATCCTGTAGCCAGTTTGCGTACCATGAAAGATTTCTGATTTCAGTATAAGATCGGATAAAAAAATATCTTCGCGAAAAATTCTTTCGTAACTTGTGAATGGTGTAAATAATGTGCTTATTAAGGATGAAAAACCAAAATAATTAAAGTAATTATATCCTAAACTAATACACCGATTTTAAATTAATAAATTTCAGTTTCCTAATTTCTCAGTTGACGCAATGACTTTCTTGTACTTTTTCCGATATATCTCTTACCGTTTCCAACAATTTCAGTCAAAACACTAGGATCTGTCCTATGTTTGTCTGGCATAGATTCAGTATCTCCAAATTTCTTCCAGTGACGTAATGTCGAATCACTGGAAACGCACATACCAGGAAAATATCATGTGAATGCAAGCCGACATCCCATATAATTTCTGTTCTTGGATACAACACAAACTGTCGTTTGTCCTTCGTCTATACCACACCGAATGAAAACATGTATATATATTACGTTACACATATACGACTGGTAGAAAGCAAAATGTTGTTAATGAAAAGACTAATTTTCCTCATAACTGTGGTTGTATCGTTAGTCATATCACATATACATTGCAATGAGAATGGATAAAGTCACATTTTCTATAACCTGCATCCTCCGTCGCAATTTTACATTCACTGCTTTGTGCTACTAACACTTTCTAGTGACAAACATCACCCAAATACAGTCTGCTACAGCCGCGTTTTAGAACCAAAATGCCCGCCTCCGCAAAGAATCACGGTAACGTGACCAGACCTTTCCTATATTGACCTTGGTCAAACGAGCGTCTGCTCGCTCACTTTGTGTATAGACACGTACTGGAAAATCCAGGCCGTTATTGATGCAATGGCGAACGGCGGGAGAAGGCCTGTTCGGCCTTGGAAAAATACGCAATAAACCACTTAAAAATTAATAACTATTTATCCATATATGATACAAAAGCGCGCGTACTCTCATTTTAAAGGTAAAGACTAAACGGATGAGGTGATGTTAGCGCGCTTCCTGTTCCTTTAATTAGTTTTTGAGTTACAGTAAATAAAAAATCATTAAAAATAACCATTTTGTAAACGATATGTCATGAAAGCGGCTTAACCGAGTATAAAGTGTCAAATGATAGATCTAAGTGAGATCTATTAAGTTGTATATTTAGTTCTTAGCGCAAATTTAGCAAATTTGAATTTAATACCAGTAAGAAGGTTCCCAAGTATAAAAGCTGGAATTCCATTGAATACTATCATCACATGTATTTATTTCATTTGTATTTTATGTAAAAGAGGCAATTTTGTGAAATTAAGATAGTGATATGACTTCAGAGTAAGCCAGTGATGGAACGTAAAGCGGCCATTTTGGCTTGTTAGGGGGTAGTCTGTTGGTTTCGTTTTCACAGATAAGACGTGTCGTTGTGCTGGGTGACTATGGAGTCCCTTGAGGACTTGTAAAATTTACAGCGAAGTGTTTTAGTGTGGAACTTTGAAATATTTGTTCTGTGGATCTTAGAAAACTTAGATTTCATTCTGCGTCTGTGAGACTTAGAAGCCATCAGTGGTGCTTCGTGGATTGTAACTATATTCTGTGACAGTGGAACTTAGGGTTTCTCAGGATTGTTGCTAGGCGTTTTTTTCGCGACTGTGTGACTTAGAAACTATTCAGTCAAGTTTCCACTTTTTTTTGCGTGGAAGCCTTAAGGAACTCGGCATTGCTCTCAATTCAGGTGCAACAAATATTCACTGACTGATATTAGGTGGAACAAACATCAATTTAGTTAAAAGTGAATGTGTCGTTTGTGATTTTTTTCCTGACTGCATTTATTTAAAGCTAAACGTTTTGGGACATTGCAGCAGGTGTGGCTGGCCTCTAGACACGACACAGCCAGTTTCTATAGTAAAATAGGGTCTAGAGCCGCACTTCACGGAGCCCCAAGCAAGTTCAATTAGCCTCCGAAGATGTCTTCCGCAGCTGAAAACGAAACGTTAGGAGAGAGATTTATCCATCGACCACGGCCTACCAGCCCGGAAATTTAAGAGAAATTGACGCCGGCCGTGAAAGACTGCATTGTATGGTTTATGTTCACTAATATGTGAAGGTACAACTTTTTGCAAACTTTTTATAAAGCTGTCAGAAGTGTGGTGGGGTGGTAGTTTTGACATCAGACGTATGCCATTTTTTATGCAAAGGTTTAACGATATCCAGGAAAATACCCTGCTTTAAAGAGCTGTTACATATATGGCTAAGAATTCAACTTATCTCTTGGGAATATGCTTTTAATATAATAAAGGTGCAATCGTCTGAAGATTTTGAGTCAACATTTCAAACTCTGAAAGATTAACACACAGTAAAGTGTTAACCTACCCAGATTGTAATAGAGAATTTATTTCATCCTGCGACAAAAGTGGTCATGCTGCAGGAGTTGTTTCAAGTCCGATTACAGATTGTGCAGAACACCCCATAGCTAATGCCTCAAGGCAACTAACAACAGGAGAATGGAATTATTCCACAAACGAAAGAACTGCTAAGTGTCATCTATGGCATCAAGTATTTCAAATGATACTCGTATGGAGATAAATTTAAGGTTATTACAGACCACGCAGCTCTAAAATGGTTACTCACTCGCTGGGCCCTACGTCTTTCCGAAATGGATTATGAGGTTATCGATAAATCAGGTAAGAAACACACAAATTCAGATGGTCTAAGCAGAAAAATAGCACTTTCAGAAGCTGTAGAGCGTGATGCTGAGGATTGGCAAAAATCACAAGCTGGGAATGCAAAATACAAATTATGTAACTGAAAAAAATTGTTTTGAAGATTGGGTACTATGTCGTAAAACAAGACACAGACCAGAATTGTGGTTCCTGAACATCTTCGACATGAAGTTATGCAACAAGCACATGATCATATTTTGGCATGACGTGGTGGACAGAGAACAACTGAACAACACGTAGCATAGAGGTTTTGGTGGGAAATAAGGTAGCAGGATATTTCACAGTACTTTCGTAACTGCATTACGTGTGAACAGAGAGCAAGCCTGTGTCATCAAAAGGTACCACTGGAAAGGATCCCAGAAACCACTCTCCCTTTCCAAATATCTGGATTAGATTTATACGGGCAATTTCACAAAACATCAGCTGGCAATAGGTATGTTCTAACCATTATAGATGACTTTTCATGAGTCTTCCCGATCAGCATGCACGTGCAGTTGTTCAGGCTTATTAATTAGATACTAAAATTTGGCGTACCTGAAGCTATTATTACGGATCAAGAATCTCAATTGATTGGCGATTTGATGAAACAACTACGCCATTTACTAAAAGTACGAAAGTTGCATACGACACCGTTACACCCGCAAAGCAAAGGAAGAACCGAAAGATTTCAGCGGACAGTTGGTAAGATGCTTAGCCACTACATTAATAAAACATAATAATTGGGACATTTATTTACCAATGATTATTTCGGCTTACAACGCTAAAACACATGAATCAACTGGCATGACACCTTATGACGTAGTCTATGGAAGAAAAATGCCGTCCCACTTTGACCTACTCAGGCATAAGAACGGAAAAGCCGGAGAAAATGTAAAATATTTCGCTCTTATAACGAGGATGTAAGGAAAAATGTTCAAAAATCTAAGGCGTTGGAACGACAAGAAAGATTAGGTAATGCACAAACGAAATATCCGAATTACAGTGGGCTGTGCCGTCAACCCCATACATCCTAAAGGGAAAACGAAGAAATTAGTCTTACAACTACAGAGGACCATATCGGATTATTAATATCACGCCCCAGTACACTTTAAATTACAACTGCCCGTCAGAACTATTGTCCATGCCATTCGTTTAAAAGATTTTAAAGGAGCTCCAGATGTGATACCATCAACAACAGTATCTGCTCTTCCGAAGAGTGGAGGTGTAGGAAAAATAAAACAGTAACCACGCCAGTGCAAATGACGGATTTGGCATCGTACAATCTTCGAACACAGGTACAATAAATGCTACAAACGTAAATAATTATTAATGGTTAGTATTTTTTTTTTTTCAGAATGAACTAGAAGACAGAAATAGACGGTAGAAATATGTAGGTAATATAAAGTAACAGCGTGTTCTTTCCTGTTTACGCTTTCTTTATTTTTATTTTTTTACACTAGGTTCATAGGGTCGTAACAATGAGGTAACGACTATAGTATGATGGATAACTACATTATGACTGTACTATTTGTCATAATTGCGTTGTTGACCAATGTGAACAACGAACTACAGGTTCAAAATTTGATAATTAGTGTTAATATTTTTTAGGTACTTAAATTTTAACTAATTACAAATGCAGTATTTCATTACAGTATAATTTGTGGGCTCTACATAAGGAACTTAGGAGGCTGAAATTAAAATCTGACACGTTACATGAAAGGGCAAGTACACCATAGATATGTGAAGGCATAGCCAGCGAGTACAAATCATTACACTATTATTATGAACAGTTCAAAGAATAATTATATAAGATACAAGAACTAGTTTCCAAACGATTAAACGAACTAAACGTGGGTGGATGGACATAGGAGGCGAACTGTTAGATAGTGCGCTTCAATAATTCATTACAGAACGGATAGAGTACCGTGGAATTAAACAAAGCCGCCATAGAATGGAATACAACAAGAGTAAATGAATTAGAGCAAACAGTTCTTAATAATAACAAGGCCATCAGGAACGTTACCCAAAAATGAAATGTATATATCTCCTAGCTACTACCACCACGGTGAATGCTGACTTAAAGGTGATACAAACGAGGCACGACACTGTTGATAAGAAACTTGAAGTAGGGAGATCACTCAGGTTACTCACGCATCAAGTAGTTGACTCACGGCTAGCAGAAGAAGAATGAAATAACGCTATCCATTACACAGTACAGGGACATTTGTCACCCACGTTGCTACCCCCAGTCAACATTTGCCTCACTATTAGGTAAAATTGAAAAATAGAACAACAACCACCCGCATCACCAAAACTAATTTTCCCCTCCAGATAAGAATCATTTACCGCAGTATTACCACTTAGCTACCGTACTAGTGGACAGAGACAATTCAAAATTACGCGTTCGAATCGCTTTCCCTATAACAGATAAAATGGATATATTTCAATGCTACACAGTACACTCATTTCCGGTTAAATGTGGTAGACTAAATAAATTTGTACAATTTAGAACTAACCAGGTATTATATGTTTGTGTGTGTGTGTGTGTATGTGTGTGTGTGTGTATGTGTGTGAGCGTGTGGCGTCTATTCCGAAAGAACAGACGTCACTTCTGATCCTGCAGTTGTTATTGTTTTCATATTTACAGAATGTATGATTTCAACTGCGAATGGGCAAAGCTGAAAATGTGTAACCATCTGGGATTCGAACCAGGGTCTCCTGCTTTGTAGGCAGTTGCGCTGACCCCTACACCACTGGTGACACAGTGAACACCGCACATGCAAGGACTACCTAAGCACGCCTCCCGTCAGATACATACATTCAGCTTTACCCTGCCCACAGTACTCAAACTCTTAGTCAATATGTGCTAATTCCCGTAAGAGTAAGGGCTCCAAACATGCCCAGCCCTCCCCACTGAAGAAAGGCTCATTTCCTGTCACTGGCATATATATATATATATATATATATATATATATATATATATATATATATATATATATATATGTGTGTGTGTGTGTGTGTGTGTGTGTATGTGTGTGTGTGTGTGTGTGGCGTCTATTCCGAAAGAAATACCGGCGCAGTTTTGACGAAATCAGATTTACGTTGCTGCATATTCGATCAAGTTATTATACGTCCACGCGTAATCGAATTTCATATTAATAGTTATGAATCTCAGCTGAAGCCACAAATTGTCCATGAGATATAATAACTTACACATCGTACTTTTTTCGAACAAATAAAAAGTCACTGGGTGTATGCACGCCATCAGCCAGCTGACATTTTTACACAATGCAATGATTATGGTGTAGCCAAGACAATACAACATTATCAGTTCGTGGCAGTGGGTTAATAATTAACTGTCATTTTGTTCCATATAAAGAGTAAATTTTCATTTACCAGCAACTATCATCAATACAACTAATCTTAATCCATTCTTTACTCTACTTTATTGCCCAGAAATCCCCATGCAAACATTTCCAACAGAAAACCTTTCTTACCTGAACGACTCCCTTGAAAGTACCGTCCTGCAGTCACTAGATAATTTGATAAATTTACAGAAGGGAGAATTAAAGTTAATGTTGTGATGCAGCATCTCTCAAAACTGAAAGGTGAGCATATCACTAAAATTATCACAATCGGAACAAGTATTCTGGAACCTTCTTTTTCGTACTCCTGATTTGTACAGTTTTCTGGTATTTGAGACAAAAGTAACCGCCAAATTATAACATACCACTTCATCAGATCCCAGTTAATTGGATACCAAACTCTTATTTTATTTGCTTCTGTCAATGCTTTTGAGCATTAGTGTACAAATTTATCACACTTTAAGCACTAGTTCGGTTTTGTTACAGTATTGTTGTAGTTTAGATAATTCAAGGACTCAATGACTCAACCACAAAGTGGCTCAAGAATATTAGTAATTTAGTGTACGGTTGTAAATGCTACTGTAAATATACTGTTGTCAGTATATAACTATAATAACCTTGTAATTAACATTATGAGGTGCCTGCCTTTGTTGATACCGAATGAGTCAATAAATAAAACAAAATAAATTGAATTATTATAAAGTGAGAAAAATGGACTGCAATGCAATGTAATCGACATGTGAAATCAATATATTTCTTTTATTGTTGTAATCATTCTGAGATGTGTTACACTTGTATGCTTGTACTACGAAACTTCTAAGAGTGTAGCGACTTGTTATGATAATAGAACCGTTCTTAGCTAACTAGTTGTGAAGTGTTTGAAATCTTGCAGGTGCGTAACTTTCATTGTTGTGACACAGATTTTTTCATTTTAAGAGTGGAATTGGGCGGTTTTTAAGTGTTCGAATCATAAATTCGAGGACGAAGTTTTCCCAAGTGTGGAGGAATGTTGAGTACAGTAAAGAGTGTAAATAAATTAGTGAAATAAAATGCAGTAACAACTGAAAGTGAATAATACGTGAAGTAAAAATGAAAATTTAGTTCTGTTCAATCAGAACGGCCAAGTAAAATAGTAGACCCGCGCCGCATTCCAATTGTGCGTCGACCGGCTAACAAAGCACATTCAGCACCACATTGACCCGCAGAGTATTCACGTGTAGCAGAGAGTCCATCGCTCTCTCCACAAGCGGAAGCCGTTGATTCAGCTATCAGACCGTCGACCTACCACATCGCGTGAATGACAGACTGTAAAATGTGACATACTCAAACTTCTCGAAACAACGTGACCAGAAGCTAATGACCTAGTGCATTGACCACCAGATCAAAGTGTCGATCGACCTCTCTAGAAACTGTACTACGTGACAGAAGACAACGACCCCAAAGATCGTTCACCTCTAGCCAGGCCCATCAAATAAATATTACGGCCATGAAGACGACGCCGGAAGAGTGGTAGAGTGATGAAGTATCATCTGATTGGCAGTATCAGCATTATTAGCACCAGCAGCAGCAGAAGTTGGAGTGTCAGTCATGAACAGCCACCGGCAGCGACCGTTGGAGTCGAAGATGGAGGAATCTGGTCGCCAGTAACAGCGTTTGGAATGAGATCAAGGACAACAGAAGTACTTACCCAGGTTGGCTGCGTTCTGTTCGTGAAAGTTACCTGTGATCTTCGTCAAAGGTTCGACCACTCGATGAAGTGCAGCCTGAAGACCGCCGGTTTGACCCCAAGGCAAGTGCGCAATACCTCCTCGCTGCGCCGCTACCACTGTTCGTACCACATGTGAACAGTTTTTAGATGTTAAAAATCACATAGCACCGCAACGAAGTAATTCCGCAGAATTCACGGTATGTTAACGCACAGTACTAGTTTAGACAGCCAGCGCTGTTTTACTGGCCAGCGAGAAGGACATACGCAGCCAGCGTAACCACTGATCCACGCCTCATCACCGTCACGAGCCTTTCCGCCACCCATACTCGCCGAGCAAGAATAATGTATGGTTTAATTGTGTAATAAATGTTTTTTGTGTAAATGCTGTTTCATTTACGCCTCATGCCGGAACCAAGGAAAAGATCCCACATCCCACAAAATTATAGGATTCCTTGTAAAATGCTACCCTGACAAAGTGTTAATTGTAGTTACAGCTTGCCATCCTGACACTTGGGCAATGCATTTACAGTGGCTGTTAAGAGTTCAATATTTAGCAAAGCGATAGCCCCTCTTCATTTGATGTCAGAAGTGTCTTTCTTCCATTCCTTTAACTTAGCCTCTTCAGTGAGAAGGCTGACGAATAGAGTCCAGTAATTGGAATTATGTATTATTATACTTAAGAGGATTTTAATTTTGTTTTCGTTATTTCTGACTTTATTGGTTTTGCACTCTTAATGACAACATAACAGAACAGCTGTAAATAGATACTAATTGTTCTATCCCAATGTTTTACTGAAAATAAGGCAGGGAAGGTATTATTAAATACATCGGAGAAAAATTTATAACAAAAATTGCCATTGTGGACAACCGAACCTGGATCCAAGATCTGTCAGTCCAAGCACCGGACCGCTGGACCAGCTATGGCGCTCGAAATATCGTATGATGTTTACGAGACCCCAAAACACGACAGAGAATAAAAAAAGAAAAAAATCGTTAAATACTCAAACGGCATTAACTTTTGACTATATATCATTTTAGACGATCTGTCGATGTGTGGTATTGAAAACTTGATTTTCCATCATCAACTCTGATTGTTTCAAAAACTACTGAATGTCTAGCACAATGCTGAAACACGTGTCTGTTTATATTCAATACAGAACACCCATGTAAGATTCGAATGAAATCGTTTACTCTGATGCACAGACGAGTAGTGTACAACTATCCTTTATATATTCCTTGAAAAGTCAGACTTGTACAAGGATTTGCTGTGATTTTCGTGTGACTCAACGGAAATCCTACATTAATATATTTTCAGCAAACCGTTTCAAATGTGGTTTATCACATGTTGCTATAAAAGGTTATGATACATAATAAAAATTCTTACAAAATTCTGTTTTCGCCCAAACAATGGAATTGTAATTCTCTCTGCGACCTACCTACGTCGCTTTCCCGCAAGGCGAATAAGGTTCTCGACTGGCGACAAACGCGCCTTAGTTCTGCGCGATATCTGTTTATTTACACATTTTGCTCGACGTGGCAGCCCTCTTGGCCCCATATCCGATATTTTGAAGTTACGACAGAAAATAGCTCTTGCGAAAGAATTCTGTGAAATTCACTGCTGTGTACCGCCACCTTCTGAGAAAATAATTTTGTTTATCCAGGTAGCACGCAGTGGTATTTTATCCATTCTCCTGTAGTTCCGGATATTTTCTGCGTCCATTGAAACATCCCAAAGGCACACATAATGCATCACTCTATCATTTCTAGCAAACCAATATTGAAGTTCTGAAGGTTGCTAAACTATAGACGTTGCTATGCTAGAAAGTTAAAATAATAATCGAAAAATTACTTTGTACGATATTATTAACTTTGTATTTTTCCACCTGACATTAATGTACATTGACATTGATAATGTTTGAGACAACTTTACGTATACAATATAAATGACTGGAAACAGTTATCATAGTTTATCCATTTATTCTGTAAGTAACGTAGAAAAATATTTGACCTTCCAATTCTTGACTAAGGGATAACTACCATAATAAGATAAACATAGCAACAAGAACAACAACAAAGACGGAAAGACGAAGTGCCACTCTAATCTTCAATTTCGTGAATGCGGGATGCCTTCAGGTGTTGTTTTAGAGAGATAAGTTACGAGACGCTGGAGAAATGTATACATGTTAAATAAACAGATGCAATAAAACTGTTTTTGTGTCGCGTGCCTTTTCAATTTGCTTGTTTAATTGAGGGCTTACAAGTGTTTCATTTTTGCATCATTTTTCGACGACCTACAAGCCGGATATGTTGGGTATCGACGAAAACAATAACTACGCAGGGCTCTCGGAGACTCAGTATTATATGAGACCGCTGTTGCAGTAATTCTTGTGTAGACTAGCGAGGTGTCGGTCTTTTTGGGACACTTCCGAGAAAACTAGACACTATACCTGTTTCGCAACCACTTATGTATTTGCACATTTTAATCAGAGGAAGAAACAAGGAAGAAAACGGGAAGGTATAACTTCAACTGGACTAGGTTACTGAAATGACTCTGTGGCGAGAAACGAAAACTTGAGCATGTCCGGTATTTAAACCCTGGTCTTCCACTTCGAGCCAGTGTTCGCCTTAAACTCTGGGGTACCCCTGCTCGCCCCTCGTCTGTCTAAAATAACCACAAGTCGTGCAGTACGTCTGCGGCGGCTATCCATACCCTTTTTTCTTGCCATATTGGTTTCCTGGACGAGAACGATCGTTATTATCACATCTGCATACGTTGTCATATGACGTAACTACATATGTAGACTGTTGCAGTATCTGTTCTTTCACTCGGGCATGGATACTTGTGCCGTCCTTAGTCTTAGCTAGTTCATAAGTAGTTTGTAAGCTTAGGGACTGATGACCCCGTAGTTAAGTCCCATACGTTCTACAAACATTTGAACATATCTATTCTTTCGAAGATGTTACAAGAAAAAGGCTTCCTATCACAGTTGCTCACAGCACAAACAGGCCGTACCCAACATTATTATGATCTACCATGGAATCTTACCCTATCGCTGAAGTACAAAATATTTCGGTGTATGTCATTCGAGGGAATTTCGTAATCCCATTTATATCATAGGTAAAATCTTCAGCACCCCAGGTTCTTTCAAAGAAATGTGAAGTACCTCTTACGTCACATTCCTCGCGTGGAGATTACTTTAACGTTATGCAATTGGCAGTAAAAACTGTCACAGATTTTGGCAAGAAGCAATAATTTGTGTGCCGTATTTTCCATCTTCGCCAAGGACAATCTTCACTAAATCATAATAATTCTTTTATTTCTTTATTTATATTTTGGTGGGTTGAATATTTGGCGCATAAGAGCAGTTCGCCGGCTCCACCTTTCATCACGTGGCTGCCATTCAACAATTTCCAACATCGAAAGACACAACTGAAATTGCTTCTTGGACAAAACATCTATCATATGTGGTTCGTCCCTCATTTGACACCATTGCAGTGCATCTAGATCAGTTATTACAGGAAAACATCATGAAGAGGTGTTTCCCCACCTGTGAGAACATTTTCTGTAAACTGAAGCCAGACTTGCTCCAACCGACGTTTCACCTATCTCCAGATTTTCTATTTGGTTTCTTGTAAGATGCTTCAAATTTGTGATGCATCGTTGATTCATTGGGGGCTCTCGTATTTTTTGTGTTCACAACACTGGGTAGTGCCCAATCTCATTATAGTAAGTAGGCCTGATTATTACGGTGGGTATCATTCTAAATGTCGACGAATTTAATGACTAAGTATATGCACGACAGTTCAAAATCGTAACTGTTCGCAGAATCCTGTTACCCCTTTCCAGAAGCTTGAACGCAATCCCTTCAACATAGGGGTGCGGTTATAACACTGGTCTCTATTACTTCCCACAAATCCTCCACTGCGCAATATGCAAATGTAGACCTAATTGCTCGCCTACAGTGTACCAAGACCGAGATACAGACATTGAGATGGCAGTTTTTTCCCAGACCGAATCAGGAATGCATTGAGTCAAAGCAAGTTTTCCACTGGATGTGAATCTTATTGGTTGTCACGCGGCCGACGGAGAAGTTTGCTATCTTCTCCACACCAATCGCTGCTGAATAACAGCCAGTACGAATTGGCACGGCTAGCAAGAGCAGATAATTCTTCAAGGGTTCTTTTTGATACAAGGTGAGTGTGACTGCAAATTATAGATGTAACTTAGTTCCCTCCACCACAGGATCTCCTCTGCGCCGAAAACTACTGCGTGATAATCAATAATTTACCTTTTATAGGCTTTTCTGCCAGAAAAAGAATGTTTCTTTTTTTCTAATCACTAGTTAAATACACAATACAAAGAGAGTGCAGGGTTAAGCAGCACTAACATAGACAACATTACCGTTAATTTTTTCATAATCGGAGGCCACTCTGATAGCAGTGAACTGAGGGTATTTTTAGATCATGATGCACAATTTTTAACTGTAAAAGATTATTTTTGTATTCAAACTTCTGTTAAATGTAATTATAAACTATTTAGAAAAGCTAATCCGTTGGCAATTGAGGCCTATTGAAACCTAATTGGCAGGCTGTTTATGGTATTGATTAGATAGACGATACAGCCACGGCGGATGGCCGAGCGCATTGAGGTGGTATGCTACGATGCGCGAGGTCGTTCCCCGTTGGGTGTTTGAATCCTCCCTCGGGCTTGGATGTCTTTAGTAGAAATTAGTTTATAAATAGTTTGTAAGTTTAGGGACTGATGACCCCGCAGTTAAGTCCTATAAGATTTCCAAACATTTGAACATTTGATAAATACAATGCTTCCCTTAACACATTTATTATGCTACTTGAAACCTAATTTACATTAGAAGGCTCAAAAGGACGTTCTACCGCGTAGACACAGCCTGTATGGCTGACAGAAGTAATAAGAATATCGTGTTGAACAAAGTGGGAAATTTCAAAATGTCAGAAGCACCAGACTCAAGCTGCAATAGTCCATTACAAACAGTATTGTAAAATTTTAAAAAATGTAATTAAGAAGGAAAAACATGTAGTATGGAGATAAACCATATGTTCAGTCGTGAAGGAAATATTTGGTCAGCAGCACAAACTTGTGGATATAAAGTCAGAGCGCAGTGAAAATTTTCCTTTTACTGATACGTCAGATATACAGGGTGTTTCACTAAGTGTGTTTGCCTCTGTAAGTGATAAAATAAGATGTGACGGGAAATTTTAATGCGGTAGGTCAACACAAGAAAAGTTACACTTTCTGCGGAGCTATGAACATAGTTTATTGTATCATTTTCCAAAGAGTTACAGCACAAAGATATAATTTTTAAATGGAACAATATTTTTTTTTCTATCGCGCATTGGAGTCGTTGAAACCAGCTGCGTCCAAATCAATTTAAACTACATTCCTATCACTGTTAGTTTAGGAGCTACAACCCTTCAAAGTTTCAGGGGCAGACACCAAACACTGTACATAATACATGACTGTGTGGTGGGTGATGGATGTTATGGCGGTGGGAAGTTAATTTAAGTGAGATGTTCAAATGTGTGTCCATGTTCCTCAATGCATAATGCAATGCGCCGTCGAAAGGATCTGCGGACGAGATGTAACATCGCCGGTGTGACGGAGCGACATGCGTCCTCGATGCGCCGTTTTAGATCATCTGGCGATGTGGGCTCAGTGACATAAACACGATCCTTTAGATATCCCCACATAAAGAAATCTACTGGTGTTAAATCGGGCGACCTTGCGGGCCATGAATGAGGACCATGGCGCTCCAACCATCTTCCTTCAAACCTGTTGTTTAGTACATCCACAACAGCACGAGCAGAATGGGCTGGGTGACCATTGTGCTGCATCCACATATGGACTCCCGTGTGTAGACACACGTGTTCAAGGAGACCACCCAAACTGTCGGCTATAAAAACGCGGTATAACTCACCTGTCAGTGTACCTGGGAAGTAGTGTGGACTGATGATTTCATCCCCATGGATTCCACACCACACGTTAATAGACCACCTACGTTGACGGTCGAAAGGTCGTACCCACCGAGGATTGTCTGTGGCCCAGTAGTGCATGTTATGGCGATTCACTGCACCATAATTTGTTCACGTGAACTCATCAGAGAACATAACACTTTGTAAAGACTCCAGCGTGAAATTACGCATGGCCCACTCATAGAACGTCACTCTTTCACGGAAATCGTTCCCATGCAGCTCCTGGGTCAGTGACAGGCGGTACGCGTGAAACCTGTGACCGTGTACTATACGCCACACAGATGTGAGACTGACACCAGCAACTGCAGCTCAAAAATGTTCAAATGTTTGTATAGTCTATGGGACTTAACTACGGGGTCATCAGTCCCTAAACTTACAAACTACTTATGAACTACTTACGAACTAGGAGGGCACAAATATCCATGCCCGAGGGTGGATTCGAACTCCCGACCGCAGTGGCCGTGCAGATCGTGACTGGAGCGCCTTAGTCCCCTCGGCCACCGCGGCCGGCGCAACTGCAGCAATGGCTCGTAAGCTGACATGAGGATCGTAGTGCAGCTAAAACAAACACCTCCGTCTCCTAATTTCTTGCAGGTCTTCGTCTGTTTCTGCGGCGCATTACCAAGCCGCCTGTTTCCCGAAGTTGTTGCTCGGCACGTAAGAACGTAATGGCTGCCGGGGCTCTTCGCCGTGGCTGCTTCAGTGGCATCGTTTCGGCACTCGCCGAGCATCAGCAACATGTCAACGTACTCGTTGTTCGTGTATGCCATCGTCATCCGATGTCAGTAACTGTGGTATATTTAGCCCCGGTTGTTTGTGTGGCTCCAACTGTCGGGTAGGAATGTAGTATAAATTGATTTGGACGCAGCTGGTTTCAACGAATCCAATGCACGATAAAAAAAAAAAAAAAAACGAATGTTCCATTTAAAAAATTATATCTTTGTGCTGTAACTCTTTGGAAAATGATACAATAAACTATGTTCATAGCTCCACAGAAAGAGTAACATTTCTTGTGTTGACCTACCGCATTAAAATTTCCCGTCACCTTTTTATAAGTTACAGAGGCAAACACAGTGAAACACCCTGTATGTACGGTAATGATTAATCTCTTTCTGAGTAGAGCAGGTACATTTAACAAACCCTTATCTACTACAGGTCATCATGTATATCTGTTAGAAAATAGCATACCCAGACACTTGAAATAATATGTGATACTGACGTGGGAGAGATTAACAATTAAATCGCTAATGACTAAGGGCTCTTATGAATATGTTAGGGTACGTGATAGAATAACTTTGCTCCGGCCCCTTTTCTCTTACCGAATGGTAAGTACTAATTAGTGAAACCACTTTATAAACATGGAGAAAGGGATAATGTAGACGTCTTAATACCTATTTCTGTGCCATCAGTTTTTCCTGAGGTTATTGAAATAGTTATATAATCAAGGTAAATTTATCATTTCAGTACCTATAATTTGCTGTAAAATGTAGTGTTTCATTTCGGATATGGTTTAACAACCGAAAATATTAATTTCTCTCTCCTTTGTATGCCACTTAGTGGATTAAATAAAAGAACAGTCAACTCTAGATGTATCTTTTTATTTAACAGAACTGTTACTTTTATAACACAGCAGAAGAAGGTAATTCTCTGCAGCGTTGACAACGGCTTCGATGTGCACTCACAATGGGACTCAATTTGGTTGCGTGTGCCCCAGTGTTCTGTTCTGGGGCTGCTCTTATTCCTCATTTATATAAATATCATGTCTTCTGGTTTAATAAATAACTGTATTTCTGTTTGCTGATTGTGAAGACTGCTTCGCAGTGAAAGCTGTTGCTAATATTGAAGAAGTATCAACTAATGTAGTTAGATATGGCCATTGTTCGTAGAAAAGAAATTGATCCTTCATCATAGTAATACTCAGTATCATATGTCACATGAACAAAATTTGGCAGTTTGATTACGCAGAATGAGCACACGAGACTGTTCAAATTTCTAGGCCGGAAGTTCATGCTCAGGAACTTGTTCAAAAATTAATTACTGCTTGTTTACCATTACGACAGTATTTGATATCAGTATTAGTTCAACACCAAAGTAGTCTACGTTGCTACCTTTCATTGGATGTTTTGTATCCCATCCTCGTCGCCACTTTTGTGTCCCAACTTCGTCGCCGCTTTTGTGTCCCAGCCTCGTCGTAGGTGTCGGTGGCCGAGTGGAACGAGACCGACACAGTAACAAAGATAGCACGCCGGTGCAGGTACGGAGGGGAGCAGCCAGAAACTAGAAACACTTGAGTAAATTAGAAAGTGATATATATTGCACAGAATGTAACAATACTTAACTTTTACATAGTACTGCAGAATGTTGATACATAGTTGTTAGAGGCCTGCCTAGTGCCTGTACAATAGCAAAGTCTTCACTGGTGCCTATCTGATTACGAAGGTCCTAACTCGTTGCTATCTCAGTCCCAAGAGCCAGATGTCTTTCCGTGGTGGCCACGAGCGAGGTTGCAGCAGAGGGCGCTCGTGGCTGACGTCGTAAGAACGCCGCGCCGTGTGTGCATGGCGGCGCGCGGCGAAAGTAGGTGGCGCGCACTTTGTACTTGTGCGACACCACAGGATGTGATATAGTATTCTGATTGAAGTAGGGTATTTGTAGCGCAGAAACGGGGGGTTAGAGCAATGTGTGGTGTTAGCTCGCCAATCTCTTGTCGACCTCTGATAAGCAGTCGGGACATTAACCTCCCAACGTCGTTTGTTGTTAGCAATATTTGGTTAATCTCAAGAATTAGCAGCTTACACTATTCCGTCCGGGAATTCCTGCAAAAAATTAAAAATTTTGTTAACTTCCGTGTTACGTGGCTGCTTATTTTTACTTACGGTATGATTACACTTTTCCTATGCATATGATAGTTCTGTTTCGCTTTAACTATTACAATTGTTTTGTTACAGAATGAAGTAGTGACTCATTTGATGAGAATGGACAGTTACTTCTGAATTCGGTATTGGGGAACGTGATAAGTATAAATAAATAGCATTTCATTTGTGTTTATACAGACTAAATGTTTGATACTTAAAATATCTGAAGAAGCACTTTACAGAGAAGTATATTTCTGTTTTCATATACTGTGCTTTACAAAATATTGTCGAGATCCTAAAACTACATCAGCTCCATTGCTTGGTTTACAAATATACTCCTTTTCATTAAGTATTGGCAAATTTGTAATTTCCACACTGCGTATACTGTCTTACGTCCATACTCGCCTAAATAATATGGTTGTAATATTCAAGAAGTACAAATAAAAGAAGTATGAGTAGTTGCAACTTAAACTCAGTATTTGTCTTGGTCTTAAAGGATCCCTTGATTTGAAGAAAAGCAGCTTAATTAAAGAGTAATTCGTAAGCGGTAAAGAAACCAACTGATGTGAAACATACAGCTACTAGGAGGATTTTTTTCTTCTGGGAAGATAAGTGTATTGTGCACGGCTTGGCAACTTATTTTCTGCGCACATTACGTAGTCTGACGTCTACCATGGCAGCAAACAACTCCGTTGCGCCTCCTCTGGGAAATCATGCCTCAAACAATCCCGGAAACATCAGGCTCAGTGCTGAGACTACCCTGTATTTTTAACGTCCTCTTTCTCTTTGAGATCTTCGTATCCAACAGGGCGTGTCCCATCCGTTCATATCCAGAATTGATGTGATTTGGTCTATTAGGAGCGATGAAAGAATGATTTTCTTGAACGATGGTAGTAGAATTGCCCTTTATGACGTTGAACGTTACAGCACGAATTTAGTTACATATTTGTACGGGTTTGTAACTTCACCAGTGGTAGGTGAACACTTGCAAATAAACATTTACATAACAGTGTCAAACAAGAAAAGCTTACAGTAAGTGTCAGAAATGGGGTGTAGCCTGGTCTGTCCCTTCTTGGTGCTACACGTATTGCATAATACGACATTCTTTGATGAAATCTGTGACATGCTACGTTGTCTTCAGAAGAAATCAGAGGTGGCTTAATGATACACTAATGCGTCGTGTAACATATGAGAACGAGAAACTTCTATAATCTCTCTCTCCATCTCTCTCGCACACACCCACACAACCACCCACAGACACACACACACACACACACACATACACACTTTTCTTGTTGTGAATCTAACGTTGTTACAACTAAAATTAAATATATATAACTATTTTATCACCAAAATGTCACGAATAGGTCTTTTTTTCGGACTGTTTCAGTCCTTCTGGATCATCTTCAGAATCTTGTAGTTGCACATTCTGACTGACAAGTACTCAATACAGACGAGATGCGTTGCGGATGCAACTACAAGAATCACACTGTTTTTCAGACGAACTGAACCTGTGAGATGTAATAGGCAAGCTACAGAGCGAATTTTTTACTGTTTCATCACCTTAATAACAAATTAAACAAACTATTTTATTAGAACCTCAACTGTTAAATGCCAGTTTGTGATCTCAGAGTATGTTTAATATAAGAAACATGATTTATAGATAAAGTAATGGTTAAGAGAAGATACATACATTGCTAGGAAAACAAACAAATAATATTTCATCATAAAATAGGAAAATAAACAAGAGCATACGGCCATTAAACTAAAACCTGCTAATATGAACTTTAGGAAAACATAAAGTGAAATAGTATGGTTAGGGATATATTCTATTGTATATTTGAGTAGGAACTAGCCATGAAGAAACAAATATAATAAATGTTTGGAATAGAAACTTGCCAGCATGGTCAGCATTTTAGATTTAACTAAGCCTTTATGAAATATTCCTATGTTCTTGTATACATCAAAACAACTAATACTTTATTTCATTATTCTGTACATGGTAGGAACATTTGACCTTCACTATTTTTCAAGACATTAGTATAAACAAACGATGTATTGTTGTATTTTATAGTTAAGCATGTTTCAGATCCGCAACCCAATACATGAAAGCAGGATTATTATGAATCGATGTAAATTGATATTTACCTTAATTTTGAATGTAGAGCTGCTATTGTCTTTCCATAACATGGTCAAACTAATTGTTTCATATCTTTAATAATTGTAACAATGTATGTTATTGTAGGCCAAACTATAAAAGGAGGCCACACAAAGATCGAAAAAAGTCAGTCTTGTAACAGCTTTCCAAGCCGCCACTATGCCGGTTTGGGCACCGATGTTCATATTGTTGTAATGCATTGCAGGGTAAAAGTTATTAAATTAAATCGCTTTTCAGATACCTAGTGTTTGTTCTGAGTTCTTTCCTTAATTTTGACGCACACGTAAAATAGAGACCATTTCTCTAGCTGTACGTATTCTGAATGAATTCTCGGAATTCCTGTAAGCAGGTTATGCAGATGCTGTATTTTAAGAAGATTCTACATCCACGAGATATCAAGGTAACTGTCCCGAACTTTGACGCTGTGGATATTTATTAAGACGCGAAGACCAGAATCACTGATTTGGTGAACAGAAAACTGTAAGGTGGTAACGTTTTAACTGGACAATTTAATAAGCAATTCTAAACTGTTGGCTGATAATAACATGGTAAACTGTTTCAAATATTATCGGATACAGACTCTCATAAATCGATAATGTCGACGACTACAAGAAAAATATATAAATGCTCCAGTGCTCACGTTGCGCATTATTTTACTAGATATTTGCTCTGATGACTTTTAACAGCCGTTAAATATTTCATAAAATGCATTATTAATCACAAGCTGTTTTATTTATTTCTTAAGTATAATCTAAAATCGGTCGTTAACCATTCACCACTTGATAAAACGTGTAAAATATTTCACAAAAATAGCATTGTGTAAATGTTAGAGTCCACTGTAGGGCATATTTGTGTGTGTTGTCCTTAACGTAAATTAGTTTACATCGTTTGTAATTCTAGGGACTGATGACCTCAGCAGTTTGGTCCCTTAGGTAAACAAAAAGTATAATCATCATAGCGCTATGCCACACCGCTGCTTCAACACAAGACCTCTTGCATCACTGACACTAGGATTTCATGGAACTTACCGCGTACTCTCCTGACATGAGTCCCCGTGATTAGCACCATTTTTTCCCTCCGCCAAAACACCTGAAATGCCTCACTACGAGCTGTTTTAACATTCACACCGTTAACTATTGGCGCAGCTAACAACTTTACCTGGGAGGAAACTGAGCAGTAATATAAACTGGTCAAAATAATTAGGGGATCAGTTGAGGTATCTAGGTTCTGAAGTACTGTCATCAACAGAATGAACTACAATGGTTCGGCGAAATTCTGTCGGTTTACACACTGGAGATAACAATATTGCGGCAACCAAGACAGTGGTAATAAAACGAAGTTGGTGCAGATGGAGTTGGTTTTGACTTGGTATTTATTCTACCAAACGTATTTCACATGCATTTCGGTTCAGATAGGAAGGATGGAAGCGCGGCAGAGTCTGCATCCGATAATATTTGAAACAATTTATGATATTATCAGCCAACAGTTTAGAAATGTTTATTGAATTGTCCAAATTTTTTATTCTTGTAGTTGCGTCCCCAACCCATCTCGACTGTATTGATTACTTGTCAGTCAAAGTGCAATTTCTAGGCCCTTGACGCCATTTCACGAAATAGGAACCGTTTAAAGAAGGAAAGGCCAAGGTCATCCATGGGTTACATCATCAACAGATGATCGTTATCTTCGGTTAACTGCCTGTCGAGACATGAGGCTGAATCCTACCTAAGTGCTAAGCACCATCCAGGCAGCAACAAGACGCTCAATAGCAACACAGATCAAAATCGTCTTCGGGAATGTGACCTCTACTCACGGAGGTCTATGGATTGTGACATTAAAATCACGACACCGATTAGCCCGCAGAAACTGGGCGGGGGAACAACAGGGTTGGGGTCGTAACGAATGGCACCAGGGTACCAGGGTACGATAACGCTCGTCCACTCAGCTGCACTGACGGACACGAACTTGAATCTGAGGGATTTGAAAGAATGGAATGGGAAGGGTGTTCAGCAGACTTAAAAAAGCTTGAGCATGTCTGGGATGCAGTTGGCAGACGCATTGGAGCCAGACCAGCACATACCACAGTAGTTGCAGATCTGGATATTGGACTCATAAAGAATGGCCATATATCACTCAATATCGGAATAAATTACGTCATCATATGTATATTGTGTAAGATATCTCACCTATCCCCTAATTGTTTTGAGCAGTATGTATCATCTTGAATTTGCAGTTCCCTGAAGCAGTCTGCATTTGAGCTACTGATTAATGTCTTGTACATATGATTCCAAAATTATCCTGCCCCTTTATTTTATAGAAATTAACCTCGTATCTTATAAAATATGCCGTCTGTGTATATGTAGGTATGTGTGTACGTATGTTCCACATCTCGGCCTGAACTACTGGACTGATTTCAGCTAAACTTAGTACACATGTTCCTTAATATCAGGTGACAATCGCTGTCGGGGCAAGAACCATCTAAGACACACATGTAAGGAGATATTATCTTAAACTGTGACAGTCGTGAATAACGGCCGAATCATGCGATAATATTCTACATCTGCTCCTCAACTAACGGACCGATTTCAACGAAACTGTTTACAAATATTATTTTAACCAGCTCCTTTTGACGTACAGTTAAGTTTTTAATCAGAAACCAGCTCTTATCACAACCTACGTCCATCGCATGCAAATAAAGCCACATGAAACATATGTTAAACAAACCTATACAATTCCATGGGGCAAAAGAGATGCAGTTAAGCAGGAAATCAATAGAATGATAAGATAGGATAACATAGAACCTTTGTCCTCACCGTATTCAAATCCACTATTAGCTGTTTATAATGGTGATTGGTCTGTGTGTTTGGTTCTGGACGCACAAACCATTAAGAAAATAATTATATCTGTCTGTACACGTCTTGAAAATCTTGAAGTACAACTTCAAAAATTCCATGCTGTAGACTATCTACCTGCGATTGATTTAAGATCGTCTTATTAGCAAGTTCCGTTATCGGGAGATTCAAAAAAGTATACCGCTTTTATCTTTGCGGGATGCTCATATCGATTTTATATTTTGCCTTTTGGTTTGAATGTAAGTTGTGGAGATTAAATCATGGAGAAATATCTTCAATTGTTAGAACACACAATGTGCAAGTTTTATTCTAGCAGAGTGACAATTAGTCCACAAAAATTAAAATTTGCCAAATCAGAAATCAGATTTCTCAGACATATTATTTCACAGAGTGGTATCACTCCAGATCCCGAAAAAATTGAAAGCAATCCAACATTTTCCCTCTCCAAGGAACAAAAAGCAATTAAAAGGTTTTTTTTGCAGTATGTCTTCATTTTTTCGCCATTTCGTCCCTAATCACTTGTTAAACAGTGATGTTATTCATTCGCTTTTGCGAAAAGCTGCCACAAGGTGCTGAAATGACGAATGTAACGAGATTTAGGTCAATGACGCATTAGAAATTCTGACATACTTAGTCATCAAGACATGATAAAGACTTCTGTATCTTCACAGATGCCTCTAATACAGGTCTACCTGGAAGATAGTCCCGAATGTCTAGTGAATATAGTCCAGAAACCGTAAAGATAATCAGGTTTGCAAGCAGAACCTTGCCAGAGTGTGAAAGACATTAACAACACAGCTGGAAACTTTAGGCCGGTCGCGGTGGCCGAGGGGACAGCGGCGCGCCAGCACGGCTACTCCGGTTGGGGGCTCGAATCCCCCTTGGACATGGATATTTGTGACGTCCTTAAGGCGGGTCCACACTGAGCGCGCCGTGCCACGCCGCGCTGCGCAATGTTTCGCCTGATGTCGGTACTTCAAAGGCAGTGGCGCGTTCGCGCGCGCTCAGTCTAGACGGGGCTTCGGCTGGCGGGCGCGCTAGTTTATCGCGTGCGTCAATTCGCCGTGACAGGTCGTGTGTTCTCGCGTAGGTGTCCTCGTTATGGAGTGGGACCGGAAGCAAAGTGAGAACCTCATAGAGCAGATAATACTTTTTTTTTAATGTTTGTATAGCTTATGGGACTTAACTACGGGGTCATCAGTCCCTAAACTTACAAACTAATTCAGAACTAACTAAGACTAAGGACGGCACAAATATCCACGCCCGATGGGGGATTCGAATCCCCGACCGTTGTGGCCGTGCAGACCGTGACTGGAGCGCCTCAGTCCCCTCAGCCACCGCGGCCGGCAGAAAGACATTCGACAAAAGTTTTTGAACTGTCCCCTGTCGCCTGCAACTAGTTCACTGAAAAGATCATTTCCACCGTACTGGGGTTACCCAATGACGACGATTCTTCCTTAGCTGATGGTACAGCACAATAAATGCGCCACTCGCAACCTTGGCTCTCTCCATCTCGAGAAGTGCGCGCGCTCCAACTGGAACCACAGTGCGCGCCTCGGAACGGCGCGGCGCGGGCTGCGCCTTCTGCTGTGCTACAGCAGTGCGCGGGCGGAAGCGGCGCGGCGCAGCACGGCGCCCGCCTTAAATAGAGTTAGCTAGTTCATAAGTAGTTTGTAAGTTTAGGGACTGATGACACCGCAGTTAAGTCCCATAAGCTATACAAACATTTGAACATTTTTTTTTTATACTTTAGGTATTGTCTAGGCTTTCAAAAGGTATCGACATTATATTTTTGGCAAGCATGTTAAGGTTTTCTATGACCACCAAACATTAAGCTTCTAAATGTCCTGTAAACTATTACAAAGTCGCTAGCCAGATGGGATATATTCCTACAACAATATGATTTCGAAATTATTCATATCAAAGGTTCCGATAATGTTGTAGCGGATGCTATGTCGAGGCTTCCGCAAGGTCTTCCACAATTTGATGATTATGCAGATGTAACCACGGAGTTTCGAATCATGCTAATGAAAGACATCAACTAGCGTCAGTATTTTCTGGATATATACACAAAAATGGGTGATCTTCCAGTAAAGGACGTCTGGTGAACAAAATCATTAACAAACCAATACAAAATCGGCGATCCTCTGACAGTTCACTATCATATATATCAAGACGTTCTTTCTTTTGCCGGCATCCTCAATCTTATATTTGGTGTGAATGTATTCCGGAACTGTGCGAGAAACCGCAGATACTGCACACACAAAAAGTATGGGGAAACTTTGGTTTCTTAAAATGTCTCAGAAAATTAAAATGGTATTGTTTCTTTCCTAACATGTCTAGAAAAATACACCACATTCTCAAGTCATGTTTGGTTTGTCAAGTAATCGAAAACCAACTGTCAATCCACCAAAACAAAGCCCCATTCAACTCTTCCGAACCAACCTCTGCAATTAGTAGCTGCAGATTAAGCAGGATTACTTCCTTTAGGACGAGGAGGTATAAAATACATTTTAGGCCTATATGAAGTGTTTTTTGAATTTGTTAAGCTATATGCCTTGAAATATGCCACAGCCAAGGATGTGATATGCCATCCAATGGAACTAATGTTCCGAGTGCTATACCGGTTCATTCGAACTTACGCCCCACAAAACAAACACAATTGATTGAATACCTTGGACTATTTGAGTAGGTAGTAAACAATCTTTCCTTGTATTCACCGCCAATTTCCCCCGATGATCTCGTTTATCGAGTAGAGGAATCCAGTGAATGGCTTAATCCCAAACCAAAAAATTGTACAGAACAACGTATCACATGATGAGAATAACCGTATCGTTTTAACTTCCCTCACTGAAGCAGCACTTCTACGCTAACAAATCATGACAAAAAGTTAAATAGGACGCAAAAATATGCAACAGGTGAGATGATACTTTTAACAACGCATCCAAAGCCATCAGCAATTCACAAAAAAATTCTACATCTACTCAGATACTCTGCAAATCACATTTAAGTGCCTGGCAGAGGCTTCATTAATCACTTTCATAACCTTTCTATACCGTTCCATTCTCTAATAGCGCGCGGGAAGAAAGAACACCTAAATCGTTCCGTTTTCGATCTGATTTCTCTTATTTTATTGGGATGGTCATATCTCCCTATGTAGGTGTGTGCTTGCAAAAGTAGAAGTAACAGTAGGTGATTGAAATTTCTGAAACAGAACTCGCCAAACGAATAACGTCTTTCTTTTAATGATTTCCACCTCAAATCGTGCAATATTTCCGTGACGCTTTCCCGCTGTAACAAAACGGGCTGCCCTTCTCTGAACTTTCTCATTGTCTTCCGTCAGTCCCACCTGGTAAGAATCCCACACTGGGCAACAGTACTGCAGGAGAGGACGCACAAGTGTGATGTAGGCAGTCTCTTTGTTGGAGCTGTTGCATTTACGAAGCGTTCTGCCAATGAAACCTAACCTTTGGTTCGCCTTCCCCATAATATTTTCCATGTGTTCTCTCCAGTCTAAGTTGTTCGTATTTGTAACTCCTAGGTATTTGGTAAAATTTACGACCTTAACGTATGACTGATTTATCGCGTAATTGAAGTTCAGCGTATTTCTTTTAGTGGTCATGTGTATTACTTCACGGTTTTCATTATTTAGTTTTAATTGCCAATTTTCGCTTTTAATCATCTGGATAAGAATTGACAACCTCTTTACACTGTAAAATATAAAATGATACACATTAGGTATGATTATGTATTACGCCTCTGCCAGGCACTTAAATGTGATTTGCAGAGTATCTGTGTAGATGTAGAATTTTCTTGTGAATTGCTGATGGCTTTGGATGCGTTCTTAAAAGTATCATCTCACCTGTTGCATATTTTTTCGTTATGATATTGTTAGCGTAGAAGTGCTGCTTCAGTGAGGGAAGTTAAAACGATACGGTAATTCTCATCATGTGATACGTTGTATCATGTGTTGTATGTTTATAAAATGATACACATGCCTCATGGATGTTATTTACTAGCATACCAAAACATAGGTAAGGTAAAAGGCCTACATCTGTACAAAGATTTGAAAAAAAGTTATATACATGTGCTAGAAACGCTGTATTAAATGTAAGGGAACTCCTTCCCGTGAAGACCAGATAAAACAGTTATGATAAGAGCTATAAATGCTACATTAAATGTAAAGAACTCCTTCTTTTGAAGACCAGATAAAACAGTTATGATAAAATGAACTGAAGACAGTAACTTTATCTACCAAATGCATAGTTTGGAGTGAGCACGTTTTCATTTTCTCAATGTTTACATTTTTGTAAAAACTTACTTTCAACTTTCTGAAGGTCGCAAAACATTAATTTACACTGCTCCTCTTGCCAAATGTGTTAGCGAGGTACAAGGATGTATTTTCGTAAGTATCATATTTAATAAATGCATGAATGAAACAATGAACAATTATATTTTATAATAATATGGATAAACAATTGTGCAGGTAATTCACACACGTACATATGGTGAAGTCAGGAGCATACAATGCACTGCCCACATATAAGAAATACGTAATGAATCTCACACAAACCTTAGGATTAAGGTATAGTAATTGATGAATGAATGAATGATGATATGTGTAGGTAAGCGTTCCGATCCCTCCCCCCCCCCCCCCCACCCCCACACGCACACATAAACACACATAAACGTCAAAATAACTGCAGCGACATGTAACCCTAATTGTAGACGCTTTCTCATAGACAGTATGTCTATGAAATTTTGCATCCCAGAAGTATTAAAATATTTCTGAAAGGTAAAGTATTCACGAAAAAAAGCAAGCATATCTTACTTACAGATAAAAAAAAAACTGCCTTAGGAAAGGTATGATTTCTTTCTATTCAGTACTCAGACGAACTTTCTTATCAGATCTATAAAGATACTTAAAAATAATTCTTCATTGGAGTAACTCTATTTTGGTGTTCACTAAAGGCCATAGATAAGCACTATTAAGTTACGACGATTCTTGTCAAGGAGTCACAATTCTTGCTCATGTAAAGGATAATTTCTTTCCATTTTATTTTGTAAACCAGTGTAAGAGAGGGGTTTTCTTTTTAAGAAATTTATTTAAAAAAAAGCCTTTAGTTTTTGACATTCTGTTTAAATGCATGTAGATACTATAACCAGAAGGACAGAAAACGATTAGCCTGTTTCACATAGAAAGTTAAATTACACAAACTTCAACACGAATAAACCAACGCCTTTTACGCAGAAATAAGTTGAAATGTCAGCATGTAAGTACTCTACTAAAATCGCTATCTATTCACTTGAATACTAGCATGCAAACAGAAACAAGACAGCAAGCCAGTAAACGTGACCAGACCACACACTAATTTCTAACTGCAGTGACAGCCAGCGAGAGTAGCGCTAGGAGGCGGCAGACAGCGCGGAAAAGCCAAAACTTCGACTAATTATTATTATTTTAGCTGGTAGTGTTGTTACATTTGGTATTGTAGTCTAGAAATTTCAATGAAAACTTCCTTTTTATAGTCCCGTGACCTTATACACTACCGCCTATCTTTACTTCTAAAATAAATCTGTCTCAACAAATCTTTCTGCTAATTAAAATGCATTTAATAGACTGGTGTGGCCATGCCTTAACTTAAGTAATGCATTTTCTGAGTAACTTTTAAAATGTTCTTAACTGGTCATATTATGTGCCACACGGAACACGGACACTGTCACGACACGAATATATGCCATTGGTCAACAATTATATTAGAATGGTTTGCAACATTTACATGCAAAGACTAAGTGTCAATACAGATAAATTTTGCTAATTCCATAACGCGATATCTAGCCCCAGAATTTGTTACGAAGTTAGTTCATCTAAAGATTGCGAATTGTGTCCCTAAGAAAGTGGGCCTGTAAGAGTTATTTACGCCAGAATCTCGACCATCGGACATGAACGTAGGCAAAATATTTAAAACCTAGACTGAACTTTTATGTATCGAACTGAAGAAAATTTTGTAATTATAATTGTAATAGATTCATATTTTATAGTGTAAACGGACTGTGTAAAAAGGCGGTGAAAAAGTGAAAGCATAATTATACTCCGTTTAAAACTAAGTGGCGGTATAAAGTGTGAGGCAATAAACTAATTAGTCAAACAGTTGCTGAAGAGACACCTACAGTGCAACGTGTGCCCTGAGAAAGAGTGACAGTGCTATAAATACTTAAGAAAAGGATAGTGTGAATCACGCTAGCCCGCAACTTCATAAACCAGTAAGAGACATTTTGAAAAGTATAAATGCCATGGATGTACCAATATACGACAAAGTAAATTAAATCGTAACTTGCAGTAAACCAAAAATCACATAAACTGTTCCCTTCACTGCACGGTCACTACAGTCGTGGGTTCGAATCCCCTCTTGGGCATGGATATTTGTGCCGTCCTTAGTATTAGCTAGTTCATAAGTAGTTTGTAAGTTTAGGGACTGATGACCCCGTAGTTACGTCCCATAAGCTCTACAAACATTTGAAACACTTTTTTTCCTTCGTTGCAAACCTGATGAAGAACTACCTACAAACGTAGCGAAGTTTGTTGCAGTGTTAAACGGACTTTTTAATAAGCATGAAAAATTTTCCAGTGATTGCGATTAGTCATGTATAGTGAACCCGCAGACTAAAACATAGACAGTTAAAGTGAGAAAGACGCTTCAAGTTGAATAATATCTGTGTGCTACAGACGCTTTGTGATAAGCGGACAGTATATCAGCAGCCATTTGGAAGTTATAGACTGAAGTTAGAAGGACCAGTGTGTGGCTAGCTTGCAAGCAAACCGAACGTTGTACTCAATCTTCAAACTCTCGACTTCACCAGGCATATAACCCAGGTGAGAGAACAATATGATGTGAACCATGTGTTACCGTAGTGGACACTTGAAAAACACGAATGGTGAAAGGACGTAACGGATTACACGTGCGACGGCTCGCGTGCGCGTGAAGACTGAAACCACTGTAGTTGCCGGTCGCTAAAGGTTGGGGAGTCATTATTCAATTGTTCAAATGTGTGTAAAGTCTATGGGACTTAACTACGGGGTCATCAGTCTCTAAACTTACAAACTACTTATGAACTACTTACGGACTAGGACGGCACAAATATCCATGCCCGAGGGGGGATTCGAACCCCCGACCGTAGTGGCCGCGCAGACCGTGACTGGAGCGCCTTAGTCCCCTCGGAGTCATTATTGGAAAGGCACTGTTGAACGTGCAACGTGACTGCCGCCGAGCGCGGACAGTTTAAAAAATAAACTTTAAAACCAAAAGACTGTCCCGATAAATAGGCAGTGACTTCAAAAAAAATTGAATAGCTTCTAGCACTAAGCGCTACTTTAAATACTGCTACCTGCAGAAGAGTTAAATTTTCTCTCCTTAAGGTAAATGTAGTTAAAGACTGCCAGTTAAAAAAAAAAAAAAAAAAAAGGGAACAGTTTAGAATAATCACAACATACTGATGTTGGCGTACGCCTTAACCTTTGTAAACAATGTTGTAACATATTTAGGTAGGCAAGACGTACGGTCATGTCAGATCGGTTGTTTCAATTTCAGTACAAAAAGCTCTATACTTACATTAACGTTCCCAATTCAACTGTGGCTACAGACGGCCACCTAAACGACGTCACGTACCGATCTCTCACGCGGCGTCGATTCTAAACTGAGACGGCGTGACATCTGAAAGCAGAAGATGTACGGCCTGGTGCGCACATCGGCAGAGTACATCATATGCTGCTCGAACGAAGAAGATGAACCAACTGCTGTCCGGTAGAGTCGACACAAAAACAATACTAGATAACCGGCGATTATATTCTAAACAAAGAAATATTACTGTATGCAAACTCACTAATCCAAATGGACGATAAAAAAAAAAAAAAAAAAAAAAAAAAAAAAAAAAAAAAAAAAAAAAAAAACCTTATACAGTAAAATTTTATGTATGTAAATATGCTGTTGTAAAGATTTTGTAAATATCATTGTAAGTCGAACTAAGAACTTATATGGATACGTAAAAAACCAATTTATCGTTGAAAAACCAAAATAGAACTGGCGCACTATGTGAAAATGTACAAAAATGTATCCATTGTAACAATTTAATGTTTTTATGATGCTGAAAATAAAACAATTGTCTTTGCCTTCGGTTCGTCCGGTTTCACTGCCTCTCCGAAGCCAAATAGGGGGCAGTGAGACGATACAACTAAAATTATTAACTGGCCGAAGATATGTTTTAATCATGGAGTGGTTTTCTCTCTGTGAACCTTAAGCCACATTCCCTTGTTTTTTCTTCTTCTTTTCTCTGACGTGTGAAAGAACATGGTTCCGATTCATCTGTCTGTGCCCGGCCTCTGATTAGATTAGACGCATCTGTAGTGGCTTCTTTCATTCATTTATACAAAATGTGAGTATAGTGCTTTAATTTGTGAAATATATCGTGAAATATCTTAAAAAATTAATATGCCGAACTTTCTTTTATTCAACATTCCGTATTTGTGTTGGCGTATACATAATTCCGCCCATTGAAGTTGTGTGGCGGGTTTGGACGCCATTACAGCGGACGAGATATATGGCAGTAATTGTTGTAAGTTCTATTAATTTTCAAACATTATCATTCCCCATCAACATTAAATGGGTTTTAGAACCTGCAATCCTTTTGTAGATGTTAAATTTTTACGTCCGATAATTTTCCGCGTAATATTTTTTCCCGCACCTCCGTTTGGACACTGAAGTAAAACTTAACGCACGGTCCGCTGCGCGAACGAACCACGTGACTAGTCCTACCCCCACTTCACGACGGTGTGTTACGTTAATGAATATGAATTTCATTGCAGCAAACAACAGAATAAGCAAATGTATCCTTAAAGAGGTAGGAACCGTCCCTATTTATACTGTAACTGCCGCCAACATCTACCATTCAATCTTCCAAAATATTTAAAGAATAAAAGTTAATTCCACTATTTATAAAGTCCAACCTCTGTAATTACTATTTACGAAATTTTGACCAACTGAATCCCTTTTCTATCCTACAAACTACTTACGAAATTAATTCAGTACTAAAACTTAAACTTTTCCCTTAAACCTAAACTCCTATGGCATTTTAATTATAATGTGTCGGCGCTCTATGTTAGATAATTTTGGCGGTAGTCCATATGTAGCTTGGTTTTCAACACCTCCTCGATCTTTGTATTTCGTATTGCGGTTTGCACACGTGCTTTGCTCCATCTAACAATGTCTCCAATATTCCGCTGTGAAAAGCCCTTTTTACTTACCTCAATAATATTTTTCCTCACCGCCAGTAGTATTTCAGTTGTTTGTGAATCTATGTTACGCGATCGAATTATCTACTACAATATACGTCTATCAAAACCTAATCGCTTGCAATTTGTTCACTACAACGTCTCTCTTGCAACTAAAGACTGTTGACTTCTGCATCGTAGTAATAAAACACTGTTACATCTATCAGGCTATCAGCCCATGATACCGGTCTGAAGCTGTCGGTTGATGTCACTGTGGACGTGGACGCGGGCTCAGAATTGCAGCTCTGGCATCCATACTGAAGGTAACATGCTACAAAATGGAGGTTTACGTTGACGTTAGTGTCCGGCGGTACGTTCATTAGACTCTAGTATTTCAACATGTTGGAATAATAACATCCTGTACACAGTTACAAGGATTACAGCAGATACCAAAACGTCGATGTTAATAAAGACATTTACCAGTCTAGATGTTATTGTTCACAAAATATTCAATGAATGTTATATGATTGATTTTGAGCTTCGACATGACAAGGTTGTTAGAAACTTTAATTCGCATGAAAGTTGCCAACTGCTTGGAATACTGTCTTCTTTTAACGAAACGAGAGGAGTTGCAAGAAATCACGCTTCCAAACGAGCGCACGGCCTTTGAAGCGGGCCAACGGCAACGCCGTTCCACTACGGTAAGAAGATTGCGAGAGCAAAGTTCTCACTGCGAGGACGCCGGGGCAGGAAACAATCCTCTTACCTGAGATCCGGGAACCAACTGCGTTGCTTTAACGGCAAGCGCAAGATGGCGCCCGTCTGTGTCCCTTGGGGCCGTTCGCTACGACGGCGTACCTCCCGATAGAGTCAAAACAGGCATGTAATCTCTAAAATCTTACCCCTCAGGACGTACTATGAAAGCACAATAACCAGGAAAGAGACAATATTTGTGATTCTACGAAGCACAGGTGAGCTGTTAGAAGCATTTATTAGAACTCGCATATGCACTGTAGGTCAAGTAGAACTGTGGAGGCACGTAACACCATGTTAAAATACTCCACGAATTTGGATATAACGTAGTATAATGCTTCTCCCTGAAAAGAGAATCATTAATTAACGCTTACTGCACTTTCCATATATTTTATAAGATTAAGAAAAACAATTTATGACGCTGTGTCTGCACGAGCCATGCAAAGGCTGTAGAAATCGGCGCTGTGGTCGGCAAGGCCCATAAAATACAACAGGCGTCATACCGTTTACAGCTGCTACAACGGCAGATTATCTCAACTGAAGTGAGTTTGATTGTAATGTTATAGCCTGGGGACGATAGATGGAACACAGCACGACCTAGGTAGCGACGAAGTGTTGATTTACCAGTGATACAATTTTACGAGTGCACAGTTGATATCGGGAACTCGGTAAAACATCAAATCTACGACGCTGCTGCGGCCGGAAAAAGATTCTTCCAAAATAGGACTAAGACAATCGTTCAAAGTGACACAAGTATTACCTGTTGTGGCGTAAAGTCGGCGCCACACGCCAGACGCACGAAAACGATCGTGAAGAAGGCAGAGGATGACCGGCAGCCAATCTCACGTGGGCACCGCGCCTCCTGGACGCAGCAACCAGAAAGCGCGCCCTCTACCAGGAGCTTTATCTAGGCCGACATGGGTCTGGGAGAGCACTCGGAACTCAACTCCGAACAAGGCAGTTACTATGATTCACCGCATCGTGCAAGAAGACGCCGCCGCGGGTACAGAAGAATCTTTTTATAAACCAAAGTTGAGTATTTTATATATCTTAATAAATAAAATTTGTATTACTAATCTGTATAGCTGTTTTAGCTGTCCACGCATCCGACGCGTCCTCAGCAGATCCTTTCCCGAAAGATAGGCCGATGAGGACAAAACATTACCCTTCCGGGAATTACAAAATGTTCAAATGTTTGTTAAGCTTATGGGACTTAACTACGGGGTCATCAGTCCCTAAACTTACAAACTACTTATGAACTACTAACGAACTAGGACAGCACAAATATCCATGCCCGAGGGGGGATTCGAACCCGGGAATTACTGCGTTTTTCAATGCTGGGCCATGAGAAGTGTCAGCGTGTGAATGATACAACGAAACATCATTGTTGTGAGCTTTCGGGGCCGAAGGCGCACTTGTGTACCCTTGCTGACGGCGCGACACAAATCGTTACGCCTCTCTGGACACCTCAACACCGACATTGGACTGTGATGACTGGAAACAAATTGCCTGGTCCGACGAGTCTCGTTTCCAAAAGTGTCGAGAGAATGGACATGTACGAAAATGGAGACAACCCCATGAAACTATGCTTATTGAAGCTGGTGGAGGCTCTGTAATGCTGAAGAGGGCCGGCCGCAGTGGCCGAGCGGTTTGCGGCGTGTCAGTTCACCACCACCTAGAGAGAAGACCACGGCGTTCTCGTGTGACGTCAGGCATATATGCACGCAAAGCTGACTGGCTCGCTGCTTCGGCATGGTGGGCCGTGCCCCAGCCGCTACCAGTCAGCTAGGCGCGCGCAACGTACTCTGCCTGACGTCACACGAGAGCTCTGCAGCCTTCTCTGTAGGTGGTGTTGGTCAGTCACGGTCTGCACGTCCGCTGCGGTCGGGGGTTCGAATGGCCCCTCGGGCATGGACGTTTGTTCCGTCTTTAGTATAAGCTAGTTACTAATAGTTTGTAAGTTTAGGGACTGATGACCCTGTAGTTAAGTCCCATAAGCTCTACAAACATTTGAACATTTTTGCTGAAGACATGTGTAGTTACCGATGTTATCGGTTCATGTACGAACGTATCCATTTACGCCGTCATTTATGACGGACGTGGGCAATTCCAGCACAGCAATGTGATGCTACACGTCCAAAATTGCTACAGATCGGCACCAGGAATACTCTTGTTACTTAAACACCTGCGCTGATCACCAAACTCCGAAGACCTAAGAGTTATCGGCATATCTGTAATGCCTGACATCGTGCTGATCATAAAAGATGTCCATCCCTTTATACCGTGCAGGAATCATGGAGTCTATTACATCCAGGTCTACTTCAGACATTAGTCCAGTCGATGTATTGTAGCAGCACTTTTATGTAGTGTCGGGGGCCCTACGCAGTTTTAAGTATGTGTACCTGTTTCTTCCTTTCTTCAATGAAGTTCTTAAGAATTCACATAAATTTCTTTTCAGTTTTTCTCTTTATAAAAACCTTCCTGGGACGTCAATGAATGTTAGAAAAAATTCTGACTAACTCTCGAGTTTTGCGCTTACCAGCACATCAAGCGATTCATATACAAGGCGAAAAGTCTATCGGTATGAAATGTTTGATTCTCTGATTATGCTTATAGACATAGTAATGATTAGTAATGATTTGCGGAGGTGTTGCGCTTCAGTCGTCGTTTGTCGCGTCCTTGCATGATATTTTTGCGGCCACAGCAATGACGGAGATATGTTGATTTTACTGGATCCGCGTTATTCACGGCGCAATCGTGAAATGGATCTACGGAAAATCTCATCACTACCTCGTTGCTGCTGTGTCCCCTCTGTCGTGCACCGACTATAATACCACCTCCAGACTCTCTTACATGCTCATAACCTTCATTTGTCACATCATATTTATAGTAGTTTATTTGGCTCTTCAGTGTATGTTCATTACAACCATTAATTTTTTTATGCGTGTTTGTCTCTGAACTTCTGAAACGTCCGACCGATTTTGATACATTTTGTGTGTGTTTGTGTTTGTGTTTGTGTGTGTGTGTGTGTGTGTGTGTGTGTGTGTGTGTGTGTGTGTGTGTATGTGTGGTTGTGTGTGTGTGTGTGTGTGTGTGTGTGTGTGTGTGTCCCTTAATCTGAGATTCACATTTGAAGCAGGTGGGTGTACCTAAAAACCAGAAAAAGGTTCATTGGTGATTTTGAATGGAAGTCACAATGCCTTAGATTCATATTTTATACATTGCCATCCCCTTTATCCAAATGCGATAAAATGAGAAAGGTCACTGCTTTCGTAAATTTTTGTATGATGGATAGCGGTCGTCGATGTTGAAAAATCTACAATTTTCAGCCGATAGTGATAAAATTATACGGAATTGATCTTCAGACCATTGGTATGACCACTCTCTACATAATAATTTGTACTCTGATTGGGTAGAGGGTATTTTATAACAGACTCCAACAACATTCTATTGTTTCAACTCGATATTGACAAATGTTTCATATCTGACCTACAAAACAGACGAACACTGTATAATAATTCCTACAGTCCATGGCGAGGAGTATTTTACAACAGACATAGCCACTTTGTGACCGAACACCATAACATTTGGCACTCTTCATAAGCCAACGCCGTCAGCATAAATGATAAGTTTCTGTAACAACCACAACGCTTTGCAGAAAAAGACACCAGTCGGGTCATCGTCTTCTTCTGTTTGTTATACAGTGTAAAGAAGATAGTAAGCCTAAAATAATACAGACTTATCCCAAACTGATAAAAATTTCCTCGCCTCACCTTAAAAAAAAAAAAAAAGACGATGGTCACTACATACAATTTCACATGACGCATAGCGAACAGAAATTCATTTACTTATTTAGACAAAATCTACAGATTTCATTCCGGTCTTGATGAAATATTGAACACATGATTTTCATCAGGAACGTCAGTTTATACATAAATGATTATATGTTGCATGGAGACTGGTACTTCAATTACGATTCTCACTTCAAAAAAATCTACAGTCCTTCCAATAGTAAGACAAGAGGAAGGACCCTGTTTGGATAAAGTTTCGTATGAATTAATATCACAAAACAGGAAAGGTTCAAACTGTCTACACAACTAATTACCGGACCTTCGCCCCACCAGCAGGAGTGGCTCAACTCCTTCACCTCCTATACGCCGCAGATATGTCTAACCCACCGCCTCCATTCCACTTCTTTCAGTATGCTCATACTGAAGGAAGTATGAGCTTAACCTACGCTCCATAAACCCTTTCATTCTCCCCAAAGCAACCTAAATCAGTTCACGTTCTGATTTAACCAATGGTTTTTCAACGTAATGCCATCTCAATAAGAATAAAATCCGTCTAAATCGCTAAAATTCTATTTATTGATTACGACGTTTTGTCAACAGCCGTCATCAGGTCTAAAAACCTCTGAACATTTAAAAAAATGCTTTGGAGGGCTTCATGCGGCCCGCGGGCCGCTATTTGCCCACAACTGATGTATATCATCCTCATGAACTTTTTTCCAGGTCTTTTCATCTTTCCGGCTTTCTGAAATCTTTGGTGGCCAACTGTGCTGCATACTCTGCCTTATGACTACGAGCCTTGTCTATTTGTTGAAATTCTCTGATGCAGTTTGATCCAGGATTAATTCCCATATGCTGTAGCACTATCACCCCACCAATTTTTCCATCATTAAAAGCAATAACAGCATAACGGGCCCTCCACTTTAGTGTCTTCATTCAAAAGAAAACATTTTTTGGTAAGCGAATCTGGGTGACATGTTGCGGCGGTCAGCCTCCGCGTTTGTCACCGGACAAGCACAACAACCCGGTGGGTTGACAGACGATCGGACAACCTGTGGACGTGTCAAAGAAGTACATCAGGTGGCATCAGCAGCATGGACAGCTCAGAGGGAATTGTTTCCTACCGCTGCATACTTGAACATGAAGTTGTATCCTGCCGCCCGCGGATACTTAAACCTTGACACGTCTATGCCAGGGCAGTCGTAGAGCCAGGACTGGAGCATTCCACGTTGACGACCAACCGCGCGGCTCGCGGACACCATCAGCACTGTCGCTGATGCAACAGGCAGTGGAAGAAAGTCATGCCTACCGCCCGGACTCCTGAGAGACTGTCCGAGAGTGTTTCACTCGCCGAAGTGGGCAGACTGTTTTTAGCTTTTCAATTAACGTAAAATTATTTGTTCTGTTTCTCCACGCATGGTGAAAATTTGTTATTGTTATTCTTTCACGTTGGATTTCTACGCCACTGTTCACGGATTATTTTGTAAACTGTACAATTTTCATTTAGATGAATTTCGTTTGTGCGTGCCGTGCAGCGGATTTTGCACTTACCATCAGACACTTCATCAGTAATTACGGATTTGCCAGGTCTCTGTAAAACCTAACTGCTGGGATGGAATGTTTATGGCTGTATGAACTGCTTGAGTACTGGACATTGTGGTAATTGCACCATGAATTAGGTCCACGAGGACAAACTATTCGTACTGGTTTTTCATAAGTTGACGCTTGAGTACTGGGCATTGTGGTAATTGCACCATGAATTAGGTCCACGAGGACAAACTATTCGTACTGGTTTTTCATAAGTTGACGCTCTGTGGAAGAAGGGAGCCCGCATTGCCTCCTTCATTTTCAACAAATCATCAGTGTTATTCGTAATGGTCCTCCCACAATACTGCTGAAGTTCATCAATCATTTTGTCTGTCAGACTGCCGCTTATGGTTTTACTATTAAAGCAGGCAGTATTGCTTTGTTTGGACTTCCTCGACCTGGTGCCCATCCTCTGCTGGACATGACAAACACATTCCAGATTTCTGATAACCTTCTGACAATAAGGCTGAACAGCTACATTTTCAACCGGTGTAGATTATATAAAAAAATTAATAAAAGGGGGGCAGCATTTTGCTCATTGCAGATTCTTATACGATCGCAACTAAATATTTATGAAGAAAACATAGACCTAAACAAGAGCTTTAACATCGATAAAATACTTTCCATGTTAATTGATAAGTGGTATAATTTTATTAGGAAAATTGAAAATTTTATGAGATAAAATTCGGAAAAGGTCAAACGAAAAATTTTCCGTTCCTACTCCCCTTAAACACGGACAGCTGGGGTACGTGTCAGCTAGCCGCGACGGTGACGTCATCGAAGGCGCCGTGCTGGCGCGGCGCCTCTCAGGCGCCAAGGAAAGAGGGTGGGGGCGGGGGCGAAGGGAGGGGGAGAGGGAGGGGAAATTGAGAGGGCGAGAGCGCCGTCGTTGAAGAAAGCAAATCTTTGCCGACGGATGGGGTGGGCGGAGCCGGCGGCGCCTCCCTTAATGAGAGCAGCCCTGATCACCCCACCCACCCCCCGCGGCATCCATTAGTCCCCGCTGTCTGGGGGAGGCCCGGCATAAATTGAATCCGCAGTGTTTCCCAAGCGGCCGCGGCACAGCTCGGTGACTGGGCCGGGGCCGTCTTCCGATTCCTGCAGGAACTGAGTCGTCATAAACCACCTCGTTTGCCGCAGATGCGGCGAGGTACTACGCTGCAGGCCTCCAACCCAATAGCAGGCAGTATTATCATCTGATGTAACAGGAGAAATCCGTCTCTTTTTTTTTCCTTTTTTATGGCAAAATAAAGTAGCTCTATAGTCAACACAAATCAACAGTTCTTACGTGTTTCTTATCTTTCTGCACATTCATTATTTCAACAAAAAGCGTTTTACTAAATTTATCAAAACTGCTTTCTTCGAGAAGCATTCATATGACCTTGTTTAGATGTTTTCAGTCTACCAGAGAAGTTTCTTTTCAGGGCAACATTGTAAAGGACTCGATTATGATGCCATTTCAACTTAAAATCCAACTTTTAAAGAAGAGGAATATTGTGGTTTAACGTCCCGTAGACGTCATAATTGCAGCGCGAGAATGGCAGCGCGGCCTCAGACGCCGAGTCATAGATTGCGTGAACACTCCCTTCGGAGGTTCGAGTCCTATCTTGGGTTTGGTTGGGTGTGTAGTCCTTAGTATAAACCTGAATATTTCTTTCCTCCATGTTGACTTCGACACAACGGCGCTAACTGTGTAAGTGCTCTAGTGCTCGTGCACCCCGCACCCACGCTTCAAACGGAGAAATATAATATATAATACATAATTAAATGATACAGAAACTTTGTGGAGATTCAAAGCTGTCAATTATTGATATTTTGACATCTTCTTGCAAGCACGACGTAGGCGGCAGGCTATTGAAACAGTGCCCCACGGGACGCTTCCAGCGGCTTGGCTCTCGTTTGACTGGATTGTGGGAGATGAGGAAGAGGGGAGGTTGCAATCTCACTGTCCTCTAACCGAATCTAGTCGTGACTCTGCAACAACGCGAGATCAGTGACGGTCTTGGTTAGTTTTGTGGAAGTTCCAAAAATTGTATTCATTGACATTGATCGACATCCGCATTGTCTTCTGTATCAAAGTATTTATTTCTGCTAAGATGTACAACCTACAGTGTCGTTATATACATCTTGAGGCGAAACATCACAGGAAGGTAGAGGGCGAAGCACTCAGAGCTAATTAACGGGCTTAATAATAATTTTTATACATAGCTTGAACTCAAAAGTGGCGTGCTTTTGGAATATCGCTACAATTGTGCGATTGGATTCACGATTTCCTATCATAAAGGACACAGTTCGTAGTAATTGACGGTAAGACATCGAATAAAACAGAAGTGAAATCTGGCGTTCCCCAGGGAAGTGTTATATAGGTCCCCTACCCTTTCTTGTGTTTATAAACGATTTCGATCTGAATAGCTCCCTTAAACTGTTCGCGGATGATACTGCAAACCGATTTAGACAAAATTTCTACATGATGCGAAAATTGACAATTAACACTAAATAATGAAAAGTGGGAAGTAATACACGTGACTACTAAAAGACATCCGCTAAACTTAAATTACACGATACGTCAGTCAAACCATAAGGTCTTAAATTCTATCAAATACCTGGGAGTTACCATTACGAACAGCTTAGACTGGAGACAACACATAGAAAATATTATGGGGAAGGCAAACTAAAGGTTACGTTTCATTGGCAGAACGCTTCTAAGATGCAACAGCTCTACCAAAGAGACTACCTACATCACACTTGTGCGTCCTCTCCTCGAGTACTGTTGCCATTGCGGGACCCTCACCAGGTGGGACTGACGGAAGAGATTGAGAAGGTTCAGAGAACAGCAGCTCGTTTTGTTTTATCGCGTTACAGGGGGGAAAGTGTCACGGAAATGTTGCACGATTTGAGGTGGAAATCTTTGAAAGAAAGACATTATTCGTTGCGGCGAGATCTATTTGCGAAACTTGTAAAAATACTTAGCTAACACACACCTACATATGGAGACATGATCATCCCAGTAAAATAAGAGAAATGAAATCGAGAACGGAACGTTTTATTTGTTCATTCTTTCCGCGCGCTGTTAGAGAATGGAACGGTAGAGAGAGGTTATGAAAGTGGTTAATGAACTCTCTGCCAGGCACTTGAATGTGATTTGCAGACCATCGAATTATATGTAGATGAAAAGTGAATTCGGAAAAGACGTTAGCTGAATCAGTGCAACTCGATGTTGTCTAAGTGTGAGAGTTTTCCGCTGTCACCGTATAAATAGATACTACTTCCAAGTGTTCCTGGGAGTTATTTGGTAGAGTTGCGAAAAAGTTTTTGAGAATTTTCTTAGCCACTTGTGAGTAAATATCTCTTTCTTGAAAAGAAAGGTCTCGAAAACATTAATGCTGGATATCAAACGTAGCGTTTCAAACTGACATAGCTATGTACTTTTACACAAATTTATCCTTGTAGGACAAAGAGTAACGAATAATAGACATTCCAGATGTAATCAAAGCATACATCGAAGGGATGCGTCAGTATAAGAAGCAATTAAGTCACGAAATTTTAATATGCTCCTTTCGTCGGCCTTTTAAAAACTCCTTAAAATTTTCTAAACGTGGTGATATAAACAAATGTTTGTATAGTTATGGGCTCTAACTGCAGTGGTAATTGGTCCCCTAAACATACAAATTACTTAAGTAATCCCAAGAACAACACACACACACACACACACACACTCACACACACAGATACGCGCCCATGCCTCTTATTCCGCCACAGCGCAGTGGTGATATGTTTCAAATTAATGAATTATTCTATGGTTTATATGATATTTAATTTACTACCGCTGAAATACTGTTTAAATTGTAATAGATGGTATCTCACATTTTATTCAAGATGTAAAGGAATGCAAAGTTACTGCTACTGATGGATTGGTCAGTGGCGAATGCAGGATTTTTGTTTACGGGGAAGGGGGGGGGGGGGTAGGGGAGGGTTCTGAGCTCATAAAAGAAATTTACTGGCATCGTATCTTAAACTAATGTGAAAATTTGTAGGATGTCCGATTCCGTGCTTCGTTTCTACTCATTCTCCTTGGTGGAATGCAAATAGGACCGATACATTTTATAGGTTGCAACGAGCACAGCAATTGATCCAAGAGTTGTGCACGTTCACTGCTTGTCTCATTTTCTACACCTCGTGACCCAAAAAATAACGCAACAAGCAATCACGAGCACCACACAGATTTTCAAAAGTTAGCACCCTGTCATATATACTGCCTGGCAATTAGATCCCCAACCGTGATCGTCAAAGTAGTTCCCCACAACAATTCTGTTCAGCCACTAATCAATGCCAGCGCGAATAATGCTGCCTTGGCATTCTGTTAAAAATGACAATGCTGACTGCATGTCAATCGCCGTGCCAAATTATAAAATCCTTTAATATCTTCCGTTAGTGCATCGTACTTAAAGATAAGGGAAAATTGAAGAAAAAAGTACCGCCTTTGCAATTTCTTAAAGGTAGTTTATACATTAAAAATAAACTCGCCTTAGTTTTGGTGCGTTATGAATATTTGAAATAAGCTAAATAACTTTATATCAGGAAAACAGTGTCTTATTTTCTTAAAATAAACAGAAATTCAACCATTTTTAGCAATTTTCGCTGCGCATCACATAGCTCGTTTTGCTACAGCAAAACGACCCACGTGGTGGTGGTTGTATATCGGGTTCCATCCACACGCTACCTGCCTTCCATCCAGTTGTTAGGTGTGGTATTTACGTCATATTTTACGAAATTTACCTATAGAGTTCAATTCATACGGTTACTGCGTTTTTCTTTTACTGTCTGTTCTATCCAGTACACAGTAACAGCTGATTTGTTGCGGAAATGAGGCACAATAGCTATAGACTTAAGTGTTGCTCGCATATAGCCACCTCTTGTTCCCATGTATTGTCACCAGTTTCTCACACCTCTACCACGGGCTTGATGTAGAAAGGTAAACATTGCATTTCTCTGATAAGTTTTGTGTCTAAACTGTTATGTAATTTAAGATCATATTCAGTTAACTCTCACAACAAGTGTATACCTACAGATATTAAAAGAGAGTAGTACAAGCAGAACTGTTAAAACTAATGTAAATACAAAAATGCTATAAAACTTTCATTCGTTCCGCTAAGAAAATTTGTTGATGTATTATAAAGTCAATATGACACTATGTTTTTCCGTCACAGAACGTAAGGGAACAAGGAACCTGTCTGTCGAATAAATACAAAGATTATATAAATTGTGTAATTTGTATATTTAAAAATTCGAGAGTCCGCATTGTAACCCCAATAACCTATAAACCGTATTTGTATACCTGATTTGAGAATATTATAAGTATAAAGACACTTACTTAACATTTGACTCCAGCATACACCAGTATACAAAGACACAGTCAGGCAATTTCCATGTATCGAGCTAGAAACAAACATTGAGACGCCAGCTGATGCACTCTCCAGCTCAAGGAACGACTATAGTCCGGCTGAACAAATAATCTTTGTTCATCTGTGTAAAGACACGGCGCCATTCGTTGTGAACCCAATGTTGATGTTCCTGCAGGCTAAACAGTGCCTTCGTCTTAACGGGATACAAAATACGGGCCTCTGTGCGTAGAGGTCACATTTCACAATGCGATTTCGAAATGTTTGTGTTGACATTGGTCGTTCTGTTGCTGTCTGGAGGGAGCGTTGAAGGTGAGCTGCATTCATCCTTCTATCTCAGCGGACTGTTAACCGGAGATATCAGTCATCTCTTGCTGATTTTACCCGTAGATGACCTTGTCGTTGTCTTCTTTGAACGATTCCTGTTGTCAGGTCTTGGAAATTATTACACATTCGGGCATTCCAATAGCTACAGCCACATCCCTCTGATTCGCTGCTAACATTACTATGGCTCACGATGCCACAGCTTTGTGTAAGCCACGTGGCTGTCGCATTGCCCCCTACACTATCTGAACACAACTGCTTGTGTAATTCATTCGGAAAATACAAGTCAGTACCACACCCCTCTACAACAACTTTCTGTTATTACCACTATGTCGGTTGCCGTAATGTTTTCTCCACTCTGTAAATCCGACAGAAACATCTCGAACCATTTCAGTTTATTCTGCCGATGACGATACTTCAGAACCAAAATATATTATCTGATCCTCTGTTTTGATCAGCGTATTTCATGTACTTCTGTGTACTGCCTGAAGAATAAATTATAGCTGTATTGGAAAACTCTACGAGAATGAACTACAATTTATTTCATCATGAAAGATGGTTGTAAACTTCAATGAGGCCAAGGGCACTGGAAGGTATCAGATTAACTTTATAATGGTAAGGCAAAGGTTTGGAAACCAGGTTTTAAAGTGTAAGAAATCCCCAGGGGCAGTCATAGGCTCTGACCATAACTAATTGGTTATGAACTGTATGTTAAAACTTAAGAGACTGCAAAAATGTAGAAAATTAAGGAGATGGAATCTGGACAAATTGAAGGAACTAGAGGTGGTTGAGAGTCTTAGAGGGAGTATTAGGCAAGGATTGTGTGAAACGGGGGGAAATAATACAGTAGAAAGAGAATGGATAGCTCTGAGAGTACATAAGGCCGTAGAGGATCACAAAGGCTGAAGGACAAGGCATAACAGAAATCTTTGGATAACACAAGAGATACTGGACTTAACTGATGAAAGGAGAAAATATAAAGATGAATCAAGGAAAGCAAGCAAAAGGGAGTACAGGCGTCTGAAAAATGAGACTGACAGGAAGTGCAGACTGGTTAAACAGGAGTGGCAATAGGAGATATGCAAGATAGTCAAGAATTGTACAACTAGGGGCAAGATATATACCGCCCAGAGGAAAAGAAAAGAGACATTTGAAGGCAAGAAAATCAGCGGTATGAATATCAAGAACTCAGACGGAAAAAAAGTACTAAACAAAGAAGGGAAAACTGAAAGGTGGAAGGAATATATGGAAAGCCTATACAAAGGAAATAAACTTCAATACAGTATTCTAGAAATGTAGACGAAGTACAGTAAGACGAGAAGAATATGACAGACCTATAAAATATTTGAATAGAAACAAGGACCCTGGATTAGGTGATGTTCCGTTTGAACGTCTATTATCTTTAGGAGAGCCAGTCATGAAGAAACTGTTCCGACTGGTATGCAATATGTATGAGGCAGGGGAAATACCCTCCGACTTCAGGATGAATATAGTGATTCCAAATCGTAACAGAGCAATTGCAGACAAATCTGAGAATTACAGAAGTATCAGTTTAATAAGTCATGTTTGCAAAACACTAACACGAATTATTAACAGAAGAATGGAAAAAGTGATGGAATCCGACCTTGCGGAAGATACGTTTGCCGCGGCGGAGCGGCCGAGCGTATTGAGGCGCTGAGCTACGATGCGCGAGGCCGTTCCCCGTCGAGGGTTCGAATGCCTCCTTCGAGCATGGATGTTTGTGCTGTCTTTAGTATAAGCTAGTTTATAAGTTAAGGGACTGATGACCCCGTAGTTAAGTCCCATAATCTCTACAGACATTTGAACATTTCTAAGATAAGTTTGGATTTAGGAGAAATGTAGGAACACGCGAGATAATACATTACGACTTCTCTTAGATTAAGGAAAGGGAAACCTACGTTTTTAGCGTTTGTGAATCTGGAAAGAGCCTTTGACAATGTTGACTGGACTACACTCTCTCTCTCTCTCTCTCTCTCTCTCTCTCTCTCTCTTACAAAAACCAGACCACAGTTAATAAGAGTCGAAGGCGATAAAAGGATCACAGTGTTTGGGTAGGGCGTAATACAGGATTGTAGCCTTTCCCCGATGTTGTTCAATCTATACATTGAACAAGCCGTGAATGAATGTAAGGAGAAATTAAGAAAGGGAAATAAAGTCCAGGGAGAGGGACTAAAAACCTTGCGGTTTGCTGACGACATAGTATGTCAGAGTCAACAAAAAAGCTGGAAGAGCAATTAAATGGAATGGATAGCGTCTTGAAAGGAAATTATAAGATGAACTTTAAGAAGTGTGAAACGAGCGTAATGGAATGACTGTCCGAAAATCAAGCGATGCGAAAGGAATTAGATTAGCTAATGAGACAATAAAAGTAGTGCATGACTTCTCTTATTTGGGTAGAAAGATAACTTCTAATGGCCGAAGTAAAGAAGATATAAAACGCATAATGGCTACGGGAAGAAAAGTGTTTCTGAAGAACCGAAATTTGTTGATATCATAGTATGAATATTATAAAGTCATTTCTTAAGTATGAAGTGTAGTATTGTATGGGAGTAAAACGTGGACGATAACCAGTTCGGACAAATGTGATGCTACAGACGAATGATGAAGATTGTTTGGGTAGATCACGTAACCAATGAGGTGTTTACCAGAATTGGGGAGAAAAGAGGTTTCTGCCATGTCGTGACTATGAGAAGTGATAGGTTGATGGTACACATTCTGAGGCATCAAAGAATTGTCAACATAGTTTTAGAAGGAAGTGTGTAGCGTAAAAATCGTGGAGGGAGACCGATGGACGAATACAGTAAGCAGATTCAAAAGAATGTAGGTTGCCGAACGTATTCTCAGATGAAGAGGCTTGCACAGGACAGGGTAGCACGGAGAGCTGCATCACTCCAGTCTGCGGACAAAAGAACACAATAACAACAACATTAGATTGCCACGACTGTATTTATGATATCCAAATGGGTGTTTTTGCAGCAATCAGCAATAGTATTGCATCTAACTGTGGAAAACAATGTATTACAGATCATCTATGTGGATGATACAGTGCACATGCATAACATGCTAACATAAAAAAAAAGAAAGAAACATGTATGGTATGTAAAGTACATCTTATTGACTCTTTCTATTTTTTCAATGTTATATTTCATATAACGTATGAAAACAGACGATGACTTCTTGTTAATTTAGCATTGATAATGGCAAGTCACTTGCCGAAATCCAGATCTGCGAAATAAAGCAGTTTCTTACAAATAACGACTGATTGCTGCATAAACACCCATTTAGATTGCAGAAATTTATTCAGCAATTAATTGTAAAAATATATTTATTTATTCGCAGATCTAGATTTCAACCACTGTGTGGTCATTATCAATACTAAAATAAATACAGAAGAATACAGAGTAACATACATGTCACGTTATAAGCCAATAGTACAAGCTTCAGTTAAAGTCAATGATAAAAAAACATACCTTAAAAACAATTAAAATACTTAAAACATCTCGACCTCCATGATGGAGGTTGCGTTCGTACTGACGTAGCTGTTACAATTCTCACACAGTTGAGGTCAGCAAGCATCATTTGCGACTAAGGCGCCCTCTTTAAAGTTGCATATAAAAACAAATTTATATGAGGTATGTTTATGGTAGAACTAGTTACGTTTTATGGTAATTTTAGTGGGCACTTTAACTTTCAACTGTTCTTTATTAATAAGTCTCGTTTACTGTTTATATATAATTGGTGGTAAAATTTGTACTAATTGGTATATATTCTCTTAGGCTTTGCATCAAAACATGTAACAGATGCTGTAGTCTAGTGCTAAAAGTAATGGAGATTCATACCGTATACTTAAAAATACTTCATGTGTAAAATATTTGTCACTGTATGAAAGGTACTCGTATGTGACAGGTGAGAAGTTTAGATGCAAATATCGGTCGTCCAGTGCCTGTATTAGTTTCAACTTCAAGTAGCTGGACTCACCTGATTTTTTAATAGCTCCCAGAAACGGGAACTTTTTGTTATCGTTTGCTTATTGAGCAATGCCATTTTAGTAGAGATTTGATGGCGATAGATTTCGAATTCTTCCCACAAGTCCACGCGTTGTCCTTTTTCACATGTATGGAGCAACTGCATGTTTGTTGTCATAAGTGGTGGCTTGTGTTTACTTTATGTAAGGTTGTCAGCGAAATTTGATTTTTCTGGGGCATTGTGTCGATCTACTGCGATGTGTTCGCTGAATCTGATTTCCAGCCGTCTGCCTGTTTGCCCAACATAACAGTAATTGCATTCAGGACAGTTAATTCTGTATATATCCGATTTTTGGAAAATATTGTTTGCCTCGACATTGTTTTTCAAGATTTTACCTATGTTACTGGTGGTGGAAAATGCCACATTAACATTTTTGTTTTCTGAAGACTGCTGCAATTCTGTCGCTAATTTTTCCGTACTATGGCAAACACCAACATCATCATCATCAGACTGATTATGCCTTTCAACGTTCAGTCTGGAGCATAGTACCTCTAATAAAATTCCTCCATGATCCCCTATTCAATGCTAACATTGATGCCTCGTCTGATGTTATGCCTTTTACTTCAAAATCATTCTGCACCGAATATAAGTACTTTCTTCTTGGTCTACCTCGACTCCTCTTACCCTCCGCTGCCGAGCTCATGAGTCTCTTAGGTAACCTTGCTTTCCCCATGCGTGTAACATGACTCCACCATCTCAGTCTGTTCGCTCTAACTGCTTCATCTATGGTGTTCATTCCCAGACTTTCCTTGATTTCCTCATTATGGACACCCTCCTGCCATTGTTCCCATCTATTAGTGCCTGCAATCATTCTTGCTACTTTCATATCTTAACCTCTACCTTATGAATAAGGTAACCTGTATCCACCCAACTCTCACTCCCATACAACAAAGTTGGTCGAAAGATAGAGCGGTGCACCGCTAACTTAGTCTTGGTACTTACTTCCTTCTTACAGAAGAGAGTAGATCTTAGCTGGGCAGTCACTGCATTAGCTTTGCTACACCTCGATTCCAGTTCTTTCACTATGTTGCCATCCTGTGAGAAAATACATCCTAGGTACTTGAAACTACCTGCTCTAACTTTGTTCCTACTATTTGGCAGTCAATCTGCTTAAATCTATTTCCCACTGACATTACTTTCGTTTTGAAGATGCTGATCTTCATATCATAATCCTTGCACCTCTGATCAAGCTCTGAAATATTAGTTTGCTACCTTTCAATCGAATCGGCCATTACAACTAAGTTATCCGCATATGCGAGACTGCTTATTTTGTTTTCACCTATTTTAATCCCGTCCTGCCAGTCTACTGTTTTCAACATATGATCCGTGAATAGTATGAACAGCAGTGGTGATAGGTTACTGCCTTGTCTTACCCCTGAAACTACCCTGAACAATGAGCTTAATTTGCCATCTACTCTAACTGCTGCCTGACAGTCTACGTAAAGCCCTTTAACTGCCTGCAGAAGTTTGCCTCCTATACCATAATCTTGAAGAACTGACAGTAGCTTCCTCCTAGGAACACGATCATAAGCCTTTTCTAGATCTATGAAACACAGATACAATTCCCTGTTACACTCATAGCACTTTTCAATTACCTGCCGTAAGCTAAAGACCTGGTCCTGACAGACTCTAAGAGACCTAAAACCACACTGATTTTCAATTAACTTGTCCTCAATTAATACTCGCACTCTCCTTTCATGAATACCTGAGAATATTTTGCCTACAACGCTAATTAAAGAGATACCTCGATAGTTGTTACAATATTTTCTGTTTCCATGTTTGAAAATTGGCGTGAATAAACAGATAAATTTATTATGCATGTCGTTTACAACAGTCGATTTCCTTTCATTCTGTTTCTTGCTCAGCATTTGAATAACAACATTGCTTTTATAACTTTGTTCAGTAAATTATTCGTGTGAACACAAACACTGTGGTGCGAGTGATGCATCCACCACAAGTAAAAGTTTGTTGACCTAGATTCAAGAATAATATGGATGGTTCATTTGCGGCAAAGCAGGACTGCTTTGGCCAGTACAGCTACTTGGCCTCTCTTGCAGCTCCTTCGAAATGTCCCTCCGGCGGCCGATGTCTCCACGCCTGGGCTCGGCCGCGGCCCCGCCAATAAGGCGCTCGTGAAGACAGAGGGCCGGCATTGGTATGCGGGCCCCGCGGCACGCAAATTAGACGGACGTGCGCCTCATGGGCCGGGCGACACGCGCCTTCCGCTCATTCAGCGGGCGGCGCGCGTGCGCGGACTGCCACTGTGCGCGCGCGGTCACCGACTCTCCCAGGCAATCACGGACGGCGGGACCTGTTGTCAGTCCCCAAGCCCCATTGCCTCCACACTGATTGGATTGGCTCCTCGAATTCTTCCAGACTGCCGCTCACCGACCTTAGGAATTTCTGATGCTTTCGGCGTCGTGTTGCATGCCCGAGTAGTTTCCTAGAGGTCTCTAGGTTTCCATTTCCATCATCCACAGTCCCCTTACACTGCACATTCGTTTTGAGAATCCTCCCACAAATGTAATTTCACAAGACATGCTGTAGCTCATACGTTTTGAGAGTTTACGCCACAAGCAAAATCTAATCAAATTACATTCGTATTTAATATTTAATATAGTTGTTTCTGGATAAGTATCTGTCTTGATAGAAATACTACCTGTCTATCTTTGTATGTCCATACATGTTTGCTACAGTTGTAGCATCTTCAATCGGTTCTTTTCGTACCTTTAATGTTGAACAATAGAAATACTTCTAGTTTTTTTTACAGTTATTACAGGTTCATCGTGTTAATTATAATTATGGACATGAATTTCATATATGTATATATATCTTATTTTACATGTTGTAAGAAGCTTGGGGTTTAACGTCCCGTCGACAGCGAGGACATTAGAGACGGAGCTAATGCTCGGAGTATTTGGGTAAGGATGTGGAAGGAAATCGGCCGTGCCCTTTCCAAGGAACCATCACGGCAGTTGCCTGGAGTGATTTAGGGAAATCACGGAGGAACCTGTTGTCAGTCCCCGCGCCCCAATGCCTCCACACTGATTGGATTGGCTCCTCGAATTCTTCCAGACTGCCGCTGACCGACGTTAGGAAATGCGGGTACTTTCGGCATCATGTTGCATGCCCGAGTAGTTTCCTATATGTCTCTAGGTTTCCATTTTCATCATCCACATTCCCCTTACACTGCACATTCGTTTTAAGATTTCTGTCACAGATGTAATTTCGTAAGACATAGTGTAGCTCATACGTTTTGAGAGTGTACGTCACAAGCAACTTCTAATCAAATTACATTCTTATTAAATATTAATGGTACTTTCTTTTTAGGTTTGATTCTATTTTTTGGAATTGTGTGGTCAGCGACCACTAAACAATGAATATAATAAATGTAGTATGCAGTATTGGTCGTTTTTTATTAATGTTTCTGCAGATCGATTTCGATCACATAACGCTCATCCTCAATGCACCAGTCATCGTTATATCAGCTATGCATAATCATATGCTAGTATGGCTAGACTGGTGCATTGAGGATGATCATTATGTGTTCGAAATCAATCTGCAAAAACATTAATAAAATACGACCAATGCTGCATACTATATGTATTATATTCATTAATAGTAGTTACTTCTGGATAAGTATCTGCCTTCAGCAAAACACTGCCTGTGTATCTATGTATGTCCATACATGGTTTCTACAATTGTAGCATCTTCAGTTGGTCCTTTTCGTTGCTTTAATTTGGAACAATAAATACTTTTAGTTTTTTTACAGTTGTTACAAGTTCATCGTGTTAATTAGAAATATATATATATATTATTTTACAAGTTGGATTGGTTAATTTCCCTACATCATCCCTGGAGGTCTTCCTATAAAGCTTGTAATCTGCAGCATTTTGCCACTTATATACAAAACTGTTGACTGTAGAAATATTTGATACACTCCCTTGTCTTATTTTTATGGTTAGGTTTACTACTTATTTTTGTGTGAATCGCCAACTGACACGTCAGGACTGGAAATCAATTTACAATGGACAAACAAACAGAAACTTTAACACAAGATATATATAGAACACAGAAGAGCACTGAAAGGTAACAGCTGTCACTCTACATTTACCAAACTTCTTATGGGTGTGAAACACAGTCCAACAGATATCAACACATATCTAACTATCCTCAAATGTAGCAACAGACCACACAAAAATTAATAATTTTAGAATGATTAATAATTTTATTTTATTAAAAACTGCCAAATACAGAAAGTCTTGGTTGAAGGAAAGAAGTGGCAGAAAACAACAATCTATAAAAGACACACACATACACACACACAAACAAGACACATATTACCTTCTCACACAGAATTGGAACCTTCTATGCCTAACAGAGACAACTGTCAACTCCGCCAACAATCTTAGCAAGATTCAAACTTCCCACTAAAAACACAGTCAGCTGTCTACTACATCCGCCGTCTTCTTTTGAACAGTTAACAAACAGTAACAGGGAACAATAAAGATTTCCAATTCTATTTCGCTATTTCACCAACGAAGACACAACAAATGTAAGTTGGAGATTTTTCATAGCAAACACACACACTCACACAGATGGCATTCACATAAAATTAAATAGTAGACTTAACCATAAAAGTAACACAAGAAAGCAGATCAACCAATCCAACATGTTAAACAAGGCATACAATATATATCAAATTCTTGTACATTATTCTAATTAACAGGACGACTTCTGATAACTGAAGGACCCTCTGAAGATTAAACAACTGTAGCGAAACATGTAATGGCATAAATAAATAAATAAATAAAACTGTATTTTGCTCAAGGCAGATCTTTATCCAGAAGCAAGTGACTTAAATGAAATGTGTTTGAAGCAAACACGGACAAAAAAAAAGGGATTTAACATCAAGATGAGGGTTCTTAAATATCGTTTCACTTGTTGGAGTCGTGATTTTCTGTCAGAAAAAAACACAGTATGTAGTAACTGGCCGAATGTCATCGAGTAAAACAGAAAAAATACCTTGCGTTCCCCAGAATAATGTTATAGGCAGCGTTTCCACTTTGGTAAAACCTTTTCAATTTTAGGGACAGTACTAGATTCGGAAGGAAAAAAGGAAAACACATCACGGATGTAATTAATTACCTCCGAATGATGCTTAAAACCATACTAGGACATACACAATAATCAAATGTCATTTTTAATGTAAAAATTATTGACCTGTTTAACGGAAAACAGATATAAAGAGTGGTAGCTAATCATGTCAAAAATATTTTTGTAGTCGGCAATGTAGTTCCTAGTTACCTGATATAACGCTAGAGCGATTTGAAAAATTTTGTAATGTGTTCATCAAACGTAGTCGCTGTACGTCATAACCGTTCCTACTTTTCTACAACCGATCACTGACATATTCAGAGAGTGATACCATGTACATTAGTTTTCACTCTAAATGTATAGTATGAAAAGTATGTTTCAGGTTCTGTACGAGATGTGGCTGAGGTACTGCCACTTTGCCTCGAAATGGTGTTTCTTCCTTTCTCCTCACAAAATCTCTTGAGGTGACCTATTATGTTTTCGCAGTGGAGCTTCATGATTGAATTTTATTGCTCCATTTCAAACACTGCTAGCTATGGATTTCCCTCAATCAGTGTATCATATTGTGCTGTCTTGACACAAGTCGGAATAATAGTTTAAATATTGGTACGTTGTTCGCTGCTAAGTTATTTAAATTCAGTCCATTTGATATTCTACGGGTCTGTTAAAGAGTTGACGATATAAAAAAATAAGATAAAGAGATATTGTAAGATTTTTATGTGTCAGTCATCAACGGACAACGTAATCTGTGTAGTGAAAGACCGGATGAAGCAAAATATAAATTAACTTATTAATACTAATTTGTATTATATTTTACTGCAGGGGAAAAAGTGTGTGGTTTTTGCATCTGGTAGAGCCAAGACCATGAATATTCAGTGAAATGAGATCAGAATAATAAAATACTGGAATGAGATCACTGTTATAGGGCCCCTACTGTTCCTTGTTCTTAGCAACAAGTATCTGAGGAATTCTCGTACTCAGTTGCGATGCTTCTGTCGTTTATTATTTGTAAAGGCCATCAGAAGATTACAAGCAACTGCAATACGGTTTGTATATCTGCATGGTGCGAAAATTGGCGATAGAGCTTAAGTAATGAAAAGTGTCAAGTCAGACATATTAGCATGAAATCAAAACCATTAAACTTCATTTACATGATAAATCAGTCAAATATACAAGACATAAATTCATCTAAGTACCTAGAGATTAAAATTACGAATAACGTTACTAGGAAAGAAGGAAAAGAGCCTGTGACGGGCAAACCAAAGGCTACTTTTTATTAGCAGAACTCATAGAATATGGAACAATACTATTAAAAATCCCCCTTCCCCATATTCGTCTATCCTATTTTGCAGTCTTTCTGAGAATTGTCGGATCCGAACCAAGTGGGAATGTCGAAGGATATAAAGAAAGTGCAAAGAAGGAAAGCTCCTTTTGTATTACCGCGATACCGGTGAGAGAGTGTCATGGAAGTGAGGAACGTTTCAGGGTGGAAATCGTGAAAAAAATGGGAGTTAGTCGCTATGGCGAAATCCGTTTGCGAAATTTCTGTCACCAACGAATGCGAACCTTTTTTCTTAATACCCACCCTCACAGGGAGAAATTATAATCATAATAAAACAACAGATGTCACATCGAAAACGGAAGGATTTGTGTTTTGCTTCTTCCCGTTGTTGTTAGAGACGGGAACGGTGAAGAAATATCAAAGAAGTTTTGGGACAATCTTTCTGCACGGCACATAAATATGATTTCAAATATGAAGATGTCTCTGCATTAAGTCCAAAGTCTCCACCCCGCTAAGAACGCATATTTTTAATGTTAATGTTACTCTCTGCAGGGGAGTTCAAAATGTTTGTAAATCTATGTGATTCAAATTCTTTAATTATTACTCCCTATTCTTCCAAACTACTTAAACTGAGTTGAACTAACACATCACTGTCTGAGGTTGGACTCGAACCTCCGACGGCGAACAATCGCGCGCTTTGCAACGAGGGCCTTAAAACGCTCTGCCACTCCACTGCAGCAGGGGACTGTTCGGCATTTCCAAGCTTTAAGCATATAGTGGACTAGTACTCGAAACTTTGACAATGCATCCATCTAGAAATGGCCTTTCGGAGTTCGTTGCCGTGTAAGACCACCGTTATTTGTAAAATTACTTCTAACTGAATGCAGCCAGTTAAAAGCTTACTTTAAACATATAATTCTGGCCGTAAGGACCAGTTAAAGGATTCGCATGAACTACGGACTACTTCCTGCAAGACAATCTTGTTCCCCGGCCCAACTTTAGAACGGACTCAAAATTTACTTTAGCAGCAGGAAGACAAAGAGACGGTGGCCGACACACGCCGTACATGTTCAAATGTTGGTATAGCTTATGGGACTTAACTACGGGGTCATCAGTCCCTAAACTTACAAACTACTTATGAACTAGCTAACACTAAGGACGGCACAAAAATCCAAGCCAGAGGGGGGATTCGAACCCCCGACCGTAGTGGCCGTGCAGACCGTGACTGGAACGCGTCAGTCCCCTCGACCACCGCGGTCAGCCACGCCGTAGATCACGAGAATTTCACACAATCATTAATATACAAGTCACCGCGAAATAAGCTATTTCATGAAGGTGGCTGAGAGAACATTTATGGCGTAACGGAATTAAAATATGATAATTTGCATCTTAATTTGGTCCCAGCACTGATGAAAAACAACGTTAAATAAAGAAGGGAGGGTATTCATAAACTAAAATTCGTAAGTAGGACAAAATATCACTGACAATAAATTATATATTCAGTTCATACATGCGCAAATGGGGGAACCAATTTTGTTAAACAATAAAAATGCATTCCACTGGAAAAATAACCTAAAGTTATCTGAACGGAACACCGTCGGGAAAGGGATTTACAATCAACAAACATTCAGCCACTCACACGCGCGAAGCAAAGCGAAACTCATCCAACTCGCGTGCTGATACGAAGCAGAAGCAGGCGCTGCTATCCTAGGCGAAATTCAGCGAACCATGATGTATCACAAAAGACAAGGAAAATATACTTCGTAGGAGGCTCTAGTCTGTCTTTCTTTACTGGAGATGGTACGCGATAATAGCGAGATTAATTCCCATTTAAATCAAAGCGTGAGCATGCAGTCTCACTGAGACACACGCACGTGTCTGCTATATATTCGCACTCCACTGAAGGCGAAGTGCTTAAAGATTGTATTCATTTCAACAAAAACAAACGGAATCACAGATTACGAAACAAGATTACACAATAGGAAGGCACTGGTGTGTGAACAGTGGCAAGCATTCAAGTGACTGGCTATAAACCTTGAAGTCGGAGTTCGGAGCCATGTGGTTCCGAAAACGAGTAAAACGTAAAAAAATTCTTTTTCGGAAAAATAATGATAAATAGTCACTAATCGGTTCAAACTTTGCTCTAAGCCAGACACATCTACACATTTATTCTGCAAATCACATTTAAGTGCATGGTTGAGGGCTTGTCAACCTGATGTCTCACTAATTCTCTACCGCTTTGTTCTCTAATAACGGAAGGGTAATAGAAACCCATAAATCTTTCCGCTTTGATCGCATCTCTCTTAATTTATTCCGTTCATCATGTCTCCCTTTGTAGGTGGATGGTAACAAAATATGTCCGCAAACGGAGGAGAAAGTTGATAAAAAATTTGCAACTAGATTTCGCCGTAACGAATGACGCCTTTCTTTTAATGATGTTCACACCAGCTCGTGCATCATTTCCTTGACGCTCTCTCCGCTGAATCGCGATAATATAAAACGAGCTGCACTTCTCTTAACTTACGCCCTCCTTTAGTCCCATTTGGTGGAGATCCATCAACTCGCAGCAATACTCCCAAATATGGAGAATAAATGTATCGTAGGCAGTTCCATTAGTAAAAAGCATTCTACCAATGAAATTCAGCTTTTGCTTCGCCAGTGGCAAAATTATCCACGGAAAAGTATGCCGTGAATAATAATTTATGATACAATGTTTTCCTTAAAACCGCAAATCTAATTTCAAAGAAGCACATTCCGAGTCTATGATGTCTGAAGAAAAGCACATTTGAGTACAAACAGATTACCACTGATTTTGCAACGATTGAGTGGTGTAGCCGAATGTTACCTGCCGATATCGCACCACACGTCTCTTTTACTCTAGCGCTGTAGGACACAAAAGGAAATCTGAATTGCCGCCAGTTCGCTTGGAGAAAGACTAAATTCTAGTGTTTGTAAATCTATGTGACGTAACTTCTTTGGTTATTAGTACCTTGGCTTACAAACTACTTAAAGTAAGTTAAAGAAAGCTAATGACAACACACACAACGATGCTCGAGGTAGAATTGTAACCTCCGACGCGAGAGACCGCGCAATCCGTAACGTGGCGTCCCAGACCGCTCGGATACTTCCGCGCGGCGTAGAAAGACTGCCGTGCAATTCGTCAAAGCTGTCAGGTTTACCGAAATGTAGAATAAACAGTTATCACGTTCTCTCAACACCAGGACAAATATATAGTCTGCTTATTGACATTATACGAGGTACGTCCAGTAAGTAAGTTCCGTTTGGTTATTTAAAACAAACGTGTAGAGATACAGAAAAAATATTTATTGTTAAACTACTTTTTTACTTATCTTCCGAAATTTTGTAGGCACTTGTCATAGCATGGCACAAGTTTTTGTATGCGTTTTTCACAGAAGTTTGCCGCCTGTGTATTGAACAATGTGGTAACATGTTCTTTCAGCTCGTCATCATCGTTCAAGTGTTGAGCACCAAGGACAGATTTTAGGTGTAAGAAGAGATGAAAGTCACTAGGAGCGAGGTCCGGGCAGTACGGAAGACGATTAGACACATCCCAGTGAAATTCCCCTAAGAGCTGCTTGGTCACATCGCCACATGAGGTCGGGCACTATCGTGGAAACAAACAGCACCTTTAGACAGTAATCCTCTTCTTGCACCTAAAATCTGTCCTTGCTAGTCAACACTTCAACCATGATGACGATCGCAAAGAACACGTTACCACATGGCTAAATACACAAGCGACAACCTTCTATGAAGACGGCATACAGAAACTTGTGCTACGCTATGACGAGTGCCTATAAAAATTCGGAATCTAACTTGAAAAGTACTTTAACAGGGGTAGACTTTTGTACAATAAATATTTGTTCTGTATCTGTACACGTTTGTTTTATATAACCAAACGGAACTTATTTTCTGGACGTACCTCGTACATACTACGTTCCTGTTATTATTATTATTTTTATTACCTTTTTTTTTCTATTTTTCTGTTTCTTCCAGACGGACGCACTTTGGATCGGAAGTTGGCTCTGAAACTATCATTCAGTAAAGGAAATGTGCGATACAAATATCCGCACTCTCCAATACACTTCAATGTGTGAAAGATGGGCCAGGCGGTACATAAGGTTGCATCACGGATCGTGCAGGAAAAACAAAATGATATTACATGTTGTAACGTTTCAAAGCGGACGGGGTCGTGACCTTCTTATTCCGGATTGTGACACGTGTTGAAAAAGTGAAGATATTGCTGTGTGATGAGATGAGGATTGGTTCCGATAGGCCACAGACGGAAGGAGCCCAAAGAAATGGACATAGATTAAGTGAAAGGTAGCGTGTGCAGATAAAATTTCTTTCATTTGTAGGTGTGTGGGTTTGCAGTAAAAACTGTTGGAGGCAAGAGATTTGATGCATCACTTTCTGGACAACCCGACCATCCATAAATTGACGGAAACCAGGTGTCTCAGATTGATATCGCAGTCACTAAGACACTTAAAACGGTTGCCAAGTGAAAAGGTAGTGCAAATCAAGAAGAAAGTAACATACCAGAAGCTATGGCATGGAGAGCCATACTAAGATTCAAAGGGAGACAGACACAGAGGGAGGTGGCTGCAGCTATTGGAGTGTCCCAAATTTCCAAGATCTGGACGTGACTTCAGACAACAGGAACCGTTAAAAGATGGCAAGGCCAAGGTCGTCCACGTGTAACACCAGCAAGAAATGACTCTTATCTCCTGATAACTGCCCGTCGACACATGAATCTGAATGCAACTCTGCTGCAGCGAAATCTCCAGGCAGCGCAGTATCAACACAAGCAATCCGAAATCGTCTTCGTGAATGTGGCTCTACGCATGGACCCCTACTGTGTGTGTATCATTAAAACCAAAACACTGTTTAGCCCACAGAAACTGGGCAAAGGAACATAAAGTTTGGAGTGGTGAAGAAGGGCGGAGTCAGTGTCGATGGACGTACGAACCTCAATGTAGTTTACAATGGCACTTGGACATCTCAGAGGCGTATGGACGAGATCTCTCGACATTTAGTTATGGCCGAAGCTCGTGGCACGTCAACGATTACCCTCGTTCTTGTGGACATCATGCATGATTCTGTGGCAAAGAATGTAGTGGCCAGCTTGTTCACCGTACTCAAACCCGATTGAGAATGTCTGGGATGCTATTGGCAGACACATTGCAGCCGGGTCAGCACCAACAACAATGGGTGAATAGCTGGATGTTGTACTAATGGAAGAATGCCAAAATATCCCCGAAGAGCTGATTGATAACCTCATAGTGTCCATACCAAGCAGCTGTGCAACTGTAGTGGCCGTCCGAAGTGATCACACGCCATATTAGAGAATGACTTTTTCACGATTATCGTAGCCCCATGGTGACTCTCTCTAGGTAAACGCCCTGCAAAACTCAAGAAATGAATTGAGACAGCATAAATCGTATTGCACACATACAATGCAATTGTAAGCAAATATGAGTAGAATAGATTATCATATGTTTATTGTGTATGATATCTCAGCTTTTCCCTTAATTCTTCTGAGCATGTCAACTCGCAAGTGTAGACCAATTGCACAAGATAGGTTAAATAACTGCAAGATAACTTCCAAGACTCGTACGCATTCATACCAAAGGGCAACAGGATATATTGCACCTCATGGTTTCGTATTGTTTTGTCAAAATGTTCAATTCTTCAAATTCTTATAAACTACTTAAACGAAATGTAAGCGTAGGCTTCCGCGGCCGTCAACTTTCGTTAATTTTTTCATGGTATTAGACCGCATCGTCATTGCGTAAAACCAACCGACGTTTCGGCCACTATTCCAAGTCGCCTTCTTCAGGTTAATTTACACCAACACACAAACATTCAGATGTCAGACACTCAGATCTGTACCAAACGTTGTATATAGAGTATCAACCAAAACTTCTATACAATTCGTGCTATGTGCTGCCGTCCAGGAAACGTGTTTAAGCTATAATATTAAATAACACCTAACCTACGGAGTACAGGGAAATTTCAGCTGTTCATTTCGCAAAACAGCACTGTCAGCTGCAGCAGTATCAGTAGCGTGCGTACTGGACAGCAACGTCAGCGTACCTAATTGTGTGGGCAAACACACGGCACTCTAGCCACAACACGCACATTCGCTGAACGGTGGTGCTGCCTATCTGTCATTTATTATTATTATTATTATCACTTTAATAATTGTGCAATTTTTTTTAGGTGTAAGAATATACTCTACAGATTTCCTACTTTAAAATAAAACGGAGCAGGAGCAAACTGCCGATAGCACAGTGCCATAAAATCCGAACAGTCCTTTTACATTTCAGGAAAATGTCCCGTGTAACACTTGGTGCACGTTTATCGACGTTGTTCTATGTGCAACGAAATACAGGAAAAAAATTAATTCGCGCAACCAGGGTTGAACCGAGGACCATCGTAACAACAAAAATTCGCTCTATCAACTACCCCACCGGAGTTCAACGCGGCAGACCCTACAGGTACGCTTTTCCTGTGCACCGCAGGGCAGGTGTTACGTATTATTTCCCGTTTACGCACGTTCTCTTGTACGGCAGCATATGGTACGAATTATATAGAAGTTTCGGCTGATTATCGATATACAAGGTTTGGTACCGATCTGAGTGTCTGACATCTGAAGGTTTGCGTGTTAGTGTAAATTACCCTGAAGAGGGCGACTTGAAATAGTGGCCGAAACGTTTGGTACCGATCTGAGTGTCTGACACCTGAGGGTTTGGGTGTAAGAGAAACATACACACACACATATATTGTCATATCCACGCCAAAAGCCAAGTCTTAATTGATTAATTAATTAATAAAAATGGGAAAACGATTGAGAAGCAGTAGCGTTCTGTAGCGTGGCAGGAGACGCCACGAGGTAGCTCGCAGTCCAGGCGGACGCCAGACGCCAGATAGGAGGCACAAAGGTTCTGTGTGCGCTGGATAAGAGGGTCCACAAAGTCAGCAATTATGATAGGAAGCATTTCTGGAGAGACAGAGAGCGTGGGATGAGAAGAGGAAAGAGAGAGGGGGCAGCACTCCGTCCTGAGAAGCCAATGAGAGGCTCAGGACGCAGTGTGTGACCATATTAGGAGAGGCGCCTCTGCCCTTCCACCCAGCCTCTAGAGAACGACTGAATGCTAGTGCACTATCACAGCCAATGAGAAGGCGAGTAGTCTTCGACGCCGCTCCCGCAAGGCGCGTGAGGGGTCGAAGGGGAAAACGTCTACAAAACTTAGAAGCAGAAGGTAGGAGCTGCAGGCAGGCAGCCGGGGGAGATAGGCAGCGGTAGCTGCGGGACCGGATGGACTTTGGGAAGTAGTCAGGGGACTCTGTTCTTTAGTCGTGTGGGTAATACTGACGGGTTCTTGTTAAGGCAGACGGAACGGTGTTAGACAGACATCGTCTCTGTATAAGACTTGGCCACTTAGTGGAAGATACCTCACCCAGACAGTTTGCTTGTACTTATCTGAATAAACTATAAATTGTTAATCTTAAACAGGAGGTTTATTTCAGTATTAAAATCCCTTATAGTCAATCCCAGGGATAATAACATCTTAGCCAGACAAAGTATCCCTCTCAATTCGGTCAACGGCTAAAATCCCTTGTAACGATCCGTGTCGCTCAATCCCTTGCAATAACCAAGTTTGGGACGCGACAATATATATCCGAGGGAGGACTCGAACCTCTGGCGGAAGTGGCCGCCTAGTCCACAGCATAATGCTTTAGACCACGCGACTACTTCCACGAGGCATTTTATTTTATTTTTATTTTTTCATTTATTTATTTATTTTGTACATCCTCTGTAGGATAACAGTGAAGATGAGCCGAATTAAATTTCAGACTGCCCGTGTCCTTCCAGCTATATTGTTCGTCGCTGATTGACCTAAGTGAGCAATCAACCAGGAAGACAAACGCCGCTGGAGGAGCTGTATATTATCTCCGAATAAAGCAATTCTGTCCCGTTTTGCGGCGTGGGAGGGACAAGCCACGAGACAGAGCAGCAAAGCAGCGCCATGGTGCTGCAGAGTCTGGCCGCGGCCGAGTGCCGTGCAGGAGTGGGGCCATCGGTCGGCCCCATTGTGTGGTCGCCGGAGACGTCGGCCAATACCGCCGGGGGCAGCGGCGGCGGCGCCGACAGACAATTGGATTGTGTGGGCTGCACGGCCGCGGCCGGCGCGCCCTCCACCAGCCATTCAGCCGGCCAGCGGGCGTTTACTGTGACGGGGGACACCTGACGACGCGCTCGCGGCGACGAAACTCCTTCATCGCTCCGACCGTCTTACCCTCAGACACGTGTTCTCGTTTTTTAAACCTGGTTTCCCAGTAATACCAATACCATCGCATTTGTCAAAAATGTTTGTAATGTCTATGGGACTTAACTACGGGGTCTTCAGTCCGTAAGCTTACAAACTACTTGTGAACTAGCTAAGACTAAGGACAGCACAAATATCCATGTCCGAGGGGGGGGGATTCGAACCCCCGACCGTAGTGGCCGTGAAGACCGTGACTGAAGCGCCTCAGTCGCCTCGGCCACAGCGGCCGGCTCGCATTTGTCACTGGAATTTGAAAACTGTTTTATTACGCTGCGAAAATTTGAACTTCTGTTTGAAAATACTTGTGAAAGAAAATCAATTTCGTACGTCCTTGATTGCCTTTGATTTGTTTGGGTTACGTACTGAAAACAGTACCTCTGTACTCCAGGAAAAATTGGACGCACTTAACCCTCGCATGGTATCAGCTCTAGAAAAACGTATTGTATGCCTGGGGTCTTTTTTGACCCCCGATTCAAGCGACATTATGGAGATAAGAATTCAAATATGTCTATATAAAGCAAATATAATTTATTGAGAAACATATTAACAAAGTTAATATTACAATTGCGCAATTTCTTCTTGTAATTAATTTACATGTAAGTTTTGTTACTTACTACATTTGTTTCAAATATGAAAGCAGCTTTTGTGTAGTATGTTTGGTTCCAAAAATTATTTTTAGACAAAATATTCATAGCTCACACTCTACTGATACTGTAATTTATTAATGTTATGTGTAATATCATTTACATGAAATTTTATCAGAAATACACTTCTACTCGCTCTCAGTGTCAATCCAGTTCAATCCCGCGTTCAAGAGTTGAGTACATGATATTATCTTTTGCATGATTATTGGTGTGCATTATTATTACACTGTACATGTGATTGTTGATAAAAAGCCTGAAACAGTCTGCTCTTGTCTGTAATTGTGGTCCTAGATGACGTGGAATATGCGTAGTTTCTAGTATTACATTCCTTGAAACCTGCTTGCGCACATCAGGTGGTACTTTGTTATGTGTTATTTGTCCACTTCTAGACACAAAATTAGATGTACTAGTTACCTGAATGCCATTGTCGTCTTCTTCACAGTCACACACATGTACTTCACCTCCGACCTGTACATCTTCCTCTATCATACCTCCATCAGAATCACTATAATCTTCGTTTCCAAAAATTAATTCATTATCACTGTCAGTCTTCTGTAAATCTGCCAAAGCCTGTTTGAGACTGTAGTCCCTTGCAAAAAGTATATCACCAGCCATTACGAATAAACTATAACAGCACGTCTTCTTTACACCGAACCCAATTCCAAACTGTGAATTTGTCGTAACAGTGCACGTAATTGTATTTTCTATTCATTATTTACAACACTGTACAAATGAATGTCAGTTTATAAGGTAAATTGTGACCAAGATTTATTTTCGTAATAAAACTTATATATGACACTGAAAATCACTTATTTTATACCTGGGGTATTTTCTGACCTCAGTGCAAACATTTCGAATTGTTTTACTGCAAAAGAGATATAACCATAAATATTGTACCCAGTTACAATAATAAGTCCGTGGATAGCATATCTGAAGGATGAGTTGTCTACACCCACATTAAAACTGTTTATTTATAGTTAAATGAGCTTTGAGGTCTAAAAAGACCCCAGGCATCATGCGAGGGGTATAATGGCATTTTAATTGCATTCTGAAATACTTCCTATTGAAACCTATTAGCAGCTACGAACTTTATTGTTGGTACGAACACGTGTAATTTCCCGGCGATATTTCCAAGCCTGACTTACAGAACTGATACATCCACACAATTTCTGTACGAAAATGCCAGAAAGCTAGTCTAAGGATAGTCCTCGGTAAAACGCTTACGTACTTTTGACGGGAATCATTGCATTGCGTTTCACCATAGAAAGTTAGATTAGAGCCCTGAGTGAAATGCACGCTGGAAACTTGATGGAGTGAAACATCAAATACGTAGGTGAATGGTGGGTTAATTACGAGGCACACCATCGTAAAATTTTAATTGAACAATTAATTATTATCGAATTCAGAATCAAACCAGAAAGCATACTATTTACATCATTCACATCTAAATGGGATACTCTGAAAATCACATTTAAGTGCGTGGCAGAGGGTTCATATACTACTCATCTGCCTTTCCATTCTCGAATACCTCGGGGGAAGAAAGAACATCTGAATCTCTCCGTTCGAGCTCTGATTTCTCGTATTTTATTCTGATGATCATTGCTAGCTATGTAGGTATCAGTCAACAATATATTTTAGTTTTCGGAAGAGAATGTTGGAGATACGAAACTCTAATCTTCAACATTCTCCTCCGAATTCTAGAATATATTGTTGACTGCTACTTCCATAGTTCATACCGCAGCGATAAGCGCTGTTGTTGTAATAATTCACATCCCAAATCCTGTATAATTTCCGTGACCCTGTCTCCCCCGTATCGTGACAACACAAAACGAGCGGCCCTTCTTCGGACTCTTTCGATGGCTTCCGTCAAACCCACTTGATAAGGATCCCACTCTTCCAGAGTGACTCTGGGCAACAATACTCCAAATAAGGACTGATAAGTGTGGTTTATGCAGTCATTGTAGTAGTTTTGTTGCATCTTTTAAGTATCCTGCCAAAAAAACGGAGTCTCTGGTTCGCCTTTCATAAACGTTATCTACGAGTACTTTCCAGTTTAAGTCTGATGTAATAGTAATTCCTAGGTATTTAGTGGAATTGACGGCTTTCACGTTCCACTGATTTATCTTGTACACAAATTTTAACGGATTACTTCTCGTTCTCATGTGGACGACTTCACGCTTCTCATTATTTAGAGTTAATTGCCAATTTTTACATCAAACTGATATCTTAATCAGATCGTTCTGCAGATGGTTTTGATCTTCAGAGGACTTTACTAGACGATAAATGACGGCGTCAGCTTCAAACAACCTAAGAGTGTTACTCAGATTTTCCATCATTTATATTGATAAGGAACAGCAGAGTACCAATGACACTACCCTGTGGAACGCCGGATATCACCTCTATATTAGTCAAAGTCTCACCATCGATTACTACAAACAGTGTCCTCTCTGACAGGAAATCCCCTATCCTGTCACAAATCTGGGGCGATATTCCACACCAACGCAATTTGATTAAAAGCCGTTTGTGAGGTACGGTGTAATAAGACTTGTGGAAATCAAGAAATACGAAATCGATTTGAGATCCCTTGTCGATAGCACAAATCACTTCGTGTGGGTAAAGAGCTAGTTGCGTTTCACATGAATGATATTTTCTAATTCCGTGTTGACCTTGGGTCACTAGATCATTCTGTTCGATATAATTCATAATATTTTAATACAGGATATGTTCCAAAACCCTGCTGCAAATTGACGTCAATGAAATAGGCCTGTAGTTTAGTGGGTTACTCTACTGCCTTTCTTGAATATAGGTGTGACCTGTGCAGCTTTCCAGTCTTTTGATACAGATTCTTCGCTGATCAAATGTTTCAAATGTTTGTATAGCTTATGGGACTTAACTACGGGATCATCAGTCCCTAAAGTTTACTTACAACTAACTTCTACTAAGGACGACACAAATATCTATGCACGAGGGGGGGATTCGAAACCCCGACCGTAGTAGATCCTTCTCTGAACGAGCGGTTGTATATTGCTGTAAAGTAAGGAGCTATCGCATCAGCATAGTCAAATTGAAATCTAATGAGTATACAGTCCGGACAAGAAGATTTGTTCTTTTTAAGTGATTTCAGTTGCTTCACTACACCGATTATATCTACTTAAACGTTACTCACTCTAGCCCCTGTTTCTAATTCGAAATCTGGAATATTGGTTTCGTCTTCTTTGAAGAATGAGTTTCGAAAAGCTGTGTTTAGTAACTCTGCTTTAGTAGCGCTATCATCGGCGGGATCGCCTTTTCTATCACGTAGTGAGGGTACTGTTTGTGTTTTGCTTCTAGTATAATTGACATATCGCCAAAACCGCTTTACGTTCTCAGTCAAATTTCTAGAAAGAATTTCGTTATGGAAAGTATTGTAAACATCTCGCACTGAAGTCCTCGCTAAATTTTGAACTTCGGTGTACGATTGCCAATCCTGGCATTTTTTTTTCCTTTTACGACAGTGTCGTAACCTGCTTTTTTATGTAGGAACGGGTATCACCAACTTCTTTTATTAATTTATTTGGTATAAAACTGTCTATTGCTGTCGATACTACTTCTTTGAATTTGAGCCACATCTGGTTTACACTCACGTTTTGGGCCTGGTATGAGTCGAAACTGTTTTTCATGAGGCAATTTACAGTATTTTTATGTTTTTTTTCTGATTTTCTGAAAAAATATACTTTTGGTCCATTTTTGATAATTTTGAGACTTTCGATATTCAATCTCGGTACGACAGCTTTGTATTCACTAATACGAGTATTCGTTTTGATGCTCGTTATGAGTTCGGGATTATCTTCAATTGTTGGTGCCTGTTTGTGGTAGCATTTAAATATAAAATGCGGAATGAAAAGACAGGACTACACACGCAACACATTCACACATCCAAGCTTGAAGAACAGAAGGACTTAAACCCAACACCCTACAATACACAAGTAAGGCAAAGAAATCACATCAGAGCGGCTTATCGTTACTAACGAATTTAACTTAGGCATACCAACAACAAAATCACAAATCCAACGTGAAATGAAATCAAAATAACACGTGGTTGATCGGAAACAAGGTCTTACACACTCGTGGGATTCTTAATTCAATCGGATCAGCAAAGCTGTGTAAAAGAAAAATAGTCGAAAAAGTTAAATGTTGGTAAATGGAATCGGGATGCATGGAACTTATTGGCTAAGTAACCGAATCTGGTACACGTGAAAGGTAGACAGGACACAGATATTACAAGAAACCCTCAAGTAAATTTGTGAAATAGGCAAGAAAATTAATACAAGCTCACGAAGTCACAATTGTACAGTAGTTTATTCTGCAACCTCATATATCTCATTGGAACAAAGAAAGTTCCCAGTTAAATACACTAAATAAATAATGGATTATGATTTCGGTAAAGCTGGAAAATAAACTATTGGATATAGTGATAGCTTGAAGCCTTACGTAATTTAAAACCTCACGTAAGTGAAACAGGACGAATTTGCATAACGATGTTACCTTACCAGTGGTCAGCGGTCGAATGCTGCCTCCTGCACTCCAGCGAGTGAACCACCTATGGCTAACAGAAGACCAGATGGGTCCCTTCTAACAGCAGATTAACCACCTGCCATTGACAAAAGCCTCTGGTAGAAACCTCTTTGCCTTCGTTTAGTTACCCGTCGTCAGTTAAACTGTGGCTGTACCAGGCGGAAGCACAGACATGCAAAACGGGACTGAGAAGAATTAATTGACAAATTATAGAATAAAAGCGTAGAACCAAATATAGAATCATTCATCATAGATAAAGATTTATAAATCAGATTAAATTGATGCAGCCCACAAGTAGTCTGCATTATGGCGTTACAAAAGGTAAATTATTAACGTTGCTGCTCAGCTTACTTCCGGGTATAGTTTCAAAATTGACTCGGAAGTCATCCGTGCCAATGGTAATACCAGCAGCCAAGGAAAGAGACAACAGTGCAATGAAATGGCTCATGGTGTGGCGTTTCACTGTTCCTCCTGAAACACCACGTATATATAATTCATGCAATAATAATATGGTATCAGAAAACGTTGGTCTCTTTATGTTAATGGTGGAAAGATAAAACAGAAACGCCACACATTAGGGTGAATCCTCTAGATATTATTAGCTGATTGTCCTGCATTAGGGAGACAGGGTTTTTGCGATAAAAAATGTTCAGAATTGTCCAGAGGCTTAGGTGGGACATGATTCAGTTAATAAGTTTGGTGGGAACTTTGAAGAAAAGGGTAATAAGGGAGACGGGACTGAGTTGGGTGTGTGACAAGCCATACGACCAAGAGGGTATCAACATGGCTGGGACGTATGATGAGAGATCTGACACTGGCTAGTAGTCTTGTGTAGTTCGCGAACGAACTAGTTCGGAAGAGCGCTCCCACAGTCGACCTACGCGAAATAGTTCGCAGATCCCTCTTAGTTCGTCCGCTCCTTTTCCGAAGACTGACGGGTAACAGCGAGAGAACGCGAGAGCGTGCAGAATCGCGTGATTCCCTTCTGCCAGTTTCCGTCATTTCGAGCTGAGATACAGCTCAGCTGTAGTTTTAGTAGCGGTAGCAAAAGCCAAAATGAGCGAAGTAAAAAGAGCGATCTACTTCGCGGCCGAGCTGCGATCTAATAGGAGAGCTACCGGTCGCGAACTAAAATATGCCCGATAGGTCGCGAACTACAATATGCCCGATATGTCGCGAACTAAAATATGCGCAAAAGGTCGCGAACAGAATTAAAAATCACGCGTTTGCCTTCTGCTGATGAGAGCCATTTTGAGTTTACCGTCTACCTGCTAGATTACATAGTTCAGTGCTACAAAATTGTTGCTTTGTAGTATTCTGCACTCTGCAATATCTAATAAATTCCATAATGCCAAGATATAACTCTAAACTTAAACGCGAGAAATTACCCACAAACTGTTTCTTTTGGTTTGCGTGATATCGTTCGCGGCTCAAGCAGCAAGCTCATGAAGCAGATAGCTGGGGAAACTTCTCCCCCCTCCTGCATGCGCAGACCACGCCGCTCAGCCGTCATTGGGAGCGGACGAACTAAAAGAACGAACTCGTTCGCGCCAGAGCCGCGAACTAATGTGAGCGCTCCCAATCGCGAACTATTATGCGCAAATCTACTGGCTGGACAGATGGTGAGAAAAAGATGGCATGAAGAAATATCAGGATTTCATTTTCTAGGGGGGGAGGGAGGGAGGTTAAAACTGAGTGGGATTTAAATGTTCAAATATTTGTAAATCTATCGGACCAAACTGCGTGGTCATCAGTCCGTAGCTTACAAACTACTTAAACCTAGGTAAACTAACCTACGGACAAACACGCTTTAGACCGCTCGGCTACTCCACCGCGGCGAGTGGGATTTACTAGAGTTGATTATCAGAAGGGAACATAATGATTTTTTAATATTCATAGAACATATGACATCAACTGCGATTGGGCAAAGCTGAAAATGTGTACCCAGCCGGGATTCGAACCCGGATCTCCTGCTTTCTAGGCAGTTGCGCTGAACGCTACACCACTGGGGACACAGTGATCACCGCACCTGCAAGGACTACCCATGCACGCCTCCCGTCAGATAAAAATTCCCAGGTTCGCCCTGCCCATAGTACTCAAACTCGTAGTTTAACTAATTCCCGTAAGAGTAAAGGCTTCAAACTTGCCCAGCCCTCCCCATATATATATAATGATTTTTGCTTTCAAGTTTTCGCAAAAATAGGAGATACACAGAGGTATTGAACATGCTCTAGGACGACAATCGATGAGATGGTATAGAATTCACGTGAGAGGGTAGGAGGATGTGGAAAGCGACGTGGAACGCTTGCGTTTCGAGGTATTGACGGGGCTGGGAGACATTTTATCACGGAGATACCTCAGTGTGCTTTTCTACTTTTTCTCCGCGCTGTATTCTAGAACAGAAAAGAAGTAGAATGAATATGTTTCTTCCAGTGGGAATTGCAGAGTAGTAAATTGGGACCACGTCTGTTATTTCGGTTCAACGTTAGATGTTACAAAGAGGGAGCACTTGTGGGGAGTAATTCTATGAATAGGCGGCGAGCAGTTGGGAGTGTTGCGCGCTATCTGCTCACACATGTCGCAGCCTCGCCGCCGCGACGCCGGCGCTGCTATCGGGCCTGCAGAGATAAGCGACGCCGCGTCGGAAACGGCGCCGGCGCCACGTAAGACGCCGCCCTGAGGCGTGCGTGTCTCAGCAGGCCCCGCGAAAGGGGGCCCTAGGGACCAAGGGGGGGGGGGGCATCCGGCACTGCGTCGCCTCCACAGGGGGGCCGCCCGCGCCCAAGCGAGTACACAGCTCTTCGGATGACAAATAGTGGACCGCCATGCACTCGAGCACGCGACGTTCCGGTTTAGATATGCTCCGACGCGTTAGCTACTGGTAGGTCGGCGAGTACCGGCACGAATTGCTACTGGACACGTCGTTGTAGTCACGTTTACTGGACTATTTTTCATCACGTAGTAATGTAGCGTAAACTGTAAAATTAGGAGGGTCTTTGATATTGAATGGGCTCTGAGGGATCAGCGAAATTGTGGGGGCCAACAAAATCTAACATAATCTCGCTGCAACATTTCTGGTGAGACGGCCAAGCTTTGTTCAAAAGTTCAAATGTCTGTAAATCTATCGGACCAAACTGCGTGGTCATCACTCCGTAGCTTACAAACTACTGAAACCTAGGTAAACTAACCTAAGGACAAACACACACACACATGCCCCAGGGAGGACTCGAACCTCCACGGCGAGCAACCGCGCGCTCCGCAGCGAGACGCTTTAGAACGCCACCGCGGCCCATGCTTTGTCTCGACGACCATTCTATATTTTGGAGCTCCTTCGTACTGCCTTCTGATAACCTTAAATTCTGTAGCTAGAGACTAACTGTACTACTATAGAGGACGGATGCTCCATAGACTTTGCACAAACTTTTCTGGATATTGCCCACAGTTTCTTTCGCTGCAATGAGAAATTCAGTGGAAGTGTTCTGCTTGTAACGTACATCGCTTAGAGGCGCCTTTTGGAAACGTTCCTGCAGCTACGCTGTCGGTAGAGCCAGACATGTATTGCGCGCTTTCAGGAAACTTCAGACAATTCATACGTAACGTTTGCCATTCGAAACATTTTTCGCAACTGCGAGGGAAATTTAGCGTGTTTCTGGGTAACCCTCATATATTATGGCCCCTCCACACATAAAGCTGAAACTTTACTAAAGGTAATGAGTACAAGGGCTATATGTAAGTTCCTTCTTTTTTTTTTTTTTTTTTTTTTTTTTTTTTTTAACAGTTGCAACCAGTTTCTCTTCTTTTCCTTTATGTTACTTGTTTCGAGCATGTGGTAGTCTTCTTCATATATATGTTGAAAGCATCCTTCTTGTTATACCGGCTGTAAGATAGACCGCCTGAGACGGCAAACAACAAATTCTCGCCAGTCTGCAGCTAAGGCTTTTAAGAAGACAATAGAGAAAATACGCGCTGGCCGCTGTGTGGGTGGCCCCACAATGACTCACTAACCCCCCTCCCTGTCCATCTTTTCCAGAGGTAAACATTTGTAAGGCCTCCCTCCCCTCTTTTTTCTTTTTTTTCTTTTTTTCTTTTTTTTAACCATAAAGGTAGGATTGTATTATTAATTGTTATTCATACGGTTTGGCAGTCTTAATTGTACATAAGTAATCTTGTAGATTCTTTATAGCAAATGTAGACAGTGTAATGTATTTTGTGAACTGGTCACAGATCTATATTGTAAATGGTGCAGTAATCATTAGGAGTTCGATTGTAGATAAGCGCTCTGGCTGCGAGAGAGCAGGTGGTTGCGATTTAGTTCCAGTTAGTTGCCAGTTGCGAGAATTAGCGGTAAGGAGGCTGTTAGAGAAGGCAGTCGTTTAGTAAGTGTTGCAGCACGCCATTATTGTAATTCATGGTGTTAATTTAATTTTTTGTAATATTTTTTTCACTTTATGTTTCCTTAAGTATACATAATTTCTGATTTTAAATTCGCTTTCTGCGTTCTCAATTTGGTAGTTAGGTTCCCCTTACTTTTATTTTCTTCATTTATGATTATTGTTTAACTTAATCATACCTATCATTACTGGAAATTTTTACAATGATATCAGTAAAGTTATCAATCTGCATGCTGCGAGCTGCTTGCTGTTTCCTGTTCCCAGTTGTGTAATAAGAATATACGACGTAAGTCCAATTTTTATTTACCTTTGTCGCAGTCAGATTGTTTCCCCCCTTTTCATTATTCAATTAATCAATTTCGTTGTTCCCTTTAGGAGTACTTTCGAAAGGGCCATAAATTTTAGTTTTTGTGTTTTCCCCTGTTTTCCGGGCGTGTCCGTTGAGCATATTAATGTTTTCAAATACTTACCACAATGGTCGAGTCCTCCCTGGGGCATGGGTGTGTGTGTTTGTCCGTAGGTTAGTTTACCTAGGTTTAAGTAGTTTGTCTCAGGTGGGCTATCTTACAGCCGGTATAACTAGAAGGATGCTTTCAACATATATATGAAGAAGACCACCACATGCTCGAAACAGGTAACATAAAGGAAAAGAAGAGAAACTGGTTGCAACTGTTTTTTTTTTTTTTTAATTTAACATCATTATTTAATTAATTTCAATTTTATTGGATTTAGTTTTCCCAGTCTTATTAGTGGCATCTTTGGAAACACCTATCAACTTGAAACCACAAAGGTTTGCATGTTCTCACTGCTTAATACATCACTCATTCACCTCATGATGACAACAGGCTTGGTAGCCGAAAGATTGTGCCATTGTAACACGGGGATCCGGCCTCACACCCGTGAAATTTTCATGTAATAAATAGTTGAAACGAATCAAGTTAACTTAAGGGCCAGAAGAAATGAGACTTCTAGGCCAAGACGAATGGCTAGATAGCGCCTTTCCTGAATCTAAAATTACCGTAATAAACATTCCTACTATGACAGAATAATAGTAGAAGCGATAATCTAGTCTCGGAACGAAACGGAAGAGGTAGCCGATATTGCAAAGCAAAACAAGGCAGTTGGTCTTTTAGAGAATGCTTGGAGTAAATTTGAACATTCGGAATGGATGCAGGATGAAGTAGTGTGATAGGATTCCGGAAGATATAGATTAATGCAAGTATTTGTAAAACCTTTCCATTTGGAAGAAGGCGAGGATTAGAATGTTTGGCAATAGCAACGAATCCGATATTTTTTAAGGAATCGTAACCAAGGAGGATGAGTCAGGGAGATGGGGAATAAGTTTTTCAAACCGTTGACGTTGCCGAAACCGCGGAAGCTCAAGTTGAGAGAATAGAACTATTCAATGTGGAAGATATTCAAGACAATGCCTAAGGCATTGTGGAGAGATAGTGGAGATGGTAGAAGTGGTGAGGCTAAAGAAACAGCCGGAGAACTTCAATGAAATGAACACCGGAAGGATAATGGGGCAAGACTTTGAAGTTGAATAGGATTTGTTATCGGAACAGGAGGACAAAAATGATATTGACACATGGACTCAGAGAATTACATCTGTTGAGGTGAACAGTAGGAATCTGTAGTGCTCCTTCATACTGATGCACAGATTAGTGCTATTTCATGCGCATTGTTTGAGTTAATGAAAGATACACCGGAAGCGGAAGTCATGCCGATAGCCGCTGTCAAAGTAATACGTGCTACTGAAAAGGTTGGACAAACTATAAAATATCAAATTTGTTAAACTTTACCATAGAATGACAGTTGTTCAGGAGTGCATCACTGATGATTCTAGAGTTACCTGCAGGGTTAATTTTATGTATTGATTCGCTCATTCGGCAAAGGAATTATTACATCCAAAACAGGTGATGAAGTCGTAAGTATTCCATTTCAACCTAGTAGTGGAATAAACGATAACTAGTTGAATAGGTCGAGTTCAAATGTACTGAAATGAATGATGGGTTATGAGAAAGATACGAAATATTTCATCCACATAATGTCGTACAGGATACTAAAACAGAAGTAGAGTTTATTCGAAGTAGCATATAGTTTGCCAGTAGAAGAAATAGAGCATAAGGAAGTATACTCTGAGAAACTGGGGAAGGTAAAATGGTTGTGTGGTTCAAATAGATGTGATTAAACATCATCCATTCTTAAAACCATGTTTTAATACACCAATAGCTAAATGAGCATTTGTACAAAAAGAGATAGGTCGAATGCTGGAGTGGGGCATTACTCACTGGTTCGTGTGGGCGAATCAGCGTACAAGTGATTGACGCTTGGACACTAAACAAGATCATAAGGCGGCAGTTCGAGCATCCAAAACTTTTCGACAATTTGTTGTACAATTCTGAGGGAGTCAAGTACATGACTAGCCTTGATGTTACTGCAGGTTATTGGCAAGTACCATTGGCGCCAAATTCCTGGAAATATACAACATTCCTGCTTGGAGGAAACTGTTACCATTATAGGGCTAACGACATCAGTGTCATGTTAGTAGAGTGTTGATAAATATTTAGCAATCCATTTAACTCACACATATCTGTGCATTTTGATGACATAATGATTTTGACAAAGACTTAGAACATACTTTATTACTGGTAAGGATGATCAATGCTCTCATTTGAGGAGGAAAGACCCTCAGACTTAAGAAGTGCATGTTTAAAAGAGAGGAAATAAAATTTCTTGGACATAGAGGTACACAAAAAGGGATAAAGGTGGACCCAGAAAGGATTAGCGCCACAGAAAATTGTGTGACCCAGGAAAAGGAAGCATTTTAAAGCTTGTTTTAGGCATGTGTTAATGACACAGATAATGTGTCGATTACGAAGCGCCGCGGTGGAGTAGCCGAGCGGTCTAAAGCGTCTCGCTGCGGAGCGCGCGGTTGCTCGCCGTGGAGGTTCGAGTCCTCCCTGGGGCATGGGTGTGTGTTTGTCCGTAGGTTAGTTTACCTAGGTTTAAGTAGTTTGTAAGCTACGGACTGATGACCACGCAGTTTGGTCCAATAGATTTACAAACATTTGAACATTTGATTACGAAGCATTTAACGACCCAAATTTGAATCATTTAATTAGAAAGAACATTGTTTGTTGTGGAAGGAATTGTGTGAAGTGGTTTTTAATAATTTAGAAACGAGTCTTGTCAATAACATTGAATAGCTTTATCTACATTTAAATAAACCGTATTATAAGGCTACAGATTATTTAGACCATGGGTTATGAGATTCAGTGTTTCAGGAAGTAAAAGAGAATGGAAGATTTGAATATAAATATAAAATAGCATTCGATAGTCGAGTGTTAAGTAAATTTGAATGGGAGGGAGCTTTATTCATTGCCTAGGGTTTCCAAAAATTAGAAACTTCCAAGGGGGTAGTAAAACGTTTTGAAGGGATAAAGGTTATGGCACAAACACTTATCTTGTTTGGCGTTGATGTTACAACAATACGATAACGAAATTAAATATTTAAATGGTACCACAAATATAGCTCCAGACACACTATTGAAGATGCCGGAAGGAACGAAAGATGACAGTGGAATAATAATGGAACACTGAAGATGGGATACTTAGAGACAGTAGAGCGGGAAGTGTTGATTGCAGAAACATGTCGAAATATCAGATGACGACAAAATGAGGATGATGATATCAAATCTGTGAAATGCAAATTTTTTAATCCGCTAGTATATAATATATCTCCATATTCTTGGTCTACTAGCCCTCTTCAAATACAACATCCTGTTTTTTTTTCCATGCCCGCCTTGGTTCCTGACGTTTCAATTCTCGTGTGTTTCACGCCACCTACCTTTATTTTCAACTTTCTGTACGAATTCGTCGAAGGCTTTGTAATGTCTACTGACGTATCGTTTCGAATGGTCTCATAGACGAATTGTTGTTCAGATTTTCTATTCTTTAAATACTCGGTTCGCCTGAACTACGTCTCAAAGTATTCTTTCATGGCATTTTTTTCCATTCAAAAATTTCAAATGTTTGTAGAACTTATGGAACTTAACTACGGGGTCATCAGTCCCTAAACTTACAAACTACTTATGAACTAGCTTATACTAAAGACGGCACAAACATCCATGCCAGACGGGGAACGGCCTCGCGCATCGTAGCATGCTCCGCCGCGGCAGTCATTTGGTGAGGTACAAATTCAGACCCCATCGTTTAGCTATACCTGCAAGAGAATCAATCACAAGGTTAAGTCTCTCCGTATCATTCCATTCAGCAGGTGTCGCTGATTCTCAGTTCTTTATTAAGTGAGCAGGAGGCCAGCCTCCTTGCTTATTCTTTGTCTTCTGTATCCAGAATCCCTTCTTTCTATATCACCATCGATGTACAGACTCTCTTTACTTCATAACGACTTCACTTCGTTACGAATTTTTGTCATCTTATTTTGATTCTCAGTTTATTACTTCATGCAAGATGCTATACTCCGGCGTGACGCATAAATTTACACAGAAGCACCATGAACTATGAATGTTCGTCTAGTATCTGTGGAGATTATCCTCAACGAACAGACATACACGATAGAATTAAAACAAATGATTAAATTATGATGTCTTTACTATTTTTGATCCGATTTTAATTATTGACACTTTTGTGTAATCGCACGATATGTCAAGTATATTGAGAAACCCCACGAAAATTCGTCAAGTAGTTTTGGAGATAAATGTGTTCAAAGAGACAGACAGTAGTAGTTGATAAAACATTTTAAATTACTTTTTTTTCGAGATCCGATTTTAATGAAACGAAGTCTATATGTTGTCAAGAGTTACGCTCAAGTTGCCTGTGAAAACCCAATGCCAATTAGTGAAGTTGTTTTGGAGGTGAGAGGTTTTTAATAGTTGAACAAACAGACACGTCGGTTACTGAAAACACTTAAAGTTGACAAATTTTCTTTTTCAAGATCCGATTTGGTAAAATTATGCTTATATGAAGACCAATACTTTCTTCATGTTTCCTGTGAAAACAAAAATTTTCAAATGTTTGTTAAGCTTGTGGGACTTCAATGTGGAGTCATCAGTCCAAAACTTACAAACTTATGGTAAAGATAACACAAACTTCCATGCCCAACGGAGGATTCGAACCCCCGACGGGGAACGGCCTCGCGCATTGGAGCATAGCGCCTCAATGCGCTCGGGCACTCCGCAGCGGCCTGTGACATGCGCATGAAGATTCGTCCAGTAGTTTTGAAGACTGAAGTGAACAGCAACAGGTCTACATTTACAGATTTATTATTAGTATATTAGAAGATACGCCCGTTCATTTCAGTCCTGTTGCATTGGACTAGGTTGAGCTTTCTAATGAAATTTCGCCCACTACCAATTCTGTTTTTAATTTCTGAGCCTGATTTTCCCTTAATTTCTAAAATGGATCAGAAATAATAGAACTTGTAAATTCTTCTTGTACCCTCCATGCGTAGTTTCTCCGGATTATTAGTCAGGTAATCAGTTTTTTTAAGAATTAAAATTCCAAGATCACAATTAATACATTTATTTTTGTGACGACCGGTTTTGGTACTCAAGTTACCGTCCTGTATCCTGTATCCTATTACTTCCATTTCATGAAGGCGCACGACATTAAAATGGTACGTCAATCATAAAACCTTTAACTTTTACTGATTGTACGTCAAACATAGAAACAGTTAAAATATTGTAACTCATTCTGCATTATTTGTGATGTTGACAGACAGAGCTCCTTCTTACAACCAACATGTCAACATGACACATCAATAAAAATGTGTTTTAAATATTTTAACTGCTTTATGCTTGACGTACCCTATGAAAACGTTAAGTTTTATGATTGACGCAACATTTTAATGTCTCGTCCCTTCAAGAAATGGAAGGAATAGGACACAAGTGACCAGATGATGGTACCCTAAGAGTATCGAAATCGGTCGTGGGAAAAAAAAAGTGATCTTGGCATTTTAATTGTTCAGAGTAAAATAATCACCCTCCTAACATGGATAAATTATTTTATCCTAATTAATGTTTATTTAGATCCCAAATTTTGTATGCTGGGCAGCTGATTACGCATGTAGTTTGCATTTTTTCCGTCTTGTGCTATGGTAACTGTATCATCAGCAAACAATAAATGATGTAGATAAACTCCATCTCTAATTTCTAATCCATTCTAATAAATTTGCGGGACCATATTTTCAGACAGATATCTATATAGACTTTAAATAATATAGGTGACTTGGGACAGCGTTGCAATAGATTCTTGCTAGCTCTAAATTTTCTTGAAACTGTATTAAGTATTTGCAGTTGGCATAAGTTTTCTATATACATCTGTTGCATTAATTAGGGAAGTATTTGTGTTTGTAGTACAGTGCAGAGCAGAGTTATTATGCGAATTATAATAAAAAGTAGCATTATTTTCCATTTTATTTTAAACAATAGTACGTCTATTTATACTTCTCTGTTATTATTAACTTATAAACCCCGAAAGAGTTTTTAATACTCCTCCCATGAACGTAGTTCAATTAAGTTAATCGGAGAATATTCTCCAGTCATATTAGAACTTACATTAGGGAGAAATGATCTTCAAGTATGAAAAAATATATATATGTATCTGCTTGACCGGAGATCAGTTTCAAGGAGCTGAACGCAGATTTTATAAAATGACGACGCGGTTCCTTATGAACTAGCTACCACTAAGGACGGCACAAATATCCATGCCCGAGGGGGGATTCGAACCTCCGACCGTACTGGCCGTGCAGACCGTGACTGACGCGCCTCAGTCCCCTGACTTAAAGTCCTAAAGTAACTATATCGTTTCAGGTATGGTCCACTGTTAGCGGTGTATTGCGTTTCTTAACTTAAAAATAATAAAGATAAAAATAACAGTGTAGTTCGCAAAATTTTACAATTTACTACTGGTAACAGTGTCGATCTAAGATTAGATCATCTTCAGACCTCTGAAAATAAAATAAAAGACGATATGCTGTTATTGTGACATTCTTTGTTATGCACTTTCAGCTCGTATGCCCAGACACCAAACCAGCAGCTTCCGCCTGCGGCCACCTGCTGCCTGTGAAGAGGCGGCGATGCGCGCTACCTGCTCTGCCGCCCACGGAGGCTGCCCAGCCGTCCTCTGGCGCCGCAATCGATGCGTCAGGCCGGTCAGAGGGTCGGGTCAGCCGCGCCGCCATCAATTCTTCAGCAGCCCTAAAGCGCGCCACGGCTTGGCTCTTTCGCCTCTGGCCGCGGGCCCTTCTCCAGCCAGATACCCAAGACCTCCGCTATCGTCCCCCAGTTCAAATAGCTAATTCGACGTAGATAGCTTTTGTGGTTAGTATTTCATCACGGAATTCGGATTAGAGGTAGATTGTGGTGAATCAAGTGTCACGAATAAGCTGTTTGTGACTGCATAAATTGTTTTGAGCTGTATTTACTAGCCGCAAAGCCGGTATTACCCAGTCTGTTATGCCTTATAATTATCTGTTCGTCTAACTTGCCCCCTCTACTCTCTGTGGCCACATTGCCCCCCTTTTCTTTTCAACTCTTTCTAGCTATTCACTGGTTCAGTACACCCACGGAAGAAAATCTGAATGTGCAAAAGAGGTTGTTTTATTTTTTATTTAATTTAATTTAATTTTACTTTTTTAATTATCATTCTTCGTTTTATTCTGAAATCAGAACATATTACCTCGATTTTCGAAGTAGTTTCATTCTGGAATCATATTTCGTTGATGTTCTAAGTACTTTCATCGCATTTAAGTAGAGCAAATAGGACGTGTACGTGCCATAGAGATGTCAAGACTTTGCTGAGGTTTGGATTGTCTTCTGACCTTTGCCCTGCGGGCGCTCTTTCGACAGATACAGCTAATAGCACGAGCTTCTGCGATGGTAAGGGCCCCTGTTTATGTGCTATTCGCACTCTGACGGAAACACAAGAACTGGTCCGAACGAAAGATAATGTAGTTCGTTCCCTCATCTCACCTTCCTCATACGCAAAGCCTTCCCGAAAGCAACATCCGCGCCTCACAGTTATTTTTGAGGGACGTATATCAAAAACACGTCATACTTGGTAATTATATTCCTTGGAACTAACAGTCAGTAGTTAGTAAGATCATGAGGTGAATGACAGTGTGAGAATGTCCGTATGACAAAGTGGGGAAAAAGCTTCAAAACGTGGAAATCGAGCTACATGGTTCTTTTCCCACTAGAAGCTGTTACTCGACTTTTTTCTTTTTTTATATATATATATTTTCCTTTACCATATCAGATTCTAGAACCAGAGGTGAGATTTGCATTGATACTTGCCACAAATGTTCAGCAGTTTTTTTTTTTTTACGAATACCTCGTGATTTCTATAGGCTACAACGTTTATACTCTTCTTTGTCACAAATAACTGCTTGAGAAAAGGTGGGATAGAGTAGCCTCACAATATACGTAAGGTAAGGTGTGGGTTTCTTGCTCAGTGATTCAGTTATCTGGAAAGGTATATGTTTAGTTAACTAAAAGTGGTGAGCCACTACTCTTTTAACACATCTATTGCCATTAAATAACACAATGGTTTCCGAAGGAAAGATACTACGAAATTTGACGGACAAAAGTGTACAGCTTGTTCTTTCTGGAGACAACCTAATTCCACTTAGATTATTCAGTTCTAAATCTCATTTTTAGTGTATGAACGGTGAATTCACAATTGCAAAAAATACTGCAACAACCGGTACCACCTGTTTCATGTAGTAAATATAACACCAGAAAGGGGTAATTAAGGAATAATTAATACGGCCAACCTGGGCATTGTTTGTTCGCTGTCTAATTAAAACAGCTGACAGTGATGATACAGTGTGTGCCAACAGGGGATTGACACACATAATTTCAAACGAACAACAGTTAACGTGACAGTGATGAGTGAGAGGATTTATTTAATTAATTAATTAAGTTTATCTGAATAAATAAATTTGGAAATGAAACACTGACTACATATTACAATAAATAAATTCGTAACCTAAGCGTGACACTCACACAGCTGCTTTAATGTTGGGGAATTTGGCAATAAATTTCAAGGCCTTGTTTTAAATGAGTAATAAATCCTCTGAATCAATTAAATTCCACTCTGGCAACAATGGCTGTCAAACCGGCTAACAAAGCAAATTACGCTTGTCGCAGGCAGAAGAAGGCGTATTTAGTACGCTAAAAAAAATAGTTTTTTTTTCAAATATGCTTTTTAGTACCCTTACTGAAACTTACCTCGAAACATTATTACAGAAATAATTGATGCACTGAGGCTCAGTGAAATATTTATGTTAATTAATCTCTCGGTGATGATGAGTAGATTTAGGAGCAATGTAGAAACACTCAAGGCAATACTTACATTATCTTTACTATTGGTAGAAAGTGACCAGTGGTATTGTGTGTATATAATGATGTTTTGAAATTTTGGATTTGAGTTTCGTAGTCACATTCACAGATAACCCTCCAACCTTGGAAAAGTGTGGAATGTACACTCCTGGCAATTAAAATTGCTACATCACGAAGATGACGTGCTACAGTCGCGAAATTTAACCGACAGGAAGAAGACGTTGCGATATGCAAATGATTAAATTTTCAGAGCATTCACACAAGGTTGGCGCCGGTGGTGACACCTACAACGTGCTGACATGAGGAAAGTTTCCAACCGATTTCTCATACTCAAACAGCAGTTGACCGGCGTTGGCTGGTGAAACGTTGTTGTGATGCCACGTTTATAGCCTATCGCGATTGCGGTTTATCGTATCGCCACATTGCTGCTCGCCTTGGTCGCGATCCAATGACTGCTGGTAGAATATGGAATCAATGGGTTCAGCAGGGCAATACGGATGGCTGGATCCCAACGGCCTCGTCTCACTAGCTGTCGAGATGACAGGCATCTTATCCGCATGGCTGTAACGGATCGTGCAGCCACGTCTCGATCTCTGAGTCAACAGATGGGAACGTTTGCTAGACAACAACCATCTGCACGAACAGTACGACTGCGTTCGCAGCAGCATGTACTATCAGCTCGGATACTATGACTGCGGTTACCCTTGACGCTGCATCGGAGACAGGAGCGCCTGCTATGGTGTACGCAACGACGAACCTGGGTGCACAAATGGCAAAACGTCATTTTTTCGAATGAATGCCTTTCTGGATACGGAAAATGTTCGACTGCTGCCCTGGCCAGCACATTACCCAGATCTCTCACTAATTGAAAACGTCTGGTCAGTGGTGGCCGAGCAACTGGCTCGTGAAAATACTCCAGTCACTACTCTTGATGAACTGTGATATCGTGTTGAAGCTGCATGGGCACCTATAGCTGTACATGCCATCCAAGCTCTGTCTGACTCAATGCCCAGGCGCATCAAGACCCTTATTACGGCCAGAGGTGGGTGTCCTGGGTACTGATTTCTCAGGATTTATGCATTAAAATTGCGTGAAAATGTAATCACTTGTCAGTTCTAGTATAATATATTTATCCAATGAATACCCTTTTACATCTGAATTTTTTCTAGGTGTAGCAATTTTAATGACCAGTAGTGTATAAGAGTACTTCCAACTGTGGCAAACTCAGCATTGGCCACTCAGACAGAGAAATTTGTTCTAGACTAAATGAACACCACAGAAGTGAGAAACTTAGGGATGGAAATTCTGCATTTGCAGACAACCTGCTAAATGAAGGCCACAGTTATAATGTAATATATAATGTCCTACATCATGTACAAAAAGGAAGGAAAATGAACTTCTTTGATATTATGGAAATTAAGAAGCATATGTACACTTCCCCAAACCTGGTACTGAATGATCAGACACAATTTCCATACCACTTCCATCTGCAGAACCTAATCATAATCCTCATGTCTCTACCACTGTACCACTACCACACTAACAAATCAACAATTGACTGTAGAGAGTTAAGTATAAACTTGTTGCTCACGTGAGTTTATAAAAATTTAACACTGCTCAGCACACAAATAAGAAATTGACTGGTAATGAAATTTCACACAAATTAAATTGTGATACGTACCGCTATAAACGATGTGACAGTGGCGGCAGCTAGCACTGAACTCAAAAAGGATGCGATACTATTTGCAACAGTCACTGGATTTCGTATGCAGCTATCCACCAGGACGACTCGTATCACAACAGCTAACAAACACGAGATGCGGTGTTGCGAGTGTTACGTTAGATTACAATATTAACGTTATGTCTGAAGAGGCCACTTTCATTTCATCCGGTCTGGTTATTTGTCCATGAACTCATATCTGAGAGCGTAGACATATGAGTATGAATACTGTTTGCTCAATAACCACTTTATGAAGAGCGTTTAATATTACACGATTTGCATTCCACGCGGGTGGATAATAATGAAAACCGCTGCTGGTGTCATATATTGAATGACTTGCGTCGACATGCTATTAGAAAGTTCCAATTCTACTCACAAACATACAATTCAACCCGGAGGAGTGCTCGTGCTTTCCCGAATTATGTTGCGTGGAATGCGTGCGCATTACTCACTGTTTCAGTGCGTCACTGTTTAGGTGGAGGGCACATTCATTGATGTGGCAGGCGGCACATTGAGTGCTCAGATACAGGCATTCCACTTCCAAGCGCTACTGTGAATGCAGCATCTGTGCTGCTCTCAGAGCTACATGCGTAGTTACTGTTCGCGGCTGGCCGCGGTGGCCGAGGGAACTGCGGCGCTCACGTTCTGCACGGCCACGACGGTCGGGGGCTCGAATCCCACCTCGGGCATGGATATTTGTGCCGTCCTTAGTGTTAAATAGTTCATAAGTAGTTTGTAAGTTTAGGGACTGATGACCCCGTAGTTAAGTCCCATAAGCCCTACAAACATTTGAACATTACTGTTCGCGAAAGCTATCGCGTTGTCAGTTGTGTGAAGTGGCATAAATCGCGAAGTAATGAAAGTGGTTTTGCATTCAAAAACAGGAAAAGAAAGTTTCGACCTCGACGGAAGGATAACGTTTCCTATTGTATCGGAAGAATATTTGTGAAAGCAGGTGACACTATATAAAGTACCTACGTCTCCTATTAATCTGGTGTTCTCGTTGACACTGCTCTTATTTGCTGAAATATAATGAATTAAAGCACATTCTTGCCCTAACTGAAGATTTGGAGTCGATAAGACGTAATGAGTTAGTTGTGTGCAGCCGACCGTATAAAAGTATTATTATTTCGTCAAGTACTAAAAATTACAAATATCAATCAGATAATATACAGTCTTTAAAAGTGATTGCAGTTTCTGAACAAACATCGTAAAATATTCTGACATGCACATTCAGAATGAGATGGTAAAATTTTACTGCACAAGATATATGGAATGCAAATACATTCACGAAAATGAGACCGGGAGTTAATGAAAACAAAATCTTTTAAACAGGGATTGACCTTCAAATAAATATATCAGAGAGAGGAAACGAGATTTAAACATTAATATTTATTGACTGAAATATAGGTCACACCTCAGAAACGATAATTGTTCAGAAGAATCTTCTATCACGTTCGTTCAAGGCAAGGACTGAAATTAAGAAGACGTCATTCGTCCTCTTTCCTTACATAAAAAGCCAGAGGGTAACAATTCTCGGCAAGTGTGACAAGATAAGAGAAGTAATATGTCTGAAAATTCTGGAAATAATTCAGAGTAATGCTTCACAGCGCCAACACATAAGGCCAAGAGACCAATAGTAAGCCAACCACTGATGCGTCAATGAGGAAACTGGAGACATTTAACGTTCAGTAGTTATCCTACATGTTGCTGGTATTTCTTATTAGGATCAAGTGTGCTCGACTGAATCACTGGATGTCTTAATGATATATCGTGTAATGTAACTGTAATAATTGGAAGTGGGCGACTTGTTACACAGGGATACAATAGATATTTCTTCACGAAGTCCATGAATGGAGTGCTGCTCAGAGAATCATCTTCGCATAGAGAAACGATGATTTGCTCGGAAGGGGCCGATATTAGTATGCTCCGTTTTCACCTAGCCCAGACAAATGGTTGTTTTATCACAGAGACTACATTTTCGTTTCGCAGGATCACTTCCCAACACTTACATAATGAATGGAAATACTAATTTAGCTATCACTGTATTCAGTTAATGAGATTTCATAGCAATTTCATATAGTAAATAAGCAAAGCATACACTCGCAAAAAGTTTTGAAGAACACACCGCAATAGTATTTCCTATGCTACAGAAAAAGACAGCACCAGTCTGAATGGGCATCATTGATTAACTGTGCAAATATACGAGTAGACGGTTGAACTTTGTTTCTCTTCTAAACATCAATTAAAAACAATAAAAATGTAGATTTAATACAAATTATTTTGTTTCATTAGCTTACAGAGCTACCATCAGAAAAGAAGACTTTATTGAGTAAATTAAAACCACAATGATGTGATATAAATATATATTTTACATATGTATAAATTTACATGTCAAATTTGTTAACAGGAAGAGGAGCCAGAATAGGAACAATGCTAGATGCTAATCGTGTGTACCGAATTAAACATTGGGAAGGGATATTAAAACAGGAAATATGGTAATAAATGTACAAAAGACATATGGATTTCCCAGCTCCCTTCCAGTGCGCGTGTTCCCTCACCATCGGAGGTTCAACTCCTCCGTCGGGCATATGTGTGTGTGTGTGTGTGTGTGTGTGTGTGTGTGTGTGTGTGTGTGTGTGTGTGTGTGTGCGTGTGTTCTAACGTGAAAGCTATGCTGCTGAGACATTTATTCTACTCTTCCAATTATGTATAGTGCGCAATGGACCTGACCTATTGTATCCGTGGCTCCTGCAAGGAAGACAGCAACAGCATGTCACTGAAACGAAAAACTGATTGTGAATACCTCTTTTATTATTTAACCTTTTTAGAAAACTCAAATTTATAAAAACAATTAAATTAGATATTTCAGTCTCCCAGTTTCAGATAGGTTGACAGGATACATGAAACGTATAAGGAATTTCAAACTAAAATAGATTGGTAAAATGGCTGAACAACCACACCTACTTGACTCTAAAATTAATTCAATTTTGTCAGTTTCTGTTCAAGGCTGTAGGAAAGTCCGAAATGTTACGCAATGGTAAAAAAATGTACTTGTTATTGCTGTTTGGGGATGTGTGGAATTCGCCTAAGACATTCGCACATCATACCGTTAACTGCGTCGACGGCTGCTAGTTGCGTCTTCTGTGAAACCGAAACTAAATATTATCTATCTTGATCGACTACTGCCGATCGCACTTTTCCTGCACCTTGAAGAAATCAAGAACGATCTATAAATGGTAGTCTAGCCATAAATTTGCGTGGTACGTCAGTCTCTGACTATCCACCACGTTTCCACTCTAAATGCGCTGTTTTTTATATCGTGAATCCAATTTTGTTTACAGGCAGAGCATTAGTTAATATTTGCGAGCGCATTTAGAGTGGAAACGTGGTGGATAGTCCGAGACTGACGTGCAACGCAAATATAGGTGCAATATTGTTCTTTATCGCCTCTCCGCACAAAAATTGCTGCGAAAGTGTCGCACCTCTAGCGACAACACACACAGCCGGGTGCGAGGGCGAATCTCTGCTAATTTCGTAAGCTCAGCTTTTGTGTTATATTATTCTGGGATGCTAGCGCTACCCCACCAATGCCTCATTGCCAGTAGGATCGTGCGTTTTAAAACAGCGCATGGTTCATTGGCCAACAGTACATCAGCTAACGTTTCGTTTAGGCATTCCTCTAAGAAATGAACAGCGCCTTCTGGAATTTGTGTCATAAAAAGTTGCAAAGAAACATGCTGTGTGGGAAAAAACTATTGTCTGTTGCTTTTAAACGGCTTTCAAAGACTTTTCGAAAGCGTCCGTGTCATGTTTCCCCAGCGTGGAAGGAGGAATTGTCGGTTGCTTCTATGCATCAGACAGCACGGGGTGGCTATTGGAAGGACCTCTGGCCAGCCGTCACCCCATGGCCGCCATCACCTCCGCTTTATAAAAACTTTGGGTGTTTGTTCACTAGTAAGCGTCAGCCATTATTATCTTGTCCTACTTGTGACATGATTTAGTAATTTGCATATCACATTGTAATTATTATCATTGAAAATGTCAGTACCCCATAGAGTTTATTTTCAAAAGATTTGTCTTAGAGAGTAGAATGTGATTGCGAAGTCGGAATATGCAGGAAATGACAGTGAGGAAATGTTGACTCCTTACGTATCCCACTCCTTGTGAAACAATTTTTGTCTGGGGTTTTGTTAATGCCAAAGAAAACATTAACAAAAAAAGGCAAAAATTACCGATTCAAAATTATCATTCAGCCATCCCAAACACTTTTAGCATTTCTTATTTTCTGTATAGATTTAACTACTATTTATACGTGTACGTTTTTTTATTGCAAAAATGTATTCACAGTAATGCTTTGTTTTCTTTCTTTCATTCCCATTGTGTTTTCTGTTTTTCTAATTTAACTTTACATTGTGATTTATCTTTCTAGACACGTTTGTGTACAGTGTTAGTGTATGGTGTCTCTTATGGTTTTATCTTACAGTTAGATTTGCATGAAGTCTGCAGGTGCAGTTTTGTATTTCTCTGATTTTGGAACTGGTTTTTATATATTAGTGTTTTTGTACTTCAATCAAAGAATGTAGAATCTATTTTATTACTCTAGTCCACATTTTACAAAAAATTTAAAATAAAAATGTTAGATAACTTTCATCTAAGACATAGATCATTGAAATCAATGATGCATTCAACAGGTGGTAATTTTTAAGTTTATTTTTATTATTTACAAAGGTGAGGATTATTTTGTTTTTGTTTTTGAATATATTAAAAAACAATGTTATTTCATGAGATGCACCAAACTTTTTCTGACTTTCTTAGATGCTTTCAGTATTAATGGGAATATAATACTGAGGTTCATCATTTACATGTAAGTTACAAGAGTATGCATCTCTTAAGTGCAACACAGCCGGCGCGAGCGAGAGTGTGTTTCGCTTTTTCGTTTGTGTATATTAGGCAGTGACGCCAGCGTTACCACGTTAGTGGCTCGCCTACCAATCAGATGGTGCATTTTAAAACTCCGTAGCGCTCACTGACCAATAGTGAGTTGGCTAATGTCTCGCCGGCCGCGGTGGCCGAGGGGACTGAGGCGCTCCAGTCACGGTCTGCACGGCCACTACGGTCGGGGGTTCGAATCCCCCCTAGGGCATGGATATTTGTGCCGTCCTTAGTTGTAAGTAGTTGGTACGTTTAGGGACTGATGACCCCGTAGTTAAGTCCCATAGACTTTACAAACATTTGAACATTTGCTAATGTCTCGTTTAGGTGCCTCCTTTCCCATTTACTAGCGCCAACTTGGAATTGCGTGACAATTCTGTGTGTTTTCCTGCTTCCGGCTAAAAGTTTCTATTAAAATATTTGTTAAGCTTAAGGGACTTAACTGCGTGGTCATCAGTCCCTAAACGTACAAACTACTTATGAATTACCTTATACTAAAGATGATCCATGCCGGAGGGGGCATTGGAAACCCCGACGGGGAACGGCCTCGCGCATCTGAGCACAGCACCTCAATGCGCTTGGCCGCTCCGTCGCGTGCGCCGTAAGCAGTGGAAATGACAGGTAATTTCGTAAGTTTTTATTTCTACCTATTCGTTCCTTGTAGTATCATAAGTAACAATTATTTTGTAGCAGTTTCATAGAAATAAGTTTCGTTTTTCGATTACTTAGACAGAATGGAGAGAGACTGCGCTATCCCGCTCCGCCGCGGCAGTTGCTCGTAAACATCTTTTTCTCCGAAGTGTTTTCTGTTTTACTTTTAAATGGATTTAAAGGGTTAGTATTTCCCCTCAGTGGAACAGGGATTTTTACGTGGGTTTCATCACAAAGACCGCCCGGGGTGACACTGTGGATTGAGAAGTCTCGCCACGTGCCTTTCTCGCTGACCACCACTCAGGAGCAAAGCCCAGCTTCAAAAAAGCAAGAGCTGCTCAGGTGTGTGTTCAACGAGTAAGCTTCATCCTTGATTTTAATCTTGTTGCACTTGCGACGTGATCTCTTAAATTGCATATTAAACTGTATGCTTCAAAAATGTTCAAATGTTTGTAAATCTATGGGACCAAACGGCGTGGTCATCAGTCCGTAGCTTACAAACTACTTAAACTAAGATGAAATAACCTGCCCCTGGGAGGACTGGAACCTCCGACGGCGAGCAACCGCGCGCTCCGCAGCGAGGCGCCTTAGACCGCTCGGCTACTCCAGTGCGGCAATTATTATGCTTAAAAATGCTTCTGCCCATCTAGTTTATATTAAAGCGATTCGTCATGGCGAGTGGAATGTGATTCTAAGGTCGGAATAAGCAGGAAATGACAGAAGAACTCAACTCGTTACAAGTGTCTGAGCGTCCCTAAGACATTCCCTTGGCTCCTCTTGGGTTGAACCAATTTCCAGCCAACCCTGGCCCTCCTAAATGGAAACAGCAGATTTTGTCCCCTTGCACATCACCTTGCAATGCATAAAATTCCAGAATTAGAATAGTTAAGTGATATAAATACTGCTGGGGCTGAGCAGTTTTTCCCATCCTTATGCCACGATAAGGCATGAAACCTGTTGGAGCGCCATAGCATGCTAGTAAAACACTATTAGATTTTACAAATTTATTCAAATGGGAACAAGATTCCGTTGTGTAGGCCATCTCGGCAGGAGCTAGATTAGCTGTGTTGGCGCACCGTCTTCCCACGTCTCCTATGCGCCGACTGATATATTGTTCGGACGGAGGCGCCCGTGACGCAACGTCTGGGTGTTGAAGCAAAGACTGCCAGGTAGAGTTCTCGGTCCCTCTCTCTGTGTATGCAGCTGCTTGTGGGTTCCGGCTTGGAACCATTGGTCAGATGCCGTGGTGACAGCTAACCTCTTGATACCGCCTTCAAGGTTAGCACTATAGTGCTAACATGTCAGCAGGATCATCGGATTTTAGGAAACCAACTAATGAAAACTGAGCTGGGCTCAGGTAGGAACCATATTTAGCGATGTGAAGACGGTAGACAGAAATTCACCATCTCCCAGAATGATCGTCAATTCGAAGCGGAGTAGTTGTCTGTGAACTCAATTTCCTAATTGTAACTAGTGGATACTAGGCTGTACTGCTTTATCTGAAATGTAAGCTGAATTCATAGATTACATCATTGGAGTAGTACTACTCTCCTCAACATCTTAGATCCCAAAGTCCGAGTCACTACACTTCAAAAAGCGGGAGTTTATATATGCTATGCTATATGAGAGAGTTCGTAATGACCGGATGTGTCCTACTTGTGAGTGCAACGTTCACTCTGTGATCCCTTTAACAGCTGACGTATATTCGGTCTTATTCATTCTTGTGACAGAGTTACGTGTAGTTATGAAATTTTTACATCCTGACGAATATATCCCTTCTCTCTCTCTCTCTCTCTTTCTCTCTGCTGGTAGTATGTTGCACTCAACAATTTACTGACTAGGCTTTTAACTCGCCGACGCAGCATCTCCTGTCGTCACGAACGATGGGCGTCACATTTTACGACAGACCGATGGCTTGTTTCCCCTAGTTTGTCTGGCGATTGCTTGTGCAATCTAACATTTTAAGAAGTTTCTCTTTCACAATTTTGCGCTAAAATACCATGTATACAAATGTCATAGGTGATCTGCCTACTCTGGCATACCATATCGTAGAGGCCACATCCTTCAAATGGGTTTCATCGTGCATCAGTTTGTTCTTTCCCACCGATTGAACATTTTTATAAACCAGTATTCTCTTCATCAGCACTAAATTGTGATTTTAATCTGCATCTTCTCCTTAGAACACGTTTCAATCTAGTATGTGACTTCTGAGTCTGTGTTAAGCAATGACGTAATCCAGCTGGAATATTACCAAACATCTAGATGTTTTCCAGGTGTAGATCTTGAAAACAAAAATCTCGTATTTAACTATCTCATGTTTATTGCTAGACCCAAAAAGATTGTTGTTGTTGTTGTTGGTTTTTGAGGGGACTAAACAGCTAGGTCATCAGTCCACCCAAGAAGACTTAGTCGTTTGTTATACATAATGCCAAACCCATACTCCCCAGTTACTCATTTATCTAATACCTCTCCCACAGCCGTGTTGGAAATTCCCCATCATATTGTCTCCACCATTTACGTACCATGACCATGCCTTTGTACGAAGCCGGTGTGTCAGGGTAGCATAGTGGTAAGCTCAGCTACCTACTGAGGAGTAAATCAGTGTTAGAATCACGGTCTTAAAACTTGTTTTCATGAGATGACACGGTCTGCATAAATACATACGCTTATAATCCCATCTCTCTCTCTCTCTCTTATGGACAACTCCTTGGTAGAGCCTCCAGTAGAACGGTGTGTAATCCGGGGTACGGTACTTTCCAAAGCGGGAGGTCATCATGCTGGTTTTAAAATACAATTTACATGTCTTCTGAATGTGTAGTCCACCTAAGTTGCAAACCACTATCAAGCCCGGTCTCCAGAAAACGATCTATTTACACGAATGTCTGCAGACATCACACAGCTCTTTGCGTGTGGATGGAACAGTTTTGCAGATATTAGACGGACGATAACATTGAAGATGGAGGTTTGAGCGAAACTGTTGATGACTGTGAGTCTGGTCAGATACTTTGTAGCAAATGGAGATAGCTGCAAATATAGCGCGTAAAACGCCTTTGATTCAGCTGTTTCTTCAATCTAGGTTTTATCTTCTGAATTTAGGTAGTGAGTTTTACGAAGGTTCGTATGCATCTATATTCTGGAGAGCTCATTGCCAATTTTATTGAAAAGTATGAGTAAAGCATGTTTGTGGGGAAGCAGAGAATACAGTGATAGAGACAAGATTACAGGCGCTTAAAGTACGGATCTGTTTAATAGAAAGGTTGATACTATGGCGAATGAGAAAGCAGAAATAAAAGTAATTATTTTCGATTGTTTACGACAATGAGCTAAGCAAAGTTACCAAAACTGTTCCATCTGAGACCAGTGGATTCTTAGCACACTTTCACACAGTTCATTCTTAGGCCATCTTATGTGATACAGTAGTAAGAAGAGTAGGCGTACGCTCTGCTTAATCCAAAGGAGTGTACAGTGAAATTATTATGTTAAGATTGTAACAGAAGATGTTACAGCAGTGTGCACAACAATATATGAATAAATCCTGTATTTTATGTACTCTATAATGTGTAGTCGTAACAAAAGTGATTTAGGTAGGAACTTTACAAGTCAGTACAATAGAACTAGTATTAGGCTTTCCAAATAGATTTATAATGTTGCAGGAATCGGTTACACGTAAATTGATTTTATCTTAACCGACTTCGAGCAATTTAGAGCCATTCATCATCAGATATATACTGGTACCCTTACTTGCTCAGTCTGAACATGGCTGCGTCCCATACATCCAAGTTCAGACGCGTCATATGAGTCATTAAAACTGCAAGTGATCCACACAACTTGGAAAGTCACTTTTTAACAGTTGTTGCTAACGACAAAATATTAATTTCGAAATAGTCCGTCACATGCTGTAAAGAGGCGTAATTGAGTTTTGACTATATTTAGATGGTGATTCAAAAATGTTAAAATTTTTGTAGAAATTATGGGACTTAACTACGGGGTCATCAGTTCCTAAGCTTACAAACTACTTATGAACTAGCTAAGATTAAGGACAGCACAAACATCCATGCCCGAAGGGGGATTCGAACCCCCGACCGTAGTGGCCTTGCAGTACCCTCGGCCACCGCGGCCGGCAGATGGAAAATCATTAGACAGGTTTTTGATATGTTACTGTAAACGCGAAACATAACTGGTACCTAACTCGTCTTCATGAAGCTATCATTCACAACAAAACCTCAAAACGAGTAGAGGAACAGTTGAGGTACCTAGATTATTAAGTCAACGGCAGAAATGAATAACAATGCTCGACGTCTTTCTGTTGCTTCTATGGAGTAGAGATAACAAAACGATAGTGGTAATAACAGGAAGTTGATGCAGTGGAAATTCGTGTTGACTGTTTTTTACTCTACTAAACTAATTTCAAAAGCAGTTGAGTTCGCATAGTATAGTGGGCACGAAGTGAAATGCAACAACGGGACTTACCCGAAGCAATGGAATGGAGGGCCATAGGAAGGTTGGAAGCGGGACAGACACAGAAGGACAGCCAGCCGCAGTGGCCGAGTGGTCTGTGGCGCGACAGTCACAGTCTGCACGGCCGCTACGGTCGGGGGTTCGAATCCCCCCTCGGGCATGGATGTTTGTGTCCTCTTTAGTATAAGGTGGTAGTTGGTAAGTTTAGGAACTTATGACTCCGCAGTTAAGTCTCGGAAGCTTAACAGACCTGTTTTTGAACAAAGAAGGAGGTTCTTGCAGCTATTTGAGGGTCCCAAAGTGTGCGATTTCAGACAACAGGAACCGTTAAAAGAATGCAAAGCCAAGTTCGTCCACTGGTAACATCAGCAAGAGATGACCCTTATCTCCGCATAATAGTCCGTCGAGACAGAAGGCTGAATGCAACTCAGCAGCAACACACCCTCCAGGCACTAATAGTGAGCACAAAATTAACACAAAAATTCCGAAATCACCTTCGGAAATTAGGCCTCTACGCACGGAGGCCTATGGTGCGTGTCACATTACAAGCAGGACACCGTTTATTCTCCAGAAAATGGACGGAGAAACATCAGGACTGGAGTTGTAACGAATGGTACTATGCTGTGTTCACAGATGAGTCAAGATTTTGTGTTCAGCCGCACAATCGTCCTTACCTTCTCAGGAGATAATTTAGAACTAGGAACAATCCTACTTATGTGGGTAGAAGTCAATATTGGCGGACTTACGGACCTCTATGACGTACAGAATGACTGACTGCTCATAGTTATAGAGACGAGACCTTTCGACCTTTTGTTGTGCCGTATGCTGGTGCTGTAGGAGATGGGTCTTTTCTGGTGGACGATAACACTCGATCCCACAGTGCTGCTCTTAAGGACAACATGCCTGAAGCTAGACATCTCTTTTGTTCATGTTCAGGGAATTGAACAAATGAGATGTCTAGCTTGTTCACCGGACTTCAAGCCGATTGAGCATGTTTTAAATGCACGTAGCAGACGCATTGCAGCAGAACAGCACCTCCCACAACGGTTGCAGAGTCGGATATTGCACTCATGGAAGAATGGCCAAATATCCCTCAAGAGCTGATTGATTCATCACACTAACCATGCCAGGTACGTGTGAAACTTTACTGGCCGTCCTCGGACTATCAGAAGGCAACCAGAATTAATTTTTCATCATTATGGCAAACACTATGTGCCTTGATCTACGTAATCGCCCTGTAAATCCTTAAGAGTTTTGAAATTAAAATGTCGTAGTATATTACACTCAGTTTACAACAGTAACGAATATATGTTAAAAATACATTACCATATGTGTATTGTGTCTCATATCTCACCTGATCCCCTAATTGTTTTGAGCAGTGTAGATTTCAATAGTGTTATTTATCACCGAATGCTTGTTTCGAAATACAGTAGCAAATACGAAAACTTATACTTTACTTCTCTTGCCAGGAATCTTAAAGAAACAGTCTCCATAAATGTAGAAAGTTTCATCCGTTACTATAAAAGGATCTAAGAGTAACAAAGATAATTATTCCCTTACAAATCTATACGCAATATGATAATAGTCGATTTCACCATGCAAGTCACAATGTGGATTTGCAAATTAAAACTGCCTCGCTGTGCAGATATCATTTTCATGTGCTCTTTTTCTGCATTTTCTACAGCTGAAAAGGTAAACAGAGACACCAAATGAAGCCCCTCAGTATTAATTAAATAAGCTTTGCCACCTAATTATTGCAATTCTTTATTAACTGAAAAATGGCGGGAAGTATAATGGAACTTATGTCACTTTAGCACTTCATATTTGTAGCGATCTGAATATCCATCCATATGCAACGACCTGTATGCACAGACGTTTGCACAGATATCTGCGCATATAGATTGTCGCATGTGGATCATCCGTTACAGATAAGATCTCGCACTGAAATCAGGAAGGAAGCTATGCACAATATTTAAGCCTTTGCTGTGAATTTTCTGTACTAAGATTTACAGCGAAAATGTCAAATACAGAAAACAATGTTCACAACTATTTTATAATGATGTAAACTGTCCGGAATCGGAAGTACGTGGCAAGCCGAGATCCATAAGAGACCGTTAAATTCCCTGTATTCTCATGTTAAACAATCAAGAAAATAATATACAATGTGTATCTCTTTAGTCAGCAAATGATTTGAAATACCATCCCAACAAATAAGACAGTACGATGTGAATTTATGTCCAATAAAACACATGTCTCGTTGAAGCCGAGAAGTACTGTTGCAAAAAACGTAATATGTTTTCTTCACTCCTTTATGCAGCATGATTACTACATATTCAATAACCGTGTCGTATGTAGTTAAGAAGCTATTTCCAGTCTAGGTATTCAGTACGAATATCTGCAAAATTTCTGGCGAAAAGTAACTAGCGAAAGAAAGGCATATCTTAATTTCTTGGATGAAAGTAATGCAAATCCTTGTGAAGCACTTACTAGTACGTGCGTAGCTAGTGGAGAGAGAAATTATTTATGATAATGACTCAGTACATTATAAGCAAATATACAGATTTAAAGGTAAAAAGTGACAGTCCAATTACGGGAAAGGTTTCTTACAAATAGGATTTAAATAGGCTATTTAAGAAGGTATTTGAGTTTTGGTTTGTGGCTGCTGTGTAAGGAATTCGCATTCGTTGCTTGTTACCGGAATTATTGGAGTAAAATAGACCACGGAAAATAGTTGAATACTTATCAGCTGAATAAAAAATCTTTAACGGTATTAACGGCATTAAAACTGATTATCATTCAGTATTATCGGATTTATAAACTACATTATTTCTCGTCCATTTTAGACTGGACAACTGCCAAGTTCCACAAACATCGACAAAGTCTTCCTTTTTAATTTTGATCCTGGTCAATCAGTTATGCTGAAGCTTAAATGGTAGTTACAACTGATGTTCTAAAGTGATTTAATAGATTTGTTCTTCTTCTTCTATGTTGAACAACATTTCACGATTTTTTTAATAAAACATTTTGCTTGTTATTTCTTTTTTCTAAAGGCAGCACTAGTCTAAATTTAATGTAAGATTGAGATTATTCTAAAACAAAAATTAACTTACTCCATATTTTTTAAGAGTGTCTTCTCAAACGATATGAGTCTGATGTTTCTGAATATTATCATTTTCTACAATTATTATTCCTACTAATTAAGGAACTAATATATAGATATAGAAATCCCTCAAAGGAAAAGTCCTGAGAGAGAGATTTTTCGCAGGGAAATATTTCATTTTTCTAATTATGAAATATACAAAAACACGATCCTCATATCTTGACTTAGACTGCGAGATTCTGTAATTTATCGGAATCAGCTAGTGACCTTGGACAATGGTACTTGTAAGTTACGTCGGACCATTAGAAAGACTGTTATAGCATCGCCATAAGGAATGAAAGACTCTTCCAGTACCAGGCGCTATACTAGCTCTGCTTGCTCAGACGAAAACAGCTTGAATCTGGGCTGGTGACTCAAGCACTCAACTGAATGCGAATCTCGAGTTATCACACATCGCTGACCGTCGAGAAAATAGATATTTGAGACCTGCGTGAACGAAAGCCAAATGGGACAATTTGCGGCATTTTGTTACGTTTCTCTTGTTTTAATGACAATTAGATCATTGCCAGTCTGTGTATAGACAACCTGGATAAGAGCACGGTCTATTGGACACACTTGTCAGTCCACACTTACACAAACACGCAAACACAGGCCCATGCAAACACATACACACACACACACACACACACACACACACAGAGAGAGAGAGAGAGAGAGAGAGAGAGAGAGAGAGAGAGAGAGAGAGAGAGAGAGTCCTTATCAACTGTTTCCACTGATATTCCATGCAACTCTGTCTCTGTATTGGTTTGCCGAGAGGGACTAGCCGCGTGGTCTAAGGCATCATGCTACGGACTGGGCGGACGTTGGAGTCCTCCTTGGGACAAGGGTGTGTATATTGTCCTCAAGGTCAGTTATTTGTAATTCTAGGAACTGATGACCATAGAAGTTTGGTCCAAGAGGTTTACTGACATTTAAACATCGCTCTATAGCTTCCTTCTAGATTTTCCATGATCCTTAGTCGTCGTAGCAGAAACTCAGTACACTGAATAGGAAGTGTTAGAAGAACTCAAAAAGTCAGATATTAAGAATGTTGACACAAATGCTGAATGTAACAGAGGGACATCAATTTTATTACTGAATACGTGTCTTTTATCCTTGAAATGTGGTGTTCATTTTAATACGCTTTCCTAAAGCAAAACATTATCATTTAATTTATTTCCACAACACTCAAAAATATTGTAACAGGTGAAACCTGTTTACTTATTCTTTAAACGTTCGTTAGATCTGAATACTAACTGTCCTTAGCTATAAAAAATAAAGCCCAAAAGTTTGTTCTCTGTTATGTATTCTCGACAGCCATTTTAATTTGAATATGGGCGGTTGTTTCGCGCAACAGATACTTCTGCAGCTATAAAGAGGGATATATCAAGGGGAAGCAGCAGGGTTACATTTTCGGCTTCACGCACAACATTGCCCTCCGGCGTTCATCAGTATTCCGGATATGCGGCTTTATGAAGTTCGTTTTGATGAGTACCGCGAGTTATCTACGTATATAACCGGCAGTTGTTATTCAGCCAGAGGCAACCGAAATTCGAAATAAAAACGTGTACCTTACATCAAAGCGGTTGGAATATTCCCAAATAAAATCTATAACCTCATGTATCTGACGCACGTGGCACAGTTTTCACACGGCAAATGAGAATGCAACTTTTTTTAATTGTGTGCCCTTGCTTCATTATATCATCAGATACCATCTCTTTAGTATGAAACCAATCCGTTCTACGGAAAATATGTTTGCAGAAACTGCATTTTCCGAGTCATATTTTGCAGTATGGGTCATCGTTGTGTTATGACTAACTGTCGTATTTGTATCACTGAACTGAAAAATTTCTGCAAATTCTAAATCTGAAGCTGAGCGGAAGCATACAAAGGCAGCCCAGAAAGTAATTTAGCGCTATTAATTCAATTGTTTTGTTTTATTTTCTTTTACCGAAAAGACTATTGCTAATGCCAAACGTTAAATATGGGTTATTGGAAGTTCCCTCAGGGTTTTAAAAATTTATGTCTCTTCCGACCGGTAGCGTATCTGCAGGTTTCTTTGTAAGTGATGTAAGTTGTGTAAGTGATGTAGTTAACAAGCAACTTACCATTTAATGAATTCCTCACTGCAGAGAAAGGTACTGTAGAGAATTTTTACAAACGTCTGTGCGGTGTCTATGGAGCATCGGCAGTCGACGGGAGTATTTTTATCGTTCAGTAAACACGGCGAGGTCAAGATTTGTCGCTGTCTGGAGACCATCACGGCTGTCACATGGCACACCTAAAATGTTGAAGATAGCTGAGACTGCCCTTGAAGGGGACAGACGCATTACAATAAAACACGTATTTGTGGACTGTCCCCTTCGTGCTTTCCCTGGGAATCTAGAAGAGCTAAAGCTTTAAATGGCTCTGTATTATGTGCGTTATTTTTTAATTTAATGTATTAAACGCTAAATAAATAAATAAATAACATATAAACGGACGGAGATTACGGGGTGAAATGGATTGTGTGTAATCCTAATTACATTCAATAAATAATTGTTACATGATAATGTGGTGCATTATTTTTTTACGAAATTTTAATTGTTTTAAAGACGTATTTATTCTACGCTGTAACATCACCTCGTACCTCCTCAACTGAAGCGAATGGGTAACTCGGATTATGTTTACCCGACTCCCGAAATAGGTTGCCCGATTCTTTTCTTTCAAAAAGCAATGGGCGCTCAGTACTTCAGTTATTGACCGAATTTATAATTTAAAATGCTCTCATAATCCGGTAACAGGTAAATTCCTACCTTACAGTGAGAAACGGGGTTGGTGCGTGGCTCATATCGCGCAAGTTAAGAGAGAGAGAGAGAGAGAGCGTTTAACGACCTTAAAAAATTTTACGCAAAATTTAGAGCTCATGCGATACTTAGTATCGCAGGCAATGCTAACAAAATGATTAGAAATATTACATTATTACAATGTAGAACAAATAGTTTTTCCACATATAGCTCCGCGGCGGAGTGGCCAAGCGCATTGAGACGCTGTGCTCCGATGCGCGAGGCCGCTGCCCGTCGAGGTTTCGAATACTTCCTCGGGCATGGATGTTTGTGTCGTCTTTAGTATAGGGTAGTACATAAGTAGTTTTTAAGTTCCCTTAAACTTCACAAACATTTGAACATTCACATACAGCAAAATGAAAGACAATATTCCTAACGTACATTAATATCGAGAACGTTATGGCCACCAAATTATTATTGATATAAACCCATCTAGGCGGCAGCAGCGTCATATGATAGGAAATGACGACTAACCAGACTCACGCACGTGATGTCAATGGGCGTCCTGTGGTGTATAGACTTGACAGTCGGTGGAAACATTTTGGAAACTGCACCACTTGTTTGGAATACTGTGATGGTGAATGTCTGCAAAAAGAGGTGAAACCAATGTGAAGTTCAAACGTCGAAGGCGTTGGCTGACCTCATCATAGATGGATTGGTAAAACAGGACAAGCATCAGAAGTAACATCAAGATTCAACGCTCTGCAAAGTGTGTATCAGCACAAAGTGTACCGAATAGCTGACAAGGGATCTCCGAAGCCCATGATCCATACATGTGCTAAAGCATCGACAATTACGACTCGTTACCATCGTAAATGGGCAGATCGTTTCAAAGTTTGATGAACTTCGATACGTGCACCACGGCTATTGAGTGTGTCATCCGTCATCTTCCAGGAGAACAGCAGGATGGAGAAGGCTCAGTTATTCCTTGGAAAACATCCTCTTGGGTGTCATGGAACCAGTGGAGATGGTGCTAGTCACCATGACGGCCAGGAAGTAACGTGTACTGGTTTCCGACCACGTACACTCCTTGATCGTGTTTCCCCGCGGGCCGAAGTGGAGTAGCCGAGCGGTCTAAGCCGCCTCGCTGTGGGGCGCGCGGTTGCTCGCAATCGGATGTTCGAGTCCTCACTGGGGCATGGATCTGTGTGTTGTCCTTAGGTTTACCTTACTTTAAGTAGTTTGTAAGCTGCAGACTGATGACCACGCGCCAAGAGGTCTGAGTCGAGCAAGTCACAGTCTGCACGAGCGCTGCGGTCGGGGGTTCGAATACCCCCTCGGGCATGGACGTTCGTGCCGTCTTTAGTATAAACTAGTTCATAAGTAGCTTGTAGGTTTAGGGACTGATGACCCCGTAGTTAAGTACCATAAGCTCTACAAACATTTGAATATTTGATGACCATAGATTTACAAACATTTGAACATTTGATCATTTTCCCACGGCAGCGGCATTTGACAAGATGGTGCGCCGCTTCACGTGGGTAGGAGTGAGATGGAGCGGCTCGAGATACATAGTGGCGAGATGCAATTGATTTCCTTGCACACTCCTCCCCCAAATCGCGAGATCCTGACCCGGTCGAGGGCGTTTTCGATGTGACTGAACGTGGTTGCAGAACTCATCGTTCCATCCCCGAAAGGTACGCGAATTAGATGACGTGTGTGTACAGATGTGATGCAAAGACCCGCGAGAGCCCTACCAAGGCCTCACTGCTTATTTTCCACGACTCGAAACTCTGCTATTTGTTCCGAATAGCGACGTACCAGTTATTTGCCAGGTGTTCGTAATGTTGTGGTTCATCCGAGTAACTTTAAAGAAGGAATTAAGCCACAAGTCTGGTTTCTATAAAGTGTGAACTAGTTCTGTGTACAGTACCCCAATTAACAAATGTTCAAATGTTTGTCAAGCTTTAGGGACTTAACTGCGGGGTCATCAGTCCCTAAACTTACAAACTACTGATGAACTACCTTATACTAAAAACGGCACTAACATATATGCCACAGGGGGCTGTTCGAACCCCCGACGGGGAACGTCCTCGCGCGAATTAGCAGATCCCCTCAATACGCACGGCCGCTCCGCCGCGGCCCCCAATTATCCATTGGGCAAACTGCTACGAGTAACAACATACGATATTGATAATACAGAGGTTTTCTCAGGGTCAACGGCCTGATTAAATCAACTTTTGCTGTTCGTCTGACTTAACATGAAAGAAAGAGAAAAGCGTAGAAGGAAGAAATATTACATTTTGCAGAAAGAGGAGTAGAAAAAAATTGTTAGAAGAATTAGAAATATACATCTTGGTTTGAAACATAAATTAATACCACCGTTTTCTACTAACTACGCACACCTTTGACCTCGAATGCTTGGATCCGCCGGGAACCACGCTTGGAATAATAAGCAAAGAGATTGATGGTGTTCGTTATTTCCATGGAAAACACTGCACTGTACCTCGAGTAACACTTTAACAGAGAGAAACAAGTAACAAGATATCAATACTATAGGAAGGGAATTATATTCAAAATATGTGCATACCTCACTAAAGCCACGTTATCACATTCCAAATCACTTTCGGATTCACGCAGTCCAATATCAAAAGCCGTACTAATTACATTTTCAGATGATGATGTCGGTATGTCAATGTCATACCCTGGCTTTCGCCAAGCACATTGCAACAAAGGCTTATTCGTGGGTGCAGCAAATTGATTGTAGATTAGAAAGTGATGTTTCTCGTTGAAATAACGGGCATGAAACTTCACTTGTAGTTTGACACCTTGTAGTCGTACAAAATCAGAAATCCTTCTGATAGCATTTATATTGCCGAAACAAGTTAACATCAAGGGGTTAGCAATATTTCGTTGTTTTCAGTGGTAAGACCTTCAGCACTTTTGTTTGGACTTCCATATTTTATGGTAAAATCGGTATGCCCTGCCCAGGAATCACAGGGCAATATGCTGTATTCATTTGTTACATGTTTGCGAAGAACCGAGGTATTGATAAAGCCACAACAACTGTGTAGCTGTGTCTAGAGTTATGTACAGACTGCAACACACAACCCGTAGTTTTCTGTCCCCTGTAAAACAGTATTGATGCTGAAGACATTTCATACTGGTACTGACTCTGTTCACTGTTCCAAACATTACCTTTCTCCACATCCACCTCTGTTATAACCATGATCACTTCCTCCACAAACTGTTGTCCCTTCTGACGTATTATGCTACCGTTTTCTATGTCTATACTCGTGACAAATGTACTAATAAGCCTGTATGATATGCCATATTGACCTCGTGATGGTCGATTAATGAAACGGACGCTTTGAAACTGACCAAGCCAACCATTTTATTGTTGAAAGTAACCGTTGCTGAATTTCCATTGGAGATTTCGGCATTCTTTTATTGGTGTTTGCTTGATTTCTCCCTATTGGTGAGAAAGGGGTCTTGGATTGGTGTTTGCATTACCACTTGCCATTGGCTGATGAGGGGCGGGTGCTAGGTGTGACGTAGCACTGTCGCCCAGCGCCGGCTAGAGCGTGCTGTTTGCTGTGTGCTCGCGCAGCGCCGCTGTTGTCCCCGTGCTGAGTGTTGTAGATGGGCCCCTGTGGACTGCAATGCGCGCAGTATAGTCGCACAGCGCTACTATTGCGGGCATCCAAGACACCGAAAGTCCACACCCCTCTTCTCTGTTTATATTTCCGGATCGCTTAGATATTTCTATTACTTCCCTGATTTTCCTCTTTGTGTTAGCTGATACGAAAGCAGCAAGGATGATTGGAGTAATAATAAAAGGGATCAATGACAGGAGGGATCCGTAATAAGGAAATAGAGAATAACTGGGAACGAAAAGAATAGATGATGTAGTTACATCTACATCTATATCTACATACATACTCCGCAATTCACCGTAAGGTGCATGGCGGAGGGTACGCTGTACCACTACTAGGCATCTCCCTTCCTATTCCACTCCCAAATGGAATGAGAAAAAAAAGAATGCGTATATGCATACGTACGAGCCCTAATTTCTCTTATCTTGTCTTTGTGATCTTTACGCGAAATGTAAGTAGGCGGCAGCAAGATCGTACTACACTCAGCTTCAAATTCCGGCCCTCTAAATTTACTCAACAGAAATTCAAGAAAAGGCCGTCGTTTTTCTTTGAGCGATCCCCAATTGAGTTGCCGGAGCATTTCCGTGACACTCGCGCATTGGTCGAACCTACCGGTAACAAATCTAGCTGCTCGTCTCTGAACCGCCTCTATGTCTTTCTTTAAACTGATCTGCTGCGGGTCCCAAACACTTGAGCAATACTCAAGACGTGGTCGTACAAGCGTTTTATAGGCGGTCTCCTTTACAGGTGAAGTACATCTTCCCAAAATTCTCCAAATAAACCGAAGTCGGCTGTCCGCCTTACTCACAACTGTCCTTACTTGCTCGTTCCATTTCATATCGCTCTGCAATGTTACGCCTAGATATTTGAACGACGCGATAGTATCAAGAAGCTCACTACTAATGTTGTATTCGAACATTATGGGATTTTGTTTTCTACTCATGCGCATCACCTTACACTTTTCTACATTCAGAGGTAGCTGCCAATCTTCGCACCAACTAGAAATTTTGTCTAAGTCATCCTGTATGCTATTACAGTCAGTTACAGCATCATCAGCAAACAGCCGCAAATTACAACTTACTCTGTCCATCAGATCATTTATATAGCTAGAAAATAACAGCGGTCCTGTCACACTCTCCTGGGGCACGCCTGACGATACACTCGTCTCTGATGAACACTCGCCGTCGAGAACAACGTACTGCGTTCTATAACTTAGGAAGTCTTCCAGCCAGTCACAAATCTGTGAACCTGTTACTGCAAATCGCCTTACATGATGGTATGATATTACATTGACAGCGGAAGCATGGTATTCTGAGACACTCATGGGTTCGGCAGTAGAGGGTAAGAGGAACAGATGTAAACTTAGGAAACATTACTGAGATTCGCTGAAGACAGATTTTGAAGTAACAGGCTTAAAATCAACGTTAGCACTGAATATGGCCCTAAAGAGTAGTTTTATGAGGGACACAATTGCTCTAGACTGAACAGTGAGAGACCAAATCAATCTTACATGAAGAAGAAAATGACAATGTTATTGTTGTTGCGGTCTTCAGTCCGGAGACTGGTTTGATGCAGCTCTCCACCCTACTCTATCTTGAGCAAGCCTCTTCGTCTCCTCATAAGGACGGCAACCTACATCCATTAGAATTTGCTTACTATATTCATCTCTTGGTCTCCCTCTGCGATTTTTAACCCACACACTTCTCTATCCTATGATTGTAAGGCCAGAACGCTACAACCTGGGCTACACTGGCTGATCTACATCTACCTACATCTACATAGATACTCTGCAAATCACATTCAAGTGCCTGGCAGAGGGTTCATTAAGCACTTTCATAACTTTTCTCTAGCGTTCCATTCTCTAATAGCGCGCGAGAAGAAAGAACACCTAAATCGTTCCGTTTTCGACCTGATTTCTCTTATTTTATTGGGATGATGATGTCTCCCTAAGTAGGTGGGTGCTAGCAAAATATTTTCCCTTTCAGTCGGTGATTGAAACTTCGCAAAAAGATCACGCCACAATGAATAACGTCTTTCTTTTAATGATTTCCACCCCAATTCGTGCAACATATCCGTGACGCTTTCCCCCCCCCCCCCCCGTAACGTGATAAAACAAAACGAGCTGCCCCTCTCTGAACCTTCTAAATGTCTTCTGTCAATCCCACCTGGTGAGGGTCCCACAAGGGGCAACAGTACTCCAGGAGAGGACGCACAAGTGTGATGTAGGCAGTCTCTTAGGTGGTGCTGGTGCATCTTCGAAGCGTTGTGCGGATGAAACGTAACCTTTGGTTCGCCTTCCCCACAATATTTTCTATGTGTTCTCTCCAGTCAAAGTTGTTCGTAATTGTAACTCCTAGGTATTTGGTAGAATCTACGACCTTAAGGTTTGACTGCTTTATCGTAATTGAAGTTCAGCGGATTTCTTTTAGTGGTCATGTGTATTACTTCACACTTTTCTTTATTTAGTATCAATTGCCAATTTTCGCACCATGCAGAAATTTTGTCTAAATCGCTTTGCAGTTGCTTTTGATCCTCTGTTGACTTCACTAACCGATAAACGACAGCATCATCCGCGAACAGTCTAAGGGAGCTATTCAGATTGTCTCCTAAATTGTTTATCAACACGAGGAAGAGTAGGGGACCTATAAGGCTTCCCTGTGGAACGCCAGATATGACTTCTGTTTTACTCGATGTTTTACCGTCAATTACAACGAACTGTGTTCTTCCCGATAGAAAATCGTGAATCCAATCGCACTATTGGGGAGATATTCCACAAGCACGCAATTTCATAAGAAGCCGCTTGTGGGGTACAGTGTCAAAAGCCTTCCTGAAATCCAAAAAATATGGAATCGATTTGAGATCCCTTGTCGATGGCACTTAACACTTCACGTGAATAAAGGGCAAGCTGTGTTTCGCAAGAGTGATACTTTCTGAATCCGTGTTGACTACTGGTTAATAGTGTAACTGTTTTCGATATTGGCACTTACTAGCAATTGCAAAACTTCAAAGTCGATTTTCTCGATATATTTTGCGAGTTCCGTCGAATGGCTTTGGCTGATTGTTGTGTCCTCAACTTCACGCACAATAAATATCAAGAAATTTTAGAACCCTTGTGAGTGACGCTCCTGCTTTCATGGAGTGTACCATTTGACTTAGTAACGCCGACTGGCGGTAGGCGGAGAGAGCGTGGGGCCGCAGGTGAGGCAGAGTAGCCCTGGAGAGCTGTTGGCGTGAGGACGAGTGCTGGCTGGCGGCGCGCTGTAAAACTTTACGGGCAGCCGGCCGACCGCGACGCCGCCCCCGCCGCCCCCGACGCCGCCTCCGGCGCCTCTAAGCGGATTAGACGCCGCCTCCATCTCCCGGCCGCGCAGGCAGCGCAGATTTGCGGAGGCCGGAATGAGCGTCCAGTCGGGCGCGCGCTTGCTCGCAAACCGGCGGCTCAGCACCTCCCGCTTAAATCCTGCCTCCCTCCCTCCCGTATAGCCCGTTTGCGGTCATCCCGGAGGAATTTTGTCTCAGCAGCTGCGTGCGCCAACTGCCGTAATCTCGGCAGACATCAGTCTAATTATGAATTACCGCCACTCCGCCACAGTAATTGACTTGGCGGTGGCTGTTTGTACCGGCTGCGAATGTGCTATGCACTGGAAGTCGTTTGGTAATCCCTTCAGTGCTCCTCGCGTTTAGGGAGAGTAGCCGTGTCGTCGGTTTTGAGGGCCAGAGGCGAATTTAACTGCTTTTGAAAGCGATTATAAAACAACAGACCTGGGACTACAGGCTCATACTTTTACTAATTCCCAGGGAGTGTCACTAAAATATTAAATAATATTACACAGGGATTATTCAAAGGTAATTTCTCTTGTCACAGATTAGCAGCGGTCTTCTTCTAAAAAACGGTACCTGAATTTCGATCCACTTTTATTACTCTGGTTTCTAGAAGGAGAGCGTTGTTCAACTTTCGTGATATTTCTCTATTCGTTTTTCGTACTGTTAACAAGGTCTGTACCACCTCGTCTGCATTTCATAAAAGATGTAAGTGTGAGAAATTTTTGTAACGTAACTACTGAGGAGGTGGTTAACCGAATTGGGGAGAAAATAATTTTCTGGCATATCCTAAGAGAAAGGATAGTTTGTTTGGACACATTCTGAGACATTAGAAGAAAGTGTGCGGGATATAAATCGTAGAGGGAGATAGAGGTATGAATACAGTAAGCAGATTCAAAAGGATGCAGGTTGCCGAACTTATTTTCAGATGAAGAGGCTTGCACAGGGCCGCGGTGGAGTAGCCGAGCGGTCTAAAGCGTCTCGCTGCGGAACGCGCGGTTGCTCGCCGTGGAGGTTCGAGTCCTCCGTGGGGCATGGGTGCGTGTGTTGTCCTTAGGTTAGTTTACCTAGGTTTAAGTAGTATGTAAGCTACGAACTGATGACCATGCAGTTTGGTGCGATAGACTTACAGACATCTGAACATCATCAGCTTGCACAGGACGGGGTAGCGTGGAGAGCTGCGTCAAACCAGTCTGCGGACTGAAGACGACAACAACAATAACAACAACAACAACGTTCAATAAACCCCCATTCAGTTCAGAGGTTAAAATGTTTGTCATTAATTAGTTGTTTTCAGCATATGACCAATCGCAATAATGAAAGATTTGGATGCCAATGTGTTTAGATCGTATACATTGTTTAGCGATTCCTTACATCTAATTTTCATTCAACATTTGATACTTTTTTCCGCAATAGAACCTGTAATCTCTTTTAAATATCCCGGGAAATCCGATTTTCAGTTGTTTTTAAAATCTCCATTACCATCACTGTAACTTCTATACCATTTTCCACAAGGTTAGCTACACACGTATATTGTATTAATTACACGTCCAAATCATTCAATACGGCTAGCGGTTACCAAAACTTACGCAGATTTTATACTGCCATAAGAAGTCCGCAACGAGAAAGTCAAGGTAGCAACTCGCTATTTTTTTAATATGCAGTGTGTTGAAATACTTCCCACCTTTTTCATAGTAAATTCATTCCTTCATGTCAGTTTTCTTTACCAAAATTAATTCTGACCTTTCTTCCGTTTATCGCGTTTGAAAATTATTACCCTTTAGTATTTTTCCTAATTTTCCGACTCAATTCCATTAAAGAGACAGCAATTAAAAAAAACAGGTGGGCGAAATAACAGAACTTAATTGTTGTGTACCCGTAGAAATCAGATTACAATAGCTACAACAGTTGTGAAATATATTATGTTACTCTATTTCATGTGCACTTATACATTTTTTTTTTTTTCATTTTCATGTTCTACGATAACCATTGTTGCCGAGACTGTTTAAAAAGAAGTATTTGGAAAGATATATAATACAAAAATTCCAAATATCTTGAAAAAAAAAATTCAAGATAGGTGTATAAAAATTCACAACGTAGAGCAGCTTGAAAACTTCGTAACACGTCTCAGGTAAGAACAGGCTGAAATTTTACGCTTGTTAGACGCTTATGTAGTTCTTTTCCCCATCGTCAGTACACAGCTTAAAATTCAGGCACTTTCCAACCTTTCGTTAATTAAAAGATCTATCAATCCTTTCAGTGAATCTCTAATTATTTAAAAGCGAAAGGACACTCATTCATACACTCAATCACTCACTGACTAAACACGAAATCTCAAAAACTACTTCACCTATTAAGTTCAAATTTGGCAGGAATGTAGTTTATAGGTAGTAGACGTCAGCTAAGAAACGATTTTGCGATGGGAGCTATAGGTCAGGAGATATGACGTCATAAACAATAAAAACCTCCCCGTCTTGCGGCACGTGATACTGTGACTTTGTCAGACCACTATATGAATAGGAGAGCACTTAGCGACTTGCAACAAACTTTAAACATAATTTCAAACCTTTGGGAAACTTCTTCTCGCTGACAACGATAGCAAAATCATGAAAGGAAAAAAGTTTCTCGCTTACTACATTTTCGGTGTTCATGTAGTAAAATTATGGCGTTTGGCATGACGCTATAATTTCTGACTCGTACACTGTTAACTGTATTCGTGAGAAATCTTACAGACAGTCTACACACATACCACGAAACGTACTTTCAAAATTTTTTCGTAGTTCGACACGCAGTTCATGAGATATGGAGTCATAAACAATCATAAACAATAATGAACAAGATCAAGAAAACCCGTATCAGGCATGACGTTTTGATTTATTGCGTCTTTCCTACTATCTATGTTCGCGACGTATTTTGCTGACATTTTACATATACACCACTGGATGTACCCCTCGAAATAATATCGTATTACGACCTATGGTTCAGGTGCTATGACGTCAAAGACAATAAAAATGCATGAAAATTCGCTCTAATATGTATGAAATTGTAATTTACTACCATCTCCATTAACAACACATCTCGTAGTTAGTTTTCCAATATTTCACTGTACGAATCTGGTAAATAATTTTTTGTCGGACAGGTAATTCATTAGGTATTCTACATATATAAAAGCGAAAGGTCACGCACGCACTCACTCACTCACTGACTATAGACGAAATCTCTAAAAGTAAGCTGAAATTTTGCCGGTATATAGTTTATAGGTAGAAGACGTCAGCTAAGAACGTATTTTGCGATAGGACAGAATTAAGTTGTAAGGGGGATGATACTTTTCCTACAGACTGACGAAAGATACAGTTTCACCCCGATCTTCACGAAATTTGGCACGTATGACGTTCAATACACGAGGAAGGCCAGCGCTATCTAAAGACTCATACGGTACATCGGGGAGGGTATTCCTGAATACCTTGGTCGCGCCATTACTTGAGACGGCTCGACCGATTTCACAGATTCTCAGAACAAGTATTGTATGAATTAAAATTGGAAAATTTGAGAACAACTAAGTGCGTTTTTCAATGTGACCCTGTTTTTATTGCATACAAATTGATAGTTTTTTTTCGATACTGATAAAATATTGCCTATCTAAGATTGAAGACAAGAGGAATGTCACTATCTGTATAAAATTTCGGTTGTTGCTTGATGGAGGGTACTTAACTTACGGACTTTAACAAAATGCGTAGTTTTGCTTCGATCTTGATTAATTTTTGCATACATGATCTTTAAACTAAGAGGAAGGTCACTGGGTACATAATGTTCAAATGTTTGTACAGCTTATGGGACTTACCTACGTGGTCATCAGTCCCTAAAATTACAAAGTACTTATGAAATAGCTAATACTAAGGACGGCACAAATATCCATGCCCGAGGGGGGATTCGAACCCCCGACCGGAGTGGCCGTGCAGACTGTGACTGGCGCGTCGTAGGACGCTCGGCCACCAAGGCCGGCGGTACATAAACGTTGGTATGGTACATGACAGAGGGGTAACTTTGTAAAAAAACTTTGCTGAGAAAGAAAGATGGAAACGAACAGAGAGATGGGAGAGAAAGAGATGGATGCAGAGACAGGGGGAAGCGCAGGTGGTCTTCGAGAGTGTGAAAGAAATAAATACCCGGGCAACGCCGTGTTTACATATAGTTTATGTTTAAAACTCACTGAGGTCCGGAACCCTGAAAAGCCATGTTACGTACAGGCCCTTCTTTAACAACCGTTGCGAAGCACGTGCGTATAAGCTAGTTCAATAGTAAATTCGAGAAATGGTCAATATGGCTTCCTCTTGTGTGTTTTAACAAAACGTTCCTCACTTGTCTACCGCAGCGGTCTTGCTGGCGTGTGCCGTGCTGTGATAGTAACCTCTCTGAGTATATCAACAAACGCCATTACGTGTATTTACGTTTTTCATTTGTTACTTATAGTATGGTAAAGACACGCAGACAGGTGAAAAATATGAACAGTGTAAATTCCGACAATCAAACAGAACAGATAGCAAATCCAAACATGACTGACTATCAAATAGAAAACATTTCACTCGTCACGGAAATGAAGCGTCGAAAGCAAAAAAATAAGTTCAAATTTTTGTAAAGCTTATGGGACTTAACTACGGGGTCATCAGTCCCTAAACTTACAAACTACTTTCGAACTAGGACGGCACAAATATCTATGCCTGAGTGGGGATTCGAACCCTCGACCATACTGGCCGTGTAGACCGGGACTGAAGCGCCTTAGTCCCCGCGGCCACCGCGGCCGGCGTCGATAGCAGACGGAGATACATACATACCAACAAAATGTAACAGACACGCAGGAAACATTGCTTAGCAGAATTGGAGTTAGTCATGTCCCGACAAATTTGAGACACAATGACAAAATACCAAACAGGAACAAAATAGTAAATTTCAAGAGCAACACCACCTCACCCGATTGGAGCAATAGCAACAACAGAAAAGAGCATAACAGATGGTGACACGAGACGAAATAAAATCTAGGTTTGCACAATTATAACAGGCACAAAGCAACCTACCCTCATTAATATCTGGCGAAGTTGCTGACCTTGCAAGTAGAAAATGTGGAAAAGAAATAAACGTCAGACTTAATGACATAAAGACAGACGTGACTGCTGACATGCTCCATACCGTAGAAGACAAAATGACGTTAGCATTTAAACAGGTCAATAGTTTCACGCAAACTACGAAATCATTACTAGCTGCCATTGACAGTATTACGCGTGACGTATCTACTTTACGCATCGAGCAGGAAAGTTTAAAATCCACAGTAAGCATATTACCACAGAGGAAATAAATAAAATCAAAACCGAGTACTGGATTAATGATAAGATTGACACTAAAATAGTAAATGTCATACAAAGTGTTGCTACAAAGATTTTCGAACGGCATGGTACCACTGTTAAGTCATTGCAAGACGATTTTCCAAAGGTAATGACGTATCTTCAAAGTGAAATTCGTTATTTAAAGAAGGAAGTAAATATGCAGGCAACGGATTCACAAAAAGAATGGGGAACCATAAAACGAAAGTCAGGCAGAACATCAACAAACACATAGCGAAGTTCACTATCAGCATCATCGCCTATCGAAAATCAATCACACGAAAACCTATTTATGATATGCGTACTGATTATGAAACACGTGATACTGACGTATATGTTTGCAGCAAACAACAAAAACCTGAAACGAGTGTCGCAGCTACCTTAATTGAGGAGTGTCTTATTCATCACCAGTTCCAAACGTTTGTTTCAGAGAATGAAACAGTACACCCCTTAATATTTATTCAATCATTCAAAGACGTTCTGTCAACTTCATGGTCTGAGAACGTACAATTCGATTTGATGTAGGGTACATTCAAGGCGAAGCGGCAACCTGGGTCAACGACCCTACAAGTTTTGTGAAAGTTTTTAGGAATTTCTAAATATATTTCTCAGTAAATATTGCTCAGTCAGCATTCAAGAGAGACTTAAAAACGAAATATACAAGCCACAGCCGTTCAATGAAAGGATTGGTAGCTTACGCCGATACTTTGAAAAGTATCTCAACAAAGCCCGATTTTTCGATGAACAGCTATCACATCGAGAAATTTTGTAGGCTCTGATAGGCAAATTACCGACACAGTGTAGATTACAACTTGCGCATGTATCATTAGACAATTTAGAAGACTTTCTTACATTTGTTGATACACTCGATTTGATTTACGAGGTAGACCATGCCCGCCAACAGTTATGGTAACGGCAGAAAACGTACTAAAGACTTCAGCAATCAGCTGATGCCGATGCAACAAATGAGTAACGGGCTACCGAGGCAATATAGGTCACAACAATACGTAGATCACAACACAAGGTCACAGCCACAGCAACAACAGATCGTTTTGGACACGGATGGAAGGCATTTTTCCCATCACCAGCCAAACGGCGGTAACAGGAAAAGATGAGAAGTGACAATAGGTACAGTACCGACAACAACAACAACAAGAATCAGTGGAGTAATGAAGACCGCAACGGTAATAACAACACACAAAATGATAGGAATTTCCAACGGTCTAGGCAAAACAATAGGATGGAAGGTCGAATTCCGGTTGCACACATTTCTACTGAATGTCCGAATCAAAATCGAAGGGGCAAAATGAATCAACAATAACAATTACGGAGGTGAAACAGGACACACAACAAACTACATGGACTCAAACAAACTAAAATTATTTGGTTTTGTTACATAATCATCCTAAGTCATCACTAATTAAAAGAACTAGAAGTAGCAACATTGAAGAGAGACTTAAAAACGAAATATAAAGTCCACAGCCTTTCAACGAAAGGATTGTTAGCTTAAGCCGATACTTTGAAAAGTATCTCAACAAAGCCCGATTTCTCGTGGTCTCTATCGTATTGTTCAAACGTCTCATCTGGGAAGTTATTTACTAGCTATATAATGATGTATGGTAAAATTATACTTGCCCACAGAAAGATCTTAAGAGATTTCTTGCTTAAGTGTCACATGCAGTTAACATCAGACCATTGGGTTAGTTTATAACGTACAGTTAAGTTTATGTCATACAAGCTAACACTGATCTATTAATATAAGATCAGGTAAGTACGCCTTGAGCAAATGTAAGCTGTTTATAGATAAAGAGGCTTGACATAATACAACACCCAAGCGGTTTATAATAAATTTTGTATTGGGTAAATTATCATGACAAGTGACATTTAATTATTATTATTGCATATGTATGGGTAGACGACGGATAGGTATGGTTTGTTATCATCATTGGATGAGATATTTTTATGGATATTAATGGGTCTGGAGCGTACAATGCACAGGCTGCACTTTATTTTCGTCACTCCCCGATTTAGAATAAGCATTTATGGAGTAGTTGATGGATAGGTACCGAGTAAGGAGGATTCGAGATTATTTTATCCGACAGAATAAGTTGATCAGGATTCATTGTCAAGTCACCTAGGACTGCACATAGTACTGAACGAGAGAGAATGAGGTAATATTTAGTCAGCCTGTATTTCATACATCAGATGTTCCAGACACAAGATAAAACACGATTTATTAGCATGACGCACGTACACGCTATTTAAAGGTAAGCTAACGAAGTTATTGTGTCTAGATTGGTAGCAATAACGCAGATATGAGTAAGCAATATATATGATTATTTTCTAGTTAATGCTGAACACATTCTTGTGTTGAAGCAAGGGTCAGAAAGATAAGCATCTTACACATACTTTTTTTCATATGATCGCTATATTATCTTTGACACTTACTAGATTGCACTTGAAAACAATAGGCATAAGCGTATTAACAACATCAGTTACACGTGACATGATGTCGCTTTGATAATGCTCACAAACTATCTGCATGAATTTATAGTTTTTAAATTGATATTTTCAAGCAACTTTAAGTAGATTCGTAAATTATTCAACGTCCAAACATCGTAGTCTCAAGCTCTGGTTGTTAAGAGAAATTCCTTCTCAGCCATTCTAGATCTACGAGGTATGTGCTGCTGTCATCGCTGGATTTATTCTACGAAAGAATATCTCAACGTTTGGAGGTGGAGCTATTAGAATAATGACCTACTGCAGTCAGAGAAACATACAAACACCCCCAGGACACGCCCAGTATCTGTGACACTAAGATTCTAGAAAAGTTACGTTCTGAGATAGGATATTATTTACCATTACATTTGCTGAATGTTATTGTGTGTTTGTGTGTTAGATCAGACCGCACAAATCGCCACAAGTGTGACGTATTGAAGGAGTGAGGACATAACGTGTATTAATAATACTTACTGATGCTTTGATGTGTTTAGTTTCGTAGCCGGTAACGATGGTATTGTTTTGTAGCAGCAGATTATATGCTGAATTTAATACTGTGTATTAATTTTTGATCTAATTTCTCAGACTATCTTTCAGTCTTCTGTTTATCTTCAATCCTTACCTTGCCGCACCACTTCGTTCGATACTTTATACCTAACAAGCTAGTCGGTCTGTCTTGTGTCCGTATAGTATATTATTTTTTTCATTATATCTACCAATCTGAATGCGTTTTATCGACTTTAAAATGTTTATTGAAGTGATCACCAATATTTACATTTTACTGTTAAAACAAGTAATTAAACCAGAGAGACGCGAGTAGGTGTCACACTTAAATTAACCGAATATTGACTGATGTAAACGTGAGAAACTATTAGTTGTCAAAATTAGAATTTTTTGAACAGAACGCTTAGTTCTTTTTAATTACGAATATATCAAGAATTACTGAAAACTACTTATTCCTGCCACTTGACATGACCATAATCTCAAGTAGATAAATTTAATTAAAAAAATCCAGGCGGTACGTAAGCTTAACTGAGTCTAAGAGAGTAAATTGCACAAAAATTGGCATACATTACATTATTATCGGTATTATGTTACAGAAAAAAGTGAGATTATTATTTAAGAGAGCGATGAAATGTCATCACCTGTGACTAAAGACCATAACAGTGTATGAAAAAAGTGTAGATTTTAACATAGTGTAGGAAATGACGCCAATCAGTGCCTTAGACAATGTGGATATTTACTGTGATGCCATTAAGAATAGCTGAAATGACGTATAATTTTACGTCTTTAAGAGGAACATTAACCAGTGAAGTGATTATAATTCGATAAAGTGCAAACCATTTGGTGTAGCCGGCTGCGGTGGCCGAGGGAACAGCGGCGCGCCAGACTCTGCACGGCCGCTATGGTCGGGGGGTTCGAATCCACCCTCGTGCATGGATGTTTGTGTCGTCTTTAGTATAAGGTAGTCCATACGTTTAGGGACTGATGATCCCGCAGTTAAGTCCCTTAAGTTTAACAAACATTTGAACATCTCTTGCGCCATTAATGAGTACTACGATTCTGGAATGTCATATACCGACAGTGAAGAAAAGAGACAACAGATCACCACTTCAAATACCAAGAAACGTATATAAATATGTGTACTATTCAAATATGGACGCTTACTGTAATGCGACCTTAAAAGAATATAATCAGTGAACGACGATATTTTTATTCGGTGCTGCACGTATCAGATACTTCAACAAAAATACACTGCAACATTAGAAGCTAGTAATGAGACAACGTGAACAAACTCTTCAGTGGTGGTTATAATCCTCGCACTTTTACCTGAGCCCTGCGCAGAGACTGCTGGGAGCGGATGTTTACATTCGGCTCGCAGCGCATTCATTGGCTGTGGGTTAGGCGCACCCTCCTCCTCCAGTGCAGCCAGCTAATACCTTCTAGCTTCTAGCTTTTTAATGGAAGTGTAATGGCGTAATGTGTTGCAGAAGGGACACGAAATTAAGGATCACTTTGATGTACGAATAATAGGAAACATAAACTTATGCAACTAATTAATAAAAAAAAACTACCTTTACGAGCTCATTTCACACCTTAACGTCCGCGGCAGTCAGTGCTGCGTCTCTGCATTCCGTTTCAGTAAATGAAAACGGAAACTTATTTGTATAAAACTGCTACAAACGAATAGGTAGAAATAAAAAATAATGAAATTTCTAGTCATTTACAATGACTACGGCGCTTACTGCTATTTACGTTGGTAAGGTTGGTAGAGAGCATAAACATACCGGAGCTGCACAAACGCAGCCGACTTCCGCCAACCGCCCAGGTAACAGTGCGAGGAGAATATAATAAGATTTGTGAACACTTAAACAATGCTGCAAAGGACGCTATTTGCGGAATTTAGCTTAACCGCTGAATAAATGTTTTAAAAACCCAGGGTCGGGGAGAAACGAGTTACTTGTAACGCCGTTATTAGTAACAGTTACTTTTCAAAGGTAACGGACGGTAACGGCGTTATTATTTGCATAAAGTAACTTTATCTGTGTTACTTTTATCAGTTAACGATTTAACGGAAGTATAGTTACTTTTTTGTCGCAAGTCACGTAACATTTTGTGTATGAATTTCAATTCTCAAGACTGCAGAATAACAAGCCTTGATTTTAGTGAAGAGAAAAATGAAATACTGTTTGTTTTTAAATCAAATCTTTTCAGCAACATACGTTGGAAATGTATGAAATATATACTTTAGTTCCATTATAACATTTAATAGTGTTCATTCATTCATAATATTTTATTTTAGAATCGTATACGCAACAATAAGTAAATAACAATACCTGACGCGTCACACGTAAACAGCGCACATCCGATTATTTTCCGCACCGTTCGACATGTAGAAGGAAGAAGACACACGTATACCTTGGCCAGGTCATGTTCAAGTGTTCGAATTTTTTACGTTAGGTGGAAATAACAATTCCTTTTGTTACAAATTCATCCAAAGGTTCATAAACTATGTGGACAGTAATGACATGGCTTGCTTTGAAATATGGAATAAATTTGCAAGGATTTCGTAGGCGCTTCCTGTTGCCGAGAAACAAAGAGTAAAAACAAGTCTTCTCTTCAAAGGATTTCTTTTTCTGAACTTTGTGCCTTTCTTTGAAACAACTACGTCTGTAAGATTCATTAGAATTTCAAACTCTGACGGGGACATCTTGGGTGAAGTTACGAAAAGCAGAGATGTCTTCCAAATTCAGCTCGCACAGCCTATCATTCAAATTCAAATGTTTGTAAACCTATTGGAACTAACTACTATGGTCATCAGTCCCTAGACTTACAAACTATATAAACTAACAAACATTATGGACAACAGTTACACCCATGCCCGAGGGAGAAATTTTGAACTTCCGGCGGGAATGACGGCAAAGCAGTAGCATGATGCCTTAGACCACGTGACTACAATCGCGCGGCAGCGTTATTTCCGTCACATCTTCTATGGTACGTATTTATCCTCCTCCGATAATTACGTCTTCTTCGTCCGCTTATTTCGTCGAGTAGCCTACTATTAATGTAGCGCCCAACATCACTAATTCTTCTTCTTGACCTGTCATAGCGTAGCTCTCGTTGGGAATACATAATTTGAAATATTTGCTCATTGCTGACATTTCAGCATGACAGACGCTGCAATATAGTGTATAACAAAGTAGGCACTTTTCACGGAGGTGCGAACAACATGAAACGGAACTTTCGTGAGATGGAAGGTTTGAAAACCAACTTTTGTCAGTGGCGGCTGGTGATAATGTGCTAACGTGCTGCAGCACACTGTAAATATATTACTAAAATTATGCCATTCCTCTTCGGAAGCAAGCGAGAAATCGTTGTAAAATTACATCCTTTCTCTTGGAATGCGAACCCAGATATCACAATAAAATTATACCATTTCCCTTCCAGTACGTATTACAATGCTAGTAATAAGGATGAAAACGAATTTTGGAGCACTCTCGCCGCGATAGCTGGAAACTAGCTCCATGTGCTAAAGTGAGATTCAGCCACGCTAGTACGTGCGCAGAGAGGCGGCGCAGTCGTCTGTTCGCTAGTGCGCATGCGCAGACGTGACGTCAGGCCTGGCGACTCATGTGTGCGAAGACCGACTGCAGCACGAGATCAATATTTCTCTTCGAACTGCCTATAACTGTTGCGGAAGAATAGTATATGACGAATATTGCAGCATACAGAGTCAGAGTCAGGCATCTTGAACGTTGTCTCTCAAACCTACTTGTGTGAGGCTCGTATTCAAATACCTCTGATTCCAAATTTTTAATTTCTGTACTTAAATCTTCAATCACAAACAACATTAGTAATGCATAGCCACCATCCGAATGAAACTGCGCTTTTCAGCCCAGCAGTTTCATTAGTCACTTATGTAGAACGCAGATGACGTGGTGGGGATATTGCTAAGCTCCGTTATTTCCACTGTCAGTCACTCTTTTTATTTTAGTATATTTTGTTTTCTGTTTATTTTTGTAATATTGTAGCACACTGGTCAAATTTTGTACGAACCGCCACTGACTTTTGTTGATACTGGATAAACATTGAAACTGAGATGCAGTGAGGTAGCAAATGCTGTGGACAATTTATTTAATAATGCATTAATTATGTATGTATTAAGGTATTTAATTTTGGCATTAAAACTTGTTTCCATTCTACATGTGTAAGGTTCATTACGGATTCAGAAATGAGGTACACTTACAATGATTTAAAGTAACTGTAAACGTAACTGTAAAGATAACTGAAAGAAACTTGTAACTGATACAGTTACTCTCGATGTATAGTAACCATAACTGTAACTAAGTCACCTTTCAGGGAACTAACTTTAACTGTGGCATAGTTATTTTAAAAAAGTAACTTTTCCAACACTGAAGAACCGGCATGTACCAAAGGCCCTGCAGACCACTGACTCCTGATGCTGTGAAGAATCTCAATGATGCAGTGAGGTGTAAAACAAAGTTGAATAAAGCGACATTAGCGAGTGCACCACACATGATTCGAGTGTATCGGACGCCACTCGTAGACCGTATTGGTACTGGCCAGTAGAGCTGTAGCAAACCGAATGTATTCGGTACTGAGTAACGAATACTTCGGCTGATAGGAAATACAGAATCGTTATTCATGAATACATTTTATTACTCGCGTCTACTGTTACACTGACATTCGTCACGAAATATTCCGATTGATTCTAACATTCGAAGCCTCTAAGTAAAGTGCGGGAACAGTACTTAAAATGAAGGTCGTGGGTGGGTCTCGCTAATTTTTATCAGTTTGTATGACAATTGCATTTTAATCACGAGGGAAATTGACTGTACACCTAGCAGGCGTCTTTCGTGAAACACTCTGTAGTTTCTCATAAAAACTGATACTTCATGTTCAAAGGTTCAAAGCAGGAGCACTGAAACATACGGTATCAGTTTTTATGAGAAATTAGAATTCCTAATATCTACTCACTTGATGCGTCTATAACACAAGAAACCGATTGTGAAATCTTAAAAGGGCCACAATAAAACAGCTGAAGCGGAGAAAGGGACTTTTAATCAACCTTAACATGTACAACTAGTTTTGTTGTGGATGCTCTATGTATAAGATCGTATGCAGCCGTAAGTTACGTATGATGTGTCTGAAATGTGTATACTTGTGTCGATTTTCTTGAATATATTCAGTTTACAATGCTGCAACTATCGTCGCTCTAACGCGAGGTCAAGTGTGTGGTGCAAATTTCTATCTTGTTAATGTAGAAAATCAGTCTAATGAGGGATTTGCAATTGTAATGGATTTTGAGTGGGACTTCAGCCATCAGTTTCAGGCCTAAAATTTAATTTACGTCTGAATATCAGGGAGAAATGATTATTCATTATCAAGTGCGTGTGTTTTTGTTCCAAAATAAGTGACGATGTCCGTGGTAGTTTTCTTTTATTCTTTGTAACGAGCGTACTGAACATGCGTTCCCGCGTTTTCCAGTTATCTATAATTTTCAGTCCGCAATGCCTGGTAGTAGCTAACAATCACCTTCTGTGAGCTTTCATAACGTTTGTAAACAACCGTGCCTAAATTATTTTCCTAAATCTTTACTGTTTTCTGCCTTATCTTTGTATGAAATGTTAATCTTGGCCAACGGTTTTTTTAAAGTGTCATGGGCCGTCATCTCCATCGACCTGCAACTAAATATGCGGCTTATTAGTGAAGATGCTCGCCGTGGAGGTTCGAGTCCTCCATGGGGCATGGTTTTGTGTGTTTGTCCTTAGGTTAGTTTACCTAGGTTTAAGTCGTTTGTAAGCTACGGACTGATGACCTCGCAGTTTTGTCCGATAGATCTACAAACGTTTGAACATTTTATTAGTGAAGAACTAAAGGGTACAGTGAACTGCGCGAGTTCAAGGAATGAAACTAGGAGTGATTTTTCGTGGAAGCTTATATGATTGCCGGGGTTCCCGCCATTAAACATTGTCTTTCTTCTCATGCTTAGATAACTATCCCCTGTAATCACCCTCAATGTAACAACATTAAATTTATATACCTGTGGGCTAAATTTTGTCCGGAGATGATGGTTAGTTTGTCGGTTTTCTTTGGAAGAGGTGGTTCTACATGGCTAATTTACATCTCGCTGTGCCGGTCTTGTAGTATTTTACTGTGTTTAAATCTTTCGGGACGGAGAGTGTTTCCCGAAAGCGGAGTAATTCGGCGCAGCTGTTTTAAGAGCTGTGCGGGTTCCATATTCCTTAGGTTTCTTTCGTCGCATATAAGATCTACAGTTTTTAACTTACCGTTTTTTTTTTTCTTTTTTTGTAAATGAAGCTTGAAAACGCTCTTTACTGGCATACTATTATATTTATGACTTGGCGGTGATCGGTTTGTCTCAGCCACTATGACTTTCAGAAGTTCGTCATAAAAATATAGTTGGAAAAAATCTAGGAAACTCCTACAATTTGTCACTGCTTCAGAAATTTTTTCCCTTTGCGGCACAAAATCAATGTCTTCAGGAAGCTTTCCTTTCCCTGTAACATCTGCCCATACACCACCTCCCCGAGGAGCACCACTATTCGCGCCACTGCCGTCATTCAAATCACCACCATCCTCTTCATTTTCTTCAACGACATTTTCTTCCTCATTGTCTTCTTCGTTTCCCTCTTCATTTTCACCTTCCTCTTCATAATGTTTTTCATCATCAGTACTGCTTGACCACTCTCTCTCACCACCATCTTCGCCTACATTCCATTCTTCATTACTGTCATTCAGCAAACTTTCAATGTCCTTATTAGATAAACGAGCCATAATTATGTAGCCACTAACGAAAATCACTTCATTCGGAAAACAATAAATCACTGAAGCGCAAACAAACACGGCTACAGGTGGCAAGCGAGCTCCCGATTGGTAGTACAAGTCAGTCCCTATATACAGCGTTGGGTGCGTAACGCGATAATCGGGCCACACATACCTACCTCGCATCCCGAAAGGATTAATTCAATTCTTCTTAACGGTCAGAGGTTTTTTCCCTTCCTTCTGCTACGTTTCTGATAATTTTATTTGTGTTGTTTTCGCTGTTTCCCTCGGGAGGTACATTGTTTTTTATGTCTTGCAATACAAATATCAGTAGAGCTTGCCGTATTCAATTTGTAGAGAATCATGCATGCAGCATGGGAATAGAATGATGCATCATTGAAGAAACTATTCCCTTGTACCCCTTTCCACCAATATAGGATTTTACACACGCTAAATGATATGGATTATTGAGACCAGTAACATTTAATTTCATACCCAGGCAGACGATAAGGTAACGAACCATTCTGTTCATTCTATTTCTCTTTTTTGCCAATGTGTTAGAAGTAATAAATAGAGTTGTTCAATTTTGCCGCGGTAGGGCGGCCGAGCGCATTGACGAGCTATGCTCCAGTGCACGAGGCCGTTCCCCGTCGGGGGTTCGAATCCCCCCTCGGGCATGGATGTTGCTGCCGTCATTCGTATAAGGTAGTTCATAAGTAGTTCGTAAGTTTAGGGGCTGTTGACCCTGCCGTTAAGTTCCTTAAGCTTCACAGACATTTGAACATTTGTTCAATTTTAATTCTTCCAATATCTTTATTTCATTCTGTTCATTCTATTTCACTTTTTTGCCAATGTGTTAGAAGTAATAAATAGAGTTGTTCAATTTTGCCGCGGTAGGGCGGCCGAGCGCATTGACGAGCTATGCTCCAGTGCACGAGGCCGTTCCCCGTCGGGGGTTCGAATCCCCCCTCGGGCATGGATGTTGCTGCCGTCATTCGTATAAGGTAGTTCATAAGTAGTTCGTAAGTTTAGGGGCTGTTGACCCTGCCGTTAAGTTCCTTAAGCTTCACAGACATTTGAACATTTGTTCAATCTTAATTCTTCCAATATCTTTATTTATTTCTTATCTCCGCTCATTCCTTATTGTTCTACTATAAGTGTAATCAGTTAATTAAATGGATGATGGTGAAATTAAATATGTGGCGGCGTTTTAAACAGGTAGTATGACGGTCCCGCCTAAATTGAAACCAGTAGCTATGATTCAGAACTAGCGTTATCCATTGGATAATAAAATTTATTTAATTAGTAAACAGTTGCCACATGTAATTGCGGGTCAGACAGTTTATCATTCAGATGGTTCCGCATGGTGACTACCGGTCAAGGGATACAAATGTTAACGCCCTGGTATTGCAGTAGTGGAAATATGAGACTAAACACGTAATTTTGTTCACAGGGTGATAAAGCAAAAGGACTATTGGTTTTTTCAGTCGTGGAGGAAAATTCTACAGGAAAGTCTCCCACACAAAAACTAAAGATTTAGCAGATGAGGAGAGCTTCTGAGAAGTTTGGAAAGTAGGAGGCGAGGTACTGGCGGAAGTAAAGTTGTGAGGCGGTGTCGTGAGTCGTGTAGGGGTAGCTCAGTGGTAGAGCGCAAGCCCGCGAAAGGCAAAGGTCCCAGGTTCGAGTCCCGGTTCCAGCACACACTTTTAATCTGCCAGGAAGTTTCAGATGAGGACGATCAACCGTAGTGTAATTTAAAGATTGCCAGGGAGTGAAGAGGCAAAAGAGAAGGAAGTACGTGAGTGGTTAAATTCGGACGAACTGTTGGAGGTGACAGACTCTTCTATAATAGACGTGTTTAACATTTCATCGCATTCTGAGAAATGATGAGGACGACGAGGTAGTGGCTGGGCCGATGCTGAGTCACAATGATGGCTAAGCTACTCGAGGTGGCCATATGCTACGTTGAACACAAGCCTAGGTAGAGGCGACACCAGCTGACATACAGTACTGCTACCGAGACGGTGTCATGACATTGCCGCGATGACTTCTCTAAATAAATAATTATTGTTATTCTGTTATCTAAATGCACATGTAAATACTTTTCTTGTTATAAAGTTCACATTTTTTACTGTATTACCTACATTATCACAAATATATATATATATATATATATATATATATATATATATATTTGTGATAATATTTTTCCATACCTTACAGTTCCTACCTCTGTACCCCAAACCTCGCCTGATTTGAGTGGTGTGTGAATGTGTGATCATGTGTGTGTATATGTATGTATGTGTGTGTGTGTGTGTGTGTGTGCGTGTGCGTGTGCGTGCGTGCGTATGTGTGCGTATGTGGTCTTGTGCACTTGCAGTGTGCATGAATTTTCATATATATATATATATATATATATATATGTATATATATATATATATATATATATATTTTACTTTATTTTATTTTATTTTCTCCCCTCACCCGCCTCCCCACTCCATTCCTAAGCTGCATCTCGTTATTCCCATCTAACCCATCCCCACCACCGTGACGTAACCTTTCTATCCCCTCCCCCTCCCCTCCCCTCCCGTCCCCGTATATATATATTATATTATTTTATTTTATTTTACTTTATTTTATTTTATTTTCTCCCCTCACCCGCCTCCCCACTCCATTCCTAAGCTGCATCTCGTTATTCCCATCTAACCCATCCCCACCACCGTGACGTAACCTTTCTATCCCCTCCCCCTTCCGTCCCCTCCCGTCCCCGATTCGCTGCAGAGCGTGATTCGAAGTGTGGCAGTCGGAGGTGATGGTTGTATGACTGTGTTGTGTGCCTGTGTGATTGCGTGAGTGCTCTATTTCTGAAGAAGGCCATGGCCGATAGCTGAATGTGTTGTATGTGTGTGTCTTTTGTATGTGCCTGTCGCATCTCGTCGCCACGTCTTTGCGGTGAGTTGTAACTGTCCTCATTATATTATATATATATATATATATATATATATATATATATATATATATATTATTCGATGGATAGTGGATAGTGTTTTCGATAGTTCGAGGTGGTTCCGATTCCATTGACCTCGAACTATCGAGACTGTTCTGTATTATAAAAGTGTTTTTAAAACTATCGCACTAATATGATATGGTTCCTAGACTTACAAACCACTTAAAGTAACTTACTCTAAGGACAACACACACACACACACACACACACACACACACACACACACACACACACACACACACCAAAGCTCGAGGGAGGACTCATTCTTCTGATGGCGGGCAACCGCGCGCTCCACAGCAAGGCACCATAGAGCTCTCGGCCATCCCACCGTGGCCACGATATTATACAATGCATCATAAACACCATGTCACCAACTCTACGAAGGTTCCATGCAGTCTGAATTCTGTTCACTCAAGTATCTGTGGTTGGTGTGCATCTTTTGGAAATGAAGTTTATTTCTGCCTACGTCTGACCTATGTTTGCTACGTCAAATCTGCTTACAGGAATGAAGTTGGCAGACAATACTGTTGTTGCTTGATATATCACTTTCCATTTAACCTTCCGTTGGGGGCACCGCGGTATAGGATACACATCACAACTCTTAATTTAGTAAATGTGAGTGTCAATACGCTGGTGATAGTACTCGGCTATCATGAATCTAGTATTCGATCTTCAATCACAGATAGAATGGTTTCCACCTAGTTTGGAACCAGTACAAGCCTTCGTTTGGTTGCAACACCATTATTATCTTATGATCACCCTCTGCGAAGTGTTTGCCGCCTCGTGTCGTATGAAAGTTTCTGTGTAACGTCTTTTGTATAACATTCTCTACAAGTATTTTCGATATTTACGATTTTAGTTAGATGTTTATGCGTTTATTTATTCCCACTGATAATGTAATGAATCCTGAAGAGATTATACAATTATTAGCGTAAATTTACAAAGATGAGTTTCCATGTGATGGGCCTGATTAAGATGTTGGTATGGAAGAGGAAATTATTGAAACTGATGACCACAACATTCATTCTAACTGACGCAGGTTGGAGATGACAGTCTAGAAACTATTTTACATTTTGTTACGACATGTAACTAAAAAAGAAATTATTGTAAATTAAGTGAAACACTTTCTATTAGTAACCTCTAATGACAGGAAAAACAAGTGCTGAAAACATTGTTAGAATTTTACCTGAGCCAAAAAGGAGAGCCGTAAATGCACTTACACAATTATATCATCTGCTTGTCAATGGAAAGGTGGTAGAAGACATCACAGCTGATAGCAAATGAATTGCTGAAATATGTAGTTACAACTATACTTGAGCTTACAGCTGCGAAGACACTAAAGCAAAAGAAATTTGGACCCACTTGAGATACTATTTCTCACTTATGGGACGGCACAAAAATGCCAGGACGAAGAATTCGTGCTACAATTGTTGATTCTATATCTGCAAAATGAATTCACGTCAGAATGTTGAGTGTATCTCCTGTGATTCTAACGATTTGCAGATGGGATTTTGTTTAGATTGAAGTTGTTTTTAAACATACTATATAAATAATGTTGACTGCTTTTTTATAAATAAATAACACAATGACAAGTATTAGTATTTCTGTGCACAAATATCGGGGCGGCAGATTTGAGGGACGGCATTTTGGGTCTCTCACTATGCTGCCGAAATTCCGGCGTTCGGTCTGCTGCGAGAAGGCTCGTATGTAGAATCCCTCCGCCGCTGTGGCGAAATCTTTCGTCTCCGGGCCGGAAAGTCCATTCATTAGCACTTCTCTAAGAATATTGCTTACCATCCCGGTAAGCGTTAAAAATGTGGAAAAGAGGTTTCCAAATAAAAACTAAAAAGTTCAAATGTTTGTAAATCTATCGGACTCAACTGCTGGGTTATTAGTCCGTAGCTTACAAACTAAGGTACACTAATCTAAGGACAATAGGACAATACAAACACCAATGGCGGGAGGGGTAGGGGGACGCGAACCCCCGACGGCGAACGGCCGCACGCACCGCAACTCGGCGCCCTAGTGCGCATGGCTAATGCACCGCGGCTTATAACAACGAATAAAGAACGTTTTGCGCTCGACAAATACGCAGAAGTTACTGAATGTTCAAATGTTTGTATAGCTTATGGGACTTAACTAAGGGGTCATCAGTCTCTAAACTTACAAACGAAGTAATCTTAAAACAGGTAGTTAAGCAGTTTCCGGAATTTAAAAAAGTTAGGAAAAAGATATTCGAGACTTCATGGCTTGGATCCTTTTGATAGGTATAAATTATTTGTATTATGGTGTTCAAAATCCAGAAACCAAAACTTTAAAAAGTTATACCTAGTTTTGCACTTTATGTGTAGGGAATCTTACAAACTACCTTATAATACAGACGACACAAACATCCATGCCCGAGGGGGAACGGCCTTCAGCATCTGAGCATAGCGCCTCAATGCGTTTGGCTACTCCGCCGCAACGCCGCTAATTTTGAATGCAATACAAATAAAGTTTTATTTTTACTGGTGCAATAGATCGTTTCGTCTCGAACCTTTCAGTCTTTATAGTTCATTTAAAGCCAAGAAATTCTCGCTGTGCCCAAAGTTTATGGAGTGCTATTCACAAGGCTAAGTATGATTCTGTTTGCATCATTTTACAATATCTACCTAATACTTGTCATTCTTGGAAGCACTTATGCTTCTGATTTCATACTACAATATACATATTACTCACACGACATGTTCAATTTTCCACTCAATTTTTCACTCTTCCGTAATGTTTAACAGTGTTTGGTGTCTTTGCGTAATATAGCTTCCACAAAAAGATCAGTGTGACTGCAATGTCTTATATAGCTGAGAGAAAAGCAATAAAAATGGGGAGGTTGCCACAAAGGAATTACTAAGCGAGAGACGCCGATATAAGACACGTTGTAATTAAATTATACTACCTGTTTATTTTAATTATATATGATTTCGCGTCTTACACGGAATTTCACTCTAAATTGTTTGTATTTAAAAGTCTTCCGCGAGTTTGTATGTTTACCTAATTTTTGTAAATTATTTAACTCTTACATTACGCTATAGTCGTCTATTCTAGTGATGTGTCACTTTCTGCCTTGCATGTAGTGTAATTTTTAAATACATGATGTTGCTATTATTTAAAAGAGTTAAAGATTATTTCAATAAATGTAATATTTAAATTAGATATTTACAATGAGGAGGCGTGGATGGATTTTTTGGGGATGGGAGAATTCACCATAATGGTCCTCGCTTTTTGAGAGGGTCCCGATTCGCAGTAATCATTTTTTGTGAAACAAATACAACAATAACAGCACCAATACTAATAATAATATGACAAAATCTAGAAGTATGTAAATGAGAAATGTAAATATTTTATTATTATACGTGGATCATGAATTCAAAATCCTTATCTCCCCCACCCCCCCCACCCCCCTCTTGGAAGCGTGCTTGTCGAGGGCCAGGATTGTAACCTTTTCATCCGCAGCAGCGTTAATGCTAGAGCGGGAGCTTTTGTTACATTAAAAACGTTAGTCACGTCAAGACGAAATTGCGGTGTAATTTCCGCGGCGCACCTAATCATACCAAATGAAGTGGCGAGCCCACCAGATGGTTAAAAAATTGCCTTAGATTGAAGATAGCCCATTTCCGGATGTACTGGATGGATGGATGGTTTGAATTTTAAAGGGACTAAACGACTACACCCAGATGTACTCCAAACACTTACAGTAAAAGATACACCATTTCACCGAAATGGCTGAATATTTTTCATAAATCATACAAACCGCTTAAACCTGTTTAGTGTTACTTTCGGTTTTTGGTTTGATGATATAAAGATTTGGATTAAATACCGCTTATGGAATTGAATGAACTTCGGAATATCTGTAGGAATGAATTTTTAAAGAGGATGTCAGAAAAGAACTTGGATAATATCGGCATTCAGAAATAGCGGTAATTATTGTTCAAGTTAAGAGAACACCTGAAAGCACGACTGCAAAAGACAGATGCCGAAAAGTAACCTTTACATGCGAGATGACCCGTGGATCAGCTGTAGACAATATTCTGTGCTGGAATAGAGAATTAAATTAACCAATCCTCCGTCAATGGATGGTTGATTATCTTACGATTCGCATCACAAAGTTTCACGACAGCGTTAAGTTACCGACACAATAGGGAAATAAAATTATAGAATATAGAATTTTGCCTGCTAAAAACATTAATAGCAATTTCTGAAAATCAAATCAGTACAAATTGAATCTAGGAAGGAGTTGGGGTTGAACCAATCTTATGCAATCGTGAAGCGAATGGTAATAATGAGGAAGCATCTCTTTACGATTGAAAGCAGCTTGCGGAAAACAATGAATAAAAAATTGAGGATAGGAGAATGTCATTATGAATTAAAAAATATATTTCATATCAACCTGGCAGTGACGTATCCAGGATATTGTCAAAGGGGGGGGGGGGGTTTCGAATGGTTAAAGAGTAATTTATAAAGGCTCATGTTTTGATTTATCTAAAAACAAACATAGGCTAACATATTTTTTAAACTTTTTGCACATAGTTTGCGTTTGTAAGACCTTCTTATAAATCCTGCAATATTTTATACACAAAGTTGAGGAAAACATTTCTTAAAAATTGTTTCAATATACAGCACCAGAACCTTCAGTTTTTATTACAAAGGAAGTCAGATTATCAGAATGAGAAATGTTTCTTTTTATTTGAACACTGACAACGACACGGTTGCATGTTTCCAAGCTCGCTACCTGTCAGCCACGACTGTAGCTTGATGTTTCGCAAAATGTGCTTTAATTTTTGCATCAGTATAAATACCTTGCATATTGATTTAGGAAGCGTAAGTCTATAATTTTATTTCCAAGATTATTTGTTTTCTTACTCTTGTTGGCATTGCAACGTATCCATCCTCTAGATAATATATCGCTCTCAAACCTAACTTTAAAAAGTATTACACATACGGAGTGAGGTGCCTTATGATACACTGAAATATTGCCACTCCAAATATCGACTCCACTGCTGTAAATAGATAAAAAACATTTTATAGTAGTACGTATTTTAACTTACCATAACGCTAGTGGACAAATGAAAGTCGGTTTTTCTTTTCTTTATTTTTCTTGTTATGAAATTACTCATAATTGGAAATTTATCTTAAAAGCACAAAAGCGGCAGCGGCAGCGGCAGCTGCAGCATTCCACTGTGGTGCTTAACATAGCAATAATGGAGTAAGGCCAACAATGGACAACGGCTGAAGGAGGAATGGGCAATAGCCGATGCGATAATTAAAATCTATAGATGACTTTTTGACTGTCCACAGTGCGTATCCCTTTTTCGGCGTATGACTGATAACTATATCATTCAGTTTCACTACACGGTAGTTAGGTCGTGTCTTATTTCATTTAGTCCCTTCGGAGGTTCGAGTCCACCATCGAGCATGTGTGTGTGTGTGTGGTCCGGACCCCTAAGACGCCCCCCCCCCTCCCCCGCTTTGGCTACGTCCTGAAACTGGGGGTTTACTGCTGTGGTGGCCGCCACTCCGCACTACAACTTATTGACGGATTGACGGTGCAGTGGTCAGTGAAAAGATTAGTAAAAAGTGAAAAAGACGCCAAAGCGATCAAAATTGTGTCCTTAGTTTTATTTGCACGCCTGTGTATCCTGCACGCTAGGCCTGGCCTTACGAGTTTCAAGCACGAAACAGGGAGTTTCGGCAACCTAGCTCCCCTTCCAAATAGTAGAAGGGGGTTCTGCAGTGCCGGCGATTCGTCACGACGACCAGTCGGCCCCAAGCATTGCAGAGCAGAGCAGCAGGTAAGTCCAGCTTGGCGCGGCTAGCAAGCTTCCGATAATTTTTTTTATTTTATTATTATTTTTTTATTACCATGAGCAAATCCCTGTACGAACCTCCGCATATAGTCATGAATATAGGAATTTGGTGAACGCCGTACTCGTAACGGTCCTCGTTCCGCCTCCACTTCCTATGCTTTCAAATTCACAGGCCAGACAGGAATCACAGGCGTGCCCCCCTTTCTTTTATTTAATGTAAATGTGTTAATTATCGTGCCATGTATTTTTATTGTAGTAGTTAGTTAGATGAATAAATTCGTTAATTATGCCCCACTGTTTTTTTAGAACACCCACAGTCAGATACCAATAATAGATTCTAGTTGGTGAAGTTTATCGCTTTGCCACACTACAATGAGAATAAATAAAGCTCACACTTACATATTCCTTCCAGTAAAGAGCCGTCAGATGAGTACAAGTGCGCTTCCGTTCTATCTCCAGGCCGACTGAAAAAATTGATAATAACAAACAAAAATTCAGAGGTATATATTGTGAACGTATACGCAAGAGATACGCGTCGCAGCTGTAATTTTAGTGAAAAAGATTTAGTATTATGCTACACCTGGAAGTGGCGAGCGTTCGCGCATGTTGAGACCGCCTGTGGTAGCCAACTTCGCCGGCGCTCTGGGCCACCTCTGCACAGCCCCTAAGGCACGTCGTTTTCGGCAAAATTCATTTGTTTCGAGCCCACCGTCGGGGAAAATTGTGTGCCGGCCGGCAGGCAGCGGATCCGCTAACAAGGCCGCACGGGCTGGAATCAATTAAGACAGAGGGCCCCGCTGTTCCATTGTTAGAGGCTGCCGTTGGTGGGTGCGCGACACGGCCGAGGTCGTTACCGAACCGACTGCGGCTTTTTGCCGCACCGCGCCCGGCTGTAACCTCCGCCATTCGGAGCGAATCCTCTCTATATAACTGCCCCGCGATTAAGGACAACTGTTATGAACCTCATAGGCCTATCCCTTCGTAAAATAGCGCCCACAAAATGCAGTTACGAGCACGGTATCAAACGCGAAACATCGATGCCAAGCATTATACGAAAAGGGCAGCAGTTATAAAATATTGTCGAAAGAGATTGAAATACCTATATTTTTCATTAACAAAACCAGCATACATTCGCAAAGTGGGTCACCGATATTGAAATAATATTACACACAGTCGAAACTGGAGGTATAATCAATAATAGGGTAAGATGGTACAATTTCGATCATTTCGGACAAATGTCATTGTAACTGGAAATATATTGAGAAAATAAATAATTTTAACTATTTCACTTGTTCCCGGATGTTTAATGAATATGTAACGCAATATTACACAGTGACAATTGTTGGTATAAACACTAGAAAAGGTTACAGAATTGAGAAAAACCGATCGAATATGTACCACACTAGCTACAATTATGATCACTTCCCCGTAGAATTATGATCACTTTCCCGTACAATTATGATAATAGGCATCTTCCACATAGAAAGCACTTTTTCCTTAAGGCACCAATGCACAGTTCGTGATAGCAAACATTGCACATTTAGCAGCGAATCCAATCACCCTTAACCAGAAAATATATAAGAGCGCGTTGAACTAAGTACCTTCACTTACATCTTAAATGGAAAACAATTATATCTCCGTAGCACAAAGTGGTGTATTCTTGGAAAAGACAGGAGGAGCTGTAGAAAACTGCTACACTATAACGCACACAACGAGACACCATGAAATTGACAAATGGCGCGAAAACTTATGTTGATCGGAATTGTATCTATATCGAATTTGTACCACCTTACCCTATTACTACACCCACTACAGCTGCCAATAGCGTTAATAATGCAAGTCGGTCAGCCTTAAAAATATTGGTTTAATAATACGTAGGGCAGAAAAAAATAGGTAGCAGTACAATGGTTATTACTATTTATATACTTAATAATAATAATAATAAAAAGAAAAAAAAGGAACAGATGTTTGAAAAGCTTATGGGAATTAACTGTGGAGTCATCAGTCCCTAAACTTACAAACTACTTATGAACTAACTTATACTAAAGACGACACAAACATCCATGCCCGAGGGAGGATTCGAGCCGGCCGCGGTGGCCGAGGAGACTGAGGCGCTCCAGTCACGGTCTGCACGGCCACTACGGTCGGGGGTTCGAATCCCCCCTCGGGCATGGATATTTGTGCCGTCCTAGTTCGTAAGTAGTTCATAAGTAGTTTGTAAGTTTAGGGACTGATGACCCCGTAGTTAAGTCCCATAGACTATACAAACATTTGAAACATTTATTTTGGAGGATTCGAACCTCCGACAAGGGAGACGGCGCGACGCGCAACGTGGCGTTCCAGACCGCTCGGCTACCCCCGCGCGTCGTACTCGCAGCTGAGCAGCGGAGGCGTGCGGATCACTGGTGTTCTGCACCTCGTACTCGTTGCCTGAGAGCTGAGAAGAAGAGTTCGTGCTGTGGCGGGAATTGAACAAGTTGTCGATTTTGTTGTTGTAACAGCGAAAGAAAGAAAATTGTCGTAGTTACGGAAGAGAACGAGTGAAGTGGTTAAGAGACACAGAGGAATTCCATTATTCTTGTTAGAGGGACCTCTATGAGCTGCCAATGTTAGATGAAGTTCAGATATACATAAATAAGGGCTACCCTTTTAAGTCACAGAAGAAGACAACTGGAGGGACTCAAAATGTCATCGTGTATGCAGACCACAGCAGCAGAAGAAAATACATTAACCATACATTTACAAAAAGAACTTTAAACGAGGCACCTAGATTTTATAACTCTTTATACAGTGAGGCACACTGCACCACATCAAATGCAAGGGTATTACTTTAAAACAGTGATATTGATAACAAAGTAACTGAAGAACAGAATAGAAGCCTTACGGGTGGAGTAAATGTGTAGACGTTCTAGATATAATAAAAAATTCCACTGTCGAAAAAATTCCAGGTCCCGATGGTTTATATGTAGAGTTTTATCAAACTTGTTAGCAGATAGTAGGTGATAAATTCACAGAAGTAATTAACGAAACGTCAAGTGGTGCAAATGTCACTGAAGAAAAGAAACAGTGTATAACTGTACTATTGCCAAAAGGAAAGAATAAAGAGATAAAACAACTCAAATAAGGCCAATTGCTTTAATGAACTCTGATTATAAAATCATAGATTAAAGAAAGAAAGAAAGAGATGATACATTAATTGACACTCATCAAACATGTATCCCTGGTAGGAGTATTTTTAAAACTGTGAGTGAGTACAGGGACATAATTTCAGTATTTTCCACAATCCTGGCCGAGGCAGGCATAGCTCTTTGAGACGCTTCTAAAGCTTTTCACAGGGTGAACTATGAATATTTCTTCCACACAATGACATGGATGGGTTTTAACAGTACTTACTGGTGGTTTTAAGAAATATATTAAAAACAAACATTTTACTCGTGGCCCCCATACTAGACCAACAGATATTAAAAATGGCGTTCCTCGTGGCAGTCCACTGTCAATGTTGTAATACATCATAGTTCTAGAGCCTTTATTGACACAGTTACATAGTAAGTTAGAGGGCATAACAATACTAGAAGAATGTCGAGCTACCAACGCATATACCAACAATGTTGGGGTACTTGTGAGGATTCAGACGACATAGATAAACTGAAGCATCTGTTCAGCTCTTCTGTAATACAACAGGTGCCAAAATAAACGAGACTAAAGGCTTTTTTTTTTTTAATCTTAATGGGCTTAGAAATATGCGTCTAGACAGGGCACAATCAGGAGTGACCTTCTACGATGATGCTTTAAAAACGATGGCCTTTGACTGAAGGAAGGAATCAGCAAACATAAGAGGTCCCTTAAAATAAACAAAATCGGACAAATAAACCTGATCCAGAAATTTAAAATAATTAACTATGCTCTTCTTTCAAAGGAAATATATGCGGGGCAAATATTCCCATTACCCATCGTAATATCTAAAACCATCATGTCCACAATCTTTAAATACATTTGGCAAGACGAGGCTTTCAGAATAGCTGCTACTAGTGAACACTGAAACCTGAAGCGGGAGGCCAGGGGCTCATCGACATCCGCCGCAGGACTACAGCAGTTTTTATCCAAGAGTACCTTTCAGGTTATAGAAAACTATCCCAACAGTGTCATATCGAGTCTATTCAAGACATTACTGAGAACATCTCGAATACAAGTGGATTACTGACTTTCCTGTTGAAATAATATAAATAGTACTTACGTAAGGTTACATCAATGCAAAATTAGATAGATCTGGTTTAGGTTACCTTACATTCAGTATTTCAATCACCCAATGTTTATTAAAAGTAAACAGCAAACACAAATGACAGTAAAAACTCTATCTTGCTCAACGTAATCTTTAAACCATTAAAATTTTAGAAAAGACTGCCCTCTAAGGCAGTAATTAGCAAAACAATCCTGTTCAATGAGCCTTTGCCAATAACGTAACATTTAAGAAAAAGCTTCAACTTGCCTGAAGGGCAGCAATTAAATTAGGTAAACACTCTTTTACAGCGGCCTTCGGCAACAACAGTTGGATAGAAAACATAGAAATTTAAGAAACGGCTTCAACTTGACTGAAGGGCATCAATAAAATTAGCAAAACAAAATATAGCAGGAGAAGTAACATCAATGGTAAATACTAATTAATATCCATTGCGGGAGACTCGAAGCAGCAATGTCTTTCCCAGCAAGAGAACGGCGAGTGGTCACAGAGAAAAAAGAAAAGGGAGAGGTTCCGGTTTAAGGAGTGTCCAGACGAATTAAAGAGCTACAGCCTTAACCAGAAAGGAAGCTCTGAGGTTCCACAACATTGCCCAAAATTACGATTAAGGTTTGGCATAATTTACCGTAGTAGGAAAACACTCAGCCTATGATTACTGCTGTCCCCCTGACGGGCCATGAAACAATCGGGTAAATTCTACCTAAAGAAAAAGCCACTGACATGACAACCACAAAGAAAACTGGGTTCAGCTAATCATCTTAAACAGTGTACACAAATGCAGGCAAATACATGGCGAGTCATAAGGGAAAGACGCCAACTAACAGAAATAATTAGACATGGCCAAGCGAAACAACTACTTAACGCCAAAGTCCAATAATAGTTGTACCCGATGTGCCAAGTTGAGTGGATGGGCTATTCGGAGATGGAAGCGAGTCTGTTTCCATCCAGCTTGAAGATTCCGAAGCAGGTAAAGCCCAGGCTCAAGTGTACATGAGGCCGACGTCGTCACATGGAACATACTAGGCGACACCACTCGCCCGCCAAGGGGCACAACACTCGGTGAACATCGTCAGCACGCCCGGCCCATGACCGTTCTGAGTACATCCGAACACTCCGCTTTCTGGCTGCTGACTGACTTGCCGGCAGATGCCACACACACACACACACACACACACACACACACACACACTGTCTCACTCCTCGCACTGCACCGCTGGTACGGTCCTCTCGCTGGCAGCGAGGATAGCCGCCGGTAGACAAGCGCGAAGCACAATCGGGTAGGTCGCCGACGCGAGAAATCAAAAATAAGATCGATAGGATAGCGCTCCGCGATACGGCACCGGCACGGCTCAATAACCACCCGCAAATATAAATGGAATAAATTATAAGCTGAAGTATGTTCGACGCTTTTGCCTAGAGATACTTGTCCTTTTCATTCTCCACTCCGAGGAGTTTGAGATCCGGCCCATAAAGTGTCACGATTCTATTCAGCTAATTGTCAGACAGGCTGACAGTGGGGCGAAGGGGGATCCCTATTGGGAGTTAGTTGGAGAGGTTTACCAGTTCCTGCATACGCCTTACAACCAAGGAAAGCCTCCCGAAAACCTTAGACGGGGATTGGGCCCAATTTTATTTATTTATAGTGACGTGGCCCCAGACAAAAAGCAGATTATCAGCGGAGCGCGATAGCACTCCCGACAATCATAAATCTCGTAAACTCGTAGAGATCAGGTTGACCAAATTACAGTGGACAAACGTCTCCCTAGAGGTGCCGCACCCGGAAGCGAGGTATACTCTTGCCTAGAGATAAGTTGTCTGTATACTATTATGGATAATCAAAAAAATCACCTGCTGGTACATCATGGACCACCTTAAAACCTGAGAAAATCGACATAAATTGGAAGCAACGTACCCACAACTGAACTGGAAGTCCATTTGGAAAAATGTACATAATAAAATACTGCAAATAGATGCGAAGGCAGCGTAGTAAATAATATCGTTTATAAAAATGACAGTCTATGTCATATTGGTTTAAGTAATACCAATGTCAGTCAGATGTCTTGCCGCCGTAGATACAATGTCATTGACATGTCTGTAAAGAGCATAAAAATATTTGGGACACTGTCAGGAAACTTATTGGTTTCATGAAGGGAACTGATGTCTGAGAAATCGCAGTTAATAACATATTACTACCACAAAATGTTTCGTAACCCTAACAGAAGAATAATGCAATAGTTTGGATACTTAGACACTATGTCAATTATGTCATTAACAACAAAGGCGCAGATAACATTTTGGAATACAACATTATATACACAGCGCATACTTCAAATAACATAGGAAGAAGTGTCACCAATGCTGTTCGAGAGACAAGGAATCGGTTAACGACGTCTGGACGCAGAAGCATCCCAAAGTAGGGGACAGCTGCTAAGGGTGAAGTACGGTGTGGACTTCGTGGGCCCAGTGATCACTAAAGTAGCTGTGAAGGACTCAGCAAACCCTGAAGCAGCGATACACTACCGCACAAATAAGAGTTAGTAAAAGTCAAAAATTCCTTTGGTCACGCGTAAATGGAATAGTTGTTAGTAATTTGTGCCAAAGGGTAAAAATATTGAAAAATCAGTTAGACATCTAAATTTCATTATTTACTTTATCAGGATATATTATTTATTTTATTATGAACTGAAAGAAAATATAGTTTTTTACATACAGCAGTATAGAAAGTACAAAAATCCACAGAGGAGGCAATTTATTTATCTGTTTATCTTTTCTTTTATACACGCATTACATGGTGTACTTATTGCCCTGATTCACGAGGAATGAAATACAAAAAACAAGGAGTGCTGTAAATACTACGACAGACGACCGCAGAGTTATGAGCAGACGAAAATAATGACTTATTTTAAAAAGAGAAACGGAACAGTCAAAAAATGTTCAAATGATTGTAGAGCTTATGGGACTCAACTACGGGGTCATCAGTCCCCAAACTTACAAGCTACTCATGAACTAGCTTATACTAAAGAAGGCACAAACATCCATGCCCGAGGGGGGATTCGAACCCCCGACGGGGAACCGCCTCGCGCATCGTAGCATAGCGCCTCACTGCGCTCGACCGCTCCGCCGCGGCAAGGAACACTCGAAACAGGTTGTAGAATCGTCTGTGCAAGTATAAAGAGTAAAGAGAGAGACAGAGAGAGAGAGAGAGAGAAACAGACAGAATGGGGAGCAGAGGGTTAGGGGTATGAATCTCGCAGGAGGTTTTTTTATTTTTATTTATTTATTATTTCTTTCTTTTTAGATTTAAACTGGCAATGAACTTTCAACGATGTGAGAAGTCAACAAAACAGTCACGTCGTTTCGATTGAAGGTTAAACTGTAGGTCCCCTTTTCTCAGTTGGGTGGCTGGGGTACTTTAGGTTCAGCCCCACGGAATGACCGCATGTCTAAGGCGTTATACTGTAGGCAGGTCAGCCATTGCCGCCAGAGGTTCGAGTCCTCACTCGGGCTTGTGTGTGTGTGTGTGTGTGTGTGTGTGCAAAGTTGGGTAAAGTAGTTTGTAAGTCTATGGATTGATGACATTAGCAGTTTGGTCTAATAGGTTAAAAACACATGATTTTTTTCTCTCTAAGTTAGGAACAAATACTTACCCATAATCGAGCCACTCGAAATTATTATTATTATATTCGATTCAAAACGTTTTACTTAATGGTACAAAATATTTCACAATACAAATTTATTCGTAATACACAAAAGGCATAACTGTGAATTTAAATTTTTTGCGTATTTCGGTTTATTCCAATTTGTCTCAATTATGTGCGTTAGTCTCGCTACAGCTTAGATTTCAGCAATTGTGAATTAACTGATGCCAAAATTAAAGGCGTTCAACGACTCTGAAAGAAATGTTGTGTGTATCGATGTGACAGATAGTCTTAAGAAATTTTGGTCCTATGTCAAATCGGAAAACAGGTCGAAACAAAATACCCGTACACTCTGTTACCATAATAATGTTCAAACAGAGGATTAGGCACACAAGGCAGAAATATTAAATCTTTCTTCAAAGCTTTGTCACAGACAAAGATTGCACGGTAATTTCTCTTATAAACCATTGCACGAAAAACAAAATGGGAGATATTGAAAGAAGTGCAAGGTGGATAGAAAAATAAATGAAATGTCTCAACGAGGAAAGGCCGCTAGATCTGATAGGATACTGATTAGGTTTTACACGGAGTATGCGAAGGAACTTGACCTTCCTCCCCTCCCCCCCTCCCCCCCCCACACACACAAACATACATCTAACAGCAGTATATTGAAGGTCTCAAGAGAAGTAAAGTGCTTCTTCTGAGAAAAGCAATTACATTTACAAGTAGTGTCGCCAAATACATGCATAATACTGACATAGGTCGGTCGCAAAATTTTAGAAAGCAACAATCATGTGAAACACAACTAGTGCTATTCATCCACGAGATACAGAGGGCATTAGATACAGAATTGCAGGTAGATGCACTGTTTCTTCTTTTTCTCAAGACGTTGGATACCGTTCCGAACCGTCGCCTGATGAACAAAGTGCATGCAAATGGAAAATCACACCAACCGTGCGAGTGGATTGAAGCGTTTCTAGTTAAGAGAAAGCAGGGTGTCATTCTCAAGGAAGGGAAGACTTCAGACGTTAAAGTGATCTTAGAAATATATAACTCACATGTTTTGGTAACATTTTTGTTTCACTTACGGGAAACAGCACTCTTAATTTAAATTTGTATCTAAACAACAGTCTAGGTAGGTTCGAACAATGCGCGAGTGTCACGGAAATGCTCCGGCAACTCAATTGGGGATCGCTGGAAGAAAGACGACGTTCTTTTCGTGAATTTTTGTTAAGTAAATTTAGAGGGCCGGAATTTGAAGCTGAGTGTAGTACGATCTTGCTGCCGCCTACTTACATTTCGCGTAAAGATCACAAAGACAAGATAAGAGAAATTATGGCTCGTACGGAGGCATATAGGCATTCTTTTTTTCCTCGTTCAATTTGGGAGTGGAATAGGAAAGGAATTTTTTTTTCTTTTTTTTTTTCTTTTTTGCCGGTTCGGTTTTATTTAAACTATCTTTAGAAAATTAAGCTCCATTGATTTTGTCGAGCTGGCAGGAGACTTGGAGCCTAGAAAGCTAGTCGAAAATTTTTTTTAAAAATTTGAACTCTAGACTGTTGTTTACATACAAATATATAAATGATCTCGTAGATCAAATCGGAAGTTCAGTGAACGAAATGGAGGAGGATGAAGCTGGGAATGGCAACTGAATCTCAACATAAACAGGTTGCAGACGTCAAGCAATATCGAAGTCCTTACATGACATTTCTAGGTATTCCGTCATTTATGCATTTTCCGATTCATTTGGTACCTCAGATGTGTGATCTGAGACGGTAATTAACTATATTTATTACCGCTATTGCAGGAATAATTGATTTCATGCAAAACACTCATAGGAGGCTGACGAATGATAGATCACTTTTAATGTTTTTACACGATTCTGAAAAAGGTGCGTTACGTGAGAGCAGATTTCAAAAAAGCCAGTGTAAAAGCCCGTCCTGGTGGGAGGGGGGCCCTTTTAGGACACGTTAAGCTAACGTGCGGCCCACGAGAATAATGGCTGCTTTACGACCTTTTACGGCCCACACCTGCGCTTTGTAGATGTGCACGTGGGACCTGTTTTTGCTGTATGTTGCGTCAGTTTTAATGATACCACAGTATTCATGAGACGCATTTTGTCACTGGACGCAAGTAAAGCTTGAAGATCTGGCCGAAAATTCGTAGAGCGTTTCCGATTGATTGCTGGAGCAGGACGCGGAGTTGACAGTGGGTTTGGAAAGGGCAACGCAAGACATAGCCCAGGAAAATTAGCCCGAGGAAAGGCCGCGATAGCTAAAAAGTAAGCACACACCGGAAATAATTTTAATAGGTATTAGGCGTCACAAATAAGAGTAAATCAGTTTGTGTGGCTGCTGGTTCGTGTATACGTTCTGAGAGCCGAAAATCAACGAAATTTATCACTTATTCCGATTTAGGTCTATAACTAGAAAACGATGTAGCCTACAGAAATGTTGGTGAATACCAAAATGAAAGCGCGTAAAATTTCGCGTAGAATCAGCTGTTTAGAAGTTAAAATAGATTCAGCCCTTGAGAGTTTAGATCCAATAAGTAGTCAAAATTTGGCATTTTTACCAGCTTCATTGAAAAGTGAATCATGATCTAGTTCCATAACTCAAGAACGGCCACTTAAAATGCAGAATACGATGATTCAATGTGGGGCAGGGGTATACGGGGTGCAGCCAAGACTGGAGGGTGTCATCCCTCGACGGAAACTGGCCTCAGTATTCCAGGCCGAAGTCACTGCCATCAGGGTATGTGTGGAGGAGAATTTGCGTAGGTGCTACAAAGATCGTAGCATCTATATCTATTCAGACAGCCAGGCAGCCCTGAGATCACTGGCAGCTCCTGCAACAAAGTCTAAAATTGTTGAAGAATGTCACAGGTTTCTGGTGGAGCTAGGGGAAAGCAATAGAGTAAACCTATTGTGGGTCCCTGGCCACTCGGGGATCAGTGGCAATGAACATGCCGACAGATTAGCCAGAATGGGGGCAGAGACTCCATTTATTGGACAGGAACCTGTCCTGACAATCACCAAGGCAATTATCAAATTGGAGCTACGTAACTGGCTCAGAAGACAGCACGTACAATATTGGACCAATGTCTACCAACAAAAACATGGCAAGGTAATGATGCCAAAGCCATGTTTTAAAAGAAGCTCTGCAATCCTGGGTCTGAACAGGAGAGAGATTAGACTCATGGTTGGATTGCTGACAGGCCATGGGAATTTCAAAAAACACCTTCATACAATGGGAATAACAGAAGAGGACCTTAAATGTAGGATCTGTGATAACGGCGATGAAACTACATCACATCTCATCTTCGAATTCATTGCATTGGAGAGTAAAAGGCACAGAACATTTGGGACAACCAGACCCGAAGAAATTGTGTCTAATAAAGAACTGGTAAAGGGACTCCTTGCAATGTTAAAGGGCATTGGTTGGCTATACTAGATACACAGGGAGCGATACCGCACAATAAACTTAGTTTGGGTGCGGGCAGTGGCGAGTTAGACCAAGACTGTTTTGGCTTCCCTGAAAAAAATCAAATCAAATCAAATCAAATCAAATCAATGATTCAATGTCGTAGAGTTATTCTGCGTTAAAAAGAGCTCCTAAATCTCCACATTTTCTGCCTCCTATGCATATATACCAATATAATCGCCAAAGAAGTTTAACGCTAAAATCCTGGGATGACTTTAATGCGAAGTCAACCTAATTTTCAAGACAGCAAATCATAAACATTCGTCCTAATATTCACATTTAAATGTGATTGTACGCACTTAGGAGGTTTGTTACCTTTATTTATAATGTGACTTAATTACTTTGGCAGTCCAAAGTAATTTAAAAGCCAAAACAAAAACAAATCAAATGGAAGGATTTGTTAACTGAAATGAACTTCCATTACAACATTAAACAGATGAAATAATTTTTGCCGGCCGCGGTGGCCGAGGAGACTGAGGCGCTTCAGTCACGGTCTGCACGGCCACTACGGTCGGGGGTTCGAATCCCCCCTCGGGCATGAATATTTGTGCCGTCCTAGTTCGTAAGTAGTTCATAAGTAGTTTGTAAGTTTAGGGACTGATGACCCCGTAGTTAAGTCCCATAAGCTGTACAAACATTTGAACATTTTGAAATAATTTTTATAAACGTTCTTTACATTATTTACTGTTCTGAATTTACATTTACTTACAATTCTTTTATCTTTTGCCCGTTCCGGGAAAAATGGTCTCGTGTAAGAAACGTTGGACAATTCTTTCACCTTTTCAGGCGTGGTATGTAAATCGATTTCTTTTCTTGATGATGTCGATCTAATCATCATCCTGTGTTGAATCAAGAAACATACCCTCTTCTGTTGGACAATTAAGTTATGAAAGCCCATTGCAAATGATGAATATAGTTGAGCACGTTATGAATACTTTAATGCAGGAAGGTGCTCTACATCACTTTCGCGACACTCGTGATTTGCTAGTTGCAAAGTGGTGCAGATAGCTTTTGGTTGCCTTCCATTCCTATATCACTGGATCCAGCTGGATTGTTGCTACAGGTCTGAAGTACACCCTGAGGGAGTGCTGGCGAATGGCGACAAATTGTACTCAAAGCCTTGTAGCTGACACCAGTGTACAAACATAAAATTAACTGCACTCCTGCAGCAGTTCTCAAGAGTATGGCTGAGATCCATGAACAAATGTTGTAATGTTTGTAAAGCTTATGGAACATAACTGCTGAGTCATCAGTCCCTAAACATACAAACTACTTATGAATTAACTTATACTAAAGACAGCACAAACATCCATGCCCAAGGGGGGAGTCGAAACCCCGACGGGAAACGGCCTCGCTCATCGGAACATAGCGCCTAAATGCGTTCGGCCGCTCTGCCGCGGCGATCCATAAAGTCTCAGGAGACATTTTGGAGACTCGCGTTGTTTTGAAAACTATTACTGTAGTTTATGCACCAGTTGTCAACAATAAAATATATATGTTAGTACGACATATTTCGGGCCGACATTAAACCGTTATCGAGTTCATAAAACTTACCTGCTGCTAGGCAGCATCGTTAAACACAATAGCTGTGTATGTACATTGTCAAAAATAAAACATTGCGCAGTACCACACGTTTTATTTTTGACAATCTACATACACAGATATTGTGTTTATGGTGCTGCCTAGCAGAAGATAAGTTTTATGAACTTGATAAATGGATAATGTCGTCCCGAAACATGTCATATTGACATATAAATTTTATTATTGACGACTGGTGCGTGAAGTACAGTAATAATTGAGGTACAGTTGTGTGATGGCGTCTAAACAGATGGTTTTCAAAACTGTTTATGTTAAGGATAACAACTCCTCAAATTGTCAACGGTTTATTAAACAAAAAAGCCTTCTGGGGCGTACAACAACACTACGTCAAGAAAACAGATAGTCACGTAGGGACAACAAACAACAAGTTAATAGTGGAACAAATCAACAGGCAATAAACTATTACACGTAGTGCTAGGCCAAGGCAAAACACCTACACTACAGAGAAAACTACGCCGAGTGCAGCGGCAGCTGGATCCGGCGTAAGCGCGGCCGGTGGCTGAGTCTGCTCTGCCCTCCACACTCCCTACGGTCAGGGGCTGCCACAGCAGTGTATAAGTTTCAGTTTACCATGTCGATAAATTTTAGTGTTGTCACGGCCACCGAAGGCGCGAAGAAATATGTTTCTTGGCTTCTTCAGAGACAGCTGTGAAAATTAATGTGTTTGCTAGCTTTATCCAACTTTCTGAAGAAATATTGTTGACAGATTCAACCCACTCACTACTACGAGGAATGTGTCAAGTCAGCAGAACCAGTAAATGTTCAAATGTTTGTATAGCTTATGGGACTTAACTAAGGGGTCATCAGTCCCTAAACTTACAAACTACTTATCAACTAGCTTATCCTAAGGATGGCACATATATCAATGCCCGACGAGGGATTCGAACCCCCGATCGTAGTGGCCGTGCAGACCGTGACTGACGAGCCTCAGTCCCCTCGGCCACCGCGGCCGGCGCAGAACCAGTAAATCAGTATCTTCCCCAATAATGAACACGTTGATATCCCGCCTCGACTTTCCTATGGCTCTGCCAGCAATGAGAGAGTTGAGCCATTCCGGCTCCCGTATCTTCGATTGACCCTGTCCTTGATTTAATTACTGGCGCATATACCATCGATCTCTCTATGCGTGCATCGCTCGTGGCGCTGTTTGATCTATCGCGCATCGATTGTCTTCTGACTTGTGTTTTCCTTGCCGCGTGTGGTGTGACTGAGGCGCCCCGGCAGTAGAAGAGAGGAGTGGGTCGGTTGCTGCTGGGATAGCGGAGAGGGTATCAGTCAGTCAGTCTGATACGATGCATTTCATCGCCAGGGTCGAGTGATTCTGATTAAGGAGCCGTTTGTGACTGGGCCCGGCGAGAGCATCGCAGTTGTTCTGGGTGGGACTTTGCCTATCCGTGTGGATCCATGCATGCCATGAACTGAAGAGGTTGGTTCGCAGAGGCCTGTCTGTCAAGTTATAACAGCACCTCGGCGCGGGCTGTTTATCTCGTCTCTCGGCTATATGGTCGGTCGTGTTCTTAGCGGCCGTGCGACACCGCATCCGTGCCTCGCCATGCGTGGAAGCTGTCAACAACTGCTAGAGTACTCCTTACGCATCCCCGGCTGCGCCTCGCGTCGTTCCACCCACTTTTCATTTGGGATCTAGGAAATGTTTCCGGGCGAAGGTTGACACCTTCCTCCTACACCATCGCGAGGGTGCCTGCACTTGTCGTGGAGTAAGAAATAATTAAGTGACCGATACAGTCTTTCTCCGCATATTTGTGTGTGTGAATTTGTCAGGATCGGTGGTAGTTCCTCTGGAGCCGTCGTTGCCTGTGTCTACATCGTTAGTTATTTATTCATGTGTTATGCCGCACTTTTAGTTTGATTTAATTGAATTATATTTTTCTCTTTGCTCTGAGTAGCAACTACTCTAGTTCATTAACTTGGTTAACGTAACTGAGGAATTTATCCGGTTTGTGTCCTTCTGCTAGATGGCATCTGCTCGGATGGTAGTTGTATAGCTTTGTTTTTTTTTTTTTTTTCTTTTTTTTTATCTTCTCCTAACAGAAATTTTCCCTCCGTGAGGCATCGCCACCCCGCGGTTGTAAGTTGGCGTTCTATCCGTTTGTGTAAGCCCCTTCCTGCCAGATCTGTAGTTCTTGTTGACCGTTGGGCACCTTACTCATTTCCTTACTACTTTGTATCAGCTTATCTGTTTTAAGATTACTTGACATTGGCGGGTTTGATCTGAAAGTTTTTTAGTCTTCAAAATGAAATGCCAAGATCTCACATTAATAATTTATTCCATGACGGCCATTTTCGAAGAACTGTGTCACCGTCATCTGGTCACAGATATATTTTACAAGCTGGTCATCGTGTTAGAAAACGGATATAAAATAGTAAGTGCAACATAGCACTTAGTCACTATATTAAAAATACACAAGTTAAAAACATGACAGCTTAGAAAATACTGTTTTACCTGTGTGGGTGTATTAAATTAACGAGGAGCCAGCTCCCCCACCTCAGTGTGATTTTTCTGTAACTTAGCTGATCTGCTGTCATTTAAATTGCAGGGATCATTTGTGGATTTCATTGTGTGTTGCTTAATTGGCCTTCAGCCTATTGATATCATTGAGCGTAGTTTCCTGCTACCAGCCTCTATTAGTTGAACTGAATCTCATACTATACTTTAGTCCTTGAGCTCGTCTTTAGTGTGTTTTGGTAATTGTATATTTAAAGGGCTGTATTCGCTTAAATTTTGGAGCCCCACTTTAGTGTAATTTTGATAATTAAAATGAGCAGTTTTCATTTAAACAGCATGGTCATTTGCTTTTCATTTAAAATTTTCCACTTTCGCTTAAATTACTGGGCTCATTGTGTTTTTTTAATTGTATTTTAAAGAGTTGCTTTTACTAAATTTCGAGCCTTATTATCAAAACTTATCAAAAAATTGGTTCTCTCAACTTGGCTATCAATCTAATCTGTAGAATTATCCTTTAGCATTACATTTCAAATGCTTCTATCCTCTTCCTTTCGAAATTGTTTATCAGCTATGTTTCACTCCGTACAAAGCAACACTCTATGCAACTGCCTTCGTAAAATACTTCCTAACAATTAAATTAATACTATATTGTAACAAATGTCTCTTTTGGAGTAAAGCTTTCTTTCAATTGCCATTCTGTCTTTCTTATACTCTGTGCTGTGACCATTGTATGTTTTTTTATTGTTCAAGTAACGAAACTCATCTACCACCATTATTGATTCGTTATCTAATGTAGTTGCTTCAGCATCAACTGATTTTCTTAGAATACATTGCTTTAGACGTGTTTTGCTTTTGTTCATCTTAGGTTAACGGAAATAAATTATACCACTTGTCAGCTTAGAGCATCGTGTTGTGTTCTATGACTCGAAATTTTGATGATTTTGTCTTTTGTTCCAAGTATGACATCACTGTCAACAATGTTAATTGAGTCTCATATTATAATAAAAAATATTAATCACTTGAATCGTTAATCATCGTTAATGGCAAATGCATTACGGACTGTATTACATAGTAAACTCTCTTTGTGAGTATTGGACATTTTACTTTATGTGTTTTTCTCTATTTGGTAATGTTGCTTTCGTCTTTTCTCTGAGTTTTTTATGTCTCCACCAATGATTTGATGGGAAAAAACAGGTATCGGGTCCTTCAGATTTGCCTTCACGTTATACGCCCGAGAAACCGCTCATTTCGTTCAATTGCTCCACCATTTCCAATGCTTACTCTGACAGAATTACAATGGAGTCTGAAAAATGCAAATATTTTATTTCTTCATCATGAAGTGCAAATCTTTCTGCAAGTTTTCCCTCTCAGCTTGCTCCAAGGAAAGACCAAAAAAAGAAAGAAAAAGTGAGAAAATACTGCAACCTGTTTTATTGCCATCCTAAGCAATACGTCCCTTCCATGCTCTTCGACTTTAGTAACTGCTATGTGGTTCTTGTACAAGTTATAAATAATCTTTTTATGGTAAGGAACAACTCTAGAATGTACGTACACGGAGAATACCACCGTAGTAACTCGTTTTGAAGCATGTATTTTTCCTGTAACAGGGTCACAAATGACAGAATTAATTTCTGACAGAGACAAGTTCACAGAATACGAGTACAAGTAATGGCCCTCGATAGTGCGAGATGAATAGCAACAGTTTCTGTTGCAGTATTCAACACAAGGACCGATATCATAGAGAGAACACTAAGTTACAGCTTTGCGGGTTCCAGAAACTCTAGGCAGCGCCCATAATGCATAGCCGCGATGGTTATTCATACACAAAGTAACTCGCCCATCACGATGAAAATTAATCACCCAAAAGAGCGATTGAAGTATACAAGCCTCTTAATTGGTTATGCAAATTATCAAGAATAAATGTAAGATAACATCTGGCATCTCATGAATGTGTTAATTCGACGATAAAACGGCCAACTGAAGAGAAAGACGGCGTTAAATTTATCACTTACTCGTAGAACGTCAAGCAAGGACATATTCTCAAAAACACTAAGTATAGATGATATTTCGTTGCGCCAAAAAAAATTTTATGCAAATGTTGGGTGTGTGTACTGTTTACATGATTTATTACGTGCTGTTCACAATTTCAGTTAAAAACACTCCTTCTCAGTCCTTGTCAAATAAATTAATTAGAAACAACATTCCTCCATTTACTCTCATCTGCTGCAAGATTTTCACGTAATTGACTATTGTTAAAAATAAAAGAGCATTAAATCTTATGTTAGACAATTGTCGTTTTAAAAGCTGATGTAATTGATAATAAATAGGATACTCTCAGACGTGTATTAAGTCTTTCTATAAAATTTATGTCTAAGCACTTATGTACGATACTGCAATGTTGGATTTCGTAAATGATAGTTTAATTGATGAAATGTTATGGATGTACATTATTATCGTAGTTCTGAAAACATATATTGCACAGCTCACTAGCACACAGGGCATCTGCTGGTACCTCGGCGCGAAGTTTCATGAGGAAAAAGAGTTAGGAAACCATGACAGCCAATCACAGCCATGTAATTTACGGTACTTTACAGTGCTACAGGCAGTCATAACCCAGTATCTTAGTATTAAAATGAAACAACCGATTACATTTTAGTATTTTCTTGGTCATCGAAACAAATCAGAAAAGCTCCATCTTTTTTCTCTGTGTATCCACTTACAAGTAGGCGTTGTTTACATTTTGTACCGCACTTTCTAAAAGTCGTAGGCAGCGTTAAAATTAAAAGTTACACATTATAAAAGTACATGTCTCACTACTACTGGTCTGTCTTATAGGCTAAGCAGATATTGACAACAAACGTACTGCGACTATTGTTCCACACTGAAAGTATTAAACAATGGGACCAAAATTAACTACATTCATATCTACATTCTCTGTGTTACTCTTATGCAGCTGTACTAAACACAATTTACCAAAATGAAATTGTTACGTTTCAGTAACACATTTAAAATTTCTGCACAAGTATGTACCTCACTTAAGTTACAGTGTTTTAACTTGTAAAATGTATCTCAGAAAAAATTTATGTGTGAGTGCTAATGTTAGTATTTCCTCATATAACTCACAAAAACGGGTTTTCTCACAGCATTTACTTGTCTCTATTAACCCTTTGTAGATATTCCTCTCTCTTCCAGTGCTTGTTGAGATTAAATGGTGAAGTATCCCACCTCAGGGCACAGTTCATTTTTATCTTTTCGTAGTGACATTCAAGCATATTTTATATCATTTACTGTCTGAAATCTACTTCAGTGCAATAAAATTTGAAATTCTGCTAAAATTACTGGACATATATGCGAGAGGGCCATAAAAAAAGTGAAAAGTATTTCTTCACCTGTGACAATGGAATACAATTTTCCAACAGTTTTCATATCAATGTAAACGAAGGCTTCCGCGGCCGTTGTCATTGTTTATAAAACTCTTCTGGGTGTTGGACCGCATCGTCAATATATCATATACTTCACCGACTTTTCGGCCACTATTACAAGCGGCCATCTTCTGGGTGTTACGTTTACTGCTGGGTGACGGAAAGCTGGTGTCTTAAATATTAAATGTTGCTAGTTGTTATTGGTGGTTTCAGCTCTCTTTCATTGGTGTTTACTTTATTTCTTCCTATTGGTGGAAAAGGAAGTCCAGGATTGGTGTTTACATTAATGTTTGCCATTGGTTGAAACTGGCGAATGAGGAGCGGTGGTAGCAGTGACGTAGCAGTGAAGCCTAGCGCCGGCTAGAGCGTGCTGTTTGCTCTGTGGACGCGCGGCCGCTGTTGTCTCCGGGCTATGTGAGCCCCTGTGGACTGCACTGCGCGCGGTGTCGTCGCGAAGCGCTGCTACTGCTGGCAGCCAAGACGCGGGAAGTCTGTACCCGTCGTCTCTGTTCTGCTGTCACCCAGCAGTAAACGTAATACCCAGAAGATGGCCGCTTGCAATAGTGGCCGAAACGTCGGTGAAGTATTTGATATATTGACGATGCGGTCCAACACCCAGAAGAGTTTTATAAACAGTTTTCATATAGTTGGCTATAACTTTAAATGTCATATTGCTTTTCACAGAGCGTCACCTCTACGTACAACGAAACTTTCCTTTTTACATTATAAAACTGCGTTACTTAGATTGTAACATCTCATTTATCTTCATTTTTCTTTATTTCTGATACGCCCTATATGTTGATGTTCTTGATGTCTTTGTAGCGTGTTTTATCATTTTTCCCCCACGCAGTTTTTAGTTTTATCATAACACATAACATTACTGCTTTCATTTGGCACGAAAATGCAGTTTTTGCTGTTATTTTGTTTGTTGCACATGTTTGTTGTCCATTTGTTTTAGAGCATGTTTATATTCTGGATAGCGCACGAATAGACGAACTGCATTTTAAGTGTCTGGTTATGTCCATGAATTTTACGGTTTGTGAGTTTGTAGTGACATATGTTGACAATTTAAGTAAGAGTGAAGCTGTTATGTGGCCTTATGTATCTCTCTCTCTCTTTGTTTGTGTATGAGGGGTGGGGGTTAGAGAGAGAGAGAGGGAGAGAGAGAGAGAATGAGAAAGAGAGGTAGGTGGTTAGGTAGGCTATGGGGGTAGGGGTGGAAGAAATGATAGTTATTTATTTAACTTTTTTCCATCGTCAAATTTTGGTACTCCTATTGTTAATTGTAATGACAGTCAGTTCATTTCAAATCTTTGTCGGATGGCAATTCTCTTATATTATTTCTTCTACGAAAGTTGAGAACCGTGACATTTTAGCGCCCTTACATGGTCTGTTTATCTGTTTCCGCGAACCTGCATGTCTGGCTCTCGTATATAGATTGACAACAACTGTAGTTTAACTGATAGTTGCAAGTATTATATATTAGTTTGATGAGTATTGTGTTATTTTTTTGTAGGTTGAGTAACTGTCTACTCAGTGATTTACTTATAATATTTTCATTGTGTTGCTGGTATGCTCTGCAAGTTATTGTTTAAAATTTGTTGATTTGATGGTAATTGTGTTGTGCTAATACGTATGTTTGTTTTTGATAACGAGTTGTAAGTATCTACAGTTTAGTTGATTATACCTACAGTCATTACATTCTATGGCGATGGCTGGTGCAACAACAGTGGTGAATGAATCAAAGAATCAACAGTCTCTGTAATAATAATGATTTTATCCATTCACGCGTTTCGCGCAGTTAGCGAATCATCAGACTGAATGGAGAGATGGGGCGTCTGATGCAGTGGAAACGGTGGTGGGAGCAGTTTAACAACTTTTTAATGATACTCCTGTTAAGAACCCCATAGCAGAAGAGTAGGTGCTGTTCCCACTACCCCTTATGATGCAGCAGTCGCCCCATATCTACATCCAGTCTGTGATGCGCTTACCATGCAAATCACGTTATCGAATAATATTAATTAAAAACCTTGCAAAAGTGTCTATTGATTATTTGATTTTTTTAGACATAGAAATTATATGTCACAATTATAAGCAAAGTACGTCAATGTCGCCGAAAGCATACCCATATTTGTTTTTCCGATTAAGCGATGTTACACGCCTCTTGGACACGTAAAAGTGCATAATACCTGGTCACGGTAGTCACTCTAGTAAATGTGGTATAGGAAGTAATCGCGAAAGCTGATATACGGTGTGATGTAGAACTGGAAGTGGTAGACCTACTGAACTTATTATTATGGCAATAACGTATAGGAACATATTATTACTTACCATCTCAGGTAAACCAATTGGTGATTTTTTCATCACAAGCGTTTTCTGCTATATAGTAGTCAATTCCCTCTCCATACATGTAATGATGATCTTTCATCATGTGAAATGTATTCCGTACACAAACACGTCACTGTTGTGGAGTTGCATTACGCGTAAACTGTTCGGTCCGCAGCTCCTTGATAAGCAGAAGCTTGTTGTACGAATATTTTGTAAGTGTGTTTGTTAATGAGTTGTTAACAAAGACAATGATAGATATCCAGTGTTGCCTAGACTTTCTACCGACTTCAAATGATGCGCAGCGGAAGTTGTGTCCGTAAAACATTTAAGACGTTTAACTGACATTTATGACGAAGCAGCGTTGATCTGATATTACTCTTTAGAAATATGTTTTGGTCATCTTGTGCAGACTTTATATCCATCAAATGTTGTTCATCAGCGTGATACATCCCTTTGTAAAAACACAGTAAAATTTAGAGAGAATCATCGTTATCATATAAAGAGTATATAACCTTGATTCCTTACAGTTTAATAATTTGTAGACTTTTCGTGAATGAGAAAGATTAGAGGGCTAAGCCTAGATATCAGTTTCTTAGATAATTAGTCAAAGATGTGGGATGGTCATCAAATCAAGATCATGGGGTGAGAGCGAAATGTTAATTTCAGGCAATGGAATCATCAAAATTTCTTTAACAAGCAGGCTGGTACAACGTATCAGACAAATTGGGACCAAATTGTTGATGAAATGACAGATTAACAACAAAGCAAATTTGTAAGTGGCTGATCCAGAATTTAGAAATAGTACCACAATTTAATATTAAGTATGCCTATCATTTCAAAGCTTATAGATTACTTTATACCAAAATGTCTTACCAACTTAGCTCTACAAACAAACAAACATATAAATCAAAAGTCTCAGTGGACTGCAATATCCGAATTGTCAAAAGTAACAACATAAGATTTCATGTCTAATTTTATGAAAGAACAGTCAGCCTCAGAATAATTTTATCTCAACGATAAAGAACGGAATTTGTCAGGCAAAGAATCAAATTATACTATATAATACAGATTCCACACTGTTGAAATAATGTTATAGTTCCTGAAACGGGTGCATTAGACATACAAAAGTCAACAACAAAGCAACAGACTTTAATTAGTGTTAAAAAGCACATGAAATAGGGATCACATCACGACACGCAATAGCAAATATTCAGATGATGAACCACTACACCACGGTGAAGAAAAATTAACAATACTCTTGCAGTTAAATTCACTAAAGGTAATGGTCTCCCACAAATAAATTCGTAATTGAAACTAAAAAAAGAGCAAAGAACAAATCACGCAATCATACAAAATATTATAATAAATCATACGTACCCATGAACAGAAACTGTAATTAACAACGCTAATAACACCATGTAGAAGACAAAGTAATGCAAATCAAATATTAGAATTCATAGCTTTGAAAAATTTTTATGAGATCAAATGACGACACCACTGCACACTAAGATATAACCGAAAGGCATAACGTAGGCGCCGCTATGGAGTGGCCAAGCGCTTTAAGGCGCCTTGCTCCGGATTACGATCTTGATCGCAGTCGGAGGTTCGAGTTCTGCCTTGGGTATAGGTGTGTGTCTTGTCCTTAGCATAAGTTAGTTTATGTAGTTTGTATGCCTAGGGATTGATTAACACAACAGTTCAGTCCTTTTAACTTACAAACATTTGAACAATTTAGATTAACATAGAAAATTACCTGACCTCGCAGAATGAAAGCGATCTGGGTGGGTTATTAACTTCAAAAGTAAAAATTCATGATCGCAATATGACTTTAATTTACTGACGACCACTGTAGATCAGCTGTGCCACCGTCATCTGAGCATACATCATATTATTTAAGAATGGAGGTTAAACAGAACGTGCTACATTGACATTGGTCAAAGTATAAAATACATAAGTTACACTATCTACTGTCCCTTACAAAAAGTACATAATATAGATTCTGTATTTTATACTCTAAGTGCAGTGTTGTACATTCTGTTTAACCTCCATTTTTTAAGTAATATATCCACATTGTATAATTCATATGACCAGATGATCGTGGCATAGCCCATCAAATCCGGTCGTCAGTAAATTAATCATACTAAGATCTTGGCGTTTTACTTTTGAAGATACTTTCAAATAAAATATAAAACAAACAAATAACATAAAACATCTAACGAACCCAACTCTTACCAATAATTAAAATATTTGGGAAGCACTAACATCAGCTATACGTAAGAAAAAAAAAATTAACTACAAAACCTGTTGAAAGTCTTAGTTTTGAATGCATAACAATCGTGAAATTTACATTGTTTGAAAAGAACCCTATAAATTTTAAATACGACAAACTGGTCGCTTTCAGCTTTAGAAACAAAGACCACAACAGAGACAATGAAAACTACTTACAGAAAATCATTCAGCACATACATTACAATGTTTTGATGTAACAAGCAGATGAAGCACTGTAGATTCTCCAAATATCATACGAAATTCTACTGTACAAATGTGTATGTGTAAGTGTGTATCGGTGTGCAGAAAGATGCAAACATTGCAAAACTGACTGTTAAAGTTATGGCTACTAAATACTAACATTTCTTATTTATAGACAATTAAAAACTTGCAAATGCCAACCTCGGGGAACGTCAATTAGGACAGGAGAAATGAAGGAGAAAACGAGTCAAAACTAACGTCTCATATAAAAGGTTTAGGTAAATAAAGGAAAACCTATGTTTATAGCCTTTGTAGATTTGGAGAAATTTATAGGGAACATTGACTTCAATACACTATTTTAAATTCTGGCTGTAAAAGAGGCAACATCCAGGAAACGAAACATTATATACAATTGTGCGGAAACCTGCAAGTAGTTATTACAGTTGAGAGACAAGAAAGGGATGCTGTAGTCGTGAATGGACGAAAATAGACTTGAAAACTTTTGCAGATTTTATTCCGTCTGTTAACTGAGAAGGCAGTGAAGAAAAGCAAGGTGAAGCTTGCATAGAAAGCTAATTTTTATTGAGTGTAAATTAAACCTTTGCAATCTACCGACGCCATTGCAATTTATGGTTGAAGAACAAGTAGACATTTTTGTTTTATCGATCATTTTCACTCTGTCGTAGACAGACCAATTCAACGAAATAGACCGTATCTTAAATCAGGATATAAGATGAAAATTCAAATGTGCATAAAACACTGTAAAATTAAATGGCTAAAAATTATAATGGGAAACGGGGTAATTAAAATAAAAGGCGAGTATCCTTATTTAACCAGTAAAGTAACTCCCTTGACCGAAGTAGAGAAGGTCCAATATGCAGAATAACAAGACCAATATAACGTTCTGAACCCGTAGCGATTTCTAAGCGATCCGGTGACGAAACATTCTAGCCGAATTTTATATTTCCTTGACATTTGATCAACTCTATTCCCTCTGCCCAGGATCATCTCTATTTCTCCCATTAATCTGACCAGGCATGGATGTCACACTGATGACCAGTTGACGAAAAACAATCATGTGTTTTAAGCCACTTCTCTCGTGTCAGTAGTCTATGACTCATTCTGTCTGGTATACTGTTTTAACGATTTGGTTGTGTCGTTCCATTTCGTATTGCTTAGATCGCCTATCCCTAGGTATAATACGAATGATATAGTTTACGTTGGTTTTCTACTAATCGTCATTTTCTACAGTAATTGACAAACTTGAGTATGTATTAGCAGGTACAATTATTGTCAGTCTAAGTGATCAACCCTCCACATGTCTTTGTGCACTATGGTGCTGTCTACAGATATTTCAGAGTTCCCAAACACCACATTACATTTTGCGAATATCTTCATAGAGCTCCTGAATTTAGTCACATGATTTATATGCAATGGTGTGAAAATGAAAATAATTTTCGTATGATGTTTCATTACCAAATAACGCAGCTCGATGTAACTTTCAGGAAGCTTCTGAAGCAACAGATGACAAGCGTAAATTCTACTAATAAGACTGAAATTCCATTTTTATTTATTTTTGGTACTTACAGCAATGTAAGATGCATCAGAACGTAATATTTGTTACCGATACTGAACACAGAGTAACATTATGAGACAGAAATATAGATACATCAATGTTTTAGTGAATAATACATAAGAGGAAGTGAGTAAGATACACTAGTTACCACATCTGCCTATCAAACCTTTGACGGCCCTAGGAGCGGTTGTAAGTGAATGAAACAAGACATGATAAAGACTATGTAACTTTAAGGCAGTGATTACATTATGGGACGAAAATGACAAGGCAGTTAAATGTATAATTACGCTATTTCAGTAGGGTATCGTACCTCGTCTGGACGCAATGCAGGCTGTTATGCGATTCGTAATGGTGTCAACCTGCCTTTGAAGACTCCCACGAGGCGCGTTTTGCACTGTTGTTGCAGCTGCTCCTGTAGATCCCACAGGCTGCTACTGGGACGGGGGCCCCTTGCACTGCTATCCCATTCATGATAAAAGATGGCGAGGGTGGGACACCGGATTAATTATTTTCACGGTTTTATAATTGTAATAATTTTTCTCAAATTTCTTTAATTATGTTGCATGCTAGTGAGAGATGTAATACCTCTTTGTCTTCGTAATGATTAACTATCTAAATCAGAATGTAATGTTCTGTCCGTTATTTTGGATAAATGATTTTTGCTTTGCTTTGTTCATATTGTGAAAATATGTGAATATTATTATATTTACGGAAATCCATAGTGAGAGTTTCTTAATGTTAAATTGATACCTAAAAGCCTGTGTGGTGGTGCATCAGAGGGAAAATGCCAACGTGGCAGGAAAAGATGAAAAACCGCGGCAAGACACTCTTACGCACCACCGAACTTTCAAGGTTGAGCAGTAGTTGTGTGCTTGCCTCTGTTGTGGTCGGACGTACTGTGGCATCTGGGGCTGTGTGGTTTAATAGCACGTAAATTGAAGAGCCGAATGTTGTACTTGTTACTATGTCTAGCCTCATTCGTCGCTCGTCGCTACACCACAATCAAAGTAACTTTATTTAAAATAGTATGCAAGCGTGGACATCAAATTTGTTTTTATTTTGAATACTAATAACCACCACTCAAAATTAATTGTACCTAAAAGTGATTGTTCTAAGAACATCCCGGCTAGGTTTCTGTCCTGTAAACATATATATCTGAGTGTCCACATGTTAGGTGCCGGTATGATGAACTCAATTTTTTTATTCTTCTAATTTTTGTCTTTTGGCAGATAGGGAAGTTCAGTGTCATGTTGATACATTATCTTTATTTAGATTTGAAGGAAGGAAGGATGCTTGGAGCTTAACTTCCCATCGACAGCGTAGTCATTAGAGACGGAGCTTACGCTCGGAGTCTTTGGGTAGGGATACGGAAGGCAATCCCCGTGCCCTTTCAAAGGAACCATCCCGTCATTTACCTGGAGTGATTTAGGGAAATCACGGAAAACCAAAATCTGGATGGCCGAATGTGTATTTGAACCACCATCCTTCCGAATGCGAGTCCAGTGTTTTACCACTGCACCACCTCGCTCGGTATATATTGATTTAGATTTGATACCACTTAGATTTAGATTTGATACCACTTCTGATAGTACACGTTGGAGGCCCGTGAACGTAACATCTATTTTAATCTATTTTAAATTTCAATGTAATCATGTTTTAACTGTGGACAACGTACAGATTTTATCAGTCATTTGCTTCATGCAGTGTATTGTTACGGTTGTAATATGGTTTAAAAATGGACGAGCAGGCCCAAAACTAGTTTCCAACTTTTAAATAGTGCAACTGTGACGAAAAAAGAAAAATAAATGATTTTCATTACATATCCAGTTGCTGATCCTGCCCCATCTTCACGATGAATTTTCATAACTTCTGTTTCTATTGGGGCATTTCGTCGAAGGAAATGTCCTTCAATTATAGCAGTTTCTAAATGAATTTTTCTACGTTTCTATCTGATATCTGCTGTCCAGTGGACAGGCTGGCGACGGCAAGGGGACGGCTGGGGTCGGCCGCAGTGGCCGAGGGGACTGCGGCGCTTCAGTCACGGTCTGCACGGCCCCTCAGGCATGGATATTTGTGCCGTCAGTTGTAGCTAGTTCATAAGTAGTTTGCAAGCTTAGGGACTGATGGCCCCGTAGTTAAGTCCCATAAGCTCTACAAACTTTTGGACATTTTTTGGACGGCTGGCGTGTTTTCTCTTACCTAGCCTCGGCTGTTGGTATGTTAGGGCATTTGCTTTCGTAGAATTTCTCTGTTGCGAAACTGCCGGCTGTGGAAGGAGGGCGTCCTGTCATGGCCTGGTACCTGAGACGCCCCGTTCGGTGGGCAGTGGATGGAGAGAGCGGTCGACAAGGGCTGAGCGCCGCTATCTGTGAGGTATTGTTTGCTATTACCGGTAGAGCAAGACAATGCTCTGCATACGCACTGCAGGATGCCCAACAAACTGTCGGCTCTGCAACACAATCGGACGTCCCGCCTCTGGAAATCTGAATAGCACCCTCGCCAGAGCGGCGTGTCGTTCACGGTTACGAATGCTTGGACAGTTTGTCGGAATTTGTCGAGGTGGAGGGTAGCGGAAACGCTCTTTTGCATGACGAATATTACGCAGTTTGCTGGACGCATAGAGGGTCGTTTGGGCCAGTGGTGGCTTGGCGCCTATGGCCATAAAATGTACGTATTTTGAGACCATGGAGCGAAAGAGTCCGAAAATTCCTGAGAGGTGAAGGAACACTGTACAGTAACTTTTCTTGTGAGAGAGGAGCTTATAGGGCGTCTGCAGAATGCTCGATTCTCCAAAGCTTAGGATTGTGACAGGCCGGCCGCGGTGGCCGCGGGGACTGAGACGCTCCAGTCACGGTCTGGACGGCCACTACGGTCGGGGGTTCTAAACCCCCCTCGGGCATGGATATTTGTGCCGTCCTAGTTCGTAAGTAGTTCATAAGTAGTTTGTAAGTTTAGGGACTGATGACCCCGTAGTTAAGTCCCATAGACTATACAAACATTTGAACATTTGAACATGTGATTGTGACAGTTTTGTAATTTGTCAACAGCTTCTCGCGATATCATATAAGTTGTATGTGGTGATTGGAGCACAGTGCCCGCGTAAACTGATCGCACGTCGCGACCAGCAGTTTTGTCATGGAGAGTGATTTGCAGAGGGATTCACTTGTAGATCTCTGCAGTTTGCTGATCAACTTACGTCTTGCGTAAACGACTCCGATGTGTTTGGGTCTTTTGATTTCGCGGTTTTTTGTGCTGTTGTCTGAACTTTGTCTTTTTTTCCTGTGAGTTCACTTCCGGTGGCCACAGTAGACTTTGATATTTTGTAAGTCTCACTCTGAGCACTCGAACATTGCGGATCGTGCATATTTGAAGATTTTGTGTGTTAAGTTTGACTTTATGATGTGAACTTGTGCACATCGTCTGACAAGTCGCTCGCGATATAAAATTGTGCAGTCACTGTCTGTTTATCGGCGCCAACGCTAGAGAGGCAGTTAAACATCGTTTCTGCTTCGTAGAACAAAGTCAGAAAACGGTCGTGTTTTATTTCTACTCTGACATGCCGCTGCCGACTCCTGTCTGCTCCAAATATTTGGTAATATGTCTCCTGCATCATTGCTAGGGCCAACATATTGCTATTTTTGAAGGATTTTGTCAGAGTTGAAAGACATTAAACGGATCCAGAGGCTGGAAAGAGACTAAGACAGGGTTGTAGCGTTTCTCCAATGTTATTCAATTTGCACACTGAGCAAGCTACAAAAGAAAGCGAGGAGAAATTTGGAGAAAGAATTAAAGTTCAGGGTGAAGAAATAGAAACCTTGCGTTTTGCCGATGACATTGTGATTTTGTCAGAGACAGCAAAGGACCTGGAAGAGCAGTTGAACGGGATGGACAGTGTGTTGAAAGCTGCATACAAGATGAATATTACCAAGAGCAAATCAAAGGTATCGGAGTGCAGTCTAAGAAAATAAGGTGATGCTGAAGGAATTACACTAGGTAACGAAACAACCAAGGTGGCAGATGAGTTTTGTTACTTGCGCAGTAAAATAATACACAATGGTCGTAGTACAGAGGACATAAAATGCAGAATGGAAATGGGAAGAAAAGCGTTTTTGAAAAAGAGAAATTTGTTACCATCGAAATTAATGGAAGTGTAAGGAAGTCTTTTCTGAAGGCATTTGTGTGGAGTGTTGCCTCGTGCGGGAGTGAAACGTGGACGATAAACAGTGCGGACAGGAAGAGGATAGAGGCTTTTGAAATGTGGTGCTACAGAAGAATGATGAGAAGTAGGAGGGCTGATCGTGTAAGTAATGAGGAGGTACTGAACAAAATCGGTGAGAGAAGGAGTTGCTTGCATACCTTGACTAAAATGAGGGATCGATTGGTAGGACACATTCTTAGATATGAAGGAATCGTGAATTTAGCATTGGAGGGAAGTGTGTGGGGTAAAAACCGCAGAGGGAGACCAAGAGATGAATACAGTAAGCAGATTCAAACAGATGTACGGTGCCGTTCTTGAGATGAAGAGGCTTGCTCAGGATAGAGAAGGGTGAAGGGCAATATCACACCAGTCGCCGGACTGAAGGAAGCAACATTATTATTACTATTATTTGCGTACATTCCCCTTAAAGAGAGCGCTTTTTTCTTCTTTTTTTCTTCCCAAAAACTTTCATTCTTTCACTATTGCCTTCTTTTGTTCATCTGTCCATTTTCGTCTGTTGTTTTTGTGTTGTGACTTAAAGTCAACTTTTTTGTTTCTGATTTTTTCCCTACAGGTTTCGCGGTCTTCTATGTCTTCTATAGACATGTTTAATTTTTTCAGGTCTTCTATGGTTTCTTTGTACCAAGATGAGCCCAGTTTCGATGTAGAAATTATGTTGTATACTCTTTTATTTAGTCTGGTGTCATTCATTCTGGCGATATACATGAAAACTTTTGCTCTGCATTTTCTGATACGTGTCGTGTTTCAGAGTGACTGTATATTTATTCCGTGGATCAATTTTTCCAGATATTTTCTCTAAAACTGCACCGTGAATTTTGCTAAGAATTTTCTTTTCTTGTTCTTTAGTCTCCTTGATTTTTGCCATTCCTTTGGTGCTCGTAGTTTCTGATGCGTAGAGAGCTTCTGGTAAGACTACTGTGTTGTAGTGTCGTAGTCTTGCGGCTGTGGAAATACATTTTTTATTGTAGTGGGACCAGGTGAGTTTATAGGCTCTCTGTAATTTTCAGACTCTTTCTTCGTTTTCTTTTGTGTTTAGCCCAGATTTTTGCATGATTTCCTAAATATTTAAACTCACTGACTTGTAGAATTTTTCCGTACTTTGTTTTTAGTGGGAGTTTATCTCATGATTTTATATCAAAAAATTGTGTTTTTTCATAAGAAATTTGTAGACCGGTTTTCATGGTTGTCTCGTGGAGTTTTTCTAGTGCATGTTGTGCTTCTGGTATTCGAGAGTACAGCGATGTCGTCTGCAAAAGCGCGGCATTTTATTATTGTTATTATTACTTTTTGGCCCACTTTAGGTTACGGTAGTAACACTAAAAGTGGGCCTTTGCGATCGTTTTTTGACAGCTCGTATTTTAAATAAAAATAACGGCTTAACAATTCACCTGACACGAAAACTGAATAACCGAATTTGTAGAGGAGAAATTGCTCTACAACTTTGCTCTTTTATGTTTTTTTCATATCTCGTATCGTTTCAAACATATCTGCAAAAATAACGGCGATTTTGGCATGTATGTCTGTCTGTCTGTCCGTAACGTGTTCCCCGTTTTTAAGAAGAACCGTTCAACCGATCAACACCAAATTTTACAGACATAATTGCAGGCTGGCAGAGACTAGAATCTCCCTTTTTCAATTTTTCGGACAAAAAATACGGTAGTTACGCCAAAAAAGTCGTTTGTAATATAATTGTAATTGCAAACGAACCGTTTATGTGACACGAAAATTGAATAACCTAATTGGTAGAGGGGAAAATTCTCCACAACTTTATTATGTTTTTTTCTTTTTTCATATCCTGCATCGTTGAAGAGATATTTGTAAAACAATGGCGATTTGACTATGTCTGTCTGGCTGTAACGTGTTCCCACTTTTCAGGTCGAACCGTATAACTGATCGGCACCAAATTTTACATACATAACTTTCGGCTACCACAGACCAGAATCTCGCTTTTTCAAATATTTCGGACAAGAAATACGTTAGTAATACAAAAAAAAAAAAAAAAAAAAAAAAAAAAAAAAAAAAAAAAAAAAAAAAAACGTTTGTAATGTAATTTTAATTGCATATAAACCGTTCATCTGACGCTAAAATTGAATAACCGAGTTTGTAGAGGAGAAGATTCTCTACAGCTTTGTTCCCTTATGATCTTTTCATATCTCGTATTGGTTGAGAGATATTTGCAAAAATAAAAGAATTTTAACACCCTCCACTGAATTTATGAAAACCAGCCGTTCGCAGAGGTCACGTGACATCCATCGTCCAGAACTCTCTCTGGCATAAGCCATCTTGCGTTGCGTATTTGATGGTTTTCTTATTTTAACCTACACGTTTTCATTTCAGAGCAATGGCGCACTGAAGAATTAACAAAAACACGTCGTTCTTCGCACGAAACATGATAATCTATGTCTACAAATGCCATATTAGCATTTTAACAACAGGCATTAATAGTTTGAAATTTAAGAACGCAACGTTCCAAGTGTTGGCCGTAGCGTAGTGGGCAATGCGTTGCACTGTGACGCTGAAGGTCAGTGGTTCAAAACTCCCCAACTACCTTATTTTTTTCCCTAAAAAGGTTTCAGACACTCTAATTATTTAATTTTTTATTGTTTACTTTATTATTTTTCTCCAAAATGTTTGCAAAAACATAAAACTACAAATCTAAAGTGGGCCGTAAAACACGCCAGGGCGATTTTTTTCATCAATACTTGTGTTGAAGGTATCCCTACTATGTGTTGAAACCTGGTGGTCTTTCAATTTTCAACTGTTCAACTGTTTGTAGAGCTTATGGAGCTTGTAGAGCTAACTACGGGGTCATCAGTTCCAGTCATCAGTTAGAAACTACCTAATACTAAGGACGGCACAAATATCCATGCCCGAAGGGGGATTCGAACCCCCGACCGTAGTGGCCGTGCAGACTGTGACTGGCGCTCCGCAGATCGCTCGGCCACTGCGGCCGGCTCTTTCTAGTTTACTACGCTACTTGTGGACTACTAATTGTACTTGCCCAAATTTTGTAACGTTGGAGTCGGAGTGGCCCAAGTGAGTTAGCGGCGCTAGTTAGGGCTGGCTGTGACGTGTGGCCGCGCGTCACGCCCAGTGCCGGCCAGTGGCTCCCGCGTGCAGGCCACACCGCGGGGACTCGTTAGACGTCACGAGCGCTCAGGGATGCCCGCCGCCGCGCCGGCGAGGCAGAGAGCCGCGTTTCGTCAGCGCTGTAGCATTCTTATTCATTAGCGGGGCGCGGTAATTACATCTGCAGCCGCCAGCAAGCCGCAGCAGGCCACGCCGACATTAATATTTATGACGGCGGCGGTGGCGGGAAAGGGGTGTAGCCGGGGAGGGGGAGGGTGGGCGTCAACCAGCGCGCCGTGCACGAGGAAGCGGCCGTCGCCAAAGGACAGGCCGGCAAGAAGAGCGCCAGGGGGCGTGGCGGCGCCGAGGAAGACGTGCCGGTAGCCTCTGTCCCAGGGGAGGAGCGGGGAGGCGTGTCACGTGGTAAACACCACCCCCCAATGAGGCTCATCCCACTTACATGACGACCGACAGCAGTGGTGCATTCGTGTGATGTCTACCTATACTTGAGGCTAAAGTGTGATAATACTGTGTAGCTAACAGTCCAAGAGCCTTTGGAACGCTAGCCCGCAAAGCGCGTTCGCACCTTTGACTGGGGCGGCCGCGGTGGCCGAGGGGACTGAGGCGCTACAGTCACGGTCTGCACGGCCACTACGGTCGGGATTCGAATCCACCCTCGGGCATGGATATTTGTGCCGGCCTTAGTCTTAGTTAGTTAATAAATAGTTTGTAAGTTTAGGGACTGATGACCCCGTAGTTAAGTCCCATTAACTATACAAACATTTGAACATTTTTTGAACCATTGACTAACCAGTACTGTCTCAGCCATTGCAGCATGACCACTGCTTACACTTGGCCTCCGTCCCAGGGGAGGAGCGAGGAGGCGTGTCACGTGGTAAACCACACCCCCAATGAGGCTCATCCCACTTATATGACGACCGACAGCAGATGTGCATTCGTGTGATGTCTACCTATACTTTAGGCTAAAGTGTGATAATACTGTGTAGCTAACAGTCCAAGCTTGCTAAGCGCGTTCGCACCATTGATGGGACAGTACTGTCTCGGCCATTGCCGCATGACCACCACTTACACGTGGCACGGTTTTGCCCGCCCTCCACCACCAGCGCATTAAATGTGACTACCGAACCAGCTTTCATTGTCTCATCGGTTTAAGGAGAACTTGAATTGTAGGTAGCGTTCAATACTAAATAAGTTTGAAACCTACGCCAATCGACAAGCTATACTGCCTTGCTGGCATTGCACTACCTGCCGTGCGTGGAGAAGCTACAGCCTACAGTGAAAGAGCGAGGGCTGAGTTGTCTGAGAGCCTCCACCTCCACAACATTCAGCCAGCCACCAGACGCCTGAAATCCAAACGGAGCTTTGTCAGAGCAACCGACAACCTCAGTGACCAATCCAAATCTAGAGTGGACCGATGGAAGAGATCGAGACAAAGGCACTGGATGGAACCAAAGGAACAATTGGCACCAGGCCACAATGAGGACTGGACAGTTCGGAAGTCACTAAACAGGCTACGCACCAACACTGTACGGACAAGAGATAATCTTATGAAGTGGGAATATTCTACTGTATCTAACCTCTGTGACGGTGGAGACGTGCAGACGACCCAGCACATGCATAAATGCCCTGACTGTCCTTCACACTGCACTTTAGAGGTCCTGATGTTGGCAGCCCCAAACGCTGTCAACGTAGCCCGCTTTTGGGCCAAATGTATATAATATTTCAGTCTGTTTGTTTATAGTTCGTGGTTTACATTTATGTAAGTAATCTCTGTGTGTTATATCTTTATAAACTTCTGTACACATGATGCTTCTGACACAAAAAAAAAAACCTAATAAACCGACGTGACCGCTGGGGAGTGGCTAAACGGCATCTACATCTACATGGAGTACGATAAAAACCACATTTAAGTGCCTGCAGAAGGTTCATCGAACCACCTTTATACTATTTACCTCCCATTCCATTCTCGAATAGCCCACGGAAAGAAATAACACCTGAATCTCTCTGTTCGAGCTCTGATTTCTTGTATTTTATTCTGATGATCATTCTACCTATGTAAGTGGAAGTCAACAATATATTTTCGCATTCGGAGGGTAATTTTGACGATTGGAGTTTCGTAAGTAGCCCACGCCGCAACGATAAACGCCGTTGTAATGATTCCCATCCCAGATCCTGTATCATTTCCGTAACGTTGTCTCCCATGTTTCGTGACAATACAAAACGAGCTGTCCTTCTTTGGATTATTTCGATGGCTTCCGTCAAACCCACCTGATAAGGATCCCACACTGAGCAGCAATACTCCAACAAAGGACAAACAAGCGCAGTGTATGCAGCTTCTTTAGTAGTTCTGTTGCATCTTTTAAGGGTCCTGCCAATAAAATACAGTCACTGGTTCGCCTCTACCATGACATTATCTACGTGTTCTTTCCAGTATAAAAAAAGAAATAAATAAATTAGCACCTGATTATGCGTCTAAATAGGACGCATAACCGGTTGTGCTTTTTAAATAGAAGCTGCTTGCAGTGAAACTGCAATGTTAAGCCTAGAGATTATCAGATTCAGATCACGAATGGGTGCTGCAGTATATGTGCTAAGCCAATGGTCCCCAAACTAATTTTGTAATGGGACTCAATGTTTCAGTGAAAAGTTTCGCGACCCAGTGTATGTTTACCAGATGTCCTATTTAACCTGCAATTGGAAATAGGTCGAAAAATATGCATTTTCCAGACACAAAATGAACATCTCGAAGACGGACATCTGCATCTACATGCATTCTTTGCATTTTACCCAAAGGTGCGTGGCGGATGGTACTCAGTACCACTACTAGTTGCTATATTTTCTGTTCCACGTCCATCGTAACGAATGAAAAAAAAAAAAAAAAAAAAAAAAAAAAACCTCTCACTTGCATCTGGGTGACCCTTAATCTGTCTGATCTTTGTGGTCTTTAGGCGAAATGTAAGTTAGCGACAGTAGTCCGCTTCAAGTCAAGGCCCTCTAAATTTCTACGAAAGTGTTTCTAGAAAAGGACATCGACTTCTCTCCATTTCCATTTGACCTTCCGAAGCATTTCAATAAAACTTGCGCACTGACCGAACCTATCAGTAACAAAACTAGCCACCCGCTTTTAAATTCCTTAAACCGGTATCGTTGGTATGTGTAACACTTGAGCAATACTCTAGATGGCATCGTAAAACTTTTTATACGCTGTCTCCTTTACAGGCGAATCACTCTTCTGAAATATCTCGCAATAAACCGAAGGCGGCCAGCCACCTTCCCCACGAGTGTCCTTATATGCTCGTTGCATTTCATATCACTGTGCAGCGTTACGACTAGATACTTAATTCACGCGACTGTCAAGCAGCACACTACTAATGCTGTATTCGAACATTACGGGATTGTTTCTCCTATTCACCTGCATCACCTTACATCTTTTCAAATTTAGAGCTGGCTGTCATTCCTCACACCACCTAGAAATTAGGTCCACGTCATCCCGCATCCTACTACAGTCATTCAATAATGACACCACAGCATCTCCAGGAAACAGCCACAGATTGCAACTCACTCTGTCTGACAGGTCATTTGTATAGATAGAAAATATTATGAGTCCTGTCACACTTTCCTGGGACTCACATGACTACTGGTCTCTGATGAATATCTGTCATCGGTGGTAATGTACTGCGTTCTATTACTAAAGTAATCTTCGACTCACTCAGATATTTGGGTACCTATTCCATATGCTTTTAACTTCGTCAGATATCTTCAGTGTGCTATCGTGTCTAATAACTTTCGAAAATCGATAAATATGCAGTCTGCCTACCAACTGACGAATGGAAAAACTTGTGGAATCCAACCTTGTGGAAGATCAGATTGGATTTAGGAGAAATGTAGGAACACGGGAGGCAATACATTACGACTTATCTTAGAAGATAGGAGACAGAAAGGCAAACCTACGTTTTTAGCATTTGTAGTTTTGGAGAAAGCTTTTGACAATGTCGACTGCAACATTTTTTCAAATTCTGAAGGTAACCGGGGTAAAAGATCTACATCTACATCTACATAGATACTCTGCAAATCACATTTAAGTGCCTGGCAGAGGGTTCATTAACCACTTTCATAACTTTTATCTACCGTTCCATTCTCTAATAGCGCGCGGGAAGAAAGAACACCTAAATCGTTCCGTTTTCGATCTCATTTCTCTTATTTTATTGGGATGGTCATGTCTCCCTAAGTAGGTGGGTGATAACAAAATATTTTCACATTCAGAACTAAAAGTCGGTGATTGAAACTTTGCAAACACATCACGCCTCAATGAATAACGTCTTTCTTTTAATGATTTCCACCCCAATTCGTGCAACATTTCCGTGACGCTCCCCCCCCCCCGTAACGTGATAAAACAAAACGAGCTGCCCTTCTCTGAACCTTCTCAATATCTTCCGTCAGTCCCACCTGGTGAGGGTCCCAAAAGGGGCAACAGTACTCCAGGAGAGGACGCACAAGTGTGATGTAGGCAGTCTCTTTGGTGGAGCTGGTGCATCTTCGAAGCGTTCTGCCAATGAAACGTAATCTTTGATTCGCCTTCCCCCCAATATTTTCTATGTGTTCTTTCCAGTCAAAATTGTTCGTAATTGTAACTCCTAGGTATTTGGTAGAATTTACGACCTTAAGGTTTGACTGATTTATCGCGTAATTGAAGTTCAGTGGATTTCTTTTAGTGGTCATGTGTATTACTTCACACTTTTCTTTATTTAGTGACAATTGCCAATTTTCGCACCAAGTAGAAATTTTGTCTGAATAGCTTTGCAGTTGCTTTTGATCCTCTGTTGACTTCACTAACCGATAAACGACAGCATCATCCGCGAACAGTCTAAGGGAGCTATTCAGATTGTCTCCTAAATCGTTTATAAACACGAGGAAGAGTAGGGACCCTATAACGCTTCCCTGTGGAACGCCAGATATCACTTCTGTTTTACTCGATGACTTACCGTCAATTACAACGAACTGTGTCCTTTCTGATAGGAAATCGTGAATCCAATCGCACAATTGGGAAGATATTCCATAAGCACGCAATTTCATTAGAAGCCGCTTGTGGGGTACAGTATCAAAAGCCTTCCGGAAATCCAGAAATATGGAATCGATTTGAGTTCCCTTGTCGATGGCACTTAACACTTCATATGAATAAAGGGCAAGCTGTGTTTCACAAGAGCGATACTTTCTGAATCCGTGTTGACTATTGGTTAATAGGTCGTTCTCTTTGAGGTAGTTCATAATATTCGAACAAAGTATATGTTCCAAAATCCTACTGCAAATCGACATCAATGAGATAGGCCTGTAATTTTGGGGATCACTCCTATTGCCTTTCTTGAATATTGGAGTAACTTGGGCAACTTTCCAGTTAGAGGGTACAGATCTTTCGCTTAGTGATTGGTTGTAAATTATAGCTAAGTACGGAGCAATTACATCAGTATACTCTGAGAGGAATCTAGTTGGTATACAATCTGGCCCGGAAGATTTGTTTTTGTTTAGTGACTTAAGTTGTTTTACTACTCCAGGAAAATCTAAGTTTCGCATGCTGGCATCTGTTCTTGGATTGAATACTGGAGTGTTCACTTCGTCTTCTTTGGTGAACGAATTTCGGAAAGCTGTGTTTAGTAATTCTGCCTTAGCAGTACTGTCGTCGGTACTATTACCATTGCTATCGCGTAGTGAAGGTATTGTTTGTGTTTTGCCGCTAGTGTACTTCACATATGACCAGAATTTCTTTGGATTTTCTGCAAGATTACGAGACAGGATTTCGTTGTGGTAACTACTATAGGTTTCGCGCATTGATGTCCGCGCTAGATTGCGTGTTTCAGTAAAAGATTGCCAGTCTTGAGAAATCTGTGTCTTTTTAAATTTTGCATGCGTTTTTCTTTGTTTCTGCAACAGTGATCTGACCTGTTTTGTGTACCACGGGGGATCGTCCCCCTCTCTTATTAATTTATTTGGTATAAATCTCTCGATTGCTACTGATATTATGTCTTTGAAAGTAAGCCACAACTGATCTACACCCGCATTTTTAGTTTTGAAAGACTGGAGATTATCACTCAGGAAAGCGTGAAGCGAATTTTTATCTGCTTTATTAAATAGATATATTTTTCGTTTATTTTTTGTGCATTTGGGAATTTCGACATTTAGTCTCGCTACTACAACTCAATGTTCGCTAATCCCTGTATTTGTTTTGATGCTCTTTACTATCTCCGGATTATTTGTTGCTAGGAGATCAAGGGTATTTTTGCAACCACTTACTATTCTAGTGGGTTCATGAACTAACTGTTCGAAGTAGTTATCAGAAAAAGCATTCAGAACTAGTTCGGACGATGTTTTATATTTGCCGCCGGTTTTGAATACGTAATTATGCCAACATATGGAGGGTAAATTAAAGTCGCCACCGATTATAACAGTATGCTTCGGATACCTATTTGAAATGTGATTCAAGCTTTCTTTGAACATTTCGTCAAACGCATCGTCTGAGTCAGGGGGCCGATAAAAAGATATATTCAACTTATACAAAAACCAGGTAGATTATTAGAGTAGAAGGGCATGAAAGGGACGCAAAGTTTGGGAAGGGTGTAAGACAGGGTTGTAGCGTTTCCCCAGCGTTGTTCAATCTGTACATTGAGCAAACAGTGAAAGAATGCAAGGAGAAATTTGGAGAGGGATTTAAAGTTCAGGAAGAAGAAACAAAAACTTTGCGGTTTGCCGATGACATAGTAATTCTGTCAGATTCCGCAAAAGATCTGGAACAGCAATTGAATGGAATGGACAGTGTCTTGAAAAAAGAGTATAAGATGAACATCAACAAGAGTAAGAAAGGATAATGGAATGTAGCGTCAGAAATTTAGGTGATGCTGAAGGGATTAGATTAGGTAAATGGGTAGGTCATGTAACTAATGAGGAGGTGCTAAACCGAATTGGGGAGAAGAGGTGATTCTGACATATCCTGACGAAGAGAAGGGATAGATTGGTGGAACACATCCCGAGATGAAGGAATCGCCAACTTACCGTTGGAGAGAAGTGTGTGGGGTACAAATCGTAGAGGGAGACCGAGGGACGAATAAAGTAAGCAGATTCAAAAGGATGTAGATTGCCGAACTTATTCTCAGATGAAGGGGCTTGCAGAAGACAGTGTATCATGGAGAGCTGCATCAAACCAGTCTGCGGACAATAACAACAAAGCCACAATAAGAACGAAAGTAACTACAAAATAAGATATCTGCATGCTGCGCAAATTGGCAATCGATCCTAAATAATGAGAAGTCTCAAGTCATCCATATAAGCACTAAAAGTAATCTGTTACAGTTCATTTACACCATAAAGCAGTGAAATTTAAAGGTCGTAAATTCAACTAAATCACTAAGACTAACTATTAGTAAGAACTTTATTTGGAAAGAACGTAAAAATTATAGGTAAGGCGATCCAATCGCTACGATTCATTGGTAGAACACTTAGACGACGCAACAGTTCTTCTATAGAAACAGCCTAACCTACACTTTTGCGTCATATTTTGGAGTACTTCTGCCCAATGTTGGATCCTCAGTAAGTGGGACTGATGGAAGATATAAAGATAGTCCAGTGACAGCTGCCACCAGTGCCACATCGTGAACAGCGCTAAGCTAACTTTCTCGAGCGTTTGATAACGTTGTATTCCACAGATATTCTTGTTTATTTTGAAAACTGTCGTACTCAGTTTTGTTGATTTGACAGTGTAGTTACCACTGACCACAGTCCAGTCAGCAGCCAGCCGCCTTTATTAGAGTACTAGGCTACTTAAAAGTTGTTTATTTGGTTTTCTACTTTCTGCAGTTAATTGTATTGATAGGATGTATAGGATGTGTACCTGCTGTGTGCGGACGCAGGAGGAGTTGGCCACAGTTCGCGAACAGTTGAGCGTGCTGTTAGCTACGGTCAGCCATCTTCAAGCTGCTGTCTCGGGGTGCAGCGATGGTGGGGAGTCTGGTGCGTCGAGTGGGACACCTCAGGTGTCTCTTGCTTTGCTCCCTGTCCCTGCTAACGAGGCACCTTCAGGTGTACCGGACGTCGTCGAGACGCCTTCTCCGCAAGGGGAGTGGTGGGTTGCACGGCGTTCCCGTCGCTCGAGGCGGAAGGCCAATGGGGAGGCTGGACGTCCGTCCGCACCCGTTCGTCCTGTGAGTGAACGTGTGGCCACTCCTTCACCAGCGTCCGAGCAGGTGCACGGTGGGAGGGGATTATTAGTTATTGGAATCTCCATTGTTAGGCGCGTGATGAAACCCCTTATGCAGATAGCGTCGAGATCTGGAAAGAATTCCAACGTGCACTCGGTGTCGGGGGCCGTCATCCGAGATGTGGAGGAGGCCTTGCCGGCGGCTATCGTCGGTGCGGGGTGCAGTCGACTGCAAGTTGTAGATCACGTCGGCACCAATGACGCATGTCGCTTGGGTTCTGTGGACATCCTCAGGTCCTACGAGCGGCTGGCGGAGTTGGTAAAGGCTGCTGCCTTCGCACGCGGGGTGCAAGCAGAGCTGTCGATTTGTAGCATTGTTCCCATGGTTGATCGGGGTCCTTTGGTTTGGAGCCGAGTGGAGGGTCTGAACCAGAGGCTTCGCCGACTCTGTGACAGTCAAGGCTGCAGATTTCTGAATCTGTGTTATCGGGTGGGGAATTGCAGTGTGCCCCTAGATAGATCAGGGGTGCACTGGACTAAGGAAGCAGCAGAGTACTTGTGGAGTCCACATGGGTTTTTTTTTTTTTTTTAGGCTAGGAGCTAACTCTGATGAGCACTCGCCTGTCAGAATTAAAACAGCAAATTCAGGCCACGTTCGGAACAAAAATTCGAACATCAAAATATTAGCCGCGAACTTACAGAGTATTAGAAACAAATTCCCGAATTTGCCGCACTGCATGGAAGTTATAGTGCTCAGATAGTTTTAGGCACCGAAAGCTGGCTAAATCATGATGTGTCAAGTTCAGAAATATTTAGCAAAGCGTGGAATGTATATCGGAAAGATAGATCGGTCACAACTGGAGGAGGAAATTTCATCGCTGTGGACAAAGATATTGTTTCTACCGAGATCGAAGTTGAAAGTAACTGTGAAATTATCTGGGCACGTAAAACAGGTCTGAGAGAAGTAAAGTTAATAGTTGGGTGTTTTTACCGGTACAGACAAGCAGTCTTGCGAGCTACTTTTGGACACATTCTCCGAAACTGTCTTGAGCAGCTAAACCGGCAAGCCACACGCAATGGAAATATTGTAGACCTTATAACCACAAACAGGCCTGACCTTATTAACCTTGTCTGTGTAGAGACAGGAATTAGTGATCATGATATCGTCATAGCATCGATGGTGACCAACGTTCATAAACCAATCAAGAAGGCTAGGAGCGTGTTATTGTTGGGAAGAGCCGATAAGCAAATGTTACGATTGCACTTAGAAAATGAATGGGTATCGTTTAATTCCGGGACTATTGATGTAGAGGAATTGTGGACTACATTTAAGTGCATTGTTAATAAAGGGTTACAGAAATATATGCCAGTAAAGACGATAAAGGATGGAAAAGATCCACCATGGTATAATAATAATGTTAGAAATCTGCTGAGAAAGCAAAGGCTGTTGCACTCTCGATTCAAAAAAGAACACTAAAATGATGACAGGCAAAAGTTAGTAGAGAATCGTGCGTCTATAAAAAGATCGATGCGCGAAGCATACAATAATTATCACAGCCATACCTTAGCAAAAGATCTTTCTGAGAACCCGAAAAAAAAAATCTGGTCCTATGTAAAATCGATAAGCGGGTCAAAGCCCACTGTCCAGTCACTCGTTAATTATTCCGGGGCAGTAATAAAAGAAAGCAAACGGAAAGCTGAAGTTCTAAATTTAACCTTTAAGAAATCTTTCACGCAGGAGGACCCCACAAATGTACCATCATTTGATCAACATACTAATTCCGAAATGGGGGACATAGCAATAGGTATTTCCGGTGTAGAGAAGCAGCTGAGAGAGCTAAATACGAAAAAGTCTGCTAGTCCGGATGGAATAAAAGTTCGGTTTTACAGAGAGTATTCTGCCGCATTGGCCCCCTACTTATCTTGCATTTATCGCAAATCTGTAATTCAGCGCAAAGTTCCTAGTGATTGGAAAAGAGCGCAGGTGACTCCCGTTAATATGAAAGGAAAGAAAACTGACCCACACAATTACAGGCCAATATCGTTGACATCAGCTTCATGTAGAATTTCAGAGCATATTCTCAGTTCGAATATAGTAAATTTCCTTGAAACGGAAAAGCTTCTTTCCATGAATCAGCACGGGTTTAGGAAACATCGTTCATGTGAAACTCAGCTTGCCCTTTTCTTACATGACATCTTGCGAGCCATGGACGAAGGGCAACAGGCGGATTGTGTTTTTCTCGACTTCAAAAAGGCGTTCGACGCGGTGCCACACTGCAGACTGCTAACGAAGATACGAGCTTATGGAATAAGTTCACAGATTTGTGACTGGCTGGAAGACTTCCTATGTAATAGAACGCAGTACGTTGTTCTCGACGGCGAGTGTTCATCAGAGACGAGTCTATCGTCGGGCGTTCCCCAGGGGAGTGTGATAGGACTGCTATTATGTTCTATCTATATAAATGATTTGATGGACAGAGTAAGTTGTAATTTGCGGCTGTTTGCTGATGATGCTGTGGTGTATGGGAGGGTGTCGACTCTAACTGAATGGGACAGGATGACTTAGACAAAATTTTTAGTTGGTGCGAAGAATGACAGCTAGCTCTCAATGTAGAAAAATGTAAGGTGATGCGCATGAGTAGAAAAAACAATCCCATAATGTTCGAATACAGTATTAGTGGTGAGCTTCTTGATGCTGTCTCGTCGTTCAAATATCTAGGCGAAACATTGTAGAGCGATATGAAATGGAACGAGCTTAAAACATGACGAGAGAAAGTTAATAAGTGAGAATCACTCTAGTTTGATGTTTCCGCACGTAGCGTTAGACGTTACTGGTGGAGATTCTTTGTCACATTGTAAAAAGAATTGCGTTAGACATCAGTTTTTTCAACTTAAGCGGAAGGTGTAGAGGCCGCGATGAAGCTTGCACAGTTCGTTTTGCAAAGTAGCCACGTATTGTCTTTAAAACTTACACTGAAGGGACAAAATGCATGCGACGGCTACTTGTACCTCCCCTTCTCGACTCGCGAAGTGCTAGAGTCCAATGTGTTGCAGGTCGTTTCTCAATATTCGTCTGTACGAAAGTATTGCCGTTGCAGAATTTTGTATACCAAGTGTCTTTATTACTTAAGTGTTCGATATGATTGTGTATGGGGCGATGTGGGTGGCCAAAGCGTTCACTAGGTATCAGATTGCCTTCCATAAAGAAGTTCTTTTTGCTCCCACGACTGTATTTATAATAGCCAAATAGGTGTTTTTGCAACAATCAGTCGATATTTGTAAGAAACTGCTTTATTTTGCAGATCTAGATTTCGGCAAGTGACTTGCCATTATCAGTGCTAAATTAACAAGAAGTCATCGTCTGTATACATACATTATATGAAATATGACATTGATAAATTAGAAAATAGTCAATAAGATGTACTTTAAATACCCTATTTTTTATGTTAGCATGTGCATTGTACCTCATAGATGGTCTGTAATACATTGTTTTCCTCAGTTAGATGTAATGCTATTATCATCTGTGGAAAACAATGTATTACAGTCCATCTATGAGGTACAATGCACATGCATAACATGCTAACATACAAAAATTTATGGTATGTAAAGTACATCTTATTGACTCTTTTATAATTTCTCGATGTCATATTTCATATAATGTATGTATACAGACAATGACTTCTTGATAATTTAGCATTGATAATGGCAAATCACTTGCCGAAATCTGGATCTGCAAAATAAAGCAGTTTCTTACAAATATCGACTGATAGCTGCAAAACCACCCATTTGGATATTCACTAGATATGTCCAGAATATACGTAAAACAAATCAATAACAGTCGTGTATTAGTGATAGAGAGCATCGTCATCAGTTTTATATCATCATTATTTGGGAAGATTATGTCCATAATTAGGGGAACATAGTTACCGCCTACTGCTTGAAAATAAAGAGACATCAGCCAACACTGAATCCTGCCCGCACTATTCGTCCTCCACCAAGTTGTTTCCTGCACATAAATAGGTTTATTCCGAGTGCCACGTTCTCTCCAGATGAGGAAACGACGCTTGTCATGCTAAACACAAAATCTTGACTCATCTGTGAAAAGAACCCGGCGCTTTTCGTTACGACACGAATCCTGATGTTTCTCCGCCGAGTTTTTGCGGTCTAAACGGTGTCGTGGGACACACACCATAGTCCTCTGTGAGCAGAGGATACATTCCGGAACGCGATTTAATATTGGGCGACCTGTTGTTGCCTGGAGGATGCGTTGAACTGAGTTGCATTCAGCCTCATTTCTCTACGAACTGTTAACCGGAGATAATGGTCATCTCTTGCTGACGTTATCTGTGGACGAACTTGGCCTTGCCTTATTTTACCTATTCCTTTTGTCTATAATCGCGTCCAGGTCCTGGCAGTTATACTTTGGGACACTTCAATAGCTGCAGCCACTACCTTCTGTCGCACTTACAATCTTCCTACGGCTCTCCGTGCAATAGCTTCAGGTATATCATATACATGTTGCGTTGCATTACCTGCTCACTACACTATCTGAACCCAACTGCTTCTATAATTCGTTTGGTAGAGTAAACACAAATCAACACCAACCCCCTTTGCAGCAACTTGCAATTGCACCTCACAAGCTGCTGTTCGTAAACACAAGGAAGAATAGGGACATATAACGCTTTCCTGGGGAACGCCAGATATCACTTTTACTTTTTCTCTAATTTTCCGGTTAGTGTTCCTGTAATTTTGTGTACGTGTACTAAATTTCACGTTATTTGATTGTATGGATCATGAGTTATAAGAGAACAGACAGACAGACAACAAATGCGTCTTGTAAATATAGGGATAATGTGTGACAATGAAAAATAAATAACGTGAGGCGTACTTGACTGTGAGAGTCTCTATAAAGGTGCTTTCACGAAATATTTTTATTGTAATTTACGTCCTAGCTCCTCGTCAACTGTGTGTTTGAAGCACTATAACTACTGATGAACAAAGTGTCAAAATTCACTCCGTAACTGAAGCGGTGGAGTGGCCAGAAGTTCTAAGGCGCCTTGATGCGGAGCGTGAGCGTGTTCAACGTCGGAGATTCGAGTCCTCCCTCGAGGATGTGTGTGTGTGTGTGTGTGTGTGTGTGTGTGTGTGTGTGAGTGAGTGTGAGTGTGTGTTTTTCCTTAGCATAAGTTACATTAAGTAGGTTAAAAGTTTAGGAAGCGATGATGAGATTAGTTTGGTCCGTTAGAAATGGAAAAAAAATGAAATTTTTTTCTCTTATGCTAAGCGCTTTGTCCTTTTTTTTCTGTGGTATTGTCATGTACGGCAGTACGGCTACAAATGATCCGGATAAAAGAAATTAACACTCTTCAGATTTTTTAACTACCGTACTGCGCGGGAAAATAAAGTCGAGAATTTCAGGCGCATTTAGTTCAGATGCAGGAAATGCTGTTAGTTCTCAACGCAGCGATCGTTTGTTTGTTGGTTGAAAGATCGATTACAGAATACCAAGGCGAAACAGTTGACATTTTGGCAAAACCAAACGTTCCAGTCAAAAGGATCACGGCGTTCTTGAAAGCACATTCCAAAGCCATAAGTCAAATAGTGAGTCAACCTATAATGTTTCTGTATCTAATCCACTGATTCGTTAATTCTTTTTACCAGTATGTAAGGTCCCGTTTGCGGTCATAATGATGTCGGAAGCGTTTTCACATGAATTGCCGGAATATAATTGCTGGATATGCTGATGCACCGCACTTTGACAACACGTGCTCGCGATACTATCGCCAACTGTGGCCGAGAATATCGCATTTCCATTACTTTCGACACCTTAATTCACACGAAGTGATGGGTGCTATCGATAAGGGTTCGCAAATCGATTCTGTATTTCTTGATTTCCAGAAGGTTTTTGACACTATACCTCACAAACGGCTTTTAATCAAATTGCGCGGTTACGGTATATCGCCCCAAATTTGCGACTGGATAGGGGATTTCTGTCAGAGGACACAGTTCGTAGTAATCGATGGTAAGGCATCGACTAAAACAGAGGTGATATCGGGAGTTCCACAGGGTAGTGTTATTGGTCCTCTGCTGTTCCTTATTTACATAAACGATTTAGGGGAAAATCTAAGTAGCCCTCTCTACGGTTGTTTGTAGATGACTCCGTCATTTACCATCTAGTAAAATCATCTGAATATCAAAAGCAACTGCAGAACGATCTGAGTAAGATATCAGCATGGTGTAAAAATTGGCAATTGACTCTAAAAATTGAGAAGTGTGAAGTCGTCCACATGTGTACGAAAAGAAGTCCGTTAAACTTTGTTTACAAGATAAATCAACCAAAAGTTAAGGCCGTAAACTCCACAAAATACCTAGGAATTACTATACTTCAGACTTAAATTAGAAAGAACACGTAGATAAGTCGTGGGAAAGGCGAACCAGAGACTGCATTTTATTGGCAGAACCCTTATAACATCAACAGAATTACAAAAGAAACTGCATACACCTCGCTTGTCCGTCCATTTTTGGAGTATTGCTGTCCAGTGTGGGATCCTTATCAGGTGGGTTTGACGGAGGAGATTGCAAGAGTCCAAAGGAGGGCAGGTCGTTTCGTATTGTCACGATACAGGGGAGACAGCGTTACGCAAATAATACAGGATCTGGGATGGGAATCATTACAACAACGGTGCTTATCGCTGCGGCGTGGGGTACTTACGAAACTACAATCGCAAACATTCTCCTCCGAATGCGAAAACATATTGTTGACTACCACTTACATAGGTAGAAATGATCATCAGAATAAGATACGAGAAATCAGAACCCGCGCGCTATTCGAGAATGGAATGGGTGATAAATAGTGTAATGGTGGTTCGATGAACCCTCTGCCAGGCACTTAAATGTGATTTGCAGAGTATCCCATGTAGATGTAGATGTTAATGCAAAAACGCGAGAGAAGCCCAGTGGTCGAACACGGAGAGCCATGTTAGTGGTTCCACAGCATCAGCATTCGCTTGCTCACCCTGGTGACCGTGTAGGCAAGAAGAGATGTCAGCTCCCTGGGTGGCCGGCGGATGCACCCGGCGGAAGTGTGGGGTGGGCGCGGGGAAGATGATATCTGGGGGTGGCCGAGAGTGACGAGAGGGGGCTAGTGTGGCCACCGCGGCCGCCCGTGATTTAAGGCGCCCCTAACGACGTCGTTAAGCGGGTGGTAGCCGCCTGCGCGCCCCCGTATCACGCTGTCCACGTAAAGAATGGCGCACAGATCGCGCCGACACTCCCCTCGCTGAGTTACGCTGTCGCTAACGTCTGGCCCTGTTGATATCGCTTCGGTGTTCACTGCGCCAACCGCCCATAGGCTACGCGGGCCTTCAGTCCGAATTCCAACACCAGGTCGTCGGACAATGGAGCGCATCAATACCGGGTGCGTAACAGAAACGACTACATGCATATTCGCAATCGTTGTCCTAACGATCGCGTTGTGCTCTCCAAAATTTCTTACCTCATCAGCGGTGTGAAGGAGAGCGAGCAAGAAGAAGATAACCGTGTTGTTACTTAGCATTATGAATGACTGTGCCCTATAGCAACGCAAAGAATTTATCAAAGGGAGACAATATATAATGAAGCTTAACCCTTTCACTCCGGCGCCGTGATTGTTGCACCGTGCGCTGTGGACGAGCGCCAGTCGCGCCCGGCCGTGCCCGCTGTACGGCGCATTTTCCGCAATCCCCACGGCACTACTCTGTCCTGCTTTCACACTCTCAGTGTTATCGCAATTATTGGACTTTATGCTATATATTTATTAGGGAAAATTCATTTGGAATAGAATCAGTTTTCTTCCTTCTTTCAGATAATTCGCGTAATTTTTTCGGAAATTCTAAAAGATCAAAGTTTTGGATTCAGCTCTGGTGGGATGTGGACGTTATTATTATAAACGCATATTTCGCTTGTTAAATAATATTTATTTTTAATTTCTTTGCGTTACATTTCAGTAACATTACATTACGGTGTATGACGCGAGGCGGAACTGCTACAGCAGTCCACCGGCTGGGCGGCACAGGCAGCACTCGACTGCTGCAGCAGTCCACCGGCTGTGGAGCACATTCACTGCCGACTTCTGCAGTTCACTGTGGCGAAAGGGTTAACCCTGTGGGCCACACCACAAGGCTCCTACGTCTGGGCCACACCTTAGGCCTTAGAGGCCCACACATATATAATAATGGAAAACTCTTTAAGAAATTCAATGTCATGATAGCGATGAGGGTATAATACAGTAAATAACCTTGAATAACATAAAAGGAAATAATATTTCCTCAAGAAACCACAACACAAAATAACCAAACTCTCATAAATTAAATAATAGTAGTCTCAACTTCATATAACGCAAAATATCTATCATATTCGAAAACCACGTACAATTAATGATGTTTAAAACTAAAATCGGTATCACAATATTCAGCAAAAGTTTCTCATTTTTTACCGGTGAAATTTGGACAATTTTTTTTGTGGTGTTGACCACACACTGGCAACTTAGAGAAGTCACACTGAATTATGATTTCCTTTGTTTCTAGTAGTCACGAAACTTACACTAAGTTCTGTTGGGAATAGCTACTTGCTCAATTTCTTCACGAGCTGCCTCTGCAGGTGGAGTCATGTTTAGGCATCTATAAATACTGTCACGTAGGTCACGGGGAGCTGGTGTCTCAAGTCTAGCCTTCATCCAAGGTGCTGTAAGGTGTTCAGAAAGCGTCAAAGTTCTGTTGGGAATAGCTACTTGCTCAGTTTTTTCACGAGCTGCCTCTGCAGGTAGAGTCATGTTTAGGCATCTCTAAATACTGTTACGTAAGTCACGGGGAGCTGGCGTGTCAAGCCTAGCCTTTATGCAAGGTGCTGTAAGGTGTTCAAAAAGCGTCAACGTAAACTCAGATCGAGACAATGGTTTTGTTTGACCGTTGTGTCTCCATTTCCCTTGGTTTCTGTAAGGTTATGGAGGTCTCGGAGGCCTAGTTGTTTACCTGAACGGGCCGACAGGGGCGAAAGTGTTATGCACTGTACACTAGCTCAGAGACAACTAACTAGAGGAGGCTTACATGCGAGTCACGTCCCCTCCAGCTATGTTAGACAGGTCTGAGTGAGCATCTGGGCCTCAGAGGCCTATCATGTGGCCGTCAGGGTGAATGAGATAGTCGCTACAGTGATACTCAGTGGAACAGCAAAGTAAATGAAAAATATTGGAAACGGTATATACTGAAATCGAATTGTTATGGTAAAAATAATAATAGTGGTCATTATGGAGAGACGTGGCACATCTCATGCCATAGTGATGTACACATATATAGCTCGTCATAGTATCGCATACAGCAGTTATGAATTCGCAGAGCTCTGACATGTCTGTCATCTGTTATCCGGGTTGTATTTCATAAAGTTCCAGGCATGATAATGACCGCACGGACGACATTAACAGATTTCGAACGCGGGAAGATATTGTGAAGCTCGACGCCTCCGTCGTTCCATTTCGTAACTCGTCAGCGAATCCATTATTCTCAAAACCACGGAGTCAAGAATGTGACGATCACCAAATTAGATGCTATAACATAACAAGAAATCGACTACCAAATATTAATAACCCGATAGCATCAATCTCAATTGAAACGTTCAAAACCAGTAACTTGAAACACCAAATACTTAATTTTAGCTTATGAACCACGTTTGGACAGTAATACAATTACGTAACTTTCATTGTTTGGGGATTGTCACGAATTAGTAAGACAACATATTCACATATATATAATAGTACATGACTTACGGAATTTTAACACTTTGTAGATATGTAAAAAAAAAAAAAAAATGTTCAAATTTTTGTAATTCTATTAGAACAAACTACGTTGGTCATCAGTCCGTAGCTTACAAACTACTTAAACTAAGGTAAACTAACCTAAGGACAAAACACACATCCATGCCCAAGGGAGGATTCGAACCTCCGACGCGACAGGCCACGCGATCCGTAACGTCGCGCTGCAGATCGCTTGGCTACTCCCGCGCGACGAAATCATCGGTTAATAGCTTGTAAAAGGAAGTATATCCATGTAAACTGATTATCTTGCATATTTTGTGATCTTGTCTGTTATGCTAAAGATTTTGAAGCCTATTAGTTCAGTAAGTCACTTGATATGAATTAATACGGATTTCTTAACTCATTTGAAACAGATTGATCATACTTTAGAGTATTTGACCTTTATGTTATTTTTTAGAAATCACCACAGGATCCATAGGAAATATTATCATCAATTATTAAAACTGGTCTTTTAAGCTGTCATTTTAACTTCTTTCTTTGTTGACAGCTATAACTGTATTCTGTTTAAATGCTTGTAAAGGTCAAATCTACTAATTTCTACATCTATTAAACCAGACTGCATTTAGCCTCTTGGTCAGTTGACGTCTGGAAAAGCTGCTAGGAGCGTGTCCCAAGAACTTGAGGTCGAAAAGGCTATGTACTTGACAGTTCAAGAGCCAAGGTTGCGGAATGTTAGTGCCTTTTGTTTTGTAGGTTAAAAAGTGAATAAAGTCATAATTTGTGGCTATTACTGAGTTTCATTAGTCTGCTTAAAATCTTGTGGAAATCTTATTCCAAAACACACACCAACTCAGCTTTGAATTTTGCATCGAGATAATACAGAGATATTGTGAATTACGCTACCATATGTACTCAATGTGCCATCTTTGTCGTATTATGACACACACGAGCACAAAATTTATTCGGGCTTAAAATTTATGGGTGCAGGGTTACTACAATGCACAACCTCTCTCTCACCACGGAAAACGAAGTGGCCGATGGCCTGAGCTTACTGATTGACAGCGGTGCCGTTTGCAAAGGTGTTATTGATAACGAACTACACGGCGTGAAGCAACCGCATAATCCATCAGGGACGTACGACGAAAGTATCTGTTAGGACGGTGCGGCACGATCTGGCATTAATGGTCTATGGCAGCAGACGACCGACTAGAGCGCCAATGCGGAGAGTACGACATAGCTGCCAATTTCTCTCGTGGGCTGGTGGCCACGCCGGCTGTGCCCTAGACCTTTGTTTTTCAACATTTTCGAATATGTTACCCCCTTCAAAGTAAAACATTTCTGGCAAAACCCCCTCCTCAAGAACGGTAACAAAACTACACTCCTGACCATTAAAATTGCTACACCACGAGAGATGATGTGTTACAGACGCGAAATTTAACCGACAGGAAGAAGATGCTGTGATAAGAAAATGATTAGCTTTTCAGAGCATTAACACGAGGTTGGCGTCGGTCGCGACACCTACAACTTGCTAACATGAGGGAAGATTCCAACCGATTTCTCATACACTAACGGCAGTTGACCGGCGTTGACTGATGATACGCTGTTGTGATGCCTATTGTAAGGAGGAGAAATGCGTTTATCGGCCGGCCGCGGTGGCCGAGGGGACTAAGGCGCTCCAGTCACGGTCTGCACGGCCACTACGGTCGGGGTTCGAATCCCCCCTCGGGCATGGATATTTGTGCCGTCCTAGTTCGTAAGTAGTTCATAAGTAGTTTGTAAGTTTAGGGACTGATGGCCCCGTAGTTAAGTCCCATAGACTCTACAAACATTTGAACATTTTGCGTTTATCGAATCGTGACATTGCTGCTCGTGTTGGTCCGATCCAATGACTGTAGCAGAATATGGAATCGGTGGGTTCAGGGGCAATATGGAACGCCGTGATAGGTCCCAATGAAATCGTATCACTAGCAGTCGAGATGAAAGGCATCTTATCAATATGGCTGTAACGGATCGTGCAGCCACGTCTCGAACCATGAGTCAACAGATGGGGACGTTTGTAAGGCAACCACCATCTGTACGAACAGTTGGACGACGTTTGCAGCAGCATGGACTATCAGCTCGGAGACCACGGCTGCGGTTACCGTAGACTCGGCCTGACAGACAGGAGCGCCTGTGATTGGGTGCGCTACGACGTTCCTGGCTGCGCGAATGGCAAAACGTCATGTTTTCGGATGAATCAAGGTTCTGTTTACAGCATCATGATGCTCACATCCGTGTTTGGCGTCATTGCGGTGAGCCAGCCGCAGTGGCCGAGTGGTCTGCAGAGTGCCAGTCACGGTCTGCATGGCCGCTGCGGTCGGGGGTTCTAATCTCCCCTCGGGCATGGATGTTTGTTCCGTCTTTAGTAAAAGCTAGTTCATCTACACTTACATCTACATACATACTCCGCAATCCACCGTAAGGTGCGTGGCGTAGGGTATACTGCACGACTACTAGGCAATTCCTTTCGTATTTAAATTCCAAATCGAACGAGGATAAATAGAATGCCCATATGCCTCCGTACGAGCCCTAATTTCTCTTATCTTGTCTTTCTGATCACTACGCGAAATGTAAGTAGGCGGCAGCAAGATAGTACTACACTGAGCTTCAAATTCCGGCCCTCTAAATTTCCTCAACAGATTTTCACGACAAAAACGTCGTCTTTCCTCCAACGATACCAAACTGAGTTGCCGGGGAATTTCCGTGATACTCGCGTATTGGTCGAACCTACCAGTAACAAACCTAGCTGCTCGCCTCTGAACTGCTTCTATGTCTTCCTTTAAACTGATCTGCTGCGGGTCCCAAACATTTGAGCAATACTCAAGACGTGGTCCTACAACCGATTTATACACGGTCTCCTTTACAGATGAAGTACATCGTCCCAAAATTCTCCCAATAAACCGAAGTCGGCTGTCCGCCTTACTCACAACTATCCTTACATGTTGGTTACATTTCATATCGGTGTGCAATGTTACGCCTACATATTTGAACGATGCGACAACATGAAGAAGCTCACTACTAATGCTGTATTCGAACATTATGAGATTGTTTTTCCTACTCATGCGCACCACCTTACATTTTTCTACATTGAGAGCTAGCTGCCATTTTTCGCACCAACTAGAAATTTTGTCTATGTCATCCTGTATGCTATAACAGTCAAAGACGACACCCTCCCATACACCACAGCATCATCAGCAAACAGCCGCAAATTGCAAGTTACTGTCCATACGATCATTTATATAGATAGGAAATAATAGCGGTCCTATCACACTCCCCTGGGACACGCGTTAAGATACACTCGTCTCTGATGAACACTCGCCGTCGAGAACAACGTACTGCGTTCTATTACTTAGGAAGTCTTCCAGCCAGTCACAAATCTGTGAACCTATTCCATAAGCTCGTATCTTCGTTAGCAGTCTGCAGTGTGGCACCGTGTCGAACGCCTTTTTGAAGTCGAGAAAAACACAATCCGCCTGTTGCTCTTCGTCCATGGCTCGCAAGATGTCATGTGAGAAAAGGGCAAGCTGAGTTTCACATGAACGATGTTTCCTAAACCCGTGCTGATTCATGGAAAGAAGCTTTTCCGTTTCAAGGAAATTTACTATATTCGAACTGAGAATATGCTCTAAAATTCTACATCAAACTGATGTCAATTATATTGGCCTGTAATTGTGTGGGTCAGATCTCTTTCCTTTCTTATAAACAGGAGTCACCTACGATAAATGCAAGCTAAGTAGGGGGCCAATGTCGCAGAATACTCTTTGTAAAAGCGAACTGGTATTCCATCCGGACCAGCAGAATTTTTCGTATTTAGGTCCCTCAGCTGCTTCTCTACACCGGAAATACCTATTACTACGTCCTCCATTTCGGAATTAGTACCTTGATCAAATGATGGTACATTTGTGCGGTCCTCCTGCGTGAAAGATTTCTTAAAGGTTAAATGTAGAACTTCATATTTCCGTTTGCTTTCTTCTATTACTGCCCCGCAATGATAAACGAGTGAAAGGACCGTGGGCTTTGATCCGCTTATCGATTTTACATAAGACCAGAATTTTTTCGGGTTCTCGGAAAGATATTTTGGTAAGGTATGGCTGTAGTAATTATTGTATCCTTCGCGCATCGATCTTTTTACAGACGCACGAATCTCTACTAACTTTTACCTGTTATCATTTGCGTGTTCTTTTTTGAATCGAGAGTGCAACAACCTTTGCTTTCTCAGCAGCTTTCTAACATTATTATTATACCACGGTTGATCTATTCTATACTTAATCGTCTTTACTGGCACATATTTCTCTAACCCTTTATTTACAATGCACTTAAATTTAGACCATAATTCCTGGACATCCTTAGTCCCGGAATTAAACGATGCCCATTAATTTTCTAAGTGCGATTCTAACTTTTACTTATTGGCTCTTCCCAACAAAAACAGGTTCCTAGCCTTCTTGATTGGCTTATGAACTTTGGTCACCATCGACGCTATGACGATATCATGATCACTAATTTCTGTCTCTACACAGACATCGTTAAAATGGTCAGGCCTGTTCGTGGCTATAAGGTCTAAAATATTTCCCTGCGCGTAGGTTGCCGGTTTAACTGCTCAAGACAGTTTGTAAGTTTAGGGACTGATGACCCCGTAGTTGAGTCACATAAGCTCCAGAAACATATTTTGGACATCGCGGGGAACGCACATTGGATGCGTGTATTCGTCATCGCCAGGCTGGCGTATTACCAGGCGTGGTGGTATGGGGTGGCCGTTACATTTCAGATTTGTTACGACCCGTGACTCTACCCTCCATTCAATCCCTGTGAAATCCAACATTTCAGCAGGATAATGGATGACCGCATGTTGCAGTTCCTGTACGGACCTTTCTGGATACGGAAATGTTCGACTGCTGCCCTGCCCAGCACAATCTCCAGATCTCTCACGAAAAGGTCTGGTCAATTGTGGCCGAGAAACTGGTTCGTCACAATACGCCAGTGACTATTCTTGATGAACTGTGGTATCGGGTTGAAGCTGCATGGGCATATACACGCCATCCAAGCTCTATTTGATACAATGTGCAGGCGTATTAAGGCCGTTATTATGGCTAGACGTGGTTGATCTGGGTACTGATTTCTCAGGATATATACACCCAAACTGCGTGAAAATGTAATCACATGTCAGATCTAGTATAATATATTTGCCCAATGAATACCCGTTTATCATCTGCATTTCTTCTTGGTGTAGCAATTTTAATGGTTAGTAGTGTATGTTATCTCAAAGAACACAAATTTAATGTTATTTCTTTTGCTTCAGCTTTCTTTTAAATTGTTCGACGATTTTTTTTGTGTGTATTTTAAAATCGAACCCAGTAGCCTAGTTTAACATGATTTCCAACCGAAATATATATTTTGCTTAACGACTGTTCCGCATTTTAGGCAAAACTCAGAAGCGAATTATGCTCATTGACAAAGTTCCCACTGTATAGACAGAAGTAGAAAGTAGAGTTTTTTTTTTTTTTAATTTTTCATAATTAATTTTTGTATAAAGTTCTTTTACCTATCGATTGGTTCCTTACAAACAGTTTTCAGGCTTCGCACTTATTCATCATTAACAAATTCAAATGTTCAAATGTTTGTACAACTTATGGGACTTAACTACGGGGTCATCAGTCCCTAAGCTTACAAACTACTTATGAACTAGCAAAGACTAAAGACGGCACAAATATCCATGCACGAGGGGGGATTCGAACCCCCGACCGTAGTGGCCGTGCTGACCGTGACTGGAGCGCCTCAGTCACCTCGGCCACCGCGGCCGGCCATCATTAACACACTGTACTATAAAACAATCTATAATGAACGTTACACAAGAAACTCGGTAATATAACATGAAATATGTTTCGCTTAGGCATACGTGTCTGTATTACTGAACCGGTGGTTATTTTATGGTGCCAGTACTTCCTCGTGTAACAGCGACCCCCGGAGCAAGACTTTGCGACCCCCTGTGCGTCGCGACCTACAGGTTGGAAAACACTGCGCTAGACGATGGGAAGACAGGAGCTTGTTCTGATGATTTTTATTTCAGTTGCTTACGGTACTTAGCGTAAATTAGTGGAAGTATTTTTTAAGTCCAGGGACCGATGACCACTGTAATTTGGTCCCATACATTTACAAACATTTGACGAAATTTGCACTGTACGATGTTGTGGGGACTCCAGTATCGAGTGGTTTGTTTTTACATTTACTTGATCGTGTTCTCTGGTCGAGCTGACCCGACTGTTGACTTTACGTGATGATCTATTTGGAGGCGTTTTCCAGTAGTTCATGGACTTCATGTTACCAAACATCGTTTTCATCTTGTGGGAATGCGCAATCTCACCGGCCCTCAGTTAATCGCGTTTGGTTTGGAGAACACATTGAACAATTTCAGAGAACAATTTGGCCAGAAAGATCGTCCCACATCAATCCAATAATATATTAATAGTGTGTTCTATGGATAGCTACGGCTCATTATTCCTATAACATACTTCACACATTTGAAATGTTTACTTCTTTTTAATGCTGCACTATTATTTTTATTTTGTATACTGTTAGCTCATGACGACGACCGTTTCTGCTTTTCGCCATTCTTAAGACAAAGTTTACTTTTACAGCATAGTATCCTAGAGGGCCTCTTCTATTAACCTTGATGCTCATATTTTGTTTATTGTTCTTTCACAAGATTTTCTGATCACGTTGTAATTTGCACTTGTACTACTTTCTCAGCGCAGTTCTTCCTGCAAACATTCAACAGCATCTAACAATTAACCATCCTGAAGAGGACCACTGCACATTGTCGAATCGTCGGCAGTTCCTGTGTTAAGTGTTTTTGAAAACGTTGCGGCATATTACCCAAAATTGTTTTATTTAAAATGGCACCGGCTGTGGAGGCCTCCGAACTTGTGTCAGTGGCCTGCATGGACATTTGCAAGTTGGTTGCTGCTGCTGCTGATGATGATATTGAATTTGAGAAATTACTCATGGACGAATAATGTAACTACGCCACTGGCAAAAATTCTACACGGGAGAAAAACGTCAGTTGTGGGCCGATAATACGAGAATTTGCATTTACTGATTTCGTGGTCGATTCGAATGCCTTGGTTAGGGGGCAGCTGGGTTCGATTACCGGCCACGTAGAGATCGTCATGCTCACCTTCAGTTCTGCCAGAACCTCCCCTCCTACATAATCTGCCAGGAAGTTTCATATCAGCGCACACTTCGCTGCAGAGTGAAAGTTTCATTCTGGAAACATCCCTTAGGCTGTGGCTAAGCGATGTCTCCACCATATCCTTGCTACAAGGAGAGCTAGTTTTGCTAGTTTCGCAGGAGAACTTCTGTGAAGTTTGGAAACTAGGAGGCGAGGTACTGGCAAAATTGAAGTTGTGAGGACGGAGCGTGAGTCGCCTCCGGATAGCTCAGTGGTAAAGCGCTTACACGTGGAAGGCAAAGATCCTGGGTTCGTGTTCCACTTCCAGCACAAAATTTCAATGTGCCAGTAAGTTTCATCTCAGTGCACACTTTGCTGCAGTGTGAATGTTTCATTCTGGATATTCTAGGAATTTTGAAATATGTTATAGAATTTTAATTGACTGAGTGCCGTTCAAAATAGTCTTTTGTTACATTTTACAATTTTAATAACTGCTATAGAAAAGTGTTTTCTGTTACATTAATTATTTAATGTACTAGGCTCAGTTCCATTAATTACCACCGTCTCACTTGTCTACCTAAACTTTCAGAATTAATGGGAACATGTTACATTATCAACATCCCAATATCATTATATAAATACGCTAACACGAAAATTGTGGTACAGATTATTAATTTATTCCTACAAGAAGGCCAATGACAGTTACATAATTCGAATGATTGTTTGTCGTAGATTTCACGAATATAAATATTATGTGTGCATTTAACCATTAAAAGTGGTAAAAGGAAGTAGAAATCTTCCTATCTACAGCTTGGATCAAGTTCTACATTCTCCAACAATCAGCTCACTGATTGGCTATTAAAATAAGTGAATATCGAAACATGGAGTGCTCGCAACTCACTTTCTTGTGCCGTTTAAATGCTTCATTTTCGCAGTGATTAAGAGTGGTTAAAGGAAATGAATGTTTTCATATGAATGTCGATGAAAGTTATATAATTCGAAAATGGCTTGAAAAATATATAATTCCGTTTTTATTTGTTGTTATTGTGTCAGGAATTTTCCTTAACACGAAAAACATACCTTTTCCTACCTCCCAGTGGCGGTTAAATTTTACCAGCGGCCTCCTATGATAATGTTGGCAACAGATGCTGAATAGTGAGAATCCTTTGAGTCTTCATTTTAGTCAATCCCTTGACAACGCTGATGTTTTCTCATGTAATCTTCGAGGGCAATTATTTTTACCGAGCGGACGAGGGTACATACAAGAACCTGTCAACCATAAAGCAGGAACAGCATTATTTGTTTAGTTCATGGTCTGTACGGTACACTAAACGAGTCATTCTATGTGGTTCGAACAAATGGGCAAAGATTTTCTATCGTGTTGTTGATGTTGCAAACATAATCACGGGAAGCCGCCGACATGATATTAAAATTTTACCCACAGTGACCATTGTAAACACAACTGGTCGATTTTCGACCACAGGCAATAAAAGATTCGTAAAATGTCACTAGACATTAGGTCTATATGATTAATAAAACAACGCCAAGCTGCAAGGTTGCAGACAATGTACCAACGTAATCTGTCTAATTCACCTTTCTGATGATTTAAAACCAAAACTGATAAAGTTATAAAAACAACAAACGGCTGATCGTTGGCAATATGTGTTTCAATGTTTATTACGGTTGTTACACCACATTTCAGTAAAATTTTCAATAGACGGGAGTTGTGCTTTTAGTAATATAAATTGATAGGACTGAGCTAATGTGTAACATTTTAATTCATAGACATCATCGCGCGGCCTCCCGCGTCGGAGATTCGAATTCTCCCTCGGGCATGATGTTTGTGTGGTCCTTACTATAAGTTAGTTCATAAGTAGTTTGTAAGTTTGGGGACTGATGACCCCGCAGTTAGGTTCCATAAGCTTTACAAACGTTTGAACATAGACATCATTCTATAGTTCTGTTTTCCTCTTGTAGGACTTCATAACACTATGATAAGCACTTCTTGGCTAATATGTCTTCAATAATACTGAATATTAGTCAATGGTATGTCTGCAGATTTATAATGAATGCCGTATAGTATAATATTTTGTATCATAAGTAACTGTCCCAAACTTTTTGTAGTTTTATGCTTCCCCTCTTCCCAAACCTATGGCAATGGTAACAGTAATGAGAATCCTTTTGCATGTTATGTGGATTCACTGTATGACAAATTGAAAACACAGTGTAATCGTACATAATATAGTGCAAACGCTACCCAAATTATTGATTTTTGTGTGTTACTTTACATCATTTATATAAAATATTAATCTTTTACATTAAAATGTTTATTTTCAATGGTTATGATCTGCGTCTGTCTTTTTTGACATAGTTTAACGATTTATTATAGACAGAAAACATGTGAACCTTATCTATGGAAGTTTAATTAGAGGAGGTATAACTACTGATTTTGTATCAAGGAAACCATCCCCACATCAGTTCTTTTTAAGTAATACTATACACAGTAGTTTGTCACTAAGCTCCTGTCACAAATAGTAATGAAATTTTATATAAATTTAACATTAATTTAATACACTATACTAGAGGTGCAAAGACAAAAATTTGTAATTGCATGTTTTTATATTATTCTCTGAAACTGCTCTTTTCATCCCTCTGCATCCACAAACGACCCCATGTCTCCCCCCCATCTCCCATCTCCCACACCATAACTCAACTCATAGCACTCTTCCTGTATGCATTGCGAATAGAAATGCAAATTCTAATTCATATAATAGAAAGTTTTATGGTAACCACCGACAAGAGATCTTTGTAGTCTGTACAGTGCTTGGTGGTTGCTCTTCCTTTCCTTCCACCTGATTTAGCCCCCCTCCCCCCCCCCCTTTTCCCTTTCTCTCGCCTGTATTTTTGTCAAAAGACTGATATTGCTGTCGCTTTTTTAACTTTATTATTATTTTAACATTGACGACTCAATCAAGAGACTGCCTGCAATTTTAGCGCCGCTAATAGTATTTGTAATGGAAATGAAGAAAGTGAGAACAATGACATCGAGATAAAAACGGGCGGATTCGTTAAAATGACAAGATAAAACTTGGAGACTTTATAAAAGCAAACAATGATAAATTTACATGTTGGAGTCAAAATAATGCCACGGTCGCTAAAATACACATTTAAGGAACAAAATACACAGAGTAAAATACACTGGCAACACTCGTTCGTTCGGCGGTAGTCACCACTTGTTAAAATACACTGAGTAGACGCACTGCACGAAACATTTCTCGGACGTTGCACTTGTGAAAATTTTGCCCGAAGGTCCCGCGGCAGAAAGAGGTGGGGAGGGGGCGGGAAGCACAGCGAAAAGGCAGAGGGAGGGATGGAGGTGCGCAAGGACGCTGGAGAGAGCGAGGGAGGGGGTAAGTCAAGAGGGGGGAAGGAAAATGTGGTGGTAGGTTGAAGGTGGCGTTGGTTCCACGGGGAAGGGGAGTGGGAAGGCTTAGGGCTGACAGACGGGTAGATAACGAGACGTTGGTGTCACTCAACAGAGGTTTTATTAAAGAATGTCTGGCCTGAAACGAATAAATGTACAACGTAATCGAAAACTGTTTCGTGTAGCACTTATTTAAAACTGTATAATGTAACAAAACTGATTTACACAACACTCAGATTGTATAAAATATTGCAAACTTACTGGATTATGATTGACGAAAGTAAGGAGAGAGAAAGAGAGAAAGGAACAGAAATACAGAAACGCCATCTGGCGTATGCTCTACATAGTTACTGGTCAGTTAGGCAGAAGTCTGACAAAGAAATGGTCTGGGTATATGTGATTGAAACATCTCTATTATATCCAGGGTGCGACAGCGTTCATAGTAGGATACTTAAAACACACCATCAGGCAGTAACTGTATTTTATTACCTTTTATGTCAAGAGTTAAAGGTAGGCCATTTACTAATGTGTAAGTTATTGTCCATTGCGTGGATTACTTTTTGAATATGACTCCTGTCAAATGAAGCCCCCTCTGCAAACACATTCATCTAGGTAACGTATTCTCCTGAATGAGTGATCTGACATATACACATTTTGCGCATGACGATGATCAGATCTTTTTGGACCACGCAGTTTTGCAGCACGAATATTTTCCATGGTTTCTGGTGTCACAGTTCCTTCACTTCTTCCCGATTTGGCATTGCAAACCGAATCTGTTATTCGAAATGCACGAACCCACCTCACAATGGTCCGGCCATCTGGAACTTTCCCATGACGTCCCAAGTTGAAATGTTGCGGAAATAGATACTGGCTAGCAATAACAGAATCGATATTCTTGAAATAACTTCCAACAGCAAAGGCAGGATGCTGTGTACTACGCCGCTCCATATCACTGTCACACTCGAAATGACAGCTCATTAGTACGTGAATGCGGCATGAGCTGGGGCGCATTCCTGCAGTACGTCATTGTACCACGCAAATCAAATTACGCTATGAACGCTGCCGCACCCGTTATTATATGTCTGTAACACAAATTAGTTTGAGGTTGGAATTTTTTTAATAAATCTCTGGTAATTGTAAAGTTGTTTGTTATGTGATGGAATAGCAATACTACTACCAATAAAGTTACAACATTCGAAATTGAAGAGGTCGAAAAGCGTAAGGCATTAATAAAGTGCTAAGAATGGTCAGGACAGTTACATTATTTTCAACTTTTCTCCTTAAGCTTTACCAGTTCGTGAGGGTCTCTTTGTGAGGGACCCAAGAAGTGTTCCGTGTGAACTATCTGTATTCTACATTTCAACGCATTCGGACAATTTTATCCCTACATGTTCGTGAATCACATAACTAAGGCACATCTTGGGCACAACTTCAGTATTCACCCTGTGAAAAGAAAAGCCGCCTAAAATCACATCCAGGTTGGCCAGAACAGTGATCTCCCCCCCCCCCCCCACTCCCCCTCTGCCCATGTCGTATATTAGCCGGATGGATTCAAATAGAGCTGGCATACCTCCCCTGCTATATGTGTGGGTAGATTTAAGGATACTATTAGGTGTAGAAACATTATTGGCACATTCGCTCCATAAAGAAATGAATTTGTTTGGTCTGAATCACAAAGTAAACTAATTTACAAAACTGTAAGGCGTTTTCGGAGATAAAGTCGAATTCGGAGTAAATTGTGTACATTTTATATCACACTTTAAAGTGCCGCAATAAAATGTTTGGATAGTATACGTATAAATCTTATTTAATGTCAAGTATAGAAAATATATCTCATTTCATTCTCCTGATACGGCGTTTTGTACCCGACTCTCAATGTGTCCAGGAATGAAGCAATGATAAAAATACTGTAATCATGATTTATATATGTTTCAAGATATGGATACGAAGTTTGTTGCAAATGGTAGCTAACGAACAGACATGCATGTTTTGTCATAGATACTCCCAGTTACTTTACTCAACGGGTTACGAAAGTGACTGGTCCTCTGCAGTGAGATGATGGACGAAACGTTCCGTCGGAGCACACCTGCACATCCTGACTGAAAGGACCAAAGGCGCACATTAACGTGTACAAAGAACCTGTTAACAGTAGCAGTGACATCTATTAACCCGTGTACAGCAGTCATAGGCTTAGGACGATACATAAGAGCAAGAGCTTAATTAGGAGAAAACTAGCTGAAAACCCGGCGGTGCCCGGGTATTTCCTTATTTATTCCTGCCATTTTTCATGTGTATATTCATTTGCATAAGGGCTGTTTGTCTCTAAGATCCCTAGGGTATGAAATTAATAGGAAAGAAGTAATAGATTAAAACTTGGTGCGTGATGGAGCGGCTTTCCATGAACGTTACTGTTTATGTGTTCATATCTCATGACCTATGAGTGGTACTGTGACACAATTTAGAAGATACACTCAACTATGTGCGTGTTTTCCGTTTATAAAATTTCCTGCGGCTAAAATTTGGAGTGTAGAAATTAAAAATTGTTACGTCATACTGAATGCCGTAATTTTAAGTCCATGAACAGCAGAACGTTACTGCTTATGTATTCATATTTCATGAACTACGTGTCATACTATGATACGATTTCGAAGGTACATTCAACTATATGTGAGTAAACTGTCTGTAAAATTTCCTACGGTTACAATTTGTAATGTATGACGTTACAAATTGTAACGTCATACCGAATGCCGTAGTTTTACTCCATTAACAGCGCAAAAGTAATAAGCGAGAAACTTTTTCCTTTCATCATTTTGGTATGATTGTCAGCGAGAAAAAGTTTTATAAAAGTTTGAAACTATGTTTCAAGTTTGTTTCAAGTTGCTAAGTACTCTCATTCTCATATAGCGTATTTACAAAGTCTCGCCGCAGTATGTGGCAGTTTTTTGCTACTCCTATTGTTTATGACGCAATATCTTTTGAACCATGTGCCGTATGTGATTCTTAACCATGCAGCAATTGTTAGTTCACGGTAAGGAATGTGTGTACCATATTTCGTTGAAATCGGTATAGAGGTTTAGGAGAAAATGAGTAATATTGTAGCAAAATGCAGCAGTTTGTCGCGCATCTCATTGTTTATGACGTCATATCTCGTGAACTATATATCGTACGTGATTCTTATACTTACGGCGACCGTCCTCATGTATTGAAGCTTACGTGTACAAAATTTCATAAAGTTTTAAGCAAAACTGTAGATTTGTATGCAACACGTACAATCGTACGGACACTCTGCTTTATATATTAGATAGCTCAGCATCAAGGGTATTTTGTTCGTAAAAATGTTGAAAGACATTCTGGCAAAATTATAAAAATTCTAATATTGTATTACTGCACGTAGAAAGAATAATTATGAAATACGCTACGTACAAGCAAGATGCCTGTGATACGTAATACTTGCTTCCGAACAGTGTAGGCGGTTGCATACAGACCGCAGAGGAAAATGGGAATCCGAGAATGTCTTTCTAGCATTCATGCTCAACGAGGCGCGACAAATGTGGAAGATTCGGGGATGAACGTGAAAGTGAAAGGGAATGACAATATTAAAGGGAGAAAGGGACGCAGGGGGGTAGAGACAAGCGCCCAAATCCGGCGCCCGCCAAAAGGATTGTTCAGCCGAACGAGGCGGATATCACAGTAATGAGATCGTTCGACCGAATAACGACGTCTGCTCGTCGAATGAGAGCACACACAGACGCACACACTCACCCACACACTCACACACATCCACACGTACGTCCGTACAAGCACTTTGCTGACGGTGGAAACCGAGGGCGCGCCGTCTTCCCCAATTTCTCCCGCCGCCGCACATCCTTCTCGGCAAACCTCGCGGCGCAGCAGCGGACTCGTATTTTTTTGTAATACACACAGTTTCTGGGTCAGATGTGCATCCGGCCGGGGAACAGTGTCAACAGCGAAACGGCGGCTAAGTGTTTATTCTGGGGGCGGCGGCCTGCAGCGCCGTAACGAATGCGGCGTGGGCCGGCAGGCAGCAAGTTTTAACAAGGTGTGCCGGAAGGGCCGCAGACATTTCCGCTCGCCGCCGACACGACGGCCGGACTACGGGGGCGGCGCCGGACAAACCGTATTGATTGGCCAGTCTACGCTGACACTCTTTCACGCCGGCCGCCAGTTTCGATACAGCACAGTAGTGCCACAGACAAATATATACAGACGGGAAACCTCCGTAAGGGCCCGGTCCTACGCTCAGGGGTGCGGGGAGGGAGGTTTTCCAGCAGTTCCGTAAGATGTCCCATGATGGCGCTGAGGTCAGAAGCAGCCCTTTAAACCGGCCAGAGCAGGCGGCAGGTAGCGGCTGCCCCCACCACCACCTCCTCTCAAACGTCAGCAAGCCGGACACAGCCGTCGCCTCGTGACAGGCGGCACGAGCTCTCCCCTCACCCTCCCCTCCACGCTACCCTTTGATGTGCGAGAAGCACCCTAAGCCAGCGATCCGCCTGACACCTGCTAGTATCTTACGGAACTACGAGGGGATCGTAGGACAGTGGTTTAGAGGGGGCTGCTCCTCTTTATATGTTACTCTGTGGTAGTGCGTCCACGGTACCAGTGGTAGAGATCACAGTGTGAAGTACCTGCACACAGCTGTTTCGTCACCCCTACTTGGTGCATCAGGAGATACTAGAGTAACAATCGTCAATAATTTCTATTGGTTCTGTGCCGTACATGGCACAGGGGATTAATTTCGATTTTCAGAGATTGCGTCTGTACCGCTGGGGAAATTGAAATACTATCGCCAGATCGGCCCCACCCTCTGGCGGCCGAGCGGGACATCACGTGCGAGACTAGAGCTCCTAAAAACACAGGCTGGCGCATCCGCCATTTCCATTCCTGCGAATGCTAAACACAGCACGCTGCTTATACGAACAGTGTTGTTTTATTTAAGTTTGCTAAAATGTTTTAAAGTGTCCGCCATAGACCCTAAGATCATGCTACTTTGAGCTTGCATAACGCTCTTGTTCACATCGATATGTGGATTAGACACAAAAATCACGGGTTTTCTTTACTTATTGCTGCTGCTGTCCAACTACAGAAAAAAAGCCAGAAACATATAATTATTTCTGTGATAAGAAACGCGTACTAAGTTTAATGCTGCCGAAACTGTTCATCTAAATATTTTAAGCGATCTTGGCTTCTATTTGAATAATGACTGTCAATATGCGAGGTTTGTTTGCCGTCTTGTAGTAATTGCTTGTTGTTTGCTGTGAGAAATTCACCACATCGGATTTTTGTACTCAAATTGCTGAAAGTACTTCTATTATGTTACTGAGAAAATTTCAGAATGTATTACAAACACTAAAACTAAAAAGAATATTAGTGTACAGGATCTAAAGTTTATGGTCGTAGAGGCACACGGTGCCAATGTTAGCAACAACCTGTGAATGCTATTTGAAAACCTAATCGTATAGAATGTGTTGACCATGAAATAAATAAATAATTCTGTACCTTCTCTAAGGTTGACAGGTTTCCGTATGTAACAGTATCCTTGTCTTGTCAGTAATTTGATAATCCTTATAAAGCAAAAATTTCGTTGCCAATATTAGCACACTACGCCGCTGCAGCCGTAAGTAAAATTTACCCAGTATTCTTAGCCACATATATTACAGTCTCTTAAAGATAAGCGTCAATGTAGGCATTTGCTAATAAAAAATTGAATTGAGGATGTATTTTGTGATAAAAAATGAGGTACCGTACTATTCTGTCAAATTGTATACTACAAGCTATGACGCTAAAATTTCGAAATACCACAAACAGCATTCAACGGTAGTTTCCCGTATTAGCACAGTACGCTGCCACAGCCGCAACGAAACTTTTTGACCAGTATATTTATATTTTCCGTTTTAGTGTTCGTACTACTTTCTTGCAATAACTTAAGTAAATTCAAAAATTTGTGCAATGTCAGTACAAAACATTTTGACGAGGTGTATTTCTCAATATACTATATAAGACACACATTGTGCTCTAAAAACAGTATGTTAAGAGGTAATACTTTCAGAACAGCTAAACAAAACCACAAGTTCAAACATCACAAAAGATTTTTACTATTAAATATTGCTTCAAGTCATAATAATAAATATTAACTTACAATACATAAACGTGGGCTCGGTTCGGGTTCCTACTTTTTGCGTCGACATTTAATGATCCATTCATTCTTCTCTTATAATCTCTCGGGAAACTAAACGTTCTGTAGCTACCTCTGGAATGATTTGAGCAGTTTGTGGCAACACAAGCACCCGTAATGTTGTGCAAAAGTACCGTGACGCAGATCCTGTAGCACCGCAGTGTGTTTAACTTATGAGCCACGAAAGCCGGCCGCGGTGGCCGAGGGGACTGAGGCGCTGCAGTTACGGTCTGCACGGCCACTACGGTCGGGGGTTCGAATGCCCCCTCGGGCATGGATATTTGTGCCGTCCTTAGTTAGTTCATAAGTAGTTTGTAAGTTTAGGGACTGATGACCCCGCAGTTAAGTCCCATAAGCTATACAAACATTTGAAAATTTTGATTTTACGAGCCACGAGAATGAAAAGGGCGAATGTGTCAGCTCGTACTTACAGGAGCCTTAAACGAGACGAGAGAGGAAGGTTGGTGGTTGTCGGCGAAGTACGGCAGACGTGAACTTGGTATGCGCAGGAGCGGTGGTGCTCTGGGAATTGCGACGCTTTTACGCACGGTGTCGTGGGGTGTGTGTTGAGCTTCCGCAAAACTTGAGGAGCTACGTGCACACGAGTCCGAATTTTGACCTTAAGTGCGTGAGTTGAATCCTAGATTGTGGACTGCACTATCTTGATGATATGTTTATGTCGACCGTTCCCATCGGCACGATACGCGGCGCTTCCTTCCATCTTGGTCATGGTCAGTTGTTGTGTTAAGTTTTGTATATCTGACCATATGGGTACATCACGCTTGCTTCTTGAAGTATGAAAAATTATTTATGGTGTTGTACTGCCTGGTGCTAATCACAGTGTGTTTCAGGTTCCGTATAATTGCAAAGTGTGTGTAAAACGTGCTGATGTACGAATTGTTTGTATTACTCGGACGAGCGTTGCAGAGTTCATGAGTCGTTACTAATAATTTGTGGCCTATGTTGTGTTGCTCACAAGCCCGTCCGAGGAAACTAAACCTCGCATAAATTGTAAGAAGTAAGCAGAGTCTGAAGTTGTGGACTTACCAGTTGCACTGGGGCCCGTTCGTGCAACGTGTTTTTAAGTAAATTTTCCATTTCTTGTCTAACCTGGCCGTGGCCTGTACAATGAACTTGGACCAAATTGTTTCAGTGTAATATCTGATTGTTTTATCATCGCCATTCTGTTGAATAGCGTATGTTCTTCACAAGCGTTCTGCTTGTATTGCAGCTTTGAGGACATTAACTTACTCTGTATTGTTTAGCGGCCACATTTAATTTCCAGAATGAAACTTCACTCTGCAGCGGAGTGTGCGCTGATATGAAATATCCTGGCAGATTAAAATTGTGTGCCGGAACCGGGGACTCGAACCTGGGACCTTTGCCTTTCGCGGGCAAGCGCACTATCGACTGTGCTATCCCGACACGACTCACGATACCGCCTCACAACTTCACTTCTGCCAGTACCTCGCCTCCCACTTTCCAAACTTCACAGAAGCTCTCCTGCAAACACGCAAGACTAGCACTCCTGGAAGAAAGGTTATAGTGGAGACATGGCTTAGCCACAGCCTAAGGGATGTTTCTAGAATGAAACTTCACTCTGCAGCGGAGTGTGCGCTGATATGAAACTTCCTGGCAGATTAAATCCCTTAGGCTGTGGCTAAGCCATGTCTCCACTATATCCTTTCTTCCAGGAGTACTAGTCTTGCGTGTTTGCAGGAGAGCTTCTGTGAAGTTTGGAATGTGGGAGGCGAGGTACTGGCAGAAGTGAAGTTGTGAGGCGGTATCGTGAGTCGTGTCGGTATAGCACAGTCGGTAGTGCTCTTGCCCGCGAAAGGCAAAGGTCCCAGGTTCGAGTCCCGGTTCCGGCACACACTTTTAATCTGCCAGGAAGTTTCATATCAGCGCACACTCCGCTGCAGAGTGAAGTTTCATTCTGGAAACATCCCTTAGGCTGTGGCTAAGCCATGTCTCCACTACATCCTTTCTTCCAGGAGTGCTAGTCTTGCGTGTTTGCAGGAGAGCTTCTGTGAAGTTTGGAAAGTGGGAGGCGAGGTACTGACAGAAGTGAATTTTTGAGGCGGTATCGTGAGTCGCGTCGGGATAGCATTCCCTGCTCGGCCGCCGAGCTCGACGGACGCGTGGCGGCAGCGCTGGACGTGCGAACGTAAACATCGGCTGTCTCGCTGCTACAAGGTTAGTTGCATAAGCTGTATTGCTATTGCGCTTGTCCATAGAATGTTTCAAACGACAAAATGAATTTGGATAATTGTGAACGGAAAGATACGATCAGATTTGGATTTGATTGGAAATTTAACAGACCAAAGCCTTTTGAGATTAAGAGGTGGCTCTCTGAAAAAGTACAGATTACAGGGGACGATATTTACGGTATACATCTGTCTTTCGTAACAAATTCTGTATTTGTAAAAATGAATTCTCCCGAGTTATGTAGTACAATAGTGGAAAAATGTGGTGGAACGATGAAGTTTAACCACTCGGATGGGACAATTAGTGATGTAACTGTTTCGCAAGCCGGACTAGGTATTAGAACTGTGAGGGTCTTTGAACTTCCTTTCGAAGTTCCTGCATCCTCTACTTTGCGACTCCTAGCGTAACACAGTGGACCATACGTACAATGTGACTACTTTAAATATAAATAAGATTCAGAGTGCAACTAAGGTAGCTTCGCTAAAAGAATTCTTGTATCAGTCCGACACAGATATCGCCTTTTTACAGGAGGTTAAGATTCGGAATTTATATGTTTCTGGGTATAAAGAGATTATAAATGTCGCACCTGAAAACTCATGTGGGACCGCAATACTTGTCAGAGACGGAATCGAGCTGAAAAATGTATGTCTTTTAGAATCAGGGAGGGGAATTAGTTGCCAAATTTTTAATACAACTTTTATCAATATCTATGCTCCATCAGGGAACAATGCCAGACAAGAAAGGTCAGCTTTTTTCAAAAAGGACATCTTATTTCTTCTTAAACAAAACCCTGCAGATGTTTTAATCGGGGGAGATTGGAATTGTGTTTTAAACAAAAAAGACCAACGGCCAAATTTTAATTTTCCCCATGAACTGCACGCACTTGTAAAAAAACATGAAGTGGCGTGACGCTTGGGAAATCAAGTTCCCCACGTTGGTAAGATTTACCTACATTACGAGTACGTCACAGAGTAGATTAGACAGAATGTATGTCACCCCAAATTTAGAAAATAATGTCAGTAGTATCGAAGTGATACCGACCAGCTTCTCTGACCATCTTAGTCTGAAGTGCAGCATTAAATTACAAAAACAAAAGACATACTGGGGCCGATCTTTTTGGAAACTAAATATAAGTATTCTGCCGGATAACGCCCTTGTTCTGGAAATACAACAGACGTGGCAGGCCGTCTTAAGGATGCGACACAAGTACAGATCAAATATAGAATGGTGGACTTTGGCCGTGAAGACAAAGTTAAGAACTACCCCCATAAATTACTGTAGAGAGCGAGCGAGATGGTTTCGAAACATGATGGAATTTTATTATTCTTGTCTCAGAGACCTATACGAGCAACCAATGTCCCCAGAGGTTTTTATAGAGATAAAGAAAATCAAAGCCAAAATGACAAGTATCAAGAGGGCTCAGCTGGAGAGTTTGAAAGTGAAATCACACACCAGCAGCATTGCGGATGAGGAGAATACTTCTATCACCTAATACAGCACGCAAAAAACAGGAGACGAAATTTTATTGCCACTCTTCGAACGGAAGACCAAAGAGTGCTGTCAGAGCAAAAAGATATTGTAAATGAAGCGTACAGATTTTACCATCAGCTTTATTCAGGAAATGTCATTGATGAAAACTCAGCACACAGTTTGCTACGGTACTCTGGAATTGAGAGTGTGGTGACAGAAGACGAAAATAGAAATCTCTCGTCAGACATTACAAACGAAGAGATCTTCGAAATAATTAAATCTTCACCTTGTAGAAAGTCTCCTGGCCCAGACGGTTTGCCGATCGAATTTTATAGACAATTCTGGCACGTAATAGGCGACAAATTCACCGATGTTGTTAATGAGGTCCCGAAAGGGGAGCTGGTTCCTGCCGAGTTCAAAGAGAGTGTAACGGTTTTACTCTCAAAAGGAAGGAATACAGAGGTAAAGGAACTCAGTAAATTGCGACCAATCAGTTTGATGAACTCCGATTATAAAATAATAGCAAGGGTAGTTAAAGAAGAACTGAGACCTATTTTCGAGAAGGTAATAGAATGTCATCAGACCTGTCTCCCTCAACGTAACATTTTTAAGACGGTATGTGAATATAGGGATATCATTGCAATTTTCTCTACATCATCAGCACATGGAGGCCTTGCCTTCTTAGATTTTGCAAAGGCGTTTGATAAAGTTAACCATGAGTACCTTTTCAGAACTTTGAAATACATAGGTCTAGATGATAACAACATAACGGTTCTGATGAACATTGTAAGAGGGATAAAAACAAGGATTACGATAAATGGACAATTTACAAAATTTGTTACGATTTCAAATGGAGTTCCACAAGGTAGCCCCTTGTCAATGATACTTTACGTGGTTTGTCTGGAACCCCTTCTCCGACACTTGAACGCTACCTTGGAAGGCATAACAATATCTGGCCTAAAGAAAGTCACGAATGCATACGCTGATGATGTTGGAGTGATAGTAAGGAGTCAACAAGACTGCATACAGCTAACGGACAACTTGTCACTATATTGCAGTGCAACTGGAGCAAAACTGAATGAAACTAAAAGTTCTTTTTTTAAATCTGAAAGGTCTAGAAACAATGGAGATACCTTGGGCAAAAAGTGTGGACCACCACACTGCACTGGGAGTGCAGTTCTACAACTGCCCAATAGCAGCTAACTGGAAACTGGTGCTAAATAATATCAGAGGCAGCTTAATATTAAACGGAGTCAGAGATTTAAATGTTAAGCAAAGGATAAAACTAGTAAACTGCGGAGTACTCTCAAAAGCTACATACGTCAGTCAAGTTTTACCTATACCCAGAGAAACAGCCAGAGCTATCATGAGCACCATCGGTAAATATATCTGGCAAGGTGATATCTTCAGAGTTGCACTAACCACAACTATTATGCCACCGGAAGATGGAGGCCTAGGACTTACCGATGTTCGGAAGAAGAATACGGCCCTCTTACTGTGAGTAGAATTAACTACAAATTGAAGTATATTAGGCATTTTTACCTTGAACTAAGCTACCTGAAGTGCATTATAGAGGATAGACATAAATGGAACTGTAAATTTATTGTACGCAGGTTAAAATCCAGCGAAAACTACAATAAGATGGAGGTAAAATACCCCAACAAGAACTGGACAAAAATATGGGCAAATATAAGTACCAAAATATCAACAACAGAAGTGGCTTGGTATCGAGTCATCAATAATATAGTGAGTACTAATGAAAAACTGTACTCAATAGGACTCAGTGTGACAAATGCATGCCCAAAGTGTAGCAATATCGACTCGCTTTATCACCGCTTTACCTGTGGTAGATATAATGATATTTGGAACTACGTAAGGCAGCAGATCGCCTTCATAAAACGTAGCGATGGTAGAGAGATTACAATAAACAACGTATTCTTTCCGGACGAAGTTTCTTTTCCACCACAAAGAAACAACGTCATAGTATGGTTGCTCGGTACTTTTGTAAATTATGTTATAAGCAAAAAAGGAAATGACACCATACAAGAATACAGAGAATACATGCGAGAAGAATTTTACAGAATATATAATAAAAAGAACCATAAAAGAAACTTTGGAAATATGCTAAAATTTCTGTTTCAGAGACAGGGTGTAGGTTAAAGTATATACATCATCACCTAGGAAATTGAGTTAGCATGCTAAAGTAGGGGACTGCTGTTGAGGGCGAAGTACGGTGGGGACTTAGTGGGCCCCGTGGCCGCTACGGTAGCCGTGAAGGCCTCAACAGAACCCTGAAACGGCATTGCTGACCCACAAGAAGGCGCTGACAAAACATCAAGGGACAAGAACATAAAGACCACAAAGAATAACTATTGCCTTAAAACCTACGGTGCATTTAATGCAAGGAATTTTTCTTCTTATTATTTCTTTGTTTATACGATAACGTTTCTTTTAAATGATATTTTATTCAATATGCAAGAAAGCACTTTTATTTTGCAGTCAATGAGCTCACGAGAAGAAAGAAAAACAAATTTTAGTTTATGTTTCTATTATGAAGCAGAAACCATAATAGAAACTAATTATTTCGTTATAAATGCATATGCATAAGAAACATGAAAAATTTAAAATGATGGCGTTGAAGCCCAGCCGAGGAAGGCTATCATGGCGAGTGCAAGGAAGGGCTGAAGGGGAGGAAAGGAGGCCCTAAAAAATAAGATAAAAAAAAGTGGTCTAAAAAAAAAAAAAAAGGATAGCACAGTCGGTAGTGCGCTTGCCCGCGAAACGCAAAGGTCCCAGGTTCGAGTCCCGGTTCCGGCACACAATTTTAATCTGCCAGGAAGTTTCTCATTTAATTTGTTTGCCTGCTGTGTTTAAAAAAAGGAGGTTTTTACTATGGTGTTTATTGTAGTTTATATAAGACAATTGTTCTTGGGGTAAAATTGTCTTCAGGATTTGTATTTACGGTATTAACTGTCTATGTTGACATTCTCAGATTTTGAGTACCTTGAATCATTGTTTATTACCTTAAAGGTGTCAGTAAGGAATTTAATTATCTATACCAACTGCCTATGTTTTAAATGTTAAGTCTTATAAATTTTTCTTGGCAACTGATGTGTATTATTTAGGGTGAAATAAGTTTTGGTTTAACACTGTACCTTGGGCTTAGCACCTTACCATTTATTCTCAAATTCCTGCCACCATATCAGGTTCTTCTGTGCCAACCATCTACTGGAAACTAACATACAGTCATCAACAAACTAACCATCAAATTGGATTCCCACAATAAGCTCAAATTACTAACAGGTCGCTCTTGGGCAATGTAGCTTTCCACTGTCCTCGAATCCCGCAAAATCGCAAACCCATCCATATTTCGCTACAAAAATTTCGCAACGTAGTTCTTGGTATCCTGCCTGATCTTCCAACGTCTTACTCTCCACCACACTTTCCAAATGTGTTTACCTTCTATCTCAAGATTCCTTATTTTTTATTTAATTACAGATATTACAACGGGAATTACAGGGGGTATGTTAACCGGTCCTATATCATTTACTTTCCTCCTCCATGTTGCCAGGATGGCGCACAACAGTTTGCGTTTGTATCGCAATGACAGTGTACGCGAGGGTTGTAGTTACTCCACACTGCACTGTGTAGAGAGTAGAAACTCTAAAAGTTCACCAACATGACGTCTTCTATGGTTGTCCCCACGCAGATGATAGCACGAAGGTCGGAGTTCTTGAATGAGGCTGAAATTGGTAGGAACTGATATAGTTACTGAATAAAACTGATATCCTCGGGAAACGGGATGCCAACTGATTTATTTGAAGTCAGCAGAAAACCAGTAAACTGCATAATAACATCCACTTGACACAGATTGTTTTAAATAAAATTAAATATAAGGTAATTTCCCTAGCTCTAAGATGATTAAACAATGTATTATGACCGCCTTCGTATGCATGTTACTTCACCGACTGCGCGTGCTGAAGTTACTTATTACTCTTCCGAGTGCCTGTTTTGAAGTGAGGCGGCTCGATGCAAGGCTGCCTTCGTTCCGCAGTTTGGAGCGTAAACATGGCCGTCGTGCATCGTACGTCTTATATTAACTGTTTTGTTTCTGTTTTTAGTAATTGTGAATATGTTTTACCAGCTTAGCTTTGTGGGGTTTTTATGAACTGAGTTTGACATTGAACATATAAAAATATGATTGCGTTTTGGCGCGTGACCGCTAGTGCTGCAGCCAATCGGCGTCCAGTGCCTGCCGCTCAGGGACTTCCATAGAAATCGGGGAAACTTGCCAGTGCTCTTTCCCGTGATAACCCGATCTATTGTACCACCTGTCGTGGTTCTTACCAGATTTTACCATCTGTCGCCTACTGGTCTTAGGGGCTGCACTGAAGCAATACGTTGATCTTAAAATGATGGATATAAGCTATAAATATTACAATATCTAAACCATCGGAAACCGATTCCGAAATGCGAAGTTTTTCCTTTAGAATTTTCCAATTTAATACTAGTAAATGCCGCGCCTTTACCGACAAATCTCACTAACCCTGCTACAATACATCCTCCATGACTTTCATGAACACATTTAGAGTCTTCGACTTCCTAATTAATCCTACCCAATCTAATTTCACCCCAACCATTCCACATGATTAGAACTCATTTCCCACTCGTCTACATCTTTCCCGAGCCTTCTCTCTTCTCCCGCCACTCACTACCGACATTCAAACTTACCCCCCCCCCCCCCCCCTCTGCCGATACACCCGTCCGCCTATCCCTATCTCCAAACTTCTATCAATATGTATTGTACAGCAAACCTCCCCTAATATCATTATTAGTGATCAATTCCTTACCCTTCAACTACGTACCTTCAGCTCCTTCCGTGTTTTTCTAACAGTGAAATGCAAAAATTTATAGTTTGATATGCTTGAAATATATCCATACTTGAAACTTCCCAGCGGATTAAAATTGTGTGCCGGAACCGGGACTCGAACCTGGGACCTTTGCCTTTCGTGGGCAAGCGCACTACCGACTGTGCTATCCCGACACGACTCACGATGCCGCCTAACAACTTTACTTCCGCCAGTTGTGAGGCGGCATCGTGAGTCGTGTCGGGATAGCACAGTCGGTAGTGCGCTTGCCCGCGAAAGGCAAAGGTCCCAGGTTCGAGTCCCGGTTCCGGCACACAATTTTAATCCGCCAGGAAGTTTCATATCAGCGCAAACTCCGCTGCAGAGTGAAAGATTCATTCTATATCCATACTTACTCGCATTTTCTACGTTTTATTGGTATTTTGACGTTGGATGACGAAGCCAAAATACTGTGTATTAATTATAGTTATTGAGAACACGGAGGATGTGTGTTATTAGAATATAATGATTGTATTTTATTGGTGATATCTGTAAAAGAGTGCCGGCCGCGGTGGCCGAGGGGACTGAAGCGCTCCAGTCACGGTCTGCACAGCCACTACGGTCGGGTGTTCGAATCCCCCCTCGGGCATGGATATTTGTGCCGTCCTTAGTGTTAGATAGTTCATAAGTAGTTTGTAAGTTTAGGGACTGATGACCCCGTAGTTAATTCCCATAAGCTATACAAACAATTGAACATTATCCAAATATTTGTAATCTTTTAACAATCGATGTAACCTATATTTCACGACACTGCTCTCCTCCGAACACCATAGTCGTACCAAACCTATCAGTTATTTGCTGTGACCCTCGAAAGTGGAGTGGGACGAAGATATCTGCCTTCATACATGCATAGAGGTTGCCTCTCCTTAGTTCATTGAGCCGTACAGCATTTTTAATCCAATGGCTGTAAATTGTCGTAGCTATGAAAGGAAAGTAACAGAGCCCCAAGAGCTAATAGAAACTAATTAATCACAAATTACTATAGGCAGCATAAGTAAAGTATATATATATATATATATATATATATATATATATATTAAATACCGGAGGCAAGTATAAAACATCGTTCCAAAACATACTGAACGCATCCTCCGACAATTATCTCGAGCAGTTACTTCATGAATTCACTAGAATAGTAAATGTTGTGAATATATACTTAACCTCTCAGCAACAAATAATCTGCAGTTGCCGTGGCGGATTAGCCACGTGTACTGGAGCGCCGTGTTCCGTACGCGCGGCCGTCCACCGTCTGAGGTTCGAATCCCCCCTCGGGCATGGATGCTTGTGTCGTCTTTAGTATAAGGAAGTTCGTAAGTAGTTTGTAAGTTTAGGGCTAATGACGCCGCAGTTAAGTCCCTTCAGCTCTACAAACATTTGAACATTTAATCTGGAGCTGATAAAGAGCATCAAAACAGACACGAGGCTTAGTTGTCGTGACGATGCTGAATAACGGATCTCTGAAATCTACCTGTGCAGTTATCACTGGTAGACTGCTAAGAGGACTTTAATCTAAAAAGGTGTGGCCCTCGTAGGAATCGAACATAATTCACATTTATACGTGAAACTATATATATATATATATATATATATATATATATATATATATATATATATATATATCGACAGCAAATAACGTTAATAAGGTTATTTTAAAACACAATAACAGTGATAAGAACAATTTAACATATGACAAGGTTATCACAAACTGAACAATGCTTCTTGCTGGTAAGTACACCTCATACGTCCGGTCGGGGCTAGAGTTGGTCCTTCGCCACTTAGAGCTTGGGTGACGGAAGAGGGCACAAGGATAACGGACTTCCCAGCACGAAGTAGGCAATGTAATTACAGAACGGCCACACGAACGCTGAACAACCATTCATTGCTCGGGTGGTTATACTTAACAGAAAATTTTTTCGAGATTTTACCGGCCAATTTTGGCCACTAACTGTGATATAAGGAACCAAGCGTTCAAAAGTAAACTGGTAACTTATCCATAAACGAAAACACAATTTAAAACCACATAGATTCATAATGTTCCAAAGAACATACATATATCGCGTCTCAGGTGCTTTCCCAGGTGCTTGAATCTAGGGCAGGAAAAAAAAAAAAAAACAAAAAAAAAAAAAAAAAAAAAAAAAAAAAAACGCGGCAACACCGAGCGATGAAACGTGAAAGGGTCATGAAGGCTGACATAATATCAAACTCCAGCACTGGGCACTCTGAACTCGCACTACACCAGCCCGAAGGCAGCTCACCGAGCCGGTGGTATAATCAACTCTGCTGCTGCCACACACACGATCGGCTACGTACGCCGCCCACGGTTAGTGTTAATTTTTATCCCCGTACCTCACTGGCGCGTGTCGCCTTCCGATTGATTGATAATTGATTGGTGATATAGGACACTCAACATAGGTAATCAGCGCCTCGCCTTCCCACTGCATACCACACGTCACCCGCCAGAGATATCACTTCTCGGTTCCGGCAATGGAAAGAGAAGAGGAAAGAGCCGCGCGATATATAGACGCGTGACGGTTCATTACCATATACGAATGAAAAGTATATTTATTCAAAAAGGCAGATAAAACTTCAATCAACGCTTTCCTGAGTGAGAATTTCCAAACTAGCAATGTGCGTGTATTTCGGATGTGGCTTACATTCAAAATAATAATATCGACTACTCAAGACGAAAAAATCTGTCACGGAATGCCAAATTGCGACGCTATGCAGAATGGCTGAAACTATCAGACTCAGTAAGAGAGCTTGCTCACAAGCAAAGAAGATGGAGCGGAAAATTTGTGGGGCATATAGGGCACAAACAAGAGATATGGTGGAGGGGGCTACAATTTGTTGGGCACGAGAAATGCCGATGGCATGATCGGAAGACTTTAGGAATAAAAGAAATCTGCGTGCAACGGCCCTTGAGTGAGAGAAGTATCAAGGATTGGTGGATGGTCACAGGTGGCCGGACACCAAAAGAACACACAAATGAAGCGACGAAATGGAGAGGTATTGGTAAGAAATAAGACTTTGAAACGTGTCTATAGAAAATGTTTATTTCTGAGTTTATAAGAAAATGTCTAATATTGTGCCTTCTGTTTTGTGTCGAGTAACTTGCTTGCAGGAAAATGTATAATATTGCTTCTACTGTGTGTATCGATATGTGTACTTAAGTCTGTGAAGTTTCATCTTTGGCAAAGATTATGTATCGCATAGCACTGTAGCTCGCTTAGAGAGAGAGAGAGTGGGACTTATGGTTCAGCTCGCTTACAGAGTAGTTGACTTGTGTGTATGGCTCCGATGTAGAGCAGAGGCTGCTGTGCCAGCAAGTTGATTTGATTGTATTTGAAATATATATTGTATTTTTCATTACTATAAAAACGTTGTACGACCGCTTGAATGAAGATATCGTTATTGGTGCCGTAGTAAATGATTGTTATGCAACACTGCAGACCGAGCTAGGTGGCGCAGTGGTAACGCACTGGACTCGCATTCGGGAGGATGGTGGTTCAAATCCACCTCCGGCCATCCAGATTTAGGTTTTCCGTGATTTCCCTAAATCGCTCGAGGCATATGCCGAGATGGTTCCTTTCAAAGGGCACGGCCGATTTCCTTCCCCATCCTTACCCAAATACTCCGAGCGTAAGCTCCGTCTCTAATGACCACGCTGTCGACGGGACGTTAAACTCTAAGCTTCCTTCTCCTTCCAACACTGCAGTTAATTGATTATGATACTGAATTTTGATAATCAGGTACCGATCTACATAAAATTCACGCAGTCAAACATTAAGAAAGTGGTTTGTGTTTTTAATATCTTTCTCGCAGTCATTTTTTTTTTTTTTTTTAGTATAGTAATTGTGTGTTTCATGCAGGTTACTTGTCACAGTTGTTTTGTTAAAAGAACCGTTGCGCACATAATCAGTTTAATGCACTGTTTCTTGTTTAACAATACGTACATCAATATCAGCAGGCAGTGAAGGAGTGGAAGGAGAAATTTGGAGAGGCCATTAAAGTGCAGCGAGAAGATATAAAAACGTTACGGTTTGCTGATGACGTAGTAATTCTGTCAGAGACCGCAAAGGATCTGGAAGAGCTATTGAATGGGATGGACAGTGTCTTGAAAGGAAGTTATAAGATGAACATTAACAAGAGTAAAACGAAGGTAATGGAATGCAGTGTCAGAAAATCAGGTGATGCTGAAGGAATTAGATTAGGTAAAGAGACAATAAAAGTAGTAGATGAATTTTGTTATTTGGGTAGCAAGATAACTTATGATGGCCGAAGTAAAGAAGATATAAAATGCAGAATAGCTATGGGAAGAAAAGCGTTTCTAAAGAAGCGAAACTTGTTATCATCCAATATTAATTTAAATTTTATGAAATCCTTTCTGAAAACAATTGTCTGGGTTATAGCATTGTATGGGAGTGAAACGTAGCTGATAACGAGTTCAGATTAAAAGATGATTGAAGCTTTTGAAATGTGGTGCTACAGACGAATGATGAAAATTAGCTGGGTAGATCACGTAACTAATGAGGAGGTGCTCAACCGAATCGGGGAGAAAAGGAGTTTGTGGATTATCTAGACTAAGATAAGGGATAGATCGGTTGGACACATTCTGAGACATCAAGGAATTGTCAACTAAGTATTAAAAGGAAGTGTGTGGGCAAAAAATCGTAGGAGACCGAGGGACTAATACAATAAGCAGATTCAAAATGATGTAGGTTGCCTAACATATTCTCAGATAAAGAGACTTGCACAGGACAGGGTAGTGTGGAGATCTGCATCAAACCAGTCTGCGGACTGAAGACCACAACAACAACAACAACAACACATCAATTAATTAAACGAAATTGGAAATGCCAGCCGACTATATTATAACCCCATACTGCTTCAACAAGCCTTTCAATATAACAATTGGAAGTAGGGAGCAATGGGAGACAATCGTTAGACACCGTATTGTCTGGTTCACTGACGGATCTAAATCAGACCAAGGTGTTGGGGCCGGGGTATATGGGGTGCAGCCAAGACTGGAGGGCGTCATCTCTCTAGGAAACCTGGCCTCAGTATTCCAGGCCGCAATTTCTGCCATCAGGGCGTGTGTGGAGGAGAATTTGCGTAGGTGACACAAAGATCGTAGCATCTATATCTATTTAGACAGCCAGGCAGCCCTGAGATCACTGGCAGCTACTGCAACAAGGTCTAAAATTGTTGCAGAATGTCACAGGGTTCTGGTGGAGCTAGGGGAAAGCAATAGAGTAAACCTATTGTGGGTCCCTGGCCACTCGAGGATCAGTGGCAACGAACATGCCGACAGATTAGCCAGGATGGAAGCAGAGACTCCATTTATTGGACCGGAACCTGTCCTGATAATCACCAAGGCAATGATCAAATTGGAGCTACGTAACTGGCTCAGAAGACAGCACGTAGAATATTAGACCAAAGTGCATCAACAAAAACATGGCAAGGTAATGATGCCAAAGCCATGTTTTAAAAGAATCTCTGCAATCCTGGGCCTGAACAGGAGAGAGATTAGACTGATGGTTGGATTACTGACAGGTCATGGGAATTTCAAAAAACACCTACGTACAATGGGAATAACAGGACCCTAAATGTAGGATCTGTGATGACGGTGATGAAACTGCATCACATCTAATCTTCGAATGCATTGCATTGCAGAATAAAAGGCACAGAATATTTGGGACAACCAGACCCGAAGAAATTGTGTCTAATAAAGAACTGGTAAAAGGACTCCTTGCACTGTTCAAGGATACTGGTTGGCTTTACTAGATATACAGGGAGCAATACCGGACAATATACTTAGTTTCGGTGCGGGCAGTGGCGGGTTGGACCAAGACTGGAAAAATCAATCAATCAAACGAAATTTCTTCTTTAATGAATAATTTGTTTAATATTCATAGAATATATGACATCAACTGCGATTGGGCAAAGCTGAAAATGCGTACCCAGCCAGGATTCGAACCCGAGTCTCCTGCTTTCTAGGCAGTTGCGCTGACCCCTACACCACTGGGGACACAGTGATCACCGCACCTGCAAGGACTACCTAAGCACGCCTCCCGTCAGATACAAATTCCCAGCTTCGCCCTGCCCACAGTACTCTAATTCCCGTAAGAGTAAGGGCTTCAAACTTTGCCCACCCCTTCCCACTAACGATAGGATCATTGCCCGTCACCGGCATATTATATATATACATGTGTCGTCTGTTGCGAGAGAAAACATAAAAACGCGGTAGATGAAACAGGCAAAATGAAGTATAGACGACTAAGGAACGAGATTGACAGGAAGTGCAAAATGGCTAAGCAGGAGTGGCTAGAGGGCAAATTCAAGGATGTAGAAAATGTATAAATAGGGGAAAATAAATACAGACTACAGGAAAATAAAAGAGATATTTGGAGATAAGAAGCACAGCTCTATTAATATCAAGAAAACAGCAAAGAATGGAAAGCTGAAAGGTGGAAAGAGTATATATAGGTGCTCTACGAAGGAAATGAACTTAGAGGCAATATTGTAGGAAGGGGAGAAGAAGTCGATGAAGATAAAATAGGGTCTGCTATACTGACAGATTAATTTGAGAGAGCACTGAAAGAACTAAGAAGCTGGGAATTTGTATCTGACGGGAGGCGTGCTTAGGTAGTCCTTGCAGGTGCGTGATTACTGTGTCCCCAGTGGTGTAGGGGTCAGCGCAACTGCCTAGAAAACAGGAGACCCGGGTACGAATCCCGGCTGGGTACACATTTTCAGCTTTGCCCAATCGCAGTTGATGTCATATATTCTATGAATATTAAATAATAACAACTGCAGGATCAGAAGTGACGTCTGTTCTCTCGCAACAGACGACACATGTATATGAATAATTAGTTGTCTGATTTAACGATAGTTTCAACGTCAAACAACACGTACACAGCTTTTAACTTGAAAAACAAGCAACACGTGAAGGTTCGTAATGAATCAGAAGAAGAATAGTAATTCCAGCTTAGTACTGAGCTCACTGAGCCCCGCGTCAGCGTCGCCTGGAGTCTCCGCCTGCTGGTGACACTGGCAAATACTGGCGCCAGTTACGCGGCCCTACTGGCGCGCCTCAGCAGCGGCTGAAGCAGCTGGTAGCTGGCGGCGCCCGCCTCTCTCCCTGGAGACGGCGGGGATGCAGAAGCTCCCCCCCTCCCCCTCCTTACCCTGCGCCATCAGCCGCCTCGCACGCACTCTTCCTCCCGACGCCATTTCCCGGCGTGAGTTAGTGGCGACGCGAATCTTGGCGCCGGCGCTGGCGCCAGCCACCGGAGTTAACGGCCGCTTTTACGAGCGCGCATCCGATCTCCGGCGACACGGAGCAGCCTCCCCGCCCCGCCCCGCCGCACCCCGCGGATATCATCCCCAGCATGCACGGCGCGCCCGCCGCTGTTTACCCTACAAGGCCGCATCCTCAATCCTGCTCACCTCTCGCCAAACACGGCGCCACATCCTCAACCCGCAGTCGAGAATATTTTTCCTGATAATGACTTCACTGTTTTTAGTGCAAACCGTCATGTCTTTCCATACCTACGAAACATACCGACAAACAGTGATAAAAGTTCCGATTAACCTAAGAAAAAGACGATTACTAATACGTTAAGCTGTCACTAAATAAAATAATAACATTAAGAATAAAAAATATCGAAGAAAGTTTGAACCCATCCTTTCGAAGCAGAAAGCAGCAACCAGCAACCTTTAATAAGCAATTCATATATATATAGGGTGTCCCAGCTATCTTGTCCACCTAATATATCTCTGGAACAATAACAGCTATTGGAAAACGACTTTCACCGGTATGAATGTATGGCTGGGGCCCATGAATGTACATAGTTGGAAACATTCTAAAACGGAAGCAAATGTGTTTTTAACACAAACTTATGTTTTTTCAAATAGACACCCTATAGTTTTTCTTCGGCAATCCATTGCATGACACATCAAATAAACAATGGCGTTGATTGCATCGCAATATTCCAATTAAATCCCGAAATATTGCGACGCGAAGTTGACGCTTGAAATACGCGAAACGCGCGGCTAGCGCACGTCTTGAGTAGCATGGGGTTCTCGACTTATGTGATTTGTCATGCTATGGATTGCTGAAGAAAAAATATAGGGTGTCCATTAAAAAAACATAAGTTTGTGTTAAAAAACACATTTACTTTCGTTTTAGAATGTTTCCAAATATATACATTCATGGGCTCCAGCCGTACATTGATACCGGTGAAAGTTGTTTTCCAATAGCTGTTATTGTTCCAGAAATATTTTGGGTGGACAAGATAGCTGGGACACCCTGTATATGTTTAGAGCGCCTCGGTTTCACAGCCATAGAGTGCCAGACTATGAATCCGAAATGCGAAGGTCGTGGGTTCAATCTCCGCCAGGTCATAGGATTTTTAGCCTTCACTGTCCACTTCTTCAACCTCTGGCAGTATTGCACATGTGAAAAGATACCGAGTAGCACTTTGGTTCGGAACCCACGTTAAACTGTAGGTCCAGGTGTAACTGGCTGGGTAAGTCAGTTCGAAGGTCGGAGGAGGGCAACGGCATACCACCTCCAAACAGAACCGTGCCTAGTAAAGCACTGCTGTGTTCAAACAAGTCTTCGGATTGTTGACTGCTTTACCTTTTATATTTTTTAATCACCCCTACAGGTTTCCATCATGAAGGTTCATCGTCGGACGACTGTTCGCTTCAAATACATTTGTTATTACGGAGCAAGTCACATACAGTTGGCCGTGTGAAAAGCATGAATATTCCAAATTTAAGCCAGCAGTAGTCAACGATAGGATTTGTGATTTGTTGACGATAATACCAAAGGCAAAACGCAAAGGGAACTGTAGGCGCTTGAATTCGGTTTGCGTGGAAACAGTACGTCTGCGCCTTTCGGTCTGCCTCGATATTTTTATCTCAATTTTTTGGTGATCAAACTTTTACCGTTGGGTAATTATGATGTGTGTAAACGAGGCTTCCGCGGCCGTTGTCATTGTTGATAAAATTTTGGGTATTGGACAGCATCGTCAATATATCAAATATTTCACCGACGTATCGGCCACTATTGGGTGTTACGTTAAGTAATCATGGTACCACCCCACAATGCGTTATGGCCGTTGAAATCACACCCAGAAGATGGCCGCTTGCAATAGTGGCCAAAACGTTGGTGAAATATTTGATATATTGACGACGCGGTCCAATACCCAGAAGAGTTTTATAGACAAGTATGATGTGATGAAGTTGCATCACTTATGAGACAACCTCCAATGTTAATACGAGAGTCACTCCAAAAGAAATGCACACTATTAACAAAAAATAAATGAATAAAACTGTTTTTATCCTGCATATTTGATATTTTTACAGTATGTAGATACATCCTTCCCGCTTGTTTTCAAATTTAGTTCAACAGTTCAACCTTTTCCCATGAGTGGCGCCGTCACAGCATGTCTTCAAGATGGCTGCTACACTTGACGTTCGTCAGAAGCAAAGTGCTGTCATTGAATTCCTGTGCTGTGAAAACTAGACAGTGGAAAACATCCACAAGAGGTTGAAAAAGGAGTATGGAGAAACTGAAACACTCTCTTCGTGAAACAAGGTTTGAAGATGACTCCTTTGTGCACGCTGTCAAACAACGGCTCCAACGTGTTGGTTCAGAATTTTACCGTGCGGGTATACCGGCGCTGGTTCCATGATGGCGGAAGGCAGTTCAGAGGGATGGGGATTATGTGGAGACATGAAAATATTGCTCCTAGAGGATGTATCTACACAATGTAAAACTTTCGAACATGTAGAGTATAAACTGTTATTAAAAAATAGTGTGCATTTCTTTTGGAGTGTCCCTCGTACATGTAGAGGCATTACAGGTGGATCTGAGTTCACAAATTCAGTCGTATAATCCATTACAGTGTCTACTGACTTGATCTGATTTTCTTGTCAGGTAATTGTAACTGACATACTTAGGTGAATTTTTTTAAACAAAAGAATATAAAGCTAATAAATTCAGAAGTTTGCACTTTAGATTGATTAATAACAATATTTTTCATGGTTTCAATTAAACGTGCAAATTACAATGTCTAAAACTTGTTACGTGAATGTTCTGTCAAGCGGTTTTTGCAGCAAAGGTACAGGAATATTAACTGACGGCGTCATTCCAGTGATATTCTGATTTCAAGCATGTCTTCAGGTTATCTGCGGGCATCGATCGAGGTATATCAGACAAATATTGGCGTAAATCACCAGCCATCTGAAAATGAACATAATATGATATCCGTAACATTAATTACTTCCCTCTCTCAGCATTAATTAGAAAAAGAAAGAACGAGATTCCCGAATTAAACTTTTGATTAATGCTACAATTTATGCGGCACAGTAAGATCTGAAATACAACTATGTTTGAATGCCCTTTTACATCCATGTACACGTACCAAAGATTTTAAATTTCCTAGAGTGGCGATAGTTCAGCTATGTTTGAATTAAATAGGCGTCCGCCATGTTATTTGAGATATCGGCAGACAGCTGGTATGCCACACCAACTACAGAATTATACCTATTTAGAGCTTCACGTTTTAAATAAAGATTGATTACTGAATACGGATATGCAGCTTCAACGTATAATAGCTGAGATTTGCAACAATAAAGTGCAGCTTTGAAAATATTTGTGTTGATTTTAATGCAAATACTTGGCCTAATCGTGCCCGAAACATACACTGAACAGGGATAGTTATGACGAAAACTAATGATTATGATCATGGATTTGCATCTTTTGCTAATGTCGAGGAATGCAGGGAACAGCTATGGTCGCAGTAAACGTTTATTGCTTTTATTTCTGCAACTCTATTTCGGTCACTGAGTGGCCATCTTTAGTGCTAGCACAGGATACCCCGTGGGCCCATATAAATAGAAACATTCATCAACAGCAACATTTGCATAGAAAGATAGTGATATTATCAATAAAACAGTTCCATAGATCATCTCACTCATCGAGATGTCCATTTATTTTACAGTGGAAATTTTTTCATAACAGAATGCTGTGATGGACCAAGGAAAACTGATTAGTCACGGCATCCTGTTCTAGCACTGAAGACGGCCATCCTGTGAACGAAATCAATTTCCAGAAATAAAAGTGATAAATATTTCATGCGACCAAAGCCGTTCCCTGCATTCCTCATGATTTTATGCGTGTGATCGCTCTGCACCTGGCTCCTGATATAGTCGTCTGTACTTTGTAAATGTGTTGTAACAACTGCTTTCATATAGTATACATTTATCTGTTGTTTACTATACGTATTAAGTCTAGAAACTTATAAGATTGCTCTCAAAGTCTTTGGTTGTGTGTGAAGTGTGGTGGACGAAATTTGAGTACAAAGACGAAACTGAGAACTGAATACTGATATAAAAGTGTGCCTGGGTCATCTGTTACAAGAGCAATCCACGCCGATACAACGTATCACTAATAACTTTCCTTGTGGCCACACTAATATAAGTAAATATTTGTTTCAGAGAAGAGAGACACTTATAAGCGAGAAGTTTCTGGATGTTACTACTGCTGCCAATCATGCTCTAGCAAGTATTTTCAACAACAAATGATTATATTTTTAAACAAAGTGTAGACACTCAGGAGTGTATCTTGAAATTAGTAAGTATCTTTTTCCAACGTCAAAGAATCACCCGCTGGGCTAATCTGAAGATTTCCAAAAATCATCATGAAAGTTGATGCAGCCGTCTTGGAGTCTTTAGGCAACATAGATACACACAAACATCAATTATTGTAGATATGGATTATTTACTTTTGGATTCTAGACCCTTATGACGAAATAATATTGGGAGAGTTGTGTCCTACAATACTCAAAATATTAGTTAATCACAAATTTGATCTTCACTATCATTAATAATTGTGTAACATACTGTAAACAGATCTTGACAATTCAGTTAATGTTACATTTTACTTACATCGAAAATTCTGTGCTTTTTTATAGTGAAGTTTACTTTTCTCCTCTATGTGAAGCACCTATTACACGGAACGTTGCGTGAAGCACAATACAAATATCAAAAACTGTTTGCCAAACAGCAACATTTGCATAGAAAGATGGCGATATTATCAATACAACAGTTGCATAGATCATCTCATTCAGTGAGATGTCCATTCATTTTACGGTGTAAATGTTTTCAATGGATAAACGCAACCAATCTGCAGTTTACATGCAGTGATAAATGATTATAAATTTGGTAAGAAGTGAAATATAAATTTGTCGGAAATTATTAAAATATTTGTATGTAAATACTGTTGTACATTCACCGAAAATAGAGCAAGTAAGGATAAATATATAAATGTTTTGTCAATGATTCTAATGTTGTCCAACTGGGGACTGAAATTACTCAGAATATGCCGTTGTATGAAATTGAGTAGTTTACTTCTCAGGTTTGATTCCATAATGGCTCTTGTGCTCAACGACTATTTTCTTTAAATTGTAGAAAATTGTCAGCACTCAGTCATAAATATATTGTTTATTCATCAGATCCAGATTTCAATCACTGTGTGACCGTTATCAATGCTTTTATGAACGTAACATCCAACATGAAGGTCGAAAAGTTTTAAATGTTTTGAGTGGTTTTTAAGCATTGATATTGGTCACGTTGTTGTTTTTAAGGTCTTCAATCCGGAGACTGGTTTGACGCAGCTCTTCACCCTACTCTAACCTGAGCAAGCCTTTTCATCTCCTCATAAGAACGGCAGCCCACATCCATTTGTATCTGCTAACTATATGCGTCTCTTGGTCTCCCTCAGCGATTTTTACCCCAGCACTTACCTCCAATGTTAAATTTACGATTCCTACCGAACGGTCACTTCTTTTAGCCAAGCTATACCAGAAATTCTTTTTCTCACCAGTTCTGTTGAATACTTCTTCATTAGTTATGCGAACTAACTACCTAATCTTCAGCGTTCTTCTGTAGCATCGCATTTCAAAAGCCTCTATTCTCTTCCTGTCCGCACTGTTTATCGTCCATTTTTTCATTTCCGTACAAGACAACACTCCACACACATGCCTTCAGAAAAGATTTCCGTAGACTTAAATTAACATTTGATGTCAGCAAATTTATCTTTTTCGAAAATACTTTTCTTCCCATCCCCATTCTGCATTTTACATCCTCTGTACTGCGACCGTCATACGTTTTTTTTACTGCCCAAGTAACAAAACTCATCTACCACCTTCATTGTTTCGTTACCTAATCTAATTCCTTCAATATCGCCTGATTTTCTAGGACTGCTTACCATTATCTTTGTTTTACTCTTGTTAATGTTCATTATATACGCTCTTTTCAACACACTGTCCATTCCATTCAACCAATCTCCCAGGTCCTTTGCTGTCTCTGAAAGAAGTACAATGTCATCAGCAAAACGCAATGTTTTTATTTCTTCACCCTGAACTTTAATCCCTGTTCCAAATTTTTCCTTGCTTTCTGTCACCGCCTGCTCGATGTACACATTTAATAACATTGGGGAAAGGCTACAACCCGGTCTTACACCCTTCCCAACCTCTGCATCCCTTTCATGCCCTTCAACTCTTATAACTGATGTCTGGTTTTTGTACAAGTTTTAAATAACATTCCGTTCTCTATATTTTACTCTTATTGATTTGAGAATTTGAAAGAGTGTATTCCAATCAACATTATCAATAGCTTTCTCCAAATTTACAAATGCTAGAAATGTAGGTTTGCCTTTCCTTAATCTAAGATGTAAAGTATTGCCTTCCGGGGTCCTACGTTCCTCCTGAATCCAAACAGCTTCTCTGAGGTCCTTCTACCAGATTTTCCATTCTCCTGTAGATAATTCGTGTTAAACTTTTGCAACCATGACTTATCAAACTGATGGTTCTATAACCTGTCTGCGCCTGGTTTCTCTGGAATGATTATTACATTTTTCTTAAAGTCTGAGGGTATTTCGCTTGTCTCATACATATGAGACACCAAGTTAAATAGTTATGTCATGGTTGACTCTCCCAGAGACTCTAGTAGCTCTGAGGGAATGTCGTCCACTCCAGGGGCCTTGTTCCGACGTAGGTCTTTAAGGGCTCTGTCAAATTCATCTCTCAGTATAGTATCTCCTATTTCATCTTGATCTACTTCCTCTTCCCTTCCCACAACATTAAGTTCAATTCCTTTGCAGAGCTCCTCTAGGTACTCTTTCCACATTTGAGCTTTTCCTTCTTTGCTGAGAACTGGTTTTCCATCTGAGTTATTGAAATTCGTAGAGCTGTATTTCCTGTTCCCAAATGTCTCTTTTATTTTCCTGTAGGCAGTATCTATTTTTCCCTTCTTATACATTCTTCTACAGAATTGCATTTGGCTTCTAGCCACTCTTGCTTTGCCATTTTGCAGTTACTGTCAATCTCATTTCTTAGACGTCTTTACTCCATTTTGCCTGTTTTATTTACTGCATTTTTATATTTTCTCCATTCATCAATTAAATTTGGTGTTTCCTGTAATATCCAAAGATTTTTTGTAGGTCTTACCTTTCTACCTATTTTGTCCTCTGCTGCCTTCACAATTTCCTCTCTTCATGCTACCCATTCCTCTTCTACTGTTTTATTTCCCCCCGTTACTGTCAATTGTTGCCTAAAGCTCCCTCTGAAATTCTTAAGAACTTCAGGTTCCCTCAATTTATCCAAGTCCCATCTGCTTATTTTCCTACCTTTCTGAAGTTTGCCTACATTTCATGACCAATAAGTTATGTTCAGAGGTGTTGACTGTCCGAGACCGCTAGCTTGACATCCGTCTGGGGCGCTTAATCGCACTGACTGCGGCAGGGGTAACACCCCGCGACATTGTCTACAATTTGGTACCAACGGAACGTTGTGGAGTGTTACGCTTGTCATCTTTGTATTATACTAATATGTAACTAAGTTTTTCAAAAACAGAAACATAGTTTAAATCAAGATAATCACAGTGTTCGTATGTTTGTGTGTACGTATATGCATACAAATCTACATTTATGTTCCAATCTTTATGAAATTTGGCACACGTAAGCTTCAATCGATGAGGACGGCCGTCGTAAGTGTAAGGATCACGTACAACACATAGTTCACGAGATATGACGTCATAAACAATGACATGCAAAAAAACTGCTGCATAACGCGACAATATTGCACATTTCCCCCTAAACCACTGGAACGCTTTAAACCAAATTTAGTATACATCTTCCTTATCGTGAGGTACCAATTCCGTAATGGTAAGAATGACAAACGGCACATGGTTCGGAAGATATAACGACATAAACAATAGGAATTTCAAGAAACTGCCTCATAATGCGACAAGATTTTATGAATGCGTTTCTGAATACCGTATATGAGAACGAGATTACTTAGTGACTTGCAACAAACTTTAAACAGAATTTCAAACCTATATACCAAAATTCTGAATGGAAAAGGTCTCTCGCTTACTAATTTTCCGCTGTTCATGGACTAAAACTACGGCATTCGGTATGACGTTACAATTTATAATTTCTATACTACAAATTGTAGCCTCAGGAAATTTTACAAACAGTATACACACATATAGCTGAATGTAACGTCTAAGGTGTATCACAGTACGACACGTAGTTCATGAGATATGAGCACATAATCAGTAACGTTCATGAAAAACCGCCCAATCGCGCACCATGTTTTAATCTATTACTTCTTTACTACTGATTGTATTACCAAGAGAGTTTACAGACATGCAGCACTTGAACACATGACCACATACCAGAAAAATTATGCAATTGTACAACATATTATTGAATAAATATGGGTTTGTACGAATTATATATGTCATTTGTCTTTTGACCTCTATCTTTCTTTGTTTGGATACTGCACTTAATAATTTTGTACATTATGGAAGACAGCCTTATTTCTTATATATTCTCCGTTAACTAAATATGATTTTAGAAAAAAGGAGTTAGACTGAGAGAGAAACGATAGAAGTACTAACTCATGGCAGGAATAAATAAATAAATATCCGGGTAACACCGGGTTTTCAGCTAGTTACATAATAAAAACAGACTTATTTAAATTGGGGTATATTAAATGTTAATAAAAGTACTGGAGGGTTTTGACGGACTGAAACTACTAGTAAGTGCCAATCATATCTCAGATGGAAATATGGTCGGGGTATTGCTGCGGGATACTTGCTCACCGGGCCAAATGCTCTTTTTTTTCTCACAACACATATTATGTAATGCTCTTCCCACTACCGTAAAATGAGTCTTATATAATAGAAATTGAAAGAGCAAGCAAGTGGGTACAAAATCAGCCCCATCACAACGGTGTATGTAAATGTGTGGGAAAGCTCGAGAGGTTCCGTAGAGGACTGGACAAGAAGCAGAAGGTGTCGTTAAAACATGTGGTTTAATTGCTTTCGTTACTGTGTCACAGGCTTTTGTTGTGGTGTACTTAGCACAGACCACTTTACTGTATACGTGGTTGAGCAGAAATAGCAAAGTTTACTTCGTTTAGTTATGTACAGAAGGTATAAAATGTGACTACCACTAGCTGTTACCCAGTCGTCTATGCGCCTCATCACTTACTCTCTCGTTCCCGTACTCCCGTCTGTCGAATCTGCTGAAAATGTGCTGACTGAGCAATGTCCGACTTCAATCCGTTTTATTTCTATTTGAAGGCCATTATGACGCCACACATATTTATAAACCGGAATTGCTGCGTCAGCGCTAAGAGCATGGGAGTCAGCAAATACGACAGACGCTTGGAATACGATAACGAGTGTTTGCATAGACGCCTGCATAACAAAAGCTCGTGGTAGCCATAATGATCACCTTCTGCAGAGATCTCTACGTAGTAGTTTACATTGTATCAACATTAATGTCCGACCAGTTTGGTGGTCTGTGTTATGTACACCACAGCAAATCCCTGAAACACGGTAACGAAGGCTATTAAACGATGTGCGTTCAGGACGTGTTGTGCTCGTTATAAGGTTCTTTATCGAGCTTTGCTATATGTTTAATAACACACTGTGTAATTTAATTTCTTCCAGTAAATCTATTGCGATTTGCAGTATTTGTATGTGGTCATTGATGTTTTTGTTAATACCTGTGTTATTGTCAGTTCTGATAAACAGGTTCAGGAACAGAGGGAATGGACTTTCCGAATCACATAACAATCACGTGAGATCACTCATTATTTCGAGAATGAGAAATTTACACTTTGTGGTAGGGCGGCAACTTACAGTTTGACACATTCACATTTCGGGGCTTAAGGAATTGTTACATCAGAACGTAGTACGTAATAACTATAAGTAAAGTAAATATTAAGACGCAAAGAACTACTGATTTTTATCTGCCTGTGGCCATTCTATAGCACTAACGGAAATCTAAAAGCACTACATAGGAGTGGTTCTCATTTCAGATTCGTTTTGGGAAACTTGCATGAATTAGTGAGGTTGATGTTTCTTAAATTTGGACACGATTTTCGTCTTCGTGACGAGACTCCCATCCCACTTCTACTCTTCCACCTGTTATTGAAAGATTTTTTCTAGTTGGCATCGAAATACCGTTTACGAAAAAGAACTTCAATATTAGATGAGCCGAGATCGTTTCTCTAGAAGTTGTTGTGCTTAGATTAGAACAATATTTGAGCAATCTCTATCTATATAAAGCGAAAGGACACACAGTCATTCACTCACTCAGTGACTAACCACGAAACCTCAAAAACTACTTCACCTATGAACCTGAAATTTGGCAGGTAGAAGACGTCCGCCGAGAAAGGATTTTGCGAAAGGGCCGATAGTTCACGAGATAATAAACAATAAAAAGTTCGCCGTCTCGCGACACGTGAGAGCGTGATTTTGTCAGTCCACTATTTGAGAAGGATGGCATGTAGCGACTTGCAACAAACTTTAAACATAATTTCAAACCCTTAGTAAACATTTTCTCGCTGACAACCCTAGCAAAATGATGAAATGAAAAATGTTTCTCACTTACTACTTTTCGGCGTTCATTCAGTAAAATTACGGAATTTGGCATGACGTTACAATTTATTACTCTCACAATATTAATTGTATTCGCGAGATTGCTACAGACAGTATACACACATACCACTGAACGTACGTTCGAAATTTATCATAGTACGACACACAGTTCATGAGATATGCAGTCATACACAAAAAGGTTCATGAAAAACCGCCTCATCACGCATGACGTTTTGATTTATTACTTCTTTTCTACAAACGCTATTCGCAACTAACTCTATTTTGCAGAGAATTTACATTACACCACTGGATGTACCTTCGAAATAATGTCGTATTACCAGATATAATATGACGTCAAAGACAATGAAATGCATGAAAATTCGCCATAATAAGCATGAGGTTGTAATTTACTACGTCTTTACTACCAACTCAATTTAGAACACATTTCGCAGGCAGTTTCCTAATATTCCACTCTACAAACCCGGTAAATAATGTTTTAGGAGGAAACATAATTCAGGAGATATCCCTATATATACAGAAGCGAAAGGTCACTAACACACTCAGTCACTGACTGAACACGAAATCTTTAAAACTACTGCACCTATGACATTTTGCCGGTATGTAGTTTATAGATAGAAGACGTCAGCTAAGATAGTATTTTGCAATAGGACAGAATTAAGGTACATGGCGGACGATACTTTTCCTAAAGTTTCATTACGATCATCAAGAAATATTGCACGCTTGACCTTCAAAACAAGAGGAAGGTCACCATCCACCTAACGTTCCAAGCGGTGCATGGAGGACGGTATCTTAAAACATAAAAATCGTTCCCCTACATACCTGCAAACGACTCGACCGATTTCACAGATTTTTTTTTTTTTTCGTTCTTTTCAGAACAAGGTTTATATGTAATAAATCTCCAACATTTGAGAACAACAAAGTGCGTTCTTCAGTGTGACCATGTGTTTTTATTGCATACAAATCTATAGTTTAGTTACGATACTCATGACTTTTGCACACGTGACCTTTAAACCAAGACGAAGGTCACTGGATACATAAATGTTATATGGTACATGGCAGTGGTACCTTGCAAAAAATTTTGCCGAGAGAGGGAAAGGTAGAAGCAAACAGAGAGATGGGAGAGAAAGAGATGGATGCAGAGAGAGAGGAGGGAAGGGGAGATGGACTACGAGAGTGTAGAAGAAATAAATACCCGGGCAATACCGGGTTTACAGCTAGTAGATCATAATTACGAGATTTCTTAATGACGTCGAACGTGTCAGTTTAGCAAAAGATAATATTACATGACATATAATTTTTTCTTCCTATTCAATTTCGCAACAATGCACACACACACTAAAACTTTGTATATTCTACCTAGCCGACCGCGGTGGCCGAGGGGACTGAGGCGCTTCAGTCACGGTCTGCACGGCCACTACGATCGGGGGTTCGAATCCCCCCTAGGGCATGGATATTTGTGCCGTCCTAGTTCGTGTAGTTCATAAGTAGTTTGTAAGTTTAGGGACTGATGACTCCGTAGTTACGTCCCATAAGCTTTACAAACATTTGAATTTGAATTTTATTCTACCTAAGCTACAGACTACTATTTACAGACCACACTTATGAATTGTAATTATAAATTTACAAACAATAAAACTGTTTTGCGTCTCGAAAATGTCAAAGACATTACAGTTGAAGGGGAAGCCTTAGACTATTCCGAAGCGCCTTAACCGCTAGGGTCGAGTGGTTAAGACGTCTGCCTAGTGTCCATGGAGATCCGGGTTTGATGCCTGGCCGCATCACAAATTTAGCTTAAATGCTTCCGCCTTAACTTTACTGAGTATAAATTGCGTTTTATAAAAAGTTAATAAGAATCAATTTGCAATGAACCATTTAATAATATTCTGAAAGACATTATTTAAAATTTTATCAGTGATATCTTGTTTGTGAGGAGTGATTACTATACCGGTCTCATTAGTAAAAGGAACTAGCTTTGCATCATCGTGAATGAAGAATGGCAAGTCATTAATATCTATCAAGAACAGCAAAAACCCAAGACCGAACCCTGTAGGACATTCTTGATACCCCCTCGCATTTGGAGGAATCATCACATTTTTGCAGTTTACCTGAATCTCTTATTTGAAGTTTCCGCACTCTTCCAGTTAAGTATGAATTAAACCATTTATGCACCGTCCACCTAATACCACACTGCTTAAGATTATCTAGAAGAATTCCATGGTATACGCATTCAAAAGCCTTTGAGCGATCAAAAAAATCACAACGGGCGATGTCCGACTATTCAGAGCATCTAACATTTGATCACTCAAAGCATATATTATGGCATTTTCTGTTGAAAAGCGTTGCTGGGTACCAATCTGACTTTATTTTGTATTGAAAGTGGTTGTTGTTGTTCCTGTTACTGGAGCTTTAGGGCGCTTAACATCACGGTCATCAGCAACAGTTTATGTCCATTAATATCCAGATAGGTTTCGGCATGAGTCTGTTGAAATATTCATGGATAGGTGACAAAAGAGTTTTGGCGAAACCGGTTTGAGTAAAGATCAATGAGACTTAAGCTCAGTCTTAGGCACGTTTTTTTCTTAAATAATTATGTACTATTTATTTACTATTTTAAAGTTTGACATTATAAAAGCTTTGGAATAATTCATTTATAAAAAAATTGCTACGGTTTCATGTGAGTTGCATAATATCACACAAGAAAACAGTTGTTTCGACCGGCCTGACAGGGAACTCCCGGAGAGAAATTTGAAACTTTGAAACTGTGCATGACTATGTGTGTGAAGGTTTTATATCAGTCGAAAAGATAAAAAAAGTTAGATGAACACTTACTAGAGCATAAATTTTATAAAACAAAATTAAATCCAAATCAAATAACAATCCAATTTCCAGAGACCAATATTATCCGATATTATCAAAGATACAGAACTGAAATAGAAGCGTTAAATGAAAATGTATGCTTCTCTCGGGGAGTGAACCTAAAACGTTCTGCTTACTGGGCAAACGCCTTATTTATTCAGCTGTCGCGTCTACACAGTCTTAAATGCACGTCTCCCTACACATCACAAACTTTAATTCTGCCCCGATGTTGCCATTAAAGTTCATTGCTGGGGTGCTATTCCGATATTGGAGAGCCTGACAACTTTGATACGTATTATATAGGGGAATATCGAGGAAGAAATAAAGTTTGAGTTTTGGAGGGTGACGTGCGCTTAAGACACTCCGTATAGTTGAATTATCTATAAGTTCGCGATAGCTGGGTGGGAAAAACTACAGATAAACGGAGAAAAGACCGTAAGAAATACATGAATAGCAATGAAGTAGTGACTGCACTTCAAGTAGTAACAAGTTACGAACGGGAATCTGGAGCTAAATGTAAAAGAACAAAGTTGAAACATTTAAAATTGGCTTTGGAATCGGAGCGCAATAAAGCACGATTACGCTGTATAGCAACCATGAGATATTTACGCATTAACTTTAAAAACAATATACAGCACAAGGTTGCTTCGAATTGTTGGCCACTATAAAGGACAGATGTGCTTTCTGCAAGAAAATAGTATAAGAAAAGTAGATAAACTTAAGAAAGTAACTGTGGAAAATGTTTAATTTACCTCCATGGATAATTATGTTCCACAAGTACGGACACTGCTAAGAACCGTCGTTAGTCGGTTTTTTTTTTTTTTTTTTGGGGGGGGGGGTTGGAGGGGAGGGAGGGTCTCATCAGACGAGAAATTAAATTCAAATATTCTAATTTGTACAACATTGCAATATAATTTCGTGGGGATGACGGGGGCCGAAATTGACCCTCTTCATAATCTGTAATCATGGCCAAATGCATCACATCTAAACTAGGACATTTGTGAGTCGTGGAGTATGATACTCTCATGTTCCATACGAAATGTGGTAAATTAAACCTCATAGATGTCAGTAGAACAGTACAATCCTTGTACCTTTCTAGCACATGAAATGGTAAAGCCTTACTGCTCGTCTGGTAAATGAAATAGCTTCTGTCAACCTTCATATTCTCACACTCCCAATGCATTTTAATTAAAATAAATAAATTCAAGAAACTAAAGATATTTTTGTAAATCTGTGCGACTTAAATACTATGGTTATTAGTCCCATGGCTTACAAACAAGTAAATCTAACAACAACGACATGCATTCACACACACACACACACACACACGCACACATACACACACGCACATAAGCTCAAGGACTGGAAGTTCCGACGGCGGCAACTTTGTGCTCCCCAGCAAAGAGCCTTAGAGCGCTCGGCCATTCCTCCAAGGTGGATTTTACCATCTGCAACACTCTTTAGTGGAATACAGTTACTTACAAGCAAGCATCTCTGTAAAGGAAAACATTAAAGAATCTCTGTCATAATCTGATGAATGACACGACCAGAATAGTATAGAACAAATGAAATGAGCGTATGGCTTTCTTGGCCGGGTGAACCCTCGCGGGATTGTTCGGCCGCCTTACTGTAAGTCTTTTTTATTTGACGCCGCGTGGGCGACTTACATGCCAATGACGATGAGATGGTGATGATTACGACAACACACAACACCCAGTCACCTGCCGGGAATCGAACTCGGTCTCTCTGCGTGGTAGTCAGCGACGCTGGCACTGAGCTACGGAGGCGGACAATATAGAACAAAAATATGCTCTCTGTACATGCAACCGCAACCTAGGATGTGTACGACATGATAATACACTAGTTAAGGAACAACATAGACTGCTGTGTTAAAGGCATATTCTCTGACATCACATGAAAACTAGCGAGTATCGCCTGAAACACCGACTGCCTACATGCCTGCAGAGTTTATAAACCGAGATGGTATAACGTATCCAATAACAAAAGTAAATGCCTTCAACTGGATTAAAGGCCAAACTGTTCATTATATTCTAACTAAAGACTCAATAAATAAATATGACTTGTAGTTGTATCTCCCAAAAGAGTTAAGGGGAACTAAAAAAAATAATATTTAAAAAAAGTTTGCAAATATTTATCGAGAAAAATAACGTGAAGTGAAGAAAAAAATATTTTCATTTTACCCCCTTCAATATGCGTTATAACAGGAGGACGTGCCTGCATCCTCCAGGAGTGACATGTGTGACATACAAAAGCGTCTAGGTGAGCCGGCCACGGTGGCCGAGGGGACTAAGGCGCTCCAGTCACGGTCTGCACGGCCACTACGGTCGGGGATTCGAATCCCCCCTCGGGCATGGATATTTGTGCCGTCCTAGTTCGTAAGTAGTTCATAAGTAGTTTGTAAGTTTAGGGACTAATGACCCCGTAGTTAAGTCCCATAGACTATACAAACATTTGAACATTTGAACATATATGTGATTTATTGTTAATAGAACTATAAATAAATAAATTCTTTTTTTGAGACAGCAGTAAAAACCGATATCTAGACTTAGAAAGCGTAAGAAACTTAGTAAATTAGGTCCTATAATGCAGGAGATAATCTTCAAGCAGAAACAGATGCAGAGATGCTCACGTCCTGTTTGTAATAGTAACATATACAAAGTGGGAGACGTTATCAAGCTAAACGACTACTCAAATACGGCTGTGGAATATACGAAAAGGCAAGCCACTTGCATTAGAGGAATTGGATTCCAATGCTAAAGGGTTTTAGAGGTGACTGAGGAAAACGCAAGAAGATTAAGGACGTTTAATTGCATATATGTACATAATGAAATAAAAATAGATACGACGTTTTACTTAATAAAGTTTAGTTTGTTAAAAAAGTCCATAAACCGTCTGTTGAGTAAACAGAAGCTCCTGAGATCGAAACGCAGCCACGGTACTAATTTTGTTCTTCAATATCTCTGATAAAATGTTATATGTTGTAAAAAGTGAATTTTTCTGAGTGATATTTTGAGATTTTCACTGTATACCCCCTCGTACACACACACACACACACACACACACACACACACACACACACACACACAGAGAGAGAGAGAGAGAGGGAGAGAGAGAGAGAGAGAGAGAGAGAGAGAGAGAGAGCAATTTGGCCTCCAATTTTCAGCTCACTTAATCAATGGACACCATTTTAGTAGCAAAATAAAAGAGGACATTAACATTTATTCTGAAACCAGTTGATAAACTATTGGCAGTTCATATAATTGTAGGAATGACGAATTCTTTAGCCTGTCTGCGCAGCGTAAGCCTTCCAACATTTCGCATGCCGCACGCTGCGGCCGACTTTGTTTGCATCGATGCGGTAAGTCGCGAGCTTAAAGTCTCAGTCTGCGGTGTTTGTCATTCGGCTTTATAAGTGAACACGAAGTAACGGATGAAGATAAGCGGCAGAATTTTTTGAAATTTCCCTTAGACAAATCAAAAAAGTCTTCGAATATTTGTTAAGCTTATGGGACTTAACTGCAGGGTCATCAGTCCCTAAACTTACAAACTACTTATAAACTAACTTACAATAAAGTCATCCATGCCCGAGGGAGGATTCCAACCTCCGAAGGGGAACGGTCTTGTGAATCGGAGGGTAGTGGCTCAATGCGTTCGGGCACTCTGCCGTGGCTTTGAACGATCATTGGCGAAACCGAAGTAATATGAAGACAGGTTGTAAACTGTAGTGAAGATGCCAATGGATCAAGTCAGAGGATGTAAACGAAGGCTTCCGCGGCCGTTGTCATTGTATATAAAACTCTTCTGGGTGTTGGACCGCATCGTCAAAAGTGTTTGATATTTTGACGATGCGGTCCAACACCCAGAAGAGTTTTATATACAAGTCAGAGGAATTTATTTTTCTATTATTAGCATTGTGTATTTGAAATTAAAGTCGTTCTAATGGAAACAAACGATCCGCTGCGGAGTGGTCAAGTGCATTGAGGCGATATGCTCCAATGCGCCAGGCCGCTACCCGTCCGGGGTTCGGATCCCCCCTCGGGCATGTATGTTTGTGTCGTCTTTAGTATAAGGTAGTTCATAAATAGTTTGTGAGTTTAGAGACTGGTGACCTCGCAGTTAAGTCCATTCAGCTTTACAAACATTCGAACAATTGAAAACAAACGAGGAAGCAGTACCAACACCCTGTGTCTATCAAGAGACAGAAAAAAACCTACCTTCCTTCTCCAAACCTGGTGTGCATAAGTGACTCAGGAACAGTTGTTTACGTACGTAATCGTGAACAACAACGTATCACTGAAGTCAGTTTCCACGCTCATCAGGAAAGACAAAGGTCAAGAAGGGGAGGACAGCACATTCAAATGCAGCAGAGGCAGCACCGCCGCCACTAGAGGAAGCCAAACTCTTCGGTGTATGTCGTCACATTGATCAGCAGTCAAATCAGTAAGATAGTGCGTCGAACACTGCAACTGGCGGCATGAAAGGAATATAATGGATGAAAATGGAGGACCTCAAAAACGGGTTACAGATTCTCCAGTTTCAAATGTGAATCCTTCAACATCAGACTGGACAACAGAAACACAAGATCACTTCGACACAAGGACGCACAAATGACGCACATCTCAACAGAAACACAGGATCAAATTCTGATAACATCCAGGTTGCATCTCTAAATATTACCAATATAGATAAAGACGACGAGGTAGATTGT